>CM055128.1:43551605-44890159 GCA_029206835.1 Rana muscosa
TGGAAGAACGAAGATTCGTTGAGTGTCATGACCGCGGCGTTGTCACCAGGTGGCAGTGTTGCGCAACAAATGTTTGAAAATATTTCACCCACACATCACCTTGCTTGTTGGAGTGAGTGGGTCTCTCGGCTGACGGGCCCACTCATCCCAAATGACACAAAATTATGTTAGGATGTTGTTTTTTCTTTCCCCTGCAGGAGAATCGTCAATCAAGACCATTGAGAGTGGGTGGCTCTTAGACAGTGTGGGAGAGGGGTTGTGATTATGCAGATGTTAAAAATGTTTTATGACATAAGTTGTTTTATATGTTCCCCATTCCCTGAGCAGGTCTTGGCACTTGGGAAAAATTTTTAGAGGAATTGCTTCAGGGGTTTCACTCCATGTCACCACTTTATGGGAGGCATGGGTGTGCACCTGACGCTGGGGACCAGCGTCAAATTACAGGGGGGAGTGTGTAGCGGGGTCCTCAAATTGATGGGATACACCTGGGCAATAGTGTAACCCAGGTGTATAATTGTGTTAGGATTCAGACCCCTTTTTGTTTCGTGGAGGATTGGAGGATGTAATATTCTCCTTTGCCTGTGGGTGGCGTAGTACCCACGGGCTTCAGGTAGAATCATCCCCTGCAGTGCTCCCTGTTTGGTCTCTTCCCGGAGATGGTATGGCTGGGGCGGGGAACCCGCCGGGCCGTTGAAGGGAGGAGATAAAAGGGGGAGACGCCCTGACCACGAGGTCGTCGTCTTGCGGAGAAGGAGGTCCTCGGAGGAGGAGGGTTGCGGTCTGCACCCAGGGCCCTTAGGCCTGGGTGCGGGAGATCCAGGAGTCTGGTCCAGGTGCCCATGGCCTGGTCCGGAGTCATGTTGGCGTCCATCCCAGGCACCTTTAGCCTGGGGTGAGGTACTATCGAGGAGGCCTGGGGCCCAGTACCTTCGACTGGGTCCCGCTAGGGTGGACTGTCCGAGGGTCCCTGAGCGGAGGGACTCGTACCTGAGGTGAGGAGGCCGGGGAGGTTACCCACTGGAGACCCGGAGCAGCACCAACCCGGTGACAGTGGGCCTCTGGGAACTCTCTTGGGAGGACACATCCCCCTGATAGGGGCCACAGCGTATCGAAGAGGGCTCCATTGCTGTTCATAGGGGTTGCTGGAAGAGACCCCATCCTTCCTGTTCTGTAACAGCCGGATTGGCTTAGACGCCACTGGTCATAGTACAGTGGCATAGAACTCAAACTTTAGGAAGTGCCTCGATCTGCTCGCCCCACCGTTGGCAAGGTTATAGGTCCCAACCAGTTTGCTGCAAAAGAACTGTTTATTGTGCTTTGCGTATTGGAGTGTCAAATAAACAAGTGTTGGACCTTTCTCCGGTGTGTGAACTCCAGTTACTGGAAGCAGAGGGGAGGCTGGTGAGCTTGCAATTACAGACTCAGTGCATTCACAGAACACACCGGCCCGAGGAAACATCAGGAAGTGGCCTTCACCTCCCTACTACAATGGGGAGGACATGGGCCGTGGCGCATCTCACTCTCACAACCCAGGAACCCCTAGACATGAGTTGGTGTGTAACCGATAAAGATGGAGAGAGGGTGAGGCCGCTACATAAGATTTTCAATTTTGAAAATAAAATTCATAGAAATCTGCTAAGGAGATTGCAGATAGGAATTTGTCACTTGCTCTTGCATTCCTCGTTTTCTTCTCTATAAGTATTCCTATTATTTTCAGAAAGTAGTTTAACCAGAAAAAAATAAGAAAAACAGCTATAATATAAAGCTTGCTACAATATATTGTTTCTGGTGAATCAATCCTTAATAACAAACCAATTGTAGTACCGTCATGGCAACAGGACACATCAAATATCTCTAGGCTTCATTATTGTACTACTGAGGTTTCTCATTGTAATAGATTGTACATTAGGAAAGCCAATTGATCTCACTCTACCATTAAACTCATGCGCGCGTGTCCAAATATACATACACACAGTACAATGGATATAAAAAGTCTACACACCCCTGTTAAAATGTCAGGCTTCTGTGATGTAAAAAAAAGACGACACAATAATAAATAATTTCAGAACTTTGTCCACCTTTAATGTGACCTATAAACTGTACAACTCAATTGAAAAACAAACTGAAATCTTTTAAGGGGGGTGAAAAAATAATGTGGTTGCATAAGTGTGCACACCCTCTTATAACTGGGGATGTGTTCAGAATTAAGCAATCACATTCAAACTCATGTTAAATAGTGGTCAGTACACACCTGCCATCATTTAAAGTGCCTCTGATTAGCCTCAAATAAAGTTCAGCTGTTCTAGTAGGTCTTTTCTGACATTTTCTTATGCCGCGTACACACGACCGTTTTTCATGACGAGAAACATGCCATTTTTTTAATTGGTCGTGAAAAACAGTCGTGTGTAGGCTCCAGAGCATTTTTCTCGACAAGAAAAATGGGCATTAAAAATTTAGAACCTGCTCTATTTTTTCATGTCGTCGTTTTTCATGTCGTCGTTTTTCTCGTCGTGAAAAATGGTTGTGTGTACGCGGCATAAGAAAATATCAGAAAAGACCTACTAGAACAGCTGAACTTTATTTGAGGCTAATCAGAGGCACTTTAAATGATGGCTGGTGTGTACTGACTCCTATTTAACATGAGTTTGAATGTGATTGCTTAATTCTGAACACATCCCCAGTTATAAGAGGGTGTGCACACTTATGCAACCACATTATTTTTAACGACGGGAAAAAAACGTGCATGCTCAGAAGCAAGTTATATGAGACGGGAGCGCTCATTCTGGTAAAGCTAGCATTCGTAATGGAGATAGCACATTTGTCATGCTGTAATGGACTGAAAAGCATGCAGACTGAAAAGCGTGAATCGTCTCTCACCAAACTTTTACTAACATGCAGTGACACGAAATCAGCAAAAGCAGCCCAAAGGGTGGCGCCATCCGAATGGAACTTCCCCTTTTTAGTGCCGTCGTACGTGTTGTCGTACGTGTTGTACATCACTGTGCTTTGCTCGAGCATTTTTTTCCACAATAGTGTGTATGCAAGGCAGGCTTGAGAAGAATCACGTCGAGAAAAACGTTGTTTTTTTCCATAACATTAGAAACGGTCGTGATTACGCGGCATTAGTCACATCCTACAGCAAAAGCCATGGTCCACAGAGAGCTTCCAAAGCATCAGAAGGATCTCATTTAAAAAAAGTATCAGTCAGGAGAAGGGTACAAAAGAATTTCCAAGGCATTAGCTATACCAAGGAACACAGTGTAGACAGTCATCAAGTGAAGAAAATATGGCACAGCAAGAACTGGACATCCCTCCAAAATGTATGAAAAGACAAGAAGAAAACTGATCAGGAAGGCTGCCAAGAGGCAACATTTAAGCCCTGTACACACAATCGGTTTTACCGATGAAAACAGTCGTGTATGGGCCCCATCTGTCTTTTTTCCATCAGTGTTAAAAAAATAGAACATGTTTTAAATTTATCAGATGGAAAAAAAGAACGATAGCAAATTACTATCGTCTGTGGGGAACTCCATCGGATAAAAAACCCACGCATGCTCAGAATCAAGTCGACGCATGCTCAGAAGCATAGAACTTCATTTTTCTTGGCTCGTCGGAGTGTTTTATGTCACGGCGTTTGGGACAATCGGTTTTTGGACTGATGGTGTGTAGGCAAGACTGATGGAAAAATCCATCGGTTTAAAATCCATAGGAAATCTGATCGTGTGTACAGGGCTTAAGAGACCTTTCACACTGCCAGCACGGGGGTGTCGGCGATAAAGCGCTGCTTGTTTTAGCGGCTCTTTACCGTTGTTTTGCAGCACTTTTAACCCCTGCTATTGGCTGAATAAATGGTTAAAAGAGTCCGCAAAGCGCTGCAACACTTTGCAGGCGCTTCGGCGGCGCTGCCCATTGATTTCAATGGTCAGGGGTGCTTTAGGAGCGGTGAATACACCGCTCCTAAAGCGCCTCAAAGATGCAGCCTGCAGGACTTTTTTGGACGTCCTGCCAGCGAATTCCCCTAGTGTGAAAGCACTCAGGCTTTCACACTGGCAAGTACTGGCTGTGTGGTACATTTGACAATAATCTCCTGTATTCTTCATATGTCTGGGTTATTGGGTAGGGTTGCAAGACGGAAGCCTTTCTTACTAGGAAAAACATCCAAACAGTTAACCCTTTGATCGCCCTTGATGTTTAACCCCTTCCAAGCAAGTGGCATGAGTACAGTGATAGTGCATATGTTTACCATTGATTACTGTATTAGTGTCACTGGTCTCCAAAAAGTGTCAGTGTCCGACTGTCTGCCGCAATATCTAAGTCCCGCTATAAGTCGCTGATCTTCGTCATTACTAATAAAAAATTTATTAAAATATCCTATAGTTTGTAGACACTATAACTTTTGCGCAAGCCAATCAATATACGCTTGTTGGAATTTTTTTTTCCAAAAACATGTAGCAGAATACACATTAGCCTAAATTATGAAAAAATTCAATTTTTTTTGTTGGATAGGTTTTATAGCAAAAAGTAAAAAAAAAATGTTTTTTTTAATTGTCAGTCTTTTTTTGTTTATAGCGCAAACAAATAAAAAACACAGAGGTGATCACGTACCTCCAATAGAAGGCTCTATATGTTGGAAAAAAAAGGACAAAATTTTATTTGGGTACAGCGTTGCATGACCACACATTTGTTTGTTAAAATAATATGCAGCGCTATAAAGCAAAAAATCTTCTGGTGGTCAAGTGGTCATTTTGCTATTTTTTTCCCCATGAAATTGGAGTTACCCTTTAACTTTATTTGAAGAATACACCCAATGAGGGAGGAATAATCTGCTGTTAATCAAGATGAGAATGGCATTTGAAAGTTTTTACAATATGTTGATAATAGAAAATCTAACAGTACAGCATAGAAACACTGTAGGAGAAATAAATCAGTATATTTTTACTTGTCTTTAACACCCCAAAAAATGAAATCCTTCAGTGTGGCAGTACATGTTTGAAGGCTGGCCGCAGGCTAGCCTGTATTTGTAGGAGGAGTCTGAGGGCTATTTATCCCTCCTCCTCTCTCATCTCCTGCGTCAGTTGGGCTTCTGGGTTACTTCCAGTTTGGCAAAGTGGTGGTCGGCTGCAGCAGTCTCATGGCGGTTCCTCTCCAGGTGCTCACGCCAAGCATATTGGGGGGGGGGGGGCCGCCCATCCAGGCATCCATCTACTTCCCTGGTTCAGGCCGGTATACTAGAAAGGGGGTGACGCCCACCCGCCCGCTCGCTCGCTCATCCATTATCCACACATCCTGTACACACGCAGGCAGCAGAGTGGGGTTGCCTGGCGTCCACCTTTCTCCGGGCCCATACGGCAGCTTGGGGGGGGGGTGTCATGCCTGCTTCGTGGAGGGGTCAGCGCTTTTTCACTCACCACTACTTCCGGACGCACGCCGGCTTCATTTACGGGGCCGACCGCTCCTCCTGCCGTGCTCACACTGATAGGGGGGCCGCTCCGTCCACCCTCCTGCTCCGCCAGGCATACACAGAGAACGGGAGCCATACGTCCTCCCTCCCACTCCTCCGGGCACACACTGTGACGTCCACGTGGTACAGGGCTCCATGGAGGCTGCCCGCCTGCTTCTCCCGGTGCTCACGCTGGGGGAGGGGGGGCATCCGTCCAGCCATCCACCCTACCACGTTGCCCAGGGCTCCATCTTGCATGGAGGAGGCCGCCCGCCCGCTTCTCCTGTTACTCGCGCCGGGTGAGGGGGGGCAGCCATCCATTTTCCCAGTGCTCAATCCTGCATCGTGGAGGGGTCAGCTGCCCGTTTCTCCCGGAGCTCAGAGCAGCAGCACGGTAGGCCAGGAGTCTGGTGCTGGTTCACTTCTCCGGTTCCGTTGTGCTGGTTTGGAGGGGGGTGCTCCGGATGCCTCTCCGACAGGAAGGGGGGAGGGTAGTGTCAGGGGGGGAGCATCAGAGTAAGGGGAGGGGGCATCACTGTTAATTGTCAGCATTTCTGGTTGTTCAGGTTACATGGGTCTCCCTCAGGCACCAGGGGGAGAGATCTAGATCTCAGGTCCGCACACGGCACTTGCTTCTGCTCTGGTTGGCTTGTAGGGTATGGCAGTATGCGCATGCCATTTCCCTAGGTTTCAATGCCGGGTGTGTGTGGGGAGGGGGTGTCGGAGCGGTCAGGGGGGGAGTTTGCATGCATGAGGGTTCTGGCACCCTGGTGTGGATGCAGCCTGGCTTTTATCTTTGCGGTCCAGTTCTGGGCTTTCCTCAGGTCACGGGGGGGGGGGGGGGTGGATGCAGGTCATAGGACCAGTCTATTATCAGTAGTGTTTCAGGTCATGAGATCTGTCTCTGTGTTTCTGTAAATGCATTTCTGCGGTTCTGTTAGCAGCGTTTCTCTGTCATGGTGTTTCTCTGTCGTGGCGTGGCTGTCGTGGCGTGGCTCTGTCGTAGCGTGGCTCTGTCGTAGCGTGGCTCTGTCGTAGCGTGGCTCTGTCGTAGCGTGGCTCTGTCAAAGCGTGTTTCTGTCAAAGCGTGTTTCTGTCAAAGCGTGTTTCTGTCAAAGCGTGTTCTGCCATTGCAGGTCTGTCTTTAGTGTTTGTCACAGCAGCTCAGTTTTAGCGTGTTTCTGTCATGGCGTGTTTCTGTCATGGCGTGTTTCTGTCATGGCATGTCCAGTCATAGCGTGCCCCTGTCATAGCGTGACCCTGTCATAGCTTTTTCTGTCTCTGCGTTTCCTGTCAGCACGTCGGTGCCTTGCAGGTTCGGGGCACACCAGTAGCCGTTTCATCTTCGTTCATTCCATTTCTCATCTTATTTTCTTAGGTTCTTTGCATTCCTGGTTCCGTTTGGCTAGGGCTCACATCTCGGGATCTGCCACGTCTACATATCTATACGGGCTGAGGTTTTGTTTTTTAAATGATTGTTGACCGCAATCTTCTCGCCTGTTACACCACGTCGTTCGATGCATTCATTGTTTTCCTGGTCTCGTCATACCTTTCTTTTAGGTTCTTGCATACAGGGTTTAGTTAGCCAGGGTGTGCATCTCAGGATCTGTCACGTGTACAGATCCATACGGGCTGAGGTTTCATTTTTTTAAATTATTGAACGCAATCTTCTCGCCTGTTACACCACGTCGTTCGATGCATTAATTGTTTTCCTGGTCTTGTCATACCTTTCTTTCAGGTTCTTGCATACAGGGTTTAGTTAGCCAGGGTGTGCATCTCAGGATCTGTCACGTGTACAGATCCATACGGGCTGAGGTTTCATTTCTTAAATTATTGAACGCAATCTTCTCGCCTGTTACACCACGTTGTTCGATGCATTAATTTCATTACACCTGCAGGTCTACCCACCACGGTCTGTGGGTACACAGGTCCTGAGTATTCCGTTCCTGCGATCTGTCATTGGGCGGCAGGTTACTTACGCGCACTTACGTTGCACACCGGGGGGGTCGTCATCAGGTTCTTTTACATGCTGTGGTCCCACTATCACTGCTCATGTCTTCACACTTTGGTAGGCACAGAGGGGGTTGTGTTCTGTCATAGCGTATTTTACCCCAGCGTGTTTCAGTCATAGCATGTCTCAGTCAGTCGTAGCATGTTCTGTCATAGCTTGTCGTTGCCATGCAGTCATGGCACACACGGCCAGTCGTTGCATCGTCATTGTTTTCCTTGTCTCGTCATACCTTTCTTTCAGGTTCTTGCATACCGGATTTAGTTAGCCAGGGTGCACATCTCAGGATCGGTCACGTCTACAGATCCATACGGGCTGAGGTTTCATTTTTTAATTGATTGTTGACCACAATCTTCTCACCTGTATGTCATACGTGCACGTTCATTCTTACACCTACTACCCACCACGGTCTGAGGGTACACCGGCCCTGAGTGTTTAATTTTTAATTACCTGTCTCTACGCGGCAGGTTACTCTGGCTCACTTACTACATACACTAGGGTGGGAACTGTCGTCAGGTTCATTCACGCGCTGAGGTCTGGTCAATTCTGCTCACGTCTTTGGCCCAGGCAGGTACAGAGGGGTGGTGTCTCATGTCTGGTTGTCTGTTGTCTTTTTCTTTGTTTTTCCTAGGGTTGGGCATGCCGCACCTTTCGGGAGAACACATTCAGGTTCATCCCTGCTACTCCATGTGGGGGTTGTGAGCATGGTAGTACTCCGTGGCACAGGAGTTGGTCCATACTTGGCTCTGCAGAGAGGTGAGTCAACACAGGGATTTCCTTTTCTGGCCACAGAAGGGTAGGCGGTACACTTCAGTTTGTTTCCATTCCTTCCTAGCTACTCCCACATACCTGCATGGAGCATGTTCTGGGCTTTATTCTTAAGCGCAGTTTCATGCGGGCCAAACAGGCTCTCCACGGCCTCTTACGGTTACAGGACAGGATGGAAGTGTTCAAACTCACTTGGTCAAGGGCGGGGTGTCAGCACACCCCCAGCTCCTGCATTTCTGAAGGCAAGTTCAGCATCTCCTTAGTTCACTGGCTTGTCAAGCCTCCGGTTCAACATGTCTGAGCCAAGCATGTTTCTTGTCAGGGGCTGTGTAGGAATCGCTCATCCCCGGGCTTCTGGCAGCCCCTGCCGGGAGTATTTGTCAGGCCCACACGTGGGCCTCGTCACTATCTCGTCATAGTCTGTTGTAGGTAGTATCTTGGTGTCAGCAGACAGTCATGCTTGCGTTGTCGATAAGTTACTAGGGGCAGTATTTTCCAGGGGACGCTTGGTCTGGTTCTTCACCTTTGTTCTGAAGAGGGTAGGTCGGCCCATCGGGGTGTCCAGTGGCAAGTATCAACATTGTTGTTACATTTGGCTCTTTCCTGCGGGGATAGTTTCATCAGGGTACTCATCCATGGAGTCGTCGCTTCATCGCTTCCCACAGTTGGGGGGGCATTGGCCATCTAAGCTGTTTTCACCGATGCTTGAAGCTTTCATCTGTCCTCCCCGCTGCCAGGGTGGGTTAGCAGCGTTGGTGTCGGTTTCACTGCTGGGTTACCCTTGGGTCTTAGCAGTCCTTACTTTGACACCAACGTCCCTTTGTCGGCCCACAAAGGTAGGTCCGGGCCGATAAAATTTTTTGGTGCTATTCTCTTGTGTATAGGTTGCCTGGTCTACTGGACAGGTACGTCAGACCTTTCATCTTTTGTCCGATCCCCAGCCTGTTTCAAGGGGGCTCACAGTCACCCGGGTATGCTGTGTCATGCCATGACATTTATTCCTCAGGGTGGAGTCTGGCCCTCCTTCCCTTGTTTCAGGACTCTGTCGTGATTGTCAGGTTGTAGGTGGAGTCTCGACCCGATTAAATCATGCGGGTCTGGTTTCTGTGTGTTTCGTTGCATATCGCTACAGCATGTTGGCCTCATCTGTCAACACCAGCATACTCATCTTTCAGGTATCCGGCTCTTAGACCCCTTCACTCCTCTCAGTTTGTCCATTTTTTTGCAGCTCACCCTCTCACGTCCCCTTACCAGGTATGGACAGTTAGGCCAGGGGTTGTGGGTGTTTCACAGAGCTACTTGTCTAACGTCCTATTGGCTGGTGTTCAACCTTTGCATTATTTCACAGGGCTCCTCGGGTCAGCCCTTGTTCCGTTCCTCCCACGTATCCTCTCTGTTTTCTGGAAGTAGGCTTAATCCAATCAGTTACGGGACAGTCGTTTGGTTTCTGGGCAGTTTCGCAAGTTCCAACGGATGGGGTCCATTCTAATCAATTCATAGGACGCTGGTTTCTGCTGTCAAAGCTGATGCATACCAGATCCATTCGTTGAGGCCATCCGGGCATGCGTTACTCTACCAGACGGATTGTTACCTGCCCTTCTACTTTCTTATCACACCTACTTCCGGGTCTTTTTGCCCACTTTTAGGCATACTGACCAGCTAGGCTAAGGCACACCTTAGACCTTGGAAGTTAGGGTATCGCATTCCTAAGTGAAGGCTCTGACTACAAGTTTAAAGGCTGGCCACAGGCTAGCCTGTATTTGTAGGAGGAGTCTGAGGGCTATTTATCCCTCCTCCTCTCTCATCTCCTGCGTCGGTTGGGCTTCTGGGTTCCCACTCACTCGTTCACCCTTTTTTCATATAATCATTCACATCATTCATTTCTTCAGTCACATTCAGGGTATGCCCACTTTTAGGCATACTGACCAGCTAGGCTAAGGTACACCTCAGGCCTTGGTAGTTAGGGTATCGCATTCCTAAGTGAAGGCTCTGACTACAAATTATTTTACAAGTCAAGCAGGAGACATATCCGTTGAAAGGCACCATTGCACATCCTTGCAGTCTCCATCTGTGTCCCGTAATGCAACTGATAAAAGGAAGTGATTGTGTAAAGGATTCTAGAAGGGCATGTCTTTAAACTCTTCCTATGAATAATTTCCTGACAACGATTGTAAGAGATCAAACAAATGGGCAATTGTGGGTGACAATACAGCCCATGCAACCACACCCTCCTGCCACCAGCAATCAAGCAGATGAGCATCTTGAGATGAAACATGTTTGTGTTATGTAATGATTTAACAGTCGGGAAATGAATATAGTTTGGGTCATGAAAGCACGCGCTGTATTTCTCAATTAGTTCATATTTTCCGAAACATCGGTGTGGAAAGAAAAAATGATACTACTAATAAAAACCATGTCTTCATCTGAGCCATAGATTCCGTTATTGCATGATATTTAGGGTTGATATGTAACAACTGATGTTATCTCAGCAAATTATATTTTTATTTAATGTACTATGAGGTCACATCAATTTATTGTCTGTGCATGCCAGCTTGAACTATAAAAAGACAAAGGGGTCAATTCACTAAAAGTTAAATACTGCATACATTTTTTAGTTAAAATAACCTATGTGGTATTTAACTCAGGAACGTCCAATTGACAAAAAAAAAAAAGAAAAGAAAAAAAAAGCATGTTAAACAGCATGAATATTTTTTGTATGTATTATGGGGTCTTTATCTACTTTCATACGTATGTCATATGATGTCCTGGGTAGGAATAAGCTTAGAGTTTGAGTCAAACTCATGTTCAACTCGAACATTGCCTTTTCGCCTGTTCGCCAAACAGCGAACAATTTGGGGTGTTCGCGGCAAATTCGAAAAGCCGCGGAACACCCTGTAAAAGTCTTTGGGAGAAATCTAAAGTGCTAATTTTAAAGGCTTATATGCAAGTTATTGTCATTAAAAGTGTTTGGGGACCCGGGTCCTGCCCCAGGGGACATGTATCAATGCAAAAAAAAGTTTTAAAAACTGCAGTTTTTTCGGGAGCAGTGATTTTAATAATGCTTAACCACTTAACGACCGCCCACTGTAAATATACGTCAGCAGAATGGCACCGACAGGCAGAATCACGTATATGTACGTGATTGCCTTTGTATAGTTGGGGGGTCCGATCGGACCCCCCTTCTTTACAGTGGGTGGCCGTTTTACCTTCGGGAGCGATCCGGCATGAGGGGACGGCCGTTCGATTCCGGCCACCCCCTCTCGATCGCTCCCGGCGAATGAGAGAGCTTCCCCTGCCTGCCAGGAAGGAGGAAGTGATGTCATCTCTCCTGGGGCACTCACATATACCGAGCGCCGTACAGGAGAAGATGCCAGGTTAGTACACAAAACAGCACACTGACACCAGGACACATAGGCACATAAATCGCCCCCCCAGGCCCCCCCCAGCCCCCAGTCACAGTGTCACTGATTGCAGTGACCATTTATTTAGTGATCACTGCAATCAGTGACATTTGTGACTGTAAAAGTGTCACTACATTTAGTTTTAGGTCCAGTGTAGCCCCCTAACCCCCCCTAATAAAGGTTTAACCCCCTGATGACCCCCCAGATAACCCTTTCACCCCCTATCACCACTGTCACTAAGCAATCATTTTTCTGATCGATGTCTTAGCGTCGGTGATGCTGATCGGTAGCCAGTAATTTTTTTTAGGTTCGCCGCAGGTTTTTATAGCGTCGGGTACCCCCATATATTACCTAATGAAGGTTTAACCCCCTTGATCGCCCCCCAGGTAACCCTTTCACCCCCTATCACCACTGTCACTAAGTTATAATTTTTCTGATCGATGTCTTAGCGTCGGCGATGCTGATCGGTAGCCAGTAATTTTTTTTAGGTTCGCCGCAGGTTTTTATAGCGTCGGGTACCCCCATATATTACCTAATAAAGGTTTAACCCCCTTGATCACCCCCCAGGTAACCCTTTCACCCCCTAGCACCGCCGTGGCTATGCGATCATTTTTCTGATCGATGTCTTAGCGTCGGTGATGCTGATCGGTAGCCAGTAATTTTTTTTAGGTTCGCCGCAGGCTTTTATAGCGTCGGGTACCCCCATATATTACCTAATAAAGGTTTAACCCCCTTGATCGCCCCCCCAGGTAACCCTTTCACCCCTATCACCACTGTCACTAAGCGATAATTTTTCTGATCGATGTCTTAGCGTCGGCGATGCCGATCGGTAGCCAGTAATTTTTTTTAGGTTCGCCGCAGGTTTTTATAGCGTCGGGTACCCCCATATATTACCTAATAAAGGTGTAACCCCCTTGATCACCCCCCAGGTAACCCTTTCACCCCCTAGCACCGCCGTCACTATGCGATCATTTTTCTGATCGATGTCTTAGCGTCGGTGATGCTGATCGGTAGCCAGTAATTTTTTTTAGGTTCGCCGCAGGTTTTTATAGCGTCAGGTACCCCCATATATTATCTAATAAAGGTTTAACCCCCTGTTCGCCCCCCAGGTAACCCTTTCACCCCCTATCACCACTGTCGCTAAGCAATCGTTTTTATGATCGTTCTTAGTGTCGGTGATGCCGATAGGTAGCCAGTAATTTTTTTTTAGGTTCGCCGTCAGGTTTTTATATAGCGTCAGGTACCCCCATATATTACCTAATAAAGGTTTTAACCCCCTAATTGCCCCTAGTTAACCCTTTCACCAGTGATCATCATATAAGTGTTACGGGTGACGCTGGTTAGTTAGTTTGCTTTTTATAGTGTCAGGGCACCCGCCGTATATAACCCAATAAAGGTTTAACCCCCTGATCGCCCGGCGGGTGATATCAGTTAGGTTTTAGCGTCAGAGAGGGTCTGCGTCACACCCCAGGCAGCGTCAGGTTAGTGCCAGTAGCGCTAACACCCACACGTGAAGCATACACCCCCCTTAGTGGTATAGTATCTGATCAGCTCAATATCTGATCTGATCAGATCTATACTAGCGTCCCCAGCAGTTTAGGGTTCCCAAAAACGCACTGTTAGTGGGATCAGCCCAGATACCTGCTAGCACCTGCGTTTTGCCCCTCCGTCCAGCCCAGGCCACCGAAGTGCAGTATCGATCGATCACTGTCACTTGCAAAACACAACACACATAACTGCAGCGTTCGCAGAGACAGGCCTGATCCCTGCGACTCCAGTGCTGTAGGAGGTGATTTCACCACCACAGTTAAAAAAAAAAAGCATATATGCCGAAGCATTAGGGCAGCAGGAGCGGAGGAGCGATTTTGCTCCTAATGCTGCGTATATACGGTCAAAATTCCGACGGAGGCTTGCCCGTGGAAAAGTCTGACCATGTGTACGCGGCATAACTTTTGCGAGAAGATGCCCCCATGCTTCGGCATATATAAATGGTGCATGTATGCCCATCATTAGAAGTGGGTGGATGAAGGGCGGTATTCTAATGGTGGGCATACCCACCGATCAATCTTTTTTTTTCGTTCAGCCAACAGGCTGCATGAAAAAAAAGATTACAATACATGTCCAACAAGGACCAGCAACGTACTGGTATGTTGCTGGACTTTGAATGTTTATACCAGAATGATGCCTGCGGGTTTAGGTATCATCTTGGTATCATTCTTTTCAGCCAGCGGCCGGCTTTCATGTAAAAGCAATCCTAGTGGCTAATTAGCCTTTAGCCTCTGGACTGCTTTTACAAGCAGTGGGAGGGAATGTCCCCCCCCCGGATATAAAAAGCGCCATTGGGAAATTGGGAAAGCATTTTATCACACCGATCTTGGTGTGGTCAGATGCTTTGAGGGCAGAGGAAAGATCTAGGGTCCAATAGACCCCAGTTTTTTTCAAAAAAGAGTACCTGTCATTACCTATTGCTATCATAGGGGATATTTACATTCCCTGAGATAACAATAAAAGTGATAAAAATGAATAAATATGGAAGCAACAGTTTAAAAATAAAATAAAAAAGCAAAATTAATAATAAAAAAAAAAAAAAAAAAAAAAAGCACCTCTGTCCTGCCCTGCTCTTGCCCAATGGCGAACGCAAGCGTCGGTCTGGCGTCATATGTAAACAGCAATTGCACCATGCATGTGAGGTATCACCGCGAAGGTCAGATCGAGGGCAGTAATTTTAGCAGTAGACCTCCTCTGTAAATCTAACGGGGTAACCTGTAAATGCTTTTAAAGGCTTTTAAAAATGTATGTAGTTTGTCGCCAATGCGCGTTTGTGCGAAATTTTAAAGCATGTCGTGTTTGGTATCTATGTACTCGGCCTAAGATCATCTTTTTTATTTCATCAAACATTTGGGCAATATAGTGTGTTTTAGTGCATTAAAATTAAAAAAAGTGTATTTTTTCCCCAAAAAATGCGTTTGAAAAATCGCTGCGCAAATACTGTGTAGAAAAAAAAAAATGCAACACCCACCATTTTATTCTGTAGGGCCTTTGCTATAAAAATATATATAATGTTTGGGGGTTCAACATAATTTTCTTGCAAAAAAAAAAATGTTTTCATGTAAACAAAAAGTGTCAAAAAGGGCTTTGTCTTCAAGTGGTTAGAAGAGTGGATGTAAGCTTCCTAATGTTGTGTATAAAATGCCAGAACAGTTCAAAACCCCCCCAAATGACCCCATTTTGGAAAGTAGACACCCCAAGCTATATACTGAGAGGCATGTCGAGTCCATGGAATATTTTATATGTTGACACAAGTTGCGGAAAAAATACAATTTTTTTTTTTTTTTTGCACAAAGTTGTCACTAAATGATATATTGCTCAAACATGCCATGGGCATATGTGGAATTACACCCCAAAATACATTCTGTTGCTTCTCCTGAGTACGGGGATACCATATGTGTGAGACTTTTTGGGAGCCTAGCCGCGTACGGGACCCCAAAAACCAAGCACCGCCTTCAGGCTTTCTAAGGGTGTCAATTTTTGATTTCACTTCTCACTGCCTATCACAGTTTCGGAGGCCATGGAATGCCCAGATGGCACAAAACCCCCCCAAATGACCCCATTTTGGAAAGTAGACACCCCAAGCTATTTGCTGAGAGGTATTGTGAGTATTTTGCAGATCTCGCTTTTTGTCACAAAGTTTTGAAAATTGAAAAAAAAAAGAAAAAAAAAAAATGTTCTTTCTTCATTTTCAAAAACAAATGAGAGCTGTAAAATACTCACCATGCCTCTCAGCAAACAGCTTGGGGTGTCTACTTTCCAAAATGGGGTCATTTGGGGGGGGTTTTGTGCTATTTTGGCATTTTATGGCCTTCAAAACTGTGATAGGTAGTGAGGAGTGAAATCAAAAATTTGCGCCCTTAGAAATCATGGAGGCGGTGCTTGGTTTCCGGGGTCCCGTACGTGGCTAGGCTCCTAAAAAGTCCCACACATGTGGTATCCCCGTACTCAGGATAAGCAGCAGAATGTATTTTGGGGTGCAATTCCACATATAACCATGGCATGTGTGAGCAATATATCATTTAGTGACAACTTTTTGTATTTTTTTTTTTTTTTTTTGTCATTATTCAATCACTTGGGACAAAAAAAAAATATTCAATGGGCTCAACAGGCCTCTCAGCAATTTCCTTGGGGTGTCTACTTTCTAAAATGGGGTCATTTGGGGTGGTTTTGTGCTATTTTGGCATTTTATGGCCTTCAAAACTGTGATAGGTAGTGAGGAGTGAAATCAAAAATTTGCGCCCTTAGAAATCCTGAAGGCGGTGCTTGGTTTCCGGGGTCCCGTACGTGGCTAGGCTCCTAAAAAGTCCCACACATGTGGTATCCCCGTACTCAGGAGAAGCAGCAGAATGTATTTTGGGGTGCAATTCCACATATAACCATGGCATGTGTGAGCAATATATCATTTAGTGACAACTTTTTGTAATTTTTTTTTTTTTTTGTCATTATTCAATCACTTGGGACAAAAAAAAAAAAAATATTCAATGGGCTCAACATGCCTCTCAGCAATTTCCTTGGGGTGTCTACTTTCTAAAATGGGGTCATTTGGGGGGGTTTTGTACTGCCCTGTCATTTTAGCACCTCAAGAAATGAGATAGGCAGTCATAAATTAAAAGCTGTGTAAATTCCAGAAAATGTACCCTAGTTTGTAAACGCTATAACTTTTGCGCAAACCAATAAATATACGCTTATTGACATTTTTTTTACTAAAGACATGTGGCTGAATACATTTTGGCCTAAATGTATGACTAAAATTGAGTTTATTCGATTTTTCTTATAACAAAAAGTAGAAAATATCATTTTTTTTCAAAATTTTCGGTCTTTTTCCGTTTATATCGCAAAAAATAAAAATCGCAGAGGCAATCAAATACCATTAAAAGAAAGCTCTATTTGTGGGAAGAAAAGGACGCAAATTTCGTTAGGGTACAACATTGCATGTCCGCACAATTTACAGTTAAAACAGCGCAGTGCAAAATTCTGAATTCACCTCTGGTCCTCTAGCTACCAAATGGTCCGGGGCTTAAGTGGTTAAAGTGAAACAATAAAAGTGAAATATTCCTATTAAATTTCGTACCTAGGGTGTGTGTATAGTGAGCCTGTAAAGTAGCGCATAATAAATTGTCGGCTCCTGGCAATACAGAGAACATTCATTGAAAGTCTTTGAGAAAAAAAAAAATGCGTGGGGGTCACCCCAAATTCAATTACCAGGCCCTTCAGGTCTGGTATGGATATTAAGGGGAATCCCTGCGTCAAATTTTAAAAAAAAATGGCGTGGAGTTCCCCCCAAAAATCCATACCAGATACTTTATCCAAGCATGCAAGCTGGCAGGCCGCAGGAAAAGAGGGGGGAGGAGAGAGCGCCCCCCCCCCTCCTGAACCGTACCAGGCCACATGCCCTCAACATGGGGAGGATGCTTTGGGGTCTGGACCCCAAAGCACCATGTCCCCATGTTGATGGAGACAAGGGCCTCATCCCCACAACCCTTACCCGGTGGTTGTGGGGGTCTGCGGGGGGGGGGCTTATCAGAATCTTTAACAAAGGGGACCCCAGATTCCGGCCCCCCCTATGTGAATTGGTAACGGGGTACATTGTACCCCTACCATTTCACAAAGAAAGTGTAAAAAATTTTAAAAAAACACACAGACACAGTTTGGAAAGTCCTTTATTAAAAATAAAAAAAACATTCCAGCGATGTAATCCAGTCTGTCCAGCGTTGTTCTCTATGTCCTGCGGTGATCCGATGTCCAGCGCTGCAGTCTCCTCCAGTCTCCACTGCACACGAAACCCCCATGACGTACGAGGGGGCGGGGTCACCCGTCACATCATAGGGTAAGCCCCACCTGATGGGGAATGTGAGAAGGGGCGGGGTCTATTCATTGATTACACTGCAGAGGAATCAAATCACGTTCCCCATCAGGTCCGCTCAGCCAATGACGTAGGCGGGGTCTGACGTACGAGGGGGCGGGGTCTGACGTACGAGGGGGCCACCCGTCAGATCATAGGGGTAAGCCCCGGCTTTCCCCGCTTGCGGGGAATAGCCAATGAGGTAGGCGGGATACCGGCAAGCGGGGAAAGCTGGGGTTTACCCTATGATGTGACGGGTGACCCCACCCCCTCGTACGTCATGGGGGTTTCGTGTGGAGTGGAGACTGGAGGAGACTGCAGCGCTGGAAATCAGATCACCGTGGGACATAGAGAACAACGCTGGACAGACTGGATTACATCGCTGGAATGGGTTTTTTATTTTACTTTATTTTTTTAAGGGGTCTTCCAGATTCTGATAAGCCTCTCGTCCCCCCTCTTTTCCTGCAACCTGCCAGGTTGCGTGCTCGGATAAAGGGTCTTGTATGGATTTTTGGGGGGAACTCCACGCCATTTTTTTTGTAATTTGGCGTGGTGTTCCCCTTAAAATCCATACCAGTACCTGAAGGATCTGGTATGGATATTTGGGGGGAACCCCACGTCATTTTTTTTTATTTGACGCAGGGTTCCCCTTAATATCCATACCAGACCTGAAAGGCCTGGTAATTGAATTTGGGGGGACCCCCACGCATTTTTTTTTTTTTTTTAATCAATGACTTTTCTCTCTATTGCCAGAAGCCGACAATTCATTATAGCCGCGAGTGCTTTTAAATTACTTTTTTCCTTCAGAAATTACACTTTGTGCAGGGAGAGTTATAAGCACGGGAAACAAGGGCTGCTTTACAGGCATACTATACACACCCCTCCGCCCCCCCCCCCCCCCCGGTACGAAATTTAAAGCAATATTTCACTTTTATTGTTTCACTTTAAGCATCATTAAAATCACTGCTCCCGAAAAAATGGGCGTTTTAAAAATAAATAAATAAATATTGATACATGTCCCCTGGGGCAGGACCCAGGTCCCCAAACCCTTTTTAGGACAATAACTTGCATATTAGCCTTGATAATTAGCACTTTTGATTTTGAACGTTCGAGTCCATTGTATTTAATAGGGTTCTAAAGTTTGCGCAAACTTTAGGTCTGTTCGCAGGTTCTGGTGCGAACCGAACCGTGGGGTGTTCGGCTCATCCCTAGTCCTGGGCTTTCAGTGGTGATATCTGAATGATGGGTGCAGCGACAGGCATTATTCAGATATCATTCTTTTCGGCCAGCGATTACCTGCACCGTAAAAACAATCATAGTGGCTGTTCAGGGGACGTCTGGCGGGAGATGGTCCCCGGCAGTCTCTATGAACTTCGGAGGCCAAGCCCAATGTTATGACGTCATGTCTGGCACCTGCCGTGAATTTAACTGGAAAGGCTGAGGTCTTGTTTTTTTATGTATTTTGTTATCTCGGTCTTTTCAGGCTAGAGGAGAGATGTGGTCGGTTGGTCGCAGGCTGGTTGGCAAGTTGAGCTTGGAATTTCTTTGGTTTTATTTGACATGCGTTTGTCCTTTCAGTGCTCCTTGCTGTGAAGACCAGTTATAGGTGGGGGAGTGACTTTTTTGTATTGTTGACATATTGGTCAGACAAAGCACTGACACCTTTGCTGCCATTGTGCAATGTGCTGGGTGTTCAGTGTATTCCGTGCGCTCCCCCAGTCATCTGCCCTTCATCTATACATCAGAATACATGTGCTCCCACTGTGGAAACTCTTCAAAGTTAGAGTTAGGGTCTGCAGGATACAGGGTGCCTTGGCGGGGCCTGCAGCATACGCATGTATTTGCAAATGTGTGCGTTCTAAACCCCTGTTTTTAATGCATACTGTTAGACAGGTTAATTTGGATGGTCGTAGGCTGGTTGGTAAGTTGAGCTTGAAAATTATTTGGTTTTATTAGAGGGGAGATGTGGGGTCTTATAGACCCCACATCTCTGTAAAGAGGACCTGTCATGCCATATTCCTATTACAAGGGATGTTTACATTCCTTGTAATAGGAAAAAAAATGATCAAAAAAAAAAAAAAATTTAAAGGGAAAGTGTAAAAAAATAAATAAATAAGTGAACGCATACGCAGAAGTGAAGTCGCGCCCACATATATAAATGTCATTTAAACCACACATGTGACATATCGCCATGACCTTCTCTCTAACTCTATACAGGTAACCTGTAAAAAATAAATAAAGAGCTGCCTATGGAAATTTTTAAGTACCGAAGTTTGCCGACATTCCACGAGTGTGCGCAATTTTAACGTGTGACATGTTCAGTATCTATTTACTGAGCGTAACATCATCTTTCACATTATACAAAAAAATTGTGCTAACTTTACTGTTTTGCTTTTTAATTTATGAAACTTTTATTTTTTTTCAAAAGGAAACGCTTTTAAAAAATTGCTGCGCAAATACCATGTGACATAAAAAGATGCAACGGCCACCATTTTATTCCCTAGGGTCTCTGCTAAAAAAACATATATAATGTTTTGGGGTTCTGAGTAATTTTCTAGCAAAAAAAAATATGATTTGTACATGTACAGAGGCATGGAGGAGCTCAGCTATGAGGAGAGATTAGAGGAACTGAATTTATTCTCTCTTGAGAAGAGGAGATTAAGGGGGGATATGATCAACATGTACAAATATATAAGGGGTCCATATAGTGAACTTGGTGTTCAGTTATTCACTTTACGGTCAACACAAAGGACAAGGGGGCACTCTTTGCGTCTAGAGGAAAAGAGATTTCACCTCCAAATACGGAAAGGTTTTTTCACAGTAAGAGCTGTGAAAATGTGGAATAGACTCCCTGCAGAGGTGGTTCTGGCCAGCTCAGTAGATTGCTTTAAGAAGGGCCTGGATTCTTTCTTAAATGTACATAATATAACTGAGTACTGACATTTATAAGTAAAGTTGATCCGGGGAAAATCCGATTGCCTCTCGGGGGATCAGGAAGGAATTTTTTCCCCTGCTGTAGCAAATTGGATAATGCTCTTCTGGGTTTTTTTGCCTTCCTCTGGATCAACTGTGGGTATAGAATTGGGTATATGGGATTGTACGATATATGTTTATTTTTATTTTTTTATTTTTATTTTTTACGGTTGAACTGGATGGACTTGTGTCTTTTTTCAACCTGACTAACTATGTAACTATGTAACTATGTAGGAGAGGAGTGCCAGAAATGGCCCGGTATGGAAGTGGTTAAAGTGTTACTAAAACCAGGACTCGGCATTCACTATATCTGATCTCCCACAGTACACAGAACATGGAAATGCAATTATTTTAGTAAATATAAACTGCTAAATACCTTTTCTCATCAGCAGTATATAGCAGTCTTGTGACTTCAATCAGTTCCTGGTGAAGCTTGTAGGAGGAGTTTTCATATTGCACTGAGCTACCCTATGAGGCTGCAGGGCTCCTGACCCTCTTGTCTGGACATGTCTGCACAGTGCTGATTGGCCCTGTGCTGATCTCATGCACCCTCCCAAGAAAAAAAAAACTCCTCTAGCAATACACCCCCAACCTGAGAAGGTGCAGCCCGACTCCAAAGGATCTGTCTCATCCAGACTTGTCCAGGGGGGAAAGTGCAGGAGGTGCTGGAGCTGTGCATACAAGATCAAGCAGCCTTTATACATAATGTGGAGGATTAACCCCTTAGGTTCCACAGTGAGTATAACAAGCCTGCATTACTGCATATACAGACTGATTTTACTGCTGTGGGTTTAATAACACTTTAATGCGTGATTTTGCATGTTATTTTACCACAGAACAGCTGCAGTGGGAAATAAACATTTAGCAGTGGTATTCCTACCACTGCTAAATATAACAGTTCAGCTTAAGGCTGCTGGTTGTCAAGGAGCTGGCACCCGCTGTGTCCTTAACAACCAGTGAATACCCTGTACCCAGCCAAAAATATGAAAAAAAAAAAAAAAAACCTGCAGTGCTCCCAATCTATACCTTCAGGTCTGGTATAGATTTTGAGGGAAGCCTCAAGCCTCAAGCTGAGCATGCAGCCCAGCACATCAGCCCCACGTACCCTTCTGAACCATACTAGACCACATGCCCTCAACATGGTTAGGTGCTGGCAGAGAATCTTGTCCCCATGTTGATGAGGACAGTGGCTTCTTCCCCACAACCCTGGCCTAGTGGTTGTAGGGGAAACTTATCAGAATCTGGAAGCCTCATGATCTCCAGAAGATCTACCCCTCTTCATGACCAGGCCATTTTTTGCACTACGGCACTGCGTTATTTTAACTGACATTTGCGCGGTCATGCAACGCTGTACATAAATAAAATGTAGGTAATTTTTTCCCCACAAATAGAGCATTATTGTGGTGGTATTTGATCATCACTGGGTTTTTTATTTTTTGAGCTATAAACAAAAGGCCAACAATTTTGAAAAAAAAAATATAAATATATTTTACATTTTCTGCTATAAAACATTTTGAATTATAAAAAAAAACAAAAAAAAAAAAACAGTTATCGTTATAAATTCAGGGCAATATGTATTCTGCTACATATTTTTGGAAGAAAAAAAAAATCCCAATAATCGTATATTGATTGGTTTGCGCAAAAGTTAAAGCGTCTACAAACTATGGAATATGTTCTGGAATGGTTTAAATTTAGTTTTACTGGTAATCGCAGCGACCAGCGACTTATAGCGGAACTGCGATATTTCGGCGGTCAGTCTGACACTAAATGACACTGTGGGAACCAGTGACACCAATAGTGATCAGTGCTAGAAATATACACTGTAACTGTACTAATGACACTGGCTGGGCGATCAAAGGGTTAAATGCGTGCCTAGCCAGTGTTCTGGTGTTTATTATGTGGTGTTTTTACTAAGGTAAGTGATGGATTTTATTCCCTGCAGAGGAAAAAAATCCATTGCTTCCCTGCTGACAGGACAGGGCTCTGCCTTGTTTACATAGTGTGTCTTCCGGATGCTGATCCGCATCTGCTAATGACACAGCACAGCCGGGTTGCTGGCAGTGCCCTACCCGGAAGTGTTCCAGCGCAGAAGAACCGCCTTGCCATCATCTATGTATGTTATATAGTCAGCAAGCAGTTAACAGTGGGGACCCCAGGTCCTAGCCCCCTCCCCCATGTGAATGAGTATGGGGGGGTAAGTCACCCTACCCCCACAACCACTGGGTCAGAATCCATAGTAATAAATTATATAAAATATACATGTTTCGAGTCATATGCATCACACTACCATTTTTTCATAAAGAAAGAAAATTTCCCAAACTATTAGCAACTATTCCATTCATTCCCATCACCCTTCATTCAAAGTGAAAACCACTGGAATTTTGCAACCTTTTTTTCACTACAAGACAGGAAGGTTAGCTGAACTACTGTCTTAGACCTTAATGAATTCTTAGCTGCTTATGTAATCATCTGTATTTTAAAACACGTCTTCTAATACAGAAAAAAAAGTACATTTGCAAACACTGCACACCCTCCCCATCCCACCCCCCATCCCCAGTGTTCTTACCTCTGTGGGTGAGGAGCTGTCAGTGCCCACACAGCTGGTCCGTTGGTCTGGAGAATTGAAATCCCAGCTCTTCTTCTTCTCTGTGCAGGGCTTCCAGGACAGATCAGTGATTCTAATTGGTCAGAGCCGGCACAGGGCATCGTTCTGATCAGTCCGGGAGGCGCTGCACAGAAAATTGGTTTTAGATCTGCTGCATTGGCTGCCTTGGCACTGATAGCTCATCACCTACAGAGGCAAGTACAGAGGCACTGTGGGGGGAAGTTATTTCACCTTTTAATTTTTCATGAAAAAGGGGAATGTACACATTAGGCAGTCTAGCAGAGCAGGGGAAATAGATTGCCATATACAGGTATATAAGTAACAGAAATAATAATTTTCACAAAGTCTGATGCTTCAGTTTTTATGATGGCAATTTGCATACTCCAGAATGTTATGAAGAGTGATCTGATGAATTTCAAAGTCCCTCTTTGCCATGAAAATGAACTTAATCCCATAAAAAACATTTCCACTGCATTTGGGCACTGGGCTTCAGGGTGCCCAAGAAAGTCCAGCAAGTGCCAGGACCGTCTCAGCTGCAAGATCGGGGCACGACCAGTGCAGAGCTTGCTCAGGAATGGCAGCAGACAGGTGTGAGTGTAACAGCACACACAGTGAGGTGAAGACTTTTGGAGGATGGCCCGGTGTCAAGAAGGGCAGCAAAAAGTAATCGGGGACAGACTGATATTCTGCAAAAGGTACAGGGATTGGACTGCTAAGAACTGAAGTAAAGTTTTTTTATTTTTTTTTGATGAATCCCCTTTCCTATTGTTTGGGGCATCCAGGAAAAAACCTTGTCAGGAGAAGAAAAGGTGAGCGCCACCATCAGTCCTGTGTCATGCCAACAGTAAAGCATCCTGGGACCATTCATGTGTGGGGTTGCTTCTCAGCCAAGGGAGTGGGCTCACTCACAATTTTGCCTAGGAACACAGCCATGAATAAAGAATGGTACAAAAACATCCTCCGAGAGCAAATTCTCCCAACCATCCAAGAACAGTTTGGTGATGAACAATGCCTTTTCCAGCATAAAGGAGCAACTTGCCATAAGGCAAATAATAACCAAGTGGCTTGGGGAACAAAGCATTGTGTTTAACCCTAAAGAGATGAGTGAAAAAAAACAAAAAACACAAATTCTGACGAAGACCAAGCATTGATTATGCAAGAATGGGCTGCAATCAGTCAGGATGTGGCCTAGAAGTTGATTGACAGCATGCCAGGGAAAATTGGAGAGGTCTTGAAAAAGAAGTCAACACTACAAATATTGACTCTTTGCATAAACTTTATTGGTCAATAAAAGCCTTTGACACTGATGTAATTATAATTGCTTGTAATTATACTTCCGTATACCATAGTAACATCTGACAAAAAGGATCTAAAAACACTGAAGTAGCAGACTTTGTGAAAATGTATATTTGTGTCATTCTCATAACTTTTGGCGACGGCTGTATATATGGGCTGGAACCCAAATCAATTGATGCTTTTTGAGGTCCTAATAATGTGGTTACAATGCTCTGATGTCTTTTCAAAAGCCCTATTTCTTCTGGAACAATCCTGCATGGCTCATTGAGGAGGTGGTTTTCATGTGATAACTCCATGTAATCTCCCTGATCTCCACTTGAAAAATCTGGTCACAATTTTGGCAGGGAGTCAGCATTGCGTCTACAGGAATACCAATGAGCTCTCTACAGATATAATCACTGTTACATGCTCACTAATTGATTTTCTTTTAATTATCTAGGGAATAGGGGAAAAAAATCTGATGTTTTCCAAGCTTTGACTGCAAAAAGACAAATTAATCATGACAAACACGATGTGTAGTAAAAGCTTTTAACAAGGAAAGTCAGTGTTTATTGTCACGCAAAATACCTAGAAATTATTTATTTGCTCTACGTGCAGCAGATAACTTCAGGATAAAAAAGTAATGCCCAGTCTTCATTATATCAAAGTCCTATATAATAAATAAAAGGCATGTTAAGTAATCTATGAGAAGTTAACTTTTAAATCTTTTCAGTAGACTGGAAGGTGATCATTACATGTATGGCTAGTTACAGGTTACAGACACTCCTGGATTACTGACTAGTGACTACTTTCCTAAGGCTGATCGTGCAACAATAGATGAAATTCATGGTTAACCAATACTGTTCATTAAAACTACACTGCTCAAAAAATTTTAAGGAACACTTTTCAATCAGAACTCTTGGGATATTGATCTGGTCAGTTAAGTAGCAGAGGCGGAGGGCTGTATACAGAGGGGGTTGTTAATTTCAATTAACAGCAAAGCAGCTGAAACTGATTAACAACAGCTGCACTAGATGGGCAACAATGAGACGACCTCCAAAACAGGAATGTTTTTTCAGGTGGAGGTGTCTGACATTTTTTTTCCCCTAATCATCTTTTCTGAATATTTTTCACTAGTTTTGCATTTGTCTAGGGTCAGTGTCACTACTGGTAGCACAAGGCGATACTTGGACCCTATAAAGGCTGCACAGGCAGTCCAACTCCTCCAGGATGGCACATCAATACGTATCATTGCCAGAAGGTTTGCCGTGTCTCCCAGCACATTCTCAAGAGCATGGAGGAGATTCCAGGAGACAGGCAGTTACTCTAGGAAAGCTGGACAGAGCCGTAGAAGGTCCTTAACCCATCAGCAGGACTGGTATCTGCTCCTTTGTGCAAGGAGGAACAGGATGAGCACTGCCAGAGCCCTACAAAATGAGCTCCAGCAGGCCACTGGTGTGAATGTCTCTGACCAAACAATCAGAAACAGACTTCATGGGGGTGGCCTGAGGGCCCGACGTCCTCTAGTGGGCTTTGTGCTCACTGCCGGACACTGTGGAGCTCGATTGGCATATCCATTGAACACCAGAATTGGCAGGTCCGCCACTGGTGCTCCATGCTTTTCACAGATGAGAGCAGGTTCACCCTGAGTATATGTGACAGACGTGAAAGGGTCTGGAGAAGCCGCGGAGAACTTTATGCTGCCTGTAACATCGTTCAGCATGACCGGTTTGGTGGTGGGTCAGTGATAGTCTGGGGAGGCATATCCATGGAGGGACGCACAGACCTCTACAGGCTACACAATGGCACCCTGACTGCCATTAGGTATCGGGATGAAATCATTGGACCCATTGTCAGACCCTACGCTGGTGCAGTGGGTCCTGGGTTCCTCCTGGTGCACGACAATGCCCGGCCTCATGTGGCGAGAGCATGGAGCCAGTTCCTGGAGGATGACAAAATTGATACCAATGAATTGCCCCCACGCTCACCTGACATAAATCCAAAAGAACACCTCTGGGACATTATGTTTCGGTCCATCCGGTGCCGCCAGGTTGCACCTCAGTCTGTTCAGAAGCTCAGTGATGCTCTGGTCCAGATCTGGGAGGAAATACCCCAGGACACCATCCATCGCCTCAATAAGAGCATGCCCTGATGTTGTCAGGCATGAATACTAGCACATAGGGGCCATACAAACTACTGAGGACCATTTTGAGTTTTTGCAATGAAATTTCAGCAAAGTGGACTAGCTTTCTGCATAATATTTTCACTTTGATTTTTGGGGTGTCTTTGAATTCAGTCCTCTGTAGGTGGATCATTTTAATTTCCATCAAATGATGTGCCATCCTTTCATTCCTAACACATTTCCCAGTCCATATCAGTATAAATATCCAGCATGGGATTTTGCCCTGTTGAGATCTGATGTGTTTTCAAAGTGTTCCTTTAATTTTTTTGAGCAGTGTACATACAGCGCAGCGCTAGGCCATGTATATTTTATAATATAAAAAAATGTAGCACTATGCGTAAGAATTATGTATAACACCCAAGTGTAGTGCTCAAAATAACTAGATCACAATAAATCTAATAATAAAGTCCAAATAAATGAAAAAAGGATGGAAGAAAAGTCTTTGATGACCAAAACGTGAATGTTGTTGAAACTTCCAAATCAAATGGTGACTTTCAAAAAGCAAGTGACTTGTGATGTGACCACCACCACCACATGAAGGGGAGGCTTACCAGATGGAATGGACCCAGTAAACATACGTCTAGACTCTAGAGGGTCAAACAGGCTTGATATATGTATATCCGTACATATGGGGTCCCAGCTGGCATTGCACACATATATATCCAAGATCCAGAATCAAGGATGACACCAGATATCCAAGCCCGAAAGAATGATGAAATAGCTCACATAGGAATCATATGGAGGAAAGAAGGAGAGGGCACATAGCGTAATAACGTAAAGGAAGTTTAATAAATGTAGGTAAGTACACTTACATTCAATCCATGAACATAGCGCTTTGCAAAACACTCAGTGGCAGCAGTGGAGTCTCCCAAGTATTTTTTATAGAATAGTTCTTAAACAGCTCTGGATGCAATTCTTACCTCCTCTCCAGCATTGTCCCCTGTAGTAATTCAAATCTGCCACAAGATGCCCTCAATCAAGTCAGAGCACTGAGGACACACTGAGGGCAGGGCAAACACATACAAACAGGGTGAGAGGATCACTGTGAGGGAGCCACAAGCAAGCCAATTTAGGCTAAATATTCTTAAAGTGCAAGCCAAACTAAGAGGCCTTTCTTTACAGTTGTGTCCATTTAAAGTGGAGTTACACCCTGAAAAAAAAAAAAATGTACTCACCCGAAATACCTGTTGCTATGCGGATGTTCCTAATCTGCCTCTTCCTAGTCCGCGGCTGGTTTTCTTCCGCATCCTCCTGGTGAATGGGGCGCGCTGCCTTCTGGGAACTGTGTGTATCCCAGAGAGCAGCCGCCCATTCACAAAGCGGCACGAGCCTCGCGCATGCGCAGTAGGAAACGGGCAGTGAAGCCGCAAGCTTCACTGCCTGTTTCCCTTACTGAGGATGGCGGTGCCGGGACCTGCAATGATCCGGATCAGCATCGGGGGGGGGGCCATCATCGTGGGCTCCTAGGACAGGTAAGTGTCCTCATTAAAAGTCAACAGCTACAGTGTTTGAAAAAAAAATTGCGGGTGGAGTCCCGCTTTAACCACTAGGGGCCCGCGCTATAGTCGGATGACGGCTACAGCGCGGACCCCAATTGCCGGGAGGACGTCAATAGACATCCTCCCCTTTGCGCACGCCCCCTGCAGGGCGCGCGTTGTGATCACCGAGTCACTGAGATTCGGGAGATCACAGATCCGTGTAAGGGGCCGGTCCCGGCCCCTTACCACGTGATCAGCTGTCAGCCAATGACAGCTGATCACGTGATCAAAACAAAGCTCGGTAATCATTTTCTTTTTCTCCTTGCGCTGACAGCAAGCTGAGTGAGGGACATCGGTCCCCAGTGGAAGAGGCAATTCTGCCTCATTAATGGACACCGCCTGCCAGTGCCCTCTGCCAGTGCCCACAGTGACCACCAGTGCCACCTGTCAGTGCCAATCAGTACCACCTATCAATGCCCATCACTGCCACCTAGCAATGCCCACCAGTTGTGCCAGTCAGTGCCTCATCAGTGCCCCCTAGCAGTGCTGCCTATCAATGTCACCTACCAGTGCTGATCAGTGCCCATCATTGCCACCCATCAGTGCCCATCACTGCCACCTATTAGTGTCAATTCTCAGTGCCCACCAGTGCCACCTATCAACGTCCTTCAGTGCCACCCATCAGTGCCACCTCAGTGCCCAATGCCACTTCTCAGTGCCCACCAGTGCCGCCTATCAGTGCCCACCAGTGCTGCCTATCCGTGCCCACCAGTGCCGCCTTATCGGTGCCCATCGGTGCCCATCAGTGCAGCCCATCAGTGCCACCTATCGGTCCCCATCAGTGCAGCCTCATCAGCGTACATCAATGAAGAAGGAAAATTACCCGTTTGCTAAATTTTATAACAAAATATAAAACGGTTTTATATGTTTTTTTTTTTAAATTTAACAAAAATAAAAACCGCAGAAGTGATCAAATAGCACCAAAAGAAAGCTATTTGTGGGAAAAAAATGACAAAATTTTAATTTGAGTACAGTGTTGTATGACCGCGCAATTCTCTATCAAAGAGTGAGAGCGCTGAAAGGTAAAAATTAGTCTGGGCAGGAGGGGGGTTTAAGTGCCCAGTAAGCAAGTGGTTAAAATGGACAGCTGAGAGCGGACTATGGCACTAGTGACAGTTATCACCAGAGATATGCATTGAAAGTAACATTTTAAAGAGATTGTAACCCTAAAAAAAACAAAAACAAAAAGAAACAAAGGATATCCTGTTACCTTATAGTGGGTTAAACACAGTGCTTGTGTTGTCTGATCTGTCCCTCTCTATGATGTAAACAAACCTCGTTGATTCTGCCTATTCCTTAGTGTGCTGACCATGGTGATCATGTCTGCTCATCCATGATACTGTGGTCAGCTTATGTGCCTCCGTCATCCCACTATTTATAGGCACAATTTTATACAAACATGTACACAGGTACAATAGCTTGGTAGAACAGAGGGGCTGGCAGTAATCATTATTTGACTTTACAACCACTTTAATTCAATGGTTTTCTTTTTGCTTTAATCCCAATCACCATGTGTCAAGGTATACAGTACTGTGCACAGGTGGGAAGAAACATGTAAAGAATGTAAAGATACATATACATACACACACATATACATACACACACAAATATATATATATATATTTATTGTTTATAAAATATATCTACAAAATGCAAAGTGAGAGAACAGAAGAAAAATCGAAATCAAATTAACTGTGTTTGGTGTGACTACCCTTTGGCTTCAAACCAGCATAATTTCTTACACTTGCACACAGTCAGGGATTTTGTAGGATTAGGTCGGGTTCACACTGGTCCAACACGACAGTCGTACGAGTGTGGATTCGACTCTGCCCTGCGACGTGAAGTCCGACATTTGTTCGACTTCAATGAACGGGGATCTGACTTTGATCCCAACAATGCCAGGCACTTTGTGTCTGGAATTAATCTTTAGGGGAAACCCCACACCAAATAAAATAAATAAAAAACACGACATGGGTCCTCCCTCCAAGACCATACCAGGCCCTTCGGTCTGGTATGGATTTTAGAGGAAACTCCCACGCCGAAAAAATGGTGCAGGGTCCCCCCCAAAATCCATACCAGGCCCTTTGGGTCTAGCATAGATTTTAAGGGGAACTCCACGGCAAAATAAAAAAAAATGGCGTGGGGCCCCCCTCAAAATCCATACCAGACCCTTTTCCGAGCAAGCAGCCTGGGCGGCCAGGAAAGGGGGGGGACAGGCGAGCGCCCCCCTCCTGAACCATACAAGGCCGCTTGCCCTCAACATGGGGAGGGTGCTTTGGGGTCAAGGGCCTCTTCCCAACAACCCTGGCCATTGGGTGTTAGGGTCTGCCTATATAACAGCTGTCAAAGCCAAAAGTCAGCAGTCGCCGGGAGGCCTCCCATGGATGCAGAGGTTTTTTGTTTTGTTTTTTTCCATTTTTCGGGTCTGTTGGGCGGCGTGATTGACAATGAATGTACTTTTTTTTCCCCCTCTTTTTTAACCACTTGCCGACCGCCGCACGAACATTTACATTGACAGAATGGCACGGACAGGCAAATAAGCGTGTATATATACACGTCAACTTTAAATTGCCGCCGTGTAATCGCGCACGCCAGCGGTGGCACGCTCGCGACCCTGCCGCAAGCTCCATGACTGTGCCGCGGGACCCGTGGACTCGATGTCTGCCGGTGTCCCGCGATCATGTCACGGAGCTGAAGAATGGGGAGATGTCTCCCCATTGTGCCTAGTGACATGTCACTGATCGTCTGTTCCCTGTCATCGGGAACAGCGTTCAGCGACATTTCACGGCAAGCCACACCCCCTAACAGTTAGAAGCACTCCCTAGGTCACACTTACAGGTTAACCCCTTCACTGCCAGTGACATTTTTACAGTAATCAGTTCATTTTTATAGCACTGATCATTGTAAAAATGACAATGGTCCCAAAATGGTGTCAAAAGTGTCCGTTGTGTCCGCCATAATGTCACAGTCACGATAAAAATCGCTGATCGCGGCCATTACTAGTAAAAAAATATATATATTACTAAAAATGCCATAAAACTATCCCCTATTTTGTAGATGCTATAACTTTTGTGCAAATCAATCAATAAACGCTTATTGCAATTTATTTTACCAAAAATACGTAGAAGAATACGTATCGGCCTAAACTGACAAAAAAAATTTTTTTTTTTGGGGGGGGGATATTTATTATAGCAAAAAGTAAAAAATATTGCATTTTTTTCAAAATTGTCGCTCTATTTTTGTTTATAGCGCAAAAAATAAAAAACCGCAGAGGTGATCAAATACCACCAAAAGAAAGCGCCATTTGTGGGAAAAAAGAAAGACGTTTGTTTGGGAGCCACGTCGCACGACCGTGCAATTGTCAGTTAAAATGACGCAGTGCCGAATCACAAAAAGTGGCCTGGTCTTTGGCCAGCGAAATGGTCTGGGGCTTAAGTGGTTAATAAAGGAATTGTCCAAAAAAAAAAAAGGAGGATTTTAACCACTTAAGCCCCGGACCATTATGCAGCTTAAAAACCAGAGGTGTTTTCAGAATTTGGCACTGCGCTGCTTTAACTGGAAATTGTTCGGACATGCAATGTTGTACCCAAACAAAATTTGCGTCCTTTTCTTCCCACAAATAGAACTTTCTTTTAATGGTATTTGATTGTCTCTGCAATTTTTTTGTTTGCGATATAAACGGAAAAAGACTGAAAATTTTGAAAAAAAAATGATATTTTCTACTTTTTGTTATAAGAAAAATCGAATAAACTCAATTTTAGTCATACATTTAGGCCAAAATGTATTCAGCCACATGTCTTTAGTAAAAAAAATGTCAATAAGCGTATATTTATTGGTTTGCGCAAAAGTTATAGCGTCTACAAACTAGGGTACATTTTCTGGAATTTACACAGCTTTTAATTTATGACTGCCTATCTCATTTCTTGAGGTGCTAAAATGGCAGGGCAGTACAAAACCCCCCCAAATGACCCTGTCATGCCTTTAGTAAAATGGCTTGAATTTTTCCTATTTTTTCTGGTTTAATAACATTTAATCTATGACAAAATGTGGAAAAAGAAGTAAACGGGACTATAGCGGTGCTAGCGTTAGTATTTAGACAACAGTGGAAGACTCAATTCATTAGATTAAAAAAGGGGATTTATCCATTTATTGAACAGGTAGTACAAAATAATAAATAAAATTACATATGTATATATATACGCGTTTTCACAAAATTTCAAAAATAGGGCATAGCTGATATGGTGGTTAGTTAGATGTTAAACCAAAGAGATCATACGTGGTCCCAACATGTTTCGCCCATCGGGGCTTCGTCAGGGGAAGTATGTCTCAAATGTGAGAGTACATCGAACATAGCTGTTAAAATAGACAATAGAAAGATTCATATTAGCATATTGTAAATTGGTTACTTAATCTATGTTGCCATCTAGTGGCCGTTTTGTATAACTGCATCTATTTTCATAAGCAATATTAGAAGAGTTAGCTAGTTTGGGACTTGCAAGCCTCCGTACTTTCAATCCCATCAGGCCTTGCGTCACCTTCTTCAGCCATTTCATCTTTTTCCCTGGAAGCATGCACATGGACTGCTAAGATATATGTTCCAGCCTTCAGAAACCTCTCCGGTATGTCTACTATTTATGTACTCGGATAGGGAGGCACTAATTGTACTATTTTTACTAATTGTATTTGTCTGTATCTGTTACAGTTTTACTCTATCTTGTATTAATAAAAGTTCAAAAGGATTCTACGCCTACCGGAATGCATTGGTATGAGAGGAGTTATCAGTGTGCCCAAATACACCTCAGCCACGTGTAGTGAGGGGCATAACAGTAAAACGGAGGCTTCTAAGCATACAGAACGCCAGTAAGACAGCAGTGTTATCAGCTTCCATACAGCGAGACACCATGTCACAGACAAAGTCAGAGCACTTCGCGACAAGGTCAGAAGTCTACTCCACGAGCTCAAAGAGGTCAGTGAAAAGCGAAACAATCGCCATTGCCCGCGCAAAAGCAGAATCTGCAAAAGTAAAGGTTGCCTTTGCTGAAAAAGAGATGCAAATGAAATTAGAGAAGCTACGCATAGAAACTGAGTTAGAGAAGTTGGCTGTAGAGAAGGAAGCAGCAGCAGCAGTCGCTGAGGCAGACATCTTAGAGGAATTTGCAAAGCCCACCAGTGAGCGGCTCAGCAACGTACTTGGAAAAAATTCAGTTCCTGACGACAGTACAGAGCGTACCTCAGAATATGTGCGGCGACACGCTGAACCAGACAACTGCCCGCTTACAGCGCCAAGAGCGGAATCAACCCCCGCCATTCACACGCCTTATATCAAGCAAGAAAGTAAACCCGCACTCAGTCAGTTTTCAGCACATTCTGCATCCAGACTATCAAAACACTACGTCACAGTTGACCAAATCGAAAATGAAGAACGACGGTCTAAAAGATACAGCAACAGTATCCCTGATAACCGCAACTATCCACCAAGTTCCTGGCACAATAGAGCGCCCCCTGGCTACTCACACAACGATCAAGGTATGTCAGATTTCTTCAAGTTCTTAGCACGACGTGAACTGTTAGCAAAGGGACTTGCAAAGTTTAACGATCGCCCTGAAAGTTATAGAGCATGGCGTTCGTCCTTCAGAAATGCAACAAGGGATCTTGATTTTAAAGCAAGTGAAGTAGCCGATCTCTTAGTCAATTGGCTGGGGAATGAGTCATCAGAACATGCAAGGAGAATCAGAGACATTAACATTAATTACCCAACCAAAGGGCTGAGCATGATATGGGAGAGGATTGATGAATGTTACGGTTCCCCAGAAGTTATAGAAAACTCTCTTTTTAAAAGAATAGAGGACTTTCCCAAGATTCCTAACAAAGGCTTCCAGAAGCTGAGAGATTTGAGTGACCTAGTTACAGAACTACAAATAGCCAAAGCAGAAGGAGACTTGCCAGGCCTTGCCTTTCTGGACACAGCCCGTGGCGTTAACTCCATAGTGCAAAAGCTACCTTACAACCTTCAAGAAACCTGGGTTACACGAGGCTCCGACTACAAGCAAAAGCACAACGTCCCCTTCCCACCATTCTCTTATTTTGTGGACTTTATTCGCCAACAAGCAAAGGTTAAAAATGATCCTAGTTTTGACATCTCATTATCTAACTCTGCCTTCCCTAGGTCAAGTAAGCCTGCTCCAACCCGCAACTTCAAAGACGCACCTGTTGCAGTACGCAAAACAAGTGTATCTCCAGCTCAGAATCCAAGCAGAGAGTGTCCTCTTCACAAGAAGCCTCATTCGTTGTTAAAGTGCAGAGGTTTTAGAGAAAAGACTCTCCAAGATCGCAGAACCTTCCTCAAAGAAAACAGAATTTGTTACAGGTGCTGCACATCAACTTCTCACCTTGGGAGAGACTGCAAGGTGAGCATCAACTGCTCTGAGTGCAACAGCACAGAGCACAACACAGCTCTGCATCCAGGGCCAGCGCCATGGACTCTTACACCCTCACTCCAGGTGGAAGAGCACAGCGGGGAGCAACAAGACACAGTACCTCCTGTAGTTACACCCCAGTGCACCCAAGTCTGTGGAGAAGGTCTGTCTAACAAATCCTGCTCTAAGATTTGTCTTGCTACAGTTTACCCCATGGGTCGCAGAGAAAAAGCAGTGAAGCTATACGTGATCTTGGACGATCAAAGCAACAGATCACTCGCCAGCTCAGCCTTCTTTGACACCTTCAAAATCAAGGAAGCCGGCTCGTCATACTTACTCAAGACTTGTACTGGGGTAAGTGAAGAAACTGGGAGAAGAGCCATTGGTTACCAAATCGAATCCTTTGATGGTCAGACAACCCTGCCTCTGCCAACTCTAATCGAGTGCAATCAGTTCCCAACGGACAGAGAGGAGATCCCTTCGCCAGAGGTGGCACTTCATCACGGACATCTGAAGGGCATAGCACATCTCATCCCTGAACTGGATCCCCAGGCTGAGATAGCACTTCTCCTTGGGAGGGACATCATCAGAGTTCACAAGGTGAGAAAACAAATCAATGGTCCCCATAACTCCCCCTATGCTCAGAAGCTAGATCTAGGATGGGTCATCATAGGCAACGTATGCCTAGGAAGTGTTCACAAACCAACCAGCATGAACTCTCTCTTTACAAAGACACTAGAAGGCGGACGTCCATCCCTATTTCAGCCTTGCACCAACAGATTCCTCATAAGAGAGAAGCCTGCCAGTGTAATTCATTCAAACCCTTATACCACAAATCTTCTTTGTGATGAAGACAGAGATCATTTAGGGTGCTCAGTTTTCCAAAATACTAAAGAAGATCACAAAATTGGACAATCTATTGAAGATCATATCTTCTTGGAGATAATGAGACAGGGATTCTACAAAACCAATGAAAACAGCTGGGTGGCACCCCTGCCTTTCAGAGCGCAGAGACCCTGTCTTGCTAATAACAGAGAACAAGCTTTGAAACGCTTTTCTTCCCTCAGATCCAATTTCCAAAAGAAACCAGAAATGAAAGGACATTTCTTCTCATTTATGAGTAAGATGTTTGAGAATGACCATGCTGAGATAGCTCCACCTCTAAAATACGATGAAGAGTGCTGGTACCTGCCAATCTTCGGCGTCTACCACCCCAAGAAGCCAGGTAAAATCCGGGTAGTGTTTGACTCCAGCTCTCGGCATCAAGGAATCTCACTAAATGATGTCGTCCTAAAGGGACCAGACCTCAACAACACACTTCTTGGTGTCCTCATCAGATTCCGCAAGGAAGCAGTTGCCATAGTTGCAGACATTCAGCAAATGTTTCACAGCTTCCAAGTCAAGGAAGAACACAGGAACTTCTTGAGATTCCTATGGTTCAAAGACAATGACCCTACTAAAAACATTACAGAATATCGCATGAAGGTGCACGTTTTTGGTAACAGTCCATCTCCCGCTGTTGCCATCTATGGACTTAAGCTATCTGCCCAAGAAGGTGAGAAAGACGTTACACAGTTTATTGAAAAATACTTTTATGTAGACGTTGGTCTGAAATCACTTTCTTCACCCGAAGCTGCAATAAGTCTACTTAAGAGGACTCAAAGTACACTTGCCTCTTCAAATCTCAGACTGCATAAGATAGTATCTAACAGCAAAGTCGTCATGGAGGCCTTCCCTTCCCAAGATTATGCCAGTGACTTCAAAGATCTGGACTTAGCAACAGACTCCCTTCCTATGCAACGCAGCCTAGGACTCAACTGGGACCTCAAGTCTGACACCCTTACCTTTCAGGTTGACCAAGAGCCAAAGCCCTTCACACGGCGAGGTGTTTTATCCACCATCAACAGCCTGTATGATCCACTCGGGTTTGTAGCACCGGATACCATCCAAGGTAAGTGTCAGGGTCACCTGTGGCCAGGTGACAGATGCACACCGTAGGGGGACAGGAGTGCACCGCGAGGTAGTGAACCCTATGGCTGGCTTCTGTGGATAGGAAACTGGGTGGTTGTGGAAAGCGGGACCAGAGGAGCACAACCGGGATCCCAACGGAAGCGAGAGCCAAGATTCCCCAGGGCGCGGAGTCTAAGACCCAGCTGGTCTTCTCCAGGGCCTCTAGTGGTGAGGATGTTACGCTGCAGGCTGGGACCAGGTCGCGGCCCCTGGAGTTTCCTAGCTCACGCCCCGTAGGATAAGGGGAAGCAGCAGCACACGATAGAGAGAACCGAATAACAAGCCGAAGGTCAGGGGCCACAAGCAGACAAGGATAACGAAGAACGAGCCGAAGGTCAAGGGTCACGAGCAGACAGGGATGGTCGGGGACAAGCCAATAACGTAACAGAGAGACAGACGTAGCACACGGCAGGCAGGAACCCAAACACACAATGCCTAACAAACACGTTGATCAGCAAAGCAGGCTTGCAGTGCACAGGTTAATATAGTGTTCAGTGATAGGGCCTGGGGTGGAGTCAGGCTGGGAGGAGATTATAAAGGAAGCCAGGTGAAGGAGGTCTGGTCTCTAGATGAACACATGAGGAGGAAGGTAAGATGGCAGACAGACATTAATGCATATCCATGACAGTACCCTCCCTCTTACGAGGCCTCCCCCTTCCCCGCCTGGGCCCAGGTTTAGAGGGAAACTTCAGATGAAACTCCTTTAACAGACGAGGTGCAAAGACCTCAGATGCAGTGATCCAAGACCTCTCCTCAGGACCAAACCCTTTCCAATGAACGAGGTACTGAAGAACGCCTTTACAGAGTCGGGAGTCCAGAATTTGACTGATCTCGTACTCCTGATTATCCTCCGAGACAGGCGCCACGGTAGGAAGAGGACGAGAGAATTTATTGAGGACTAAAGGCTTTAGAAGAGCAACATGAAAGGAGTTAGTGATTTTAAGGCTCTTAGGAATCTGGAGTTTGAAACAAACCGGATTCAGTTTAGCAGTTACCGTGTATGGACCGATGAATCGTGGAGCAAACTTCAGAGAAGGAACTCGGAGCTTGATGTTCCTGGTAGAGAGCCAGACTTTGTCCCCTGGCTGAAGAGAAGGCGGTTTACGCCTGCGGCGGTCTGCAAAGCCTTTGAATTTTTCAGCAGCTGCCCGGAGGGAATCATGAACGTGACCCCAAACGGAATTGAGAGACTCCTGAACCGAAGCCAAAGCTGGAATGTCTGGAGAACAGATCATAGGAAGAGGAAGTTGAGGGTGTTTTCCATAAACTGTGAAAAAGGGTGTCTTCTGCGAACTGGTATTCACATGATTGTTATGGGAGAATTCTGCCCACGGGAGTAGAGAGGACCAATCGTCATGGTGAGAAGACACAAAGGTGCGAAGAAAGACCTCCAACTCCTGATTAACCCTCTCAGTCTGTCCATTGGATTGGGGATGGTAAGAAGAAGAAAAATCCAAGACAATATTGAGGGATTTGCAAAAGGCTCTCCAAAAACGAGACGTGAATTGGACTCCCCTGTCGGAAACAATATGAGAAGGGACCCCATGTAGGCGGAGAATTTCTCGAATGAAAATGGGAACCAAGGCAGGGGCAGAAGGAAGACCAGGAAGAGGAACAAAATGAGCCATCTTGGAGAATCGATCGATTACCACCCAAATGACTGTATTATTCTCAGACAGTGGGAGATCGGTGATAAAATCCATGGCAATATGGGCCCAGGGTTCCTTAGGAATAGGCAAGGGCATGAGGAGACCAGCAGGAGCTTGTGTGGAGGATTTGGACTGAGCACAGACATGACAAGCTTTAACGTAGTCTTTGACGTCTGAGCGGAGATTAGGCCACCAGTAGTGACGACTGATGAGTAGGAAGGATCGGAGGAATCCAGAATGCCCTGCCACCTTGGAATCATGTCCCCAACGAAGGATCTTAGCTCTTAGCTCAGTGGGGACAAAGGTCTTACCAGGCGGAATTTTAGACTTCAGGGTGGTAGAGTGGGCAACAATGCATGAGGTGGGAATGATCGGCTCAGGTTCAGGGGCGGACTCCTCGTCCAAAGTGTCAAATGACCTAGAGAGCGCATCAGCCCGACCGTTGCAGGAACCAGGTTTGTAGGTAATCGTGAAATTAAAACGGGCAAAGAAGAGACTCCACCTGGCCTGTCTAGGATTCAGACGTTTAGCATTCTGTAGATACTGTAAATTCTTGTGATCGGTAAAGATCGTTATGGAGTGAGGGGAACCCTCCAAGAGATGACGCCACTCCTCTAACGCCAATTTAATAGCGAGAAGTTCCCGATCACCGATGGCATAATTCCTCTCTGCCTGAGAAATTTTTTTGGAGAAGAACGCACATGGTTGGCGTCTCTTCTCAAAGATTTGAAGAAGCACAGCTCCCACCCCCATTGAGGAAGCGTCCACTTCAATAAAAAATGCATTCCCAGGATTTGGTCTCCTCAAGAGGGGGCCAGAAACAAAGGCCTGTTTCAGGTTGTGAAATGCAGAGACAGCTTCGGGAGGCCAGTCTCTGGCATTCACACCCTTCTTGGTCAAAGCGATAATAGGCGCGGCAATGGAAGAGTAATTCCTTATGAACTGCCTATAATAATTAGTGAAGCCAAGAAAGCGCTGTGTGGCCTTGAGGCTAGCAGGAAGAGGCCAGTTGGTGATAGCCAAGACCTTCCCAGGGTCCATACGAAGCCCCGAACATGAGACAAAGCACCCCAAAAACAGGACCTCAGAACATTCAAAGGAACATTTCTCCAGCTTGGCATAGAGATTGTTCTCTCTAAGACGTTGAAGTACAGTGCGGACATGGTTTCTGTGGACGAGCAGATTTTCAGAAAAGATCAGAATGTCATCCAGATAGATGACAACAAACTGGTACAGCAGATCTCTGAAGATTTCATTGACAAAGTTTTGAAACACGGCTGGAGCATTACACAGACCAAAAGGCATCACCAGATATTCGTAATGCCCGTCTCTAGTGTTAAATGCAGTCTTCCATTCGTCACCCTCCCGTATTCGAATGAGATTGTACGCGCCTCTGAGATCCAACTTGGTGAAAATGGAGGCACCCTTCAACCTATCGAATAGCTCAGATATTAAGGGTAAGGGGTATCGATTTTTAATAGTAACCGCATTTAAACCCCGATAATCGATGCAGGGTCTTAAGGTACCATCCTTTTTGGCAACAAAAAAGAACCCTGCCCCTGCAGGCGATGAGGATTTCCGGATGAACCCTCTCTCCAGATTCTCTGCTACATACTCCGACATGGCCTGGGTCTCTGGGATGGACAGAGGGTAGGTACGACCCCTGGGTAGAGTTGCTCCGGGGACAAGATCAATAGCACAGTCAAAAGACCTGTGGGGAGGAAGCACCTCAGCTGATTTTTTACAGAACACATCCCGGTAATCGCTGTATGCGGCGGGAAGATCAGAAGAAACAGAAGTGGCAGCAACCGGAAGACTCTCCTTGGGGGTCACCTTGAGAAGACACGACGAGAAACATGAGGAACCCCAGGCCAGGATCTGCCCAGAGACCCAGTCCACATGTGGAGAGTGGAGCTGTAGCCAAGGGAGGCCCAATACAACTGGGGTAGAGGCCTTGGGTAGAATAAGAAAGGATATCCACTCCTGGTGGAGAATCCCTACCGACATCCTAATGGGTAGCGTCTGGAAGCGAATAGGGCCCCCTGGGAGAACAGTGCCATCAATTGCCGAGACTACCAATGGGGTAGTGAGAGGTGAAAGGGTAAGCTTCATAGAAGAAGCAGTTCTCCAATCCATGAAATTGCCGGCAGCCCCGGAATCCAGGTATGCAAGGGTTGACTGAGGAGAAGTGCCTACATGAAGGGACACCGGCAAGAGCAGGCGAGAAGGTGATGTTTCTGGGTCCAATACTCCACCTTCCAAATGTATTAGACCCGAGCGTTTCCCGGACGAAGCGAGCAGGAGTCACGAAAATGACCCTTGCCCCCACAATAGAGGCACAAGCCCAGAGTTCTGCGCCTAGCACGTTCTTCGGGGGTTAGTCTGGTCCGGCCCAGCTGCATAGGTTCTTCAGCAGGTAGAGGATGCTCCACGGAATGAAGGGAGGGGAGCTCAGACTGGCTAGGACCCAGAGAGTGCTGGCGTCTTTTTTCTAAGGACCTCTCTTGAAAACGAATGTCGATCTGGTTGCATAATGAAATTACATCGTCCAGACCGACGGGAATGGCTCTTCCCGCTAATTCGTCTTTCACTCGGTCAGAGAGGCCATGTAAAAAGGTAGCGACCAGGGCCTCATTATTCCAGCTCAATTCAGCTGTGTGGATACGGAACTGAAGAGCATATTGCCCCACTGAACTAGATTCTTGGCGAAGACGTAAGACAGCACTAGCCGCTGAAGAAGCCCGAGCCGGCTCTTCGAAGATATTACGAAAGAGCTTCAAGAATTCGGACAGACTGGAAACCACCGGATCGTTCCTCTCCCACAGGGGGGCAGCCCAGGCCAAAGCTTCACCGGAGAGGAGGGAAATGATATAGGCTACCTTAGCCCGGTCAGATAGGAAGCTTTGAGGCTGAAGCTCAAAATGAATAGTGCATTGGCTGAGAAACCCCCGGCAGGCCTTGGAGTCCCCAGAGAAACGGAACGGAGCTGGCAATCTTAGTGAGTGTGAGGCTGCGACTGGTGCGATAGGTACAGCCGCTGGTTGTACTTGGGGTTGCGGATTCGGGGTTCCCAAGGAGACCTGAAGCTGCTCGAATCGAGAAGCCAGATCCTGGAGGAATCGCATCACCTGGGTCTGATTTGATTCCTGGGTCTCAAGTCTGCGAACTATGCCCTGCAATGGATCATCCGCGGGAAGCGGGATGTCAGCCGGGTTCATGGCTGATCAAACTGTCAGGGTCACCTGTGGCCAGGTGACAGATGCACACCGTAGGGGGACAGGAGTGCACCGCGAGGTAGTGAACCCTATGGCTGGCTTCTGTGGATAGGAAACTGGGTGGTTGTGGAAAGCGGGACCAGAGGAGCACAACCGGGATCCCAACGGAAGCGAGAGCCAAGATTCCCCAGGGCGCGGAGTCTAAGACCCAGCTGGTCTTCTCCAGGGCCTCTAGTGGTGAGGATGTTACGCTGCAGGCTGGGACCAGGTCGCGGCCCCTGGAGTTTCCTAGCTCACGCCCCGTAGGATAAGGGGAAGCAGCAGCACACGATAGAGAGAACCGAATAACAAGCCGAAGGTCAGGGGCCACAAGCAGACAAGGATAACGAAGAACGAGCCGAAGGTCAAGGGTCACGAGCAGACAGGGATGGTCGGGGACAAGCCAATAACGTAACAGAGAGACAGACGTAGCACACGGCAGGCAGGAACCCAAACACACAATGCCTAACAAACACGTTGATCAGCAAAGCAGGCTTGCAGTGCACAGGTTAATATAGTGTTCAGTGATAGGGCCTGGGGTGGAGTCAGGCTGGGAGGAGATTATAAAGGAAGCCAGGTGAAGGAGGTCTGGTCTCTAGATGAACACATGAGGAGGAAGGTAAGATGGCAGACAGACATTAATGCATATCCATGACAGTAAGATTCTGCTTAGAGAGCTCACCGCAGACACATGTGATTGGGATTCTCCACTACCTCCTGAGAAAGAGACATTATGGGTAACATGGAGAGACTCTTTAAAGACTTTATCCAACCTACACGTACATAGACCATACACCCACTTTCCTCCTGCAAGGGTTCAGTCTAGAAAGTTATGTGTATTCTGCGATGCTTCAGATAAAGCAATAGGAGCAGTAACCTACCTCAAGTCAGTAGACATCGAGGGCCAAGTTCATATTGGGTTTGTTATGGGCAAGGCCAAGCTAGCACCATGTCCTGAAACCACCATTCCAAGATTGGAACTGTGTGCTGCTGTACTAGCAGTAGAACTAGCAAAACTTATTACATCTGAGATGGATCTAGAACTCGAGGACACAGAGTTTTACACAGACAGCAAGGTAGTGTTGGGCTACATTTACAACGAAAGTAGAAGATTCTATGTCTATGTACACAACAGAGTCCTTAGAATCAGGAAGTCGACACAGCCCACCCAGTGCGTTATGTCTCAACTGATCATAACCCAGCGGATCATGCTACAAGGTCTGTGCCAGCATCCCGTCTCAAAGACACTACATGGCTCACAGGACCACCCTTCCTGTACAAGCCAGCACCTACCACTCCAGTAAAGGAGACATATGTACTGTTAGAACCTAAATCTGACTCAGATATCCGTCCTCAGGTTTCCACACTACATACAACAATTTCTAACCAACTGTTGGGATCCAAGCGCTTCCACAAATTCTCCACTTGGAAGTCCTTACAAAGAGCTACAACTTGCTTGGTTCACATAGCCAGATCCTTTAGAGGTACCCCTACAAGTACAAGTTGTTGCAAAGGTTGGCATTACTGTCACAAGCCATACACAGTAGATGAGCTCACAGAAGCAAAAAATTTAATCATCCACTGTGTCCAACAAGAGACTTACGCAGTAACACTAGAATGTCTTCGAAATTACAAGAGCATTCCAAAGAACTGTCCTCTAAGGAAACTCAACCCCTTTATAGACAATGAAGGACTGTTAAGAGTTGGGGGGCGCATCTCAAATGCAGGACTTGATAGTGGTGAAAGTAATCCTGTCATAATACCAAATAACTATGTTGCTTCTTTACTTGTGGAACACTACCACATACAGACAAAACACCAAGGACGTTTGTTCACGGAAGGAGCCTTGCGTGCAGCTGGACTCTGGATAGTGGGAGCCAAGAGAATTGTGAGTAAAACCATTTTCAAATGTATCACCTGTCGTAAGCTTCGTGGTATGTTTCAAACCCAAAAAATGGCCAACCTTCCTGCAGACCGACTCAGTACAGAACCCCCATTCACAAACGTCGGTCTTGATGTGTTTGGGCCTTGGACTGTGATCACACGACAAACCAGAGGAGGCAGTGCCAACAGCAAACGCTGGGCTGCCATGTTTACTTGCATGTGCATCAGAGCTGTACACATAGAAGTAACTTATACACATCCAGCTTCATTAATGCCCTGAGACGTTTCATCTCTATTAGAGGCCCTGTCAAACACATACGCTCTGATAGAGAACCCAATTTTGTTGGAGCTTGCAAAGAATTGAATATCACTTCAAACCTTGACACAGAACGTGTAGAGAGATACCTTTCAGAACAAGGTTGTACATGGACATTCAACCCCCCACACTCTTCTCATATGGGAGGTGCCTGGGAGCGTATGATTGGTATAGCTCGAAGAATCCTAGATTCAATGTTTCTACAATTGGGAACTTCAAAACTCACACATGAGACTCTGACAACTTTCATGGCTGAAGTATCAGCCATAATGAATGCCAGACCTTTGATATCTATACCCAATGATCCTGAAGATCCTTTCTTGCTTACACCTTCCACTTTACTCACTCAGAAAGTTGAGGTGATCACAGCTCCTTCAGTCAATCTGGATCCAAAGGACTTATACAAATGTCAATGGAAAAAGAGTACAAGTTTTAGCTGACACATTTTGGAACAAGTGGAAGAAACAATACTTGTGTAATCTACAGACTAGGAACAAATGGCAAGACAGCAAGCCCAACTTAGAGCCTGGTGCCATCGTTCTCATGAAAGACTCTCAATCTAGGAGAAACGAGTGGCCTTTGGGTCTGATAAGCCAAGCGTTTACCAGTGAAGATGGAAACGTCAGGAAAGTTGAACTTAAGGTCATTAGGCAAGGCCAGCCTAAACTTTTCCTCAGACCTGTTTCTGAACTTATTTTGTTACTCTCCTCTGAAGTGCCATGATATGTGGATTCCGTGGGAATCCACGTGGGGAGTGTCATGCCTTTAGTAAAAGGGCTTGAATTTTTCCTATTTTTTTCTGGTTTAATAACATTTAATCTATGTTGCCATCTAGTGGCCGTTTTGTATAACTGCATCTATTTTCATAAGCAATATTAGAAGAGTTAGCTAGTTTGGGACTTGCAAGCCTCCGTACTTTCAATCCCATCAGGCCTTGCGTCACCTTCTTCAGCCATTTCATCTTTTTCCCTGGAAGCATGCACATAGACTGCTAAGATATATGTTCCAGCCTTCAGAAACCTCTCCGGTATGTCTACTATTTATGTACTCGGATAGGGAGGCACTAATTGTACTATCTTTACTAATTGTATTTGTCTGTATCTGTTACAGTTTTACTCTATCTTGTATTAATAAAAGTTCAAAAGGATTCTACGCCTACCGGAATGCATTGGTATGAGAGGAGTTATCAGTGTGCCCAAATACACCTCAGCCACGTGTAGCACCGCCTTCAAGATTTCTAAGGGCATAAATTTTTGATTTCACTCCTCACTACCTATCACAGTTTTGAAGGTCATAAAATGCCAAGATAGCACAAAACCCCCCAAATGACCCCATTTTGGAAAGTAGACACCCCAAGCTATTTGCTGAGAGGCATGTTGAGCCCATTGAATCTTTTTTTTTGTCCCAAGTGATTGAAAAGAAATTTTTTTTTTTACAAAAAGTTGTCACTAAATGATATATTGCTCAAACATGCCATGGTTGTATGTGGAATTGCACCCCAAAATACATTTTGCTGCTTCTCCTGAGTACGGGGATACCACATAAGTGGGACTTTTTGAGAGCCTAGCCGCGTACGGGGCCCCGAAAACCAAGCACCGCCTTCAAGATTTCTAAGGGCGTAAATTTTTGATTTCACTCCTCACTACCTATCACAGTTTTGAAGGCCATAAAATGCCAAGATAGCACAAAACCCCCACAAATGACCCCATTTTGGAAAGTAGACACCCCAAGCTATTTGCTGAGAGGCATGGTGAGTATTTTACAGCTCTCATTTGTTTTTGAAAATGAAGAAAGAATTTTTTTTTTTTTCTTTTTTCAATTTTCAAAACTTTGTGACAAAAAGCGAGATCTGCAAAATACTCAACATACCTCTCAGCAAATAGTTTGGGGTGTCTACTTTCTAAAATGGGGTCATTTGGGGGGGTTTTGTACCATCTGGGCATTCCATGGCCTCCGAAACTGTGATAGGCAGTGAGGAGTGAAATCAAAAATTTACGCCCTTAGAAATCCTGAAGGCGGTGCTTGGTTTTCGGGGTCCTGTACGCGGCTAGGCTCCCAAAATGTCTCACACATGTGGTATCCCCGTACTCAGGAGAAGCAACAGAATGTATTTTGGGGTGCAATTCCACATATAACCATGGCATGTTTGAGCAATATATCATTTAGTGACAACTTTTTGTACATTTTTTTTTTTCTTTTTGTCATTATTCAATCACTTGGGACAAAAAAAAAATATTCAATGGGCTCAACATGCCTCTCAGCAAATAGCTTGGGGTGTCTACTTTCCAAAATGGGGTCATTTGGGGGGGGGTTTGAACTGTCATGGCATTTTATGCACAACATTAGGAAGCTTATGTCACACATCATCCACTCTTCTAACCACTTGAAGACAAAGCCCTTTCTGACACTTTTTGTTTACATGAAAACATTTTTTATTTTTTGCAAGAAAATTACGTTGAACCCCCAAACATTATACATTTTTTTAAAGCAAATGCCCTACAGATTAAAATAGTGGGTGTTGCATTTTTTTTTTTCACACAGTATTTGCGCAGCGATTTTTCAAACGCATTTTTTTGGGAAAAAACACACTTTTTTTATTTTTAATGCACTAAAATACACTATATTGCCCAAATGTTTGATGAAATAAAAAAGGAGGATCTTAGGCCGAGTACATGGATACCAAACACGACATGCTTTAAAATTGCGCACAAACGCGCAGCGGCGACAAACTACATACATTTTTAAAAGCCTTTAAAGGTTACCACATTAGATTTACAGAGGAGGTCTACTGCTAAAATTACTGCCCTCGATCTGACCTTTGCGGTGATACCTCACATGCATGGTGCAATTGCTGTTTATATATGACGCTAGACCGACGCTTGCGTTCGCCTTTGCGCAAGCGCAGGGGGGACAGGGGTGCTTTTTTTATTTTTTATTTTGCTTTTTTATTTTATTTTTAAACTGTTCCTTCCATATTTTTTTTTTTACCATTTTTATTGTTATCTCAGGAAATGTAAATATCCCCTATGATAGCAATAGGTAGTGACAGATACTCTTTTTTTGAAAAAAATTGGGGGGTTAGACCCTAGATCTTTCCTCTGCCCTCAAAGCATCTGACCACACCAAGATTGGTGTGATAAAATGCTTTCCCAATTTCCCAATGGCGCTGTTTATATCCGGGGGGGACATTCCCTCCCACTGCTTGTAAAAGCAGTCTAGAGGCTAATTATCTACTAGGATTGCTTTTACATGAAAGCCGGCCGCTGGCTGAAAAGAATGATACCAAGATGATACCTAAACCCGCAGGCATCATTCTGGTATAACCATTCAAAGTCCAGCAACATATCAGTACGTTGCTGGTCCTTGTTGGACATGTATTGTAATCTTTTTTTTTCATGCAGCCTGTTGGCTGAACGAAAAAAAGAGATTGATCGTTGGGTATGCCCGCCATTAGAATACCTCCCTTTATCCACCCACTTCTAATGATGGGCATACATGCACCATTTATATATGCCGAAGCATGGGGGCATCCTCCCGCAAAAAAGTTATGCCGCGTACACACGGTCGGACATTTCCACGGGCAAGGCTCCATCGGAATTTCGACCGTATGTACGCGGCATTAGGAGCAAAATCGCTCCTCCGCCCCTGCTGCCCCCATGCTTCGGCATATATGCTCTTTTTTTTAACTGTGGTGGTGAAATCACCTCCTACAGCGTTTGAGTCACGGCTTTATGTATCGTGGGAGCAAACGCTGTTGCTGTCAAGATAAATAGATCTGCGCTGCAACTGAATGGCGTACCTGCTAAGAAAATGATGGTTAACAGGGATGAGCCGAACACCCCCCTGTTCGGTTCGCACCAGAACCTGCGAACAGACAAAATGTTCGTGTAAACTTTAGAACCCTATTAAATACAATGAACTCGAACGTTCGAAATCTAAAGTGTTAATTATAAAGGCTAATATGCAAGTTATTGTCCTAAAAAGTGTTTGGGGGCCCGGGTCCTGCCCCAGGGGACATGTATCAATGCAAAAAGAAGTTTTAAAAACGGCCGTTTTTTCGGGAGCAGTGATTTTAATAATGCTTAAAATGAAAAAATAAAAGTGAAATATTCCTTTAAATTTCGTACCTGGGGGGTGTGTATGATATGCATGTGAAGTGGCGCATGTTTCCCGTGCTTAGAACTGTCCCTGCAAAAAATGTCATTTTTGAAAGAAAAAAATGCATTTAAAACTGACTCGCGGCTATTAATGAATTGTCGGCTCCCGGCAATACATACAAAAGTCATTGATAAAAAAAAAAAAAAAAAAGCGTGGGGGTTCCCCAGAATTCAATTACCAGGCCCTTCAGATCTGGCATGGATTTTAAGGGGAACTCCACCCCAAATTTAAAAAAAAATGGCGTGGAGTCCCCCTAAAAATCCATACCAGACCCCTTATCCGAGCACGCAACCTGGCCGGCCGCAGGGGAAAAGGGGGGGACGAGAGAGCGGCCCCCCCTCCCTCCTGAACCGTACCAAGCCACATGCCCTCAACATGGGGAGGATGTCCCCATGTTGATGGGGACAAGGGCCTCATCCCCACAACCCTTGCCCGGTGGTTGTGGGGGTCTGCGGGCGGGGGGCTTATCGGAATCTGGAAGACCCCTTTAACAAAGAGGACCCCCAGATCCCGCCCCCCCCCCTATGTGAATTGGTAAGGGGTACATTGTACCCCTACCATTTCACGAAGAAAGCGTAAAAAAATGTTTAAAAAAACACACAAACACCTTGAAAAAGTCCTTTATTTAAAAAAAAAAAAAAAAAAAAAAAAAACATTCCAGCGGTGAAATCCAGTGTCCCGCGGCAATCCCGATGTCCAGCGCTGTCCTTCATTGGTTGTGCCTGAGCGGACCTGATGGGGAACTCCCTCTCAGTATTTTTAAATGTATAGACCCGCCCCTTCTAAAGTTCCCCATCAGGTCCGCTCAGCGGACCAGATGCGGAACATGAGAAGGGGCGGGTCTATACATGTATTACCAAAGTGAGAGCAGTTCCCCATCAGGTCCGCCCCCTCGGTATGTCGGACCCGCCTACGTCATTGGCTTGAGCGGGGAACTTCCTTCACTATGTAAATTTAAATTTACATAGTGAAGGAAGTTCCCCGCTCAGGCCAATGACGTAGGCGGGTCCGACATACCGAGGGGGCGGACCTGATGGGGAACTGCTCTCACTTTGGTAATACATGTATAGACCCGCCCCTTCTCATGTTCTGCATCTCGTCCGCTGAGCGGACCTGATGGGGAACTTTAGAAGGGGCGGGTCTATACATTTAAAATACTGAGAGGGAGTTCCCCATCAGGTCCGCTCAGGCACAACCAATGAAGGACAGCGCTGGACATCGGGATCGCCGCGGGACACTGGATTTCACCGCTGGAATGTTTATTTATTTATTTTTTTAAATAAAGGACTTTTTCAAGGTGTTTGTGTGTTTTTTTAAACATTTTTTTACGCTTTCTTCGTGAAATGGTAGGGGTACAATGTACCCCTTACCAATTCACATAGGGGGGGGGCCGGGATCTGGGGGTCCCCTTTGGTAAAGGGGTCTTCCAGATTCCGATAAGCCCCCCGCCCGCAGACCCCCACAACCACCGGGCAAGGGTTGTGGGGATGAGGCCCTTGTCCCCATCAACATGGGGACATCCTCCCCATGTTGAGGACATGTGGCTTGGTACGGTTCAGGAGGGAGGGGGGGCCGCTCTCTCGTCCCCCCCTTTTCCCCTGCGGCCGGCCAGGTTGCGTGCTCGGATAAGGGGTCTGGTATGGATTTTTAGGGGAACTCCACGCCATTTTTTTTTAAATTTGGGGTGGAGTTCCCCTTAAAATCCATGCCAGATCTGAAGGGCCTGGAATGGATATTTGGGGGAACCCCACGTCAATTTTTTTTTAAATTTGCGGCGGGGTTCCCCTTAATATCCATTCCAGACCTGAAGGGCCTGGTAATTGAATTCTGGGGAACCCCCACGCTTTTTTTTTTTTTTTTATCAATGACTTTTGTATGTATTGCCGGGAGCCGACAATTCATTAATAGCCGCGAGTCAGTTTTAAATGCATTTTTTTCTTTCAAAAATGACATTTTTTGCAGGGACAGTTCTAAGCACGGGAAACATGCGCCACTTCACATGCATATCATACACACCCCCCAGGTACGAAATTTAAAGGAATATTTCACTTTTATTTTTTCATTTTAAGCATTATTAAAATCACTGCTCCCGAAAAAACGGCCGTTTTTAAAACTTCTTTTTGCATTGATACATGTCCCCTGGGGCAGGACCCGGGTCCCCAAACACTTTTTAGGACAATAACTTGCATATAAGCCTTTATAATTAACACTTTAGATTTCTCCCATAGATTTTTCGAATTTGCCACGAACACCCCAATTTGTTCGCTGTTCGGCGAACGGGCGAACAGGCAATGTTCGAGTCGAACATGAGTTCGACTCGAACTCGAAGCTCATCCCTAATGGTTAACATTAAAACAAAGTAACATTACAGTATAACAGTAAGACCTTACCATACCATACCTGCAAAGCAAATACCAAAAAAAACTAGTAAAAAATAAAACATTTTTTTAACGCAACCTGTGCCTAAAATATATATATGCCGAAGCATGGGGGCATCCTCCCGCAAAAAAGTTATGCCGCGTACACACGGTCTGACTTTTCCACGGGCAAGCCTCCGTCGGAATTTTGACCGTATGTACGCGGCATAAAAGGTTATGCTGCGTACACACAGTCAGACTTTTCCACGGGCAAGCCTCCGTCGGAATTTCGACCGTATGTACGCGGCATTAGGAGCAAAATCGCTCCTCCGCCCCTGCTGCCCCTATGCTTCAGCATATATGCTTTTTTTTTTAACTGTTGTGGTGAAATCACCTCCTACAGCACTGGAGTCACGGCTTTATGTATCGTGGGAGCAAACGCTGTTGCTGTCAAGATAAATAATTCCGCACTGCAGCTGAATGGCGCACCTGAAAACAAAAAAAATACATACCTGAAAAGCAAGCATGATAAAACATTGCAGAATAGAATACAGTAAAAAAAAAAAAAAGAACAATAGAGAGAAAATAGAGAGAGAGAGAGAGAACAATAAAACGACAACTATTTTTATTTATTTTTATTTTATTTTTTTTTGTGTTTTTTGTTTTTACGTATTTTTTTTTTTTTTTTACACTTTTTTTTGTAACTTTAACAACTGTAATGGTTCGGGTCTCTCAAAATGCGATGGCATCTTGGGAGACCCTGTGTAAGTGTGTCCTGTTCTGTGCAATGCTGTACCCTACGCTAAAACTTCACTTTTGAGTGGAAGCGTTCAAAACATTTACCAATGCAAAGACCAGGATTGTCAGGACAGCGTGGACAAAAATAACGGGTGTCACGACTAAATCCGCGCTTGCTACAGACACGACATCTTTTTTGGGAGGCACGTTGGGTAGGGGTACTCTCGAGGACATACGGATAATGCCTCTCATGCAGCCGGCTTACTGCATTTGGTTGGGGATGGTGAGGTGCAGAACCGCCTGGATACAGGAGTTCTGTGACTATCTCATCCTGGAATTTTAGGAGAGATAACGTCCCGCCTGAAGCTCTGTATAGCACATGAGCGTTCAGCAAAGCCAATTGGAATAAGGATAGAGACACTTTTTTGTACCAGCGTCTCGCCTTACGGTCAATTAGATACGGCGCCAACAACTGGTCGTTGAGGTCCACCCCTCCCATATTTTGGTTATATTCGTGGACACAGAGGGGTTTCTCCACAACACCAGTCGCTGTACGAATTTGGACTGTCGTGTCTGCATGAAGGGAGGTAAGAAGGAAAACATTCTTATTATCCCTCCACTTCATAGTGAGCAAGTTATTACACTTCAAGCAGGCTCTCTCCCCCAGCCTAAGACGGGAATCTACAAGCCTCTGGGGAAAGCCCCGGCGATTAGGTCGCACGGTGCCACATGCTCCAATCTGATGATCAAACAAGTGACTAAACAGTGGCACGCTCGTGTAATAATTGTCCACATACAAGTGGTACCCCTTTCCGAATAAGGGTGACACCAAGTTCCACACTATCTTGCCAGCGCTCCCTATGTAATCCCGGCAGTTGACCGGCTCAACCTGACTATCTTTTCCCTCATAAACCATAAAGCTCCATACATAGCCTGTTGCCCTGTCACAGAACTTATAGAGCTTGACCCCGTATCTGGCACGCTTGCTGGGAAGGTACAGCTTCAAAGACAAGCGGCCAGAAAATTTAATCAGGGACTCATCAACGCAGACAACTTGATCGGGAATAAACAAGGCTGCAAAACGTTCGTTGAAGTGGTTTATGAGGGGCCGAATTTTGTAGAGCCGGTCGTATTCAGGGTCTCCACGTGGACGACAAAGTTCATTGTCGTTGAAATGCATGAACCGCAAGATCTGCTCGTATCGTTTCCTGGGCATGGAGGCAGAGAACACGGGCATGTGGTCAATTGGGTGCGTGGACCAATAAGCACGCAATGACGGGAATTTATGTGTGCCCATGTTGAGGGAAAGGCCCAGAAAGGTCTTAAATTCGGAAACCGTAATTGGTTTCCAATCTTTGGCAATGGAAGGCAACTGGGGACTAGCGGCGATGAATTGACCAGCATATAAATTACTCTGGTCCACAATAGATCTATAGAGATCTTCCGTGAAAAACAGCAAATAAAAATCAATTGGCATAAAATCAGCTGTTTCCACCTGAATACCAGGTTGGGCAGTGAATGGGGGAAGTACGGGTTCTGCAGAAGTGGTGGGGACCCAATCAGGATAGGCGAATTCTGCAGGAAGGGCACTATGGGCACGACGGGCCTGCCTTTGTCTTCTTCTTGGTGGCAGCGGGACACTACTTGAGCTTGCCACCTCGCCAGCTTGAACTGCACTTATGGGACTCGCCACGTCACCACGTGATACTGCAGTGCTGGATGTACACTCAGGCTGTACTAGGCCGCTGGTGCTTGCCAATTCACCAGAAGGAATAGCGGCGCTAGTACTACTCTGCTCCATGATACGAGAGCCCTGCGGTTCTTGCTCCTCAACAACCTCAGAAGATCGGGATCGGGTACGCCTGACCTTAGCAGGGACCTCATCTTCGTCGTCAGAGCTATCTGACATGGAGCCGCTGACTTCACTGTCTTCTACGGGAAGATATTCTGAGCCTGAATCTGACAGATGCGTGACCTCCTCTTCACTATCTGTCATGCTCAGAATCTCATAGGCCTCTTTACTAGTGTACCTTTGATTTGCCATTTTGGGCTCTAAATTTAGGGGTACACTAGTAAGATTCACAGGTAAAAAAAGCACCTGACTGTCAGCAAATGTATCAAACGCTTCAAAAAAAACTGTTAGCGATCGCAGGGATCAGGACTGTCTCTGCGAACGCTGCAGTTATGTGTGTTGTGTTTGGTAAGTGACAGTGATCGATCGATACTGCACTTGGGTGGGCTGGGCTGGGCGGAGGGGCTAAACGCAGGTGCTAGCAGGTACCTGGGCTGATCCCGCTAACACTGCGTTTTTGGGAACCCTAAACCGCTGGGGACGCTAGTATAGATCTGATCAGATCAGATATTGATCTGTTCAGATACTATACCACTAAGGGAGGTGTATGCTTTGCACATGGGTGTTAGCGTTACTGGCACTAACCTGACGCTGCCTGGGGCGACGCAGACCCTCTCTGGCGCTAAAACCTAATTGATATCAGCCGCCGGGCGATCAGGGGGTTAAACCTTTATTGGGTTATATATGGCGGGTGCCCTGATGCTATAAAAAGCAAACTAACCAACCAGCGTCACCCATAAAACTTATATGGTGATCACTGGTGAAAGGGTTAACTAGGGGCAATCAGGGGGTTAAAACCTTTATTAGGTTATATATGGGGGTACCTGACGCTATATAAAAACCTGACGGGTAACCTAAATAACTAAATAACTAACTGGCTAACCAGTGTCACCAGTAAAACTTATACGGTGATCACTGGTGAAAGGGTTAATTCTAGGGGCAATCAGGGGGTTAAAATAATATATGGGGGTACCTGACGCTATAAAAACCTGCGGCGAACCTAAAAATAAATAACTGGCTATCTAGGGAACCACCGGCACTAAATACAGCGATCGGAAACACGATCGCTTAGTGACGCTGGCGTTAGGGGGTGAAAGGGTTACCTGGGGGGCGATCAAGGGGTTAAACCTTTATTAGGGGGGTTAGGGGGCTACCCTGGACCTAAAGGGGCCTAAACCTAACTGCCCTGAAACTTTTTACTGTCACAAATGACACTAAATGCAGTGATCAGTAAATAAATGATCACTGCAATCAGTGACACTGTGACTGGGGGTGCAGGGGATGACCTGGGGGGTGATCTGGGGGGGTTAAATGTGTGCCTATGGGTACCTATGTGTTAGTGTAGTGTTGGTGCACTAACCTGATGTCTTCTCTCCGCGGGGCTCTGGACGAAAAGACCGCCGCATGGAGAGATGACATCACTTCCTCTGCCTGTGTTTACATTACACAGGCAGAGGAAGATTCTCATTCGCCGGGAGCGATCGCGAGGGGGTGGCCGGAAACGAATGGCTGTCCCCTCATCACGGATCGCTCCCGGAACGAGAACCACTGCTCACTGTACCGGAGGGGGGTCCGATGGGACCCCCCAACTATACGAAGGCAGGCACGTACAGGTACGTGATTGTGCCTGTCCGTGCCATTCTGCCGACGTATATATACAGTGAGCGGTCGTTAAGTGGTTAAGGGCAAACATTAGTGCGCATGCGTCTTTTTAAGCCAGCAAATGGCACAATCCGGCAGTACAGATGCTGTCCTTGCAGCCATCACATTGCAAACCATATCTCCTCGCATTTTTGGTAAGTGGAGACCGCTCTTCATTCCATCTCCTCTCCTCTAACCACTTTGAAAAATCTAACAAGTATGCGCACTGCTTCATTTAGGGCAATTATTTTTGTGACTGCTTACTCAATGTCAAAATATATATACTCTGCTTGTCAGAGTTTTATCCGCTGACATCTTTATTATTGAATTTGTTCAGCTATATAATCGTTTTTATATTTCATGTAATGCACAATGAGATATATATGTCTGTCTCTCCCCTTTGGGGATATATGCCCCAAAAAATTCCTCTTATTTTTTGTTGAATTGCTTAAATATCTGCGATAGTGCATAATCTATATTCACTATGAATCAGTTTGTATTGTGCAGCCCATGGTTGTGTTCTGATTCCGATTCGAGCTGCGATAGGGATCATTGTCCCCCTATGAATGGCAATGGCAGTTCTGCTACCTTTTCAGGGCTTTGTGTCCTTTACCTTTTAAACAGTATGAAACATCTTGATATATAAATCTACAAATTCAGTGCTTGGTATGTACAATGGATGTGTGTTTGACTTCAATGATGCTGTCTTTTGGAATTATTTTCTGAGCTTTTTCTTTTTGCTTTATTCTAGAACATATTTGTATTTTCTCCTACCAAGAGCCTCCGAAGAAACGATTGGTATTTCCGAAACATGTTAGGTTCAAGGAGCAATACTTTTTCTCACTGGAAATTTGTATAAATGTTCTCAATTCATGTTTGTACTAATCAAATGTATATTGTGCAGATTATTAATATGCTTGACATACCGTATATACTCGAGTATAAGCCGAACCGAATATAAGCCGAGGCACCTAATTTTACCACAAAAACTGAGAAAACGTATTGACTCGAGTATAAGCCTAGGGTGTCTATCTGCATGCCTCACTGTGCCTTACTGTGTCCATGCCTTACTGTGCCCAATCTCGCTACCTGATCTCCGGCGCTGTGTGACTAGACTGACGTTTAACATGGGAGTCTATGGAAGGGGTGCCCAGCTGTGAAAAAATCGGTGCTCCCTGGCCGTAGGTCCCCTGGACAACAAACTTTGCACAATTTTAGAGAAAGAGTGGGGCTACATTTGTGCCAAGTGTGAGGTCCAGGGGACCTACGGCTGTCCGGAATCAGGTGCACAAAGTTGAAGATGGACACAGACTCGAGTATAAGCTGAGGGCCGCTGAAAAATTTGGCTTATACTCGAGTATATACGGTACTTGTATATTTGCACATAGACAAAAAATTTTTATATATGAAGATTCTTTTCTAATAAATATAATATTTTTACAAATTTTGGTTTTTGTTTCCCCTTAAAATCCTGCTATACTGGGGGGGGTACTTATGCCTTATTTTGGTGAATGGATAGCGATACAATGTACCCGATACCCATTCACATGGGGCGGGCTTTCAGATTCCAGGGGAAGCCGCCGAAGTCGAGGGGAAGGAGACGCAGAGGAAGCCGCCGAAGTCGAGGAGGAGGAGACGCAGGGTGAAGCTGCCGCCCACGACCCAGATGGGGCAAGTGCGGGGCTGGTTACCGACTGACCGGGGTGATGGAGGGCTGGGGGTGTGCTGGATGGCGGGTGGATTGTTTGCCACCCTCCGCCCAAAAAAAAATATTATGGCCCTCAAGTTGCATGAAAGTCGGACCAAAGTAGTGCATGAACTGCTTTTAAGTTGCTGCAACTTTAGGTTGCGTATATATGAATGGGTATAATTGGAAAACATAGGGAACGACTTGTCACGCAACTTTGATGTCCAAAGTTACATGACAAGTCGCACAAGCGTGAATGAAGCCTTAGACACAGATGCATTTATTAGATGTCCAAAAACTAGGGACTAACAAAAAAAAAAATGTTGGACTTTACAGTGCCACACATCCAGTAGATAAACAAAATATTAATGATCATCATAGTAAATTAAAGTATAAAATATCTTATTCATATAAGGTTTTATTGAGCATGAGGAGATCTGAAACAAAGTAGGATGTGATAAACTGTGTCAATATATACTTTTTTTATTGGAAACATTGTATGCTTTTAATCTAGTATGATGATGATAATTTTAAATGTGGCATCGGGGCTAACCATCAATATATTTCAATACAAAACTAGAGGGACACATGAGGCAAGATGGTAAACAAAACAAGATAAATACCACCATAGATAGAAGATCCAGTTAAAAGACTTATGTTTCCCACGAGTGAATTTAAATATATAATTTTCATATATTTACTTTTAAATAATAATCTTTCGTTTTCTAATATTTTTCCCAGAAAAATTCCATGAGTAAAAACTATTTTTTAACAAAGCAGAGTCTTTTGACAAATCACCCCCCCTTCCTGGGCTTGGTCCAGCATCTTACCCTCAATGTACCCTACTTTCTCACCTCAGAAAAACGTATGTTTATTGCCATAATGCCAAATATAAATTCAGATCTGCATGTTCATATACTATATTACATTACACACTTGGGTGGCCTGATGGTTTTGTGGTTTAGCAACAATTTCAACATGCCATTCACCATGGGAAAGGACCTTGCGGAAGGAGTTATAACAGGACAACCACATCACAGCCAAAAAAGGTATCTCCAAGATGCACACTTTGCTAAACAAGTTGGAAGACATGTTTTATACAATCTACATTTTAACACAAGACCATTGCTTAGTTAACTAGAAAAAGTATGAAAAAAAAAGCCATGAGCAAATATTAGTTAATTCAGTAAACTGTTTCTCTCCAGCTACGTTGCCTGGTTTTTGAAAAATTATGAAAGTACAAAAAAAAAAAAATGAAGCTACATTTATTAAATAAATATATTTTACTTTTTTCATTGTGGAACAACCATCTTTATATTGATCTTCCGTTGCACACAACCTGAAATTGCAGATCAGGCTGACATTTGGAAAAAAAAGGAAGCGCAGTGTTTTTCTACCTGTCTGCTGCTGTAGATGAATAGAACTTCTAGTGTTCATGTATTAATTATCCCTGCCTTTTTTTTATACTAAAAAGTAAAATTTTTACATTTTTTTTTACATTTCTTATAATTATATAAATTTGATCTGTTGCATATAAATATTTATTGTTTAGAACTTGCAGCCAACTGGTGGAGCTCTAAGGACTTATTTACACTTGTGGTTTGGGAGGCAGTAAAAAACATGATTGAGCTTTGTTTTTAAGACCCCCCTCCCCCCTCTTTAGCTGTAAAAGCAGTGAATGGGGGTGTACATATGCCACTACCCTGTCATGCTCGGTGGGTACCACCACTCACTGAACACAACCCATTAAAGTGAATGGTGCCATGCGGTAACTGCCACACAACCGGGTGCAATGCAGGAGATTTTGGTGTGGTGGTGCAGCTTAAAACAGGTGAGGGGGAAACATAAAACCTCCTGTCCAATGCCCTCTGAAAAGTGGTCCACCTCAGATTGCTCTTCAGAGAGCTAACCTGCTAGTGTATACTAGAACGTCTCAGAAATAGGCCATTTTGATAAAGGTTCAAGTGATTGTAAACAATAATAATAAACTTCTCTTGTTAGCTCCCTGTCTGTTAAATATACCATTGAAAGCATGTTGTTATATCTGTTCAATATGTGCAAACACTACCTGTTCATCTGGCCATAAATTCAAGGAGGTCTTACCGTCCAGCAATTCTTTCAGTTAACTACAGGACACACTCTCTGTTACTGAGACAAAGGCGTGGGGTGTACTGCCAAGGGGCCATTATGTCCCGTTGGATGAAACACGTAGGGCAGAGCCTAGTGGTGATGTCATCATGCCCTACTGGAGAGCCGGTGGGCACTTTCTGTTATGCTTTTGGCCTTTGCTTGTGAGTATATCTAGCTAATTTTTAAATAAACAGTTTTAGAAAGTACTTCATTATCGGCATCTCCTTGCTCTGTGTGATTTGAATGACACCTTGTGTATGAGGAAGCATCCTTTAGAGAGGATCTGAGTCCACAGTTTGAAGACTGACATGGCTGAGCTACCCTTCGATTAAGGCTTATATATTGGTTATTATCTAGCCATCCATTCTTGGTTTGATCCCATTAAAAGAGTTGCCAGACCTCCCTATATTTGAGGTCTAAGAATCCGATAAGCTGCTGCATATGTATTCTTTCATTATGGTTGGTGTACTTTACCGGTGTGAAGAATATAACTTCATTTTACATTGGAATTTCGGATTTTGGGACTATTTATATTTACTATATTATGTTTGCACATAATTTGTGTATATTTAATAACGTTATATTTAAAAGGGCAGCGCAACACTTTTTTTGTTTATTTCTTCTGCAGACCTGTCTAGGGTGACAACACTGCTTTTTCATTGATACAGTATGTTAAGTATTTTCACCCTAGGGCAGGAAGAGCATTAATTGCAAGTTTCAGGAAGTGAAAACAAAAAACGCCTGCAAAAAAAAAAAAAAAAAGGGAGTGAGAGGACCAAGATAGCCAGAACATCTAAAGATTGGCAAGCTTTAAAATATTACATTTTTGTCCTCGAGTTCATAGAACTTAAAATTACTAATATTTTTTTATGTTTTAACCACTAACCCCCCCCTGTCCCAGAGATACTAGAGATACCTCAAAATTCTTCCAACAATACTCCATAATGACAACGTGAAAGAAGTTTGTTTGAAATCTTTGCAAATTTATTAAAAATTAAAAAATCACATGTACATAAGTATTCACAGCCTTTGCCATGACACAGAAAATTCAGCTTAGGTGCATTCTGTTTCCACTGATCATCCTTGAGATGTTTCTACAACTTGATTGGAGTCCACCTGTGGTAAATTCTGTTGATTGGACATAATTTGGAAAGGCACACACCTGTCTATATAAGGTCCCACAGTTAACAGTGCATGTCAGAGCACAAACCAAGCCATGAAGGAATTGTCTGTAGACCTCAGAGACAGGAATGTATCGAGGCACAGCTCTGGGGAAGGGTACGGAAACATTTCTGCAGCATTGAAGGTCCCAATGAGCACAGTGGCCTCCATCATCTGTAAGTGGAAAAAGTTTGGGACCACCAGGACTCTTCCTAGAGCGGGTCGCCCTGGGAAACTGAGCGATCGGCGGAGAAGGGGCCTTAGTCAGGGAGGTGACCAAGAACCCGATGGTCACTCTGGCAGAGCTCCAGCGTTTCTCTGTAAAGAGAGGAGAACCTATAAGAACAATCAGGGGGGGATGATAACACTCGGGGCCCCCGGACCAAATAAAGCAAGGGCCCCCTGTCAAGCCCCGCCCATGGCTCACCCCTGACCCTGCCCCTACATTTTGAACAAAGTACAATTTCTGGCTTTTTTTTTTTTTTAATAGGACCTGAAGGGAGGTCTCTCTCTAACAGTGTCCATTAGAGATTCTCTGTTATAGAGAGACCCCCCTCCAGGATCCATTAGAGACTACAAAGCAGTCTAATGGGACCTGGAGGGAAGCCTCTCTAACAGAGGCCTTTTCAGTGTCCATTATAGAGTCTGTTAGAGTCTCCCCAGGTCCCATTAGAGACTACAAAGGGGTATAATGGGACCTGGAGGGGGGCCTCTTTCTAACGGAGTGTACAGTGAACACCTTCATTCACTCTGGTACTCATGGGACTACCTCCTTGTGCCATGTCTCTCACCCCTGCCCCAACCTCTCACAAAGTAAAAATAAAATTGGCACTGTGTAGTACTCCTCTTACCTTAACTATGGGCACAGTAGCTGTGGCTGGCTCCCGCTTCCTCTGTGACTGGCTCCTGTGGGTGGGTCACCGTGGGTGGCTGGCTGGCACCCTGGTCCTGCTGTGGATGGCTACCTGGCTCGCACCCTGGTCCTGCTGTGGATAGCTGGTGTGTCCTCTCCTCTTCCGCCGCTCCGGACACTGTTTGCCGAGGCAAGGGAGGGACTCGGAGGGAGGCTGCGCCCCATATCCGGGACGGTAGAACTAGAAGGTTTGCAGCAGGCCCAGTGTGCAGCGGCACGCCGCGCAATGGGTAATGACATTGTGTGCGTGTGTGCGGGTCCTCTCTGTGTCCATTTGAGAGCCTATGTTGGAAAGAGCCCCCCATCAATTGCAGCCTCACCAGTGCCCATCAATGCAGCGCCTGATTAGTGTTAATCAATGCAGCCTCACCAGTGCCCATCAAAGCAGCCTCACCAGTGCCCATGAAAGCAGCCTTACCAGTGCCATGAATGCAGCCTGATTAGTGTATGGGGGTTAGAGAGGAGAGCTGCCGGATCACACAGAGTGGGTATCTCTTGCTGTGACACCTGGCGGCCGCGGTCATCCAATGTCCCACCTCTTTTGATAGATGTCACACGGGACATCGGATAACAGCGGTCGCCAGGTAAGTGGCATCACTAGAGTTGGGGTCACTTGGTGTAGTAAAACCCCCGGGGCACTGAGCAGGCAAGTGCATTGGTGCGTCTCTCCCCCCAGCCTGCCACAGTAGATAGAGCCAGGATTGGATTGAGGGGTGGATAGAGCCAGGATGGGATCAGAGTGGTCGATGGACCCGGGATGATGGGGATTAGGGTGGTGGATTGAGCCAGGATTGGAACGGGGTGGTGGATGGAGCCAGGGTAAAAATGGGGCGGTGGGTGGAGCCGGGATGGGATCGCGGTGGTGGATGAAGCCAGGATGTGGTCGGGGGGTGGCTGGAGCCGGGAGGGGATCGGGGTGGTGGATGGAGCCAGAGTGGGGCGGAGGATGGAGCTGGCATGGTATCGGGGTGGTGGATGGAGCTGGAGTGGGATGTGGGGGGTGGTTATTGGAGCCGGGATGGGTTTGGGGGTATGGATGGAGCCAGGATGGGAGCGGAATGTGGATGGAGCTAGAATGGGATCGAGGTGGTGGATGGAGCCGGGAGCTGGGATGGGATCGGGGGTGGGGATTGGGCCCGGGATGGGGAGGTCGCGGATGGAACTGGAGTGGAATGGGGGGTGGTGGATGGAGCTGGAATAGGATTGGGGGGTGGATGGACCTGGAATGGGATCGGGGGGTTGGATGGAGCCAGGATGGGAGCGGGGTGGTGGATGGAGCCGGGATGGGATCGGGGGGCAGGGGGGCGGATGGAGCTGGGATGGGATCTGATTTGGGAGAGGGGTTAAAGGAGGATATGTGCCAGGGGGTGCATTTCGGGGGGGGCGAGAAGGGCCTGGGCAGGTAACAATTGTGCTGCCAGGAGTGATTCTAGGGAGGGGAAGAGGGGTAGGGGATAGGATATGTGCTAGGGGGTGTTTTAGGAGGGGAGACAAATTGTGCTGGGGGGGTCAAACTTCAAATCTGCCCCCCTCTTAATACAAGTCCTCTCTAACCCAAAGCACCCGCTAGCACATATCCTATCCACCACACCCCCTTTCCCTCCCTAGAATCACTCCTGGCAGCACAATTGTTACCTGCCCAGGCCCTTCTCTCCCCCCCTTCCAAGACTCTTGTTATTACAGACCTCTTATGGCAGGTGTCCTTCCTCCCCTGCTCTTGCTCCCGGCCTGTGTGCGTGAATGTCAGAGCCGAGGAGGCTGCTGCAGCTGAAAAGAAGTGTGATTGTGGAGGTGCGCGGGACGATTGGACCTGGGCACCATGACCCTGTTTGTCAGCGTCTCTGCCTCACTCCCGCCTCCCCCATGCTCCCCGCACATCGCGTGCAGCTGAGGGATAGCAGAAGGGAAAAAGCGGACCGCGGCGCCCAGTGTCAATCCAAACCTGGTGTCATCCATGGTCACCCCACTCTTCAATAGCGACGCCAGCAGTGCTGGGACACAGGTGAGCCCAAAATGATGGTCGCGGGAGCCCTGAGAGCTCCAGCAGGTGGCGCTGGGAGCCGAACTGACCGACTGGTCAGTCCGCCCCTGAGAACAACCATCTCTGCAGCATTCCACCAACCAGGCCTATATGAAGCCACTCCTCACTAAAAAGGTACACGACGAGCCGCCTGGAGTTTTCCAAAAAGCAACTGAAGGACTCTCAGACCATGAGAAAAAAAAAAACTCTGGTCTGATGAAACAAAGATTGAACTCTTTGGCCTGAATGGCAAGCGTCATGTCTGGAGGAAACCAGGCACCGCTCATCACATGGTCAATACCATCCCTAGAGTGAAGCATGGTGATGGCAGCATCATGCTGTGGGGATGTTTTTCAGTAGCAGGTACTGGGAGACTAGTCAAGATCGAGGGAAAGATGAATGCAACAATGTACAGAGACATCCTTGATGAATACCTGCTCCAGAGCGCTCTGGACCTCAGACTGGGATGAAGGTTCATCTTCCAACAGGACAACGACCCTAAGCACACAGCAGAGATAACAAAGGAGTGGCTATGGGACAACTCTGTCAATGTCCTTGAGTGGCCCAGCCAGAGCCCAGATTTGAACCTGATTAAACATCTCTGGAGAGATCTGAAAATGGCTGTGTACTGATGCTCCCCATCCAAACTGTTGGAGCTTGAGAGGTCCTACAAAGAAGAATGTGAGAAACTGCCCAAAAATAAGTGTGCTAAGCTTGTAGCATCATACTCAAAAAGACTTGAGGCTGTAATTGGTGCCAAAGGTGCTTAACAAAGTATTGAGCAAAAGGCTGTGAATACTTCTGTACATGGGATTTTTTTGGTTTTTATTTTTAATAAATTTGCAAAGATTTCAAATAAAAAACTTCTTTCATGTTGTCATTATGAGGTATTGTTTGTAGAATTTTGAGGAAAATAATGAAAATAATCAATTTTGGAATAACAAAATGTGGAAAAAGTGAAGCGTTGTGAATACTTTCCGGATGCACTGTATTGATTGATGACTGTTTCCTCTGCAATGCATCTTTATATATTCCTACAGAGAATCCAATTGGAATCCAGTAACTATGTCACTAGGAAATAGTGAATTCCTTACAATGCTATGCAGCAAAAATGTGTGTCTCTTCAGGCTATATAGCATTCAAGCTTTTTTTGGGGGGTTACAATTAAGAAAGGTTGGAAACTGTCAGGTTATCCGGGACTCTGTTAGAGAATTACCCTCACTTTCGGTTCTGGGGACAACCAAACAGGAAATAAAAGGAATACGGTATCTGCAACAGGGATACAAACCAAAACATATTGACAGAGGTTTAACATTCCCAAACTTAACTTAAAGAACTTTCACTTCTGTGTTTGTTGCTCTAATGCCCCATACACACGATCGTTTTTCATGCCGTTAAAAATGCCATTTTTAAAAATGGGCATTAAAACCGATCGTGTGTATGCTCCAGAGCATTTTTAACGACGTGAAAAACGGCCATTAAAAATTTCGAACATGCTCTATTTTTTCACGTAGTTTTTCATGTCGTTTGTTTTAACAACGTGAAAAACGATGGTGTGTATGCTTTGACGAGGTGAAAAAAAAACGCGCATGCTCAGAATCAAGTATGAGACGGGAGCGCACGTTCTGGTAAAACTAGCATCTGTAATGGAGATAGCACATTCGTCACGCTGTAACGGACTGAAAAGCAGGAGGCTGAAAAGCGCGAATCGTCGCTCAACAAACTTTACTAACATGAAGGGTGGCACCATCCGAACTGAACTTCCCCTTTATAGTGCCGTCGTACGTGTTGTACGTCACGGCGCTTTGCTTGAACGTTTTTTAAAATGATCGTGTGTACGCAAGACAGGCTTGAGAGGAAACATGAAAAAAAAACGACGAGAAAAACGTCGGTTTAAAAAATGCCATGAAAAACGATCATGTGTACGCCACATAAGAGATATTACCCCTTATTTCCTGTCCTGGGGACCTTTTTAATAGACAAGAAGTTAAGGAATCTCTTCAACGGAAAAAGTTACTTTACCTTTGCGTAGATGATATTTGTGTTTGTGCAATCATCAGTTATAGGACTGTGATTATTAATGCTTTAAAACATTTTTTTAACCAGAGTTCCTCTTTAAAAAGGATGTTTGACCCATTAGCTATTGTTGAGGTAATACTGTTTTTATGCTTGGGAAGATGCTGAGAAATGAGGCAGCTCATCAAGGTCAAGTAATACTTTTCTGAGCCAAACCTTTTAACGTGTTCAAGCCAAGAACCATGTAAGTCTTCTGGGAAAAAGAAGCAGCGCAAGATTGCTGGCAGGATTTGCATGTCTACCTACGCAATCAGAAATTGACCTTTTTAAGCAATGGTCACTTTTGTCCAAGGAAAAAAAGAAACAAGACTTAAAAATAAAGAAACAGGAATCAAAACTGTGACATTCTTCAAAAATTAATCAATCAAGCTATAGTCAGAAGTCCCCATAGCTCCCACTTAAAATGTATTAGCCAGTATCTAACCTGCGTTTAGCAGCGTTTCGTTTATAGGCGTTTTTCGTTTTTGGCCATTTAAAAAATAAAAATAAAAAAAATAAAAAAATATATATATATATATATATATTGTGGGAGATTAGCTCGTGGGGATCACCTTTTCACAGAATGAAGGTCAGCGTACAGGCAGTTTCTTTAAAACCTGGCGTATTGCCAGCTTTATTTACAAGTGGTTTGCGATAGTCATACAAAATAAACAAAACAGTAAAACAAATCCTTGCCATCCGGCGCTAAACTATACAGTAACAACTCTCTATACGGTGAGGGGCTGGTCCCCGTCACCCACAAAACACAAGGTGAAGTAAAGCAAACCTTTTTCTTTCAGCCCAAATAAACAGCGCTCCTCTTACTCAGATTCCCTTCTGAGTCTCAGGCCAGAGCCATCCTGTGCTCTCTTCCTGGATCTTTAAAGCCCAGCTGCCTATGGATTCCAGTGAACCTGAATATCTGGACCGGAACCCAGCCAACTACAGAGGCTGGAAAAACCTGGGCCGGATTCTGGTTCAGTCCCTTACAATGGACCGAATGCGAGGTGAAACATAGCGATTGTCATATATCTCACCTCGCATACCGTCACATATCCTCCCCCTCTGCTCAAGCCCCTGTGGCTGAGCACTTGACCCAGCCATACAGTGCACGCGGGAGAGGGCATCAGCATTATCCTGGAGTTTGCCCGGCCTGTGCTCAACCGTGAATTTAAAGGGCTGTAAAGCCAGGAACCACCTTGTCACACGGGCATTTTTCTCCCTGTTGTCACACATCCACTTCAGGGGAGCATGGTCAGTGACCAGCCTGAACGACCTCCTGAGTAGATAATACCTCAGGGAGTCTAAGGCCCATTTAATGGCGAGACACTCCTTTTCAACAATGGCATAGTTCCTTTTGTGCTTGTTCAGCTTCCGGCTTAGGTATACAACCGGGTGCTCCTCACCATTCCTGACCTGTGACAGTACAGCCCCTAGGCCCACCTCAGAGGCGTCTGTCTGTACGACAAACTCCTTTGTGAAGTCCGGGGTCACCAGCACCGGTAGTGCACAAAGGGCCTGTTTTAATTTTTGAAATGCCTTCTCGGCCTCAGTGTTCCATTTGACCATGACCGACCCTCTGCCCTTCGTCAGGTCAGTCAGAGGGACGGCAATAGTGGCAAAGTCAGGTATAAACCGTCGGTAATACCCCGTAATGCCTAGGAAGGCCCGAACTTGTTTCTTGTTTACGGGTTGGGGCCACTTTTGAATTGCCTCAATTTTATTGGTCTGAGGCTTGACAAGTCCCCGGCCAATAACATAGCCCAGGTACTTGGCCTCCTCCAGGCCTATGGCACACTTCTTTGGGTTAGCCGTAAGGCCTGCTTCTCTAAGGGAATCTACCACCGCCTGTACCCGGGGGCAGGTGCAATTCCCAATCTGGGCTGTGGATGACCACATCGTCCAAATAAGCAGCCGCATACGGGCGATGTGGTCTCAAAGTTTTGTCCATCATTCGTTGGAATGATGCAGGGGCCCCATGCAGACCAAAAGGCATCCGCTTGTACTGAAACGAGCCCTCAGGAGTGGAAAAGGCAGTCTTCTCCTTGGCCGATTCAGATAGCGGTATTTGCCAATAGCCTTTTGTCAGGTCTAGGGTCGTTATATAGCGAGCCTGTCCCAACCTGTCCACAAGTTCGTCGACCCGGGGCATCGGGTATGCATCGAACTTGGATACACTGTTAAGTTTCCGAAAGTCATTACAAAACCTGATAGTGCCATCAGGTTTTGGGACCAGCACTATGGGGCTCAACCACTCACTGTGGGACTCTATCACATCCAACTCCAACATGTTTTTAATTTCTTTCGCGACTGCCTCACGCCTGGCCTCTGGGATTCTATACGGCTTCACATTTACCCGAACCCCTGGTTCCGTCACTATGTCATGTTGGATCACGTTGGTCAGTCCGGGTAAGGGGGAGAAAAAGTCTCAATTTTTATGCACAAACACCCTAACGTCACTTTGTTGTGCCACGGACAGGGTATCCGTGATGGGAACGCGGGGACGTGGCCAGTAAAGTCTCTCGGTCCTTCCAGGGTTTTAAGAGATTCACATGGTAAATTTGGTGTGGTTTCCTTTTCCCTGGCTGGTAGACTTTGTAGTTTACCTCCCCCACCCTTTCGACAACCTCGAAGGGACCCTGCCACTTGGCTAAAAACGTACTTTCCACCATGGGGACCAATACCAACACTCTGTCCCCAGGGCTGAAAGTACGGACCCTGGCACTTCGGTCATAGATCCTCCTTTGGGCCTCCTGGGCCCGCTCCATATGTTCTCGCACCAGGGGCAGGACAGCTGCGATTCGATCCTGCATCAAGGAGACATGCTCTATGATGCTTTTATATAGGGTTGCCTCACCTTCCCATGTTTCCTTGGCAACATCTAGCAGTCCCCTGGGATGCCTACCATACAAGAGTTCAAAGGGGAATAGCCTGTGGACGCCTGCGGAACCTCACGTATTGCAAACATGAGATATGGCAGCAAAAAATCCCAGTTTCTCCCATCTTTGTCGACCACCTTTTTCAGCATACTTTTCAAAGTTGTATTAAATCTTTCGACCAGACCATCCGTTTGGGGGTGGTAGACAGAGGTATGGAGATGGGAGATTATGTATAACTTACAAAGCTCCTTGGTAACCTTGGACATAAAGGGGGTGCCCTGGTCGGTTAAGATCTCTTTTGGGATCCCCAGTCGACTAAAGACATGGACCAATTCCTTGGCGATAGCCTTAGCAGAGGTATTGCGCAAGGGTATGGCCTCAGGATAGCGAGTCGCATAGTCCAGGATCACCAGAATATGCTGGTGACCGCGGGCAGATTTCACAACCGGCCCCACCAGGTCCATGCCAATCCTCTCAAAGGGGACCTCGATTATTGGCAGAGGAACGAGGGGGCTGCGAAAATGGGGTGACGGTGCCGACATTTGACACTCGGGGCACGATTCGCAGTACTCCTTGACATCTGCATGCAATCCGGGCCAGAAAAATCTCTGGGCGATTCTCTCCCTGTTTTTTTCAACACCGAGATGCCCCCCCATTACATGACCATGGGCTAGGTCTACCACCACCCTGCGGAAGGGTTTGGGGACTAGTAGCTGTTCTACCTCGTCCTCTCCATGTTTTATCACTAGATACAATAAATTGTTTTTAATTGCCATGTAAGGGAAAAATACCACCCAGTTAGGATCCACCGGTTCCCCATCCAACATCTTAACATTTTCCCTGGCTCTCATGAGGGTGGCCTCTCGTAATTGTTTGGTACAGAAATCCTCTCTCCTGACCTCTAAATCGGGTACCACATCTTGGCTACTCTCAATGTCAGGGTCAGAGGGGTTCTCCTGTTCGTTACCCTCAGGCTGGGAGCTAGCTTCCAGGTCCTCCGGCTCCCCAACATGACAGGGAAAGGAAGAGGGTCTCCGGCTTCCTTGATCCCACCAACAGCATCCCCTTCCCTTTGGCAAAAAGGGTCTGGTGAGAGTTCCCGTGCTTCTCCAGCAGGGGGAGCTCTATCTACAAGCCTCCCTTTGCTCTCCCATAAATTCCAGAAATGGGGAAAATCTCTTCCCACTAAAGCTTCATGAAGCAGTGAAGGTACCACCCCCACTGAATGTGTTACACTGCCCATATTGGTATCAACCTCAACCACCGCTGTCTGGTAGTCTCGAGTGTCCCCATGGATGCAAATTACCCCAATAGTACTGGGGTGTAGTTTTGTGGGGTTCACACAATCACTCCTGACTAGGGTCACCACACTACCAGAGTCTAGCAGGGCTGTCAGGGGCTTTCCATCCACAGAAATAACACACATTTGTTTTTCAATGCGACTCTGACATGATGCAGTACATGCGACCTGTGCAAACAAAGAAAGGCGTCTTTTCATATAAGCATAATCGCATTGCATAGGTTCATCATTTAAAGGACAGTTTGCAGCAATATGCCCTAATGCATGGCAACGAAAACATCTTATATGCTCAACCCCCAGTCCTCTCAACGGTTCCAAAGACCTTCCTGGCTTCTTTGGCCAGTCTCCAGGTCTAGGAAGCACAGTCTCATGAGCTGGAACAACAGTCTTATCAAATTTTCCCAAGCTCTTGGACCCCGGAACAGTCTTACCCGAACCGCCGGGAGATCTTGCACCCCTAGACACACCGAAGTGGGGCGTAGATGGATTCACCAAGTACTCGGTAGCACTGAACCTCTCCACTAGGTCGACCAGTTGGGCTGCAGTTTTGGGGTCGCCCTGTCTGACCCACTTCCTCAGAGCAGCAGGAAGCGCACGCAGATATCGGTCTATTACCACACGCTCTACGATCTGCGGGCCTGTCAAGGTCTCTGGCTGCAACCACTTCTTGGTGAGGTGGACCAGGTCAAACATTTGCGAACGGGGTGGCTTGTTGCTGGAGAATGACCACTGATGCACCCGCTGGGCCCGGATTGCCATGGTGACACCCAAGCGTGCGAGTATCTCTGTCTTTAGAGTCTCATAGTCCTGGGCCTTATCGGGTTCTAGGTCAAAATAGGCCTTTTGGGGTTCTCCTGTTAAAAATGGGGACAACAGACCCGCCCACTGTTCTTTTGGCCATCCTTCGCGGACAGCAACTCTCTCAAAAGTCGCCAGGTATGCCTCAATATCATCAGCAGATGTCATTTTCTGTAAGTGGTAGGATGCACGTATCATCTTGGCTTCCACTGGCACATGAGGTGCGGACCCCTTTTTCAGTTCCATCAGAGCCTCTGCAAACTGACGGTTCATCTCCTGCTGGGCCGCCTGTTGTGCTGCAGCGGCCTCTGCAACTTGGCGGTTCATCTCCTGCTGAGCTGCATTGGCCTGTAGCAGGGCCTTTAACATTTCCTCCATCTTCAGAAAATGCCCGCTGAATCCACCACGTGTGGGAGATTAGCTCGTGGGGATCACCTTTTCACAGAATGAAGGTCAGCGTACAGGCAGTTTCTTTAAAACCTGGCGTATTGCCAGCTTTATTTACAAGTGGTTTGCGATAGTCATACAAAATAAACAAAACAGTAAAACAAATCCTTGCCGTCCGGCGCTAAACTATACAGTAACCACTCTCTATACGGTGAGGGGCTGGTCCCCGTCACCCACAAAACACAAGGTGAAGTTAAGCAAACCTTTTTCTTTCAGCCCAAATAAACAGCGCTCCTCTTACTCAGATTCCCTTCTGAGTCTCATGCCGCGTACACACGGCCGTTTTTCTCGTCGAGAAAAACAAAATTTTTCCCATTCAACGAGAAAAACGATCATCTGTGGGCTGTCGTTTTTTTCGACGAGAAAAACGGCATTAAAAACGACGAGAAAAATTAGAACATGTTCTAATTTTTCTCGTTGTTTTTTTTCGACATGTTTTCCGCGGCAGTGTTTCCCATAGGGAAACACTGCCGCGGAGCCCACAGACGGTCGTTTTTCTCGTCAAGAGAAAAAATGACGTGAAAAACGACCGTGTGTGGGGAACAAGCTGTTCCCCCGTTTTAAATGACATTATTCACGGCGGTTTTTTAACCGCCGTGAATAATGACCGTGTGGACGCAACATCAGGCCAGAGCCATCCTGTGCTCTCTTCCTGGATCTTTAAAGCCCAGCTGCCTATGGATTACAGTGAACCTGAATATCCGGACCGGAACCCAGCCAACTACAGAGGCTGGAAAAACCTGGGCCGGATTCTGGTTCAGTCCCTTACAATCGACCGAATGCGAGGTGAAACATAGCGATTGTCATATATCTCACCTCGCATACCGTCACAATATATATATATATATTTTTTTAAACGCTTCTAAAAACGCAAACGTGGCAAAACGCCGCTAAACGTGGCATGTAAACTCGGCAAAACGGACGTTTTAAACATGGGTTACTATCTGTGAAGTTTAATCATTTAGGAGCAGTTGTAAAAACGTCCCGTGTACATGGAGCCTTACATTTTCCGGCATGTGCCGGAAATGAAACTGTGGATAGGTTTACTTCCGCTTTAACTTGGCTGCATGTGATGCAGCACACAGCCAGTTGAGGGTGTGAGACACAAGACAATGTGATTCAACAATAAAATGCAGGGCGCATGTGAAACGTTCAGAAAAATGCCAGGGTCATTACCATACCAACAAAATGTGTCACAGCAGCAAATCTCCAGAGGAGTTCAGGGGAATAAGCAGGAGATGAAAGTCAAGACACACCAGGCCCCAAAAAGGAGAAAATCACAGTAAAATTAAAGAGGAGCTCCAGTCTCACCTCAAAAAAGTCAGCAGCTACAAATACTGCAAAGACTGTAAATCTAAAAACACTTACACATCCAGGGATCCAGCGTTGTCCTCACTCGAGACGTTTATTCAATCAGCATTGGGTCCAGGCGCCATCATCTTAAAGTATAACTAAAGGCAAAACATATTTATTTATTTTCGTTTTTGTGCCCCCGTTAGGGAGATTCACCCTCTCTATTTTCTCCTGTTTATCATGGAAAGTGAAAGTAATAGAAAATCTCAAATTTTGAGTTGTCGACAGAAAAGTAATAGAGGTGAAATCTTCCGATATGCACCCTAGCTCTGGTGACCTGGGGTACACAAGGAATTCCCTTAATTCACATGGATTTCCTCTCACTTCCTGTTTGGCTTTGGGACAGGAAGTGAAGGGAAATCTCCCCAATGTGACAGATGGTGAAAAAAAAAAACAGACAGTTTTATTATAACCCTCCCTTACTCTATCCAAAATGAAAAAAAAAAAAGTTTTGCCTATAGTTCCACTTTAACCCTTTCCATACAGGACTTTTTACACGACTTCCATACTGGGCCTATTCTGGCACTTCTCTCCTACATGTACAAATCATCTTTCTTTTTCTAGAAAATTACTCAGAACCCCCAAACATTATATATGTTTTTTTTTTAGCAGACACCCTAGGGAATAAAATGACGGTCATGGCAACTTTATCTTGTATGGTATTTGCACAATTATTTTTCAAACGCCTTTTTTTTTGAAAAAAAATGGTTTCACAAATTAAAAAATAACAAAACAGTAAAGTTAGCCCAATTTTTTGGTAAAATATGAAAGCTTACAGTAGGTGCCGCCGATTTTGTGTCAATCTCGCCTCTTCTAGCGGCGAGATTGACACCCTACGAGCCCCGTCGCGAGAGCCAGCGCCGAGCTGTCTCGTCATCGGGAAAGGAAAAATGTTGTTTTTCCTTTCGCAATGAGCGACACGCATTGCCGACATTGAGGCCGGTAGACGGAGATTCGTACGAGACGACGGGAAGACCGGCCCCTCCACTAGCAAAAGAGCTGGAAGAAGATAGTGGAGGCCTGACAGAAGGAAGAAAGAACCGGAGAGCGCGGAGACGACACCGGAGACCCCCGAAGTGGGAAGAGACCCCCGGAGTCGGAAGAAGACCCCCGGAGCTGTGTAATAAATTACTTTAAAAACCTGTGTGTGTTCTTTTATTGCCATTTTTTTCCCACCAGGTGAATGGGTAGGGGTACGATGTACCCCATACTCATTCACATAGGGTGGGGGGGCCGGGATCTGGGGGCCCTCTTATTAAGGGGGGCTCAAGGATTCCGAAAAGCCCCCCCGCCCGCAGACCCCGACAACCAACGGCCAGGGTTGTCGGGAAGAGGCCCTGTCCTCATCAACATGGGGGCAGGGTGCTCTGGGGTGGGGGGGCCGCAGGTCGCCCCCCCACCCCAGAGCACCACACCCCCCATGTTGAGGGCATGCGGCCTGGTACGGTTCAGGAGGGAGGGGGCGCTCTCTCGTCCCCCCCTCTTCCCCTGCGGCCTGCCAGGTTGCGTGCTCGGATAAGGGTCTGGTTTGGATTTTGAGGGGGACCCCCACGCCGTTTTTTCGGCGTAGGGTTCCCCTTCAAATCCAGACCAGACCCAAGGGCCTGGTATGCTCCTGGAGGAGGAACCCACGCCGTTTTTTTCTTTAAAAGTTGGCGTGGAGTTCCCGCTCAGGATTCATACCAAACACAGTGCCTGGTATTGGCGGGAATCCACGTCGGATCCCCGTTCAATACAGTGCCGCGTCTCCTCACTATTGCAGCGAGCGCGACATGTGTCGCCATCCTGTCGCCGAGATGTCGGCACCCGTCGCCGAAAATCTCCGCAATAGGATCGCGATGAATATACAATGTCGGCGGCACCTACTGTACTTGTCTGATCCTAAAGTTAAAAGTGATTGTAAACCTTCCACTTTTTAAAAATAAAAATAACAAACATTTCATACTTACCTGCTCTGTGCAATGGTTTTGCACCTAGCAGCCCCAATCCTCTTCTTCTGGGGTCCCCCCCCTGGCGCTCCAAGCCCCTCCTCTACATCAAGTGCCCCCATGGAAAGCTGCTTTCCATGGGGGCACCCACGTGGGCTCGCTCCCGAGTCTCGCTGCTGCGTCCACTGACACAGACAGTGGGACTTGGCCCTGCCCCCCTCTCCTGTGTCAAAGATTTTGATTGACAGCAGCAGGAGCCAATGGTAACTGCTGCTATTAATCTATCCAATGAAGAGAGTGACAGCGATTGGAGCCACTGCACTTGTGCACATCGCTTGATCAGATCGGAGTCAAGTAAAAAAGGAGGGTCTGGGGGTGCTGCAGCACAGAAGGTTTTTCCCCTCAAAACCGACCTTGTCATTTTTTCAACTTTCCATCTATGTAATCTTCTGTCCTGGTTGTTTTAACTTTGGATAGTAAAACATTTTTTTTCTGACAGTAAATACCCTATACAGCCCACTTCCTGTTTCTTGTCTGGTCATTAGCCTAGGCTTATAACATCATGCACAGCTCTCTCTCTCACTCTTGTGAGAGTTTGCCAGAAAGGGAGGGGGGATGAGTCATAAGAGGGCCAATGAGAAATGCAGGGCTGCAGAGTTGGAGGTGTGCCTCTGTGTGTCTGTGTAATTCCAAGTGAACAGGCAGTAGCTTCAGCTGCCCACAGTTAAAATGGTTGCAGCCAGACTCAGTGGAGGGAGATTTCTAAAGCATAATTGGCAAGTACAGAATCACAGTATATATAAAATAATATGCAAAGTGGTTGGAGGGAAGCTTCAGAATGGCAAAAATTGTTTTATTACAAATTATGTGAGCAGATTGCAGTTCCTCTTTATTGCATAGAATGCATTAAGGTAAAAAACCTTAAAACTTTACAACCACTTTAATCTAACCACTAAATTGTGACCAAAATTAAAACCTCTACATTAAATCTAACACTAAAATTATAATACAAAAATGTATAATATTGCAATAAAAATATTATTGCAGTATTTATGCTGCCCATATTACATCAAAATATTCTTGTGCTAAAATGCACAACAACCAAAAATTCAGGAAAACATTTCTGCAGTAGAATATTTGAATGTTTATACAGAGCTGTTTTAATGATGACTGGTTCTCTTTAAGAGGGTTTTTGCAGAATGAATACTTTGTGGCTTAATGAAATTGAAATAAACCAGAATGAAACAAAGAGCATGTGATAATGTGCCAAGTGTGGTGACCTTTAGCAGCCAATCAAATCTCAGTTTACTGCAGTTAGATCAATAAATCATTTGATTGGTTGCTATTATATAGCATTTGCCTTATTGGATGAGCTGTTTATTGAATATTTTCCAACATTTTTATCCATCCATCAGTTCTTTCCATATTTGGCTTTATTCAGTAAAAAAAGACTGCTGATTCTTCACAGCCTATATAAGTAAAATTATGTGTAATATATATATATATATATATATATATATACACGCACACACACACACACACACACACATATATATATATACACACACATACATACACACACACACACACACACACACAGTACATACATACATACATACACAGGTGTTCCTCGGGTTACAAACAAGATCAGGTCTGTAGGTTTGTTCTTAAGTTGAATCTGTAATTTGGAACAGGTAAATTTTTTAAGTGTAACTCCAGCCCAAAAAAAATATTTTTAAGCTTTTTGGCTATCCTAGGGAAGACTTATCACCCCTGTAACATTTGTTTTGCTGTCTGTGCACCTGTTCAGAAGATTTCACCTCACTTTCAGTCCCAATGACAATTTGATTTTGAAAATTTTGGGTTGTTGTGGAAGCAAGGATTGGTGATAAAGCTCCAGTGGAGACACCTTTTTACCATAGTAACTCTAAAGCCTCATACACACGATCGGACTTCAAAGGGCGTTGGCCGGGAACACCCATAACATACACACGACAGGACTTTTTCAGCCAACAAACATGAATGTAGTGACGTAATTGACGTACTACGTGGTTTTTCTGCTCTTTACCGCCACCCTTTGGTCAACTTCTGCTAATGTTGGTTGATTTTAACATTGGTTCTGGGCATGCGTGTTTGTACTTTGGACTAAAGTGTGATGGATTTCTGTACACACAATAGGACTTTGCACCGTAGGACTTTTGTTGCCGAAAAGTTTGTCCGTTTGCAGACCGAACTTTTGTCCGATGAAAACCGAAAAAGTTTGTCCGATGGAGCGTACACACGGTAGGATTTTTTTGAAAACCTGCTCATTTTGAAGTTTGTTGTCAAAAAGTCCTATCATGTGTATGGGGCTTTACAGGAGTGAATTTCCTCTCACTTCCTATTGTCTCCCTCCGTTTGTAAGTAGGAGTCGTTTGTAAGTCGGATTTTTGTAAGTAGGGGACCGTGTGTGTATATATATATATATATATATATATATATATATATAATACACACACAGTATCTCACAAAAGTGAGTACAACCCTCACATTTTTGAAAATATTATATCTTTTCATGTGACAACACTGAGGAAATGACACTTTGCTACAATGTAAAGTAGCGAGTGTACAGCTTGTATAACGGTGTAAATTTGCTGTCCCCTCAAAATAATTCAACACACAGCCAATAATGTGTAAACCGCTGGCAACAAAAGTGAGTACACACCTGATTGAACACAGCTGATCACATGGTTAAAGAGCCGCGGCTCTTTACAGAGATCGGGGTCGCGCCATGTCCTAGTTACACGGCGTGGCCACGATCGCCGTGCTGCGCGCCCCAGCAGGCACGCGAGAGCGGTCGTTCTGGGAGGCCGTCATATGACGGTGAGCGGGCAGCAAGTGGTGAACAATAACTATTACGTTATACTGCATTTACCGTATATACTCGAGTATAAACCGACCCGAATATAAGCCGATGCACCTAATTTTACCACAAAAAAAATTGAAAAATTGACTCAAGTATAAGCCTATAGCGTGTCCATCTGCATGCCTCACTGTGTCCATGTGCATGCCTTACTGTGCCCATGCCTAACTGTGTCCATGCCTCACTGTGCCCAATCTCCCTACCTGATCTCCGGCGCTGTGTGACTAGACTGACGTTTAACATGGGAGTCTATGGAAGGGGTGCCCGGCTTTAAAAAAAAAAAAATCAGTGTTCCCCGGCCATAGGTCTCCTGGACAAAAAACTTTGCACACTTGTAGATGAAGAGTGGGGCTACATGTGTGCCAAGATTGGGGTCCAGGGGACCTAGGGCTGGCTGGTACCGGGTCCCCAAAATCACTGGAGAAATTACCGTTTTAACATGGGAGTCTATGGAAGGGGTGCCCGGGTTTGAAAAATCGGTGCTCCCCGACCGTAGGTCTCCTGGACAACAAACTTGTACACTTGTAGAGGAAGAATGGGGCTACATGTGTGCCAAGTTTGGGGTACAGGGGACCTACGACTGGCCGGGATTAGGTGCACAAATTTCAAGATGGACACAGACTCGAGTATAAGCGGAGGGGGCATTTTCAGCACAAAAAAATGTGCTGAAAAACTCGGCTTATACTCGAGTATACACGGTTCCATTTTCCAATATAAGTGTTGTTTGACACATTCTGTGTGATAACTTTTTGCTTGTACAAACTATCCAGAAAACAATAAAAATTATAGGGGAAAAAAAAAAAATGGTTGCAATTTACATAGAACACCCAGAGGGGAATATTTTTCTCTCAACAAAAGTGGTGTTACTCTTTAAATACAGAATTAATTCTGTCAAGTGATACCAGTACATTATATTTTCTGATTAGCTTCTATGGGTTAACACACTTAAGAATTAAAAGCCTATATTGAATAAGACTGATTGTAAATGTAAATTCTATACATAATTCACCAAGGTTATCAAATCACAGAAAGGAAAGATTCTCAGAAACTGACAAGAAGAGACAGTACAAGTGATTTTACGCCGCATGAACTATCCCTTGCGCATAATGCTCATTCAATTTTCAAAGTGACACCTGGGCATTACCTATGATCCCTCTCCCAGATAGCTAAAATGCTGTGCAATGATCAAAAATTTAAACTTGGAGCGCAACATAAAAGATGTAATCATGGTCTGGACCCCATGCATAGGTTTCCAACTTACACATCTAGAGAACTGCAGATTGTAAGAGCTGGTTCACACACAGGTGGCACGACTTTGGGGCGATCTGAAGACGACTTCAGAGGCGACTTGCAAAATGACTTCTGTATTGAAGTCAATGCAAGTCGCCCCGAGTCGCCCCCAAAGTCGTACAAGAACCTTTTTCTAAGTCGCTCCTATTAGAACGGTTCCATTGAAGAGAGCGGAGCGCGACTTGTCAGGCGGCTTAGTTGCCTGACGAGTCGCCCCTGTGTGAACTGGCTCTGAATGACATCCAAGATAATGTTTCTTTGAGCCTGCAAATTATGCTTAAGCCCAGGTTCACACGGCTGCGGGAATGAAGCCGTGCGAGTTCAGCTGAACTCACGCAATTTCACTCCTGCTTGTCATTCCCGATTTCGGTCGCGATTACAGAGACATCTGTGCAGTTTTCTGCACAGGTGTCAATGTAAATCGCGGGGGGCAAAATCGCAAAAAGTAGTACAGAAAGTACTTTTTGAAATCGGTGAAGTGCCGCAGATGCACCATCGCACCGCTTAGGACGGTGCCATATCCGGCAATTGCCGCCGTTTTGACATGCGATTTGACATGTCAAAACGCACCACTGTGATCCAGAGCTAAAAGGGAAAAGGGAAAAGGTTTTCATGAAGGAGTTTGAGATCGGGTGCTGATTTACTGGGAGGGTAGATTCTTGAATATACTGTGCACTCAACAGAGATTTAGTAGTATTGGGTGATTACTGCTGTTACAGCCCATTTCTTCTCAAAATAATCTGGAATTTAAGCACCAAGGTTTTGTTACTGTTGTGTCAGGCCCTAATTCCCTCTGAAGCCCAATACCATATTCTTTGGTTTATGGGCTCGTGCACACAGGACATTAAAAAAATGCCAACGCTGCTGCCAGGAAAAAGCAGCATTAACCACTTCAGCCCCAGAAGAATTGGCTGCCCAATGACCAGGGCATTTTTTGCGATTCGGCACTGCATCGTTTTAAATCGTGATCATTTGCGCGGTCATTCGACGCTGTACCCAAACAAAATTGATGTCCTTTTTCCCCCCACAAATAGAGCTTTCTTTTGGTGGTATTTGATCATCTCTGCAATTTTTCTTTTTTGCGTTATAAACAAAATAAGAGCGACAATTTTGAAAAAAAACACAATATTTTGGACTTTTTGCTATAATAAATATCCCCATTTTTTGTTTTTAAAAGGCGATTTTTTTTCTCAGTTTAGTCCGATATGTATTATTCTACATATATTAAATTGCGCAAAAGTTATAGCGTCTACAAAATAGGGGGTAGTTTTATGGCATTTTTATTATTATTATTTTTTTTACTAGTAATGGCGGCGATCTGCGATTTTTATCAGGACTGCGACATTATGGCGGACAGATTGGACACTTGACACATTTTTGGGACCATTGCCATTTATACAGCGATCAGTGCTATAAAAATGGAATGATTACTGTAAAAATGTTACTGGCAGGGAAGGGGTTAACACTAGGGGGCGATCAAGGGGTTAATTGTGTTCCCTAATGTATGTTCTAACTGAAGGGGGGATGGGACTGACTAGGGGAAGAGATTGATCGGTGTTCATACATTGTATGAACACACGATCAGTCTCTTTGCCCCTGAGAGAACCAGGATGTGTGTGTTTACACACACACACATCCACGTTCTGTACCGAGCAATCGCGGGTGCCTGGCGGTCATTATGACCGCAGGGCACTCGCATCGGTTCCGGAGGCACGCTCGCATCTTAAAGAGCCAACTTACAGCTACGACGGCTCACTGGTCTAGGAGCTGTTAAAACCGCTCTGTTAGCCACATTTTTGATAAGCGTTTTTAAGCGCGTTTCCGTGTTTTTTTTTTTGTTGGCATTATTGCTTTTTTGCAGTAATAACACTCCCTATAATGTAAAAACTTCTAAAAATGCCAAACGGGGCTAAGCGCTTGTTACAGCATTTAGCAGCGTTTTTCGTCTTTACAGCTCAACAGCCTCTGTTCCTAGATGCACAGGCTGTAATTTTTTTTCTACTGCCCCTAAACGCTTATGCCTCCAAACACCTCTGAAACTTTAAGTGAGCATGGACACATAGGCTAACATGGAGGGGCGCTTAGAGGCAGTAAAAAATATCAGATGCCCCTAACAGCAGCTGTAAAAAAGTCTTGTGCATGAGCCCTTATAAAGAACCAAAACAATAATACACAAAATTCGATGAAGGTAATGTATTTTCTTCATACGAGGCTAAACATTTTGAGCATTTTGTGTTTTTAAATACCAGTCCAGGTAGGCTTAGCAATTTTTACCAAAGCAATCATTTGCCCATGATTAGTCACTAGTGAGTAGCAGGCAATTGCTACACTCAGGCCTGGTTCACACTGGGGCGACAAACGCTCCGACATTGGGAGCTCATGTCGCATGACGTGTGAAAATCAATGTTTCCCTATGGGAGCCGTCCTAACTGGTCCGACACATGTCAGTCCGACTTTGAGAATGCTCCCTGTACTACTTTGGTCCGACTTCAGCCCATTGACTATCATTGAAGTCGGATCAAAGTCGTACCGCAGTCTTGCATGGTCCGACTTTGGCATGCGACTTGTGCTGTACTGCTCTTGAGGGGGAACTCCAGGCCAAATTTTAAATAAAAAACCGGCGTGGGTTCCCCTCCAGGGGCATACCAGGCCCTTGGGTCTGGTCTGGATTTGAACGGGCACCCCTACGCCGAAAAAACGGCGTGGGGGTCCCCCCAAAATCCAAACCAGACCCTTATCCGAGCACACAACCTGGCCGGCCGCAGGGGAAGAGGGGGGGACGAGAGAGCGGTCCCCCCTCCCTCCTGAACCGTACCAGGCCGCATGCCCTCAACATGGGGGGTTTGGTGCTCTGGGGCAGGGGGGCGACCTGCGGCCCCCCACCCCAGAGCACCCTGCCCCCATGTTGATGAGGACAGGGCCTCTTCCCGACAACCCTGGCCGTTGGTTGTCGGGGTCTGCGGGCGGGGGGCTTATCGGAATCCGGGAGCCCCCTTCAATAAGGGGGTCCCCGGATCCCGGCCCCCCCACCCTATGTGAATGAGTATGGGGTACATCGTACCCCTACCCATTCACCTGGTGGACAAAAAATTGCAATAAAAAAACACTACACGGGTTTTCAAAGTAATTTATTGCACAGCTCCGGGGGTCTTCTTCCGACTTCCGGGGGTCTTCTTCCGACTTCCGGGGGTCTTTTCCGACTTCGAGGGTCTCCGGTGTCGTCTCCCGCTCTCCGGTTCTTTCTTCCGCCGGGCCTCCGCTAACTTCTTTTTAGCTCTCTTGCTAACAGAGGCCCGGTCTTCCCGTTGTCTCGTCCGGCTCTCCGTTGTCCTTCTGCCGGCCCCTCCACTAACTTCTTTTTAGCTCTTTCGCTAGTGGCGGGGCCGGGCTTCCCGTCGCCGTCGGCTTCCTCTTCCCTCTTCTCCTCCTCGATGTTGACGCGTCGCTTCTTCCCGCTGTAATACTGGCTCTCCGCTCCGCATTAATATAGGCTTCTCATGACGTCACAGTCACATGTTCCAGGGCACATGGCCCCGGAGCATGTGACTGTGACGTCATGGGAACATGTGACTGTGACGTCATGAGAAGCCTATATTACTGCGGAGCGGAGAGCCAGTATTACAGCGGGAGGAAGCGACGCGTCAACATCGAGAAGGAGAAGAGGGAAGAAGACGCCGACGGCGACAGCGACGGGAAGCCCGGCCCCTCCACTAGCGAAAGAGCTACGAAGAAGTTAGTGGAGGGGCCGGCAGAAGAACAACGGAGAGCCGGACGAGACAACGGGGAAGACCGGGCCTCTGTTAGCAAGAGAGCTAAAAAGAAGTTAGCGGAGGCCCGGCGGAAGAAAGAACCGGAGAGCGGGAGACGACACCGGAGACCCTCGAAGTCGGAAAAGACCCCCGGAAGTCGGAAGAAGACCCCCGGAAGTCGGAAGAAGACCCCCGGAGCTGTGCAATAAATTACTTTGAAAACCTGTGTAGTGTTTTTTTATTGCAATTTTTTGTCCACCAGGTGAATGGGTAGGGGTACGATGTACCCCATACTCTTTCACATAGGGTGGGGGGGCCGGGATCCGGGGGCCCCCTTATTGAAGGGGGCTCCCGGATTCCGATAAGCCCCCCGCCCGCAGACCCCGACAACCAATGGCCAGGGTTGTCGGGAAGAGGCCCTGTCCTCATCAACATGGGGGCAGGGTGCTCTGGGGTGGGGGGGCCGCAGGTCGCCCCCCTGCCCCAGAGCACCAAACCCCCCATGTTGAGGGCATGCGGCCTGGTACGGTTCAGGAGGGAGGGGGGCCGCTCTCTCGTCCCCCCCTCTTCCCCTGCGGCCGGCCAGGTTGTGTGCTCGGATAAGGGTCTGGTTTGGATTTTGGGGGAACCCCCACGCCGTTTTTTCGGCGTAGGGGCGCCTGTTCAAATCCAGACCAGACCCAAGGGCCTGGTATGCCCCTGGAGGGGAACCCGCACCGTTTTTTTAATTTAAAATTTGGCCTGGAGTTCCCCTTCAAGATTCATACCAAACACAGTGCCTGATATTGGCGGGGATCCAAGTCGGATCCCCGTTCATTGAAAGTCGGACATATGTCGGCTTCATGTCGCAGGGCAAAGTCGGATCCAAAGTAGGACAGATGTCGTGTCGCACTAGTGTGAACCCAGCCTCAGCAATGGCATGCAGCATATAGTGGCTGTTTATCTCTAATTATATCACAAAGCTCCAAATTTATGTAATCGTCCAATGGAGTGTTTCTCAACCTGCCCTGGCTGAAAAAGACTGGTCCCAATGCTACACATAAAACTGCATGTGCAGCAATCATTAGCGACCAATTACAGGCCATTGCGGGTGAATTTAGAAGTGCAATCACACTTACAAAAATTGGCTGAGTGCACACAGCCTTAACTGTGACAGATGCATTAAGGCTTAAAGTGGAACTAAATTCTCTCAATCAACCTTACCTATTTTTAACCCCTTTATAACGGAGGGTTAAACTAATCCTAAACTTTGAACACAATTTTGCAACTTTGAAATGTGTTAGTAAAGCTGTAAATATCACAACTACTTAGTATAGCCAGGTGGATTATACCTTGGTAATTTCAAGATAAACTTTATAAGTCTACGGCTGGCCAGTAGACTTAGGTGGGATGAAAAAACATCCAAGGTAGCTTGGACATTTTTTCATCTCACCTAAGTATACTGGCCAGCTGATCCTTCTGGATGAGGTCTGTCATGGATTTTCTATTATCTGCTTGTTTTTTTTCCCCTTGTTTGGGAGTATATTATCCTATTTTTAAATAAATGTCAGTGTTGCAAAGGTAATGAGTAAGGCTGGTGCACCCTCTGTCCTTGTTTCCTTTTACACACGGGCCAAATGTCGGGAGACAACGGCCGGCTAAAAAAAATTAAAAAAGGCAGAGATTTGGCCCGTGTGTATGTCGGTCTGTCCGACAGAAGCTGGTCGGCTTCTGTCGGACATGCATGCTGGAAAACTCAACAGCTCAGCGGGGGAGATTGCTGAACTAACCTTGCATGGTTAGTACAGTGGCTCTGACCGGAGCCAACATTTTGTTATCGTTTAACCCCAAAAAAATATATAGTGTGTACCCGGATTAAGAGTGCTTCCACACCGTCCCACTGCATGTCACCTGCAGCACAGTGTACCCGCAGTCTCATGCTGGCTACCCACGCTTTCCCATAGGCTTCTATTGGATTGGGCATTTTTGGTGCATTTTAAGAAAGTGCACCAAACGTCCTTCATGCTACATCTTTGGTGCACTTTCAGAAAACGCACCATAAACTCCAAATCTAATAGAAGTCTATGGGAAAGCACAGGTAACACCAAATGAAAACCCCAGGAAAACCACAGCAGAGCCCAAGTGTCATTAACAGATAATAAATGTGAAAAAAATAAAAGTCTGTGTCCCTTTAAAATAAAAAAATTGCACACTTCCTAAAAGAGTTAGAATCCATCAATTGTCCTGTGCAATTTTGGTTTTCTGGTTGGACAATAATTAGATGTCAAAAACTGCCTCTGCTTTTCACAATGTCGGTTTCAAACACAGTGTGTCTCTTTGTAACAAGTTTATAGTGCTTATAACAGAGCTCTGGCAAAAAAAAAAAATACATAATAGTGTGATTCTGTGCAGCCCGCTGATCAATTTAAACAATAATTTTCCTCTGCACATTGCAATCCTAAATGACAGTGATTTAGGTGATGTTTGACTACAATAGAAGTGGTTTGCAAGTGAAGCACTATAGCAGGGAAAATAGCAAAGTATTGCTGTGCATTATGTAGATTTGTTCTGCCAGTCTTGCTTTATTGCCTAAGTTTGTAACAGAAAAATATGCAGTGTGTGGCAACTTTGGGAAAAGTAGAAAAATGTATAGACTTAGGAATAAGGGATGCGAATGATAGCGGCACTTTAAAGTGGTTGTAAACCTCTTACATGAAAAATGAACAAAGCACATCCTTCTGTAGTGTGTACTTCCATCAAACCGAAGCACTGAGCGTGATTTCTGTCTGCTACCTGCGCTGCTTTCTGCATTTAAGCTAATGTCGATTCCAACACACAGCTTGTAAATGATTGTTCAACTGTGCACCTTTCCCTGTGAGTTTGTATGGATGGTGGATGTGTCCATTCCTTCCACTCAGGTCTCAACCATCTCTCTGCTATGTTCTCTGCAGTGTGTGATGTCAGATCCCACCCTCTGCCTGATGGAGCTCAGAGATGCAGTGTAAACGGTGTGCTTTAGAAGGCTGTAGAGAAGAGATTGCTGCAGATAAACAGGTACAACTTATGTAGGTGGATTAGTTTTATCACTGTGTATCATCTGAGATCAGTCACTTCAGTGGGTATACGTCAAATTTTACAAACATTTCAAGCTGCCCATAAATATATCACAATTTGGCCAGTTCAGAAGGGACTGGTCGAATTTCGATCCTTATATGGCCGTTCCTGCTTGACAGAATTCAATCTAATGATCGACTTCTGTCAAAGGGGACTGTGTGTTCTGACAGCGGAGGAGTCTCACTGTCAGAATACAATGGCACAGCAGTGAGGTTTCCTCCATCCACCTTGCTTGCGTGGATGAGGGAATCCATTCTCCTTACTTTTGCAGTGGCGGCTGGTGCTTAATATTTTGGGGGGGGGGGCAAACAAACCTGCACCTCCCACACAGGAGACCGATGGCGGCGATCAGTGTCCCACTCCTGCGGGAAAGGATGGTGGCGATCAGTCGTATCTCCCCCTGCGGGAGACGAACGGCGGTGATCGGTAGCCTTACCTTAGGAGGCCGATGCGGCTTCTCCGAAGAGCCGGAGCCATTGCTTCTCCTCCCACCAAATAGGAACTGGGTCCTGACTCCTGAGACCCGATTGGCCGGGAGACGCAAGACTACCTGGCCAATGCCCGAAATGTAGATTAGGGGCTTGGCGCTCCTACGCCCCTAATGGACGGGCCGCCACTGATCTATTGCCTGATAAAAAATATCCAGTCATTTCAATTTTATGCATACTTGCTTTTCAGATTTTTTTGCTTGTAAACTGCAAATTTTAGATGATATTCCATAATGAATGTAGGGGATATTATAGCAAATAATTAGATAGTTAAGATTCAGTCTTTAGACCGCCAAACGCTTTCAGCAGGTTCACAGATTTCCAGTGTTTGATGAGGCGGTCCAGAAATTTAACAGAATGTCTTTATTTTTATAATTTTTTTATTTATGTGTTGTATTTTGGGCTATTAAATACAAAAAAAAATAGAATTTTTTTTTAACTACAAAAATATGACGCACTGGGGTTGTTGTTTTACTGAAATGAAACTAGAGCACTCAGAATCTGGTGTAGCTGTGCATGACAGCCAAGCTTTAAACTTCAGCTTGCTCAATTAAGCTTTGACAATAAAACCTGGAAGCTGGTCTGTTTCTATGCAGAGCAGCACCAGATTTTGCATGCTCCAGACTTATTAAATCTACCCCATTGTCTCTGTGGTTGTTTGGAGGAATTTTTTCCACACTTGGACCTTTCAGGTGTCTCTGGCAGCAAGTATATTGCAGCTTGCCTACTCTTTTTAAAACAACATTGTTGCTGAATCCACTTGAAGTCCTCCTCAACAGAAAACCTGAGGGGCTGTCAAATTCTCAATTTACCTTATGACTCACCTTTTCACATCCACAAAGCAAAATCCTGTCTTTCTAATCATATATCTATATTTGCGGTTAAATCCTGAGTCCACTGGGCACTGCTTAATGAGAAATTGACAGCCAGGCTTCAGGGTAACATGACCAAATTCCATTGCATCTAGGAACCGTGGATCGCTAACTACACCTCCCACGCAATTTTGTCTGCCGTCTCCTGGGAGCTGTAATGTCTCTAATTTGCACACTGAGATTTATGGCGTTTAAGACCGCCCTGGCCGGGTCAATTCCCCCCTTTGTCCTCTCCTCTCATTTTTGCACTGGACACTCTTGGTTACAAAAGGAAGGTTTTTTACTTACATTTGCCAATGCTGTATACAATGTCTGCTGTGTTATCTACTATTACTTTACCTGTATCAAAACGTATGCGAGCGTCTATATTGTGATCAACCATTTTTTTCCACTTATTGAATTTGTGTCAACCGATACATGACTCAATAAAATATGACCATTTTAGGACTACATAAATAGGAAAAGTTGCATACAAGTATTTTACATTTACAAAATCAAAACAGGTGGCAAACTCAAACTCAAAACAAGAGGCTTAGCTTTCTACAATGGGTGAACTTACTCTGTGATCAGTTGAATAGAACAATGGTCTGCACTGGGCTATAAACAAGTGTTCCTGGGCATGCTGATGCCATCACCTCTACTAACCAGACCACAGTAATGCTTCTGCTTCTGTGCTCAGTGCTGTATGGAGAGTTCTGTGCTAAGGCTAGGTTTGCAGTCACACTGAAGCGAACCGTTCTAGACCACATGTGAACTGTGCCCAGGAACCATGCCTTTCAAAGTGGTCCCGAACATGGTATGCTCAACTGACATGGTTCAAAGCACTCATACTACACAAAATGGACCAAAGGGCGAACTGTGCCCGGGCATGGTTAAAACTGCCAATGTGAGTGCACCCTAAAAGATCTGGAGAGCCAAGTGAGAAATAAACTACCCCGTCATCAGTACACTTAAATAGAAACTTCATCTGGGGTTATTACAAGAATGCAAAATGTTGTAGTTGCTTTTATTTTTGTATGGATTGTTCACTAGGCTCCAGATCCCTAGCAATGCCATCTTGGATTTGGGAGTTGGATGTGACTTCTTCATGTCTCATAGCCAGCTCCCCTTTGTGCATGTGCGAGGTATGGCAGCACATAGACTGGTCCTGCAGTCTCCTGGAATTTGTGATGTGTCCCAGGAGGCTGTAGGCATGGAGGAGGACCACACAGGTGTCTAGGTGAAAATTGAGGAAGTGGGAGCAAGTACATGTGAAAAAAAGGTACCGTTCCCCCCAAAAAAGGGAAAAGGTTGTAGATAAGTTGGGGGCTGTTTGGGTAGACTCAATGATTATTGCCTACTTTTCACTGTGCAGCAATATGGCTGATCAGCAGGGAATGGGTCACAAGAGTTTGTTTGTTTTTTGTATATTTTTTCAAACTAGCATTACCTGATTAGAGTCCTTTTAAGACAAGATCAGCTGAGTTTCTAATGACGTACCCCATTATTTTCCTAATGTTGCTAAATAGCAAGACATTATGATCAAAATTACGTTTTTGCCATTTTTCGCTTTATGAAATTATACAGGAAACAAACACAATAAAAACAGTAATGAGAATAGATTAAGTGGCTTCAGGTGCTCTGGCAGAACTTACTGATTTTATTTTTATAGAGAAAATTGCATGTGTTTAAATGAAGCAGCTTGAATCAAGCATCTCTGCTATCTTGTATAATTCATTAAATCATTTAATGGTACAGCTGCTTTTAAGATGCACATTTGCCGCTAGAAGAGCAAACTCATTTGCATTGTCTTTCTAGACATATAAACAAACTAATATACAAAAAACACTTGTTAGAAATTGTAGACTTATGCATTCTACTGCACTGCTGAACTTCAGGCAAACTAAATAAAAGTAAATACATAGTTAAAATACATATATGTGAACTGTTTTACATCAAAAACACCTAGTCAGTGAGCTCTGGGAGTCTGGTCAAACAAAGCCTGGTCAGCCGCCTCACATCTAGCTCCCAAATCCAAGATGGCAGCGCTGGGGATCCAAATCCCATCCCAGTGAACAATCGGCCACTGGGCTTTCCAATACGAAAGCACAGCAATGCCTGCATGCTTTCTGGCACACTGTCTTAACTCAATGGTTAAAGTGTTACTTAACCCAGGACCCTGCATTCACTATATCTGGTCTCCCACAGTACATGGAAATGCAATCGTTTTAGTAAATATAAACTGCTAAATACCTTTTCTCATCAGCAGTATATAGCAGTCTTGTGACTTCTATCGGTGTCTGGTTAAAGCTTGTAGGGGGAGTTTTCATTCTCCCCTGATTGTCTCATAAGCCTGCATGACCCCCGATCCTCTGCCTGGACACTGCTGATTGGTCCTATGCTGATCACATTCACTCTCCCAAGAAAAAAAAAAACTCTCTAGCAATACACACCAAACTGAGCATGTGCACAGTTCCCCCAAGGCTGCTCTATCAGGAGATGGCTTGGGGACAGTGAAAAGAGGGGAGGATCAGAGAAGACAGGATCAAACAGCCTTTTTATGCAATGCATAGGGTTAACTCCTTAGGTTCCACAGTGAGTATAACATGCATGCTTTACTGCATATACAGCTGGTGTAATGTTCGGGGAACCAGCTAGATCGCAGGACACAGGCTTTTCAAACAAAAGGACGTTTATTTAAACTTAAATGGCTTCACAGCAGCAAAACAAAAGAAATGACAGTCTCACCGACTTGTAGAGTTTATAACTGCTGTCGCAGTTAAACAGTCCTTCCTTGGTGTTGCAGGTAAGTTTCCCAGATAGCAGGCTTCCATGCAGGCCACTGCCATGTACATTCACAGCGTCCCAGAGCTTTTCACAGCCTCCACAGCTTTTGCAGTGTCCACCATTCACCATGCAGACTTCACTACACTCCTTTTCTCTAACCTACAACTTCCTGTCTCTCTTAAACCACTTCCTTGGACAGGTGTGTTAACCATTGCTGTTCCCTTAAAGGAACCACAGCCCAAACAGAGGGGAAATATAGCGTCCTTTCAGGACCCAGCCACGGCGTCCTGTACATATCCCCCCCCTGTGCCCCAACGCCAAGGAGGTGGAGGCAACAGTGGAGCTAAAACAATGGACTCGGGAGAGGGCATCTGCATTTTGATGCAGTCTCCCGGGCCTATGCTCCACTACAAATTTAAATTCCTGGAGCGCCAGGAACCAACGTGTAATTCTGGCATTAGTCCCTTTACCTTGCCTCATTCATGTTAAAGGGGCATGGTCAGAAATTAACCTAAACTTCCTTCCCAAGAGGTAATATCTGAGGGATTCCAGAGCCCACTTAATGGCCAGACATTCTCGTTCAACTATAGCGTAGTTTTTCTCCGCTGGTGTCAACTTCCTACTGAGGAAGACTACTGGGTGCTCCTCACCATGAACAACCTGTGACAACACAGCTCCCAATCCTACATCGGAAGCATCAGTCTGGACAACAAACTCGTTTGAAAAATTGGGTGCTATCAGGACAGGGTGTTGGCACAGTGCTGACTTGAGCTTCAAAAAAGCCTTTTCAGCATCTGCATTCCATTCCACCATGACCGATTTCCGTCCCTTAGTCAGATCGGTCAATGGAGCCGCCAATGTGGCAAAGTTGGGTACGAATCTCCTGTAGTATCCCACCATGCCCAGGAATGCACGTACCTGCTTTTTTGTGAGGGGGCGGGGCCAATTCTGTATAGCCTCTACCTTGTTAACCTGAGGTTTCACCACCCCTCTACCTACAATATAGCCCAGGTATTTCACCTCCTCCATTCCCAAAGCACATTTTTCAGGGTTTATTGTAAACCCCTCCTTCCAAAGAGAGTCCAGTACTGCCTGGACTTTGGGCAAGTGTGATTCCCAGTCTCTGCTAAAAATGACTATGTCGTCCAAGTACACTGAGGCATACTCCCGGTGAGGTCGTAAAATCCTATCCATTGCTCGCTGGAAAGTGGCTGGAGCAGTTTGTATTCCAAAAGGCATTCTTTTGTACTGAAAACTCCCCTCTGGGGTAGAAAAAGCAGTTTTCTCTCTAGCAGCCTTAGTCAACGGGATTTGCCAATACCCCTTGGTAAGGTCTAATGTTGTAATATACCTGGCTGGACCTAGTCTCTCAATAAGCTCATCTACCCGGGGCATGGGGTAGGCATCAAACCGTGAAACCTCATTAAGTTTCCGGAAATCATTGCAGAATCACAGAGTCCCGTTGGGCTTTGGTACCAACACAATCGGGCTCGACCACTCACTCTGCGACTCTTCAATGATCTCCAGGTCCAGCATCTTCTTCACTTCCTCTGAAACGGCCTTCCTTTGAGCCTCTGGGATGCGGTAGGGCCGGACAAAAACTTTGACTCCAGGTTCCGTGATAATATCATGTTCTATGACACTAGTTAGCCCTGGCAAGTCTGAAAACGTTTCTTTATTTCTCTGCAAGAACTCCTTTGCCTGCTGACTTTGGATTTTAGACAGGGTACTTGCTACTTGGACACTCTCCACCCCAACCTGAGGCTCAAGTCTTGCACTAGCCAGGGAGGTCACCGGTTCCCTGTCTGTCCAAGGCTTTAACAAGTTGACATGATATATCTGATACGGTCTCCTCTTGCCTGGCTGGTGGACTCTATAATTTACCTCTCCCACTTTTTCCACAACTTCAAAGGGACCTTGCCATCTGGCCAAGAATTTACTTTCCACAGTGGGAATTAGCACCGCTACTCGATCCCCCACTTGGAAGTGCCTTATTTTAGCAGCCCTGTTATAGACCCGTCGTTGAGCCTCCTGGGCTTTTTGCAAATGCTCTTTGACTAGTGGCATCACAGTTTGGATCCTTTCCTGCATTTGGGAGACATATTCAAGAACACTCTTATGCTGAACAGGTTCACTTTCCCATTCCTCTTTAATAAAGTCAAGTAGTCCGCGAGGTCTCCGCCCATATACCAACTCAAAGGGCGAAAACCCAGTGGAGGCCTGGGGCACTTCCCTGATAGCAAACAGGAGAGCTGGTAACAGGCAGTCCCAGTCTTTCCCATCCCTTTGTACCACTCTCTTTAGCATAGACTTAAGGGTCTTGTTAAAGCGTTCCACTAACCTGTCCGTTTGGGGATGGTAGACCGATGTGCGCAGCTGTTTAATCCGGAACAGCTTGCACACATCGGCCATAACTCTCGACATAAATGGGGTGCCCTGGTCTGTGAGTATTTCCTTGGGAAAACCAGTCCGTGTAAACAACTGGAATAATTCCCGGGCAATAGCCTTAGAGGAGGTATTCCGCAGTGGAAGCGCCTCAGGATATCGGGTGGCATAGTCAAGAATCACTAATATGTAGGAGTAACCTCGAGCCGACTTTACCAAGGGACCCACTATATCCATGGCTATCCTCTCAAATGGGACCTCAATTATGGGCAGAGGGACCAAAGGGCTCCGGAAGTGGGTCACCGGAGCGGTCAACTGACAGCTGGGACAAGAGGCACAGTATTTCTTTACCTCTGCTTTCAGACCTGGCCAGTAAAACCGGTCGGTGATCCGTGCTTCCGTCTTCTCAACTCCCAGGTGTCCCCCTAACACATCATCATGGGCCAGGTCCAGAACCTTTCGTCTATATTGTTGGGGTACCAACAATTGTTCTACCACATTTTCCCTCACCTTGGTAACCCGATACAACAACTCATTATACATTGCGAAGTGTGGCCACCGCTCATTTGCACCTGGCTCTTGGGGAACCCCATTTACTACTACAACTTGTTCCCGTGCACGGGCCAAAGTGAGGTCCTGCATCTGAGCAGTACCAAACGCCCCCTGGGGAACACCCAAATCTGGCAGGGCAGGGATAGAGGCCACTTCCTCGTCCTCTTCCCCCAGCATTACCTGAAGTGGGGAAGATCCTCCCCCCTCAGTGTTTTGGTAGATCTGTGGACCACATGTCTTGACATTATCAACATTATCAGCTCTACTTTCATCACCATTAACCCAACCATTAGCAATTTCATCATTTGGATCCACATTAAGAACATTTGGCAGTTCAGGGTTATTCCTCTCAGCAGCAGGAACAGGGAGGCTAGTTTCTCCCCAATCTCTGAACTGTTCTCCTTGTTCCCACAGTTTTGTAAACAACGGACAGTCTCGTCCTATTATAACATCATGTACCAAGTTCTTTACCACCCCCACCTCTTGAGTACCAGTGCCACATGCTGAGGAGATGGTCACCGAGATGAGAGGGTACTCTCTAGTGTCCCCGTGAATGCACACCACCCGTAAGGTTTTTCTTACTGGACCGATCTTCCCAATTACTCTAGGATGAACCAGGGTTACCATGCTTCCGGAGTCCAACAAAGCCCGGGCAGGGAGGTGGTTCACTTGGACTTCACACTCAAATTTTTCCTCACCCAGGTCGAGCTGTGTGGTGCATACTTTATGGGCATAAAAAGACCCCCTCCGAAGAACCCCGCATTCCATGGGCTCCTCTTGCAGTGGGCAGTGTGCCCGGGTATGACCCCAGGAATGACATCGCCAACATTGTACATCCCCTCCTCTCCGAACAGGAACAGAACGCTGAGGAGGCACCGGGAATGACTCTTGAACTTCCGGGGTGTTTGCTCCAGGACTCCTTGGAACATCCTTTCGAAGGGCAGCAGTTGGTCGAACAGGCCGTGGTAGACTAGGGCCTATGCGCTTGGTAGGTCCGAGCAGGTCCTCCACCACTGTATATCGTTCCACCATCTCGACAAGGAGGTTTGCTGTTTTGGGGTCTCCATGGCTGACCCACCGTTGAAGGTCGTCTGGCAGGGATCGCAGGTATCGGTCCAGCACAACCCGTTCCACGATTTGGGGGCCCGACAACACCTCAGGCTGCAGCCATTTTTTTACCAGTTGCACCAGGTCATGCATTTGAGACCGAGGTGGCCGATCTGGACGATACTTCCATTGGTGCACTCGTTGGGCCCGAACGGCCGTAGTCACCCCCAGACGAGCCAGAATTTCTGCCTTTAACTTTTGATAGTCTTTAGCATCATCGGGTGGCAGGTCAAAGTAGGCTTTTTGAGGATCTCCGGTGAGAAAAGGGGCAATGAGGCTGGCCCACTGGTCCTGAGGCCACCCTTCTCTCTCTGCCGTCCTCTCAAATGTAGCAAGAAATGCCTCTACATCATCGCTCAGGGACAATTTCTGCAAAAAATGGCTTGCCCTCACAGTCACCTGGTTGCCAGGGGCAACAGCCGCTTGCTCCCGAACCTGAGATAGCTGCTGCACTGCTTCCTTTAAGACAGCCACCTGAGCCTGCATAACCTCTTGCTGGGCTGCTTGCTGGGCTGCCAACTGGGTCACCAACAGGCGGGTATTTTCTTGCTGCAGCTGATTTGCTTCCTCATGGCGAGTTTGCGCTTGCATATTAGCCAGGGACAGCTGTTTAATTAGCTCCTCCATTGCTTCAGCTTTCAACGTTTGTGCAGCTTTAACCCAGGACATAAATCCAATGTACTGTCCCTTTAACTGTCAGTTCAATGTCAAGTTCAATGCAAAAAAAAAAAAACGTTTTGTTTTTTTCTTCTTATGCCTGTTATTCTGTCCTGCCCGCATTCGAGCACCAGTGTAATGTTCGGGGAACCAGCTAGATCGCAGGACACAGGCTTTTCAAACAAAAGGACGTTTATTTAAACTTAAATGGCTTCACAGCAGCAAAACAAAAGAAATGACAGTCTCACCGACTTGTAGAGTTTATAACTGCTGTCGCAGTTAAACAGTCCTTCCTTGGTGTTGCAGGTAAGTTTCCCAGATAGCAGGCTTCCATGCAGGCCACTGCCATGTACATTCACAGCTTCCCAGAGCTTTTCACAGCCTCCACAGCTTTTGCAGTGTCCACCATTCACCATGCAGACTTCACTACACTCCTTTTCTCTAACCTACAACTTCCTGTCTCTCTTAAACCACTTCCTTGGACAGGTGTGTTAACCATTGCTGTTCCCTTAAAGGAACCACAGCCCAAACAGAGGGGAAATATAGCGTCCTTTCAGGACCCAGCCACGGCGTCCTGTACACTGGATTTTACTGTGATGGATTTAGAAACACTTTAAGGTGCTGCTGATGTCTTTGCCAACAGCTCATTTAGAACTATTTTTAGCACAACTGCAGTTATATTAGACCACGTAAGATCTTAAAAAAATAAAAATTAAGAGCCCTTTCACACAAGGCAGTTTTCAAGCATTTTAGCACTAGAAATAGCACCTGTAAAGCGCCTCTCATGCCACCCGAATGTGAAAGCCCAAGGACTTTTACACTGGGGTGGTGCGCTTGTGGGACGTTAGAAAAAGTCCTATAAGCAGCATCTTTGGGGCGGTTTTGGGAGCGCTGTATTTAGCGCTCCCAAATGCCCCTGCTCATTACAATGAATGGGCAGTGCTTCGGAAAGCGCCTGAAAAGCACTTTGGAAGTACCACAACACAGGCGTTTTTAACCCCATCTTCGGCTAGCGGGGTTAAAAGTGCCCCCACTAGCGGCCAAAAAGAGCCGCTTAAACAGCGTTAAAACGAGCGCCACTTTAGCGCAAAAGCACGGCGGCCCCAGTGTGAAAGGAGTTTAAATGTTGTATTCCTCAGTAGTGAACGTAATGAAAAAAATATGTGAAAACATTAGGAAGCAAAGTGAGAGAAGATATCCACGCCCATAGCATATACAGTCTCTTATCAGAATTGCTTTAGAGAGCTTTTAACTCGCTTTCAGCCTGGGAGCTCCTACGGTGCTTTTGATGTCAGGTACTTCTAGGAAGACAACATATCCTAGTCAGTTCTCTGTATCTTGCTCCTGTGACTTGAGAGATTACAAGAGTTGCCCCAAATTTCCCAGATAGTGTTAAACCCCGATCATAACAGAAAATGTTGTGATTCCTGCAGATATGCCACAGAAAAATAGATTTTTCGTGTTAATTGTTCAGCAATAGCAGCACCTAATTTAAAGGAAAACTATAATCTTTTACATAGCCTTATGAAAATACCCTATTAACGAACATTTATGATCAAAACCTAAAATCATATATTCATGTCCACATTATTTTTGCCTAATTTTATTCATTTAAATGCTATTGAAGTTAGAAGAATCCCAAACATTTACGGTACTTCTTTGAATGCAATGATGCCCTCAAAATATGAACTGCTGTGTTACACATTTCACAGATCCTGGCCTCTAAACTCCAGAGTTTCAGGAGGCACAGTCAGTACAGAAATCGCTTGCTTGCAGGCAACAAGGTATTATGGGTAACTACTACTACAGATTGAAAAGGCCTTTTAAAATAGGGTTGCCATCTGTCCAGGATTCACCTGGACAGTCTAGGTTTTGAATCACCTGTCCGTGTTTCAGTCCCCCTGAAACCTGGACACATTATTCAGACAGGAATGTAGCTCGGAACAGGGCCTGACAGGAGGGTGAGGGGGCACTATGCGCGCTGCATTATTATTCTCTTTGGAGCGCCGAAAGGTGTCCAGGTCTGTTATCCTATAGTGTATACTGCCGCTAAAGTGTTCGGGTTTGGCTTGAAGAAAAAAAGTGGCAACTCTATTTTAAAAGGATGCAAGTACAGAAAAATACCGGTCTCCCAGAAGTCCAGTCAGCTCCAAATGTCTTGATGGGGCTGATCAAACAGTGCCTCAACTGCACTGAAATCCCAAGCAGTGTTGTCAGCGCTTCCCAGTTCTGCCTTCTGAATTAGAGAACACCTTCTTCTCGCCATAACATAGGGCAGGGGTCTCAAACTGGCGGCCCTCCAGCTGCTGCGAAACTACAAGTCCCATCATGCCTCTGCCTGTGGGAGTAATGCTTGTAACTGTCAGCCTTGCAATGTCTCATGGGACGTGTAGTTTCGCAACAGCTGGAGGGCCACCATTTTGAGACCCCTGACATAGGGGGATGTACTGTACTATAATGTAGAAAGGTGAACTCAGGGCAGATAACTTTCCTTAGGATTTTTGTGCAGCAGGGGCAGCCTTGGTAGCATAAACAGTAAGTTAGCAGATCACTGGATTTCTGGCAGATTCAACTGTTATTTTTGTGTATGTGCAACATTTTTAAAGAGAAAACATTGGTAAATGTGCATTAAATGCTAAGGTGCACTGGATATATTTTTAAAAGTTTTGCCCAAACATATACTTTAACTTTGTCGTAAATGTATTTTTTGTATTGGAATTTATTCTAAACTGTTTCACCCATTTGTTAGATAAGTACCTATATTTAAAATTGGCATGTACATAAGCTATCCAAATTGTGCTTTAAAAACCAACTCAGGGCAAAAATATTTTTTTCCATCCTATTCTCCCATGCCCTCTAACCAATCCATCCAATGAAGGAATTAACAATGAGTGGGGCAGACATAACACCTGTGCCACTCTTCTAAACTGAGAAAACAGAGCAGATACTGCTCCTTTAAATAACCAAAAAGGACACAAGCCTTAACATTGATAATCAAGAGTGATCTGTTCCCTGTTCTATGCTGTATTTGTGTCAGACATGGCACCGAGAACAGCTGAGCTGGAGCTATATGCTCCAGATTCCTTTGCCCAGTTGATATTGGGGCGGATGTTAACACTGCAGGCTCAGCTTGTGTAGTGTAGTCACTGCATGAGCAGAGATTGGGGTGTGAACTGTCTCATGTTCTATATGCGAGTTAAGATCTGGCAAGGATCTGAGACAGTCGTCTATATTGAAAACTGCCACGATCCCTTTGTTAATTAGGTGCAGACCCTTTAGCTCCATGCTGGGTTAATGTGGTGCATGCCACCCACACTAGCTTCCAGCGCCATTATAATGGCACTGGAAGCTTGTTGGATTCCCCTGCAGGTGTTTTTTTTTTTCTTACCTGGTTAAGTCAGTTATAATCACCATTTCGTCATGTTCTGGACTATATTAATTGCCGGGTCATGTAAACTTGCAGTACTAACCAGGCAAAACTGACTAGTCCCTGCCCAAAACGTGATCTTCTCCTTTAACAAAGATTTTGCCAAATGCTATGGCACCTCATGCTGGCCTAATCTCAGAGTCAATTTTTCTCTACTAAGGCAACATTTTCAAAAGCACTATTTACCATTTATTACAATATGGCAGTAAAATATTTATTTGATATGAGATTTTAGTCGAAAAAATGTATTTCGTGTTTAATGCTCTTCTACAATACAAATACTTTGGCTGCTTAATTAGCTGTTGCAGAAATGGAAAATTGCTCATGCAAAACAAACATAATACAAACTTTAAAAGAACAAGTCTTGGGAAAATTGCTATGTAACCAAATCTAGACTTACTTCAAAAAGAAACTGTTTACAAACTGAACACACAAAACCGTTCTACCATAAACATGGTAAACAACCAAAAATAAAAAAATTATATGCAAAAATAGATTTTATTTGCATATTGCTTTAATGTTTTAAAGTAAAAAAAAAAAAAAGCACAGAGGTCCCATACAAAATACAATGGGAACTCCATGTGAAGCATTACTAAGCAGTTCTAACTTCAGCATTCAAATTCACCTGACCTCTGTGATGTTATTATATTGATTACATATAGTTTTTATGGCATCTATAGACTTTGTAGCAATTTACAAACTTAAGGGGAAAAGTACAGTTACAATAACGACCATTACAGGATGGTTCAGAGGGCCCTACTCGCAAGAGTTTTATTTCCTAAAGAAAAATACTGTATAATGGCTTTATGCTAGTGCATATATTATAAGCTATAGTGGGCCTTGCATGAAAAATTTAATTAGGAGAACCCAGACACCTGGCAGGCTTGGATAGGCAAAGGTGTTGTCACTTAATCTACTTTTGAGATCCTGAGAAAGTCAAGGGTCCCAAGTGTCATGAGAAGACATTCTAACACTGTGTGGGAGTACATTCTGATGGAATCTGGGATCCCCAACTCGCCATAATCCCACAAAAGATGAAAACCTGGGCGTATGTTGTTCTTATTTTTCAATTAATGCATCATATTTAAATGTTTTTAATTTGAGTTTAATAGAATGTTGAGGCAAATAAAAATATCAGAGTATTCATCACCTTGCCCTCAACTCCGTATAGTTAGAAGTACATTCTCATAGGTTCTGGGATTCCAAGCTTTCAATTATTTCACAACAAAGCCAAAAATCTGGGTATAAGGTAAGAATATTCAGATTTTTTTTTTTTTACATAATGCTCAATTTTGGTAAAAAAGTTTTAGATTGCATTGGTGTTTGGGGGAGGGGAGGAACCACTTGAAGACCGGCATTTTATAATCCCTTTCTGTCCAGACCATTTTTAGGAGGTTAGCACTGTGATACTTTGACAATTACCTGTACCTGTTTATGGAACAATGTATTCAAATTTACATAATTAATCTTTCTTCATAAACTTAGGTCAAAATGTACTCTTTAGTAAAAAGAAACCATCAGTGAGAAGGGTATAGAGTCTACAAACTGCATATATATATATATATATATATATATATATATATATATATATATATATATAATGGAAAGCAAAAGGAGGAGAGAGAGGCGCCAAGCCAATCCTTTAAACAGCCTCATGGAGGAGGTCTCCATGAGGCTCCAGCTGCGACTAACACACGGCGCTCATGGATCCCTCAATAGAGACTTTCCGGCAGTCCTCTTGTGTTCCTGTGACACTGCATATGGAAGTTCCCACCCGATCTAGCACTCTGCAAGTGCTCCCAACATTTTTCACGCAAGTTTTTAGTGTTGTTTTATACTTACAGTGGGTACGGAAAGTATTCAGACCCCCTTAAATTTTTCACTCTTTGTTATATTGCAGCCATTTGCTAAAATCATTTAAGTTATTTTTTTTCCTCATTAATGTACACACTTTGACAGTGACAGAAAAACACAGAATTGTTGAAATTTTTGCAGATTTAATAAAAAAGAAAAACTGAAATATCACATGGTCCTAAGTATTCAGACCCTTTGCTGTGACACTCATATTTAACTCAGGTGCTGTCCATTTCTTCTGATCATCCTTGAGATGGTTCTACACCTTCATTTGAGTCCAGCTGTGTTTAATTATACTGACTGGACTTGATTAGGAAAGCCACACACCTGTCTATATAAGACCTTACAGCTCACAGTGCATGTCAGAGCAAATGAGAATCAGGAGGTCAAAGGAACTGCCTGAAGAGCTCAGAGGCAGAATTGTGGCAAGGCACAGATCTGGCCATGGTTACAAAAACATTTCTGCTCAACTTAAGGTTCCTAAGAGCTCAGTGGCCACATAATCCTTAAATGGAAGACGTTTGGGACGACCAGAACCCTTCCTAGAGCTGGCCGTCCGGCCAAACTGAGCTATTGGGGGAGAAGAGCCTTGGTGAGAGAGGTAAAGAAGAACCCAAAGATCACTGTGGCTGAGCTCCAGAGATGCAGTCGGGAGATGGGAGAAAGTTGTAGAAAGTCAACCATTACTGCAGCCCTCCACCAATCGGGGCTTAATGGCAGAGTGGCCCGACGGAAGCCTCTCCTCAGTGCAAGACACGATTGCCCGCATGCAGTTTGCTAAAAAAACACCTGAAGGACTCCAAGATGGTGAGAAATAGGATTCTCTGGTCTGATGAGACCAAGATAGAACTTTTTGGCCTTATTTCTAAGCGGTATGTGTGGAGAAAACCAGGCACCGCTCATCACCTGTCCAATACAGTCCCAACAGTGAAGCATGGTGGTGGCAGCATCATGCTGTGGGGGTGTTTTTCAGCTGCAGGGACAGGACGACTGGTTCCAATCGAGGGAAAGATGAATGCGGCCAAGTACAGGGATATCCTGGACGAAAACCTTCTCCAGAGTTCTCAGGACCTCAGACTTGGACGAAGGTTTACCTTCCAACAAGACAATGACTCGAAGCACACAACGAAGGAGTGGCTTCACAACAACTCCGTGACTGTTCTTGAATGGCCCAGCCAGAGCCCTGACTTAAACCCAATTGAGCATCTCTGGAGAGACCTAAAAATGGCTGTCCACCAACGTTTACCATCCAATCTGACAGAACTGGAGAGGATCTGCAAGGAGGAATGGCAGAGGATCTCCGAATCCAGGTGTGAAAAACTTGTTGCATCTTTCCCAAAAACTCATGGGTGTATTAGATTAAAAGGGTGCAAATACTAAATACTAAGCAAAGGGTCTGAATACTTAGGACCATGTGATATTTCAGTTTTTCTTTTTTAATAAATCTGCAAAAATGTTAACAATTCTGTGTTTTTCTGTCAATATGGGGTGCTGTGTGTGCATTAATGAGGGAAAAAATGAACTTAAATGGTTTTAGCAAAATGGCTGCAATATAACAAAGAGTGAAAAATTTAAGGGGGTCTGAATACTTTCCGTACCCACTGTATATACTGAATAAATTCCTAAGCCGTTTAAAGGATTGGCTTGGCGCTTCTCTCTCCTCCTTTTGCTTTCCTTTTGTTCACTGTGATCGGGTTCCACAGCCTGCGCCTGAAGCAGCCTCACTCTCTTTACAGCCTCCATTTAGAGACTCATTTTTTAGGGGTTCATCCCCCAGAACTTTCAATCCACTCACCATTCACATGGTTGCACCTTCATGTATCAGCATGCAGGTGCATTCCTTTTTGTTTAAATTTTAAACTTAGCGCTGAACATTATACCAATAGTGTATGTGTTATATATATATATAAAAAAAAACACACACACACACACTGCTCAAAAAAAATTAAAGGAACACTTTTGAATCAGAACTCCAGGGATATTGATCTGTGTATACAGAGGGGGTTGTTAATTTCAATTAACAGCAAAGCAGCTGAAGCTGATTAACAACAGGTGCAATAGGTGGGCAACAATGAGACGACCTCCAAAACAGGAATGTTTTTTCAGGTGGAGTTGTCTGACATTTTATTTCCCTACACATCTTTGTTCACTAGTTTTGTATTTGGCTAGGGTCAGTGTCACTACTGGTAGCACGAGGCGATACTTGGACCCTATAAAAGGTTGCACAGGCAGTCCAACTCCTCCAGGGTGGCACATCAATACGTGTCATTGCCAGAAGGTTTGCTGTGTCTCCCAGCACAGTCTCAAGAGCATGGAGGAGATTCCAGGAGACAGGCAGCTACTCTAGGAGAGCTGGACAGAGCCGTAGAAGGTCCTTAACCCATCAGCAGGACCGGTATCTGCTCCTTTGTGCAAGGAGGAACAGGATGAACGCTGCCAGATGTCATGATCCGTGTTATGGCTTCAGTCACCTGCTGGTGGCACTATTGCTTCCAGCAACAAAGGGTGTAATTCTGGTGGCCACCAGCGGGTGTCTGCCAGTAGATGGACTCCTCATTAATCAAGCTGTACTTGATGAGAGCTGCTGGAAGTATATAAGCCCGCCCTTCACTGAGGTTCAGGGCTTCAGTATCCTCTCAGCAAGCCTTGTCCCTGCCTGACCTGATCCGTTGCCTGAATCTGTTCCTGATATGCTTCCTGCCCTGTCCTGGACTCTGTTTCCTGTACCTTGTACCCAGTCCCTGAGTCTTGTCCCCTGATTCCAGCTTCCCCTTGCTACTGCTCCCTCCATCTGGCCGCCTGTTCCCCCTTGTCTCTCATCCCTGCCTTGATTATGTATATATGCTCCTGTTCTTGTATATATTAGTTAGTTAGATTAGGTGTTTGGGGTTTGCTGTGTTTTCTTGTATTTTGTATGCTTTACTTGTTTTTGGTTTGCACGTGTGCCTTTATCCTAAATAAATATATTTTTCTCACCTACTTTTGTGCCTGTTTCCTTAAGTGCAGCCTACTGATCTGTTTAAACCTGTGTTGGACGCCTGTGTTAGGAATCCCTGACAGAATACTGAAGCCATACAAACAGGTCGGCTGCACTTGGGAATTGGTTCTGGACACTTGCTATTGCTAAAAAAGAAAAAAAAATGCATCTGGAAGATATTCTGTATCTGTCGCTCCTGGCAACAGATGACAGAGATTTCTGGTGAATACACTAGAGAGCAGTTATTAGAATGTATTCGTATAGCTCATGTTTTTGTTGATCAGGGCAGTTTTCAATTTGAGGACATACAGTAGGTGCCGCCGACATTGTATATCCATCGCGATCCCATTGCGGAGATTCTCGGCGACAGGGTCCCGACATCTCGGCGACAGGGTGGCGACATCTCGCGCTCGCTGCAATAGCGAGAAGGAGATGCGGCACTGTATTGAACGGGATCCGACGTGGATTCCCGCCAATACCAGCACTGTTTGGTATGAATCCTGAGCGGGAACTCCACGCCAAATTTTTAATAAAAAACCGGCATGGGTTCCCCCTCCAGGAGCATACCAGGCCCTTCGGTCTGGTATGGATTTGAAGGGGAATCCCCTAAGCCGAAAAATCGGTGTGGGGGTCCCCCTCAAAATCCAAACCAGACCCTTATCCGAGCACGCAACCTGGCAGGCCACAGGAAAAGAGGGGGGACGAGAGAGCGGCCCCCCTCCCTCCTGAACCGTACCAGGCCGCATGCCCTCAACATGAGGGGTTTGGTGCTCTGGGGCAGGGGGGCGACCTGCGGCCCCCCACCCCAAAGCACCCTGTCCCCATGTTGATGGGGACAAGGGCCTCTTCCCGACAACCCTGGCCGTTGGTTGTCGGGGTCTGCGGGTGGGGGCTGATTGGAATCCGGGAGCCCCCTTTAATAAGGGGGCCCCCAGATGCCAGCCCCCCACCCTATGTGAATGAGTATGGGGTACACCGTACCCCTACCCATTCACCTGGCGAAGAAAAAATGTCAATAAAAAAACTTATTACACAGCTCCGGGAGTCTTCTTCTGACTCCGGGGTCTCTTCCGACTTCGGGGGTCTCCGGTGTCGTCTCCGCGCTCTCCGGTTCTTCTCTCGCTCTCCGGTTCTTTCTTCCTTCTGCCGGGTGTCCGCTATCTTCTTCCAGCTCTTTTGCTAGCGGAGAGACCCGGTCTTCCCAGTCGTCTCGTCCGGCTCTCCGTTGTCCTTCTGCCGGCCCCTCCACTATCTTCTTCCCGCTCTTTTGCTAGTGGAGGGACCCGGTCTTCCCGTCAACATCGGCGTCTTCTTCCCTCTTCTTCTCCTCGATGTTCACTCGTCGCTTCCTCCCGCTGTAATGCTGGGTGTTCGGTCCGCAACGATTTATATAGGCTTCTCATGACGTCACAGTGGCCCCGGAGCATGTGACTGTGACGTCATGGGAGCATGTGACTGTGACGTCATGAGAAGCCTATATAAATCGTTGCGGACCGAACACCCAGCATTACAGCGGGAGGAAGCGACGAGTGAACATCGAGGAGAAGAAGAGGGAAGAAAACAGCGACGGGAAGACCGGAGACGACACCGGAGACCCCCGAAGTCGGAAGAGACCCCCAGAGTCAGAAGAAGACCCCCGGAGCTGTGTAATAAATTACTTTAAAAACCTGTGTGTTTTTTTTATTGACAATTTTTTCCACCAGGTGAATGGGTAGGGGTACGATGTACCCCATACTCATTCACATAGGGTTGGGGGCCGGCATCTGGGGGCCCCCTTATTAAAGGGGGCTCCCGGATTCCGATCAGCCCCCATCCGCAGACCCCGACAACCAACGGCCAGGGTTGTCGGGAAGAGGCCCATGTCCCCATCAACATGGGGACAGGGTGCTTTGGGGTGGGGGGCCGCAGGTCGCCCCCCTGCCCCAAAGCACCAAACCCCCCATGTTGAGGGCATGCGGCCTGGTCTTTAAAAATTGGCGTGGAGTTCCCGCTCAGGATTCATACCAAACATAGTGCCTGGCATTGGCGGGAATCCACGTCGGATCCCGTCCACCGGCCTTAATGTCAGCAATGCGTCTCACTCATTGCGAAAGGAAAAACAAAATGTTTTCTTTCCCGATGTCGAGACAGCTCGGCGCTGGCTCTCGCGACGGGGCTCGTAGGGTGTCAATCTCGCCGCTAGAAGAGGCGAGATTGACACAAAATCGGCGGCACCTACTTTACGACCATTGATTCAGGTCTGTACAAAGTTGGCCCTGTCTGATGCCTACTATAGTGGAAGAGATGATTATACACCTCCTTTTAATGCAGCTCAGGTAGAGTCTTTGGTGTGGCTGTTGGAAGATGACTCAGCCTTTTTTCATGAGCAGTACTCAGCTTGTCCTTAACAGGTGCTTGCAGCATGCATTGATTCAGTGCAGTCTCTGGTCAGACAAGCAGTGTGCAAACCTGATTTTGTGAAACCATTATTACAGGCCTGGTCAAGTTTGTTGTACTCAACCCCTGTCAGCTCCCAACCATCCATTTCTATGTCTAGACACCAACCTGCTGGGGTGTCTTCCTCTCCTTTACCCCCAATTCCCACTTTTGCTGAACAATACACCCAGCTAACAATGAAGTACCAGTACCCTGTTTCCTCCTGCTGCACTTATCCTGCCTTTAACCCCTCTGCTTTTTCTCGGCTGCCTCCATCAGTTCCACCAAAATCCCCTTCAAAGTCTGCACCCTCTGTTTCACCATCCCTCCGCTCTTCATCTCTACGAGCTGCATCCATTACCTACAGCCTTATATCCATATACAAATCCTCAGGGGCGAAACCAAAGAAGAAACGGACGTTTTTTCAAACCCATTCAATCCTGCCACTATCCCAATCTGCCTCCACTCCAGCAAACTCTCTACCTGCTATCCAGCCCGATGCACCTGTTGTGCCAGCACCTGCTGTTCTGCCAGCACCTGTGCCTGCTGCCCAGTCTGAAGTTCCAGTACCTTCTATCCAGTCTGATGCACCTGCTGTTCAGCCCGTTGTGCCAGCACCTGCGGTTCTGCCTGAGGTGCCAGCGCCTGTACCTGCTGCCCAGTCTGAATTTCCAGTACCTGCTGCCCGGTTTGAAGTTCCAGTACCTGCTATCCAGTCCGATGCACCTGCTGTTCAGCCTGTTGTGCCAGCACCTGCTGTTCTGCCTGATGTGCCAGTGCCTGTACCTGCTGCCCAGTCTGAATTTCCAGTACCTGCTGCCCGGTTTGAAGTTCCAGTACCTGCTATCCAGTCCGATGCACCTGCTGTTCAGCCTGTTGTGCCAGCACCTGCTGTTCTGCCTAATGTGCCAGCACATGTGCCTACTGCCCAGTTTGAAGTTGAAGTTCCAGTACCTGCTGTTCAGTCTGATGCTCCAGTGCCCGCTGTTCAGTCTGATGCTCCAGTGCCCGCTGTTCAGTCTGATGCTCCAGTGCCCGCTGTTCAGTCTGATGCTCCAGTGCCCACTGTTCAGTCTGATGTCTCGGTGCCTGGCTTCCAGTCTGATGTCTCGGTGCCTGGCTTCCAGTCTGATGTCTCGGTGCCTGGCTTCGAGTCTGATGTCCCGGTGCCTGGCTTCCAGTCTGATGTCCCGATGCCTGGCTTCCAGTCTGATGTCCCAGTGCCTGGCTTCCAGTCTGATGTCCTGGTGCCTGCCTTCCAGTCTGATGTGCCTGCCTTCCAGTCTGATGCGCCTGTCCTCCAGTCTGATGTCCCGGTGTCTGCCTTCCAGTCTGATGTGCCCGCTTCCCAGTCCGATGTGCCTGCCTTCCAGTCTGATGTCCCGGTGCCCGCTTTCCAGTCTGATGTCCCGATGCCGGCCTTCCCGTCTGACGTGCCCGCTTTCCAGTCTGACATCCCGGTGCCTGCCTTCCAGTCTGATGTGCCCGCTTTCCAGTCTGATGTCTCAGTGCCTGCCTTCCAGTCCGATGTGCCTGCTTCCCAGTCTGATGTCCCAGCGCTAGGGATGAGCTTCGTGTTGGAATCGAACATACGTTCGACTCGAACATCGGCTGTTCGATCGTTCGACGAAGATCGAACGATTTGGGCCGTTCGCGCCAAATTCGAGTGACGCGAACGGCCCACAATGCACTACGCCATCGCAGTGTCATCCAGGCGCTGTGATTGGCCAAGCATGCACTGTGACCCCGCATGCTTGGCCAATCACAGCGCCGGCAGCGAGGAGAGCAATGATTGGCCACAGGCAGGATGCCTGTGGCCAATTATTGCTGAGGGTGTTTAGTACACGCCCCACACTATAAAAGGCCGCCAGCACGGCGGCCTAGTGTAGTGTGTTCCGGAGCAGGGATAGAGCAGCATAGGCAGGGACAGTGACTTTTATTTCTTTCTTGCTTAACCTGGATTCCTTTAGTTTAGGGAAAGAGAAGGATAGGTAGGGAGAGTGTCAGTGTGTTTTGTGCTTGTGCTATAGTGTGCTTAAAAAAAACATTTTTTCTAGGGACAGAAAACTGTAGGTAGGGAGAGTGTCAGTTTCTTTCACTGTGTAAGTCCTTGTTTCTAGGGACCTGGAAGGACAGTGAGTGAATTCTCCTTGTGCTATATTGTGCTTAAAAAAAACATTTTTTCTAGGGACAGAAAACTGTAGGTAGGGAGAGTGTCAGTTTCTTTCACTGTGTAAGTCCTTGTTTCTAGGGACCTGGAAGGACAGTGAGTGAATTCTCCTTGTGCTATATTGTGCTTAAAAAAAACATTTTTTCTAGGGACAGAAAACTGTAGGTAGGGAGAGTGTCAGTTTCTTTCACTGTGCAAGTCCTTGTTTCCAGGGACCTGGAAGGACAGTGAGTGAATTCTCCTTGTGCTATATTGTGCTTAAAAAAAACATTTTTTCTAGGGACAGAAAACTGTAGGTAGGGAGAGTGTCAGTTTCTTTCACTGTGCAAGTCCTTGTTTCTAGGGACCTGGAAGGACAGTGAGTGAATTCTCCTTGTGCTATATTGTGCTTAAAACAAACATTTTTTCTAGGGACAGAAAACTGTAGGTAGGGAGAGTGTCAGTTTCTTTCACTGTGCAAGTCCTTGTTTCTAGGGACCTGGAAGGACAGTGAGTGAATTCTCCTTGTGCTATATTGTGCTTAAAAAAAACATTTTTTCTAGGGACAGAAAACTGTAGGTAGGGAGAGTGTCAGTTTCTTTCACTGTGCAAGTCCTTGTTTCTAGGGACCTGGAAGGACAGTGAGTGAATTCTCCTTGTGCTATATTGTGCTTTAAAAAAACATTTTTTCTAGGGACACAAAACTGTAGGTAGGGAGAGTGTCAGTTTCTTTCACTGTGTAAGTCCTTGTTTCTAGGGACCTGGAAGGACAGTGAGTGAATTCTCCTTGTGCTATATTGTGCTTAAAAAAAACATTTTTTCTAGGGACAGAAAACTGTAGGTAGGGAGAGTGTCAGTTTCTTTCACTGTGCAAGTCCTTGTTTCCAGGGACCTGGAAGGACAGTGAGTGAATTCTCCTTGTGCTATATTGTGCTTAAAAAAAACATTTTTTCTAGGGACAGAAAACTGTAGGTAGGGAGAGTGTCAGTTTCTTTCACTGTGTAAGTCCTTGTTTCTAGGGACCTGGAAGGACAGTGAGTGAATTCTCCTTGTGCTATATTGTGCTTAAAAAAAACATTTTTTCTAGGGACAGAAAACTGTAGGTAGGGAGAGTGTCAGTTTCTTTCACTGTGTAAGTCCTTGTTTCTAGGGACCTGGAAGGACAGTGAGTGAATTCTCCTTGTGCTATATTGTGCTTAAAAAAAACATTTTTTCTAGGGACAGAAAACTGTAGGTAGGGAGAGTGTCAGTTTCTTTCACTGTGCAAGTCCTTGTTTCTAGGGACCTGGAAGGACAGTGAGTGAATTCTCCTTGTGCTATATTGTGCTTAAAAAAAACATTTTTTCTAGGGACAGAAAACTGTAGGTAGGGAGAGTGTCAGTTTCTTTCACTGTGCAAGTCCTTGTTTCCAGGGACCTGGAAGGACAGTGAGTGAATTCTCCTTGTGCTATATTGTGCTTAAAAAAAACATTTTTTCTAGGGACAGAAAACTGTAGGTAGGGAGAGTGTCAGTTTCTTTCACTGTGTAAGTCCTTGTTTCTAGGGACCTGGAAGGACAGTGAGTGAATTCTCCTTGTGCTATATTGTGCTTAAAAAAAACATTTTTTCTAGGGACAGAAAACTGTAGGTAGGGAGAGTGTCAGTTTCTTTCACTGTGCAAGTCCTTGTTTCTAGGGACCTGGAAGGACAGTGAGTGAATTCTCCTTGTGCTATATTGTGCTTAAAAAAAACATTTTTTCTAGGGACAGAAAACTGTAGGTAGGGAGAGTGTCAGTTTCTTTCACTGTGTAAGTCCTTGTTTCTAGGGACCTGGAAGGACAGTGAGTGAATTCTCCTTGTGCTATATTGTGCTTAAAAAAAACATTTTTTCTAGGGACAGAAAACTGTAGGTAGGGAGAGTGTCAGTTTCTTTCACTGTGTAAGTCCTTGTTTCTAGGGACCTGGAAGGACAGTGAGTGAATTCTCCTTGTCCTATATTGTGCTTAAAAAAAACATTTTTTCTAGGGACAGAAAACTGTAGGTAGGGAGAGTGTCAGTTTCTTTCACTGTGCAAGTCCTTGTTTCCAGGGACCTGGAAGGACAGTGAGTGAATTCTCCTTGTGCTATATTGTGCTTAAAAAAAACATTTTTTCTAGGGACAGAAAACTGTAGGTAGGGAGAGTGTCAGTTTCTTTCACTGTGTAAGTCCTTGTTTCTAGGGACCTGGAAGGACAGTGAGTGAATTCTCCTTGTGCTATATTGTGCTTAAAAAAAACATTTTTTCTAGGGACAGAAAACTGTAGGTAGGGAGAGTGTCAGTTTCTTTCACTGTGTAAGTCCTTGTTTCTAGGGACCTGGAAGGACAGTGAGTGAATTCTCCTTGTGCTATATTGTGCTTAAAAAAAACATTTTTTCTAGGGACAGAAAACTGTAGGTAGGGAGAGTGTCAGTTTCTTTCACTGTGCAAGTCCTTGTTTCCAGGGACCTGGAAGGACAGTGAGTGAATTCTCCTTGTGCTATATTGTGCTTAAAAAAAACATTTTTTCTAGGGACAGAAAACTGTAGGTAGGGAGAGTGTCAGTTTCTTTCACTGTGTAAGTCCTTGTTTCTAGGGACCTGGAAGGACAGTGAGTGAATTCTCCTTGTGCTATATTGTGCTTAAAAAAAACATTTTTTCTAGGGACAGAAAACTGTAGGTAGGGAGAGTGTCAGTTTCTTTCACTGTGCAAGTCCTTGTTTCCAGGGACCTGGAAGGACAGTGAGTGAATTCTCCTTGTGCTATATTGTACTTAAAAAAAACATTTTTTCTAGGGACAGAAAACTCTAGGTAGGGAGAGTGTCAGTTTCTTTCACTGTGTAAGTCCTTGTTTCTAGGGACCTGGAAGGACAGTGAGTGAATTCTCCTTGTGCTATATTGTGCTTAAAAAAAACATTTTTTCTAGGGACAGAAAACTGTAGGTAGGGAGAGTGTCAGTTTCTTTCACTGTGCAAGTCCTTGTTTCCAGGGACCTGGAAGGACAGTGAGTGAATTCTCCTTGTGCTATATTGTGCTTAAAAAAAACATTTTTTCTAGGGACAGAAAACTGTAGGTAGGGAGAGTGTCAGTTTCTTTCACTGTGCAAGTCCTTGTTTCTAGGGACCTGGAAGGACAGTGAGTGAATTCTCCTTGTGCTATATTGTGCTTAAAAAAAACATTTTTTCTAGGGACAGAAAACTGTAGGTAGGGAGAGTGTCAGTTTCTTTCACTGTGCAAGTCCTTGTTTCTAGGGACCTGGAAGGACAGTGAGTGAATTCTCCTTGTGCTATATTGTGCTTAAAAAAAACATTTTTTCTAGGGACAGAAAACTGTAGGTAGGGAGAGTGTCAGTTTCTTTCACTGTGCAAGTCCTTCTTTCTAGGGACCTGGAAGGACAGTGAGTGAATTCTCCTTGTGCTATATTGTGCTTAAAAAAAACATTTTTTCTAGGGACAGAAAACTGTAGGTAGGGAGAGTGTCAGTTTCTTTCACTGTGCAAGTCCTTGTTTCAAGGGACAGAGAAGGACACCTGAAGGTAGCCCTTATTGCTTTTTTCCCATCTCCCTGCAGGCCATCTATTAGAATGTCTGGAAGGCAAACAAGGAGAGGCAGACAGTCAGGAGGCAATAAAAGAGGGCAAGCAGGCTCTGTGTCTGGGGGCAACAGTGCTGGTCGTGGACGCGGTGCATTGTCATCAGCACATGGCCATGGGACACGCTTGTCCTTCTTTTCCGCAGCTGGACATGTTGAGCCACATCATGCCGAAGACTTGGTAGAGTGGATGACCAAGCCCTCCTCCTCCTCCTCATCCTCTCTCACCCAGGCTCAGGGTACTGGCAAAGCAGCTGCCAAAGCGTCCTCTTCCCTGGTATCAATGTCAGACTCATCATCAGTCACTCCTTCCCTAGACCCACCATGTCCTCCTCCTGAGGAGTCCCCCGAACTGTTTGAGCACAGTGTTGGGTACATGCTCCAGGAGGATGCCCAGCGTTTCGAAGGGTCTGATGATGAAACCCAGCTACAGGAAGGCAGTAGGGTGAGAGCAGACAGAGGGGATGCTCAAGAAGGACACCAATCTGGCAGTCATGTTCCAGCAGCTGCAGCATACTGCCAGATTGGCTCCAGTGATGAGGAGGGAGGGGATGATGAGGTCACTGACTCCACGTGGGTGCCTAATAGGAGAGAGGAGGAGGAGGATGAGGAGGAGGCACATCTCCAACGAGACAGGATGCCCTTTGGTGGCCAGCGTAAGGGCAGTACACCGACGGAATCACACCGCAGAGCTCCGCCTGTGCAGGGCGCTGCCTCTGCCCGTCATTCAAAAAGTTCCTTGGTGTGGGCCTTTTTTGAGGCTAGTGCATCAGATCGCACAGCTGCTGTTTGCAACATATGTCTCAAGCGTATATCGCGTGGCCAAAACATCAGCCGCTTGGGTACCACATGCCTGACCAGACATATGTTGACCTGCCATGCAGCTCGTTGGCAAGCCTACCTCAAAGACCCACACCAAAGAACAAAGCGGACCTCTCCTTGCACCGCATCAGCTGGGATTTCCAACCCCACTATAACTTCAGTCCTCTCTGAAACATGCACTGAGAGGAATGAAGGTGTAGAATTAGGTGTGTCACAGCCAAGTACTTGCGGCCACTCTGCTAGCAGTACACCGACGTCCGATTCTAGCAGGCAAATTTCCCTGCCCCAGCTGCTGGACCGTCGAAAGAAGTTCACTCCCAGCCATCCACATGCCCAGCGGTTGAATGCTAGCTTGGCTAAATTGCTAGCGCTTCAACTGCTGCCTTTTCAGTTGGTAGACTCGGCCCCCTTCCGTGAGTTTGTGCAATGTGTGGTTCCTCAGTGGCAGGTTCCCAAACGCCACTTTTTCTCACGGAAGGCTATTCCGGCTCTCTACCGGCATGTGGAAGGCAATGTCTTGGCCTCGCTGGACAGGGCGGTCAGCGGTAAGGTGCATACTACCGCTGACTCATGGTCCAGCAGGCATGGACAGGGACGTTACCTTTCTTTCACGGCCCATTGGGTCACTCTTTTGGCAGCTGGGAAGGATGCAGGACAAGGTGCAGTAGTGTTGGAGGTTGTCCCACCGCCACGCCTCCAAAATGCTACTACTGGTTGTGACACACCTCTCTCCTCCACCCCCTCCTCTTCTTCTTCCTCCATGGCCTCTTCCTGTGGTTTGTCCTATGAACCAGCGGTGCTCCGTAGCCGTTCACGGGGCTACGCAAGTACGCAGGCAAAAAGATGCCATGCCGTGCTTGCGCTGGTGTGTTTGGGGGACAGAAGCCACACTGGGGCAGAGGTCCTGTCTGCTCTGCAGGGCCAGGCCGAGAGGTGGTTGACGCCACGCCAGCTTAAGCCAGGAATGGTGGTTTGCGACAATGGCACCAACCTCCTCTCCGCCCTCCGACAGGGACAACTGACCCATGTGCCCTGTGTGGCTCACGTCCTTAACCTGGTGGTGCAGCGGTTCTTGGGCAGGTACCCGGGCTTACAGGATGTCCTGAGGCAGGCCAGGAAAGTCTGTGTGCATTTCCGCAGATCTTATAATGCCAGTGCTCGCCTGGCTGAGCTGCAAAAGGAGTTGAACCTGCCCAAGAACCGCCTTATATGTGACATGCCCACCAGGTGGAACTCAACGTTGGCCATGCTGCAGCGGCTGCACACGCAGCAGAGGGCCATCAATGAGTACCTGTGCGACTACGGCACCAGGACAGGGTCAGGGGAGCTTGGTTTTTTTTCTCCACGCCAGTGGGGCATGATCAGGGATGCATGCACTGTCCTGGCACCATTTGAGGAGGCCACGAGGATGGTGAGCAGTGACAGTGCATGCATCAGTGACACTGTACCTCTTGTCCACCTGTTGGAGCACACGCTGCGTGGAATAATGGACAGGGCACTTGAGGCAGAACAGAGGCAGGAAGAGGAGGACTTCCTTGCCTCTCAAGGCCCCCTTTACCCAGACAGTGTTCCTTCTGTCCCACCCATCGCACAGGAAGAGGAAGAGGAGGAGGAGGAGGAGGAGGATTGTGTCAGCATGGAGGTGGAGGCTGGCACTCAGCATCATCAGCAGCAGTCTTTTAGGGATGATTTACAGTCCCAAGAAACCAGTGGACTTGTACGTGGCTGGGAGGAGGTGACTGCGGATCATGTCGTCCTTATTGACCCAGAGGACTCCGGAGCGAATGCCTCAGCAAACCTACGCTGCATGGCCTCCCTGATCCTGCAAAGTCTGCGGAAGGATCCTCGTATTCTTCGGATCAAGGAGAGGGACCATTACTGGCTGGCCACTCTCCTTGATCCACGGTACAAGGGTAAGGTTGCGGACCTTATGTTACCGTCGCAGAGGGAGCAGAGGATGAGACAACTCCGGGAGGCCTTGCAGAAAGGTCTGTGCAACGCGTTCCCAGAGACTGGGAGGTTACAAACTCCTGGTCCAGGACAACGAGTTGCTGAGGCTTCGGCCAGTCAAAGAAGGAGCGGTGGGGAAGGTGGCCGTCTGACCGATGCGTTCAGACAATTCTTTAGTCCGCAGCCCCAAAGTATGATTGGTTCCAGCAACCATCACCAGCGTCTGATAAACATGGTGCAGGAATATCTAGGGGCAAGGTCAGACTTGGACACCTTCCCCACCGAAAATCCTCTGGCTTACTGGGTCTTGAGGATGGATCACTGGCCAGAGCTTGCACAGTATGCAATTGAGCTACTGGCCTGTCCTGCATCCAGCGTTCTTTCGGAACGCACATTCAGTGCTGCTGGAGGATTTGTCACGGATCACAGAGTGCGCCTGTCCACCGACTCGGTTGATCGACTGACTTTCATCAAGATGAACCAGTCTTGGATCACCACCAGCTACCACACACCTGATGCTGATATAACAGACTAATTGATTTTAACATGTCACATCCCTTCAAGACTGATGCTGATGCTGAGTGTCTGTGCTGTTATGTTGACTGGCTATCCTCCTCCTCCGAGTCCTCAATGATACGATTGATGATGATAGCTTGGAAGATCATTTTTGTTTATGGGTGCCGCCACCAGTGGCTAAGGCCCAATTTTTCAGCCCCTGTTTTACAGGGGCGTGTAATTACAATTTTTTTAGCAATAATTTGCCATAGGGCTCATTGCTGTGCTCCAAGTACAGTATCTGTGAGGGGTTGGAGTGTTGTGGCACCAGTGCCTAAGGCCCAATTTTTCAGCCCCTGTTTAACAGGGGCGTGTCATTACAATTTTTGAAGCAATACTTTGCAACAGGGCTCATTGCTGTGCTCCAAGTACAGTATCTGTGAGGGGTTGTAGTGTTGTGCCACCAGTGCCTAAGGCCCAATTTTTCAGCCCCTGTTCAACAGGGGCATGTAATTACAATTCTTGATCTAATAATTCACAGCAGGGCCCATTCCTGCACCCACCAAGAGTAACTCTGAGGGCTTACAGTGTTGTGTCAACACCACCACCACCACCAAAGGCCCAATTTTTCAGCCCCTGTTCAACAGGGGCATGCAATTACAATTCTTGATCTAATAATTCACAGCAGGGCCCATTGCTGCACCCACCAAGAGTAACTGTCAGGGCTTACAGTGTTGTGGCACCAGCACCACCATCAAAGGCCCAATTTTTACTACCACTGTTCAACAATTATATGTAATTACAATTCCTGATATAATAGTTGACAGCAGGGCGTTCCAGCACCAACCAAGAGTAACTGTGAGTGCTTACAGTGTTGTGCCAACACCAACAACTAAGGGGCCTATTTCTGCAGAGTATCTACGGCAGGTCCCTACTTTCAAACATCCAACTTACAAACGACTCCTACTTGCAAACGCAAGAAGACAACAGGAAGTGAGAGGAAATCTACCCCTAGGAAGGAAAATTCTCTCCTGTAAGAATTAATATGGGAGAAAGGTGTCTCCTCTGTACTGATGCTTTATCAGCAATCCTTGTTTCAAGAAAAACACCACATTTCAAAAACAGTTGTCATTGGGACGGAAAGTGAGGTGAAATGTTCTGAACAGGGGCACAGACAGCAAAACAAATGTTACAGGGGTGATAACCCTTACCTATGTTTTCCAAAAAGTTTAAAAATAGATTTTTGGGCTGGAGCTACACTTAAACAATGTACCTGTTCAAAATTACAAACAGATTCTACATAAGAACAAACCTACAGTCCCTGTCTTGTATGCACCGCCTGTATACGGCTGTTCAGAGTATATAGGGCCTTTTTTATTTTATGTGCGGGGTTCCCCTTAATATCCATACAAGACCCAAAGGGGCTGGTAATGGGCTGGGGTAGGGGGGGGTCATGGGGTAGCTATGCCATTTTTCTTAAAGATTTTCATCCATATTACCGGGACCAGACATTACATTAAAGCCGCAAGCAGTTTTAAATGGCTTTTTTTTCCTTTAGAAGTGTCATTTTGTGCAGGGACAGTTCTAAACACGGGAAACACGTGGCACTTCACAGGCATACTTTAGACACCCCCCAGGTACGATATTTAAAGGAATATTTGACTTTTTTTTTTTCACTTTATGCATCATTAAAATGACTGCTCCCGAAAAACGACCGTTTTTAAAACTTCTTTTTGCATTGATACATGTCCCCTGGTGCAGAACCCGGGTTCCCAAACCCTTTTTAGGACAATAACATGCATAATAGTTGTTATAATTAGCACTTTAGAATTCGAACGTTCGCATCCATTGTATTTAATAGGGTTCTAATGTTCGTACGAACTTTCGGTCCGTTCGCGGGTTCTGGTGCGAACCGAACCCGGGGGTGTTCGGCTCATCACTACCCAGCGCCCACTGTCTTGCTTAATGATCCAATGTCTGATCTGCTTAGTGATCCCATACTTTGTATCCAGCCTGATGATCCAGTTCCTGATGGTCTCATTCCCGATACCCTGCCTGGCGGTCCCATTACCGCTGCCCAGCCTGATGACCCTGAGCTCGCTATCCAGCCTTATGATCCAGTGCCCTCTGACCAGCCTGCTGTCATGGTACCTGTTAAACCAGTTCCTGGTGCTCAGCTTTCCGCTAATTCTCCCCTGTTTGATTTTCAGCCTGACTGTGATGCTCTCGTGTTGTCGGTCCCCGAGAGGTTCATACATGTTGCTCTGCCTGTTTTCATCTCCAGATCCAAACTTCCAGACCCTGGTGGTGGGGTGCATGTTCCGTTTTCGGACTCGGGGGGCACGCCTCCCAATGGTTTAAGAGACTCTGCCCGGAAAAGCGCAAAGAAGTCCGCAGTCACAGGGGAGACTTTTTGGGACTTTTCCGCATCTACATGCACTACCAGGTCAAGGGCAGAATGGAGTTAGTTAGCTAGTTAGATTAGGTGTTTTTGGTTTGCTGTTGTTTGGTTTGCACGTGTGCCTTTATCTTAAATAAATATATTTTTCTCACCTACTTTGGTGCCTGTTTCCTAAAGTGCCGCCAACTGATCTGTTTAAACCTGTGTTGGACGCCTGTGTTAGGCATCCCTGACACCAGAGCCCTACAAAATGACCTCCAGCAGGCCACTGGTGTGAATGTCTCTGACCTAACAATCAGAAACAGACTTCATGTGGGTGGCCTGAGGGCCCGACCTCCTCTAGTGTGCTCTGTGCTCACTGCCGGACACTGTGGAGCTCGATTGGCATTTTCCATTGAACACCAGAATTGGCAGGTCCGCCACTGGTGCCCCATGCTGTTCACAGATGAGAGCAGGTTCACCCTGAGCATATGTGACAGACGTGAAAGGTTCTGGAGAAGCCACGGAGAACTTTATGCTGCCTGTAACATCGTTCAGCATGACCGGTTTGGTGGTGGGTCAGTGATGGTCTGGGGAGGCATATACACGGAGGGATGCACAGACCTCTACAGGCTACACAATGGCACCCTGACTGCCATTAGGTATCGGGATGAAATCCTTGGACCCATTGTCAGACCCTACGCTGGTGCAGTGGGTCCTGGGTTCCTCCTGGTGCACGACAATGCCCGGCCTCATGTGGCGAGAGCATGCAGCCAGTTCCTGGAGGATGAAGAAATTGATACCATTGAATGGCCCCTACGCTTACCTGACCGAAATCCAAAAGAACACCTCTGGTACATTATGTTTCGGTCCATCCGGTGACGCCAGGTTGTACCTCAGTCTGTTCAGGAGCTCAGTGATGCTCTGGTCCAGATCTGGGAGGAAATACCACAGGACACCATCCGTTGTCTCATTAGGAGCATGCCCTGATGTTGTCAGGCATGCATACAAGCACTTGGGGGCCATACAAACTACTGAGGACCATTTTGAGTTGTTGCAATGAAATTTCAGCAAAATGGACTAGCTTGCTGCATAATTTTTTCACTTAGATTTTTGGGGTGTCTTTGAATTCAGCCCTCTGTAGGTGGATAATTTTAATTTCCATCAAATGATGTGCCATCCTTTCATTCCTAACACATTACCCAGTCCATATCAGTATAGATATCCAGCATGAGATTTTGCCCCGTTGAGATCTGATGTGTTTTCAAAGTGTTCCTTTAATTTTTTTGAGCAGTGTATTACATATGTATAAAATTTTTAAATTGATCTGTTCTGTCCTGATTGTTCTGACCGCATATCTCATTCCTTGAGGCACTAAAAAGCCAGGAAAGTACAAATACCCCCAAAATTACCCCTCAAACAGTGAGTTTTTTTATTTTTTTTTAAGTTGCCACACCTTTTTTGAAAATTTGTAACGTTAATGAAGTTTGATTATTAAGTTATAATTTTTACAAGTTACGGTACCTTTCACACACTATGGTGTGGCAGCAATCAGGAACACTATGACTGGCTGCGCTGGTATGGTAACACTGTGTACTGTTGTGGTGGCAATCAGGGCCACTGTGACTAATCATCACGGTCACATGTTACGGGGCCAATATCACTGGATCTGTACTGTAATTTTTTTAAACTGCTTTGTCCAATGGATACAGTGGTCACAGAGTGTGCTCGTGCGTGCTCTTGAGCAAGGGTGTCAAACTCAATTTTATCGTGGGCCGCATCAGCATTTATTGCCCTTAAAAGTGCCGGTTTTATCTGTAAGATTTGATTTCCAGCGCATCCCCTCCCCTTACATTGGATGTCAAGAGCCACCCCACCATCAGAAGTTGAGTCCCCTACTCTTCCTTACATCACAGTGCACCCCCTTACCTTATGCTGCTGCTGGGAAGAAGCTGGATGCTTTGGTTGAAAGCAGAAATTAAGGGTCTGGAGGACCAGAGGAGGGCTGGAGCTCTCCTGCAATGCAGGAGAGGTACGAGGGCCACATTAAATGGCCTGGAGGGCCGGATTCGGCCCGCGGGCCTTGTGTTTGACACCTGTGCTCTAGAGGGTTCACAGAGCATTACAAGGGGAGGCAGTTTTTTTAAATATCTATATACTGTACATATAGAAGGCTCCCAAACTTGCTTTATATATGTAGACTCCTCCTTTTCAGTGCTGCAATGTGATTATACTTTACCCTGCCTCTTAAAAGTTTGCTCAGATATTTACTACAAATATTGTACAACTGGCTTCATCCCAGAAGATGAAAGCAACTAGTTGGAAAATCTAGAAATCTATATATGAAATATTTCTCCAAATTTGTAAATGAAATCCTAGAATTAAGTATGAAGCTTTTGTGCCAATTTCTAGACATATTTTTGAAAAGTATCTACTTTTAAAAAAATCATCTCAATAGTGCGGATTAAAGATTTAAAAAATCAACTTCTAGCAGGGTTCATCAACTGGGGTTCCTTGGAACCCTAGGGTTTCTGCAAGAGGTCTCCAGGGGTTCTGTAGTGATTTTCCCATCAGTCGCAGGCAGCTGATGGGTAGATCACATCCCATCTGCCAACACATGCAGAGCTAGGCAGGGAAGCGGCTGTGATAATGTTTGCTGTGGCACACCGTTCCCTGCTGGTTCTTCCTCCACCCCTGTTCATGCCAAGTGCTTTTATGTGACATCACATGGAATGGACAGGAGGTAAAGAGGGGCTAGCGGGGGAACAGTGTGCTAGAAGAGGACTGATTAGTCGCTTTCCTGCCATGCTCTGCACATATGAAGGAAACCTCTGCTGCTGTAATGTGCCATGTACTATGCCCTCCTGACACCCTGTAACCTGTCTTGCTGACCCCCTGTACACTGCTTATCTCAAGTTGGACCCAGAACTGAACATCTGTGCAGAAAAAAAAAACAAGCACATGTTTTATATAAACTAGGTAAGTTTTAATACTGATTATATTATTTAATGCCAATTCTAAAAAAAATAGATGTTATATCAACGGCCTCGCTGATCACACCAATGTTCCGTGAGCCATACGTATGATTATTTTACGGGTTTCTCGAGATTTCAAACTTTTTGACAAGGGTTCCTCCAAGGTAAAAAGGTTGAAATACCCTGGCTTACAAATTAGAATATATTTTACAAAGAGGGAACCATATTTTATTATTTCATATGGTGGGCTCTGCAGATCCTCCTTTCTCGCAGAAGGTACAACCTGACTGAAAAACAATCTGGGCAGTCTCTAGCAGAGTGAAATAACCACAGTGTTTTTGGTAACCACAAACCATGTGATCCTTGCCTAAGCTGTTGGCGCCACATGAAGAGCACTGACTTTTGTTTTTGGAAAAGAACATATTTACTCATAATAATCATATGATTTGGTAATTTGCCATTTGCTCACTTGCTTGTGTAAAGTTTAATAAAAATGGTGGCTTATGATTCTAATATGCTTAAAAAGGAAAATATGAAATGCTGTTGGTTTTCTTCAGCAGTAATTGCTATTCCAGTGTGTCACTGCTGTGTTGTGTCAGGGCAAAGTACTCCATTATTTAAAGAATTGCTATATCAGTTTCTTTTCTAGAAGGTAAAAGGTCCTGACCTCTTGTTCTACAGCACAAAGCAGTAGACATTCTGTGTTCCGTTGATACAAAATAAATAACGTTTTTTTCCTAATGCAATTAATATGTGAACATGAACCTTAAAGGCCCCATGACAATAAAACAATAGATTTTTTCCATGAACTCTGCATAGGCATCAGGATTTGCATGCCAAGAGCATTTGGCACTCTAAAAAGGTAGTGGATCCTCTTGGCAGTATTGACTGGGACTAAATAACTCCCCAGTTAAAATCCAATGGTCTCTTAACACACACCTCAGCCCTAGAAGGAAGCATAGCATGCACAGTGTTAGATATCCATAGCAACACTATAGTGCCAAGACAAGGTCATCTAGAGCCCAGAGCGAACATGCTAAATATAGCCCCCCCAAGATGTATAAGCATTATGTGTCAGCGGAAAATCCCACCCCCCCCCAAAAAAAAAGAAAGTGAGCACTTATCTGCATGCTCACCTCCCAAAACTAAAATGCCCCCTCCTCCAATTACAAATCTGCAACCTGCTGAATTCCCTCCTCCCAGCACAAATCTTTGCCTCCTTCATCCCCCTAGCTCAAATCCTCTATCTTCCCATATAAACCCAGCCCATATCCCCCCCCAAAAAAGAACTTCCCCCTCCTAGCACAAATCCTCCCCTCCCCCAAAATTCCCATCCTAGCACATATCCCCCCACAAATTTCCCATCCTAGCACACATCACCCCCATAAAAACATTTCCTCTCTACCATATTACTTTTATAGCACAACTCCCCCCCCCAAATCACCCCTTCTAGCACAAATCCTCTCCCCCCACCCCCCTCTCCCAAATCCACCCAAATCACCACTCCTAGCACACCTCCCTAAATTTGCCCTCCTAGAACAATTCTTACCCTCTGCCGCTCCCCAAAATCCCCTTCTCAACACAAATCCTCCCCCCCCCAACACACATGATACCATAGTGCCCAAGGCAGCCGCCCCTCCTGCCCACCCCTTGTCCAGGCCCTGCCTGCAGCACTACATATCACCACTTTGTGACATGTGTGCACTGTTCTTTTCCACCCACAGCCCAGCACTGGATAAGGAGTTAATAAGAAAGTGATGGTCATGTGACCACAACTTTGGAACAATTTTTAAAAGTGGCTCTAAAGTCATAACATTATTCAACAGGAGCATCTTAATGAAAGAAAATAATTCATAAACTCAACATGCAAAGCAACAGTTGTGACTTTAACCTGAATTTGCAGAAACATACAATGACTAACATAGAATAGAAAAAAAATTACCTGCATAGCTTATAAACTTAAGTAGGGTTTTCAAGCAAAAGTGATACAAGCCAACAGCACCAACCAAGGGACATCCACAAAGAAAACAATACAGCTTTCAGTAGGAGCAGCAGAAAGTCTGAACGGAGTGTCAGTGATACACCTAGTAAGCCGATCACATGCGATTCATTCCCTGATATAGGAGGATGGGAGCATCAAGACAATGGAGAGCTTCAGTTTAGCGGTATCCTAATGTAACCCACAGAATACCTAACTGTAGAGAGCATCATGGCTTCAAAGCCTAGGCAACAGATCTCTTCTGGGCTGAGAGCATTAACATCTGCATAACAAAGGGTGGTCTTCAATGATGCACTGGGTCATTGTACTAAGGCCTTTAATTTCCGCAGCTTAATTATTAATGACTCACACCTTTGATACATTGCGGAACAGAGACGCACAATACCATCCAAATTATTTTTTTGTTGCGTGCTGGTGAATGAGAGGTCACATGTGCAGTATCTTAAGCTTAGCAACTTTTATTAGTTATTTATTGAACGTGTGATGTTAACTCTTTATCATCGGGGCAGTGGAAGCAGCAAATCCTTAGCTGACAGGAATGGTAAATGGGTTAATTTTTGTTCCACGCTCTTATATATAAAAGGCATGAGAAGACCTTCTTCAGTTCAGCTAGGGCAATTCAGCAGGGCTGGTACATACTGTGGCACCTAGTTATTTGATATCACTTGTACATAGAAAATACTTTGATAAATTTTACTACATTAAAGCAGTATTAAACCCAAAAGCAAACATTTATTACATTGCAGCTTACCAGTTCTTAGATGTGATGGCTGCATTTCTTTTTTTTTTTTGGCTTACTTTCTTCTATTTTCATTTGATGATATGAGCAGCAAGTCCAAAAGAACATGCTCTTCCAGATGTATCAGTTTACAGGGATGAGACAAACCACTTAACACTGGCAGGGTTGCTTACATTTTTCAGCTTTCATGTAAAACATTTATCCCAAATAGAAAGGAAAAAAAAATGGTTTGCTGTAACAGTTTATAAAGTGTGAGCTTGCACATGTGGGCACAATGTAACAGGGGCAGGAGTGACTATAACAAGATGCTCAGTGAGGGGAGAAATGTGACAGATGAAGGGGCTGTAATTAGATGATGAGTGATGCAGGACAAAACCCCTGTACACAGGACAGCGGGACCAAGGTGAAAAGGCAGGACATTCCAGTACAGTGACTAATGAGAGTTACATGCATGGTAAACTGGATGACTACTACCTGTGCATAAAGGTGCCATCGTTTTTTGGCTATTCATGGGCACACGCGATTTTGAGGCTTGACACTAAATTACCAAAAGTATTGGGACGCCTGCCTTTTCACGCACATGAACTTTAATGGCATCCCAGTCTTAGTCCATAGTGTTCAATATTGAGTTGGCCCCCCCTTTGGAGCTATAACAGCTTCAAGTCTTCTGGGAAGGCTGTCCACAAGGTTTAGGAGTGTCTATGGGAATGTTTGACCATTCTTCCAGAAGCGCATTTGCGAGATGTTGGACGGGAAGGCCTGGCTCGCAGTCTCCACTCTAATTCATCCCAAAGGTGTTCTATTGGGTTGAGGCAGGCCAGTCAAGTTCATCTACCCCAAACTCACTCATCCGTGTCTTTATGAACCTTGCTTTGTGCACTGGTGTTAGAACAGGAAGAGGCCATCCCCAAACTGTTCCCACAAAGTTGGGAGCATGAAATTGTCCAAAATGTTTTGGTATGCTGATGCCTTAAGAGTTCCCTTCACTGGAACATGAGGCATCATATGCAGGGATCTCAGCAGCTCTCAGTGTCCATACAGAATTTATACTAGAAGATTGGAACCACACATAGATTTGCTTCACGGCCATAATTAATGTATATTCAATGCAATATGGTGTGTTGAGGACACCCTCTATTTTTGAAGCAGTTCCTTTTGTCTACCTGATACTTCTTTGATTTGGAATATCTCTCCATACTGAGAGCTGCCTTGGGGGACTCTTTTGAGTTTCTCCTGATTTCCCTGCGTGTTTCCACCTGGGGACCCTCGTTTGAGGTCTACTGGATCCTCTTCATCTCGGAGCTCCCCACACAGGTGGGGTGCGACTTTGTGCCTCATCCTGTGTTCTCTGCCGTGCGTGTAGTTCCTTGGTGCACTGAATGCTGACCCCCTTTTTTGACAAATTACTAATCTGTTTGTCTACAAATCTGAATATTTTTTGTCTACAAATCCGCCGAAGAAGGGTATAACCGAAACAGCTGTCGGGTTTGACAATTAATAATATATGTTTAAATTTCTTCTTTTTGTATTATGTTAATTTCCAGTTTGGATTTGCATAATCCATGTGATCTACATCAATTTGTCTTTTTGTAACTATTTATTAAAAATCTATATATTTTCTACATATTCTGATGTGTGTTTTTCAGTCACTTTTAAAGTCCCACCTCCTAGGGGGGTTTTTTGTTTTATTCACTGGAACTAAGGGACCAAGCCCAACCCCTGAAAAACAACCCCACACCATAATCCCCCCTCCACCAAATGATTTGGCGAGGTGGCCCAATACTTTTGGCGCTATAGTGTGAATGAGCAAGTTTGGGGTGGAGGAACTTGACTGGCCTTCACAGAGTCCTGACCTTGACCCGATAGAACACATTTGGGATGAATTAGAGCAGAAACTGCGAGCCAGGCCTTCTCGTCCAACATCGGTGCCTGACCTCACAAATGTGCTTCTGGAAGAATGGTCAAACATTCCCATAGACACACTCCTAAACATTGTGGACAGCCTTTCCAGAAGAGTTGAAGCTGTTATAGCTGCAAAGGGTGGGCCAACTCAATATTGAACCCTACGGACTGGAATGCCATTAAAGTTCATGTGCATATAAAGGCAGGCGTCCCAATACTTTTGACAATATAGTGTATGTTTTGGGGGGGGGGGGGTCCGATATGGTTTTTTTTGTTTACAAACGATTTTTATTATAGAAAAGGTCAAGGTATAAACACAAATCACAATGATGGTACAGGTATATATATGAACATTGTACATATTGAGCATTGTACAGAGGAAGGAGAAAAGGTTCTTCTTTTTTTTTTTTTTTTTCTTTTCGTAATTTATTTATTTTTCTTATTTCTTAAGACTGGTATAGGAATGTATATTGTTCAAATAGAGTCAATCAAGAGCATTGTATTGGAGAGAGGGTTAAATGACAATTGTATATATTTTAAGAGTGGGAGGAAAAAAAGAAACAAAAAACGGGAAGGTACTAGACCAGAGAGGTGGTATCCCAGAGAGTCCATTTTTTCTGGTAAAGGGGCATAGAATCATATAATGTGTGATGAATTCTTTCTGAAAGCTTAATGTTTGACATGCGGTTAAGAATTTGTGGCCAAGGTACCGTAGTGGAGCGCCAATTAAATGCTATGGCCCAGTGGATGGAACTAAAGAGTGTATGTATTAACCTTGTACTAGTCATTGGAATGTCCTGTATAGGGGTGAATAAAAGGCCTATTTGGGGTGTAAGAGAGATCTTTCTACAGGATATTTTATCTATTATAATATTTGCCTTATGCCAAGTGTCTTTAATGTGGGGGCAATCCCAAAATATATGTAAAAGTGTCCCCTGGGTGGGGCAACCCCTAAAGCAGAGTGGGGACACTGAGGGATAAAATGAATTGAGTTTAGCGGGAGTAAGATACCATCTATAAAGTAGTTTGATGGCCGATTCTCTAATCGAGGTTGTTCTGGTACATTTGTGGAGATTTGTAAAAATCGTATCCCATTGATCAAGAGTAAATGAGGTATTTAAATCTGATTCCCATTGTAGCATGGGATGTGATTTATCAGGCATGTTTGTCTCATTTAAATTTTTATATATTCTGGAGATTAAACCCCGGTCACGAGGGGAAGAGATACAAATTTGCTCAAATTGGGGTGGAGTGTAAGTGAGTAATATTTCTCATATAATTTTTTTATTTTCGCATAGATCTCTAGTTCAGTAGGAGAGATATTGTATTTTGTTTGTAGTCTGGTGAAAGTAAGAAATGCATTGTCTTGGGAGAGCGATTTTAAATGTATTAGATTATGTGACTTCCAATATGTTAGCAAATTTTCATCCTGAGCTCTATCTGGGGGGGAAAAACGTGGGTCGCCCATAAAGGAAGCTAAGGGGGGAACATCTGAGGATAACTTAAAATTAGAGATTTGTCTGTTCCATAGTTGAAGAGTGTGAGTGACGATGAGATTTAAGGGCCTTATTTTTTGTGGTGGGATGATATTGGACCAGAGAAGTCCTTGTAAATTGTAGGGAAGGATAGATTCTTCCTCGAACAGGAGCCAAGGGATTTGGGATGAAGGGGCATACCATTGGGCTAATTGGGTGAATCTGGCCGACAAGTAATATAGCCAAAGGTTTGGAATGCCGAGGCCTCCTTTTAAATGGGGTCTAAACATAAGGGAATAACTAAATCTGGGTTTCTTGTTTTGCCATATAAATTTATTAATTTCTCTCTGTAAAGATTCTAGTGTTTTTTTAGGTAGAATAAGTGGAAGGGTTCTGAAAAAGAATAGAAGTTTGGGTAATATCATCATTTTTGTGGCTACTATCCTGCCCGAGAAAGAAATCTGATATGATGACCATAGTTTAAGTAGGTTTTTAATATTGTTAAATAAAGGAGGGTAGTTTGCTTGATATAACGTTTTATATGAAGATGTAATCTGAATACCTAGGTATCTAAACGAATCTACGTGCCAATTGAATGAGAATTTGTCTTTAAGTGAGGATATTAATGCTGGGGGAATGTTGATTGGTAAAGCCGAGCACTTAGATAGGTTTACTCCCAGACCTGTCAAATCATGAAAGACGTCCAGGGTTTTAGTTAGATTAGGTAGGGAAATAAGAGGGTCAGTTATGAATAGAAGGACGTCATCCGCATAAAGACTCAGTTTGTATTCCTTGGATCCCTTAAGATATCCTTTAATATTTGTATTGTTTCTAATTGCACAGGCGAGGGGTTCTATTGCGAGGGCAAAGAGTAGGGGGGAGAGTGGACAACCTTGTCTGGTACCTTGAGTCAGGGGAAAAAAGTCAGAATTGTTACCTGGGAGTTTAATACGTGTCTGTGGGTTGTGATAGAGAGCCTTAAAGCCATGTAGAAATTCATTGTTGATGCCATATTTTGGGAGAAGGGTGTCAAGATATGACCAGCAAACGCTGTCGAAAGCTTTGTGTATATCAAGACCAAGAAGCAGCGTGGATCTGGAATGAATGTTGGAGTCTTGAATGATATTTGTGGTAAGTCGTATGTTGTCTGTTATTTGTCTGTTGGGAATGAAGCCCGTTTGATCAGGATCAACTAATGGGGAGATAACGGCTGATAATCTGTCTGCTAATACACGGCCGAATATTTTTAGGTCGTTGTTAATAACTGATATCGGGCGGTAGTTTTGAGGGGTGGAGTGATCTTTATTTGGTTTGGGAAGTAGGGACATATTAGCCAAAATCATCTCGGGTGGGAATTGGCCACCCTGTAAGATATTATTATACAGTTTAGTAAGGTGTGGTGTAATGGTAGAGGAAATTTTTTTATAGTAAGATGTGGAATAGCCGTCAGGGCCTGGGGCTGTGGATATTTTTAGTGTTCCAATGATTTTGTTAACTTCCATCTCCGAGCAAGGGGCATTAAGAGATTCAATTTGATCTCTAGTAAGAGTGGGTAACGTAATGTTATTAAGCCAGTCTAAGGAGGACTGTTTCGGAGGTGTTTTTGGTGAGGTCAGGAGATTTTTATAGAAGTCCGAGAATAATTTCATGACTTCTTTGGGATGGGATACCAAATTACCAGAAGGGTTCCTTAATTTATAGGTGTGTGGGGGTTTCATAGATTGATTTAGTTTTTTAGCAAACATGGTGGAATAAGAATTACTGTTGAGTAAGAATCTAGCTTTAGACCATCTGAGAGCTTTTTCAGTATCTGATGTTAATAATGTGTCTAAGGTAGTGCGTTTCTCTTGTATCTGTTTAAGTAGGTCACTAGATGGGTTCTGATTGTTTCTATGATACAAGTGATCTAGATCTTTTGTTAGGGATCTAATGTCTGCAAGTTTGGATTTGTTGTTGATTGAGGCGATATTTATCAGATGACCTCTCATTACTGCTTTATGTGCCATCCATATAGTTGTAGGGGACATGTCTGGTGCTACATTTTGTGCAAAATATTGTTCAAGGTAAGATAGAATTTGTTGGTTGCTTGAGGGATCTGTGAGCAAAGAATCGTTTATTCGCCATGAGTGTGCTGTGTTGGCTAGACCTATATGTGAAGTATCAAAGGAGACTATGTGGTGATCAGACCAAGGACACGGATGGATATCTGCTCTAGAGGAATTGGCAAGTAGAATTGGGGTGCAAAAGATGTAGTCAAGACGAGCGAAGCAGTTGTGCGGATGGGAGTAGAATGTGTAAGATTTGGATCCTATGTTATGGGCTCTCCAAGTGTCTATTAATTGATGGTTATATAGTGATCTATTCAAGGATTTGGGGAAAGCTTTTGAGGATGGGACAACATTGCTTCTATCTAGAGCTGAATGGGCAGCTAAATTAAAATCCCCACCCACTATTAAATGTGTGGAGTGATAATTGTCTAGAGTATCAAAAAATTTGGTGAAAAAGTTTGACTGGGCTTCGTTGGGAGCATAAATTGAGGCAATGGTGATAGAACGTCCTTTGATTGAACCTTTCAAGATCAAGTAACGACTGTCTGGATCTTTAAATATATTTTGAACCTCAAATAACACTGTGTTTCTAATGAATATAGCAGCACCTCTAGATTTTGTGTTATAAGTAGTGCAATAATATTGGCTGTAACTTTTGTCAAAAAATTTAGGGTGTTTATCTGTGGCAAAGTGCGTTTCCTGCATTAAGATTATATCAGCTCCTAATCTTTTATAATGGCGAAAGGCCTTCTTTCTCTTGTGAGGTGAATTAATACCCTGGGCGTTATGAGAAATCACTCTGAGACCCATTGTATTGGTATTAAGGGGCGATGGTGGTTATGAAGAAATGGCAGTGGGTCGTCAAGCCTAGGTTTGAGTATATAGCCACATCGGAGTGGAGTTGATAATTTGATTATCGCCATTAAGATCGAAAGTGAAGCTACTTGAGATATAGGCGGAACTAGCCAACATCGTATTGCCATTTGTAACTGTTTATATATGTAATATATCAGGTTATACATTCGTATCCAGCTCAAATATTTCCTCGTTGACCTTTGTTTTTTGAATAACATGTTGTGCCTATACCACAGAACCATGAAGAACAGGGCTCTTGAACAGTGGCACATTAGAGCTAGTAAACTTATAGAAAATAACAGTACTGTATTGTACAATGACATTCCATAATAATGTTTTAATTGAGGTAAAGAGAGTTTGTTTGACCTTTTCGACATTTTGTAAATATAGAGTGTTTTAGTATGACTATGTGAATTAACTTTTATGATTAGGGGGTCAGGGTGAGAAGCACTTCCTGACCGAAAAAAGTATTGATTTGGACAATACTGTCCATTACTCACAAATAGACCCTCCACCACTAGAACGGAGGATAGCAGGATCAGTAGCAGAAAAATATCCACCAGTTGGACCATGCTTTTGGAGTCTTTTGTGAGCAGGGGGACAAACTAACGCAGGCGGAGCACATCAGCCTTAGCGAGGATGCTATAAAAAGAACATTTTTTATATAAGTGCATGCTGTTACTTATAAAAAATTAGCAAACGAAACTGTATAAGAAAGGAGCAAGAAGAAATGTTAGATATATAATGTCGTATAGAAGAAACTGTGGTAATGCCGATCCGGTACCATATAAACGTGTGGTACAGTTGTTTACTATAATCAGGAAAAACAACCTCAAACAATTCGAACTGTAAAAGTGATATTTTGAACCTTGCAAAAGGGAGAGAAAAAAAAAAAGGAAGAAAAGAAGAAAGAAAAAAAAGAAAGAGAAGAAAAGAGAGAAAAAAAAAAAAAAAGGGGGGGGGGAGGAAAAGAGCAAGGTTTTTATAAAAGAAGGGGGGTAAGTTTTGGGCCACAAATGGGATCCATCTTTATCTTCAAGCGTTTAAATTTCTGAATGATGGTCGCCATCTCCTTTGATCACGGCGTGTGGCTGGGGTGGCCCAGATAGGTGAGGTGTGGGGAGTTGCTGGAGGTCCTGTATTTGTTCCCGGATCTAGAAGACCTAACTTCACAAGGAGATCCTTGCCTTCTGCGGTGTTGAATATTGTATAGGTTGTCCCGTTGTGTGGCACTGTTAACTTAAATGGAAAACCCCACCGGTATCTGATATGAGCTGATTGTAATACCGAAGTGATCTCCTTCATTTTGCGTCTTCTTTCCAGGGTAGCCTGTGAGATATCTGGAAAAATTTGGATTTTGGTGCCCTCCAATTCGATATTATGCATATTTCTGGATGCTCTTAATATGTTTTCCTTAATGATGAAATCTTTCATGCATAGAATGATGTCACGAGGAGGTTTGTCTGGGGGAGGTTTAGGGCGCAGGGCCCTATGAATTCTATCACACGCAAATGAGGATGGGGGTGTGTCAGGGAGGAGACTGTGGAACAATTTAGACACTGTAGGCATCAGTTCAGTGACTGATTCTGGGATACCACGAATCCTTAGGTTGTTCCTTCTGTTGCGGTTGTCCAAATCTTCTACTTGCGATTGTAGGTACGTGTAGTTTTCAGCTAAAAGTTCAAAGTCCTTTCTAAGATCGTTGTGTGCAAGTGAGAGCTCGTCGTGTTTGGTTTCTAGAATATCGGTACGACCTCCCAGGGTTGCTATTTCTTGTGTGAGTGTATTTGTTGTTTTTTGGAGTTCACACTGTATCTTGTCTACAAGTTTTTCGTAGATTTTGGTTAAGCTGAAGTCCAGATCTGATTTTGTGATCTGGGAGGAGAGATCACTATTGTTATGTGTGGAAGCAGATTTCTGCTGAGGAATATTGGAAGCTGTAGGAGACTGTACCGAAGGAGAACCAGCGCCCATATGGGCCATCTTTCTATGTTCCTTGTTGCGTAATGAGTATGTGACCAAAGAGTGCTGTTGCGCACGGCGATTGTACGCCTTCTTGCCCGACGGCATGCACTAGTATGAACTGCAAGGTGGATTTATAAAAAATATATGGTAGTTTGTGGAGATTAAACAATGCAGTGTGGGTTAAATCCTCGCTGATCTGATGGAAGGCTTAATTGAACATGGTGATCTGCATCGCGCCGCGCATGCGTCCCCTCTAAGATTTGATTGTGACTTTTAGCTCATCCTGTCCCGTATGTCCCCGGTAGATGATTCATTACATGCCTGCAATGTTGGTATGTACTTCTTGATGAGGGGGCTGCGAGGCCATCAGATTAAGGGTTAAGCAATTAGGAGCCAGGGAGAGCTGGTTAATGGGGTGTGGGTGTAGCAAGATGGCCGCTCTTTGGAGTGATAAGTACAGCAGTGTCTCTTGAGGCAGAATATATTGGGGACCTATGATGGGGGCTATTGTTGATAGGTTGATTTGCTGGGTAGTACTAGGATTTCTGCAGAGTGTCTTATAGGAGCCTGTGGAGTCCTGGCTACACTGCTGTCGGGTGCAGCAAGATGGCCGCTACAATAGACTGTGGGGACAGGGCCCCGGCGATCCCTAGGGCAAACACTGGACCGAGGAGATCCCAAATCCCTGGCTGAGAACACCCCCTATGTGGGCCAGATGATGCTGTAGTCCCGCAGGCTATCAAGGGGTGGGGAGGCTACTGTGGGCTCCGGGGGTGTAGCAAGATGGCCACCTCTCACCTGTGTTTCAGTTGCGATGTGCCTCACAAGTTGTCCCCTGTGGCTCTCCAGTTGTTCAGCGCCGGTCTGCGTGGGGAAGGTCCTCCTCTGGTGTGGCGGATTGCCGTCGCCGCCCGCCGGGTGGACAGCAGCACTAGAGCGCCGAGGGTGCGGGGATCGCGTAGGCCGCAAGATGGCGGCGGGGCTCTTGTAGGCTGATGCGGTCGCAGGCCAACGGTGGCTCCCCGGCGACTCAGCGCCGGTCGGCACGGGGAAGGTCCTCCTCTGGAGTGGCGGAATGCCGTCGACGTCCGCCGGGTGGATCGCTGCACCCGAGCGCCGAGGATGCGAGGATCACGCAGGCCGCAAGATGGCGGCGGGGCTCTGGCAGGCCGATGCAGTCGCGGGCACACGGCGGCTCTCCGGCGACACCACGACCCCGCACCGGTCCGCGCGGGGAAGGCCCCCCACCGGTGTGGGGGATTGCCGCCGCCGCCCGCCGGGCGGACCGGGAAACTCAAGCGCCGAGGGTGTGGGGATAGTGTAGGCCGCAAGATGGCGGCGGGGCCCTGGGAAGCCGATGCGGCCGCGGGCCGTATAGCGGAGCTGTCCGGCGGTCAGAAAGACCAATTTGACTTTAGGCTGATGCAGGGGGCTCCCCGGAGCCTGGACAGCTGTTTTGGGGGTTTGGGCCTTGTCTAAATGCCACGGATGGCATTAGATAGGGATAGCTGATGGCGGAGCTCCTCAGAACCACGTCTTTCGACGCTCACGTCCGGACACGCCCCCCCTATGCTAGGGGGTCCGATATGTTAAACTTTATCACTGGTTTTGGTGCTGTGAACTGACCTATTTAAATTTGTTATGGTTTAGGAAAATTGACACACTATTTAGAAAACTAATATGGAAAGGAGGTCAATCCAGGATAAGGCTACAGACCCTACAGTTATCAACAAGGGAGGGAGGTATGGCGGTGCCACATCCACGGTGCTACTTCCTGGCAGCACAATTGCAGCATATAGGGGTGAGATCAGAGTTAGGAGGAGATATAAATGGGGGACTGATGACATTAGGGGCACCCCATAAGATGGTGATGGAGGCTTTGGAGGCCAACTCATTTGTAAACAAATCCCCCACGGTTAAGATGGTAATAAAGGTATGGAAAGCTGTGAAAGCAATAGGGGGACAAGAAGGAGAGACAGAATATGCACCCCTTTGGGACAATAGGAATCTTCAGGAGTTGGAGTTGGTGGGGAAAATCAAGGAATGGGAAGTGAAGGGGATAGTTGGGCTAGCCCAGTTGTATGAGGGAAAAACCCTAAAAACTTTCACTGCATTGAGAGAGGAATATGATATCCCTAAACATACATTTTATAGATATCTTCAAATTAGACATGCATTAAATGTTCAGTTTCACAGATTGGGACCAGTCTGGTGTAAATCCCCTATTGTCCAGAGATTGGGTAATCAGAGTGGGACCGGGGGCCTTATTTCCGAAATATATCCGCACATATGTAAAGGAATTATTGAGGCTCCAGAACATCTTAAAAGTAAAAGGGAAATGGAGGAAGATCTAGGACCCATATCCGAGGGGCAATGGAAAAAGGTATTAGAGAGTGGACACCTGGTAACTGTATCGCCAGCTCAGAAGGTTTCATTTTTAATGTTGCTACACAGGACATATTACACACCAAAAAGGCTGTTTAAGTTTGGATGGAGAACAGATGCAAGGTGTCCCAGATGCCAGGGTACAGGGGATCTGATACATATGATATGGAGGTGTCCGAAATTATACAGGTAATGGTCAGAGGTTCTTGATATCATAAACAGGACATACAAGACAGCATTAGAAATGGACCCTAGAATGTGTATCCTGGGACTAGGGGAAGGAACAAGCAGAGCAGCCAATATAACAAAAGCAGTGCTCAGATGTCTTTTTGATGCAAGAAAATTAATTGCGCAAAGATGGCAGGCAGAGAATCCCCCTTCAGTGAGAGACTGGGTTAATATTGTTACTGAAACAATATGGAAGGAGAAGGTAGTGTATATCAAGAGAAGGAATATAAGAGAGTTTGAAAAAGTGTGGAACCCGTGGTTGGAAAAAAATGGGGAATCCCCTGTAAAATAGAAAAAGGAAGTAAGAAGAATGGTATAAGGAAAAGTAAATGAAAATAAAAATAATATTAAATAATGTGTAAAAAAAAAGAAAATGGAAGAAAAGATAATAGAAAAACCCATTATGAGAAATGGTAAAGTGGGAGGGGGGGGGGGGGGAAGGAGAGAGGGATAAGGGTCAAGAGTGAAAATTATACTGATAATATTTTGCTATTTTTAATTATGAAAAATTAATTTGTGTAAGTATGTACACTGTTAATTTGAATATGAAAGAAAATCAATAAAGATAATATAATTAAAAAGAACCCTATGGACTAAAACTGGGATGCCATTAAAAATCATATGTGTGTAAAGGCAGGTGTCCCAATACTTTTGACAATATAGTGTATTTGCTTGACACAATTACATATTTTACAAAAACATTGGTGTTCTGTTTTGTTTGTAAGCAGTAAAATTAATTGACAAGCATTTTTAAATGAAAACATAGATTTAATAAGCAGCAGTGCATTTATCTAATGACATAAAAATTGCAGCTATGACCATTTTATTCTACAAGGTCCCTGCTTTCAGAAAATCTATAATGTTTTGTGGGTTTAAAGTACTCTTCAGGCCTAAAATGTGCATTTTAACGTGCAAAAAAAAAAAAAAAGGATTAAATGTTTAAAGAGCTGAAGCAGTACATATAAAGGAACAAAGCAATACAGATGTAGGTGGAAACCAGACATAACAATCACATGTTAACCGCTATAAAAAAAAAAAATTATAATAATAATTTCAGAATTGTATCTCCTAAGTAAGTTTCAAAATAACATTTTCTTGTTTGAGTGAAGAGTACCTATAGACCAATAAGACACGATCAATTAATTCAATCTGTGAAACAACTTTTCTGCCCCAAGGTTATCAAGAATTACTCCGATTATGAACCATGAACAAATCCACAGTAGATTATCTCCTCTACATGTTCACGGCCTACAGCAAACATGCTACAATGCAAAGTGTAACCAGCCAGAACTGATCTATAACAAAAGTTATGGAAAACAATTACCATTTTCCACCTAGCAATGAAAACCTTTGAAAGCCCATGGGGCAAAAATGTGGACGTTCTATTATAAAGAAAATGTTGTTACTTTTATTTTTAGCAGAGTGATTCATCATAAAATACTTCAATAATACAGAATTAAGAATGGGATAGCTATGTGCATTTTCTTACATTCCATTTGATGCTATAAAAGTTATAAATGGGTACAATGTAATAAAAAAAACGAACGCTAACAAGAAAAATATAGCTGTAGATTATATAAAATAAAGAGAACAGCAAAAGGTCACGGTTTTGTCTGCTCCGGAAAAATTACTGTACTGGTTGCCATTTGAAATATTTTTTTGTATTTTCTATAAACTAGAGGGGTAATATTATAAGAGAAGTATGGGTTTTCTTTTTATTTTTGATTCATACTTACCTCTGTGGATGGAACATCAGACCGATGCTCCATCTGTCCCCCGCCGTCTGTGCACTGAGAACCGAGCCACCGAACACTGCCGATGGCTCGGATCTCACAGATCTCCGAGAGGAAAGCTGCTGACTGTCAGTAAGCGTCTTTCCTCTCTGCTTCTCCATGCTCATTGGAGAGCTGAGCAGTGGAGGGGTGGGGAGAGGCCGTCTTAGCGGCTCGCTGAGACTGCCATCAATCAGGGCAGCTGGCGGATCCCGACTTGGAAGTCATGATGATGCGCTGTCCCGACTGATGGCAGTGACGTCAGTGGAGAGCAGACTTCAGACCGCTCTCCGCTGAAAACGGGTCACAGGAGTGCAAAACGAATTGCACTCCTGTGACCCAGGGGAGAAGCCCAGCCTAAAAATCTCAGACTGGACTTCTCCTTTAAAGTCTTATTTTATATATATATATATATTTATAAGTTTAAATATTCCTTGTGGGTCGCATTCCTCTCTGGTACCAGTAAAGGCCAATATATTTATAGTTTTTTTTGTAGTAAATTGTTACAATGGATGTGGTATCCCTATTAACTGCCATAAATCTCGTTTGGCTATATTGTAAACGAGACCAAAAAAATTTAAAGCGATTTAGAATTATGTTTTTTTTAAACACAGTTTTCTTGCCAATTGAGTTGAACATATCAGGAATATGAGGTGTTAGGGTAACAAACACTTTAAAGAGGAAGTAAACCCTAATGGGTTTTACTTTCTCTTTGTTTCCCTGTAAAGGTAAAGCATAATGGGCTACTATGCACCACATAGTAGCCTATTATGTGTCACTTACCTGCAGGAGAAGCCAGCGATGTCACCGTCTTCCTCGCTAGTAGCGACCGTCAATTCTTCACCCCTCTTCCTTCCGGGGACCGCGAACTCCAGCTCTGTGACTGGCCGGAGTCGCGCGACATCACTTCCGCGCATGTGCACGGGAGCCGCCTTTAACAGCATGACCCGAGCTAGAAACGGCACAGCGTGCTCTTTCTAACTCCGGCGCATGCGCAGAAGAAATCGACATATGGCAATTTGCAAATATCTCCTAGGTCTGGGAGATATTTCAAGCACCTACAGGTAAGCCTTAATCTATGCTTACCTGTAGGTTAAAGTGGTTGTAAAGGGTTTACAACCACTTTAAGAGGCAATAATTTGCCCTCAAACAACCAAAATAGGAAGACCAACATTGGACAAGGATTATGGAGCCTGGGAGGGGTTACCAACTACAGTCTCAGGGTAGCTATATATTGGATATATGATGATATCACCCCTCACAGGGGTGGCAGTATAATAGCAGGGGGGGCTGTCAAGAAATAAAATCCAACCGTGTACAGAATATGGTTTACAGTATGACATACCAGTGTTTGCAATTATTATTATTTTTTTTACAACACTCTGGGTTTTGCATGTGTTATGGCATAATTTATTAACAGTTTATATACTCCTAGCACAAAAAGACAAAGTGACGATTGTCTTTTTTATTTTTGTTCCCTCTAGCTACATTAAAAAAAAGTTTCAAAAGAAAAAAAAAATTCTGTATGGCCGTGACCGCAAATGTTCAAAATACGTTTTGTTTTGTTAATGGGAACACAGGGCTAATCACCGATCTTGAAAGCTGCATGATTAATTTTTCGCTTGAAATTATACACCTGTTTGTGACCGATGGAAGAAAGGCAATGAAAGTCTTGTGCCTGTGTTAGCATGCCGTGACAGCATTCATATTTGTATAGGCCGGAGGGTCTCAATATAGATTTCATGGGGCTTCTAAATAGAAGCACAAATCTGAGAAAGTACACAACTTTTACAGAAGGAATCCATACAAGTCAGCTGCTATGGCTCCCGGTGGAAGGTGCCAACTGATATGTTCTAATGCTCCGTCATTCACAATTTAGCTTAAGCATGCAAAACATCTTCAGTGTTCATTGACGAGATTCAAAATGGCTGCAAGTTTTTTGTTTTTTCTATGAGTGTTTTCTGAATAACAAACGTAAAAGGAGGCACATTGAGGGAGATTTACTATAACTGGCGCCCACAGAATGTGGTGCAGCTGTGCATAGCAAACCAATTAGTTTCTAGGTTTTATTGTCAAAGCTTAATTGAATAAAGTGAAGCTAGAAGCGGATTGGTTACTATGTACAACTGCACCAGATTTTGTGTGCACCAGTTTTAGCAAATCTTACCCATTGTGCAATCTCAAAAAGAGAGCTACCAACGGGCTAAAAATTACCTGGTAAAACTAGATCACAGGGTGGCTGACATGATTGCAGCTAAGGATCGCTTCATCCAATTAACCACTTAACCCCCTTAGCGGTATTCCCGAGTCGGGCTCGGGGTGAGTTTTTTTATGCTAAAAGCGGTAACCCGAGCCAGACTCGGGCTGCATCACAGTATCCAGGAGAAGTAACTTACCTTGTTCCCTGGATCCTGCGATGTCCTCCCGCAGTGTGTGCGAGCTGTGTCTCGCTCGATTCTCACTGCCGAGTGCCGAGCTCCGTTCCCTGCGACGTTGCGGCGCACGGGGACGGAGTTCGGCGCCAAATTCAAAAAGTGAAACACATAGAATACATACAGTATACTGTAAACTTACAGATTACAGTACTGTATCAAATAATAACACATCCCCTTTGTCCCTTGTGGTCTGTCCAGTGTCCTGCATGCACTTTTATATAATAAAAACAGTTCTTTCTGCCTGGAAACTGGAGATTGTCCATAGCAACCAAAAAGTGTCCCTTTTTGTCAAAAATGGTTTTAGACCAGCTAAAAAACAGCGATAATAAATTAGAATCACTCGCAGAATTGAGCGATAGCGATTTGTGGGGAAATTTGTCATCAAACACTAAATCTAATGACAGCGACAATTCTGCAACTGAGCAAATTTCAATGTTTTTGATTTGATTACATTATTGAATAATTTTTATTATAATTACATTACAATTTGTTATAATTATTTATAGTTATTTATTATATTATTGTAGCGGGGTCTCCTTTAAGGCCCCAGGACTACGTTACCCAGAAACCCGTTCGGCACCCAGGGTGCATTCAGCCACCGCAGAGACTGATGGGAGGGGCTATATAAGAGGAGGGCGAGGCTGAGCTCGGCCTCTTTGGACACCGCGCTGCAATCAACAGGTCTACCTGTGCGGATCTGCTGCAGTGCAGGGCCTGAAGCCAGGGCCTTGCACAACTTCCAGAGAGCCTTCCACTCCACTGCGGAACCTGGGTGACACCTGACTTCGCTGACTTCTTACATCAGTTGGATCGGAGACCCGACCATTGCAGACGCTGTGTGTGTAGACACAGCAGGTGGAAGTCCCGGACTGGGATCGCGTCCGGAGTTGTGAGCGAGCACCTGCTCAATCCTATAGGCTGTACTGTTGTTAGGCCTAGAGACTGCCTTGGCCCACCGGCCTTTATTTACTGTTCCACTGGAGACTTGTGGCATAACTGAGCTGAGTTAGTCTCCGGTGAAGTGTTCTTTATTGTCTACCCCTTTGGATTACAAATACTGTTCCTGTTGTGCACCACCAGTCAAGTTGCATTCGAAGAAATCGTTCTGCTAGAGACTGAGTTAAATCTGAGTCAGGCCTGACCAGGAGTTAGAACTTTTTGTTGCTGCGCCATGAGGGCGCATAGATAGAGATAGCTGCACTAGAAGGAAATAGCCTGCATTATCAGGGTGTACTATATTTTCTGCTGTAGGGCTCTGCAGACATATATGTGTTATGTATTAACCTTGTGCCTTTTACCCAAAGTAAAAAACCCATTATACTTCATCACTTGCTATCAGTGTGTTATCATTATACAAAGAGGTTACCCTTACAATACAGATAGATGTGCCAGAGTGGATCGAGTAGATTGCCGGGGGTTGGCGGTGCTGTATTCAGGGCCCGCAAACAAATCCAGCGGCTCTCTTAACTGGGGGTAGCGCTACATTATAATTTATGATTTTGTGTTTCAAACTTTATCACACCCGGGATGTCTACTAGACTCTTGTTTGGTCAGGTTTAAGTAATTACTAAGAATTGCAGGCCTACAATACATAACACCAAATTTCCATGCAAAATAATTGTACCGCTTTTGGTACATAATTCCAGACAGAATCATACCGCCAGGCCATTTTTTTGCAATACGGCACTGCGTCGCTTTAACTGACAATTGCGCGGTCGTGCGACATTGTACCCAAACAAAATTTATTTATTTTTTTCTTCCATATATAGAGCTTTCTTTTGGTGGTATTTGATCACCTCTGCAGTGTTTCTTTTTTGTACTATAATTAAAAAGCGACAACTTTTTTTTTTACTTTTTGCTATAATGCATATCCCAAAAAAAAAATAAAAAATTTAACATTTACACCGATATATATTCTTCTACATATTCTTGGTAAAAAAAATTAAAAAATTGCAATAGGCGTATATTGTTTGGTTTGCGCAAAACTTATTGCATCTACAAACTATGGGATAGATTTAGGGACTTATTGTTTTTACTAGTAATGGCGGCAATCTGCAATTTTTAGCGGGACTGCGACATTGCGGTGGACAAATCTGACCCCAAATGACAGTTTTTGGGGACCAGTGACATTATTACATTGATCAGTGCTATAAAAAGGCACTGATCAATGTAAAAATGACACTGGCAGGGAAGGTGTTAACACTAGGGGGCGATCAATGGGTTAAGTGTGTTCCCTCAGCGTGTTCTAACTGTAGGGGGATGGGCTACCAGGGACATGACAGAGATCACTATTCCCGATCACTGGGAACAGTAGATCTCTGACATGTCCCCTGTCAGAATGGGGAATTGCCTTGTTTACAAAGTTTTACACAGTCACATGCTCCCATGACATCACAGTCACATGCTCCGGGCCACCCGGAGCATGTGACTTTGACGTCATTAGAAGCCTATTTAAATCGTTGCGGACCGAACAGCCAGCATTACAGCGGGAGGAAGCGACGAGTGAACATTGAGGAGGAGAAGAGGGAAGAAGACCCCGACGGCGACTGGAAGACCGGGCCTCTCCGCTAGCAAAAGAGCTGGAAGAAGATAGTGGAGGGGCCGGCAGAAGGACAACGGAGAGCGGGACGAGACGATGAAGATCGGGCCTCTCCGCTAGCAAAAGAGCTGGAAGAAGATAGCGGAGGCCCGGCAGAAGGACAACGAAGAGCCGGACGAGACGACGGGGAAGACCGGGCCTCTCGGCAAGCAAAAGAGCTGGAAGAAGATAGCGGAGAGCGCGGAGACGACACCGGAGACCCCCGAAGTCGGAAGAGACCCCCGGAGTCGGAAGAAGACCCCCAGAGCTGTGTAATAAATTACTTTAAAAAGCTTTGTGTGTGTTTTTTTATTGACATTTTTTTCCCACCAGGTGAATGGGTAGGGGTACGATGAACCCCACACTCATTCACATAGGGTGGGGGGGCCGACATCTGGGGGCCCCCTTATTAATGGGGGCTCCTGGATTCCGATCAGCCCCCCGCAGACCCCGACAACCAACGGCCAGGGTTGTCGGGAAGAGGCCCTTGTCCCCATCAACATGGGGACAGGGTGCTTTGGGGTGGGGGGGCCGCAGGTCACCCCCCCCTGCCCCAGAGCACCAAACCCCTCATGTTGAGGGCATGCGGCCTGGTACGGTTCAGGAGGGAGAGAGGTCGCTCTCTTGTCCCCCCCTCTTTTACTGCGGCCTGCCAGGTTGCGTGCTCGGATAAGGGTCCGGTTTGGATTTTGAGGGGGACCCCCACGCCGATTTTTCGGCTTAGGGGATTCCCCTTCAAATCCATACCAGACCCAAGGGCCTGGTATGCTCCTGGAGGGGGAACCCATGCCGGTTTTTTATTTAAAAATTGGCGTGGAGTTCCCGCTCAGGATTCATACCAAACACAGTGCCTGGTATTGGCGGGAATCCACGTCGGATCTCCGTCTACCGGCCTCAATGTCAGCAATGTGTGTCGCTCATTGCGAAAGTAAAAACAAAAATGTTTCCTTTCCCGATGACGAGACAGCTCGGCGCTGGCTATCGCGACGGGGCTCGTAGGGTGTCAATCTCGCCGCTAGAAGAGGCGAGATTGACACAAAATCGGCGGCACCTACTGTAGGTTGTATAATAACTGACATATAGTGAAGCATTGCTTCCAATTTCACTTCTAGGCCTACTAGAGTTTAGCTATTTTCATTTGTCATTAGGCATAGTATGAATGCGCCTGCTGGTGGCAGAGACAAAAAGGTGCCTTTTATTGCCAACACATTTTTTCAACTTACAAAAAGAACAGGTAAATCAGAGAGGGTTATTTGCACATTAGGACTAAGAAAACAAAGACATGACTTGTGTAAATTAAGTAACTTAGGGCAGCAAAAGCCAGTTGCCTAGAAAACACCGGTAAAGAAAATCCAGTCCTTACTATACCAGCAGCAACAGTGTAAAAAAAAAAAAAAAAAAACCCTAGAAACAGTTATTTTAGCTAATTATACAACCTAAAAGCCTACATTTGGTAAGTTGAAAAGTCACAGTAAATGTAACCTCATCTTCTAAAGACAGTGCCGTACCACTTCCTAGAAACAAAGACTAGGCCTCATGGTGGGTGTGGTGCTATTGGAGGAAACATACCTGGTATCGAGTGACACATTGCTCTGACGCCGGGATATAAATTATAGAAGAGAGATACAGATGGATTTCAAAGACAGAGAGCATGACTTTTTGTACAAAAGAAACATTATAAAAGGAGATAAAAAAAAAAAAAACACAGGGAAGGGGAGAAGTTAGGAGCCATTTACAAGCTGTTGGGAATGGATTTGTTTAAAAAAAAAAAAATCCAGAAAAGCCATTTACAAATCACCCTTGCAAAGAAAGGCATTGAAGAAATGATGAGAATGGCTTAATCATTGAAGAACTATAGTATGCTTTCTGGAAGAACACAATTATAAATAATTATTGCAACATTTCACTGAAAGAAATTTTAATGTCATGTTCTTTTGTTGTTCTATTGATCAATATATTCTTTTTATTTTTTTCTCAAACAAAAAAGTTTTTATTGAGCATAAGAAATAATACATACATGTAATCAATAGACAGTGCTGCGCTATATAAAAAAATAATATAAAAAATCAACAACGATAAAAGTGTAACTAAAAATGATAAACATATATTGCTGAAAGTTCATATATAGTATACGCTTATTATAGTATATGACTGATTGAAGTGAAATCAAAAAAATCAATACATCAACACTGCAAAAATCCAAAATGCTTGTGCTTTCCTCCACCATCCTCGCAGGCTGCTCACCTCACATCTGAGTCAAATCAGCAGCGTTCCTCTCTGGGAAAAATAGAAAAGGCTGGCGTGGTGCTGGTAATCACTTTCCCCCTTCAAATCGCTTATTCCCATGAGATAAAAACCCCGATCATCTCGCCAGATATGATGGATATGCAAAAGAGGGAAGGCAGAATCTAGTGCTCTCTGTTAAAAAAAAAATTATATATAAAAAAGGTAAGGTATAAAACTCACAAAGATGGCACTGTAAGCTGTGCAAGCTGAAAACACATTTTAGAGACAATAGGTCTCAAGATGGCCGCATGTATCGTCAATACGCAGGCTCCGTCCCCTAGACGCGTATCGTCAAAGCATTGACTTCTTCAGTAGGGGTGAAGCTAGAGACATACATCTGCTATTTATATACTTCCTGATTTCCCTAACACACATGGGCGGCTAATCAGCCCTTCCCTTAATCACTCCCACAGGAAGTTGTATGTGTAAGGAAGTAATCACTAACATTTATACAGGGACACCGTAAGAGAGAAAAATGCAGTTTAAAACACAAATTCAAGTCTTTACAAAAACTGTAGGATGCATATGATATCCACTGAATCGCATCACAGCCATCCTTTCATTTGTCTACTGGAGTAGGGGAATGTCAATAAAAATAAGAAATAGCTTAAACAAGAAAATATATATAAATAAGTGAAAAATATGAAAAATAAACTTAATAAGCCAAATTAAATAAAGAAAAAAAGTTACCAATAAAATTAAATTAAATTAAATGGAAAATAAAAATCTAAATAAAAATAAATACAAAATACCAATAAACATAAAAAACGTATATGAACATAGAATAAAAATTATCTATCACTAATAAAACAATTAAGGTCAAATTCCACTTTAAGGCCTCTAGGTACAAGAACCATGGCCTAAAATATCCAGGACGACCCTCTTTTACTCAGTTGTCTAATAAAATTACCCCCTCTCCAGTGTTTCTCCACTCGCTTTATTCCCCAAAACATTAAAAAAGAGCTTAGACTTTTATTATGAACATGTTTAGACACATTGTGTAACCACTCCCTTCTTAATATTCCTAATATATGTTCATCCACTCTGATATGTAGGGCTCTGGATGTACGGCCAATGTATTTAATTTTTTTTCATATTTTTCACTTGTTTGTATATATTTTCTTGTTTAAGCCATTACTTATTTTTATTAATATTCCCCTAGTCCAATAGACAAATGAATGTGAAGGATGGCTGTGATGCGATTCAGTGGATACGCATGGTTCGGTTTTTGTAAAGACTTGAATTTGTGTTTTTAAACTGCATTTTTCTATTTTTTCATACTGTGTCCCCGTGTAAATGTGTTAGTGACTACTTCCTTACACATACAACTTTTTGTGGGAGTGATTAAGGGAAGGGCTGATTAGCCGCCCATGTGTGTTTGACGATACATGTCTAGGGGACGGAGCCTGCGTGTTGACGTTACATCGCGGCCAGCTTGAGACCAATTGTCTCTGAAATGTGTTTTTAGCTTACACGGCTTACAGTGCTATCTTTGTGATTTTATACCTTACCTTTTTTATATATTCTTAAACATTTTAAAAGTAGAGCACTAGATTCTGCCTTCTTTTGCATATCCATATCTGGCAAGATGATCGGGGGTTTTTATCCCACGGGAATAAGCGATTTGAAGGAGGAAAGTGATTACCAGCACCACGTCAGCCTTCTCCATTATCCCCAGAGGGGAACACTGCTGATTTGACTCAGATGTGAGGTGAGCAGCCTGTGAGACTGTTGGAGGAAAGCACAAGCATTTTGGATTTTTGCACCGTTCATGTATTGAATTTTTTAAATTCACTTCAATAAGTCAGATACTATATATGAACTTTCAGCAATATATGTTTATTGATTACCATTTTTAGTTACACTTTTATTGTTATTGATTTTTTTTTTATAGCGCAGCACTGTCTTTTGATTATTTGCACCTTTTAAGTGAAGTAAGAACACTTGTTAGTGATAGCAGCTATAATTAATTATTCTAAATTACCGTAGTTTACACCACTTTATTTCACGAGATTGCGCATATTGATATTTACTTTATACAATAAAAAACATGCATGTTCCACAGCAAAATATGTATGCAAGGTCTGCAGATAGTAACGTACAAGGAATCAATGCATTGTACACCACATTCCACATATTGATATGCCCCTTACCTATACATTCAAATAAAGCATTACTAGACATTATAAAGGTACTGCCGTACAATCATCATTATTGGATCTTTAAATTGCATTATAGGTATTTTGTCAATTGCTATAATATACGGTCAAAAAACATGCCCATCTAGCCAAGGGGACCACAATATGTCAAATGTCCCTCTTTTACCCCTGTATTAAAAAATGAGCTTCTCTAGTCTGATGGTCTCACCCATTTGAGTAATCCATTCTTGCACTGTGGGAGGTTCTGTGGATTTTCAGTGCCTCAGAATCATTTTACGGGCCTGAAAGATAGCCCTAACAATAAAAAAAAAAGTCACTACCAGCGCTAAAAAGGTCTTCCAAGGCGAGGAGTAACAGATGTCAGATAAAATGGTGTGAAAGGTATACATGGTATCCCAAAACTAGGTGGATGCTGTCTTCCTCAGATGGGGTAATCCGAAAGAAACTACAAGAAAAACAGAAATGGAAGCCACGCACACCTAGTGCATTACCAGAGATAATTTAATAAGAAATTTTTGTATAAAAATGGGTACCACTAACGCGTTTCAGGGGTGCACCCCCTTCCTCAGAGCTAGGCCTAGCTCTGAGGAATGGGGTGCGCCCTCAAAACACATTAGCTGTACTCATGTTCTGTGCATGTCCATGCACTGTGTTTATGGCCTTTTGTCAGTTGCATTTCGTGAGTACCCACTTCTAAACAAAAATTTCTTATTAAATGATCTCTAGTAATGCACTAAGTGTGCGCGCCTTCCATTTCTGTTTTTCTTGTAGCTCTAGCAATAGCCTGTCTAGGAATGTCCTCCTATTGGGAGAATGTCTAGAATACCCAGTAAGCAATGTTTAGGGTCCACTGGAATCTTGACCTGGAAGACCCTATTAAGAGTATTAATAACCTTCTTCAAACATAAGTGTAGCTTCGGACATTTCCACAAAAGGTGCATCAAATCCCCATGATCCCTACAGCATCTGGTACAGGTGGAATCAGACCTCACCCCCATGTGGGCCAATCTAGCCGGTGTATAATGTACTCTCAAGATTATTTATAAACTGTGACAGGCGCTGAGCCACATTCAATGAGCACTGGGAAACCGCCTGCAGGGCTTCCTCCCACTGCTGTTCCTCAAAAGCCCCAACATCTTGCTCCCATTGAGACACCACCTTGAGAGGCGAGTCCTGGAGGAAGAGATTGAGTAGCATAACAACATGATATAAACCCTTTGTACGTGGTAACCTCAAACAGGTAATTTAAGACAGGAGTAGATTCCAAAGACCATTGATCCACTCCCCTTTGGGCACTGACTGTATGCTGAAGTTCCAAGTAATAAAAATGCATGGATGAGGGGAGCCTGAAGTTTGCTCAGAGCTCTAAAAAAGTATGTAATTTTCCATCTTGTAAAATGTGGGACATATGAGAAATACCATAATGTTTCCATTTTGTGCCATATTGCAGCTTCACTACTTCTTGAAAATTATTATCCCAGATGGGGCTATATCTAGTAAACCCAGTGACACCTTGCATCATCCTAGCTTTGTTCCAAATCTTCTGCATAAGGGCGTATGTAGGGTAGAGTTTATTAGATTTGCTAAATGTAATGCTTCTAAATCATCTGTCACTGCCATTCCAGTCGTAAAACTAAGGAGCCTAGTGGAGGAGTCTAGAAAGTTCAGCTCCAGGTCCTGCAGTGGGCGTACAACCATTGCGATGTGTTTTAGTTGGGAGGCTAATAAAGCCATGGGATTGGGCAACGCCAAACCACCAGCGTCTTTTGGACGCTGCAATTGCTCCAGTTTTATTCTAGCAGGTTTAGAGAGCCAGATTAGGGATCTGAAAAATAGGATTTTTTTGTACTCACCGTAAAATCCTTTTCTCGTTCGTCCATGGATGGACACAGCTCCTTAAATCTTGACATGTGGGTTATGTTCCTGTTCATAGGAGAGGACTAGGCAGAACATGTTAGTTAGCTTAAAACATGTAACTTTAACAGAGTTGAACAGCCCGGCCCAGGGGGGCGGTCCCTCCATACATAACCCTCCTATCTGCAGTCAGCAGCTTCAGTTCGTAGTAAAGCAGTACAAACTTAAAAAAGGAGGGGTGGGTGCTGTGTTCGTCCATGGACGAACGAGAAAAGGATTCTACGGTGAGTACAAAAAATCCTATTTTCTCTTATCGTCCATTAACGGACACAGCTCCTTAAATCTTGACAAAGTGGGACGTCCCCAAGCAGTGTCAGAAAAAAACTAGGGGTGGGAACAGCAATCAAAAGAAGACTCAACTTCACCCCAAGCAAACAGAGCTCCTCACGGAGGAGTTGCAACCTCAAACAGCCGCCTGCAACAAACTCGCGGCCAAGGAAACATCCGAAGATGCACACACATCAACCTTGTAAAACTTTGGGAAAGTGTGAACAGACGACCAGGTCACCGTCTCACACAGTTTGAAGACAGATGCCATGCGTCGGAAAGCCCAGGAAGCACCAATTGCCCTGGTTGAATGCGCCGTAACAGGAAAAGGGAGGCGCCCGCCCCTAAAGGGCATAGGCTTGAATGACGATCAGCCTGATCCACGTTAAAAAGGTGGCCGACGAGACCGGCAGGCCCCTCTGTGGACCAGATACCGGCACGAACAGTGAGACAGAACTCCGAAACGGAGCAGTAGCAGACAGGTACACCCGTAGGGCACGTACCACGTCCAAGGTATGTAGCGCAGCCTCCTGGGATGCGACGGCTGAGGACACAAGGATGGAAACACAATGTCCTCGTTTAGGTGAAAAGCCGAAACCACCTTAGGAAGGAATGAAGGTTACAGGCGAAGCACCGCTTATCCTTATGGAGGACCAAGTAAGGCGACTTGCAAGACAAGGCCGCCATTCCAGAAACCCTTCTGACCAAAGTAATGGCAATTAGAAAGGCAACTTTCTGAGAAAGAGTGGAAACTCCCTGATGTTCTCAAAAGGGAGGTTCCTGAAGTACAGAGAGCACTAGAGACAAGTCCACGGAGGAAGAGGTGGTCCAATCGGGGGAACCACGTGGCGGACCCCCTGCACACACGTACTTACCAGTGAGTGAGCCACCAGGGGCCGTTGGAAGAAGACAGCCAAGGCTGAAATCTGCCCCTCAACAGTGCTCAATGCAAGGTTCAGATCCACTCCGCACTGTAAGAACAGCAGGATCCAAGAAACCGGCCATGTCCGTGGGCGCCCGGCCATCACATCACATATAGAGATGTAGGCCTTCCAAGTGCAATGGTGGATCGTCCGGTAAGTAGATTCCTGGGCCCTCAAAATAAAGGGGATTACCGAATCTGCCATGGTCCCTTAGTACCTGGCTTTCAATAGTCAAGGCGTTAAAGCCAGCGACGGTAAAACAGGATGAAGCATGGGACCTTGAGACAGAGGGTCCTCTTGCAGTGGCAGCCGCCGGGGAGCGTCAGCTACCAGTATCCCGAGGTCAGCGTACCAGGGACGCTGGGACCAATCTGGGGCGATCAGAATCACCAGAATCCCTGCGGCCTCCACTTTGTGGAGCAGACGAGGAAGCAATTCCAGTAGGGGAAAGGCATAAATTCCCCATGGAGCCAACAACACGTCCGACGCGTCTGCCCAGGGAGCTTTGGACCTGGCCACAAACCTTGGCACCTGTGATTGAGTCAAGAAACCAGGAGATTCACAACTGGTGTGCCCCAATTCTGACAAAGTAATTGAAAACACCTCCGGGTGAAAAGACCATAACCTTTGGTCCAGCATCTGGCAACCCAGATAGTTCGCCTGCCAGGTCTCTACGCGGGGGTGTAAGCAACCGATAGAGCCGGCATGCTCCTTTCGGCCCCACTTAGGATGCAAGCGACTACAGATGCTGCGAACGTCCAACTGAAACCTGATCAGACGCCCCTAAAGTCTCTGCGACCACTTGGTGTCACGTACCTGATGGAAGAGTCTGATTATGCAGAGGGAGGCCTCCCTTACACCTCTCACTCGCGACCCCTGGTAGTGAAGACAGGGGGCGCAGGAGTGTAGAGTCGCACGAGAGCCTGGTAAAGGTCGCTGGTGGTGTGCTGGACCGGAACTGGGACGGAGGCTGGAATAGATCCGGAAGCAACTGACGGCCTAACAACTGGAGCTCAGGCAGGTGCGGTCAGATGGGCTGGAAGCGTGGGTACACCAGTCCCAAGCAGGTAGGTACTGGAGCGGGATCAGGTATGAGCAGGTTCAGGCAACTGGCAGGTCTCAGGTTCAGGTAAGTACTGGAGCGGGATCAGGTATGCGCGGGTTAGGCAGCTGGCAGGTCTCAGGTTCAGGTAAGTACTGGAGCAGGATCAGGTATGCGCGGGTTTAGGCAGCTGGCAGGTCTCAGGTACAGGCAGGTTCGGCAACGAGCAGGCAACGAGGTAGCAGAAGGGACAGGCAGGAACGTAGTCAACACAGGCCGGGGGTCAGGTACAGGCAGATCAGCAAGGATGGTCAAACAAACCAGGAAGGGTCAGCTGGAGCAGGATTCAGGTAAACAGGGGTCAGAGGTCTCAGGTAACGCTGTAGACCGAACAGCACAGAGCCCAGCCATCAGCCCCTTCAAATAACCTCATCTGGCGCCATGAGCCGCCGCTGCGCGCTCCCGCGCGTGCCCGCACGCGCACCGCAATCGCGCGTGCCCGCGCGCGTGCGCGCGCCCGCACCGCTACCGCGCATGCGCGAAGGGGCGCCGATATCGTCAATGACATTTCTGGTTTGCCCTTCCTGACATTGCCCCCTCCCAATGGGCAGCCTCCGGATGCCCAACCGGGCGAGCTTCAAAGGATGGGAACTCTTGAATGCCTGGATAAGTCTTTCAGCATGGACATCGTCCTCGGGTTCCCACGAATTCTCTTCTGGGCCATAACCTTTCCATTTGACGAGATACTGGATCTGATTTCTCTTTTTCCTACAGTCCAGGATTGCTTCGACTTCGAATTCCTCTGTTCCGTTAACTAATATTGGTTCGGGTGGGCCTGTATCCCGGTCAGGGAATGGATCAGGGGTTACAGGTTTTAGTAAAGCCACATGAAAGACAGGATGTATTTTGAAGGAGTCTGGCAGTTCCAGCTCGTAAGACACGTCGTTGATCCTTCTTTTAATCGGGAAGGGTCCCATAAATTTAGGGCCCAACTTCTTAGAGGGGCACATTAGTCTTAGATTTGTAGTGGAGAGCCAAACCCGATCACCAGGTTCCAGTATTAATTCTCCCCGCCTCTTCTTATCAAAGACCTGTTTGTTATATTCCTGAGCCTTAGTCATAGTTGTCTGTAGAAGTTTGTTGTTGGTGTCAAAGAAATTTATGGTTTCAAGAACGGCAGGTACAGAACTCTCCGGGAAGGTACTAGTCAGAAATGATGGGTTGAACCCGTAATTGGCAAAGAATGGAGACTGTTTTGTGGCAGAGTGGATGGAATTGTTATAAGCGAATTCCGCTAACGGAAGTAGTGTGGCCCAATCATCTTGTGAGTATGAGGAGAAGCACCGCAAGTATTGTTCCAGAGTTTGATTGGTTCTTTCCGTTTGCCCATTCGTTTGGGGGTGGTATGCGGAAGAAAATGATAACTCGATTCCCAAGGTTTCACATAGCGACCTCCAAAACTTTGAGGTAAATTGTACCCCCCGGTCTGACACGATGTTTGCTGGAACTCCGTGAAGCCTAACAACTTCTTTCACAAAGATTTGGGCTGTTTCCGGGGCCGATGGTGTGCCTTTCATGGGTAGGAAGTGGGCCATTTTGGATAATCGATCCACCACCACAAAGATGGTGGAGAACCCGTCAGATGGAGGAAGTTCCACGATAAAATCGATCGAGATATTCTTCCAGGGTCTCTTCGGGACTGATAGCGGCTTCAACAAGCCCCATGCCTTGGTTTTGCTGTTCTTATTTCGTGTGCAAGTGGTACAGGACTCTACATAGCCCTTGCAGTCTTTTTCCACTTGAGGCCACCAGAATGTGCGTTGCACAAGTTCAGCAGTTTTACGGATACCGAAGTGTCCGGCTAATTTGTGGTCGTGACATAATCCCAAAACAGAGACACGTAGGTTTTCTGGTATGAATATTTTGTCCCCGTGCCAAAGTAAATCATCTCTGGCCTGCAACGTTATTCCCAGAGATGAAGGGGCATTTACAGAAGCCCGTTTAATTTGAGAGAGCAGGTCTCCCTGAAGTAGCAGGAAGTTCTCAGAGGACAGGATAGTGTCGGGCGGTGCGGAGTCCCTGGTAACACAGAACATCCGAGAGAGTGCATCAGGTTTGGTGTTTTTAGATCCTGGCCTGTACGTGAGATGAAAAGAGAACCTGGAAAAGAAGAGCGCCCATCTAGCCTGACGTGGTTTGAGTCTCTTGGCAGTCCTCAGATACTCCAGGTTCTTATGATCCGTATAGATTAGGATCGGGTGCGCTGCTCCTTCTAGAAGGTACCTCCACTCTTCCAATGCATTTTTAATGGCCAGAAGTTCTCTATCTCCGACATCATAATTCCTTTCAGAGTTAGACAGTTTGCGGGAGAAAAAGGCGACTGGGTGTAACAAAGCCTTGGGTCCCCGCCTTTGGGATAGTACTGCTCCGACTGCCGTTTCTGACGCGTCTACTTCCAGTACATAGGGCAATGTTGGGTCGGGGTGCTTCAGAACCGGTGCGGAAGAAAATAGTTTCTTAAGAGACTCGAAAGCATTTTGAGCTTCAGGAGACCACTGGAAACGGATGCCTTGTTTGGTCAGTTGTGTGATTGGTGATATGATGGCTGAAAATCCCCTAATGAATTTTCGGTAAAAGTTTGAGAACCCGACAAAGCGTTGGATGCCCTTTTTGTCCACTGGGGCTGGCCAGTCTAAGATGGCAGTGACCTTTTGTGGGTCCATCTTGACACCATCGGTGGAGAGGATTAGTCCCAAAAAAGTAATGCTTTGTCGCTCGAACTCGCACTTCTCCGGCTTGGCGTATAGCCCGTGCTGTCGCAGTCTGCTCAATACACTTTTAACATGTCTGCGGTGGTCATCACGGGAAGCAGAGAAAATTAAGATGTCGTCCAAATATGCTACAACGAACAGGTCTAGGAAATCGCGAAAGATATCGTTGATAAAGTGCTGGAATGTTGCTGGGGCATTGCATAGGCCGAACGGCATCACCAGATACTCAAAATGTCCGAATCGGGAGCGAAAAGCCGTCTTCCACTCGTCTCCCTCCCGTATCCGTACCAGATTATATGCCCCTCGGAGATCCAGTTTTGTAAATATGGTTGCTGCTCCCAACCTCTGGAACAATTCGGGTACCAAGGGCAGGGGATAACGGTTCTTGACCGTAACCTTATTGAGTTCACGATAATCTATACATGGGCGAAGGGAACGATCCTTCTTCTCCACAAAGAAGATACCCGCTCCCGCTGGAGAAGTGGAGGGGCGGATGAAGCCCTTCTTTAGATTATCGTCTATATAATCTTTCAGGGCAACAAGCTCCAATTCCGACAGAGGAAAAATCCTTCCAAAAGGGACCTCCACACCCGGGATGAGATCAATCGGGCAGTCATATGGCCGATGTGGGGGGAGAGTTTCAGCTCCTTTCTTGCTAAAGACATCTAAGAAGTCATGGTATGCAATTGGTACAGATAAGCGAGTTTCAACATCAGAGTCCAAGCATAACAAGGATGGCGGATCAGAAGAGAATTCCCGCAAGCAGTGTTTGAGGCAGTAGGAAGAGTGAAACTTAACCTCCCCTCCGACCCAGTTGATAAGAGGGTTATGTGCTTGGAGCCACGGCATGCCAAGGATTATGGGAAACAGCGGGGATGCAATGGCATCCAGGCGTAATAATTCCTTGTGACTATCGGCAATGATCACAGGCAAGGGTATAGTCTGTTGAGTCACCAGTCCGGATTTGATAGCAGACCCGTCGGCCAGATGTACTGAAAGTCCCTGGGCCCTAGGTTGCAAAGGGATTTGATGTTTAGCAATAAAAGACAAGTCCATAAAGCAGCTACAGGCACCGGAGTCTATTATAGCGGAGACAGGAATACTTCTTCCCGGAAGCTGTAATACAATGGGGAGAGCCAGGTGGGTTGGCAGGATGGGCGTGCTGGCGGAGAAGATAATTTGACCCTTGCGGGTCTTTGCTGGACATGACCTCACGTAATGCCCGGGTCTCCCACAATACAGGCAGAGGTTTTCGTGTTGTCGGCGTTGACGTTCCTCAGGGGAAAGTGAGGGACGGGGCACTCTGAGTTGCCTGGGTTCAGGGACATCAGATGTGGGTGCAGCAGCGGTAGGAGATGTCAGGCTGCTGATGTTAGGGGCTCGGGCTAATTTCCAGGCTGGACAGGACGACCTCACCGGTCTCTCTGACTTCTGTCCTCGTAATCGGTGATCACCGGTGAATCTTTCAGGCGTAGGAACCCCGGTTTCTGGAGGTAACATTGCTATGGCTGAAGTAGCTCTTTGCGGGGCCGAGGTAGGTGAGGAAAGAGCCTGGATGCTTCCTTCCAGTCGGATATACGCATCTTGTGCGATTTCAACAGTCTGGGTGAGGTCTTTGAGGTGTAAGCGGAAACCCTCCATGGGAGAGGCTCCCTGCACAGACTCTGACTTGGCTGTTCGGTACTGTCACGTACCTGATGGAAGAGTCTGATTATGCAGAGGGAGGCCTCCCTTACACCTCTCACTCGCGACCCCTGGTAGTGAAGACAGGGGGCGCAGGAGTGTAGAGTCGCACGAGAGCCTGGTAAAGGTCGCTGGTGGTGTGCTGGACCGGAACTGGGACGGAGACTGGAATAGATCCGGAAGCAACTGACGGCCTAACAACTGGAGCTCAGGCAGGTGCGGTCAGATGGGCTGGAAGCGTGGGTACACCAGTCCCAAGCAGGTAGGTACTGGAGCGGGATCAGGTATGAGCAGGTTCAGGCAACTGGCAGGTCTCAGGTTCAGGTAAGTACTGGAGCGGGATCAGGTATGCGCGGGTTAGGCAGCTGGCAGGTCTCAGGTTCAGGTAAGTACTGGAGCAGGATCAGGTATGCGCGGGTTTAGGCAGCTGGCAGGTCTCAGGTACAGGCAGGTTCGGCAACGGGCAGGCAACGAGGTAGCAGAAGGGACAGGCAGGAACGTAGTCAACACAGGCCGGGGGTCAGGTACAGGCAGATCAGCAAGGATGGTCAAACAAACCAGGAAGGGTCAGCTGGAGCAGGATTCAGGTAAACAGGGGTCAGAGGTCTCAGGTAACGCTGTAGACCGAACAGCACAGAGCCCAGCCATCAGCCCCTTCAAATAACCTCATCTGGCGCCATGAGCCGCCGCTGCGCGCTCCCGCGCGTGCCCGCACGCGCACCGCAATCGCGCGTGCCCGCGCGCGTGCGCGCGCCCGCACCGCTACCGCGCATGCGCGAAGGGGCGCCGATATCGTCAATGACATTTCTGGTTTGCCCTTCCTGACACTTGGAGAGGCACAGTCTGATCGCTCGAATTTCAAGGACATCGATCAGTGGTCAAGATTCTTCCAGACCATGAGGCTGGCGTCCGTCTTGATCACAGTCCTATGGAAAGAAAGGAACGACCTCCTGGACCCAACAATTTCACCGCCGACTGGAGCGTCTGCAACTGCTCCAAAGGAAGGAAGACCTTTGCCTCCAAAGAATTCAGGATCCAGTCTAGGGATTTCAGACACTGAGTCGGTACCAACACCGACTTCTGTATGTTCAGTACCCAACCAAAGTCCCAGATGGTCTGACTGGCTATAGACATGTCCTCCTCTAATTCTGAGCCAGAAGCAGCTCTCAGAAGAAGAACGCCCAAGTAGCCCACGATAACAATGTCTCGCTGTCTCAGCAAAGCCCAGATCGGGGCGAGCACCTTGTGAACAACTCTCGGTGCCGACGCTAAGTCAAATTGCAAAGCACAGAAAACTCAGAAGGCTGATGGGGACATGCAAGTATGTAACCCTGGTGTCCAGAGACGCCAGAATTCCCCAAAAACAATACATACACACACTGTGTATGTAGTAGTGCGTATGTTCATACTGTGGCACTGAAGACGCGCATGTCTTAGGAGTGTGGGAGGAAACCGGAGTACCCGGAGGAACCCCACGCAGACACAGGGAGAACATGCAGTTTCCAGGCAGATGGTGTCGGGGTCCGGGTTTGAACCAGCGACCCTCTTGCTGCCAGGTGAGGGAGTTAATCACAACCCCACTGTGCTGCCCTACAAGGTAATGAGGGCCCTGGGGTCCAAGATTGGACGGACACCGTCCTTCTGTGGGACTACCAACAGATTCAAATAGAATCCCTGAAACCCTTCCACGAGGGGCACAGGTAAAAATATTCTGCACCAGAGCAAGTCATGTACTGCTCCCATCAAGGCAGACCGACGAGCCGGAAGGATAGGAAAAATTTGAGGGAAAGACCTGTGGACAAGGAGAGTCTATCTTGTATGCCAAATTGACCACCTCGCAGAGAAGCGGAGAGGTCCACCGAGCTGCAACCTCGCAAAATCATCCCCCCCACCCTTGAGTCGGGTGGGGACAAAATACCATGCGTAGCATGGAATGTCAGCCGACACATTCGTGCACGGACCCAGGGACGCTTCTGTCCCCCAATTAGAGCCTTGTCAGCCCGAGAGGATCTACTGACGAAAATATCGCTACTGCGTGGAATCGGAGGGCCCCGGCCAATGGCATGGCTCCTTCCCCACAGAGGACTGTGAAAGAAGAGTGCTCTTACCTCCAGTGACATCTTAACAATGTCGTCCAAAAAACCTCAGAAAGGCAATCTGCCAGAGCTCACTTGGGAGCTTAGCCAGCGGACCAGCATTCCAGCCAATCAGGTGGCGCAGCACCACCGCAGATACAGAGGTTCTGGAAATCAGTTACATACACACACCAAGCATGTATTAGTGTATACGGTTTACCGTGGCACCGAAGGCGCGCGTGTCCTTCGATTGTTGGAGGAAACCGGATCACCCGGAGGAAACCCACGCAGACACAGGGAAAACATGCCAACCCCAGCAAACTGTGATGGGGCCCATTTTAAATACACACACTGTGTGTATACCATGGTGCAGAAGGCATGCATGCCTTTGGGGTGTGGGAGGAAACTGGAGTACCCGGAGGAAACCCAAGCAGACACAGGGAGAACATGCAAACTCCAGGCAGAAGGTGTCCTGGTTCGAACCAGTGACCCCCTTGCTGCCAGGTGAGGGAGTTAACCACTACACCACTGTGCTGCCCTACATGGAAAGTCGCAGCCATATATAGGTCACAATACTGACCCCAGCATCACCGCCTTGGACCTCCTATCAGAAGGGTCCTGTATGATAACGGACCGCCATGCGCTGGGGAACCACAAGGACCTCTGCGGCCGTTCCCATTCCTTATGTATGAACTATCAAAGAAAGTAAGATAAGGAAAAAAAGCCACAAAGCGGGCAGATTTGTGTGACCTAAAGGGAGACAGACTCCTCTGCGGAAGTCCCAGCTGCATTCCCAGCTGGAGAGTGTCCCACACAGCATCAGAAGTGAATTTAGAAGTGCCCTGATAAACATTTCCCAGAAAATGGCGGGGGGAGGGGGCGCTTTCTTACCCCCCTTACGCCCGCAATCCGTTTCTACCTTGGCAACAAAAAGGTTCCAGGACGATCTATAATGTATCCAAGGAAACCGCAGGTGCAAGGGCACCATTTGCTGCCTCTGGCAATGTATGGGGAAGAAAGGTCACATACTGACTCGATAAAAACGCCCACTGACATAAGATTCCACCCTCCATGACTGACCGGGGGGTAACCCAGGGGACTCACCGCCCAGAAGGAGACCGCTCAGCATCGCTGCTCGCCTTGTACACACAGCGAGCGCGTGTGTGATGAAGAAGCTGTGAGGAGAAGATACTGCGCTGTTCAGAAGCCAGTGCTAGAGGCCAAACCCACACCAAAATGGCCGCCAGACGCCTCAGATGTAAAAGGGCACGGACCACAAGAAAATGGCCGCCCGCAATACCGACCTGCGCCACAGCGCGGCTACAAAAAAATGGTCGCCAATGGAAGTTTAAGTACAGAAAAAAACAAAACACACTGAAAATGGCGGCAGCGCCGCAAAAAATGGCGCCCGAGGCCGGGATGTGGATGAGAAGGCCTGCAGAGACTTCCCAGGAGACAGACCCCCCTCACAGAAAGTGGACCCTGGCGCCCCATGGTCCCCCACAGGGACTCGGAGCCCCCCCACAGGTACACCCCGGATGCAGCGGGCCCTAGGGCAGGAGGGGAAAGGGCGACAGAGCAGGGAAAGGGAGGACAGGAGAACCCCTAAATCCCGGAAATGCCCAGCTGTTCCATACTGCCGAGACAGGAGGAACCGTACTTACCCGTCCTTGCGAGGACAAGCTGGCGCGTCCCTGACAGACCCACAACCGATGGTACGGAGTAGCTGTCGGCCTGGTCCACTGTGAGTGAGGTAACAAGCAGCCCAGTCATATGTGGACCCTGGAGCATGTGCTCACCGGCCACCCCTAGAGCCATGGGGAATGTCGTGGTCAGAACCAAGCGCGAAGCAAGGGATTGACACGCTCGATGGCCGGAACTGGGAAGACTACAAGGATCTATATATCCAGCCTGTCGCCCACCTGGCAGTTGATAGAAGATATCACAAAAAAAATAAAAAAATACATTTGTTCAGGACTCTGGGCCCAAAGGGAGCTACGTCCTTCTCTGCAAGGCAGAAAAAAACTGAAGCTGCTGACTGCATGTCAGGGAAACTTCCAAACCAACCAGCACCCAGTACGCGCGCATGGTGGGTCGGGGCTTTGGCGCATGCGCGGGAAAGTGCTCCGGCGTTCGCGGGTGCGCGCGCCGATGCAACGGCGCACGCGCGTGCGGCTGCGCCAATCAGGATACAGGCAGGCATATATAAAGAGGCCTAGCTCACTGACAGGTTGCTGGTTTGTTGTCAGCTTTCCTGTGTATCCAGTTTCCTGAATCCTGCTTGAAAACCCAGTTGTGACCCGGACCGGCTTGATTACCTCTTTCATCTCTCCTGGACCTGACCTTCTGCTTGTTTTACGGACTTCTGCCTTCTACCTGTGCTTGACCCTTGGCCTGTGACCCGGATCTGCTGTTTTCTCCAGCCCTTGACTTCCTGCCTGTACCTCGGATCTTCCTTGTGATCTTCAGCCCTGATCTGATTCCTATACCTATCTGGACTTTGCTATCAGCAACTTTAAACCCTCGATCTGCACTACCAGCCGCAGCTGGTTTCCGTCAATCCCTGCTGAACCTGACTGTCGGAAATATTATCTTCAGCTCCTGTTTATCCCTGCTACCGCCTCGTGATTAACCTCCAGCATCTTCACGGACTACTCAGCTATTCCAGCCAGCCTTGCAAGTCCTCTCCACCTGCTGGTCACCAGTGCCTCTTCTCGCCATTCTCTCCCTGTCTCACTTCCAGGGGGCGGAGTGCGTCAAGTTGCAAGGGTGAACCGCTCTCGGCATCTCGGCCTCGGTAAGTATCCGTTGTGACACTGCAGGTAGGAGGGTTATGTATGGAGGGACCGCCCCCTGAGCGGGGCTGTTCAACTCTGTTAAAGTTACATGTTTTAAGATAACTAACATGTTCTGCCTAGTCCTCTCCTATGAACAGGAACATAACCCACTTTGTCAAGATTTAAGGAGCTGTGTCCGTCCATGGACGATAAGAGAAATTGAGTTGATAATTCAGAACTTGGATAACCATAGGGGAATTATGTAGCACAGAGTAACTGTGGCATCAAAATCATTTTAATAAGATTTATCCTTCCCACTGGAGACAGCTTCAGCCTAGTCCACACCTTTACCCGATCGCGACAGCGATAGAGCAGAAGGGTCAAATTAAGTTGGACATAGTCTAATGGGCATGGAGTAACCTGTATTCCCAAATATCTAAAAGATGTGGAGACCGGAATATCCTGTATGGTCAATAAAAGGGGGTCTGGTGTCCCATCTATTAGCATTATTGAGGACTTAGTCCAATTTATAACCAGGCCTGAGTACTCTCCAAATCTCCTTATAACCGCCGTAACCTCTTAAGGAAGTAGATTTTTTTCCATGAAGTTCTCCGTAATGAAATACCTGTATTTTAAAACGGTATTGAAGTGGATGAGGGCAGCTACATGTTCAACGGCCAGGGCAAACAAAAAGGGGCACAACCCTGCCTTGTGCCTCTGTGTAAGTTAAAGCTCTGTGAAGTCCTTTCCCAATCCCAGGTGGCCGCTACAGGGGCACTATATAGTAACTGGACCCAAGAAATAAACCGGCTTCCAAACTCAAATTTACGCATAACTGCCCAGAGATATTCCCATTCAAGGCTATCAAAAGCCTTATGGACATCCAGGCACAGTAGTGCTCGATCGCCAGTGTTATCTGCTGGAGACTGATTAAGGAAAAGTCTACGCAAGTAATAGCAGTCAATTTTTGGGGGGAAGGAATCCAGATTGGTCCGAGTGGATAATAGTGGAAAATACCTTGTTTAATTAAGCATAGAGCTAAAACTTTTGCCAAAATCTTTACATCATTTTGCAGGAGGGATATAGGCCTATATGAGCCCCGGATCAAGGGGATCCTTATTCGGCTTCAATACCAATACGATATTGGCCCTAGTCATAGAGAGGAAGGCAACAACTTTATTTCCTCATTAAACACCTTCAACAGTTTAGGTAGTATGCAATATGCGTATTGTTTCTGCACTTTGATGGGTATCTCATCATCTCCTCGGGCCTTAGAATTGGGGAACAAACTGGTCGCCAACTGCAATTTCTCCAAAGTCAGAGGGGCATCCAATTGCCTTCTGGAGGAGGCAGACATGCCGGGCAATTGAACCGTATGAAGATATCTATTCAGAGATTCTAACAAATAAGTTTGGACACATGCAAGGAGGAATAATAGTCTACTAGTTCTGACATAATCTGGTCTGGGGAGTTAGTCACTCATCCGGTATGCGTTCGCAACACAACAATGGATGGGGATTGCTGAGAATGAGCAATTTTTGCTAACAGGCGACCAGTATGTACCAGTTTATATAATCACACACATAGGTTGGACTTGTGTCTTTTTTCAACCTCACATACTATGCAACTATGTATGCTCACCCTCCATGTAAAAGGCCAGCTTATTAAAAAATCTCTTCCGCTCTGGTGCCGAAGCAGTAGTACAATAAAAGCCTGGTGGGCTGTCAGCTATGCCTCCCTATTATTATCTGTCGGATTAGCAATGAATTCTGCCTCCAAGTCACCTGCCAACCATTCTAATTCCTTCCCTCTGAGCACTCGTGTTCCGCTTGATAGCTTGAATCTCTCAGGGAAAAAAAGAATGGGATTTTTGTACTCACCGTAAAATCCTTTTCTCTGACGTCCATGGACTGACACAGCTTCTAATACTGAAACACGTGGGTATATGTCCCTGCTCGCAGGAGAAGATCTAGGCAGAATGTTAGATATTACAACATACATTCTAAAAAACCAGAGCTGAACAGCCCCGCCCAGAGGGCGGTCCCTCCTGACATAACCCTCCTAACTGCAGCTAGCAGCCTCAGTTCGTAACAAAGCAGTACAACCGTTAACCACTTCCATACAGGGCTTTTTATACCACTTCCATACCGGGCCTATTCTGGCACTTCTCTCCTACATGTACAAATCATCATTCTTTTGCTAGAAAATTACTCAGAACCCCCAAACATTATATATGTTTTTTTTAGCAGACACCCTAGGAAATAAAATGACGGTCGTTGCAACTTTTTATCTTGCACGGTATTTGCGCAATAATTTTTCAAACGCCTTTTTTTGGGGAAAAAAATGGTCTCATGAATTAAATAATAACAAAAACAGTAAAGTTAGCCCAATTTCTTTGTAAAATATGAAAGCTTATGTTACGCCGAGTAAAAAGATACCCAACATGTCACGCTTTAAAATTGCGCACACTCATGGAATGGCGGCAAACTTCGGTACTTAAAAATCTCCATAGGCGACGCTTTGAAAATTTTTACAGGTTACCAGCTTCTAAGCGCGAGCTATTGGGGACGGACGTTTTAAAAAAATATATATATTTTTCTTTTTTTTTACTTATTTTTTTTTTTTTTACACTTTTTTTTTTTATCACTTTTACTCCTATTACAAGGAATGTAAACATCCCTTGTAATAGGAATGTGTGTGACAGGTCCTCTTTATGGAGAGATGCGGGGTCAATAAGACCCCACATCTCTCCTCCACGCTGGAAAGCATGAGATCGTGAACATTTTTTCACTGATCTCATACTTACAGCCGCAATGGCGGCTTTGTTTACATTTGAGGACCCGGGCGTGACGTCATCACATCGCGCCCGGGCCTCCGACGATCATAGAGATGACTGGTGACCATCTGGTCACCAGTCATCTCTATGCTCGTCACGTGACCCACCACCGGCGCCGACAATTCTCTCCGGGTCCCCGATGGCACGGGAGAGCCCGGAGAAGCACTGGATGGCGGCGGGAGGGGGGGATGTCCCCTTCCGCCGCCTATAAGAATGATCAAGCGGCGGAACCACCGCTATGATCGTTCTTATGGTGCGCAGGATCGCCGGCTGAAAAAAGGATATCTGAATGATGCCTCTAGCTGCAGGCATCATTCAGATATCCCCCTTCAAACCCAGGACATCATATGACGCCCACCCGGAGGGAGAGAGGGTTCCTGCCGGCGTCATTTTCCAATGGCCCGGTATGGAAGGGGTTAAAGAAGGGTGGGTGCTGTGTCAGTCCATGGACGTCAGAGAAAAGGATTTAACGGTGAGTACAAAAATCCCATTTTCTCTTATCGTCCATGGACTGACACAGCTTCTAATACTGAAACACGTGGGACGTCCCAAAGCAGTATCAGAAAAAGGGTGGGAGCAGTAGTAAAGGAAAAACCAATCTTCACTCCAAGCAAGCAGAGCTCCTCAACGGAGGAGTTGCAACTTTAAACAGCGGCCTGCAAAACCTTGCGGCCGAAGGAAGCATCCGAAGATGCAGCCACATCAACCTTATAGAACTTAGAAAAGGTATGTGCGGACGACCAGGTCGCCGCCTTGCACACTTGTGCAACCGACGCTTGATGTCGGAAAGCCCAGGAAGCACCAATTGCCCTGGTGGAATGCGCCGTAACCGGAAAGGGAGGTGCCCGACCCTTAATGGCATAGGCCCGTATGACGGTCTGTCTGATCCACCTAAAAACGGTGGCAGACGACACCGCCTGGCCCTGTTTTGGACCAGAGACAGACACAAACAGTGAGTCAGACTTCCGAATGGAAACAGTAGCAGACAGGTACACCCGTAAGGCTCGTACCCATCTAAAGTGTGAAGCGCAAACTCTCAGGGATGCGATGGGTGAGGACACAAGGGCGGAAGAACAATGTCCTCATTAAGGTGAAAGGCCGAGACCACCTTTTGAAAGGCAAGATGGTCGTGGGCGCAACACCGCCTTATCCTTATGGAGGACCAAGTAAGGTGACTTGCAGGATAAGGCCGCCAACTCAGACACCCGTCTAACAGAAGTAATGGCCACTAAGAAAGCCACCTTCTGGGACAAGGTCAAGAGAGGAATCTCTCTGATATTTTCAAAGGGATGTTCTTGGAGAACCGAGATGCACCAAATTCAGATCCCAAGGAGGGAGAAAAGGCTTGACAGGGGGGATCACATGGTGAACCCCCTGCACAAAGGTGCTAATCAATGAATGGCCCGCTAGCGGTCATTGAAAAAGACAGCCCAGGCCAAAATCCGAACCTCGATGGTACGCAAGGCCAGCTTTTGGGTAACACCACGCTGTAAGAACAGCAAAATCCTGGGAACGGAATACGTCCGTGGATGCCAATCAAGCTCCTCGCACATAGCGATGTAAGCCTTCCAGGTACGGTGATAAATCTTTTTGGAGGAAGATTTCCATGCCCACAACATAGATGAGATGACCGAATCTGAGAGACCTCGGTCCCTCAGCACCGGGCTTTCAACAGCCATGCCAATAAAGCCAAGGACTGTAAAGCAGGATGAAGTATGGGACCATGAGACAGAAGATCCACCCAAATAGACAGTCGCCAAGGAACGTCTGCGACTAGCCGAAGTAGATTGGCGTACCAATGTCGCCGTTCCGGAGCAATGAGGATCACCGGAATGGCCTCGGCCCCTACTCTGCGAAGTAGGCGAGGCAACAGCAGTAGCGGAGGGTAAGCATACATCAGGCGATACTGCCCCCACGGGCCATCAACGTGTCTGACGCGTTTGCCCAGGGATCCCTGGACCTGGCCACGAATCTCGACACCTTGCGAGTGAGCCGAGAGGCCAGAAAGTCCACATCCGGTGCCCCACCTCCGGTAAAGGAGGTGAAAACACCTCCGGATGTAAGGACCCTTCCCCTGGAATGCACACGGCCGACACGACCATCCTGCAGCGGGAAGGGTATGATAATCCCAAAGAGACCCCGCAATGTATCGGAAAAGGGAGGCCCCAGCTTACGAGGTGCCTCAATTGTTGGCCAAGGCAACATGACAGAGTTTCCCTAGAAACTCGGTCAGTGGACCAGTAACTCCGCCTCTACAGGTGGCGCAAACCCACCCCGGGCACAGAGACCCTAGAGGCTAAAGCAGTTGCAGTGCACCTGCTGGTCGACTGATAGATGAAGCAGAGGCTTTTGCCCAGTCATTGAGCTTCAGAAACGCCAGAGACGCAGCCACTAACGGGCGTAACGCTAACCTCAGCATGGCGAACACAGTTCAAGCCAGTGCTTCTGATCACCACCGAAGGGCAGGTGGAAGGTGGTACCCCTGATACCAGGGATCCTTATGATAATGCTCCATCCAGCAGCTACTCCATTGATAAGTGCTGATTGTACAAACACATAGTTTATACTGTGTATTGCGTCAAAACGCACAATTAGAGCATTGGAGGAAACCCACTCAGCCACAAAGAGCATAGTACAACCACATACGGCGTATGTAGTTTAGTATGTGTGGCTAAAGATATTAAACACGTTGATACTGTGCCAGCGATGAAAGCACGCACATCATTGGGGCATGGGCGGAAACCAGCCACGCAGACTGCGTACACAACAGTGTAGGCATGTTAGCATGCGAATAAACAAATTGCACATGTTTATGCTGTGCATAGCGCTGAAAATGCACACACCATTGGAGCGCGGGGGGGAAAACCGGAGCACCCGGATGAAACCCACACAGACTGCACACGCATACCGTGTAGGTACTATAGTATGTGCGATAAACATTATGAACATGTCTATGTGTGCATAGCGCCGAAGGCGCGCACACCGTTGGCGTGTAGGAGGAAACCGGAGTACCCGGAGGAACCCCACGCCGACCCAGAGAATACAATACATACATACATCTACTGTGAATGTATCTAATGTTGTGTATAAACATAATGTGTATGTTTATACTGTGTATGGCACCAAAGGCGCGCATGTCATGTAGCGTGGGTGGAAACCGGAGGACCCGGAGGAAACCCACGCAGACTGCACACACATGTAGGTATGTTAGCATGTGAATAATCAAATCGCACAAGTTTAGGCTGTGCATAGCGCCGAAAGCGCCCATACCATTGGAGTGTGGGAGGGAACCTGGAGTACCCAGAAGAAACCCACACAGACTGCATACACATACCGCGTAGTAGGTATTATAGTATGCGTGATAAACATATGGAACATGTTTAAACTGTGCAGAGAGCCAAAGGCGCACATACCGTCAGAGCGTGGGAAAAAACCGGAACATCGGGAAGAAACCCACGCAGACAGCACACAGATACCGTGTAGGAATGATAGCATGTGAATAAACATATTGCACATGTTTATGCTGTGCATTACCATTGGACGGTCGGAGGAAACCGGAGTACCCGGAGGAAACCCACACAGACAGCATACACCTACTGTAAGTATTTATAGTATGTGTAATAAACATATTGAACATGTTTATACTGCGCAGAGAGCCGAAGCGCACACACAGTGTAGAGTCATGTATAAACATAATGTGTATGTTTATATCGTGTATGGCACTGAAGACACAGCATTGGAACGTTGGAGGAAACCCATGCAGACACAGAGACCAATAACACATACATACACTGTGAATGTATCCAGTGTAGAGTTAAAAGATAAGTTCAAATTATGGCGCCGAGGCGCATAATCTTCTCTGTATCATTCCAATCTGCTTAAATGTGCTGCCGAAACAGCATGCAGGTAAAAAGTAACCTCTGACACCTCAGACCGTGGTCCTGTCAGAGCTCAGAGCGTTCCCCAGGAAATGGCGGGAAACCACAGGTGCAGAGACCCTGTTGTTGCCTCAGAGACATCACACAGAAAGCACACAGGGACTAGAGAAATAAATGAAATTCCCCCCACCATGCTGCACTGACCGGGGGGGGGGGGGGGGGGGGTACTGTGTACCACTGTATCATCCATGCTGCTAAACAGTGAGTGGAAACAATGAGAGAGCTGTGTAAAAGAAAATCTACAGCATCCAGCTTGAGAGTGTCCCTCACAGCATCAATGAGTTCACTTACAAGCGCCCTGTCATTTACTGACTCAGAACTGGAGTCTTCCTCACAAGGAAAGTCCTGTTCAAAAACATTAAAATATTCAGAGCTAGGGTCCCGAGCAGCAGCAGCTAGGCCCATATCTGAATCAGAGCACTCCCCATGTGGAGATTGTGCTTTATAGCTCCCTTACGCTCGCACTCCGCTTCCATCCTGACAAGAAATGTTTCCAGGACTGCCGACAACTGGTCCATAGGGACAGAAGGTGCTGGAGCACTGCCAGTTGCCTCTTAAAGGGTGGGGAAGCGGGTGACCAGACTCCATACTCGCCGCCCTCTGAGACCTTAACGCACTTACCCGTCCCAGAGGGACCCACTGGTGTGTTTCAGACAGACCTATCACAAAGTAGTACTGAGTACTGAGTAGCTGTTGGCCCGGTCCACTGCGAAAGATACAGCAGGCACTGTTCAATCTTGTGAGGACCGCGGAGCATAAAAGCCCACCGGCCCCCCCTGGAGTCATGGGGCATGTCGTGAACTGAGTCTCACGCACACAAGGCGAGGATCAGCACGCTCGATGGTCGGACAGGGAAGACTACGAGGATACCTCGTACCCAACTGTTGCCCAGCCGACAGTTATTTGAAGATCTCAAAAATAAAACAATAAAATTCTCAAAGGAATAAAAAAAATGTTCCAGGAGACTGGCTCCTGAGAGAGCCACGTCTTCTCCTGGGGCTGCTAGCTGCAGGTAGGAGGGTTATGTCCAGAGGAACCGCCCCCTGGGCTGGGCTGTTCAGCTCTGCTTTTTTAGAATGTATGTTGTAACATCTAACATTCTGCCTAGATCTTCTCCTGCGAGCAGGGACATATACCCACGTATAACAAAGGGAAAAAAACCGCGCTTACTACGAAAAATAATTAATTAAATTAAATTAATAATACAATAATAAAGTCCTTACAGCAGCAATAAAAGTGGGATAAACACAAATAGAAATAAAAAAGAAAATCGCGCTAAGGAATCACAAATTATTGAATAAAGTCCAATTGGCAGGCTGGTGTGAAAGGAACACAAAAATCCCAATTACTGAATAAACCTGGAAGAATTCATGCTTACCAGATAAGTAAGCCAATAGAACATATGGCTTTTACCCAGCCAGGGCCTTTCAATTCCCACAAGGTTGATTCGTCAGAGAATTATTGGGTATGGTCGCTTGAACTATGACTCCATATTATGTATTACATTCAACCCAAAAAGGAGAGAGAAAAAAAAACATAGCGTGATCCTGTCTCGATAATTAGTCAATAGAAATCAGCATTGTGAACAACACTCGATGTGGGAAGCATGCAAAAAGTGAACCACCACCTCACAGTCAATCTCCTTACCAGATTGCACTACATAAGGAGCTTTAAGCCAAAAAACACCCCAAACACAGAAGGTTGTGATCCACCACCTCTCATGCAATCTTCTTACCAGATAGCTAGTGTAATACAGCCTGATGTATGTAGGTGACGATCCGTAACCGAAATCCTATAGATAGCTGCAGGCTCGAATGATAAGGGGGTGAAATCAGATTCTCCCCACTGGGACCGTAAATCCACGTATGCAGTGTGATCATTTATTACCCAAGAGAAAGAATGAAGGAGATCGATAGTGTAATACCTTCAGTACATTTAATAAAATAAGGCAATTACACTTACATGAAATCGTATAAAAACAAACAGAGAAAAACGAAGCCGGCCGGCTGCAATATAGAACTCCCGTCCTGCGAACGTGGTGACGTCAGCACGTACCCCCTCAAACGCGTTTCGTCACAAAGGACATTCTCAACAAGGGGGAGAGATGTTGTTGAGAATGTCCTTTGTGACGAAACGCGTTTGAGGGGGTACGTGCTGACGTCACCACGTTCGCAGGACGGGAGTTCTATATTGCAGCCGGCCGGCTTCGTTTTTCTCTGTTTGTTTTTATACGATTTCATGTAAGTGTAATTGCCTTATTTTATTAAATGTACTGAAGGTATTACACTATCGATCTCCTTCATTCTTTCTCTTGGGTAATAAATGATCACACTGCATACGTGGATTTACGGTCCCAGTGGGGAGAATCTGATTTCACCCCCTTATCATTCGAGCCTGCAGCTATCTATAGGATTTCGGTTACGGATCGTCACCTACATACATCAGGCTGTATTACACTAGCTATCTGGTAAGAAGATTGCATGAGAGGTGGTGGATCACAACCTTCTGTGTTTGGGGTGTTTTTTGGCTTAAAGCTCCTTATGTAGTGCAATCTGGTAAGGAGATTGACTGTGAGGTGGTGGTTCACTTTTTGCATGCTTCCCACATCGAGTGTTGTTCACAATGCTGATTTCTATTGACTAATTATCGAGACAGGATCACGCTATGTTTTTTTTTCTCTCTCCTTTTTGGGTTGAATGTAATACATAATATGGAGTCATAGTTCAAGCGACCATACCCAATAATTCTCTGACGAATCAACCTTGTGGGAATTGAAAGGCCCTGGCTGGGTAAAAGCCATATGTTCTATTGGCTTACTTATCTGGTAAGCATGAATTCTTCCAGGTTTATTCAGTAATTGGGATTTTTGTGTTCCTTTCACACCAGCCTGCCAATTGGACTTTATTCAATAATTTGTGATTCCTTAGCGCGATTTTCTTTTTTATTACATATACCCACGTGTTTCAGTATTAGAAGCTGTGTCAGTCCATGGACGATAAGAGAAAAAGGAATTTAACTTCTATGTAGCCTTGGCTACAGTTGGAGGGCAGACCTCCAATTGTACAATTAATGGGGAGTGGTCATATATACTTCTGAGGGCATAATTAACCTCTAAATTATAGCTAGTGAGGGTGGTCGAGTGTCAACATATATGTAAACAATTAATTAACCGCACCATCATCCCTGTAAAAATGTGAAAACTAGCAAAACAGGATATGGGACTTTAAAGGTGCTGATTGACAAATTGTATAGATCACAAGACAAGTGATATATAGAAAAATAGAAAATATTTATTAATTACATACATAAAAAATGCACTGATATACACACATATATGACTATCGCAGGTATACACCTACTACCTAACACAAGACAGTCACTAGGTAATATCAGCTGCAAAAGTGCGTCTGTGAAAAATTCTACAGTTTCGCCATTAAGGCTTCATCAGGAATAGACGCATGAAGTAACTCTTTAATGAGTAGTGAAGTGATTTCCAGCTTAAAGGTATAAGAAAAAACAAAAACAAATTAGATACATAAAATTGCATTCACAATAGAGCAAACTTCCAGCACAAGATGCACAAAAAACCTCCCATAGATTCGGTGCCCACCCAATGATTGGACAATGCAGACCACCTTCTTATGGTGCATACCTTGTGGGGGCACCATGGATCTGAAAGAATCAACCACCGTCAACAACTCGCCGCAACAACCCCATCCATAGTGGTCGCAGATCCCATAAGGGAGGGTAGAGGTATATTGAAGGTTCCAACCAACATTATATTTGCCTGTGAATGATATTCAGATGAATAATCACCAATAGAGTTGAGCGGACACCTGGATGTTCGGGTTCGACGGGTTCGGCCGAACTTCGGAAAAAAGTTCGGGTTCGGGACCGAACTTTAACCCGAACCCGAACCCCATTGAAGTCAATGGGGACCCGGGCTTCTAAGGACTAAAAAGGCTCTAAAAAAGTAATGGAAAGGGCTAGAGGGCTGCAAATGGCAGCAAAATGTTGTTAAGAGCATAGCAAGTGCTCTGCAAACAAATGTGGATAGGGAAATAACTTAAAATAACATAGAAAAAAGAAAAAAATATGCTGGAGGCCCCCTTTTCAGCAGAAGAGGTACGGGAAGTCATTAAGAACCTCAGAAACTCAACGGCACGTTGCCACACATATGGTGGGAATGCCCCAGAATACGCCCTTTCTGGAATAAATTATTCAATTTAATGGATAAGCTAGTGGGAAAATAAAATACTTTGAAATAAAAATGTAGCGGGGTGCTAAATTTAAGGGAAGTGTTTGAGTGGTAAATAGGCTCAAACACCCTAATTCTGTAGGATTCATGGACCATTTTGTCCTCGGGGGACAGTATTGGTGTGAAGTTCCCTGCGGCCTACAGGTGGCGCTGCCATGGTAGGCTAGGGTTGAACCGCCGATACAGTGCTGTGCCTTTTGTGTCTCCTCTTGGCAGTAGTACAGCGAGGCGGGGAACCTGCTGTGCATGCCAGGAGAGCATATAAAAGGGGCAGAGCTTTGGCCTGGGGGCTGATGTCCAGTGGGGTCCACGCCCAGGTGCCTTCGGCCTGGGTGCATGTGTTCCTGTTCCATCTCGGGTACCTTTAGCTCGGGGTGAGGTACTATCCTGGAGTTCCTGCTGCCCTGGGTATGGAGGCCTAGGTGCGGGAGTAAAGCCTGGAGTCCAGAGCCTTCGTCTGGAGTCCGCTAAGGGTCGAGGAGTCTTAGGGTGCCGCCTCGTGTAGGGGACCATGTTCCAGGGAAGGGAGGATCATTCTGATGGACCGATGCGGGAGTCACGGTGAAGGAAGGGTCTGTTGACTCCCTGGAGAGATGTCTTCCCCTTGATATGGGCTAGGTTCGTAGAAGGAGAAGCTCATGGTCATCTTGACTGTATCAGAGGCCTTATTCACCCGGCCCGTGGCAGGGGCCTTATACACCCTGGTCTGTGGCAGAGACCAAAGTTCTCCAGGTCCGTGGCAGGGGCCTTGTACACCCGGTCTGTGGCAGAGACCAACCTCAAGGTCTGTGGCAGAGACCGTGCACCTAAAACTGTTTGAGAAACCTAAGCAGTGAAGTGAATGTGCTACGTTTGTGCCTGGACCTCCTCCACACCTTAAGCTGTCCTGTTTCTTTGCTCTAACCTTTTCTATTCGAGTAGAGTTTATTTTGCCATGAGAGAATAAGAGTTGTAATTTCAGCTGGTGTGGACATTGACTTTACTGGAAATTAAAGGACTTGCCTCTACCTACAGTAGAGGTGAGAATCATCCTCTGGAGGAGTTTTGACTCCGGCTGTGGACACGGCCCGTCAAGTACACCGCTCAACCTCTTTATATAGGAGGGTACGGGCTGGTAGTGCGGTGTGCCTTTCTCCCTCCTGCGAGGAGCCAACAACATAAAGGCAGGTAAGGGGGAAAGGATCTGTGCGCTACAAAAAAATAAAATAAAAATTATAATCTTGACCTAGGAGGACGAGGTCCATATGGAGTAGGAGGTTGAGGTGGCGGTGGATGTGGCTGTGTAGGTGGAAGCGGCGGTGGAGGAGGACGAGGTAGCCAACACTGGTTCAAAAATACAACAATGGCTGGGTAAGGCTGGTGATGTGTCGAATTCTGTCCCCCGTCAAATAGTGTCCACCCTGTACTGCGCTTGCTCAGTATGTAGGACAAGGGGATTTAGAAAATCTCCCAAGACGAACGGCGCCTGCGTGGTGAGTTCAGGTGAAGGCCACACCATCCGTGGTTCAAGCCGAGCCAAGTGAGGCCGTGCCCGAAGCGTGGCGAACGAACCGAGCCCGTGAGGGGCCCTGTTACTATGTGCTACCGTATGTCCACTTGGATGGTGGGGCTTGAACCTGCACTCACTGCGCAGGCGCCGTTCATCTTCGGAGATTTTGTGAATCTCCTTGTCCTCTGTACTGCGCAAGCGCTGCGCCTTCGCAGTATGGGCCGGACACAATCCGATGGCCGGACAGTTTTTGTCACAACACCAGTATACATGTCTATTCTGCACAAGGTACAGACAAGTCCTGTGGGATCCATGCCTGGTTCATTTTAATGAACGTGAGCTTGTCCACATTGGCTCTGGACAGGCGGCTGCGCTTGTCTGTGATAACGCCCCCTGCCGTGCTAAATACACGTTCAGATAATACACTGGCTGCAGGGCAGGCCAGCACCTCCAAGGCATAAAGGACAAGCTCAGGCCATGTGCCCAATTTGGAGACCCAGAAGTTAAAGGGGGCAGACCCGTCATCCAGTACGTGTAGGCCTGTGGACACATACTGCTCAACCATGTTGGTGAAATGCTGCCTCCTGCTAAGACGTTCCATCTCAGCTGGTGGTGCTGGTTGTTGTGGCGTGCTGACAAAGCTTTTCCACATTTCAGCCATGCTAACCCTGCCTTCTGAGGTGCTGCCGGTGCCCCGGCTGCATTGGCGACCTCTTCCTCCTCCTCTGCCTTCGCCTTGTGCTTCCACCGTACGCCCGCTGTCAGGTGGGAATGCCACCAGCAGCGCGTCTACCAGCGTGCGCTTGTACTCGCGCATCTTACGATCCCGCTCCAGTGAGGGAATTAAGGACGGTACGTTGTCCTTGTAATGGAGATCCAGCAGGGTGGCCACCCAGTAATCAGCACCAGTTAAAATGTGGGCAACTCTGCGGTCATTGCGGAAACACTGCAGCATGTAATCGCTCATGTGTGCCAGGCTGCCCAGAGGCAAAGAAAAGCTGTCCTCTGTGGGAGGTGTATCGTCTGTGTCCTCTGTATCCCCCCAGCCACGCACCAGTGATGGCCACGAGCTGGTCTGGGTGCCACCCTGCTGTGAAAATGGCTCCTCCTCCTCCATCTCCTCCTCCACCTCGTCATCCTCCAGAACTGTGCCCTTTCTGCCGGACAATTGTGTACCTGGCGTTTGTTGGTGCAGGAACCCACCCTCGTAGCCACTTGTGAAAGACTGCCCTGAAAGCCTTTGAAATGATCCCGCTTCCTCCTCCTCCTCCTCATCCTCATGTGCCACATCCTCTTCCATCATCGCCCGAAGCATTTTTTCAAGGAGGCATAGAACTGGGATAGTAACGCTGAGAACGGCGTCATTGGCACTGGACATGTTGGTGGAGTACTCAAAACAGCGCAACAAGGCACACAGGTCTCGCATGGAGGCCCAGTTATTGGTGGTGAAGTGGTGCAGTTCTGCAGAGTGACTCACGCGTGATTGCTGCAGCTGAAACTCCACTATCGCCTGCTGCTGCTCACACAGTCTGGCCAGCATGTGCAAGGTGGAGTTCCACCTTGTGGGCACGTCACATATGAGGCGGTGAGCGGGAAGGCCGAAGTTACGCTGCAGCGCTGACAGGCGAGCAGCAGCAGGGTGAGAACGCCGAAAGTGCGCACACACAGCCCGCACTTTCTGCAGCAGCTCTGGCATATTGGGGTAATTTTTAAGGAACCTCTGGACCACCAAGTTCAGCACATGCGCCAGGCAAGGGATGTGCGTCAAACCGGCTAGGCCCAGAGCTGCTACGAGATTTCGCCCATTATCGCACACCACCAGGCCGGGCTTGAGGCTCACTGACAGCAACCACTCATTGGTCTGTTGTTCCATGTCCCTCCACAACTCCTGCGCGGTGTGGGGTTTTTCCCCCAAACAGGAAAGTTTTAAAACTGCCTGCTGTCGTTTACTCCTGGCTGTGCTGAAGTTGGTGGTGAAGGTGTTACGCTGACCGGATAAGGAGGCGGTAGAGGATGAGGAAGCGGAGTAGGAGGAGTTAGCAACAGGAGGCAAACTGAAGCGCCCTGCAATCCTCGGTGGTGGAAGGACATGCGCCAAACTGCTATCTGCCTCAGGCCCAGCCACCACTGCATTTACCCAGTGTGCTGTTAGGGAGATATAACGTCCCTGACCGTGCTTACTGGTCCACGCATCCGTAGTTAGGTGGACCTTGCCACAGATGGCGTTGCGCAGTGCACACCTGATTTTGTCCCCCACTTGGTTGTGCAGGGAAGGGATGGCTCGCCTGGAAAAATAGTGGCGGCTGGGCACGACGTACTGTGGGACAGCCAATGCCATCAGGCTTTTAAAACTCTGCGTCTCCACCATACGGAATGACAGCATTTCAAAGGCCAGGAGTTTTGAAATGCTGGCATTCAGGGCCAGGGATCGCGGGTGGCTAGGGGGGTACTTCCTCTTCCGATCCAATGTTTGGGAGATAGAGAGCTGAACGCTTCCATGGGACATTGTGGAGATGGTTGGTGACCCAGGTGGTAGTGTTGCTGGCAGATCCTCTGTTTGCGGGGTGGCAGGTGCCACTGTCACTACAGAGGTGGATGAAGAGGCCGAGACTGCAGCAGAAGAGGAAGCAGGAGGAGCCAGAGACCTTTCTTGGTTTTTGAGGTGTCTACTCCACTGCAGCTCGTGCTTTGCACTTAGATGCCTGGTCATGCAGGTTGTGCTCAGGTTGAGAACGTTTATGCCTCGCTTCAGGCTCTGATTGCACAGCGTGCAAACCACTCGTGTCTTGTCATCAGCACATTGTGTGAAGAACTGCCACGCTAGGGAACTCCTTGGACCTGGCTTTGGTGTGCTCAGTCCCTTGCTGCGTTGGGCAGTAGCAGACATACTGTCTAGGGGACGGACGCTCCGCTTTTGCACCCTGCTCCCTCTTCTGCTGTGCTGGTGGCTCTGTGCGACCACCGCCTCTTCCTCCAAACTACACTGGTCACCTGCATAACGTTCATTCCATGTGGGGTCGAAGACCTCATCGTCCTCCACATCATCTTCCACCCAGTCTTCACCCCTGCCCTCCTTGTCTGTCTGCACAATTGCGAAAGCAGCAGCAGTTGGCACCTGTGTTTCGTCATCATCCGAGACGTACTGCGATGGTCCTCCCATGTACTCATCATGAAACATAAGTGGTTGGGCATCGGTGCACTTAATCTCTTCCACTTCTGGGGCAGGGCTAGGTGGATGGCCCTGGGAAACCCTGCTAACAGAGTCATCGAAAAGCAGAAGAGACTGCTGCATGATTTGGGGCTCAGACTGCTTGGCTGATTTGCAAGGGGGTGAGGTGAAAGACTGATGGACATGGGTTTCAGGTGCCAACTCTGATCTTTCATCAGAAGAGTGGGTGGGAGACAATGTGAAGGAACCCGAGGCACTGTCAGCAACCCAATCTACTATCGCCTGTACTTGTCCTGGCCTAAACATTCGTACAGCCTCATTAGGCGCGACAAAATACCGCCGCAGGCTCGGTCGCCTACTCGCACCTGAGGAAGGTGTTTCACTTGTGCGTGTATCTGGCACAGATCCACCACGTCCTCTCCCTGCAACAGGAGCTCCACCAGCAGCACCACGACCGGGGGCCACCACGTCCCTTTGACCTTCTCCTCATATTTTCCAAATTTAGGATCTTGCCCTAAATGGGTGTTTTTGGAAGAGCAGAACACACCCACAGTACGTAACCGCTGAATCGCACAGCTACAGAACTGCAGAAAATGCTATTCAAAAAAAATGTTGTTTTTTTAGTATAGCACAGTAGGAGAAAACTATATAGAAATTGTTTATTTCACACACCTCCAAATATGTATAACACACTGCAAAATATTTTTTGTGCCCCTAAACGGCGTTTTTTGGAAGAGCAGAACACACCCACAGTACGTAACCGCTGAATCGCACAGCTACAGAACTGCAGAAAATGCTATTAAAAAAAAATGTTGTTTTTTTAGTATAGCACAGTAGGAGAAAACTATATAGAAATTGTTTATTTCACACACCTCCAAATACGTATAACACACTGCAAACTATTTTTTGTGCCCCTAAACTGCGTTTTTTGGAAGAGCAGAACACACCCATAGTACGTAACCGCTGAATCGCACAGCTACAGAACTGCAGAAAATGCTATTCAAAAAAAATTTAGTTTTTTTAGTATAGCACAGTAGGAGAAAACTATATAGAAATTGTTTATTTCACACACCTCCACATATATATAACACACTGCAAACTATTTTTTGTGCCCCTAAATGGCGTTTTTTGGAAGGAGCAGAACACACCCACAGTACGTAACCGCTGAATCGCACAGCTACAGAACTGCAGAAAATGCTATTCAAAAAAAATGTTGTTTTTTTTAGTATAACACAGTAGGAGAAAACTATATAGAAATTGTTTATTTCACACACCTCCACATATGTATAACACACTGCAATCTATTTTTGTGGCCCTGAATGGCTCTTTTTGCAAGCGTACATTAACCACTTCTCTACTGTGCACGAAAACCCCCTTCCTGCCCAAGCCATTTTTCAGCTTTCAGCGCTGTCACACTTTGAATGACAATTGCGCGGTCGTGCGACGTGGCTCCCAAACGAAATTTGCGTCCTTTTTTTCCCACAAATAGAGCTTTCTTTTGGTGGTATTTGATCACCTCTGCGGTTTTTATTTTTTGCGCTATAAACAAAAGAAGAGCGTCCAGTTTGGAAAAAAAACACTATTTTTTACTTTTTGCTATAATAAATACCCATTTTTCTTTTTTTAAATAAAATTTTCCTCAGTTTAGGCCGATACGTATTCTTCTACATATTTTTGGTAAAAAAAAAAAAATCGCAATAAGCGCGTATTGATTGGTTTGCGCAAAAGTTATAGCGTGTACAAAATAGGGGATAGATTTATAGCATTTTTATTTTTTATTTTTTTTATTAGTAATGGCGGCGATCTGCGATTTTTTATTGTGACTGCGATATTGCGGCGGACACATCGGACACTTTTGACACATTTTTGGGACCATTCACGTTTATACAGCGATCCCTGCTATAAAAATGCATTGATTACTGTAAAAATGTGATTGGCAGGGAAGGGGTTAACCACTAGGGGGCGGGAAGGGGTTAAATATGTTCCCTCAATGTGTTCTTACTGTGGGGGGAGGGGACTGACTGGGGGAGGTTGTCCCTATGTACAAGGGACACACCATCGGTCCCCTCTCCCTCACAGGACATGGATCTCTGTGTTTACACACAGAGACCCACTTTCCTGCTCGTTTCCCGGGCAATCGCGGGTGCCCGGCGGCAATCGCGGCCGCCGGGCACGCGCACCGGGGCCTCGTGAACGCGGCGGGCGCGCGCGCGCCGCTGGCTTCAAGCGCGCGCCTCCTAGCTCGTTTTAAAGGGAGGACGTCATATGACGTCCTCCCAGAACGAGAGTATCCTCCGCCCGCCGTCAATTGACAGTGGGCGGGGGACAAGTGGTTAAAGTGCAAATTTTATTTTATTTATTTTTTGCCCTAAACGGGTTTTTTTTTTGCCCTATGGGTCTTTTGGAAAAAAGCACAATAAAGTGCCTTTTTTTTTTTCCCCCTAAATGGATCTTTTTCAAAGAGCAGAATACACCCACAGTATGGAAACGGTGTATCTCTCAACGTAATATGCAGTGCTGGTGCACTGAGCTTGCAGATAAAAGTTAGATTTTCTCTGACACTGGGCTCATGGCAGTGTAAAAAGACTGTGCACTGCAACACAAACAGGTAAACCTATGCAGATCGCTGATTTTAATCTCTGAATCTGGACTCCTATATAATATATCTCTCTCCCTGAAAGCACCAACAGGAACCTGGCCCTACACTACACTATCTCTCTATCTTTTCCCTCAGATTGCAGAATCAGGACTACCTCATGTATTTTACAATCTCTCCCTATTAGCAACAGCAGCAGCCAAGATCCTCTCCCTATCTATTCTGAAGCAGAGTGACGTGTGTGCTGTGTGCCTCTAGCTTATATAGAAGCTGGGTCACATGTTGCACTGACCAATCACAGCCATGCCATTAGTAGGCATGGCTATGATGGCCTCTAAGGGCACACCAGCTAATCAAAAAGGTGATTGGCTGGCCCCTGAAGCATTTCTAAATGCGTAATTAGATTGCCGAACCCGAACCAGGACTTTTGCGCAAAGTCCGGGTTCGGGAAAAAGCTAAAGTTCGGTACGGCAACACTAATCACCAACTAAAAACAGGAATTTAAACTCCACATATAAGTAAATGGGAAGGGAGAAAAGGAAAAGGGGCTAACTACAGGCAAATCTCCATAGCCCCCTACTCACCCCCTTCGCTGATGCGTTGCTCAAATAAATGCAGGAGCTCATTAGTAGCCTTGATGGATTCAAGTATGATTATCAGGATGATTACATTAATGGAACCATCTAGATAGAACATTATCAATAACAAGAAGGGTCTTATTATACTGTCATACTTGGTTTACATCTACTATTAATATGGGCTACAGATAAAGTATATAGAGATAAAAATGTTAAACTTACAGTATATGCTGCATCTCTCCAAGAGAAATGCCTTGCAATACTGACAGAACTTGTCTCATAGGAGCACCTATACTTGACATCACAATAAAGCAAGCCAGAGAAAAACGTCCAAGTAGATCGGCGAACGAAGACACGGATCCACCTATAATCAGACAGTAACCATGAATATATTATAGGTACACCGCCCCACCTTAGTGAGTTTGTATGGTGCCGCGGTTTGAAACATTACCTGTTCACTGATATCCATCCGGCTTGAGCTCCCGCCGTAGTGTAACAACAGCATACGCTGTCTACGTTTTATACCCTCCCCCGACCGCCTATTGGCTGCGTGTGACGCCATGCCGCAAGGCAAGTCACGGACGCTGTGGAGAGCCCGATCTGTAGCTAGAATACAGGGAATGAAGTCACTTCCTGTGCGCGCCGTCTGCATCGAATGATGTTGTTTGCAGACACCACATCCTATCCTATGTAAACCCAGGATGTGGTAAGATAACTGGCGCCAGCAGTTTCCATGGAAAGAACCATGGATCACAACAGGTTGAGACCGCCCCAATAGGGGTTGGGCAAACACTGGACCCGGAACACTGAGGTTCAGTCCAGTGCAAACCCCTGGGCGTCCATATGGGAATGCTGACACAAAGGGGTAGGGCATGTGTTGCAAAGAAGTGAAGGCAATGGTGATGCCATAGACCCCAGTTGTTTTGAGAAAGGAGGGATGGTATACACCATCCACCTCAGGTACAATCTGATCCAAAGGGGAAAGGAGATATCAACCTTTCTAGAATCTGTTCAGTTGATGTGCAATCCTGTGACAAAGAAATTGCTGAAACAAAAATATAATCAACATAAAAAGAAAAGATTACAAATAATGACTTACAGGAGGCTGATACCTTAGCACCAGCCCACTGTATAACAGAATAAAAATACAATCATTTATGTTTCCATACAAATATATTTAAATCATTCATTCCCATAAAGGGAATAAAAGAGACAGTGAGTTTTGTAATTCATGCCTCGGCAGAGTCAACCAACCAACCGGTCCCTATTGCAGTCCAACCATCCATATGGGGTATTACCTGGGCATCCATTAGGTGGTGATGAGGTGGCGAAGAACACCAAAATCACATAGGTGAGCCTGAGGGGGAAGCCACAGAGATGGAAATGCCCCTGCCCCTCAAGAATATAATTTAGGGGCTTGGCGCCACAGGGCACCCAAAGGGTAACAGCACACATGGCACAGGGACCGGCCATCACAAAAAGGGTTTAAAACGAATGCCTTCATTTAAGCCCGGATGCCGGGTTGCCTGTAGTAGATAAATCCATCTACTTTCGAGTTGGAGCAATTTCCTGTCAATCTCACCCCCTTGATCATGTTGGGGTATGTGTTCAAGCACAAAAAATTTGATGGATTTTAAATCAAAGTTGTGGTATAGCCCTACGTGTCTGCTAATGGGCGTCTCCATTCTGTGTTTTGTGATCAAAGAGACATGGTCTCGAATCCTGCAAAACAAAGGGCGCTTAGTTTTGCCCACATAGAAGGCTCCACATGAGCACTTCATAATGTAGACCGCCCCTATTGATTGACAATTGCATCTATAAAATATAGCAGTCAGCTGCAAACGAGCAAAAGCATAGGTTTATACGTGACAATGAGGAATAGCTCTTGGAAAAACATGAAAATTGCTTCTCTCCCGGGTGTTTTGCGTGCCACGGATCCATCCACCTCACCCATAAAAATTATTCCAGGCAGTACAGTGAATCGAACGCCCCATTGTGGTAAGGGGTACTTATCGGAAGATGGGTCTATATAGCAATTGAGATCTCCCATTATATAAAGTGGTACCTCAGGATATCTCATTTGGTAATCCAGTAGAGCTGTAAGGGTCTGATTATTATACGGAGGTGGGATGTATAGAAAAGCAAGAATACATTTAAGAGAATATAACCGGCAAAGTAAGAAAATATACCTCTCCTCATCATCCAGCACACAATTTCCTCATAATCTAAGGAACTATGTACCAGTACACTCACACCCCTAGAATATGGAGGTGAGTGGAGTGGTACGCCTCCCCCACCCAACCAAAGTTCAAACAGGCAACCGAGTCAGCTGAGAGAGGAGTCTCTTGCAAGGAACAAACAGCAGGTAAGTGTTTTCTAAGCAAGGAAGACACCATGGTGCATTTTAAAGGGTCACGTATACCCCTAATGTTCCAAGACAGCATGGGCACCGTCGTCATCTTAAAGGGGTTGTAAAGCCTCATGTTTTTTCACCTCAATGCATCCTATACATTAAGGTGAAAAAACACCTTGCTGTGCCCGGCCCCCCAACCCCCCCCCCCCCGTTTCACTTACCTGAGCCCCAAATTTCCGTTGGCGCGATCCCGTGTTGCTTTCCCCACCACTTCTTGGCTCTTCATTGGATAGATTGATAGCAGTGCAGCCATTGGCTCCCGCTGCTGTCAATCAAATCCAATGACATGGCCGCCGGGGGGCAGGGCCGAGTCATACACTCGGCAGCTATGGAAGCCAATTGTATGACACAGGAGCGTGTCCGCAAGGTAACCCACTTGGGAGAGAGCTTCCCAGAGGGGGTTAGCTATTGCGAGGAGGAGCCATGAGAGCCGTCGTGGGACCCCAGAAGAGGACGATCGGGGCCAATCTGTGCAAAACAAACTGCACAGTGGAGGCAAGTAGGACATGTTTGTTTAAAAAATAAAAAAAAAATGAACCCATAGTATCACTTTAAGGGGACAGGTAGATTTCAGGGTAAAAAAATTGTGCTCCCGCCGAAGCATTGGTTGTCAAAGGAGTCTTTCCCACAGGTACGGACGAGTAATCCAATGGTGACCATATAGTCTGGAAACCAACTCAGAAGGCACAACGGTGCTCCAAACTTCTGCACTGTGCCATAATGCATAAGGCAAATAGCCTCTGATGGCTATTTTGCTTTTGTGACCTGAGTAGTAGGCATAACTAGGCACCAAACTGTCATCATGAACCTTTTAACTATATGGAACAGGTCCCACCGACTGTCTGTATGACCGCTAACAGCGGTAGCAAAGTCTTGAATAACCAGAAAGAGAAAAATTTCCCTGTAATAAACTCAGTTCCAAATTCACTTTTTGTAAAAGTAAATCATTATACGTTTCTAGCAATTCCCTTATCCAAGGGGGAGGAATAAAATAAAATGTTGTAATATCCAGGCTCTGACGACAATGGATTCAATCCTCCTCAGCCATAGGCCTCTGAGCCTGCCTGAGAGCATTCTCGGTTGCATCAAGCCAAGATGAAGCGTCCGCTACATTCTCAAAGAAATGCGTCTGCCCCTTAGAGGCGATGCATAGTTTTCCTGGGTAAAGCATAGCATATGAAGCCTGTAGTTTCTGCAAGCGATTTTTAACATCAGAAAAATGTGATCTACGCTTCTGGACCTCAGCCGAGAAGTCAGGGCAAAATGAGACTCTTGTGCCATTAAACTGGATGTTTCTTCGTTCTCCGGCCAGCCTCAGAATAATCTCTCTCTCTCCCTGTAGTTCAGAAGCCTCGCCAGGAGTGGACGTGGAGGATATCCTGGTGGTAATGGCCTAGTGGGGACTCTGAGTCCTCTTCACTGCATATATGTGCGTGAAGGCCTCTTTGTCAAAGATATCTGTTAGCCACGGTTATACAAATAGAGTGGGATCACGACCTTCCACCTTCTCAGGTAACTCTACTATTCGCACATTATTGCACCTTAAAACGATTCTCAAAGTACTCGGCTCGCATATCTTTGGCTTTAGCCAAGCGTGCAGTTAACTGGGCATATTGGGAAGCTTGTCTTCTATGTTCCCGATTCTGCTCTCTGCAGTCATTGTTCTCTCCCTTATCTTTTGTAAATCCTGTCATATCAGACTGACCTCCTCTTTTAAGCCACCAAAGCATTCTTCAAGTTATTAACTGAGGCTGTGCACTTAATATCTCTCAGGATTGCTGCCAAGGTCGGTTGTTCTCCCTCTTCTCCAGGCTCCTCAGTCTCCTCCAGCTCAGCAGTGTAATTGTCAGCCTAACAGCCTATCTCCCTGCCTTTCCTCCCCCCCCCCATGAATGTGTCAATTGGCTCTGCCGGGCCAGCCTGGTCAGATCTCTCCGTCATCTTAAGGGCATAATAGTGGATATCTCTGGTGGGGATTCCCGGTTAAGTCTTTGGGGGTTTTGGCTGTTCACTCACCCCCTACTTGTACTTCTCCCCACAACGTGCCTTCTGTGTAAAGGCCGTCATGGGGTAATGTTGGAGATCCGGCCGCGGGCTGTTTACCTTGTTGCCATGGGTTAACATTTGGACAGCTGTATATTCGTTCGGGAGCTGCAGCGGGTGTTCTCTAGTGTGCCTGAGCCAAAGCCGGGGGTCTTCACGATGTTGGAAACCGGATCAAATCAGGATAATGGTCGGGAGCTCTGTGAAGAAGAGGCTGCTCACATACTGTGCTGGCCACGCCCCGTTCAAGAAATTATTTACTGTATTTAATTTACAGATTTGTACATTATCCTTCTATGCATTGTGTATATATTAAAGGACATATTCGCTTTCCATGTGTAAGGATTGATAAGGTCAGTTAGCCTTGTAGAAAGTGTATTGTATTCAGTCAGGTTACTTGGACTAAGACAGGGGAGGGAAAATCTCCACAACTGGAATATAGACAGCTGTCTGATATGTCACATTGCCACTATGCTTTACAGGACAAATGAAACGGGAGTTACCAAAAAATAAAAACTGACATTAATTGGTCAAATGTATGGTAAGCCTAGATCCTCTTTAACCACTTGCCTACTGTGCACTTATATCCCCTTCCTGCCCAGGCCAATTTTCTTTCAGCGCTGTTGCACTTTGAATGACAATTGCGCGGTCATGCAACACTGTACCCAAACAACATTTTTAACATTTATTTCACACAAATAGAGCTTTCGTTTGGTGATATTTAGTCACCACTGTTGTTTTTTTGCTATAGAAACAAACAAAAAAAAACATCAAAAAAAGTAATTGTTTGTTATACAATTTTGCAAACAGGTCATTTTTCTCCTTCACCGACATGCACTAATGAAGCTACACTGATGGGCACTGATGAGGTGGCAATGATGAAGTGGCACTGATGAGGTGGCACTGGTGGGCACCAATGAGGCACTGGTAGGTGACACTGATGATGAAGCACCGATTGGCAGCACTGAAAGATGGCACTGGTGGACGCTAATTGGCACTGAAAAGTGGCACTGATTGGTGGCTTAGATCGGGACCGATGTCCCTGTAACAGAAGCCGGTTACTGTCTTTATTTTTTTCTTCTCACGCTATTCGTGAGGAGAGAAAAAAGTCGCTAAACGGCTTCTGTTTACTTCCTGATAGGTGGTCATTCGCTGCCATCTGATCACACGGTAAAGGGTCCGCTGTGATTGGCCCTTTACCATGTTGTGAACAGCCGGTCGCAGCGCGATCACAGGAGGAAGTCTATTGCTGCCCTCAAAGCACTGGAAGCCCACGCTGTAACCGTCATTCGGCTATAGCGTGGGCAGAAAGTGGTTAAATTACAGGTCACTTAAAGTCCATCTGGAAAGTATTCACAACGCTGGACTTTTTCCACATTTTGTTACGTTACAGCCTTATTCCAAAATAGATTAAATTCATTATTTTCTTCAAAATTATACAAACAATACCCCATAATGACAATGTGAAAGAAGTTGGTTTGAAATCTTTGAAAATTTATTAAAAATAAACAAAAAAATTCAATTTACATAAGTATTCACAGCCTTTGCTCAATACTTTGTTTAACCACTTAACGACCACTCACTGTATATATACGTCGGCAGAATGGCACGGACAGGCACAATCACGTACCTGTACGTGCCTGCCTTCGTATGGGTGGGGGGTCCGATCGAACCCCCCTCCGGTACAGTGAGCGGCCGGGATCGCTTCGGGAGCGATCCGTGATGAGGGGGCCTGCCATTTGATTCTGGCCACCCCCTTGCGATCGCTCCCGGCGAATGAAAAGCTTCCTCTGCCTGTGTAGTGTTTACACAGGCAGGAGGAAGTGATGTCATCTCTCATGCGGCGCTCACATATACCGAGCGCCGCATGAGAGAAGACACAGAGGTTAGTGCACATAACAGCACACTGACACCACACACATAGGCACACGATCGCCCCCCCAGGCCCCCCCAGATCACCCCCCAGCCCCCAGTCACAGTGTCACTGATTGCAGTGACTATTTATTTACTGATCACTGCAATCAGTGACATTTGTGACTGTAAAAGTGTCAGGGCAGAGTGTTTTAGGTCCAGTGTAGCCCCCTAACCCCCCCCCCTAATAAAGGTTTAACCCCTTGATCGCCCCCCAGGTAACCCTTTCACCCCCAAGCACCGCTGTCACTAAGCGATCGTTTTTCTGATCGCTGTATTAGTGTCGGTGATGCCGATAGGTAGCTGTTATTTTTTTTAGGTTCGCCGCAGGTTTTTATAGCGTCAGGTACCCCCATATATTACCTAATAAGGGTTTAACCCCTTGATCGCCCCCCCAGGTAACCCTTTCACCCCCTTTTGCCAGTGTCACTAAGCGATAGTTTTTCTGATCGCTGTATTAGTTATGCTGGTGCCGATAGGTAGCCAGTTATTTTTTTTAGGTTCGCTGCAGGTTTTTATAGCGTCAGGTACCCCCATATATTATCTAATAAAGGTTTTAACCCCCTAATTGCCCCTAGTTAACCCTTTCACCAGTGATCACCGTATAAGTGTTACTGGTGACACTGGTTAGCCAGTTAGTTATTTTGTTATATAGGTTCCCCGTCAGGTTTTTATATAGCGTCAGGTACCCCATATATTACCTAATAAAGGTTTAACCACTTGATTGCCCCTAGTTAACCCTTTCACCAGTGATCACCATATAAGTGTTACGGGTGACGCTGGTTAGTTAGTTTGCTTTTTATAGTGTCAGGGAACCCGCCGTATATAACCCAATAAAGGTTTAACCCCCTGATCGCCCGGTGGGTGATATCAATTAGGTTTTAGTGTCAGAGAGGGTCTGCGTCGCCCCAGGCAGCGTCAGGTTAGTGCCAGTAACGCTAACACCCACGCGTGAAGCATACACCTCCCTTAGTGGTATAGTATCTGAACAGATCAATATCTGATCTGATCTATACTAGCGTCCCCAGCAGTTTAGGGTTCCCAAAAACGCAGTGTTAGCGGGATCAGCCCAGATACTTGCTAGCACCTGCGTTTTGCCCCTCCGTCCAGCCCAGGCCACCCAAGGGCAGTATCGATCGATCACTGTCACTTACAAAACACAACACACATAACTGCAGCGTTCACAGAGACAGGCCTAATCCCTGCGACTCCAGTGCTGTAGGAGGTGATTTCACCACCACAGTTTAAAAAAAAAGAGCATATATGCCGAAGCATGGGGGCAACAGGGGCGGAGGAGCGATTTTGTTCCTAATGCCGCGTATATACGGTCAAAATTATGACGGAGGCATGCCCGTGGAAAAGTCAGACCATGTGTGTGCGGCGTAACTTTTGCGGGAAGATGCCCCCATGCTTCGGCATATATAAATGGTGCATGTATGCCCATCATTAGAAGTGGGTGAATGAAGGGAGGTATTCTAATGGTGGGCATACCCACCGATCAATCTCTTTTTTTCGTTCAGCCAACAGGCTGCATGAAAAAAAAGATTACAATACATGTCCAACAAGGACCAGCAACGTACTGGTATGTTGCTGGACTTTGGTTATACCAGATTGTTGCCTGCGGGTTTAGGTATCATCTTGGTATCATTCTTTTCAGCCAGCGGCCGACTTTCATGTAAAAGCAATCCTAGCAGCTAATTAGCCTCTGGACTGCTTTTACAAGCAGTGGGAGGGAATGTCCCCCCCCCCGGATATAAAAAGCGCCATTGGGAAATTGGGAAAGCATTTTATCACACCGATCTTGGTGTGGTCAGATGCTTTGAGGGCAGAGGAAAGATCTAGGGTCCAATAGACCCCAGTTTTTTCAAAAAAAGAGTACCTGTCACTACCTATTGCTATCATAGGGGATATTTACATTCTCTGAGATAACAATAAAAATTATAAAAAAAAAAAAAAAAATATGGAAAGAAGTGTTTAAAAATAAAATAAAAAAGCAAAATTAATAATAAATAAATAAATAAAAAAAAGCACCCTTGTCCCACCCTGCTCTTGTGCAATGGCGAACGCAAGCGTCGGTCTGGCGTCATATGTAAACAGCACTTGCATCATGCATTTGAGGTATCACCGCGAAGGTCAGATCGAGGGCAGTCATTTTAGCAGTAGACCTCCTCTGTAAATCTAACGTGGTACCCTGTAAAGGCTTTTAAAGGCTTTTAAAAATGTATGTAGTTTGTCGCCACTGCGCGTTTGTGCAAAATTTTAAAGCATGTCGTGTTTGGTATCTATGTACTGGCCTAAGATCATCTTTTTTATTTCATCAAACATTTGGGCAATATAGTGTGTTTTAGTGCATTAAAATTTAAAAAAGTGTATTTTTTCCCCAAAAAATGCGTTTGAAAAATCGCTGCGCAAATACTGTGTGGAAAAAAAATGCAACACCCACCATTTTAATCTGTAGGGCCTTTGCTTTAAAAAAATATAAAAGGTTTGGGGGTTCAACATAATTTTCTTGCAAAAAAAAAAAATATGTTTTCATGTAAACAAAAAGTGTCAGAAAGGGCTTTGTCTTCAAGTGGTTAGAAGAGTGGGTGTAAGCTTCCTAATGTTGTGTATAAAATGCCAGGACAGTTCAAAACCCCCCCAAATGACCCCATTTTGGAAAGCAGACACCACAAGCTATATACTGAGAGGCATGTCGAGTCCATGGAATATTTTATATGTTGACACAAGTTGCGGAAAAAAGACAATTAATTTTTTTTTTTTTTTTGCACAAAGTTGTCACTAAATGATATATTGCTCAAACATGCCATGGGCATATGTGGAATTACACCCCAAAATACATTCTGTTGCTTCTCCTGAGTACGGGGATACCACATGTGTGAGACTTTTTGGGAGCCTAGCTGCGTACGGGACCCCAAAAACCAAGCACCGCCTTGAGGCTTTCTAAGGGTATACATTTTTGATTTCACTCCTCACTGCCTATCACAGTTTCGGAGGCCATGGAATGCCCAGATGGCACAAAACCCCCCAAATGACCCCATTTTGGAAAGTAGACACCCCAAGCTATTTGCTGAGAGGTATGGTGAGTATTTTGCAGATCTCGCTTTTTGTCACAAAGTTTTGAAAATTAAAAAAATAAAAATAAATTATTTTATTTCTTCATTTTCAAAAACAAATGAGAGCTGTAAAATACTCACCATGCCTCTTAGCAAATAGCTTGGGGTGTATACTTTCCAAAATGGGGTCATTTGGGGGGGTTTTGTGCTATTTTGGCATTTTATGGCCTTCGAAACTGTGATAGGTAGTGAGGAGTGAAATCAAAAATTTGTGCCCTTAGAAATCCTTAAGGCGGTGCTTGGTTTTCGGGGTCCCGTACGCGGCTAGGCTCCTAAAAAGTCCCACACATGTGGTATCCCCATACTCAGGAGAAGCAGCAAAATGTATTTTGGGGAGCAATTCCACATATAACCATGGCATGTGTGAGCAATATATCATTTAGTGACAACTTTTTGTAATTTTTATTTTTTTTGCCATTATTCAATCACTTGGGACAAAAAAAATAATATTCAATGGGCTCAACATGCCTCTCAGCAATTTCCTTGGGGTGTCTACTTTCCAAAATGGGGTCATTTGGGGGGTTTTGTACTGCCCTGCCATTTTAGCACCTCAAGAAATGAGATAGGCAGTCATAAATTAAAAGCTGTGTAAATTCCAGAAAATGTACCCTAGTTTGTAGACGCTATAACTTTTGCGCAAACCAATAAATATACGCTTATTGACATTTTTTTTACTAAAGACATGTGGCTGAATACATTTTGGCCTAAATGTATGACTAAAATTGAGTTTATTCAATTTTTCTTATAACAAAAAGTAGAAAATATCATTTTTTTCAAAATTTTCAGTCTTTTTCCGTTTATATCGCAAAAAAAATTGCAGAGGCAATCAAATACCATTAAAAGAAAGCTCTCTTTGTGGGAAGAAAAGGACGCAAATTTTGTTTGGGTACAACATTGCATGTCCGCACAATTTCCAGTTAAAGCAGCGCAGTGCCAAATTGTGTGTCAGGGTCACCTGTGGCCAGGTGACAGATGCACACCGTAGGGGGACAGGAGTGCACCGCGAGGTAGTGAACCCTATGGCTGGCTTCTGCGGATAGGGAACTGGGTGGTTGTGGAAAGCGGGACCAGAGGAGCACAACCGGGATCCAAACGGAAGCTAGAGCCAAGATTCCCCAGGGCGCGGAGTCTAAGACCCAGCTGGTCTTCTCCAGGGCCTCTAGTGGTGAGGATGTTAGCTGCAGGCTGGGACCAGGTCGCGGCCCCTGGAGTTTCCTAGCTCACGCCCCGTAGGATAAGGGGAAAAGAGGGGAAGCAGCAGCACACGATAAGAGAGAACCGAATAACAGGCTGAAGGTCAGGGGCCACAAGCAGACAAGGATAACGAAGAACGAGCCGAAGGTCAAGGGTCACGAGCAGACAGGGATAGTCGGGGACAAGCCAATAACGTAACAGAGAGACAGACGTAGCACATGGCAGGCAGGAACCCAAACACACAATGCCTAACAAACACGTTGATCAGCAAAGCAGGCTTGCAGTGCACAGGTTAATATAGTGTTCAGTGATAGGGCCTGGGGTGGAGTCAGGCTGGGAGGAGATTATAAAGGAAGCCAGATGAAGGAGGTCTGGTCTCTAGATGAACACATGAGGAGGAAGGTAAGATGGCAGACAGACATTAATGCATATCCATGACATTGTGAAATCACCTCTGGTCATTATGGTCCGGGGCTTAAGTGGTTAAGCACCTTTGGCACCAATTACAGTCTTACGTTTTTTGAGTATGACGCTACAAGCTTGGACCTACTATTTTTGGGCAGTTTCTCCCATTCTTCTTTTTTCTCTCAAGCTCCATCAGGTTTTATGGGGAGCGTCAGTGCACAGCCATTTTCAGATCTCTCCAGAGATGTTCAACCGGTTTAAAGACGGGGCTCTGGCTGGACCATTCAAGGACATTCAGAGTTGTCCCGTAGCGGCTCCTTTGTTATCTTGACAATGGTCATTGTCCTGTTGGAAGATGAACCTTCGCCCTAGTCTGAGGTCCAGAGCGCTCTTGAACAGGTTTTCATCAAGGATGTCTCTTTACATTGCTGCATTCATCTTTCCCTCGATCCTGACTAGTCTCCCAGTTCCTGCTGCTGAAACATCCCCAAAGAATGATGCTGCCACCACCATGCTTCACTGTAGGGATGGTATTGACCAGGTGAGGAGCAGTGCCTGGTTTCCTCCAGACATTTACCATTCAGGCCAAAGAGTTCAATCTTTGTTTCATCAGACCAGATGATTGTTTCTCATGGTCTGAGTCCTTCAAGTGCCTTTTGGCAAACTCCAGCCAGGTGAGCTGTCATGTGCCTATTACTGAGGAGTGGCTTCCGTCTGGCCACTCTACCAAACTGCCCTGATTTGTGCAGTGCTGCAGAGATGGTTGTTCTTCTGGAAGGTTCTCCTCTCTCCACAGAAAAATGCTGGAGCTCTGTCAGAGTGGCCATCGGGTTCTTGGTCACCTTCCTGACTAAGGCCCTTCTCCCTCGATCACTCAAGTTTGGCTGGGCGGTTCCAAACTTCTTCCATTTACTGATGATGGAGGCCACTGTGCTCATTGGGACCTTCAATGCTGCGGAAATTTTTCTGTACCTCGATACAATCCTGTCTCGGAGGTCTAAAGACAATTCCTTGGACTTCATGGCTTGGTTTGTTCTCCGACATGCACTGTTAACTGTGGGACCTTAGACAGGTGTGTGCCTTTCCAAATCATGTCCAATCAACTGAATTTACCACAGATGGACTCCAATCAAGTTGTAAAAACATCTCAAAGATGATCAGTGAAAACAGGATGCCCCCAAGCTCAATTTTTTAGTGTGATGGCAAAGGCTGTGAATACTTATGTACAGTACATGTACTTTTGTTCCGTTTATTTTTATTTTTTAATAAATTTTCAAAGATTTCAAACAAACTTCTTTCATGTTGTCATTTATGGGGTATTGTTTGTAGAATTTTGGAGGAAATTAATGCATTTAATCCATTTTGGAAAAAGGCTGTAAACATAACAAAATGTGAGAAAAGTAAAGTGCTGTAAATACTTTCCGAATGCACTGTATATCTTTCAGATGTCAGAGTAAGACCTTCCCTCTTGAGCACCTTGGGTATCTAGTATTTTTGGAATGTTCCTTTCTTCTTACTGCAGCATACTGTAAGCCAGGCATGTCCAAAGTCTGGCCCGCGTTTTGGTTTCAAACAGCCCCATTGGTAATTCGAATATTTGTAGCTTTTGTGGCCTCCCAACGAATCCCTGAGCGCCAAGGGGGCCACATAAGATATATACCCATATTTATCGGTGTCTCGGAGGGGACAGCGCGAGTGCCAACAGATTACATACAGGAGAATCTCCAGTTTACTCTGCGACCTCTAATAGGAAGTCCCGTCTCCTGGGCTGCCATTGGACGACTGTGCTGTCTATCATAGGAGACGGGACGTTGAATTAAAGAGGCCGCTGTGTAAACAGGAGATTCTCCTGTATGTAATCTGTTGATGCTCGTCCCGCCCCCCTCCCAGTTCCCTTCCTAGGCTGCACTGATGGCAATGGTGAGGCTACATTTGTGTCAATGGTGAGGTTGCAGATGGGTACTGATCCTTGTTTTGCTTCACAGTTCTTTATTTAAAATTTAAAAAATATCCTGAAAAACTTCCCTCTTAAAGTGAAGGTGTGTGTTATACGCCGATAAATACGGTATATCCAAATAACACGCCCAAGCTCATCTCTTCACCACACACAGCCACAAAGGCAAGAGAATTCTTGTTGGGCATTGTGTATTACTGCTCGGACAAAGACACATTTTAAATGGTTCAAAGAATGTCAGGCAAAATGGTCGGCCCTCGCGCATGTTCACTTCATCAAATCTGGCCCTCTTTGAAAAAAGTCTGGACACCCCTGCTGTAAGAAATATGTCTCCAGACATGTAGAGAGCAAATTATTGTTCAGCACCCATGATAACATGCAAAACAAATATTAAAGAAATTCTGTACTAAGAGAAATGGGAAGGCTGCATATGCCAACTGCCTGGTTATAATCGCTAATCCACAAAGAAAAAAAATAAATAAAAATGTACATTAGCTCTGACTTCAGTCTGATTTTTCTTGCTACTTAGCTATTCAAAAATACCTGAAGCCATTGGATCTGCATGACAGCCAGGTAACAAACATTTTTATATGGAGTTATTGTTATTACACATTTTTATAAGCAGCAAATACATCTCCCAAATTTCTCACAGAAGAGGTTACCTGTAATTATTAGCCAGGTAACTGTATTGTTCCCTCTCTCCCACAGTCTCTTCCCTTCACTACACCCTCTGACATGCCAATGGTCCCCTTTCTCCCACAGACAGCCATGAAAGAACCATCTCAAGCAAAACTCAATTTGCTCCAATATCAATACAATCATTTGTTAATGGGTATCCTTCTGACATTACTTAGAATTTTTCTTAAGCTTACCATTTGTAAATTGATTGTACAAACCAAGATCCTATTGCTTTACAGGTTAACCTCTACCACTGGTTAATTGTATTCTTTGCATTGCACTTCGGAGACAGCGTACTACTTTAAAGTTTCCACTAGCCCTCATTTCTACTAGGGTTGAGACTGTGAACACATTCCTGTACAAAACTTACTATAATTTGTAGGTGTTATATTTTTTGATCTCCCTCAATAAAAACAAAGTGAAAGAAAAATGTATTAGCCAGTGCTGCTTTGGGAGTATTCTATTTAGGCTGATTCAACAGAAAGTTCCCTCATAATCCAGTTATTGATCATTAGATTATTTATATAATTAGCACCCTAGGCATGCGCATGGGGTGTGTCTGGGCACACCCTAATCACCCTGTGCACATCAGCATTATCGCCACTGGCAGAGCCCATGCGGTCTCCCTGTCTTATTAGGTTTTGCTGAAAAACTGTTTATTCCTTCTTTCCCTCCTGCGAATTTCAGGTGCCGAACTGAGAGCCATACAGGGGATTGGTTCTTGTAATTGCCCCACCTCCCTCTGCGCCAATCACCCCCACTCCCCTCCCCTAGCACTGCTGGCTTCCCTCCTCTTCCACCGACTGCTGCAGACACACAAGGGGAACTTTAGGATGAAAAGCAGGGAAGGGGCCAGTAAATATATCATTTACCAGCCCATTCCTTTTCTGAATGTGCAAACCACTCCTACCGATAACTCACTGTGTTCATTCATAACTGAAGCATAGTAACTATGCTTCAGTTTATGAATGACCTGGAAGGCTGTGCAGAGCTCTCACTGTTCATTCATTCTGTGTAGCTGAGGCTGCAGAAAGGAACTAGGGAATGTGTTTTCTCAGTCAATTACTGTTTCAAAAGTGAGACCCCTGATATTTCATCAAAGCCCCCCCCCCCCCCACCCTGCAAAAAAAAAAAGGGTGAAAAAAACATGTAAAAAATAAAAAAAATTGCAACAAATAATAATTTATTTAAATATTAATTTAAAAAAGGGCTAGCTTACGCAGGTTCTCTGTGGATGTGTGTGTATATATATATATATAATAAAGAAAATATACACACACACACACACACACACACGTGTGTGTTTCAGCTCTGGGGTGCACACCCTAATGCATAGGTGTCAAAAACAAGGCCCGCGGGCCGAATCTGGCCCTCCAGGCCATTTCATGTGGCCCTCGCCCTCCTCTCCTCCTCTGGTCCTCCTCAAGACCCTTACTTTCTGCTTTTAAGCAATGCATCCAGCTTCTTCCCAGCAGAAGATTAACGAAAGGGGGGTGCACTGTGATGTAAGGGAAAGTGGGGGACTCAACTTCTGATGGTGGGTTGGCTCTTAACATCTAATGTAAGGAGAGGGGATGCTCTGGACATCTAATCTTACAGATACAATCGGCCCTTTTGAGGGCAATCATAATGCGGCCCTCGATGAAATTGAGTTTGACACCCCTGCCCTAATGCAATAGGCTGCGCACACCTATGCCCAGCACGGTGCTTGAATTTGGCTTATAGTAGATAATGATAGTCTTTTTAAATTTGTATTATGTATACATTCAGACTTAATTATAAGAGCAATAAAGTAGAAAGTCTTGACAAAATTGCTTTCAGTTACATTTTACAAAAATTATTTAAAATATGTACTTATATAAAATATACTATAGTTCCTCCTTATACAGTATAATATAAAACTGAGAAAGTTACTGTGACTTTAAAATCACAAAAGCAAAATTTGTATTTATTTTAATTTGTTTACTTTTGAATAATTAAATGTGTCACAAAAGCCAATTATGACTGATAAATGAATAATAGGAATATTTGTTGCTAGTGCAATTTTAATTAGTCACTTCGTTAATCCACTTATAAGTATCGTTTATCACTTGTTTCAAATATTGCGTTCAGCATAAATAAACAAACTGTAGAATTTACCTTGTTAGATGATATTGACACATTTAATTGCTAGGACTGTACAACTGGCTGGCAGCAATTCCTTTGTGCCTGGATGTGGAAATTTTTATCTGTCATTTCAACCGGTAGCTATCGCCCAGAAATGGTGTCTCCTCTGTATCGCTGGGATCTACTGCTGTTTCTAATGTGATTTGGCCAAAATACTTAAGGTATTATGTCCTTAGATGTTGTAAGTGCATTAACTTTATTCAGGCTTTTTACCTGGTGATCCTGCCAGTAACACACTTCCTGTTATTAATCCAGCCTAGTCTAGTTCTTGAATATGTTCCATTAGACATGATACCAGGACGTCGAGGATGGATCAGGAATCTGCAACATTGAGAAGAGAGAATCGGAGCTGACTCCTGGAAAACACAATTAAAGTTTTCACTAAGAGATCAAAGCATATTTAAAAGTCCAAGAATCTTTACAGGCAGTATATTGATCATGGAGCTGGGCTGGTAGACACTTTAGAAAGGAGATAGTTCAGGGGATTCCTGCAAAGGGATATTCGTAGACTTCCAGTACTGGGGGATCTCTGCAGTAGCAGTTAAAGAATATGTAAACCCAACATTTCATGTTCCAAATATGTGCCTACTGTGCCATTACTTGTATGCAAAAGTTATCTGTTCTCTTTGTATTGCTTTCTTTGTGTGAAATCTCGGATGTTCCTGCCAGTCCCTCTGCTTTCCTATTAAAAACTGACCATGCAAGGCATAAGAGCACGGAATGGTCTGTTTTCTAACTGTGCTGGGAACTCAGCCTGCTTTTTTCCAATATAAAAGTCCAAAATGCAGCGCTTCAGTGAAAAAACATATATGTGTTAAAGTCCATATAATGGAATCAATATGAGATGAAAAACTGGTATGAACACCTCCACCAAGCTTCAGTGTGCAGGAAGAAAGACACACCACACTAACGTGCTCTCAATCTGCTTACCAGAAATATATGACAATCAGGCAATGTGATCATAGGATGCAGGATTGCTTCCAATGATAAGACTTGTCCTGACACGCCTCCCCTGCACAGCCATTCACTGGGAAGACGAATGTGTGGCCGTTTCTCCTCCCCCAGCTCTTATGCAGTTTAGAACAGAGGTAATGTGATCACTTGTTAAAAAAAAAAAAGGGGGGGGGGAGGATCTTTATACCTGTACTCAACTGTTTTGCCTTTCATTTCTATTTTAAACTGAATAGGTTGTTTTGCAAGGTGAGGGCTTACATATACTTTACCATGAAGAAGCTGAGGAGGTCCTATTTGCTAGTAGACATGGGACACAGGCACAGAAAACCGCTAATTATGGAGTCATGGAGCAAAGCCAATATGCGAACAACATGTTGAAGGTAGGAAAGTGAAGAGTTGCATACAGAGACGTGCTCGTCAGCATGCTATATTTCTTCGATGTACATGAACAGGCTTGGGTGAGTAAAGCCTGCAAGTATTCCATAACACAGAAAACATTAGATTGTTGTACTTACTACAAAATCTATTTCTTGCAGATCATTTAGGTGCACGGAATTCAGAAACAAATGGGTTATGCTGCCACCTACAGGGGGATTCAGACACCGGCAAAAAAATTTTTTAAATCAATGACCAGCCTGGGATAACCCCTCCCACTTCCAGTATGCCAGTTCTGAGAGTGAAACAATAAGCACAGTTTTTCTTCTGGTTCATCGAGACACATGCTTCAGAGATAATCAGGACCTCATGCCTGAAGCTCACATCAGATGAGTCTCAAGCATCCACCTGCTAAAATCTAGAGACTGTCAACAGAAGACCAGCTGGCAGCCTTGCCAATCTTGGAAAAGGCTGCCCCATACCGATGAGCCCAAGAATCACTTACAGATCTATCAGAGTGTACATTGACAGGAAGGGGTGGGATGCAATCCTTAAGACTATAGAAAGAAATGGTGAAGCAGGAAGCTAGTTCCTCTTTCCAGCAATGCAACTTTAGAAAGGAGGTTCTTGGTCTCATTGCTGCCTTGTCTCTGTGTAAGACCAGCAGTGGTTCTTTACAGGACAAAGCCTCCAGCTCAGATACATGTCTCACAGACAAGATGGTGACAAGGAAAACAACCTTATTCTGTAAGTGTGAAAGGGGGAATATCCCAAAAATGTTTTAAAGCGCAAGTAAACCCCCCTATCGTTTTCAGCCAAGGAAGCTGCCATCTTTGCCTCTGTTTAATCTACAACTGCCATGATGCTGCACATGTGATCAGTTATGACACCAGCCATTGGATGGTTTGACAGTTTGGTTGAGAGCATAACCAGTGGGAGTGTTACATTTCCGGCAAGTGCCGTAAATGAAACTGTTTTATGGATGGGTTTACTTCCACTTTAAGGGCAGTTTTAGAAGCATCCAAATAACCAAATTTAAATCCCATGAAATGACAGGTGATTGTATAGGGGGAGCCAGATGAGTCACGCCATGTACAAAGATTTTAACCAAACAATGGGAGGCTAGAGGTTCATGGAACAAGACTGCAAGCCCTGGGATATGTCCCCTGCAGCATTTCTTGGGACTAAAGCTTCTTTCCTCACACCAAGCAAAGAATGCCTTCTACATGTGTTGGTAGCCCTTTCAGGAAGTGGACTTCCTAGCCTTTAACATTGTAGCAATTATGGATTCAAAGAGGTCCCTATTTCTCAAGATCTCAGCTTCAACAGCAATGCCCTTAAAGCCAACAAGCTTGAAGCAGGATGGAAAATTGGCCCTTGGGATAGAAAATCTGGTGATCTGGAAAAGCCCAGGAGTCTTTTTTGGTTGCAGGACCACATCTGCTTGGGGCAATTCATTGCTATGAGTATCACTGAGATGTCCTCCATTTTGATCCTTCTGAGTTTTAGGGGAGGAAAAGCGTGGATCAGGCTCATCCTATGGAGCCACCAGAGCCTTCACCGCTTTCTTCAAATTATCTCTTTACCTGGAGACAAACTTGGACAATTTGTGATTGAACACAGCAGCCAGGAGGTCCACATCTGATGTTCCCACCTGAGACACAGGTCCTGAAACAATTCTGGGTGTAGGGTTAATTCGTCCAGATCCAGGCACTGCTGTAAAATAAATGGCGCACAAGGCAGGAATATGAACTTCTGCTCAGAACAGAATCCTTGGCAAGATTTCTGGTTCCTCCCTAATGGTTGAGTTATGCCACATCCAGGACAACCAGTTCCAGAATGTTAATCAGTAGTCTTCCGACAAGACCCCTGCAAGGTGTCCAAAACTCCTCCCCAACCCATCAGGCTGGCATTCATTGGGAGGATCTTCCAAAAGATTAGGAAGAAGAATCTGCCCAATTCCAGAGCTTGGAAAAGCAGCAAGCACTGGAAACCTCCCGCTGTCAGAATACAATTGCTCTGCAGGAGGTATTTCCCCATCAGCGCTGAACCTGTTGATGGGGGAATGAAGCAATTTACTTTCCTTCAACCTATGTTTGAAGGAAAGAAACTTGGTTAATGTATGGCCTGTATAGGGCTGCAGGCAGGTCAGATAACAATTCTGCAAGGGGAAGGGTTGGGGTATGCTAATGGTTTCTGTGGTCAGTAATCAAAATTGCAAATTAGTCCATTAAATCCTCCTATGCAAATGCTGAGGAGGGGGGCATACCCAACAGAACTAGGAAATTTAGGGAATGATGCAGGGGAGAGCATTGCAGGCTATTGGTGTCCAGGCCTTGAGAAGGAACACTGCAGGTTACCCCAGAACTGTAAGTGAATCATGTGCTGGAGGAACATGGTGCAGCGGGACTACTCTCTGTGTGGGCCTCATTATAACCCAAGAATCTCTGAATCCTGTGTCCCTGAATGAGCGAGCAGAAATAAGTTCTCCTTCCCCACCACACAGTGCTGTGGCAGAGTTGTGTAAACCTGAGAGCTGCATATAAAAGAAGTAAATATCTTTTGGCAGGTAAACCAGATCACATTTCCTCAAGAAGCTAAAAACAAAAAATTTAACACTACACATCAAGGCTTCTGGAAATGAATCTGGCTGTTGGGATATAAAGGAATGATTTTTGTGGTGCCTAAAATGAGAGATAATCCTCCTATTTTTAGGATATCGGATCGAATGAGATACATGAATACCTTTTTTAATGCAACTGTTTATGCACGGATTCAGTTAGAGCACCAAAACCTATATGGTTATCATTGGCAGCCCATCCATTAGGGGTGCCCGGGTGCTGCCCCTTTTATCCATGCCACCCCCTATATGCAATGGATAGATTCATGCATAGCATGAATCTATCCACGGCTGCTGTGGCCACCCCCTATCCATGTGTCCAGCCCCTTTCAGGGCACATGAATTACAACGGACAGTTATTTTTTTTGAAGCACACGATTAGAGCCAGAAGCTCCAATAGGCTTCAAAATGGGGTGGGCTTGGGTCGCAGAGAATGCGCTCCGATCCGACCCAGGTGTGTTACAACAGCGAATTAATATTCACTGTTGAAACACTGTGTCAGGTCACCTGTGGCCAGATGACAGATGCACACCCTAGGGGGTCAGGAGTGCACCACAAGGTAGTGAACCCAATGGATGACTGCTGCGGATAGGAAACTAGGTGGTTGTGGAAAGCGGGACCAGAAGAGCACAACCGGGATCCTACAGGAAGCTAGAGCCAAGATTCCCCAGGGCGCGGAGTCTAAGACCCAGCAGGTCTTCTCCAGAGCCTCTAGTGGTGAGGATGTTATGCTGCAGGCTGGGTCCAGGTCGCGGCCTCTAGAGTCCCCTAGCTCACGCCCCGAAGGGTAAGGAGGAGAGAGGAGAAGCAGCAGCACAGGATACAAGAATAGTGAGGGGAAAGCCAAGGTCGGGGCAACAAGCAGACAAGGATAAACGAAGGACAAGCCGAAGGTCAAGGGTAACAAGCAGACAGGGATAGTCGGGAACAAGTTAATATCGTAACACAGAGACAGACGTAGCACATGGCAGGCAGGAACCCAAACACACAATGCTTAACAAGCACGTTGATCAGCAAAGCAGGCTTGCAGTGCACAGGTTAATATAGTGTTCTGTGATAGGCCCTGGGGTGGAGTCAGGCTGGGAGGAGATTATAAAGGAAGCCAGGTGAAGGGGTCTGGCCTCTAAGATGAACACATGAGGAGGAAAGGTAAGATGGCAGACAGGTAATCGTGAAATTAAAAACGGGCAAAGAAGAGACTCCACTTGGCCTGTCTAGGATTCAGACGTTTAGCATTCTGTAGATACTGTAAATTCTTGTGATCCGTAAAGATCGTTATGGAGTGAGGGGAACCCTCCAAGAGATGACGCCACTCCTCTAACGCCAATTTAATTGCGAGAAGTTCCCGATCACCGATGGCATAATTCCTCTCTGCCTGAGAATTTTTTATGGAGAAGAACGCACATGGTTGACGTTTCTTCCCAAAGAATTGAAGAAGCACAGCTCCCACCCCCATTGAGGAAGCGTCCAGTTCACTTCAATAAAAAATGCATCCCCAGGATTTGGTCTCCTCAAGAGAGGTCCAGAAACAAAGGCCTGTTTCAGGTCGTAAAATGCAGAGACAGCTTCGGGAGGCCAGTCTTTGGCATTCGCACCCTTCTTGGTCAAAGCGATAATAGGCGCGGCAATGGAAGAGTAATTCCTTATGAACTGCCTATAATAATTTGTGAAGCCAAGAAAGCGCTGTGTGGCCTTGAGGCTAGCAGGAAGAGGCCAGTTGGTAATAGCCAAGACCTTCCCAGGATCCATACGAAGACCCGAACATGAGACAAAGCACCCCAGAAACAGGACCTCAGAACATTCAAAGGAACATTTCTCCAGCTTGGCATAGAGATTGTTCTCTCTAAGATGCTGAACTACAGTGCGGACATGATTTCTGTGGACGAGCAGATTTTCAGAAAAGATCAGGATGTCATCCAGATAGATGACAACAAATTGGTACAGCAGATCTCTGAAGATTTCATTGACAAAGTTTTGAAACACGGCTGGGGCATTACACAAACCAAAAGGCATCACCAGGTATTCAAAATGCCCGTCTCTAGTGTTGAATGCAGTCTTCCATTCGTCACCCTCCCGTATTCGAATGAGATTGTACGCGCCTCTGAGATCCAACTTGGTGAAAATGGAGGCACCCTTCAACCTATCAAATAACTCAGATATTAAGGGTAAGGGGTATCGATTTTTAATAGTAACCGCGTTTAAACCTCGATAGTCGATACAGGGTCTTAGGGTACCATCCTTTTTGGAAACGAAAAAGAACCCTGCCCCTGCAGGCGATGCGGATTTACGGATGAAACCTCTCTCCAGATTCTCTGCAACATACTCAGACATGGCCTGGGTCTCTGGGATGGACAGAGGGTACGTACGACCCTTGGGCAGAGTTGCTCTGGGGACAAGGTCAATAGCACAGTCAAAAGACATGTGGGGAGGAAGCACCTCAGCTGATTTCTTACAGAACATGTCCCGGTAATCGCTGTATGCTGCGGAAAGATCAGAAGAAACAGAAGTGGTAGCAACCGGAAGTCTCTCCTTGGGGGCCACCTTGAGAAGACATGACGAGAAACATGAGGGGCCCCAAGCCAGGACCTGCCCAGAGACCCAGTCCACATGTGGAGAGTGGAGCTGTAGCCAAGGGAGGCCCAATACAATGGGGGTATAGGCCTTGGGTAGAATGAGAAAGGACATCCACTCCTGGTGGAGAATCCCTACCGACATCCTAATGGGTAGCGTCTGGAAGCGAATAGGGCCCCCTGGGAGAACAGTGCCATCAATTGCCGAGACTACCAATGGGGTAGCGAGAGGTGAAAGGGTAAGCTTCATGGAAGAAGCAGTTCCCCAATCCATAAAATTGCCGGCAGCCTAGGAATCCAGATATGCAAGGGTTGATTGAGGAGAAGTACCTACATGAAGGCACACCAGCAGGAGAAGACGAGAAGGTGAGGTTTCTGGGTCCAATACTCCACCTTCCAAATGTATGAGGACCAAGCATTTCCCGGACAGAAGCGAGCAGGAGTCACGAAAATGACCCTTGCCCCCACAATAGAGGCACAAGCCCCGAGTTCTGCGCCTAGCATGTTCTTCGGGGGTTAGTCTGGTCCGGCCCAGCTGCATAGGATCCTCAGCAGGCAGAAGATGCACCACGGGACGAAGGGAGGGGAGCTCAGACTGACTAGGGTCCAGGGAGTGCTGGAGTCTTCTCTCTAGGGACCTCTCCTGAAAACGAATATCGATCTGATTGCACAAAGAAATTACATCGTCCAGACCGACGGGGATGGCTCTTCCCGCTAATTAGTTTTTCACTCGGTCAGAGAGGCCATGTAAAAAGGTAGCGACCAGGGCCTCAGTGTTCCAGCTCAATTCAGCTGTGTGGATACGGAACTGAAGAGCATATTGTCCCACAGAACTAGATTCTTGGCGAAGACGTAAGAGGGCACTAGCCGCTGAAGAAGCCCGAGCCGGCTCCTCGAAGATGTTACGAAAGAGCTCCAAGAAGACCACCGGATCATTCTTTTCCCACAGGGGGGCAGCCCAGGCTAAAGCTTCACAGGAGAGGAGGGAGATGATATAGGCTACCTTAGCCCGATCAGACAGGAAGTTTTGAGGCTGAAGCTCAAAATGAATTGTACATTGGCTGAGAAACCCCCTGCAGGCCTTGGAGTCCCCAGAGAAACGGAACGGAGCTGGCAGTTCTAGTGAGTGTGTGGCTGCGACTGGTGCAAAAGGCGCAGCCGCTGGTTGTACTTGAGGTTGCGGATTTGGGGTTCCCAAGGAGACATGAAGCTGCTCGAAGCGAGAAGCCAGAATTTTGGAGGAATCGCATCACCTGAGTCTGATCAGATTCCTGGGTCTCAAGTCTACGGACTATGCCCTGTAATGGATCATCCGCGGGGAGCGGCATGTCAGCCGGGTCCATGGCTGATCAAACTGTCAGGTCACCTGTGGCCAGATGACAGATGCACACCCTAGGGGGTCAGGAGTGCACCACAAGGTAGTGAACCCTATGGCTGACTGCTGCGGATAGTAAACTAGGTGGTTGTGGAAAGCGGGACCAGAGGAGCACAACCGGGATCCTACAGGAAGCTAGAGCCGAGATTCCCCAGGGCGCGGAGTCTAAGACCCAACAAGTCTTCTCCAGAGCCTCTAGTGGTGAGGATGTTACGCTGCAGGCTGGGTCCAGGACGCGGCCCCTAGAGTCCCCAAGCTCACGCCCCGAAGGGTAAGGAGGAGAGACTGGAAGCAGCAGCACAGGATACAAGAATAGTGAGGGGAAAGCCAAGGTCTGGGCAACAAGCAGACAAGGATAAACGAAGGACAAGCCGAAGGTCAAGGGTAAGAAGCAGACAGGGATAGTCGGGAACAAGCCAATATCGTAACACAGAGACAGACGTAGCCCACGGCAGGCAGGAACCCAAACACACAATGCTTAACAAACACGTTGATCAGCAAAGCAGGCTTGCAGTGCACAGGTTAATATAGTGTTCTGTGATACGCCCTGGGGTGGAGTCAGGCTGGGAGGAGATTATAAAGGAAGCCAGGTGAAGGGGTCTGGCCTCTAAGATGAACACATGAGGAGGAAAGGTAAGATGGCAGACAGACATTAGTGCATATCCATGACACACTGATTCTCAATCCGGCCAATCAGAAGCGGATGCAAGACCCGTTTTCCGAATGGCGGGAAAGAGAAGACTCCAGATTGGAAACGGAAGCCGCCGTGATGACCCGTGGAGAGTAGAACGGGAGGCCACCACCACCAAGCAGGGGCAGACACTGGTGATGGGGTAAGTGCTACTGACCAACCGGGGGAGGATCCGCATACTGTTTGCCGCCCCCCCTCCAAAAAAATTTAAGCAGGTGCCACTGATGGTTAGAATGTCTCATTATGATCCCAAGCCCTACTCCAGATAAGCTATGATTTCCATACACTGCACTGGTGAAGGTCAAAAAGTCTAAAACAACTGTATGTAGTTAAGAATAAAGAGCATTATAATGTTTAAATACACCTGTGGCTTTGTGTGTACATCTGGGTGTTAGGGCATAAAGAAATAATTTACATTTTTTATTGCTCTGCCCACTGTCCTGAATTGAGGGATAATCCTCCCTTGAAATATGTTACAGAATAAAATACATGTACCGTATATACTCCGTATATACTCAAGTATAAGCCGACCCGAATATAAGCCGAGACACCTAAATTTACCACAAAAAAACTGGGAAAACGTATTGACTCGAGTATAAGCCTAGGGTGTCCATCGGCATGCCTCACTGTGCCTCACTGTGTCCATGTGCATGTCTCACTGTGCCCATGCCTCACTGTGCCCATGACTAGACTGACGTTTAACATGGGAGTCTATGGAAGGAGTGCCCGGCTTTGAAAAAAATTGGGGCACCCCGGCTGTAGGTCCCCTGGACAACAAACTTTGCACACTTGTAGAGGAAGAGTGGGGCTACATGTATGCCAAGTTTGGGGTCCAGGGGACCTATGGCCAGCCAGTACCAGATCCCCAAAGTCCGGGAGATTAGGTGCAAAAAGGTGACTCGGGTATAAGCCGAGGGGGGCATTTTCAGCACAAAAAAAATGCGCTGAAAAACTCGGCTTATACGGTATATCTTCTATTCTAAGAAGGCTTTAATGTGCTATGCACTGATTTGAAGGATTTGTTAATCCCTTTGGTCTCTTGTCACCATAACCTACACGGTTTAGTGTCTCAATGTACAAATAAGCTAATATCATATTCATTTATTTCCATTTATTGATGAAAAAAAATGTGTGGCTGATATACAAGAAAAAAAAAAAAATGTTTATAGCTGCTATAAGCACAGGCCTACTCCTAATTGTCCTAATTGACCTTGGCAAACACATATAAAAGGAATGCCAGGTACATCATTTTAAATTATTCTGTAAAATATTTATTGTTTATCTATTTTTCCCAGACACTATGTAAATGATATGTGCTCTATAGAAAACATTCCAAACCTGATGAATCTATGTAGGTGGAGTAGAATAACAGTTAATTTTCATCAAAAAGATCATTCATTGCTTTAAAATGATTCCCCAAACTACTTTGTGAATCCTAATATTTTTGTCATTAAAGTGGATGTAAACCCTCACATATAACCAGTGAAGTGAACAGCCTCACATGATACACAGGGATGAAACAAATCTCCCTACATAAGTTTTAAATGTACATCTGCTATTTTTTCCTTTCTACATTCTCTAGAAAGTGCACATTGTGTTACAAATCTTTCTTCCTGTTTCAGCAGTGGGTGGGGAGTTTGGACCTATACTATGTGAGCCGATTGGGGGAAGTCACCCCCCCCCCCCTTAGGCAGAGGAATGAAGAAACTTGCAAAACTGTACTGTGAATAGACCAGCTCTCTGCTTATCGTTCTCTAAACGGTTCCCGACCAGCTCACGTCTATATACTGCGGCAGGATGCAACCGCTGGGCGAACCCCCGTATGGGTACATCGTACCCTTTAGAAGCCGCAAAAAAAACGCAGAGGTGATCAACTACCACCAAAAGAAAGCTCTATTTGTGGGGGAAAAAAGGACGCAAATTGCTCTGGTCAGGAAGGGGGTAAAATCTTCCGAGGCTGAAGCGGCCAAGTTCTGTCCTTGACACAAATTTTCAGCTGCTTTTATCTTGTATGTCTGAGAACTTGTCAGAAGTTATGCTGATAACAGAGGAACGAAGCAGCAGAAAGACAGAACTCAGAGCTTTGGAGAGAGATAATTAAACACTACAGATATATGTGCCCAGGTCAGTTTTCATGAATCGGGTTTACAACCACTTTGTTTGTTTTATGTTTCTGAAAGTGTTACTAAGCCCAGGAGTCTGCATTCACTTTATCTGGTCTCTCGCAGTATACAGAACATGGAAATGCAATTACAGTATTTTAGTAAATATAAGCTTGCTAAATACCTGTTCTCACCAGAAGAATATAGCAGTCTTGTGACTATTAATGTCTGGTAAAAGCTTGGAGGAGTTTTCATTCTGCTCTGATTGACCTATGAGGCTGCAAGACCCCGGACCCTCTGGACAGTGCTGATTGGCCCTCTGCTGATCACATGCCTGCCCCCCCCCCCAACAAAAAAAAATTCTACACAATACACACCAAACTGAGCATGGGCAGAGTGACTCCAAATGCTCTGTACTATCAGGAGATGGACTGGGGACAGTGGAAGTGGAGGATCAGTGCAGACAGGATCAAACAGACTTACCTTTTTTTTTACACAATGCAGAGGATTAACCCCTTCAATTCCACAGGGAGTATAACAAGCATGCTTTACTGCATATTATAGACTGATTTTACTGTTCTGAGTTTAGTAACACTTAAATGCATTCCCTGCATTAAAGTGGTTGTAAACCTCAGTCATGGAATCTGATCAAAGCACACATACAGTAGGTGACGCCGATATTGTGACAATCTCGCCTCTTCTTCTAGTGGCGAGATTGACACCCTACGAGCCCCGTCGCGAGAGCCAGCGCCAAGCTGTTTCGTCATCGGGAAAGGAAAAATGTTGTTTTACCTTTCGCAATGAGCAACACGCATTGCCGGTAGACGGAGTTCCGACGTGGATTCCCGCCAATACCAGGCACTGTGTTTGGTATGAATACTGAGCGGGAACTCCACGCCAATTTTTTAATAAAAAACCGGCATGGGTTCCCCCTCCAGGAGCATACCAGGCCCTTGGGTCTGGTATGGATTTGAAGGGGAATCCCCTAAGCCGAAAAATCGGTGTGGGGGTCCCCCTCAAAATCCAAACCAGACCCTTATCCGAGCATGCAACCTGGCAGGCCGCAGGAAAAGAGGGGGGACGAGAGAGCGGCCCCCCTCCCTCCTGAACCATACCAGGCCGCATGCCCTCAACATGGGGGGGTTTGGTGTTCTGGGGCAGGGGGGCGACCTGCGGCCCCCCCACCCCAAAGCACCCTGTCCCCATGTTGATGGGGACAAGGGCCTCTTCCCAAAAACACTGGCCGTTGGTTGTCGGGGTCTGCGGGCGGGGGGCTGATCGGAATCCGGGAGCCCCCTTTAATAAGGGGGCCCCCAGATGCCGGCCTCCCACCCTATGTGAATGAGTATGGGGTACATCGTACCCCTACCCATTCACCTGGTGGAAAAAAAATGTCAATAAAACAACACACACAGCTTTTTAAAGTAATTTATTACACAGCTCCGGGGGTCTTCTTCCGACTCCGGGGGTCTCCGGTGTCGTCTCCGCGCTTTCCGGTTCTTTCTTCCGTCTGCCGGGCCTCCGCTATCTTCTTCCAGCTCTCTTGCTAGCGGAGGCCCGGTCTTCCCCGTCGTCTCGTCCAGCTTTCCGTTGTCCTTCTGCCGGCCCCTTCACTATCTTCTTCCAGCTCTTTTGCTAGTGGAGGGGCCGGTCTTCCCCGACGTCTCGTCCAGCTTTCCGTTGTCCTTCTGCCGGCCCCTCCGCTATCTTCTTCCAGCTCTTTTGCTAGTGGAGGGGCCCGGTCTTCCCGTCGCCGTCTTCTTCCCTCTTCTCCTCCTCGATGTTGACTCGTCGCTTCCTCCCGCTGTAATGCTGGCTGTTCAGTCCGCAGCAATTTATATAGGCTTCTCATGACGTCACTGTCACATGTTCCCATGACGTCACAGTCACATGCTTCGGGGCCACCCAGAGTATGTGACTGTGACATCATGAGAAGCCTATATAAAATCGCTGCGGACCGAACAGCCAGCATTACAGTGGGAGGAAGCGACGAGTCAACATCGAGGAGGAGAAGAGGGAAGAAGACGGCAACGGGAAGACCGGCCCCTCCACTAGCAAAAGAGCTGGAAGAAGATAGCGGAGGGGCCAAGCAGAAGGACAACGGAGACCCGGACGAGACGACGGCAGAAGGAAGAAAAAAACGGAGAGCGCGGAGACGACATCGGAGACCCCCGAAGTCGGAAGAGACCCCCGGAGTCGAAAGAAGACCCCCGGAGCTGTGTAATAAATTACTTTAAAAAGCTGTGTGTGTTCTTTTATTGCCATTTTTTTCCACCAGGTGACTGGGTAGGGGTACGATGTACCCCATACTCATTCACATAGTGTGGTGGGCCGGCATCTGGGGGCCCACTTATTAAAGGGGGTTCCCGGATTCTGATCAGCCCCCCCGCCCGCAGACCCCGACAACCAATGGCCAGGGTTGTCGGGAAGAGGCCCTTGTCCCCATCAACATGGGGACAGGGTGCTTTGGGGTGGGGGGGCGCAGGTCCCCCCATGTTAAGGGCATGCGGTCTGGTACGGTTCAGGAGGGAGGCGCTCTCTTGTCCCCCCCTCTTTTCCTGCGGTCTGCCAGGTTGGGTGCTCAGATAAGGGTCTGGTTTGGATTTTGAGGGGGACCCCCATGCCGATTTTTCGGCTTAGGGGATTCCCCTTCAAATCCATACCAGACCCAAGGATCTGGTATGCTCCTGGAGGGGGAACCCATGCCGGTTTTTTATTTAAAAATTGGCGTGGAGTTCCCGCTCAGGATTCATACCAAACACAGTGCCTGGTATTGGCGGGAATCCACGTCGGATCCCGTTCAATACAGTGCGTGGATTGCTATTGCAGCAAGCGCGAGATGTGTCGCCACCCTGTCGCCGAGATGTCGGCACCCTGTCGCCGAGAATCTCCACGCTGGGATCGCGATGAATATACAATGTCAGCGGCACCTACTGTATCTGTATTGTTTACATCACTCTCTCTAAAGTGTTTCTCTCATGCTCCATTTCTCTGTTTCAAAGCACGATTCACTTCTGACATGTTTTCCAGACACATGAGATACATTTTGTGTGGGGAGAGGGGGGGGGGAGCTCAGAACGGAGCTTGCCTATTCAGAAGATAGTTCTTCGGATGTGTAAAGGGGGCGTGTCCCTCAGCTCTCACACACTAACTACAGCTTCTCCGCCCCCTCCTCTGTGCTCCTGACAGATGAAGAATAGATTTCTAACACAATCTGCCCCTTTGAAGGGGAGTAGAGAGCAGAAGACTGCAGATAAACAAGTAAAATGTATGTAGCAGGATTTGTTATACCTCTGTGTATCATCTGAGGCTGTTAACTTCAATAGGTATATGTGAGGGTTTATAACCACTTTAGGGTAAAAAAAACACCCAACTGTCCCTTACCCCAACCCTAAACACTTACCCGACACCTCTCACTGCTCTAGCACCATGCCGGCTGCAACCCCACTCTTGTTTTTTTCTGGTCTCACAGAAGACGCAAGCAGCAGCAGGAGGCATAGACTCCCGCTGCTGTCAGTCAAATTCTTTTGAGGAGGGAGCGAGAGCATGGGTTGCTGGCTGTGTATGTCTATGGAGAGTACTCCCGCACAGGTGCCCCCCTAGAACAGTGTTTCTCAACTCCAGTCCTCAAGGCGCACCAACAGGTCATGTTTTTGGGATTTCAATTGATTTTCACAGGTGATTTGAGCAGTTTCACTGCCTTAGTAATTATCACAGCTGTTTTATCTGCAGGAAATCCCAAAAACATGACCTGTTGGTGCGCCTTGAGGACTGGAGTTGAGAAACACTGCCCTAGAATATGGCTAGGAGCTGACAGCACTGGTGGGGGACCACCAAAGTGGAGGTAAAAAAGAGCAGGTAATTATAAAAAAATAAATTTAAGGGGAAAAAAAGCCTTTAACCACTTTTGGGCAGCCCACATACTGCGGTAGGGTGGCCCAACATACCTGTACTTCGGTCCATGCATTAGATACAGCGGGCGCGCACGCCACCGCGATCTGCCTATGTGAACAAACAGATCCCTGTTGAGAGAGGGAGATAGAGAGGTCAGCTGTTCCTAGTGATCAGGAACAGCGATCTCTCTCTACTCCCAGTGAGCCCATCCCCCTGACAGAAAGCACCTCCCTAGGGAACACTTAACTCTTAGATCACCACTAGTGTTAACCCCTTCCCTGCCAGTGCCATTTATACAGTGATCAGTGCCTTTTTTTTTGCACTGATCAACTGTATTGGTGTCACTGGTCACCAAAAAGTGTCATATTTGACCGTCGCAATGTTGCAGTACCGCTAAAAATCGGAGATCGCCACCATTATTAGTAAAAACAATAAAATAAAATAAAAAGTCCCTAAATATTTCCCCACTTTTGTTGACGCTATAACTTTTGTGCAAACCAATTAATATACGCTTAATGCCTTTTTTAACAAAAGTATGGGGCAGAATACACACTGGCCTAAACTGATGAATAAATTAGTCTTTTTATATATTTTTTGGGGTATTTATTTTAGCAGAAAGTAAAAAAGATATATATATATATATATATATATATATTTTTAATTGTCAGTCTTTTTTTTGTTTATATAGCAAAAAATAAAAACTGCAGAGGTGATCATATGACACCAAAAGAAAGCTCTATTTGTGGGGGGGGAAAAAAAAGGACATTTTGTTTGACTTTAAATTTTGAATTAAAAAATAATGCAGCCACCACATATAAAATGACTGGTAAACTGCAATATATTACTTTTTTTTAGTTTTGAGCTTAATATCGCGTTACCGTTTTCCCTTACAAAGACCAGTAATAAACCCAAAAGCAAACATATTTCAGCTTACCACATCTTAGATGTGATAGTTGTATTTGTTTTCTATATTAGGCTTTCTTTCTTCTATTTTCATTTCGTGATCCAGCCAGCAAGTCGGTTTTTCAAAACAAGCTCTCTTGCAGTTACAGGGATGAGACAAACCATTTAACACAGGAAGGAGCCCTTAAAATGATCAGCTTTTATGTAAAACCTTCATCACAAAAGGAAATAAAAATGTGCTGTAATTTACAACATATTAGCTCAAATTCCGTTTCAGATTGTTAGTGTTTTCAAAGTGGTTGTAACCCCCGCCCTACATATATCCAGTGACTGGCCTGAGGTGATTTATGCTGATAGCAGAGGAAGGAAGCAGTAGACAGAAACTACACTTGGTGCTCTTGAAGTGATATTAAAGCTTCTTTAACCACTTGTCCCCCGCCCACTGTCAATTGACGGCGGGCGGAGGATACTCTCGTTCTGGGAGGACGTCATATGACGTCCTCCCTTTAAAACGAGCTAGGAGGCGCGCCCGTCGCGTTCACAAGGCCCCGGTGCGCGTGCCCGGCGGCCGCGATTGCCGCCGGGCACCCGCGATTGCCCGGGAAACGAGCAGGAAAGTGGATCTCTGTGTGTAAACACAGAGATCCACGTCCTGTGAGGGAGAGGGGACCGATGGTGTGTCCCTTGTACATAGGGACAACCATCGGTCACCTCCCCCAGTCAGTCCCCTCCCCCCACAGTAAGAACACTTTGAGGGAACATATTTAACCCCTTCCCGCCCCCTAGTGGTTAACCCCTTCCCTGCCAATCACATTTATACAGTAATCAATGCATTTTTATAGCACGGATCGCTGTATAAATGTGAATGGTCCCAAAAATGTGTCAAAAGTGTCCGATGTGTCCGCCGCAATATCGCAGTCATAATAAAAAATCGCAGATCGCCGCCATTACTAATAAAAAAATAAAAAAATAAAAATGCTATAAATCTATCCCCTATTTTGTAGACGCTATAACTTTTGCGCAAACCAATCAATACGCGCTTATTGCGATTTTTTTTTTTACCAAAAATATGTAGAAGAATACGTATCGGCCTAAACTGAGGAAAATTTTATTTAAAAAAAAAATGGGTATTTATTATAGCAAAAAGTAAAAAATAGTGTTTTTTTTCCAAACTGGACGCTCTTCTTTTGTTTATAGCGCAAAAAATAAAAACCGCAGAGGTGATCAAATACCACCAAAAGAAAGCTCTATTTGTGGGAAAAAAAGGACACAAATTTCGTTTGGGAGCCACGTCGCACGACCGCGCAATTGTCATTCAAAGTGTGACAGCACTGAAAGCTGAAAAATGGCTTGGGCAGGAAGGGGGTTTTCGTGCACAGTAGGGAGGTGGTTAATAACATGTCATACTTACCAGGTTTTGAACAGAGCAGCTCCGATCCTCCTCATATTGGGTCCCCTGCCGATGCTCCTGGCTAGGGATGAGCTTCGTGTTCGAGTCGAACATACGTTCGACTCGAACATTGGCTGTTCGATCGTTCGACGAAGATCGAACGATTTGGGCCGTTCGCGCCAAATTCGAGTGACGCGAACGGCCCACAATGCACTACGCCATCGCAGTGTCATCCAGGCGCTGTGATTGGCCAAGCATGCACTGTGACCCCGCATGCTTGGCCAATCACAGCGCCGGCAGCGAGGAGAGCAATGATTGGCCACAGGCAGGATGCCTGTGGCCAATTATTGCTGAGGGTGTTTAGTACACGCCCCACACTATAAAAGGCCGCCAGCACGGCGGCCTAGTGTAGTGTGTTCCGGAGCAGGGATAGAGTAGCATAGGCAGGGACAGTGACTGTTATTTCTTTCTTGCTTAACCTGGATTCCTTTAGTTTAGGGAAAGAGAAGGATAGGTAGGGAGAGTGTCAGTGTGTTTTGTGCTTCTGCTATAGTGTGCTTAAAAAAAACATTTATTCTAGGGACAGAAAACTCTAGGTAGGGACAGTGTCAGTTTCTTTCACTCTGCAAGTCCTTGTTTCCAGGGACCTGTAAGGACAGTGAGTTAATTGTCCTTGTGCTATATTGTGCTTAAAAAAAACATTTATTCTAGGGACAGAAAACTCTAGGTAGGGACAGTGTCAGTTTCTTTCACTCTGCAAGTCCTTGTTTCCAGGGACCTGTAAGGACAGTGAGTTAATTGTCCTTGTGCTATATTGTGATTAAAAAAAACATTTATTCTAGGGACAGAAAACTCTAGGTAGGGACAGTGTCAGTTTCTTTCACTCTGCAAGTCCTTGTTTCCAGGGACCTGTAAGGACAGTGAGTTAATTTTCCTTGTGCTATATTGTGATTAAAAAAAACATTTTTTCTAGGGACAGAAAACTGTAGGTAGGGAGAGTGTTTTTTTTCTTTCACTCTGCAAGTCCTTGTTTCCAGGGACCTGTAAGGACAGTGAGTTAATTGTCCTTGTGCTATATTGTGCTTAAAAAAAAAACATTTATTCTAGGGACAGAAAACTCTAGGTAGGGACAGTGTCAGTTTCTTTCACTCTGCAAGTCCTTGTTTCCAGGGACCTGTAAGGACAGTGAGTTAATTGTCCTTGTGCTATATTGTGATTAAAAAAAACATTTATTCTAGGGACAGAAAACTCTAGGTAGGGACAGTGTCAGTTTCTTTCACTCTGCAAGTCCTTGTTTCCAGGGACCTGTAAGGACAGTGAGTTAATTTTCCTTGTGCTATATTGTGATTAAAAAAAACATTTTTTCTAGGGACAGAAAACTGTAGGTAGGGAGAGTGTTTTTTTTCTTTCACTCTGCAAGTCCTTGTTTCCAGGGACCTGTAAGGACAGTGAGTTAATTGTCCTTGTGCTATATTGTGCTTAAAAAAAACATTTATTCTAGGGACAGAAAACTCTAGGTAGGGACAGTGTCAGTTTCTTTCACTCTGCAAGTCCTTGTTTCCAGGGACCTGTAAGGACAGTGAGTTAATTGTCCTTGTGCTATATTGTGCTTAAAAAAAACATTTATTCTAGGGACAGAAAACTCTAGGTAGGGACAGTGTCAGTTTCTTTCACTCTGCAAGTCCTTGTTTCCAGGGACCTGTAAGGACAGTGAGTTAATTTTCCTTGTGCTATATTGTGATTAAAAAAAACATTTATTCTAGGGACAGAAAACTCTAGGTAGGGACAGTGTCAGTTTCTTTCACTCTGCAAGTCCTTGTTTCCAGGGACCTGTAAGGACAGTGAGTTAATTTTCCTTGTGCTATATTGTGATTAAAAAAAACATTTATTCTAGGGACAGAAAACTCTAGGTAGGGACAGTGTCAGTTTCTTTCACTCTGCAAGTCCTTGTTTCCAGGGACCTGTAAGGACAGTGAGTTAATTGTCCTTGTGCTATATTGTGATTAAAAAAAACATTTATTCTAGGGACAGAAAACTCTAGGTAGGGACAGTGTCAGTTTCTTTCACTCTGCAAGTCCTTGTTTCCAGGGACCTGTAAGGACAGTGAGTTAATTTTCCTTGTGCTATATTGTGCTTAAAAAAAACATTTTTTCTAGGGACAGAAAACTCTAGGTAGGGAGAGTGTTTTTTTTTTTTCACTCTGCAAGTCCTTGTTTCCAGGGACCTGTAAGGACAGTGAGTTAATTGTCCTTGTGCTATATTGTGCTTAAAAAAAACATTTATTCTAGGGACAGAAAACTCTAGGTAGGGACAGTGTCAGTTTCTTTCACTCTGCAAGTCCTTGTTTCCAGGGACCTGTAAGGACAGTGAGTTAATTTTCCTTGTGCTATATTGTGATTAAAAAAAACATTTTTTCTAGGGACAGAAAACTGTAGGTAGGGAGAGTGTTTTTTTTCTTTCACTCTGCAAGTCCTTGTTTCCAGGGACCTGTAAGGACAGTGAGTTAATTTTCCTTGTGCTATATTGTGATTAAAAAAAACATTTTTTCTAGGGACAGAAAACTGTAGGTAGGGAGAGTGTTTTTTTTCTTTCACTCTGCAAGTCCTTGTTTCCAGGGACCTGTAAGGACAGTGAGTTAATTGTCCTTGTGCTATATTGTGCTTAAAAAAAACATTTATTCTAGGGACAGAAAACTCTAGGTAGGGACAGTGTCAGTTTCTTTCACTCTGCAAGTCCTTGTTTCCAGGGACCTGTAAGGACAGTGAGTTAATTTTCCTTGTGCTATATTGTGATTAAAAAAAACATTTTTTCTAGGGACAGAAAACTGTAGGTAGGGAGAGTGTTTTTTTTCTTTCACTCTGCAAGTCCTTGTTTCCAGGGACCTGTAAGGACAGTGAGTTAATTGTCCTTGTGCTATATTGTGCTTAAAAAAAACATTTATTCTAGGGACAGAAAACTCTAGGTAGGGACAGTGTCAGTTTCTTTCACTCTGCAAGTCCTTGTTTCCAGGGACCTGTAAGGACAGTGAGTTAATTTTCCTTGTGCTATATTGTGATTAAAAAAAACATTTTTTCTAGGGACAGAAAACTGTAGGTAGGGAGAGTGTTTTTTTTCTTTCACTCTGCAAGTCCTTGTTTCCAGGGACCTGTAAGGACAGTGAGTTAATTGTCCTTGTGCTATATTGTGCTTAAAAAAAACATTTATTCTAGGGACAGAAAACTCTAGGTAGGGACAGTGTCAGTTTCTTTCACTCTGCAAGTCCTTGTTTCCAGGGACCTGTAAGGACAGTGAGTTAATTTTCCTTGTGCTATATTGTGATTAAAAAAAACATTTTTTCTAGGGACAGAAAACTGTAGGTAGGGAGAGTGTTTTTTTTCTTTCACTCTGCAAGTCCTTGTTTCCAGGGACCTGTAAGGACAGTGAGTTAATTGTCCTTGTGCTATATTGTGCTTAAAAAAAACATTTATTCTAGGGACAGAAAACTCTAGGTAGGGACAGTGTCAGTTTCTTTCACTCTGCAAGTCCTTGTTTCCAGGGACCTGTAAGGACAGTGAGTTAATTGTCCTTGTGCTATATTGTGCTTAAAAAAAACATTTATTCTAGGGACAGAAAACTCTAGGTAGGGACAGTGTCAGTTTCTTTCACTCTGCAAGTCCTTGTTTCCAGGGACCTGTAAGGACAGTGAGTTAATTTTCCTTGTGCTATATTGTGATTAAAAAAAACATTTATTCTAGGGACAGAAAACTCTAGGTAGGGACAGTGTCAGTTTCTTTCACTCTGCAAGTCCTTGTTTCCAGGGACCTGTAAGGACAGTGAGTTAATTTTCCTTGTGCTATATTGTGATTAAAAAAAACATTTATTCTAGGGACAGAAAACTCTAGGTAGGGACAGTGTCAGTTTCTTTCACTCTGCAAGTCCTTGTTTCCAGGGACCTGTAAGGACAGTGAGTTAATTGTCCTTGTGCTATATTGTGATTAAAAAAAACATTTATTCTAGGGACAGAAAACTCTAGGTAGGGACAGTGTCAGTTTCTTTCACTCTGCAAGTCCTTGTTTCCAGGGACCTGTAAGGACAGTGAGTTAATTTTCCTTGTGCTATATTGTGCTTAAAAAAAACATTTTTTCTAGGGACAGAAAACTCTAGGTAGGGAGAGTGTTTTTTTTTTTTCACTCTGCAAGTCCTTGTTTCCAGGGACCTGTAAGGACAGTGAGTTAATTGTCCTTGTGCTATATTGTGCTTAAAAAAAACATTTATTCTAGGGACAGAAAACTCTAGGTAGGGACAGTGTCAGTTTCTTTCACTCTGCAAGTCCTTGTTTCCAGGGACCTGTAAGGACAGTGAGTTAATTTTCCTTGTGCTATATTGTGATTAAAAAAAACATTTTTTCTAGGGACAGAAAACTGTAGGTAGGGAGAGTGTTTTTTTTCTTTCACTCTGCAAGTCCTTGTTTCCAGGGACCTGTAAGGACAGTGAGTTAATTTTCCTTGTGCTATATTGTGATTAAAAAAAACATTTTTTCTAGGGACAGAAAACTGTAGGTAGGGAGAGTGTTTTTTTTCTTTCACTCTGCAAGTCCTTGTTTCCAGGGACCTGTAAGGACAGTGAGTTAATTGTCCTTGTGCTATATTGTGCTTAAAAAAAACATTTATTCTAGGGACAGAAAACTCTAGGTAGGGACAGTGTCAGTTTCTTTCACTCTGCAAGTCCTTGTTTCCAGGGACCTGTAAGGACAGTGAGTTAATTTTCCTTGTGCTATATTGTGATTAAAAAAAACATTTTTTCTAGGGACAGAAAACTGTAGGTAGGGAGAGTGTTTTTTTTCTTTCACTCTGCAAGTCCTTGTTTCCAGGGACCTGTAAGGACAGTGAGTTAATTGTCCTTGTGCTATATTGTGCTTAAAAAAAACATTTATTCTAGGGACAGAAAACTCTAGGTAGGGACAGTGTCAGTTTCTTTCACTCTGCAAGTCCTTGTTTCCAGGGACCTGTAAGGACAGTGAGTTAATTGTCCTTGTGCTATATTGTGATTAAAAAAAACATTTATTCTAGGGACAGAAAACTCTAGGTAGGGACAGTGTCAGTTTCTTTCACTCTGCAAGTCCTTGTTTCCAGGGACCTGTAAGGACAGTGAGTTAATTTTCCTTGTGCTATATTGTGATTAAAAAAAACATTTATTCTAGGGACAGAAAACTCTAGGTAGGGACAGTGTCAGTTTCTTTCACTCTGCAAGTCCTTGTTTCCAGGGACCTGTAAGGACAGTGAGTTAATTTTCCTTGTGCTATATTGTGATTAAAAAAAACATTTATTCTAGGGACAGAAAACTCTAGGTAGGGACAGTGTCAGTTTCTTTCACTCTGCAAGTCCTTGTTTCCAGGGACCTGTAAGGACAGTGAGTTAATTTTCCTTGTGCTATATTGTGATTAAAAAAAACATTTTTTCTAGGGACAGAAAACTGTAGGTAGGGAGAGTGTTTTTTTTCTTTCACTCTGCAAGTCCTTGTTTCCAGGGACCTGTAAGGACAGTGAGTTAATTTTCCTTGTGCTATATTGTGATTAAAAAAAACATTTTTTCTAGGGACAGAAAACTCTAGGTAGGGAGAGTGTTTTTTTTCTTTCACTCTGCAAGTCCTTGTTTCCAGGGACCTGTAAGGACAGTGAGTTAATTGTCCTTGTGCTATATTGTGCTTAAAAAAAACATTTTTTCTAGGGACAGAAAACTCTAGGTAGGGAGAGTGTTTTTTTTTTTTCACTCTGCAAGTCCTTGTTTCCAGGGACCTGTAAGGACAGTGAGTTAATTGTCCTTGTGCTATATTGTGCTTAAAAAAAACATTTATTCTAGGGACAGAAAACTCTAGGTAGGGACAGTGTCAGTTTCTTTCACTCTGCAAGTCCTTGTTTCCAGGGACCTGTAAGGACAGTGAGTTAATTTTCCTTGTGCTATATTGTGATTAAAAAAAACATTTTTTCTAGGGACAGAAAACTGTAGGTAGGGAGAGTGTTTTTTTTCTTTCACTCTGCAAGTCCTTGTTTCCAGGGACCTGTAAGGACAGTGAGTTAATTTTCCTTGTGCTATATTGTGATTAAAAAAAACATTTTTTCTAGGGACAGAAAACTCTAGGTAGGGAGAGTGTTTTTTTTCTTTCACTCTGCAAGTCCTTGTTTCCAGGGACCTGTAAGGACAGTGAGTTAATTGTCCTTGTGCTATATTGTGCTTAAAAAAAACATTTTTTCTAGGGACAGAAAACTCTAGGTAGGGAGAGTGTTTTTTTTTTTTCACTCTGCAAGTCCTTGTTTCCAGGGACCTGTAAGGACAGTGAGTTAATTGTCCTTGTGCTATATTGTGCTTAAAAAAAACATTTATTCTAGGGACAGAAAACTCTAGGTAGGGACAGTGTCAGTTTCTTTCACTCTGCAAGTCCTTGTTTCCAGGGACCTGTAAGGACAGTGAGTTAATTTTCCTTGTGCTATATTGTGATTAAAAAAAACATTTTTTCTAGGGACAGAAAACTGTAGGTAGGGAGAGTGTTTTTTTTCTTTCACTCTGCAAGTCCTTGTTTCCAGGGACCTGTAAGGACAGTGAGTTAATTTTCCTTGTGCTATATTGTGATTAAAAAAAACATTTTTTCTAGGGACAGAAAACTGTAGGTAGGGAGAGTGTTTTTTTTCTTTCACTCTGCAAGTCCTTGTTTCCAGGGACCTGTAAGGACAGTGAGTTAATTGTCCTTGTGCTATATTGTGCTTAAAAAAAACATTTTTTCTAGGGACAGAAAACTGTAGGTAGGGAGAGTGTTTTTTTTTTTTCACTCTGCAAGTCCTTGTTTCCAGGGACCTGTAAGGACAGTGAGTTAATTGTCCTTGTGCTATATTGTGCTTAAAAAAAACATTTATTCTAGGGACAGAAAACTCTAGGTAGGGACAGTGTCAGTTTCTTTCACTCTGCAAGTCCTTGTTTCCAGGGACCTGGAGAGACATTGAGTGAATTGTCCTTGTGCTATATTGTGATTAAAAAAAACATTTATTCTAGGGACAGAAAACTCTAGGTAGGGACAGTGTCAGTTTCTTTCACTGTGAAAGTCCTTGTTTCAAGGGACAGAGAAGGACACCTGAAGGTAGCCCTTATTGCTTTTTTCCCATCTCCCTGCAGGCCATCTATTAGAATGTCTGGAAGGCAAACAAGGAGAGGCAGACAGTCAGGAGGCAATAAAAGAGGGCAAGCAGGCTCTGTGTCTGGGGGCAACAGTGCTGGTCGTGGACGCGGTGCATTGTCATCAGCACATGGCCATGGGACACGCTTGTCCTTCTTTTCGGCAGCTGGACATGTTGAGCCACATCATGCCGAAGACTTGGTAGAGTGGATGACCAAGCCCTCCTCCTCCTCCTCATCCTCTCTCACCCAGGCTCAGGGTACTGGAAAAGCAGCTGCCAAAGCGTCGTCTTCCCTGGTATCAATGTCAGACAAATCATCAGTCACTCCTTCCCTAGACCCACCATGTCCTCCTCCTGAGGAGTCCCCCGAACTGTTTCAGCACAGTGTTGGGTACATGCTCCAGGAGGATGCCCAGCGTTTCGAAGGGTCTGATGATGAAACCCAGCTAGAGGAAGGCAGTAGCGTGAGAGCAGACAGAGGGGATGCTCAAGAAGGACACCAATCTGGCAGTCATGTTCCAGCAGCTGCAGCATACTGCCAGATTGGCTCCAGTGATGAGGAGGGAGGGGATGATGAGGTCAATGACTCCACGTGGGTGCCTAATAGGAGAGAGGAGGAGGAGGAGGATGAGGAGGAGGCACATCTCCAACGAGGCAGGATGCCCTTTGGTGGCCAGCGTAAGGGCAGTACACCGACGGAATCACACCGCAGAGCTCCGCCTGTGCAGGGCGCTGCCTCTGCCCGTCATTCAAAAAGTTCTTTGGTGTGGGCCTTTTTTGAGGCTAGTGCATCAGATCGCACAGCTGCTGTTTGCAACATATGTCTCAAGCGTATATCGCGTGGCCAAAACATCAGCCGCTTGGGTACCACATGCCTGACCAGACATATGTTGACCTGCCATGCAGCTCGTTGGCAAGCCTACCTCAAAGACCCACACCAAAGAACCAAGCGGACCTCTCCTTGCACCGCATCAGCTGGGATCTCCAACCCCACTATAACTTCAGTCCTCTCTGAAACATGCACTGAGAGGAATGAAGGTGTAGAATTAGGTGTGTCACAGCCAAGTACTTGCGCCCACTCTGCTAGCAGTACACCGACGTCCGATTCTAGCAGGCAAATTTCCCTGCCCCAGCTGCTGGACCGTCGAAAGAAGTTCACTCCCAGCCATCCACATGCCCAGCGGTTGAATGCTAGCTTGGCTAAATTGCTAGCGCTTCAACTGCTGCCTTTTCAGTTGGTAGACTCGGCCCCCTTCCGTGAGTTTGTGCAATGTGCGGTTCCTCAGTGGCAGGTTCCCAAACGCCACTTTTTCTCACGGAAGGCTATTCCGGCTCTCTACCGGCATGTGGAAGGCAATGTCTTGGCCTCGCTGGACAGGGCGGTCAGCGGTAAGGTGCATATTACCGCTGACTCATGGTCCAGCAGGCATGGACAGGGACGTTACCTTTCTTTCACGGCCCATTGGGTCACTCTTTTGGCAGCTGGGAAGGATTCAGGACAAGGTGCAGTAGTGTTGGAGGTTGTCCCACCGCCACGCCTCCAAAATGCTACTACTGGTTGTGACACACCTCTCTCCTCCACCCCCTCCTCTTCTTCTTCCTCCATGGCCTCTTCCTGTGGTTTGTCCTATGAACCAGCGGTGCTCCGTAGCCGTTCACGGGGCTACGCAAGTACGCAGGCAAAAAGATGCCATGCCGTGCTTGCGCTGGTGTGTTTGGGGGACAGAAGCCACACTGGGGCAGAGGTCCTGTCTGCTCTGCAGGGCCAGGCCGAGAGGTGGTTGACGCCACGCCAGCTTAAGCCAGGAATGGTGGTTTGCGACAATGGCACCAACCTCCTCTCCGCCCTCCGACAGGGACAACTGACCCATGTGCCCTGTGTGGCTCACGTCCTTAACCTGGTGGTGCAGCGCTTCTTGGGCAGGTACCCGGGCTTACAGGATGTCCTGAGGCAGGCCAGGAAAGTCTGTGTGCATTTCCGCAGATCTTATAATGCCAGTGCTCGCCTGGCTGAGCTGCAAAAGGAGTTGAACCTGCCCAAGAACCGCCTTATATGTGACATGCCCACCAGGTGGAACTCAACGTTGGCCATGCTGCAGCGGCTGCACACGCAGCAGAGGGCCATCAATGAGTACCTGTGCGACTACGGCACCAGGACAGGGTCAGGGGAGCTTGGTTTTTTTTCTCCACGCCAGTGGGGCATGATCAGGGATGCATGCACTGTCCTGGCACCATTTGAGGAGGCCACGAGGATGGTGAGCAGTGACAGTGCATGCATCAGTGACACTGTACCTCTTGTCCACCTGTTGGAGCACACGCTGCGTGGAATAATGGACAGGGCACTTGAGGCAGAACAGAGGCAGGAAGAGGAGGACTTCCTTGCCTCTCAAGGCCCCCTTTACCCAGACAGTGTTCCTTCTGTCCCACCCATCGCACAGGAAGAGGAGGAGGAGGAGGAGGAGGAGGAGGAGGAGGAGGAGGAGGATTGTGTCAGCATGGAGGTGGAGGCTGGCACTCAGCATCATCAGCAGCAGTCTTTTAGGGATGATTTACAGTCCCAAGAAACCAGTGGACTTGTACGTGGCTGGGAGGAGGTGGCTGCGGATCATGTCGTCCTTAGTGACCCAGAGGACTCCGGAGCGAATGCCTCAGCAAACCTACGCTGCATGGCCTCCCTGATCCTGCAAAGTCTGCGGAAGGATCCTCGTATTCTTCGGATCAAGGAGAGGGACCATTACTGGCTGGCCACTCTCCTTGATCCACGGTACAAGGGTAAGGTTGCGGACCTTATGTTACCGTCGCAGAGGGAGCAGAGGATGAGACAACTCCGGGAGGCCTTGCAGAAAGGTCTGTGCAACGCGTTCCCAGAGACTGGGAGGTTGCAAACTCCTGGTCCTGGACAACGAGTTGCTGAGGCTTCGGCCAGTCAAAGAAGGAGCGGTGGGGAAGGTGGCCGTCTGACCGATGCGTTCAGACAATTCTTTAGTCCGCAGCCCCAAAGTATGATCGGTTCCAGCAACCATCGCCAGCGTCTGATAAACATGGTGCAGGAATATCTAGGGGCAAGGTCAGACTTGGACACCTTCCCCACCGAAAATCCTCTGGCTTACTGGGTCTTGAGGATGGATCACTGGCCAGAGCTTGCACAGTATGCAATTGAGCTACTGGCCTGTCCTGCATCCAGCGTTCTTTCGGAACGCACATTCAGTGCTGCTGGAGGATTTGTCACGGATCACAGGGTGCGCCTGTCCACCGACTCGGTTGATCGACTGACTTTCATCAAGATGAACCAGTCTTGGATCACCACCAGCTACCACACACCTGATGCTGATATAACAGACTAATTGATTTTAAAATGTCACATCCCTTCAAGACTGATGCTGATGCTGAGTGCCTGTGCTGTTATGTTGACTGGCTATCCTCCTCCTCCGAGTCCTCAATGATACGATTGATGATGATAGCTTGGAAGATCATTTTTGTTTATGGGTGCCGCCACCAGTGCCTAACGCCCAATTTTTCAGCCCCTGTTTAACAGGGGCGTGTAATTACAATTTTTGAAGCAATACTTTGCAACAGGGCTCATTGCTGTGCTCCAAGTACAGTATCTGTGAGGAGTTGCAGTGTTGTGCCACCAGTGCCTAAGGCCCAATTTTTCAGCCCCTGTTTAACAGGGGCGTGTCATTACAATTTTTGAAGCAATACTTTGCAACAGGGCTCATTGCTGTGCTCCAAGTACAGTATCTGTGAAGGGTTGCAGTGTTGTGCCACCAGTGCCTAAGGCCCAATTTTTCAGCCCCTGTTCAACAGGGGCATGTAATTACAATTCTTGATCTAATAATTCACAGCAGGGCCCATTGCTGCACCCACCAAGAGTAACTGTCAGGGCTTACAGTGTTGTGGCACCAGCACCACCATCAAAGGCCCAATTTTTACTACCACTGTTCAACAATTATATGTAATTAAAATTCCTGATATAATAGTTGACAGCAGGGCGTTCCAGCACCAACCAAGAGTAACTGTGAGTGCTTACAGTGTTGTGCCAACACCAACAACTAAGGGGCCTATTTCTGCAGAGTATATACGGCAGGTCCCTACTTTCAAACATCCAACTTACAAACGACTCCTACTTGCAAACGCAAGAAGACAACAGGAAGTGAGAGGAAATCTACCACTAGGAAGGAAAATTCTCTCCTGTAAGAATAAATATGGGAGAAAGGTGTCTCCTCTGTACTGATGCTTTATCAGCAATCCTTGTTTCAAGAAAAACACCACATTTCAAAAACAGTTGTCATTAGGACGGAAAGTGAGGTGAAATGTTCTGAACAGGGGCACAGACAGCAAAACAAATGTTACAGGGGTGATAACCCTTACCTATGTTTTCCAAAAAGTTTAAAAATAGATTTTTGGTCTGGAGCTACACTTCAACAATGTACCTGTTCAAAATTACAAACAGATTCTACATAAGAACAAACCTACAGTCCCTGTCTTGTATGCACCGCCTGTATACGGCTGTTCAGAGTATATAGGGCCTTTTTTATTTTATGTGCGGGGTTCCCCTTAATATCCATACAAGACCCAAAGGGGCTGGTAATGGGCTGGGGTAGGGGGGGGGTCATGGGGTAGCTATGCCATTTTTCTTAAAGATTTTCATCCATATTACCGGGACCAGACATTACATTAAAGCCGCAAGCAGTTTTAAATGGCTTTTTTTTCCTTTAGAAGTGTCATTTTGTGCAGGGACAGTTCTAAACACGGGAAACACGTGGCACTTCACAGGCATACTTTAGACACCCCCCAGGTACGATATTTAAAGGAATATTTGACTTTTTTTTTTTCACTTTATGCATCATTAAAATGACTGCTCCCGGAAAACGACCGTTTTTAAAACTTATTTTTGCATTGATACATGTCCCCTGGTGCAGAACCCGGGTTCCCAAACCCTTTTTAGGACAATAACATGCATAATAGTTTTTATAATTAGCACTTTAGAATTCGAACGTTCGCATCCATTGTATTTAATAGGGTTCTAATGTTCGTTCGAACTTTCGGTCCGTTCGCGGGTTCTGGTGCGAACCGAACCCGGGGGTGTTCGGCTCATCACTACTCCTGGCTTCTCCCCTCAGAGAAAGCAGCCTGCCCTGGGGGCGCCATTGCTTTCTCGCGCCTGAGCCGCTGCTCATTGCGTCCTTATAACACATAGAGGCGCTGCTGTCTCAGCCAATGAGGAGGGAAAGTCCCCATATAGCCGAGGCACTCCTGAACATTGCTGGATTGGAGGGGGCTCAGGTATGGATTGGGGGAGGGGTCTGTCACACACAGAAGTTTATTTACCTTCATGTGTAAAAGAATGAATGAAGTTAAACCTTTATAACCACTTTAGTTTTCAATGGTTTTTATTCAAGTTTTTCACAATACAGGGTAAGGACCATGGCATTGACTTTAACAGTGTAAAGTGTCCATAAGCAGATAGGCATACATCGTAATCACGGATAAACCACTTCCCCCTCAGAAGAGAGAGAATGACACTTTCTGGATTATAACCACTTTAATTGAGAGAAGTACACACTACAGAAGGATATGCTTTGTTTATATTTCATGTCAGGAGGTTTACAATCACACCCCTCCCCCCAGACTGACAATGCTGTTGTCTGCACCTGCCCCCTGTGCTCCTTCATCCAGAGTGGGGCATTCCGGTACTGGGAGGTGTGCTTCTGGTCAGATCACCAGGAGATTCTAACAAAAGAAAACTGATGCAGTCACCACATCTAATGATTGGTAATCTGCAATATATTACATTTTGGGTTTTGGGTTTAATACCGCTTTAAAAAGAAGTCTAAACTTTCACTTTGCTACATTTAGAATTTTCATATGAACAAAGTATTTTTTATATACAAAATCAGCCACGGGGGATACATCAAATCCGTAATGTAGACAATACACTTCTTGAGCAAGACATTTAGACTATTTACTACATTCAAGTGAAATGAAGCATGCTGAAAAACATTACCGCAGCCGACAGCGAGAGATTCAGAGCTGCAACAGTAAGGAATTAAAACTCAACTCTATTTTTTAATTTTTCAGTTTTGCATAAAGTGGAGAGGAATTTGAAAATGTTATCTTCCATCAGGTTTTAAAGAGGCTGTAAAGCCAGAAGGTTTTCTTTATCTTAACGCATTCTGTACATCAAGATAAAAAATCTGTGTTCAGCAGCCCACCTAAGTGTCTCAGCTGTCTGAGATTCTCCCTCCTGATTGGCTGCGCCATTGGCTCCTGCTGCCGTCAAAGTCAGAAGTCAAAGTCAGCTAGTCAATCAGGGGGGGGAGAGGGGGCGGGGCCGAGGCGCTGTGTCTGAATATACACGGGGAGCTGTGACTCATCTTGGGTGCCCCCATAGCAAGCTTGTTGTAGTTAGATTATACTTTACAGCTTGATACTGGGGCGCTCAGAATGCAGGAGGAGCCAGAAACATTGGTGGGGTGTGTATATAAATATATATATATATATATATATATATATATATATATATTTTATTACTTACACCGTATAAATGAATCCCTTATAGTAGCGATTATCTGCTCTTTTTGTACTATAAAAAGGGTGCATTTTATTTTTTTAACCCCATTATGACAGATGATTTATAAAAAAAAAAAAAAAAAAAAGCATGCTGCTACTAAACATTTTATGTTTGAATGATTTTTATTAAAGTTATAATGATACAAAAATAAAAGAATCACAAATTGTCACTGTACAGTCTTAACACAGCATATGGGAATCCAATACCATAGGACCTGGGATCCAGGGTTCCCAAGTGGTGTAACAGAAGAGCATAAAAAAAAAAAAAAGAGAATATCCTGCTGAATCAGCCCATAGTTTCCCTCAGTTTTAGGCAACTCTCGGATTCCGGACCTTAGCAAGAGGTCCACTCGCTCGGAGGTGCCCTCCCCCCATCCATCTACCGGAGGGGCTCGACACCACCGATCGTGCGGGCGCCTCTCAAGTTCAGCCTTGACTGACAATGGTCCTTTAGATACAAGTAAACCAAAGGAAAAGAAAGAAGAGTCGAACAACCCCACAAGGGCTGAATCAGACCCGAGTGATAGAAATGCAAAAAGAGTAGTAGAGACAATGAGAGAGGGGGAAAAAAAGGGGGGGGGTAAGAGCCACGGCTCAGCACCCCGAAATCCAAATTAGGAAACAAGACTAGACTGCAAGCGTTCTGGGATCATTTGTAAGGTAGTGGAGCCAAGGATCCCACACTTTATGAAATAACTTCAATTTATCTTGTGCCAGAGCTGTCAACCTCTCTTTCAGCATCAACCAAGATAATTTGTCTTTAAGCTGTTCGAATGGTAGTGCGGCAGACTTCGTCTCTGGCTATGGTGATCGTTGCTGAGATGAATATAAATGTCAATAGCTGTCTGCGGTATTGAGAGGCTTTCGCTACCCCACTCCCCAGCAGCGCTTGTTTCGCTGATTTAGGCAGATTTATCAGAGTGAGAGAATAAATAAAATTATACACCCTAATCCAGAAGCTACTAAACATTTTAGGCCTGGTTCACACCTATACGTTTTTTGCAGAAACGCACTACAGTTCACATCTATGCTTTTTTCAGCCGCTGCGTATTTGGAAAGGGTCAATCACTTTTTTCAACGCAAAACCGTGTTTTTTTTTTTTTTAATGCAGCAATCCTGCGAGCCACCACTCCTATAAGCTTAAATATGAAATTGAAGCTGCTAGCGTGAAACACGTCTCATAAATCGTGCCAAAAACCACAATAAACAAAACGCAGCGCTATTGAAACAGTGGTGCACAAAACTAAACAAAACTGGTATAAGATATCCAGTAAGTGATGTAAATATGTGCAAACCAAATACAAGCAAGTAAATTAAACAATACAATTAGATCCACAACCCGCTAAAGTGCAAAAAGTGCACAAACATGCATACATTTTTTTAAATAATTAGTGATGAACAGTACAATCCTTAAAGATAATGACACACAAGTCCATATATAAATGTCCATAAGTGCTTCAGTGCATGTAATAAATACTCTAAAGTGCTTTTAGTGCATGTAGTGATCAATAGCAGCGTTCCAGGGAATGATGTTCAGTACAGTTCATACCCATAGCCCAGTGAGTGATCCTAATATCATGCCAAGGTGCAATCACACAGGTGCTCCTTTATGGTAGTGGACGCTCACCTTAGAGCGTGCGACCTTGCAACTAAGCTTGGTCTAAGCACGCTTATGAACCACACCTGGGTTCTATTGGACAATCCTGGGTTCCTGGTCTCCTTAGTAGGGGTCTCCAGATCATATAAAAATATAAGAAAACCTCTATGGTGCAAATAACGTTTTGCAATAGTTTATTAAATAATAAAAGACTAAAACTAAATTGAAATTTGACTTCACAATTAACACTGGTCTGTAGTGCATGTTCATACCTCAATACCATAAATAATATATTAGATTTTTCACTCCAGCAGTATATGACGAGTTTGGAAATTGTAGAGAAATGTTAACTAATACAATACAATTTAATTGCACACATTAGATTTTGGACAACTAAAATGTACTGGAGATTTAGTCAACTTAATACGACTAAAACAATTGCAGAAGACTAAAACTAAAATGCCATTTTACTCCTAAGACTAAAACTAAATCGAAATCAAAATTTGCTGCCAAAATTAACACTGCTCACAGGAACCAATATTTTTATCCCTCGGAAGGAGACACTTTTTGGTGGTGGAATGGGAAATGTACAAATAAAGGATATCACTGGACATGGGAAGATAAGAACACTACTGGATTTAAAGGAAACAAATGGGTTGAAAATTAGTGAGTGAGTAGGAATACTTGCAATTAAAACACTTGGAAAATACAATACCTCAACCAGAGATTGAAAGAATTTAAATCCATTAGAAAAACTTTGTTGTACACAAACTCCATTAAAACATGGGATATCACAAGTATACAGAATTTTGACAGACCTAGAAGGGCAAGGGTTGCCCCCCTAAAATAGGTAAATGGGGAAAAGAAATTGGCATGAAATTAGATGAACAACAAGTAGAGAGAATGATAGGCGCAGTATATAATTACGCAACGGACATAAATACAATAGAAATGAACTACATGGTTTTGGAAAAATGGTACATAACACCAGATAAAATTCATCAATACCAGCATGATAAACCCCCCACATTGTTGTAGGGAATGTAAACAGATTGGTACAATGACATATCTGGTGGGATTACCTAAAAATGTAAGATTGGCAGGAAATTTAGGATTATATAGGAGAGATAACTGGTGAAAAGATAACAAAACATCTTACAGACGTGTTTGTTTCATGATACAAAAGATTTAAAAAAGTACTATAGGAAAACATTGACTCCAATACTGTTAAATGCCGCAAAAGGGCCGATACAAAAAAAGTGGTTATGTGTAAGGAAAACCAGATATAAAAAGGAGTGGTTTGAAAGAATAGAATATATAAGTAAAATGGAATACCTATGCAGCAGAGACAAGGGCAAGTTGAAAAATATAACAGTATCTGGGGAAGATGGATAGTTTAAGGCTTCGGAGAAATACTGTATTTGGAAAAGATGGAGGGCAGCAGGGCTTGAAAACAGAGAGGTGGTAGATGGAAAACCATATGGGGAGTGGGGGAGGAGGGAGAAACAGGAAGGGAAAGTATAGTACTTAGTAAATTAGACAAGGTTGTTAACAGTGGGTTTTTTGGTTTAATTTTGTCTACTTTTAAATTTTAAATGGAATAAATTAAATAAAGCCTTGGAAGAGTACCACAATGATGTGAAACTGAGTTGGAGACAGTTAAATGAATGTAAAACTTGAATAAAGTCTCTCGATGGAGTTCTCTGAAGTTGTAAAAAAAAAAAAAAAAAACCCACCATCGCCCTGTGCTGATAAATTATGTTAAGAAGAAATAATGCAATTCCATTTTTTTGGGTCTGTAATTCTACTTTAAATGTCACTGCCGATCTAAAGAGCTCAGGGGGGTAGTAATATGAATTAAATTCATATTTAATTACTCAGCTAATCTACACTTCAGCAGGCAGACATCCAGCACCTATACTTGGCTATACGCGTGTCTTCACATGCCAAGATCCTCCAATAGGTGAAAGGACCACCCAGGAAGAGTCACACTGTAGACATTTTTTTTTTTCTAAAAAGTGCAAAACGAACTCTGATTAACTCTAAATTACTCTTTTATAGCTGCTATGCAAATGTCTGAACAAGAGGCTAGGAGTCGGCAGAGACATAAGACGCCATCCATTCATGAGGTCCATCGATTGGAAGTTGCTGGAACAAGGGAAAGCATGGTCCCCTTTCTCAGTAGGCCCAGTAAGTACACAAATCTTTATAGGATGAGTATTCAAAAAGAAGATTGTTACACACTGTAAGGAGCATTGCTGTATCCTTACAGCTAATGTAGGGGGCACAGACATATCCCAGCCTGCAGGAAAACCATCAGACAAATCAGTCGATATTTCATTTCCCATGGGAGAAGGAAATAAGAATAAAACATTGTATGCAGACACACACAATGGGGTTGATTTACTAAAACTGTAGAGTACAAAATCTGGTGCAGTTGTGTATGGTAGCCAATAAGCTTCTAACTTCCAGCTTGTTCAATAAAGCATTGACAAAAAAACAAAAACAAAAAAAAGGCAGCCGATTGGTGTCCATGCAGAGCTCCACCAGATTTTGCACTCTCCAGTTCTAGTAAATAAACCCCAATGGTGCACTGCTGGGAGTGACAGTTGAAGTGAGAAAATGAAATGGTACATAATACAATCTCTGGGATGTCTAGGACATGCAACTTCAGCCATCATGATGTGGTGGAATGCATGGGACCAGACATGTAGGTTCTAGGTTGTATTCAAGAAGTTAGTCAATGTTAAAGCCCAACTCAAAAAACAAAAAACTTGCAGTAGGCAACCACCACTCTGCAATCTAAGGGTTTATTGCTTGTAAACTTTAGAGGCAGCGAAAGGGGGACCTAACCCTAACCTATTTGCATCATCATGTACAATACAGGCCCATCAGTCCTACATTGTATGTGAGGAGGTAAGCATGTGACCGTGACTGGAAAAGCTTTAAAGAGGGGTTGTGAGGGACCAGTTGCACAGATGAAGGTGGTCTAAAGCAAGGAATAGGTTATTACACCTTATTCCTCTACCCCTAGGCAAAAAATGACCCCTCCCACAAATACTGCAAGGGTAGATTTTACTTGTTTCTGGAATTGGTCTTTAAGCAATATCCTGATATTTACACAGATCTATAAATACAGAATCTCCTATTTGTTTTTTCTTTTTGCAGCCCTTGCACATGGAAATGCACTCTCGACTTCCTCCATCAGCGACAGATGTAAAGGCATTGGACATTCCAGGAAAGAAAATATACATGCCTGGATTCCTAAATAAGCGACAGGTTGTGAGCATGCCTGTCAACCTTCCAAAGACATTGATGTCCTATTCAGAGGACCCAGATGAGAAGAGTCCTCGGATTTTGACAATATTTCCTGACTTTACATACTAAACCGGCTTGGACCTATATACAAAATTTGGCTTCTTCAGAAGTTCCAGATGATGAAGATTCCTCATATTGGGACAACACTTCTTGTGACAAAAATACCCAGATTGGACCTATATACCGATATATTCATGAGAATTTTGGAGAGGATAGTTCACCTGTAAAGACATTGTTCATCTGGATCTTCTGAAGATTCCTCTTTTTTGGACATTACTTCTTCATATTCATAAAACAAGCAGTTTTAAACTGAAAACCATCAAAAGATAGTGATGTCAACCCAACCTGCAGCTGTGTGCAGTCAGCCAATGTTACGCTATAGGGATGGAGCAGCTGGGCAACACAGCCACAGGTCCTAATTTGTGTGCACTTAGGGCCACTCATCCACGCCTGCACACCTGGCAAATTAGGATCAATGGCTGTGTTGCGTCCCCTTAAAGGGGTAGGCGGACATCACAATATCTTTTAATGTTTTTTATTTTTAAAACTAGTTGTTTTATGAATATTAAATACAAAATTGATTTTAGAGGAGTGTTTTTGTTTTGAGTACCTATAAAGTCTGACTGACTATGTGCTTCACATTTATTAGTCCGTTTCCCCCACTGATGTATAATCCAGGGAGTAATCCAATCGCCTTCAGGGGGCAGGAAGGAATTTCCCTGTTGCAGCAAATTGCACCACGTTTCATAAGGGTTTTTTTTCACCTTCCTCTGGATCAACTGCAGTCTGTATAATCATACAAAAAAAACAAAAAAACTGCACTGTACAGAGGAGCCTTGACGAGTGCAGCTTCCACATACATTTTGAAAATGTGTGCAATGTGACTGCCTGTGCCCACGGCCCTCACATGGGGTATGGATTTATACGCCTTGTGTGAACGAGGCATTAGGACCTCACTTTACAGAGGAGCCTTGGTGAAGCGTGGCTTCCCCATTTGCAAATGTGTGCAACTGAAGCCTCGTACACACGAACGAGTTTCTCGGCAAGAAAACTGCCGAGATAGCTTTCTTGCCAAGAAAATCGTTCGTGTGTATGGTTTCTCGTCAAGAAAACCGACAAGAATCTCGACGAAAAATATAGAGAACCTGCTCTCTATTTTCTCGTCGAGATTCTCGTCAGCCTGTTTCTCGACGAGAAAATTGTGTGTGTGTACACTTACCTGTCCTCCGGGAAGCCCGCGCATGCTCGAAATGACTTCGACGCATGCGCGGTAGCTTCCTAGGCATAGATAGGGTGTAGCAAGATGGCGGCGACGGCATCGAATGTGACGAGCGCAAGCTCGTCGTAGTCGATGACGTCACCGCGTTCGCTCCATTCAAAGAACCACGGTTTCTTTGAATCGAGCGTGTGTACACTCGGCCGGGAAAAGTTTCTTGTCCAAGAATCTCGTCAAGAAAAACGTCGTGTTTTTTCTTGACGAGATTTTCGGCCGTGTGTACGAGGCTTCAGACCTCTGTTTTTAATGTAAATTGTTAGATTGTGCCATTTTGTTTTATTTGCAGGCTAGCTGGTCCTGGTGCCATTCAGTCCCGCTCATACGTTTTATTTCAGAGTGGGCATCGGTCGCCTGGCGCAGGCCTCGTAAGTTTAGTGTGAAGTATTCACGGTCGAAGGTAATGTTTGCTTATGCATTATTCACTTCATCGTACTTTGCCTTCACGCTTCAGGTCACGTTTCACCACTGCAGTATTTACCCATCACATTTTAGGTTATAGCGGGTGGAGATGATCATTTCTAATTGGCTTGTGCAGTGGCAAGTCGCCTCACCCGTTTCTCAGTCAGTTTACGTTAGGCCATTTCATTCTTAATAATTCGTTACACTACTAGTCATGTTGAACCTGAAAACGTTTTCAGGTTTCTGTAGGCCTGAGTGAATATTTTTAATTGGCCTGCCGTACCGCAGGTTATTCGGCCTCCACGTTTCGGTATGGTGTATGCTTTCTTAGGCGCACAAGGGCATGTTTCTTTGGGAACGGGAGGCAGATGGAGGGGTTAAAGAGGGTTGTTTAGGGTCGGTGTAAAGTCAGTTGGTATGTGATGTTTACTTATGATGGTTTGTTTTGGTTATTTAGGTCATGTCTCAAGAGGCAGACATTGCCTCCATCCCTCCTTCTCCAGCTAGGGGTTCGGAACATGACAGCACGTCTTCTCTGAGGTCCTTGACCATCCCGAGACTGATGGCAGAGTTACATCTTAGGGGTATTTCATACCAAGCCTTAGCCCACAAGGCAAAACTTTTTAGACTATTTCCCAGCGCTTTGGGTTCCAGTGCTGAGCAGGTCACCCTGCGTACTGTCGCTAAGTCTCTTACACAGATTCACTCCACGCTAAGCTCTCTGGCAAACTCATTTCAGGAGTTACGGGCCAGGGTGGAGGTTTTTGAGAGCCATCCGAGTCCGGCCCCAGTTGATCTTGCGATTTCAGCAGGTTCTGGAGCCCTTATGGTTTCAAGCCCCATGCCATTGGCTTCAGGTACAAGCACTGGTGTCCCCTCCGTTACCCCAGAACATTTTATCCCTGGGAATATTGGGAAAGACATTTTAGAAGGCAAGGATGTAAATTTGGCATCTTTGTTGATTGCTGCCCATGATGTGGCTGATAATAAATCTTATGCCTGTGGTGATGTTTCAGTGGTTGTTAAGACCAGGGACCACAGGCTGAACCGCACACTCTCTATCCCAGAATTTGTCCTGGCTTTCAGCATGTTCAGGGATATTGTATGCTCGGTGAGTCCCCATAGGAGGGAGGAGCTGGACAATTATCTTTATGCGGTGGTGGAGTTGGGACATAAATTTGAGGGCACGGCATTCTACGATCATCACCGATCATTTTCCGCCAAAGCCGCTGCCATGTTTGCTCATCAGGTAGTCACAGTTTGGAGTAGGGTGGATACTGAGCTATTTTGCCGACATTTTGCTGGGCTGGGGTCACCAGTTTTTGCGACATGCCAGTTATCCTTGCATACTGCTGCCTTAATACTGAATTTCCTGTTCTTCCAGGCATGTCCCGGGCTTTCCCTAGTTCCCTACCGGCCCCGGCCACTGCTTTTGATAAGTTAGGTTGACCTATTCAGTATCTGGGGAAATCTCAGATTTGTAATAATTTTAATTATGGCGTGTGCAACTACAGTCAGTGCCTTCTTTTGCACATATGCTCCAGCTGTTTCAGGGGCCACCCGAAGTCGGCCGGTTCTCTTAGACAGGGTAAGAGCAGTTGACTAAGCCGCATCAACGTGGCATATTTACAGGCTTGTTTGACCTCCCACCCTTCTTCTAGTTTGTGTCAATTTCTGGTGGAGGGTTTCATGAGGGGCTTCCACACAGGGTTCGCTTTGCCTTCAGGCACATTTGAAAGTCCAAATCTAAGGTCATCAGCTGCAGATATGGAGGCAGTAGACACACTGCTCCAGTCTGAACTGGATTTAGGGTTTGTCATTGGTCCCTTTTCTTCACCACCTTTCTGGTATTGGAGGGTCAATCCTCTTGGGTTGGTTAAAGAAAAGTTTTCAAATAAACGTTTAATTTATCATTTGTCTGCCCCTCATTGCTCTAAGATACCTAGCTTAAACTCCTTAATTCCGTCTGAACAATTTTCATTAAAATATGCATCTGTGGATCAGGCAATTCAACAAATCATCAGGGTTGGTGAGGGCGCTTGGCTGTCCAAGGCAGATATAGCGGATGCGTTTAAACTCCTTCCAATCATGCCATCACTCTGGCAGTGGCATGGGGTGAAGTGGAGGGTGCTGTACTTTGCCACCAAGCTAATCTTTGGTTTCAAAAGCCCCTGGCTGTTTGATATCTTTGCACAGGTGCTCAGTTGGATTCATGTGGAATGCTGTCATGAAGTCATTCACTATTTGGATGATTTTCAAATCAATGGATGATTTCCTCCTCAGACAGTTCCAAGCAAGCCCCTGCTGATTTACGGAAGTTATTGTCAGTTTTTGCAGCGCTCAACATCCCGTCGGCAGTTAAGAGAATGGAAGGCCCGGTGACGGTGCTTACCTTTTTGGGGATCACTCTGGATACACAGGCCATGAAGGCCAGTCTACCAGCAGATAAGCTTGAAAAATATGAATACAATCTCTGATTCTATCGCTCAAGCTTGTTCCAGAGTAGAGTTTCAATCTTTGTTGGGCATATTAAACTTTGCCATGAGAATCATTCCTCAGGGTAGGTCATTTATTTCAAGGTTATTGGCTTTGTTACCATCAGTCCCTGACTCAGACTCTCAGGTCAACCTGGACGCTGCAGCTCTGGCTGACCTGCGCATGTGGGACGAGGTCCTCCAACGTTGGAACGGGATTGCCATGTTTATCCCTGCGGAGACCATGTCCTCTCAGCAGGTTGTGACGGATGCAGCAGCCACTGTAGGCTATGCTGCCGTTTTTGGCACCCACTGGCTTGCAGGGCCATGGCCGGAGGAGATCTTGGCTATCTCAGGGTTTACAGAGTCTTCAGCTTTGTTCGGGATCTATTCTATAGTGTCAGTGGCCCAGGCATGGGGTAGGTTTTGGTCGGGGAAAACTATTTTCGCTATGGACAACCTAGCTACCATGGAGAACAAAGGCAGATCTAGGTTATTAATCATTATGTCCTTTGTACGCAGGCTGATTTGGCTGTCCCTGCAGTTTCATTTTCACATGCATTTTAGGTTTATCAGTGGGGCAGAGAATGTAATAGCAGATGCTCTGTCGCAGCTTAATTACCCGTTGTTCTTCCAACAGATCCCAGAAGCAGATGCCTGCTCCACATCATCCCCGCATTCCTCACTACAGGACGATGGATTAGTTTCCCATTGGGTTAATGCGGCAGCTTTGATTGAGAAGTGTTTATCGTTCAACACTAGGAAGGCTTATGTCACAGCCTGGAAGACCTTTCCAGGTTTTTCCGTTATCCTTGGTTTAATGGCCATGACATGCGATACCTGCTGGCTTTTGTTGCTTTCTGCCAGTTACAACTGAAGCTATGGCATGGTCAAAACGTATCTGGCAGGGGTTCAGCATTATTTGTCCTTGCAGTACTCGAAATGACCGTCCATCTTTTCAGTCCATTCCGTTAAGGCCATTCTTAGGGGTATTCGGAGGAGTAGTCCTTCTTCAATCAGCAGACTCCCCATCTCGGGGCATGTCTGATTTGCTGGCCAGGTCGCCTTTCGGGAGGCTGCTTAGCTTGGTCCTCAAAAGCAGCTATATATTTGACGTTCTATGGGTTCCTCAGGCCAGGCGAGTTCACTAATACCGGCTCGAGTTCCAATGCGCTCACAATTGCCGAGACCGGCAGTGCTTGGTGCCCCCGTTGCAGTTTTGGACCAACTTATGGCGCTGGTCACAGACAAACCTAGGCATAGTCCCTTGTTACCCTTCCCTCATGCTCCCCTCATGGCAGCACAGTTTACCAAGTATTGCCGCACATTGCTGACCAACCTGGGGTTAAACCCTGCAGTTTTTTCTGGTGATTCTTTCAGAGTAGGGGTGGCTTCCGCAGCTTCTCGCCAGGGGATCCCGGCTCACATTATTAAGAAGTTAGGTAGATGGAACTCAGCATGTTTCTCCAGATATGTCCCGGATCCACATGTTGAGATGTCTCAGGCTTTCATGCATTTGGCCGACTGATGTTGTTACGTTTACTTCAAATAAATCTGTTTGCTGATTCATCCTACTATCTTTATTTTTGTCCCCTTTAGGCCTACTGACCACGTGACTATTGGCACACCCCAATGCATAGTTACATAGTTACATAGTTACATAGTTAGTCAGGTTGAAAAAAGACAAAGTCCATCCAGTTCAACCATAAAAAAATAACTAAAATAAAATAAAAAAATATCGTGCAATCCCATATACCCAATTCTATACCCATAGTTGATCCAGAGGAAGGCAAAAAAAACCAGCAGAGCATGATCCAATTTGCTACAGCAGGGGAAAAAATTCCTTCCTGATCCCCCGAGAGGCAATCGGATTTACCCTGGATCAACTTTACCTAGAACTGTTAGTACTCAGTTATATTATGTACATTTAGGAAAGTATCCAGGCCTTTCTTAAAGCAATCTACTGAGCTGGCCAGAACCACCTCTGCAGGGAGTCTGTTCCACATTTTCACAGCTCTTACTGTGAAGAAACCTTTCCGCATTTGGAGATGAAATCATTTTTCTTCTAGACGTAAAGAGTGCCCCCTTGTTCTCTGTGTTGACCGTAAAGTGAATAACTCATCACCAAGTTCACTATATGGACCCCTTATATATTTGTACATGTTAATCATATCCCCCCTTATTCTCCTCTTCTCAAGAGTGAATAAATTCAGTTCCTCTAATCTTTCTTCATAGCTGAGCTCCTCCATGCCTCTTATCAGTTTGGTTGCCCTTCTCTGCACTTTCTCCAGTTCCCCGATATGCTTTTTGAGAACTGGTGCCCAAAACTGAACTGGGTATTCCAGATGAGGCCTTACTAATGATTTGTACAGGGGCAAAATGATGTCTCTCTCTCTGGAGTCCATACCTCTCTTAATACAAGAAAGGACTTTGCTCGCTTTGGAAACCACAGCTTGGCATTGCATGCCATTATTGAGCTTATGATCTACCAAAACCCCCAGATCCTTCTCCACTACGGATCCCCCCAGTTGTATTCCCCCTAGTATGTATGATGCATTCATATTCTTAGCCCCCAAGTGCATAACTTTACATTTATCAACATTAAACCTCATCTGCCACATAGTCGCCCAATTAGACAGGGCATCGAGGTCGGCTTGTAAATTGGAGACATCTTGTAAGGACGTTATTCCACTGCATAGCTTAGTGTCATCTGCAAAGACAGAAATGTTACTTTTGATCTCAGATCCAATATCATTTATAAAGATATTAAAAAGTAAGGGTCCCAGCACTGAACCTTGGGGTACACCACTGATAACCTTAGACCATTCAGAGTAAGAATCATTAACTACTACTCTCTGAATTCTGTCTTTTAGCCAGTTTTCTATACATTTACAAACTGATATTTCCAATCCTGTAGACTTTACCTTACACATGAGCCGTGTGTGGGGAACTGTATCAAACGCTTTTGCAAAATCCAAGTATACCACGTCCACAGCCACGCCTCTGTCCAAGGTTTTACTTACCTCTTCATAAAAAGAAATCAGGTTTGTCTGACAACTTCTGTCTTTCATGAATCCATGCTGTCTGTTGCTTAAATAGTTTTTTTCCAGCAAGAACTCATCTATGTGGTCTTTTATTAATCTCTCCAGTATCTTCCCAACTATGGAAGTTAAACTAACAGGTCTATAGTTACTTGGTAAAGACTTTGTTCCCTTTTTAAATATAGGCACCACATTGGCCCTGCGCCAATCCAGTGGTACTATTCCTGTCATTAATGAGTCCCTAAAAGTTAGATACAATGGCTTTGAAATTACAGAGCTCAATTCTTTTAGGATCCGTGGGTGTATGCCATCTGGTCCAGGTGCTTTATCCACCTTTATTCTGTCTAAATATTTCTGGACCATATCACTTTTGAGCCATTGTGGATTTGGGGCTGTGTCACTACCACCCCCATTATGGACATGAACTCCCCCATGCTCCATTGTATACACAGAGCTGAAGAAAGTATTTAATAAATTAGCCTTCTCTTTGTCCCCAGTCACCCACTCTAGATTATTTTGTAAAGGGCCTACATGCTCAGACTTGACCTTTTTACTATTAATATATTTGAATAATTTTTTGGGGTTTGTCCTACTATCTTTTGCAATCTGTCGTTCGTTTTGAATTTTTGCATCCTTGATTTCCTTTTTACATATCCTGTTATATTCTTTGTAACATTTAAATGACACTAGTGTTCCTTCATTTTTATATTTTTTAAAAGCGCTTTTCTTATTGTTTATAGCTTTTTTAACTTTAACTGTGAGCCACATAGGTTTTATTTTTAGCCTTTTAAACTTATTGCCCATGGGAATATACTTTGCAGTGAGTTCACAAACAGTCTTTTTGAAGAATTCCCATTTCTGTTCCGTGCCCATTGATGCCAATATTCTCTCCCAGTCTAAGTCCTGGAGAGCAGCCCTCATCCTTGGAAAATTTGCTTTATTGAAATTAAGTGTTTTTATCCTTCCTGCATGTATTTCTTGCTTACAGCTAACATCAAATGAAATCATGTTATGGTCACTGCTACCCAGGTGTTCCTTTATCTGAACATTAGTAATATGCTCTGCATGGTTTGAGATTACCAGGTCCAACAGAGCATCATTCCTAGTTGGGGCCTCAATAAACTGGACCATAAAATTGTCCTGCAATAGGCTTATAAATTTTTGCCCTTTAACTGTCCCAGCAGTGCCATTACTCCAGTCAATTTCTGGGTAGTTAAAATCCCCCATTATTATCACTGTCCCAGCCCTTGCAGCCCTTTCCATCTGTGCAAGGAGCTGAGTCTCCACCTCCTCATTAACATTGGGTGGTCTATAACAAACTCCAATGATTAACTTTGAACTACGCACATCTGTATGCAGTTCCACCCATAATGCTTCAGCCTCATCACACTCTCCATCAACCAGGTCCTCTTTCACACTCGCTTTGAGATCACTTCTCACATAGAGACAGACCCCGCCACCTTTCCTTTTTGCCCTGTCTCTCCGAAAGAGTGCATAGCCAGGAATATTAATAATTCAGTCATGTGAGGATTGAAGACACGTTTCAGCAATACCGATTACGTCATAGCTCTCCTCATGCACCAGAGCTTCCAACTCACCTATTTTGCTTGGCAGACTTCTGGCATTGGTGAACAAACACTTTAATGTATTACATTTTTCTCTGGTGTTTTTCATATAATTTTTAGTAGTACAAATGGCACTATAGTTTCCAATGGCTGTTTGCAACATGGGAACTTTCTTGTCACCTGCCATAACCCTCCCCCCATCTATCCCCATTCCACTCTCCATTAATGTCTGACCACTAACTGACCTGTGTGCCCGATGTAATTCTAGTTCACCCTCCCCCCTCAAACCTAGTTTAAATACTCCTCCAGCCTTCCCATAAACCTCTCCCCCAGCACAGCAGACCCCCTTCCATTCCTACCAGTGCCCACCAATGCAGCCTACCAGTGCCCATCAACGCAGCCTACCAGTGCCTGGATGGATCATACACAGAGCGGCAATCTCCCACTGTGTCACGGTTGAAACTTGGATTTGAATATCCTGGCAGCCTCCGTAACAAAGTCCTGCCTCCTAGACCGGCTCCTACGATACACGTCGCACTGATTCAATTGGATCAGTGTTTCGTCTATCACAGGAGCCAGTCTAGGAGGCTGGATTTACAGCAGCCAGCAAACATTCGAGACCTAAACTCTGCAACACAGTGGGAGATTTCCGTTGTGTGACATAAAACAAAGAGAGGAGGAGGGAGGGGAGGACTCTGGCAATTGAGCGTCGGCGCCCAGGAGCAGCCTCGCTGCAGCCACAGCTCAAAGTGGCCCCAGGGCAGGCGGCCTACCGGGGGAATGCATACTATAGCCCCAAGTTCCCAGCCAACCCCAGGCTGTGGGACTCGGGGCTAATAATTCTCAATGGGCAATATGAGACTGGGGCTTTTTGGGGGCCCACTCAGGGCTATAGCCCAGGCCAGCCCCCCTCCCAACGCCACTGGTCCCGTGTTTTTGCTTGACCACGTGTTTTTTTTAACAAAAGCCCAGTCTGGGTAGCCACAAATTATCAAAGCATTCCTGAGATGTCTGTGTTCTTTGTCTTTACACTGCGTTTGTTGCTAAAATTTCAATCTGAAGCTACAGAATTATACCAACCCACAGCTGTGGTTTTACTGGGTGGTGCAGATAGTCCTCTGTGTGGGTGGGTTTCCAGTAGACCTCATTATCCAAGTCATCTCCATCAAATTCTTTCACATGTACCACATAATCCAAAAAGGATAATCCATTACTCTGTGCCTCTCCCAGTGTAAACTTGAGTTTATGTGTTTACTAAAAGCTGGCATTTCTGATTTACTGATGTACCAAGCTTTAAAAACACACACACACACACACACACAAAGTTAAGTGTTACCAAGCCCAGGACCCTGTATTCACTATATCTGGTCTCCCACAGTACACAGAACATGAAAATGCAGTTGTTTTAGTAAATATAAACTACTAAATACCTTTTCCCATCAGCAGTTAGAGCAGTCTTGTGAATACCAATAGTGTCTGGTTAAAGCTTGTAAAAAGAGTTTTCATTCTGCTCTGACTGTCCTATCAGGCTGCAGGACCCTAATGTCATGTCTACCCAGACGCAGGTGGTCAGACACTATAGCTGGCTACTGTGTGCTTCACCTATAGCAGCCCCCTTTCCCATAAGGCAAACAAGCCTACCGGTACTCGGTTGCCCCCAGGATTTATACACAATGCTATAGTGCCTGGCCACAGCGCCAGGGCAGATGTGAACTGAGCAAATAGATACTTGCGGTTAGCAGACAGATAACGTGGTTTCATGACAGTCCAGGTAAAAAGGCAGGCTGGGTTCAAGGAATAGTCTAATAATCCGGTCCAGAGTCATACACAGGGAAATCCAAACTAGCAAAGCAGGGCAGATAGACAGGGAGCTTGATCAGGAACAACACACGCATCACTTTCTATCACAAGCAAGGGACTGAGTGTTTGGCTTGCTTATAACAGGTGACTGACCACATCAATCACTTTCTAACACAAACAGGGAGAATACAACAGCCAAAACCTGGGTGCTGGAATGAGGAGCACTTAAGTGACCCTGACCCTCTGTCTGGACAGTGCTGATCACATGCACCCTCTCAAGAAAAATAAAATAAAAAAGCCACTCTAGCAATACATACCAAACTAAGCCTTTTGCAGCTTGTCCCCTATCCTCTGTACTATAAGCAGATGGCTTGGGGACAGTGTAAGAAGGGAAGGAACAGAGAAGATAGGATCAAACAGCCTTTTTACACAATTCAGAGCTTAATTAACCCCTTAGGTTCCGCAGTGAGTACAACAAGCATGATTTACTGCATATACAGACTGATTTTACGGTTGTGGGTTTCGTAACACATTAAGTAGGGGAATGCTACAATCTGTGTCAGCTTTTTTTACTGTTGTCTGTGTCCCTGCTAAGTTAGAGAGAGTGAGAATTTTCCTCAATACGGGGCTGTTCCCAGAACAGAAAGTGAAGCCTCGTACACACGGCCGGGAATCCCGTCAGGAAAAAAAAACATCGGTTTTCCTGACGGGATTCCTGGCAAGCTTTCCTTGCCAAGCCGTGCATACAGACGGCCATTCAAAAGAACCGCTGTTCTTTTGAATGGCAAGAACGCAGTGACTTAATCGACTACGACGATCCTGCGCTCATCACATTCGATGCCGTCGCCAGGTAAGCATACACACTCACGGTTTTCTCGACAGGAAACACTCTGCCGAGAATCTCGACGAGAAAATAGAGAGCAGGTTCTCTATTTTTCTCGTCAGGATTCCCGGCAGTTTTCTCGCCGAGAAAGCATACACATGCACGGTTTTCACAGCAAAAAGCTCTCCCAGCAGCTTTCTTGATGAAAAAAACATGCGTGTGTACGAGGCTTAAGACCATTTAAATTTAAAGTGAACATTTTCCATGTCCCGAGCATGTAAATGAGTGTTATAATCATAATATGCTACATCAGCTGTTTTAAATCCACTCCATCTTTCGCCAAAGCCCAAGCAGAGGAAACAGTGCTGTTCTTTATATGCAAATTTTAGTTTCAAAGGATTCTATTGAATTAGCAAATCAGTATACTATTTCAGCAACATATGCCCCGCAGGGGCACATTTATGGATACAAAGTCGAAAGCTTAAAGCCATTGCAAGTTCAGTGGATAAAAGATATATTTCTTCACTAAAACATGAACATTAACTAAAAGCACAAATAAACAAGGTCACGTTAAGGTTTATGACTATACATACATATACATATGACTATACATAGGAAATCTTTACTCTATAACTCAAGAAAAGGATGCAATATGCAACAATAAAATTGTATATAAATTAATATAGTTTAATATATTTTGCAGACAATTATTATTGCGAATCCATGGTTGCCAGCCATATCCTGTCAAATGGCATTGTTGTATCCTCCCAAAAGGCAATAATCTTTTCACTTATAATTTGGTTCACCTGGTTAAATCATAGGTGTGCGCAAAGGGTGTGCCAGGTTTAGTGCCGACTCCCCCTACTGCCTGGGCTTCCACCCCAGGGGATGTTTCAGGATGGAGAGAAGGGGAAAGGGCTAGTCAATATGTAATTTACTGGCCCCTTCCTTTTCTAAATAACACACTCATTGTGTTCATTCACAAACTTAAGCATAGTAAACACAGTTTACTATGCTTCGGTGTGTTTGCACTTTAGGGTACACACCCCAAGGTAATAGGCTGCGCACACCTATGGTATAAATATATAATGGACAGAGAATGTTTCTTTTATTCAGAAGCAACATAAATCCAAGCAGCCATAAAAATGTATTGGGTCAATCTGTGCCACAGGTTGTTAACATCAGGGTAGGGTAAAAAACTTAGGATATATTAAAACTGTCCTCTAGAAATTGGAAATCACTGGACAGTGTCACCATACACCAACTGTAGTACTTTATTGTGAACATTCTCTGAAACAACTAAGAGGTAGTAGGAAATAAATTATGCAATGTGCCTGGAACCAATCAGGCAAGTCTGATAAAAAATACCAGCAACAAAATAATATTCAAGAAACCCTGCCTTGCCTTATCCATAATGCTGGGCCTACCAAGGGTCCAAAATTCACCCACCGCAGTGTGCATTCCCTGAAGTAGTCTTCAGGGTTTGGGAACCAAAGAAAGGCCACGGCCCTGGCTCTTTATAGTACCATGCAGCTAGCTACACGTTGCACTACACGCCAAGTTGAGTGACTAACACGGATCCAATGCCTGAAGCAAACATTGCAGGTTGGCCCCACACATCCCATGGCCATAGGATCTAGGCAAGTTTCTCAAAATAAACACCAAGGGTTATCGGTCCAGAATTAGCTAAATAACACAAGGCAGTAAGCAGTCAGATCTTGAAAGAAGAGTGAAGCCTCGTACACACGACCGAGTTTCTCGTCGTAAAAAACACGTCATTTTTTTCTACGAGATTCTTGTTAACCTTGTCGATTTTCTCGTCAAGCTTTCCATGCGTACACACTGACATTTCCCATTTCCTCGTTGTTCTCCGCTGTCACGTCCAGCACCTACGACGGCACTATAAAAGGGGAAGATCTTTTTTCTTGGCGCCACCCCTTGGGCTGCTTTTGCTGATCTCGTGTTAGTGCGTGTGAAGTAAAAGTTTGGGAAGAGACGATTCGCGCTTTTCAGTCTTCGTACTTTTCAGATCGTTTTCTGCGGTTCAGTTTGTGCTTGTGGGTTCGTATCTTGACTTTCAGGGCGTCTAGGCAGGTCGTATCTGTTTTACAGTGCGTTCTTGCCTGTTCGTTTCTGATTTTCAGTTCGTTATTCATAGGCCTTGCTGTTCTAAAGTGCGTTCTGTTCTGTACGTTCTGATAAGACGACCGTTTCCTAGCCATGTCGCCTGGACGTTCTCGTCGTCGAGTTCGTGCTGTGCGTGCGCTTGGTGTTGGTCTGCTTGTTTTGGACCAAGACCAGTCCATGAATGGTGTGAGGAGGAGTTCATGGACCAAGAATTGGTTGCTCCAGCGGGACCCCATTCTGCCATATGCCTCTGCTGCGGGAGATAGTCGAGAATAATCCTGAGGACTACAGGAATTTTCTGCGGATGTCTGACCCCGTTTTTCAGGAACTGTTGGCTTTGGTGTCCCCCTATATTACCAGGAAGGACACCGTTATGTGGGAAGCCATCAGTGCTGAGCAGAGGCTCATCACCACGTTGCGTTACCTGGAGACAGGGAGAAGTCTTCAGGACTTGAAGTTCACGACAGGCATCTCCCCCCAGGCTCTGGGCCTCATAATCCCAGACACCTGTTCTGCCATAATACAAGTCCTGCAGAAGGACTATATTAGGGTAAGTTTTCTCCATTAACATCACATTTTATGTATTACATGTATGCTAATGTATTGTATTTCTTTCTTCCTTCCCTAATTACCATGATTGTAATATGCTGAGAATGTCCCCTTTGTATGCATGCATGCTTGAAGCTTTAGATTGCCCCTTTTTTCTCCTCCATGCATATTTTCCTTCACTAACCTTTCCAGCAGGGGCGCCTGTTGCTTCAAATGTTTGGGGGTTCAAACCCCAATTTAGGAAATAAACGTCCTCCTTTTTTGCTCTGGTGCCTATTAAATGCCCCCATTTGTTCCCTCCAATGCAGCCATTTTGTTCCCTCTAATGCAGCCATTTTGTCCCCTCCAATGCAGCCATTTTGTTCCCTCTAATGCAGCCATTTTGTCCCCTCCAATGCAGCCAGTTCCCCCCCAGGCCTGCACTTACCTTCTTGTGGTTAGCGTCATCCTTCTTCTGTCCTTGATGTCTTCTCCTTCCCTTGATGTTGCATCAGCCAATCATGTTACCATTAAACAGACTTGGTGAACATGATTGGCAGAGCAGCCTGTCAGTGTTTACCCAAGGAATGCCCCCCCCCTGCGTCCCCTATTTAACTTTTCTGAAGCCAATTACATCCCTCAGGCTGTAATGTGCAAGACAATTTTCCTTCCTGTTTCTGATATGTAATTTTAAGCCCATAAATGCCGCAGTTCTTCATATGTCGGTCGCTTAACAGGGGGCCATCCACCTGAATAGTGGGCGGCATAGACAATACATAGGTTAATGCAAGGCATGAACCTATGTATTGTTCTGAGTGATGGGCACAGGAGAGAGGGGGCAGTGCTCCAGCGCCCACTCTGGACGCACCGCCACTGCAATGCTATCCTGTGTCCAAACACATCTCCCCCCCCTCCCCATTATAATTTATTAATGGACCATCATAGGGGGTGATGAATATGATACATGAGCCTTCCATTATACTTATTTATTAAAACACCTTAATAAACGTAGACTTTGCTTGATGTTGGCCTCTAATGTATTTTCTTAGAATATACTTGTAATGTTTGATTTGTGTATTCTAATTTTTTTTCATCTTGTTTGACTCCACAGCTTCCTTCCACGCCACAGGAATGGCAGACTGTGGCATCAGAGTTTGCCACACGGTGGGACTTCCCCAACTGCGGTGGTGCTATAGACGGGAAGCACGTCCGCATCGTGCCGCCACCCCGTTCTGGGTCCTACTACTTCAATTACAAGGGGTTTCATAGCATTGTGCTGATGGCGGTGGTGTCAGCACGGTATGAATTCCTCTATGTTGATGTAGGGAAGAATGGCCGGATGTCCGATGGGGGATCCTTCATCCAGACGGAGTTTGCCCTCCGTCTCCAGAGTGACGACCTTGCATTGCCACCGGATGCAGGGAATATTGAAGGACTCCCCTTTGTTTTTTTGGCTGATGAAGCCTTCGGGCTCGGACCACATCTTATGAGGCCATTTCCTCAGAGGACCCTGACCCCAGAGAAGAGGGTGTTCAATTACCGGCTGGCCAGGGGCCGAAGAGTTGTTGAAAATGCCTTTGGCATAATGGCCAGCCGGTTCCGCCTTTTTATTATTACAAACGTTTTTTATTGAGAGAAGACAATAAAGTAGTACATACATCTGAAAATCTGTGTATCACATAATACAGGTTGAAATATAATCATAAATGTCAACGCAGTGACAAAAAAAGAGACAGAAAGAGAAAAAAAAAAAAAAAAACAACAACAAAATTTACTTTGAAGCATCTGAGAAAAGCCATAGCTAGCGGATTACAGAGAACCTACAGGAAACATAGTCTTACATATGAGGTATAACAGAGAGCGGGAGTAGTAGCCTCCCATGGACTAAAGCTGTTGGGGAGTCTGCGTCAGCGGCTAAGATTGTGGTAATAGAATATGCCTGTGTGAGTTCCAGGGATTCCATCTTTGGTCAAATAAGTGCATCCTGTCATTTAGCGTATATAAAATCCTTTCCCTTATCATAATTGAGTCCATCCTATGAAGGATGGAGGCGATAGGGACCGTAGGGGACTTCCAGTGCAGGGCAATGGCCCACAGAGTGGCCAAGCAAACTGTGTGGATAAGGCATTCTTCAGAGGGAAGCGTACCTGGGATAGATGCACCAAGGAGGCACATAGAGGCCGTAAGATGTATTGGAGTACCTGATAGTGCTGAAGCTAGAGCCATCACTGTGGTCCAAATAGGGGAAAGTCGATCACAGTCCCAAAATATATGCATAAAGGTCTCAGGAAGGCGACAACCTCTGAAGCAGAGGTCCGAGGTACCCGGGAAAATAGAGTGAAGTCTGGATGGGGTATAGTACCACCTGGTCAATATTTTATATGCCGTTTCTCTGACAGCTAGGGATTTAGATGCTTTGCGTAGGTTAGTCAGCATTGTGTCCCAGTCGTCCGAGTCAAAGTTTTCGTTGCAGTCAGCTTCCCATTTACGTTTATACGGGACCGCCCCGGGAAACAACGCAGTGAGAGCCGATTTGTAGAGGGTAGAGATAAGCCCCCTTCCCCTGGGGGAGTCACGGCAGATCTGTTCAAATGTGGTAGAAGGGGTTGATGGGGTGAGGGCAAAGTGGGAGAGAAAAAAGTGTCTGATTTGCAAATAACAGAAGTATTCTCTTAGCGGGATTTGTTTATGCGTACGTAACAGGTCAAATGAAGCAAAGGCGTCACCAATCTGCAGGTCGGCTAACGTGACCACAGAGTTAGAGATCCACCAGGAGAAACCCTCAGGGTTATAGAAGGCTAAGGGAAATAGGGGTTCTCCTACAAAGGAAGAGCCTCGGGGAGCATGGGACGCCAGGCCTAGTTTATGTTTGTATCTGTACCATAGGGTAAGAGAGTGGGCAACTAGGGGGTTAAGGGAGATAATTTTATGACCCACTTTACAGGGGGACCAAAGTATACCAGAGAGCCTGTATGGATCGATGGAATGTGATTCAAATTCTACCCAGGGTACTTTAGAGTTAGTGATGGTCCATTGCGCCATCTGGGAGAAGCGAGCCGCAAGGAAATAGAGCTAAAGATTTGGCAGGCCCAGTCCCCCAAGTGATTGTGGTTTGAACAAGACCTGTTTAGAGAACCTTGGTCGTTTGTTTTGCCAGATAAATTTATGGATATCTTGTTGTATTTTATCTATAAAAGCCTTAGGGATCAGGATTGGAAGGGCTCTGAATAGAAATAGGAGTTTGGGTAGGAGGGTCATTTTGATCGCCGTGACTCTCCCGAGGAGCGAGATATGGTAGGTGCCCCATAGTTTGAGCAAGTTGTGGAGACGGGACACACATGCCGGATAATTTGCATCGAAAATAGAGGACCAATGTGGTGTGATATAGATGCCCAAGTAGGGTATTTTGTCCGTAGACCATTGCAGGGGGAAGGAGCTCTGGAGGGTCTCACACTGAGCAGGGGGAATGTTGATAGGGAGTGCAGTGGATTTGGACATGTTAACAGTGAGTCCAGAAATAGAGGCGAATCGGGACAACAGGGAAAATAGATTGGGCAGGGAAATCTGGGGTTGGGTTAGAAAAAGCATGACATCATCTGCATACATACAGAGATGAGATGTGGTGGAAGCCATGGGGTATCCGGAGATGTCAGGGTGATGTTTAATTGCGGTGGCAAGGGGTTCCAGGGCCAGGGCGAATAAAAGGGGTGATAGGGGACATCCCTGACGGGTGCCCCTGCCCAGTGTGAAAAACCCAGAGCTGCAGCCTGGGATTTTGATTCTGGTTTGTGGGTGGTGGTATAGGGCCTGTACACCCAACAAAAATTCATCCCGAAAGCCAAGTCTTTGAAGCACTGCAAGTAAATAAGGCCATTGTACGCTGTCAAACGCCTTATTAATGTCCAAGCTAAGGAGGAGGACTTGTTTTTTACGTATGTTAGCGTCTTGGAGTACATTAAGTGTCAAACGAATATTGTCCGTGATGAGTCTATTGGGGATGAAACCAGATTGGTCAGGGGAGGTCAGTGTTTCAATAATAGCGGCTAGTCTGTCAGCTAGGGCTCGACTAAAAATTTTAAGGTCATTGTTAATGACTGAAATCGGTCTATAATTTTGGGGGAGAGAGTGGTCCTTGAGAGGTTTGGGCAGGAGAGACATGCTAGCTAAGGTCATTTCAGAGGGGAACTGTTCTCCTGCAAGAATATTGTTGAACATGCTAGTGAGGCGTGGGAGTAGTATAGGAGCATAATTTTTATAGTAGCTAGCAGTGAAACCATCTGGGCCTGGGGCCACAGAGCGTTTTAGGGATTTAACAACGCCGAGCAGTTCTTCCTCTGTGAAGGGGGCATTAAGGGATTCAATTTGTAAATCGGACAAAGAGGGAAGGGGAAGGGAGGCTAGCCAGTCTAGGGAGGGCTGAGAAGGACACGGCGGAGGGCGAGAAAGAAGTTTGGAATAAAAGTCCTCAAAAATTTCTAGGACTTCTTTAGGGTGGGAGACTATTTTGCCTGAGGAATTGCGGAGTTTATACACGTGGGGAGGACGTAGTGTGTGATTTAATTTGCGAGCAAACATAGCAGATGCTGTGTTGCTGTGAAGGAGAAAGTTTGCTTTGGACCACCTTAGTGCTTTTTCTGTCTTAGCAGATAACAGAGTATCCAGTTCTAATCTTTTTTGTGCCACCAGGCGTGCGTTGGCAATCGACGGGTTACCTATTTGGGATTTATGAAGGCGGTCCAGTTCTGAGGTCAGCGTGAAGATTTGCTGCCATCTTTCTTTATTTTTCCGTGAAGCAATACTAATAAGGTGGCCTCGTAACACTGCCTTATGGGCCATCCAGAGAGTGCTAGGGGATATGTCCGGGGTGGCATTGATCGTGAAGTATTCCTGAATAGCGTTGGATACTTCCTGACGTATGATAGGGTCAGATAAGAGAGAGTCATTAAGTCTCCATGTATAGGGTGTATCAGATAGGCCTATAAGGGAGGTTGACATGGAGACCATATTATGGTCGGACCAGGGGCAGAGATGGATCACCGATTGTGTGGAGTTAGCAAGAATGATGGGTGTGCAGAAAATGTAGTCCAATCTGGCAAAGGAATTGTGGGGGTGGGAGTAAAAGGTGAAGTCCTTTGCACCCGTGTTGTGTGCTCTCCAAGCATCGGATAATTGGAGAGCCTGTAGAGTTCTGGACAGGGATTTAGGAAAAGCCAACTTTAGTTGGGAGGAGGTGCTTCTGTCTAATTGCGGGTGTGCGACGAGGTTGAAGTCTCCCCCAACGAACATGTGTGTCGAGGAGTATTTCTCAAGTGTCCTAAAGAAGGCGGAAAAAAAGGTGGCCTGTGCGACATTAGGGGCATAGACGTTAGCGATCGTGAGTTCGCGTCCCGCTACTAGTCCCTTAACAATAAGGAACCTACTGTCAGGGTCCTTATAGACTTGCTGAACTTCCATGGGGAATGAATTGTGAAGGAAGATTGCCACCCCTCTACATTTAGAGTCGTATAAGGTGTAAAAGGCTTGCTTATATGAGGCATGAAAAAAAATTGGGTGTCTGTCAGCAGCAAAGTGGGTTTCCTGCAATAATAGGATTTGTGCCCCTAGTTTTTTATAGGCTGTGAATGCCTTTTTCCGCTTGTGGGGAGAATTGAAGCCCTGAACATTATGTGTAATACATGTAATCACCATTTATGCATATATGGATGTCATAGGCTCACCTGGGGGGTTTAAGGACCCTGAGATAACTGAGTCCAAATTCTCCGTCACTAGGGGGACGTCAGTCTGGGAGAGCTGAGAGTAATATACCGCTTCAAGTACATAGTAATAGAAAATACATCTGAATTGCTTCAACATCCTAAATAAAAAAAACAAAAAAAGTGATAGAACATAAAAAGCGTCTAAACATAGTGCCAGCAGTGCAAACATGTGCTGGGCAAACAGTGGGTCAGGTTGCAAGTAGCAAAAGCCTGAAACAGTGAGGTAAATCTTGTAAGGGGCAAAAGCTCCCTTAACTCCCCAGTTCATATCCAGAGCTCCAAAGGAGGTCGGGATATGAGAGGAGTGGGGCAGCACGGCATCGACATCAACCGAACTAGCCTGCAGCAAATTAAAACAGAAAAAAAAAAAAGTTTGTGCATGCCAGTATGTGTTAGATCGCCATAGTAGATCATTAAATGAACCGGGAACCATCATCCTGTAGAAAATAGAGTAACGAAGAAAAGCAAGGCATGCGGGGTGTCAAATCAGAAGAGGGCCCAGAAAGTCTGAAATGTATGGGAGAATCCTGCTGGGCTGAAACCTTGCTTGTAGAGACAGGGTGAAGAGATGTGGAACCATCAGAAGATCAGTAGTTCAAAAATAGAGCAGTAGATGGCGCACCGATGCCAGAAGTGGCACTGGTGTGCAGAAGTTCAAGACGTGCAGCAGGGAGAATTCACAAAAGAGGCGAAGGATTAGCTAGTGTTGAAAGGCGTTATGGCCAGCATCTTGTCTGTGACGTCTGCGGTCTCGTCTAGGAGAGGGGGTGTTCCAAATGGGTTTAGGTCTAGGAGTAGAGGGTTGGCGAGGAAGGGCTTCAGCCTCCAGGAGGCCCATTTTGACAAGAATTTCTTGACCTTCCAATAGAGTGGTGGCAGTATAAGTTGTACCATTATGTGGAATGGTAAGCTTGAAGGGGAAGCCCCATCTATAGCGAATGTGCGCTTTTGCCAGCACTGTGGTGACCTCCTTCATATTGCGGCGCCTATCCAGGGTAGCAGGGGAGATGTCCGGGTAGATCTGAATAGGGGAGCCGTCCAGGGAGATGGAATGGGAATTGCGGGCAGCCCTAAGAATCTCCTCCTTGATAAGAAAGTCTTTTAGACATAGGACAATGTCCCTGGGGGGTTTGTCTGGAGGAGGCTTGGGACGTAGAGCCCTGTGAATGCTGTCACATGTGAATGCTCCCACCTTACGGTCTGGCAAGAGGGAAAGGAACAGCTTATGTATGGCAGGGATGAGATCCGTGGTGATTTCAGGGACCCCTCTTATCCGAAGATTGTGCCTACGATTTCGATTGTCGAGGTCTTCAACTTGGGTTTGCAGTTGAGTGACCGTGGCATTGAGGGAATCAAACTCTCTGGAGAGATCATTGTGAGCGATATTGAGCTCATCGTGCATAGTCTCTAAGCGGTCCGTGCGGGTGCCCAGGGCTGAGATCTCCTGCGTTAGCGTATTGGTGCTTTTGTGTAGCTCCGTCTGGAACTTGGCAGCAATCTTGCTATATATAGATTCTAAGCTCCTGTCTAGGTCTGCTTTGGTCAGGGGGGGAAAGTACTCACAGTCTTGTGCAGAGTCCAGAACCGAAGCAGCTGTATCCTGCGAATCTTGTGAGGCCTGCAGTGAGGGAGAAGCCGGGCCGCCAGTGCCATCTTGGGACATGCTGTAGCGGACCTGGTTCCTTAGCAGATAGGTGGTTAGGGACCTCTGAGCGGTCTTATCGTCCTTCTTCTGCTTCGAAGGCATGCACAACTCGGTCCGGGGGTTATGGAGAGTATCTATGGTGAAGATTAGGAGTTTATGGCCCCGGGAAGCAGGCTAAATGGTTGGAGTAGTGCGGAGCTACTCAATCATGTGACCGGTCCCGTGGATGTCGCGCATGCGCCCCCCCCGGTTCCGCCTTTTTAGGACTCCCATCCACTTGGCGGACTACAAAATAAACTATGTAGTGTTATGCTGCTGTGTGCTACACAATTTTCTTTGCCGCAAATCTAATTCATATATGGCCTCAGTTTTGCCTGAGGCTGGACTTTCCCCTGATAATCCCCTGCCGGGCCTGGAATCTGCCCGTGCTGGCTTGCCCCCCCAAAATGCCCGTGAGGTTCGGGACAAATACATGGACTATTTCACGGGTAGGGGGGCAATTCCTATGCCAGGCTATATCTAAAGATTCCTGGCTAACGATCCAAATAAAAATCTTGTAACTTCTAACTTTTGTTGGTTTCCTGTCTCCTAGTTTGTCTTAGTGCATTTGTAGTGCCAAGTGTATTTTCCTTTAGTAAATACCAACCATTTCACTATGTAACCTTAAAAAATTTACCAAATAAGGTTAGAGCATATTAGAAAAAGAAGCTACACGTTGTTTGTGTTCAAATCTTTTACTATGTGCTAATTCACACACCTTTTTTTTTATTTTTTACATTTTTTGTTTGCCTGGCCACAATCCGGCAATTGTTTTCTTAGGAAAATACAAAAACAACAGTTGCATTCCAAAAATTACAAAATTGGATACCTCTGAGAAATCTGAGACATTCACTTACACAAACTATATGTCTCTATGTGCCCGTCCTAATATGGGGTCCTGCCACCCCTTGCCCAGCCAAAAATTGAATATGCACACAATTGGGATTATTTTCCTATAGGGATTTTCGACTCCTGATCCCTATTGTCAACATGTGCTATCTGCCATCAGGGGTGATCAATGGACGTGTTTTGGGGGTGCAACCCCTTCCTCAGTTCACCTACTTTAGATACGAGGAAGGGGTTGCACCCCCAAAAGACGTACATGGATATCCCCTGATGGCAGATAGCACATGTTGACACACTGTGTGCAGATTCAATTTTTGGCTGGTTTGATTGTCAAAAAGTTTTTTAAAAGTTGAAGAAGAAACATAAAAAAAAGGGGGTTGGGATGCCTTGTTGAATTCTCCCCAAAACATCGAGAATGTCTTTAAATGTTTGATCCATCACATGAATTCTTTCTTTAATTTTGTCCAGTTCCGTGCTACATTCCATCACTTGCTGGATGAGGCGGAGGGCACTGTCAGCAGAGAAACCTGTACTATCCTTCACCACAACATTCACATCCCCTAAAAACAAATTAAAAAGGTATTATAACTCTGCAGACCTACATCTCTTACCTGAAGCTGTGGTGTCAGATACTGACCTGTTGTGGTGACCAGTTCCACAACGTCATCCACCTCTCCTTCCTGCACTTCTCCTTCCTCCACCTCAACTTCCTCTACATCCTTCGTTTGTGGGTCTTTGGGAGTTTGGGGTTGTTGTGAAGCTGTGGGGTTCTTGTGCTCCCTGGAGTGTCCTCCTCCCAGTCTTCTCTCCCCTATGAGAATCAAACAAAAGGTAGAGTTATCACACAGAAATTCTCTATGAAAATAAAAAACAGTCTAAATTGCTTGGAAGTGGGGTACAAGTGTGTGTTTGGGCGGAAGTTAAAGATGAATGCATTATTTCTGACCAAGAATATGCTTAGTATTCACCTTTGTCTGACATGTAGGCACCACAAAAATTCTCTGATGCACCTGTGTGGGACACCCAAAAAAGGCGGGTCTGGTGGCCCACACTATAGTGCTCCAAAATACAGATGTGGAAGCAGCTGCTGAGTGTCCTCTCCTTTACACTGACAAAAGTTTGCATTTCATTCTCTTTACAAACACATCATCTAGCCTAAAACTTTGTGCCCCAAATTTCCCAAAAAATGGCAGATGACTAATTACTTTTGGGGCTGTAAAATAAGCCAAAACAGCGGATAGTGGCCGAACGATGTGTCTGTAACGTAACGAACGATTACTGTGCCCAACCAAGTTCAAAATATAACATTTTGGAAGGGAGTCCAATAAGAAAAAAATAATAAACCAGCAACATGTCAGTTTAGAAAAGGATTAATAGCATAAAAGTGTACATTTTACTTACTTTTTGCTAGCATTCTCTTAATGCTCCTTAACTGCTCTGGCTCCCTCAGTTTGAGGTCTGACCACCTCTTTCTGAGCTGCTCATTTGGGCGGTTCCCCCCCGAAATTCGTCTTCAGACTCTTCACGACTTTAGTGAGGATTTTGGCCTTCCTTCTATTTGGTTTGCTATACGGCCCATGCTTTGCGTCATAATCAGACTTGAGCAAGATGTCCACCATCTCCGCCATCTCGGCAAAAGACATATTCGATGCCTTGAATCTCCTCCTTGATCGTGATGTTTCCTCGGTCTCCGGACTTGTCTCCTCCTCGTTAGTTGCGGAATTATCAGACACCTGCTGTAACTCCGCCATATCTGTCTGCGCGCCGAAAGAGAAGGGGCGGGGAAAAGATGTTAGTTAGAACGTCATGGGCGGGCGACGTGTGCGGAGCGACGTGTTCGTATTTTGACGCATGCGTGGTGTGTATATAGCAAACACACATGTGACTATAGTACGTTCGGTGTGCGGAGAGAGGAGCTCAAGTGACGGACGTGCGAACGAAGGTATGAGATTTTGTGACTTGGACAAATTGTTGGCCTATACTGTTTTGAGAATGTTGTAGGATATATATGGTGACTACGATGTTAAGGAGGTTAGACTGTTTGCCTCACATTAGTTATATATTATTTTTTAAACTTGCAGATACAATATGAATGTCTTTATTAGCGACAAAGAGTTCCTGGCGGAATTTATTGACCGGGTAAGGGAGCTGCCCGCTCTGTGGGAGACGAAAAACCCCATCCATAAAAAAAGAGGGGTGAGAAAAGCAGCGCTGGAGAAGCTGCTCCCATTTGTGCAGACCAAGGTGCCCACAGCCACAGCAAAACAGGTGGACACTAAAATTGGGAGCTTGAGAGGCACCTACAGGACTGAACGCTCTAAGGTCCTGGCTTCTCAGAGGTCAGGAGCAGCAGCAGGTGATGTGTATGTCCCGATTTTGTGATACTACAGCAGGATGTCCTTCCTGGATGACCACATTGAGGCAAGGCCATCACTCTCCACTCTTCCCCCCAGACTTCCCTGCAGCCAACCTGAGCCTTCTCTGGAGCAAGAGGAGGCAGCCATCCTGGATGATCCTGATTTGGCCATCTGGAGCCAGGTATAGTATTAAATGAAAATGTATTGGGATAAAATTAATGTTTGACAAATATGTCAAGATGAGAAACATACAATATTTTGGGTTCCACAAGTGAAATCAAGATCTCTAGACATTAGTCTGCACTTAATTGGGTGCTAAATAGTCAATCTGATGTAGGTGTAAATTAGAAAAAAAGATTTCTGGATTTACATTCTAATTGCTTCAATCATGTTTATAAAGTTTGATGCAAAGAAAAAAAACCAACATATTAAACTATGTCCCTTTTTCATACACAGGATGAAATCAGCCAGGAGGAGGGTCTGGAAACTGTCAGGCAGGAGGAGGAAGGGCCCAGTGGCAGCCAGGAGGTGGCAGGGCCCAGTGGCAGCCAGGAGGTGGCAGGGCCCAGTGGCAGCCAGGAGGTGGCAGGGCAAAGGAGAAGCACCAGATCCCAGGTGCCTCCCATCCAGCTTCCCAAAAGAGGCAGGAGGGACAGGACCACCAGTGAGGCAGCAATGGCCCTTATTAAAGAGGCCCATGCCACCCTCAAAGAGCCCACATCCCCTGAAGAGGCCATTGCCGGCCTAGTGGAGGCAAAGTTCAAGGTGATGAGCATGGAGCAACGCCTCCTATGCGAGCCCCTGCTCATCACCTTGCTCAACAAGGGGGTGATGGAAAAAATTACCCCCAATACCGCCATTTGTGAGGTGGCACAACTGTCCCAACCTCAACCTCCTCCTCCACATTCTTCTTCTGCCCCACCCCCTTCTCCTCCACCTCCACCTTGTTCTTCCGCCCCACCCCCTTCTCCTCCACATCCACCTTGTTCTTCCGCCCCACCCCCTTCTCCTCCACCTCCACCTTGTTCTTCTGCGCCACCCCCTTCTCCTCCACCTCCTCCTCCTCCTGACAGGAGTACCCCTCCAGTGGCCCAGCCTCCAGCCAAACGAAGAAGGAAGGCTGCAGGGAAGGCTTCAGGAAAGGTTGCAGGGAAGGTTGCCAGGAAGACGAGGAAGTGATGGCCTTGCTTCATTGTGGTCGGACAGAAGGCAGCCTGTTGTAGTACCACACACTTGGGACATATATATCACCTGCTGCTGTTCCTGACCTCTGGGAGGCCAGCATCAGATTGTGCTCAGAAATGTTGGCCTTCTCAAGCTCCCAATTTTAGTGTCCACACAGGGTTGCTGTGTGCTCTGGGGTCCCTGGGATGCACAAATGGCAGCAGCTTCTCCAGCGCTGCCTTCTCTTTATTTTAGTTCAAACATGAATAAATGTTATTTTTCTTTAAGTTCATACTTGACTATGTGTATTTGTAAAAATGTAAAATCTAGCTTTGGAGTAAGCAGATACATTTGACTGACACAAAAAGGGACAGATAACAACCCCCCAAAAAAATAACTAAATCGTATTTCCCAAAAAAGGGTGTAAAATTTACATAATATATATTAAAAGATTCAATGGGAGATCACTACCAAAACATTGCGAAATTATAATTAACATCAGTTATAAAAATATCAAATTTTTTAATATTCCTAAAAACTTGCACGATATAATACACATAAATCTTCTTAAGAGCAACAAGAAAAAGGTTAAAAAAACATAGTCATAACTCTGTGTGAATATCAGCAGCAAAAGAAGTTCATTCGTTTGGATTAATGTAACATTCTAACGAAGATTTCAATGTACAACATTTAAACGATGCAAAAATTTTGAGCGTGACGAATGTGCTATCTCCATTACGAAGGCTTGTTTTACCTGAAGATGCGCTCCCGTCTCATAGTAGCTTGTGAGCATGCGCGCTTTTGGAAGAGTCGTAAAAGCATACACACGAACCATTTTCTCGTCACACGAGAAACACGACGAGGAAATCTGGAATCCTGACGAGAAAATAGAGAGCAGGTTCTCTATTTTCTCGTCGAGATTCACGGCAATTTTCTCGTCGTAAAACCATACACACGAACGTTTTTCTCGACAAAAAAGCTCACGCGGCACTTTTCTTGCCGGTTTTGGACGAGAAACTCGGTCGTGTGTACGAGGCTTCAGAGAGAAAAAAATGAGGTGTTAAAAAAGAAAACACTTATTTTGAGGCAAACAGGTCCATCACCTAGGGGTACTAGAAAAAAACTTGGAGCCTTGCGGAGTGCGCAGGGTTATATGCTGTGCTCTCTGGGAGGCCATAGCAAGTTTTTTTTGTCTAATCACCTGAAGGTAGCTGCATATAACACATAATAATACAAGTCCTATATAATTAAGATACCATAAAGGTAACATTTCAGGATTGCATTGTTCAAGTTAACCACTTCAGTACAGGGCACTTTTCCCCCTTCCTGCCCAGGACAATTTTCAGCTTTCAGCGCTGTAGCATTTTGAATGACAATTGCGCAGCCATGCAACACTGTACCCAAACGAAATTTTTATCATTTTGTTCCCACAAATAGAGCTTTCTTTTAGTGGTATTTGATTACCACTGGGGTTTTTATTTTTTGCTAAACAAATAAAAAAACACAGATTTTTTTTTTTTTTTTTTAAGTGTTTCTGTTATAAAATTATGTAAATAAGTACATTTTTTCCTTTACTGATGGGCACTGATGAAACTGCACTGACAAGGCGGCACTTATGAGGGGGCAGCATTGAGGTGGCGCTGATTGGCATTTATAGGCACTGATTGGCATCCCTGGTGGTCATCATTGGTGGGCATCCTTGGGGGGGGGGCTGCGCTGATAATCAATCAGCGCAGTCCCCCCTGTCAGGAGAGCAGCCGATCGGCTCTCCTCTAATTGCTTCTGTTAGACGACACACATCTTTTCCTATTTACACGCTGTGATCAGCTGTGATTGCGCACAGCTGATCACATGATAAAGAGGCTCTTTACCTAGATCAGAGTTGCGGTGTGTCAGACTGACACACTACAGATCACCGCTCTGCGCGCCCCCCATGGTCTTGTTATCCTGCTGGATGTCAGGATAACTCAACCACTTCCTGTCCGTCATTTTGCTATAGGCCAGGCGGGAAGTGGTTAAATTACACTCTGGCCTTTAATGTCTCTCAAGCGCTTTAACCACTTCTTGACTGCGCTATAGCAAAAAATTAAATAAAAGCTACAGCGCGGTCGTCCATTTCTGGGAGGGTGTCCATTAACAACCTCCCATAACCACGCCTCCTGAGGTGGGTATCCAGTGTACTCTGCGATCATGGAAAAGGGCCAATCACAGTGGCCCTTTACCATGTGATCAGCTGTGTCCAATCACAGCTGATCACATGTAAACAAACTTGCCGGTGATCAGCATTTCTTTCCTTACGTGCTGTCACAGCATGAGGACAGGAGAGCCGGTATCTGGCAAGTGTGACAGGGGGCATATACACTGAGGATCAGTGCCCTGATGATTGGTGCAGCCCCAACAGTGCCCGTCAGTGCAGCCTAGTAGTGTCCATCAGTGTCTCCTCACCTTTGCTGCCCATCAGTGCCTCCTCACCTTTGCTGCCCATCAGTGCCTCCTCATCAATGCACACCAGTCAAGGAAAAAAAATACTTATTTGCAAAATTTTATAACAGAAAAACCTTATTTTCTTCCAAAGTTGCACTCTTTTTTCAATTGTTCAGCAAAAAATAAAACCCCCAGTGGTGATTAAATACCAAATTAAAGCTCTGTCTCAAAAATATGATAAAAAATTTATTTGGGTACAGTATTGCATAACTGCGCAATTGTCATTTAAAGTGTGACAGTACTAAAAGCTGAAAATGGGTCTGGGCAGGAAGTGTCATACCATCTAGTTGTATTTTCAACCAAAAAAAAGGAAATTTTAATAAGCCTATTTTAAGTTTTAAGCCTATCCCACACCCACCTAACAACTATCCCCGAGCCACCCCAATCAAATTCTCTGCTGCTATTACCTTTGGTACCACCACCCCCTCCCTTTAGAATGTAAGCTCTACGAGCAGGGCCCTCCTGTACCTTTTGTATTGAACTGTACTGTAATTGTGTTGTCCCCCCTATACATTGTAAAGCGCTGTGTAAACTGTTGGCGCTATATAAATCGTGTATTATAATGATAATAATAATAATAATAAGGCTTTGTGGAAGGGTGTAGAGAGGGACAAATGAGGAGAAATCTTGCCTAGTTAAGTGCAGCTGATGGGTGATCTATTCCATTTGTCCCCACTCAAATTTGAAACACTGTATTTGTTGGAGACAGCATTTTATAAAACCAAAGAAAACTATACAGTATGAACACCTCACCTAAGAATGTGAATTCAAACAGCCAGTTTTACTACAAACTTCATCCCTGTAAGGCAAAACTGTCTGTACTGCTTGTTAAAGAGAACAAATGTCTGTACAGAGGAATACTGGAATCGCACAGTTTTGAAGCTGGCAGAAGCAGCATGATGACCAAGTTTCAGATTTTTTTGTTTCTTTCCCCTTCTAAAGAAAGATGGCAACTTTCACTATGAACAGGATATAACAATAAATCCACGCAGTGTTTCTAAACACATGGTCATCACTAATTTTGAGAGGAGACAACAGTCTAGAAGACAAATTATTCAGACTGGAGAGACAGGGGAACGGGCTGATATATCTTCTTTTGATGAGGCAATAATGTCTCAATTAGCTTTTAATGGAGTCAAGAACAACGCTTACAAAAGCACTGCCTACTCAGTTTTATACATCATCTTGAGAATGGTAAATATTTACAAGATTATAGGTGTTAACGGTCTGTCAGTGTATGTTTAAACATTCAAGTATACAAGCAAGGCCTTGACTCAAGATACCACCCGGCTACGTAGACCACCCTTTGGTGGCCTCATAACGCTCCACACTGACTCCATTAATAATCTCCTGGTCTGTATAAATTGATGGCTCCTCTAATACAGACAGCGGCGAATTAATTAGAAATTTGCCTTTCTTTGTCGGAACCTTAGGCTCAGGCGGCTTATGTAAACTGTTTGAGTGAAAGAACAATCACTTATGTGACTTATGTCATTAACAGACTCCAAAAACTTCTCTTTATTTTCCCCCTTTTCTTAACATCACCCCTGAGCAAGGTTTTGTGTTACATTCATTCTGCTTGGAACTAAACAAACACAATGAAACTGAAATTGGTATATAAAAATCAGCATGTCCTGTCTGCCTGTCTGCTAAGCAACTGTCTCTCCCAGTTAAAATAAAAAAGTAAAAAAACATGAAAAGCAAGGTATCTTTATGTATGGTATATAAACACTCATTTTTCCTGAAATCCATATAAACATCCTCTTAGTCTTTTAACAAAGGCAAGAAATCTCAGCAGAGGCTCAAACTCTCTCTCTCTCTCGTGCTTTAAAGGAGACCTTTGGTTAATATTCAAATACCCAGCAAACCTACAAAATATAAGGCAATGCTTGCTTCTGTTTTTTTTTTTTTTCTAACATGAGCATTACAACCTTTGATTAATGTTAAATATTGGTTATAAAAGCACTTCCCAGCAGGTGTATGGAATTTATCCACTTGCCAATCGCCCTATAGCAGGTAGCATATTGCTACAGGGAGCCGTTCTGCGCAGAATCATGTATATACACACACACACACGATCTTGCACTTCAAAGTATCGGGCGCAAGTGAGCGCCGCCGCCACTTTGCTTCTGCTGCAATTCTACACAGCGGGAGCTGATCAGTGGGTCCTGCAGACATGTCCACCGGCACCCGCTGATTGCTCGTGCACGGGCAAAGCGGCGATCTGCCTATGTAAACAAGGCAGATCGCATTCTGTCAGTAGGGAAGACTTTGATCCTGTGTTTCTGCAAAGCAGGAACATGGATCAATGCCTCCCCCTAGTAAAAGCACCTCCCCCACTGTTAAAAAAAAAACACTGGCTAGGCTCAAAGTTAACCCTTTGATCGCTCTAGAAGTTTAACCTGTGTCATTAGTACAGTGACAGTGCATATTTTTAGCACTGTATCAGGGTCACTGGTCCCCAAAAAGTGTCAGTTAGTGTCCCGACTGTCCACTGCAATATCGCAGTCCCACTATAAGTCGCTGATCGCCGCCATTACTAGTAAAAAAATTCTCATTTTGTAGACACTATAACTTTTGCGCACAACAATCAATATATGGTCATTGGATTGTATTTACTAAAAATATGCAGCAGAATACATATTGGTCTAAATTGATGAAGAAACTAGATTACTGATTTTTTCCTTTTTTTTTTTTATTGGATGTGTTCTATAGCAGAAAGTAAAATTATATATATATATATATATATATATATATATATATATATTTTAATTGTCAGTCTTTTTTTGTTTATACTGTATTGCAAAAAAAAACAAAAAAACTGCAGAGGTGATCAAATACCACCAAAAACAAAAGCTCTTTTTGTGAGGAAAAAAATACATAAATATTATTTGGGTACATTGTTGCACAAACGCACAACTGTCAGTTAAAGGGGTTGTAAAGGTTTGTTTTTTATTTTCTAAATAGGTTCCTTTAAGCTAGTGCATTGTTGGTTCACTTACCTTTTCCTTCGATTTCCCTTCTAAATATTTTTTTCTTTGTCTGAATTTCTCACTTCCTGTTCCTCCTCAGTAAGCTGTTCAGTAGACATGTGCACACTGAAATATTTCGTTTCGGAATTTCGTTTTCGTCCAAAAAATAAATTTATTTAGTTACTCCCGAAATTCGTTTTTATTTATTTCATTTTTCGTTAAAAATTGCATTCGTCCGAAAATCTGAATTAATTAAGGTCGAATCTGTCATTGAAGGCTTATGGTGTCTGTCGAATGTTCAAAGAAGTTTCGACGGAGCAGCGAAACTGTACGACTCTGCAATCATACATTTCCGGTCGAATGTTCCGCCCACAAGCAGTGATCTTTTCTCTCTATGTCGAATCTTTTCTCTCTATAATGTCGAATCTTTTCTCTCCTATGTCGAATCTTTTCTCTCTATAATGTCGAATCTTTTCTCTCCTATGTCGAATCTTTTCTCTCTATAATGTCAAATCTTTTCTCTCTATAATGTCAAATCTTTTCTCTCCTATGTCGAATCTTTTCTCTCCTATGTCGAATCTTTTCTCTCTATAATGTCAAATCTTTTCTCTCTATAATGTCAAATCTTTTCTCTCCTATGTCGAATCTTTTCTCTCCTATGTCGAATCTTTTCTCTCCTATGTCGAATCTTTCCTCTCCTATGTCGAATCTTTCCTCTCCTATGTCGAATCTTTTCTCTCCTATGTCGAATCTTTCCTCTCCTATGTCGAATCTTTCCTCTCCTATGTCGAATCTTTCCTCTCCTATGTCGAATCTTTCCTCTCCTATGTCGAATCTTTCTCTCCTATGTCGAATCTTTTCTCTCTATAATGTCGAATCTTTCCTCTCCTATGTAGAATAATCTTGGACTAATAGAGTTAAGGTTAGGCACATTCGACCACAGATTCGATAGACACAGATTGTTATTGTCAGCGTCACGTCGAATCTCCTATCTATATCGAACTGTTGTAGCAACGAAAACGAAAATAAAGCATTTGTTTATGTCGGATCTTTCGGTTTTCGGATTCTGTGCTTTCGTTTTCGTTTGTTAAAACGATAACGAAAACAGCTGAAATTCGGACGAAAATGCATTCGGACGAAAACGAATGCACATGTCTACTGTTCAGTAAGCTGTTCTGGCTGACTCAACACGGCTCGGATGATGGTGTGAAGTTTAGTGAGGAGAAACAGGAAGTGAGAAATTCAGACAAAGAAAAAAAACATTTAGAAGGTAAATCAAAAGAAAAGGTAAGTGAACCAACCATGCACTAGCTTAAAGGAACCTATTTAGAAAATAAAAACGAACCTTTACAACCCCTTTAAAGTAACAGTGCCGTATTGCAAAAAATGGCCTGGTCATGAAGAGGGGGGGATAAATCTTCTGGAGGTCAAGTGGTTAATGTTAAATATTGGTTATAAATCATTTCCCAGCAGACGTACAGGTTTTTAAGGGGTTTGAGGGCACTGCAGTGGGCAAAAGAAAATGCATGAAAAACAATGTGTGGTGCTTACAATACTACTACTCAACAACTCCCCTATACAACAATCTGAAATAAATAACTACCATTCTCTGGTACCATACACAGAATTATACAAAGCAACTCCCTCATTTGTGTCCTTAAAGCAGATCTTCACTGCATCTGAGCATCACAAACCAAAAACACCATTTAATTTAAATTCTTTATTGTTAATCTTCAAAGCAAACTCATCCATCCACATCTCAATGCTTTATTTTGTTGAGAAAACACTTTGAAAAACACCTCACTAGCATTTCTGGCCGTGACCATCTTGAGTAAGGGATTCATGTAGCATTTACCGTATATACTCGAGTATAAGCCGAGTTTTTAAGCACAATTTTTTGTGCTGAAAATGCCCCCCCTCGGCTTATACTCGAGTCACCTTTTTGCGCCTGATCTCCCGGATTTTTGGGGAGCCGGTACCGGCCGTCCATAGGTCCCCTTGGTACACATATAGCCCCACTCTTCCTCTACAAGTGTGCAAAGTTTCTTGTCCGGGGGACCTACGGCCGGGGAGAACCGATTTTTCAAAACCGGGCACCCCTTCCATAGACTCCCATGTTCAACGGTCATTTCTCTGGTGACTTTGGGGATCCGGTACCGGCCGGTCGTAGGTCCTCTGGACGCCAAACTTGGCACACATATAGCCCCACTCTTCCTCTACGAGTTTGCAAAGTGTCTTGTCCGGGGGACTTACGGCCGGGGAGCACCGATTTTTCAAAGCCGGGCACCCCCTCCATAGACTCCCATGTTAAACATCAGACTAGTCATGGACACAGTGAGGCATGGACACAATGAGGCAAAGTGAGGCACACCCTAGGCTTATACTCGAGTCAATACGTTTTCCCAGTTTTTGTGGTAAAATTAGGTGCCTCGGCTTATATTCGGGTCGGCTTATACTCGAGTATATACGGTACTTCCTGGAATCCATCTGCCCTTACCTCAAGATCGATTGAAACTTATTTTTGGTATAATAGTGCCTTGTAGAAGTATTATATTAGGGTTGTATGGAAGTTCATGTTTAATATATGATTGGGTGATATTTTCCCGCCATAGTATGAAATTCCCAGGGGGTGTTGTGGTGATGCACTTGCGTCATGTACAGCTGATATTGGGTAAAGGTGAACCATCTATATTGAATGCATGTATTAGGAATACTTATCGCTCCCTTGCACGTGGTGAGAAAGTTTCGAGTTTCGGTTTTAATTTGATTGGCTGCCTGAGGCTCAGACCGAGGCTTGGCTACAATGTATGTTATTTTAAGCGGTGACACAGCACGTCGCCTGTGCCCCGGACGTCAACATATGACAAAACGCGTATGGCGGCGCGACGTGCTGACATCACCGTGACCGTAGAATCCTGGACGAACGGGGGTGTTAATTGCCAGCCAGCAAACTGTTAACTGCAAGTTTAGATTGCTTTGATGTAAGTGCAATTTATAATCCACTAATAAAAGTTTTATAAGGATTTTTTGCCATGTTGAGCTTTTTATATTTTTGGGTATTATCAATGACCACGCTATCCAGATGACCGATTTGCATGCTGCACGAGGACTGATAGATGATGCTTAGAGGACCAGGCTGGGTTTATAGCCACAAGCTTTATTGACCTTCTGTGATAGGAGGTCTATGAGAGCTGGTAAGCAAGCATTTTATCCATTGTGGTGACGGTTCTTTCTGGTGGACCATACACTCCAAGGTGGTGGAAGGAGGTGCTATGGACTAAGAATATCTATCGCTATACTACTTAAGGAGTTCATTGGAACACTTTTCAGTTGGTGTATTTATTCAAATTGCAGTAGCGTGACTCTGTTAAAGCTTACTTACCTCAAGCATGCACGCATGAGAGTGTGCTGAGAAAACTCCCTCCTCCCCTCCTGAAGACTCCTGGGATGTATGACATCATTTGCCTAGGCCTGGAAGTCACTGAAGAAACGTAAAAAAAAATAGAAAAAGTTTAAAACAAGTAATTACGATTATACTTTACTATCTATTTACTAATGCTAGCAGCAAAAAAAAACAATATTGATTGGGAGAAGTTCCACTTTAGCTAAATAAAATGCATAAAATTGATAACACACAATATTCCAATAATCACTGTGAAATACAGTGCATATTGTAAAGAATATGAATTCCATGAAAAATGAGCAACACAAGTCTCTTCTCAAGACCCCCACAGGCACTTCTGGCTCCTCCTCCTATTGAGTGCCCCCATAGCAAACTGCTTGCTATGGGGGCACTCGTGGGCTCTTTCTCGAGCTGGCTCCTTGCGTTTACTGACACACAGGGTGAAGCTCGGTCCTTTTCACTGGCCAATGTCTCCCGCAGCTGCCTCTCTGTCCAATGAGGAGAGAGAGAGCCACTGCACTCATGCACATCACTGGATCAAGATCAGACTCAGGTAAGTATAAAGGGGGCTGCCTGTAGAAGGTTTTTTACCGTAATGCATAGAATGCATTTAGGTAAAAACCTCATACCTTTAGAACGATTTTAACCACTTAGCGACCACCCTATAGCATTTTTACTGCTACAGGGTGGCAGCTGTGCGCAGGATCACATATATACGTAAACCGATACTTCCGGGTAGGGGACGCGAATGAGCGCTGCCGGTGGCTCGCTCTCGCTGTGACTACACACAGTGGGAGCTGATCGGCGGGTACCAAAAGCTTGATAAGCTTGATCAGCCAAAGCGACAGAACTGCAATTCATAGCGTGCATTCCACGGAAACCGGAAGTAGCGTCACTGGTTCTGGGTTGGCCGGAAATTGCGTCAACGCGTTTCGCCCCTGGAGGAAACGCAATGTACCCGGAACAACACTGACGCTCGTTTAACATCGCAGTCTCATAAGTCTCTTTGCTAGCAGCGCCATGCTGGATGTTCATAAGCGGTACTTCACATGATGTTTTTTTTCTTTTTCCCATATGTTTACCAATGCCTCTGCCGATATTATGGAGTCTATGTGATGAACTTATTGAATCCAAATTGGTATGATTTCACATGTTGTTTCTCATCCCCTTTCTGCCTCTGCTGATATGATGGAGTCTATGTGATGAACTTATTGAATCCAAGTTGGTGTGATCTTGCATATTATTTCTCACCCTCTTTCTGGTGAGTGGGGCCACAAGAGGGGAATTGTCTAAAGGAATTAACTATTTGGTCTCTGCTGTGGAAACACTCAGTTTTCTAAGATTGACACAGATGACATTTCCAATTTATTAATTTTTCACTTATTGTTTACAATTTATTTTCATTAATGAGCACAGTGGCAACACTAATGGATAACCAGGTGTATTAATACGTTATGTGGCAATAACGATTGTAAGCTAATTTCATATAAGTGTTTATGAGTCACTTCCTTAATGGTCTAATTGTTTGTTTTCACATATCCTTGCCAGCGCTGCAAATATTTGTTTTTTATATAGTGTTGAATTGTAAGTCTCTTAACTTGCTGCACATTTTCACTGGCAAGTTGTACACTTGCAGAGCACTTGAACAAGTTCTAGTTGAAACTTTTCCAATTTGTAGAAAATGTGCGTGGTAAGTTTCTAATAAGAGTAAAAGTTGCAGTGGTGAGTCTACAGCAAGAGCTCTGCTTGTCTACACAATGAAAATTCAGCCACAGTGACCCCTGTGGTGGGATGACTATTGCACAACATAACTGAACCAGAATTTGCAGAATGTTTGCTAATAAAGTTGATCTGGAGTCATGCAATTCAGACTTGCTGCAATTGTGCAACAGACTTGTGAAGCCTGGCAAGTCTAGAAATTGCTTGGCAAGTCATTTTCAAACTTGCAGCACAATTGCTTGCTATATGGACCCCTTCCCAGCCAGTGTCATTAGTACATATTTTTAGCACTGATCACTGTTCGGGTTTAAAGGAATGAGGTGGCAACCCTAACACATATGAATTACACATGTTCTGAGGCTAATTTAATGCAGATAAGGCACCTAGTGAGCTTAACCGCTTGCCGACCAGCCGCCATCATCATACTGCGGCATGTTGACACGGCTGCGCAAATCACTATAGGTGTACATCGGCAGCTTTAAGAGCTCTAGGGGGCACCAAAAGAAAGCTCTATTTGTGGGGGGGAAAAAAAGGACATCAATTTTGTTTGGGTACAATGTCGCGCAATCGTCAGTTAAAGCGACGCAGTGCCGTATGGCAAAAAAATGGCCTGGTCATTAACCACTTCAATACCATGCACTTATGCACCTTCCCGCCCAGACCAATTTTCAGCTTTCAGTACTCTCACACTTTGAATGACAATTACTTAGTCATGCTACACTGTATCCAAACAAAATTTTTATCATTTTCTTCTCACAAATAGAGCTTTCTGTTGGTGGTATTTAATCGCCACTGGATTTTTTATTTTTTGCGATATAAGCAAAAAAACAGCATTTTTTTAAAAAAAAAACACTTTTTTTTAGTTTCTATTGTAAAATTTTGCAAATAAGTAATTTTTCTTCATAAATTTGTGCCAAAATGTATACTGCTACATATCTTTGGTAAAATGAACCCAAATTAGTGTATATTATTTGGTCTTTGTGAAAGTTATAGACTCTACAAACTATGGTGGCAATCACTGAAAATTTATCACATCTGATCACGCCTGATGTACTGAAGGGATATCTCATTTCTTGAGACACTAACAAGCGAGGAAAGTACAAATACCCCAAAATTACCCCTTTTTGGAAAGTAGACAGTCCAAGGTATTTACTAAGAGGCGTGGTGAGTTTTTTGAAGTTGTATTTTTTTCCCACAATTCTTGGGAAAATTTAATTTTTTTTTTATTTTATTTTTTTACACAAACTGGTCATATTAACAGTTTTTTTCTCTCACACAGCATATGCATAATTGCAACTACACCCCAAAATACATTCTGCTACTCCTCCTGAGTGTAGCGATACCACATGTGTGAGACTTTTACACAGCCTGGCCACATACAGAGGCCCAACATTGAAGTAGCACTTTCAGGCGTTCTACAAGCATAAATCGCACATATCCTTTCTCAACCACCTATTACACTTTTGAAGGCCCTGGAGCACCAGGACAATGGAATTTTCCACAAAATGACCCCATTTTGGAAAGCACACACCCCAACGTATAATCTATGAAGCATTATGAGTCTTTTGAACGGTTCATTTTTTTCCAGAAGGTTTTGGAAAATGTGGAGAAAAAATGAAAATGCATTTTTTTTACACAAAGTTGTCCATTTATAAGATATTTCTAACGCATAGCATATACATAGCAAAAATGACACCCCAAAATGCATTCTGCTACTCCTCCTGAGTATAACGATACCACATGTGTGAGACTTTTACACAGCCTGGCCATATACAGAGGCCCAACATTGAAGTAGCACTTTCAGGCATTCTACAAGCATAAATCGCACATATCCTTTCTCAACCACCTATTACAATTTTGAAGGCCCTGGAGCACCAGGACAATAGAATTTTCCACAAAATGACCCCATTTTGGAAAGCACACACCCCAACGTATAATCTATGAGGCATTATGAGTCTTTTGAACGGTTCATTTTTTTCCAGAAGGTTTTGGAAAATGTGGAGAAAAAATTAAAATGCATTTTTTTTACACAAAGTTGTCAATTTATAAGATATTTCTAACACATAATATGTACATAGCAAAAATTACACCCCAAAATGCATTCTGCTACTCCTCCTGAGTATGGCGATACCACATGTTTGAGACTTTTACACAGCCTGGCCACATACAGAGGCCCAACATCCAAGTAGCACCTCCAGGCATTCTAGCAGCATTAATTGCACATATCATTTTCTGACTACCGATCACATTTTTGAAGGCCCTTCATATATCTAACACATAGCAGGTACATACCAAATAACAAAAGATTACCTGTGGTTTTAGAAGTGCAGTGGTCCACAGAGGAGAGCATCGGTCCAGGCAGCAGGCAGGGATGAGGTCAGCGACAGCAAAAGCAATCATCCAGGCAGCAGGCAGGAATACTGTCCATAGTTCGCACAGGCAGAGATACTGTCAGCACAGCCAGAGCACAGCCAAAGCACAGGTCCAGGTAGTAGGCAGAGGTGTCCCGGCAGAAATGCTGTCCAAAGTCAGTAGAGGCAGCAGGCAGATATATGGTCAACACAGCCAAAGTATTGGTCCAAGCAGCAGGAAGAAACATGGTCCATAATGTCATGGGTCATTACAGGCAGTAATATGGTCAGCACAGCCAAATTATTGGTCCAGGCAGCAGGAAGGACCATCAAGCTTAGGGCCAGGGGGACAGGGGTAGAGGCTTCTCCCACCCAAATCGCTTTGGAGCCTCCGGGCAACCAGACCCTGTTCTTGGAGCACAGAAAACGAAAAACTGGTTTTCTCTACTCAGAACGCTATTCTATACATATGTGAGACCCCTGTGTACTAAAAGTAGATGGCCAAAAGATCAGTCCAAGTGGCAGGCAAAAACATGGTCGATTAACAGGCCAAGGTCGGTACACATGGAAGTCAGAAAAGTGGTTTAAATCGGCAGGCAGAGGCATCGTCGGTAAACAGGCCAGGGTCAGTTAATTAACATGGAAGGTAGTTAGTAACATGGTAGCAGGCAAATAGGGAAGTGGCAGTCTGTTAATAATAAGGGGAACTAATGGATGTATGATAATTTTTGAAGCAATTTCCGATGCACAGGCCAGGTTGGGAGGGACAATCGGGACAATAATAGCTGGTGTCTCTTCTTACTCCTCCTCTGCTGCATACACGGCATTTCTTTTGGCGTCTTCTTCCAGATTCTGTGGGGGGGATGCTAAAGGGATAGTGTCGCTCGTGAAGCCGACTCACACTATCAGAGCGAATGCTTCCTGGGGCGGGATCTTGTTGGTAAATGAGGGCATCGATGATATCTTCGATATATTGGAGGTAGTGGAGTCGGTGATTTTGAGTTGCTTTTTGGTAGCAGACAAACGAATTAAAAAGGGCCATGTGAAACAGGTGAAACGCAACTTTTTTGTGCCAATAATGGGACTTTCTGGTTGATAAGTAGGGTTGTAGCATCTGGTCGTTTAAATCCACCCCCCCCCATGTACAAATTGTAGTCGTGGACACATTCAGGCTTTACAATGGAGCCGCGTCTTCTTGGGATCTCCACCATGGTGTCATTGTGGATCGTAGAGAGGATGTGGACATCTTTCTTGTCCCTCCACTTCATGGCCAACACCTCCTCGTTCCTCATGGATGCCGATTCTCCAGGTCGCAATTTTTTTGTCAATAAATTTTGTGGGAATCCCTTCCGTTTTTTTTTGAAGGTACCGCAGGCCGGGGTTTGTTTACTGTAAAGGTGGCGAAAAAGGGGCAGGCTGGTATAATAATTATCAACATATAAATGGTAACCTTTTCCGAACAGGGGGTATGCCAACTCCCAGACAATTTTCCCACTGGTTCCAATATATGTGGGGCAATCACGGGGCTGGAGCTGGGAGTCTTTGCCTTCGTAGATCCTGAATTTGCAGACGTATCCAGTGGCTCAATCACATAATTTATTTAATTTTAACCCATACCTGGCTCTCTTGCTTGGTATGTACTGCTTGAACTGCAGTCGGCCGGTGAAATGTACGAGGGACTCGTCCACACAAATTTTTTGGTCTGGGATGAAAACTTCTTCAAATCGCTGGGAAAAGGCATTGATTAGGAGGAACCTCACTCCTAGGAGATTGAGGTGGGATGTACACCCGAATGATGGCGTGGAGGATTTAACCCTTGTTGATGAATGGTATCAATTCTTTAACGCATGTGAACAAAAACTTATGCAATTAATGATACGGAGACGAAGAGCCAAAAATGTCTTAGTGGAAGCCAATATAGCCGACCTGAAGGAAAGGATGGGGCCGTTTATGGACACCAAAGAATACTTGGACAAAGCTCAAGGGTTACAAACCCATTTGTCCAAGTATGATGGTGACATTAAACAGAAAAAGTTAAAGAAATATCAGAGAGATGTCAAAGATTATGAGGATAATAAAGTTTATAAGTGGCAGGTGGATTTTGATCCTGCCAGTACTAATGAATCACCTGTGGCAAGGGACCTGGAAGTTCATAACGTTGTTACTCAACTAGCTAATAAATTTAAAAATAAAACACGTACTCCCACTAAAGCTAAAACTCCTTCCAAGAGTAAGGGACAAGCTAGTTCAAATGGGAGGGGATCTTCTATACCCCCCTACTTCTCAAAGTGGGGGAGGATATTTACAGCTTAATGATTATTATCCAGCTCCCTATATAGCGCCAACATACAATAGGTATGGCCCTATAGATACGAGACCTGTTGATTATAATTATCAGTATTACAATCAAGGACCCAATCAATATGCTCCTAGACCACCTAGGGGCCATTTTAGAGGCAACTATAGAGGAAGACCGTTTCAACATCAAAATAATTATTCACAGGGGGGGGGAATGGAGGGGATGGAAGGAGCCATACAAAATTCCATCCAATACCCCGTACCACCCCAGAGAGCAGTTACAAAGAGAGGTAAGAGAGGGGGAACCAGAAAGAAAAAGGCCACGAGACAGTTAGACGGTGGGATTTTCAATCTTGCGGGAATTGAGTTTTCAGAGGCAGAGCTCAAGGTTCTATCGCAGGGTTTGAAGTTCGCACCGGATAGGAAGATTAATAAATTTGATCTATTTATTGACATTGAAAAATATGTCAGGAAGTTAAACATTAAAAAACATTTTGCGTCTCAAACATCTGTTGTTCCCTCTGGGGGAGGAGATGATATATATTCACATAGTGGATTAAGGAATAATTCCATATTTAATCCCAAAAAAGGCACACATCACCATGTGGAGGTTTTTAAAAATATGGTGCAAGATGATATTAGGAATTTTGAAACACCAAATGTTAGGCATAATAAAACATTGATGGAGGGAATTAGATCACTAGAGAAAAATAAAAATATTGTTATTCGTCCAGCGGATAAAGGGGGGGGGGTAGTGGTATTGCCATTACAAAAATATCATGATGAAATTGATCGTCTTTTAGAAGATGGTAATACATATAAGCCTCTTCCGGGGGATCCCATGAGAAGGCTAAAGGATGATCTGCTAAGCTGGGTAACAGAAGGTGCTGATAAAAATATATTAAATAATAAAGAAGCTCAATATCTCATTCCCCGGGTGCCCCGTACACCGGTATTGTATATCTTACCAAAAATTCATAAGAACAGAATATCTGCCTTTCAAGATCTCAGATTTCTAAGACAACATCCCTGGCATACTCCTGGCTGGGTCACACACAAACAGACACATGTAACAAACATAAAAACAAATGGGAAACGGAACTAGGTCTTACTTTTACCGATACACAATGGGAAAAGGCCTGCATTTTTGCCCATAAATGCTCTCTGAGCACGAGATACCAAGAAATTTCATATAAGATATTGACCCAGTGGTATGTTACCCCGTTGTTATCCAAAAAATGGTCAAATACTATATCAGACACATGTTGGAGATGCAATAGAGAGCCTGGCTCCTTTCTGCACATTTGGTGGAGTTGTCCCCCAGTCCTTGACTATTGGTCACAAGTAAAGTTTTGGATAAAACACATTACAGAAACTAAAATTGATCTAAACGCAGCCGCATGCCTTCTACATATTAATCACTTTAAAATTAGCAAATACAAAAAAGCGTTAACAAGGCATCTCTTAACTGCTGCTAAAACACTCATTCCGTTGCATTGGAGAACGACTAACACACCGACGGTCAAGGATTGGTTGGACAGAGTAATGTTCATACACAGAATGGACGAAATGGTAGCAATGAAAAAAGAAACAACTGAAAGTTTCCATGCACTTTGGCAGCCCTGGGAGCTATTTCTACATTCTGTTGAATTCCAAACTCTGATGAAATAAGATGTTTATAGAAATACATTTCTAGCACTTTATCTGCTGATACCCTGTTCCCCTGTAGCAGTTCCTTTTTCCCCCTTGCATAATGACATAAACATATTGTGTCTGTGACAGATTGTAACCTAGACTGATTTGCGGCAATGTATTTGTATAGAGAACTCATATCCTGTATTGTCCCTATGTATCCTGCCTCTCTGAAGTCTTTAACTCCGACAGCTTCCCCCCCCCCTCCCCCTCCTCCCCTCCCCCTTTTTTTTTTCCCCCCATATCCCCCCCCCTCCCTCCTACCACTCTCTCCCTTATCTAAACCTGATCTCCTATAACCCCCCTATTTTCATTCCTTTCCCCCCTCTACAAATAAGGATTAATTTGACAATTGTACTACCCCAACCTACATTGTAAGTGCTCTTTATTCCTTAAACTTTGCTTCCCTGATTGAGGGAAGTGGAACATGTATGTTGAGTACGTTATTTTCCGATGTAATGCCACTGTTAACATGTTGTATTACTCATCTTTCAATAAAACTTTGATTGTGAAAAAAAAAAAAAAAAAAAAAAAGAACAGAGAGAATCCCCCAGGACGACCCATTATAAGTGGGATTGGTTCCCTCTACTCTCGAGTGGGGGAATACTTAGACATCTATCTGCAACCCCTGGTCACACAGGGAAGATCGTATCTCAAAGATAGCAGAGAGTTGATTAAATCTATATCTTCTATAGAGATCACGCAGGAAACCCTGATGGTTACTATAGATATAGAATCCCTTTATACTAATATTAAACAGTCAGATGCATCTGTGGCGGTCGAATTGGCCCTCACAGAACAATCTAATTTACCCATGGCCCAAATCCAATTTTTAGGGTTGGGACTTAAGCAAGCAATGGGGAACAATTATTTTTGGGCACGGGGGAAGTTCTTTAATCAGATTAAAGGCGTGGCAATGGGGGCTCGTTATGCGCCCAGTGTTGCCAACCTTGTCCTTAATAAATGGGAAAATTAGTCTATCTATTCAAATATGAGCGAGTGTTTGATATACTACAGAAGATATATAGACGATATTATCCTGTTATGGGAGGGGCCATTACCCCTGTTCGAGGATTTCCTCAGGGCCATGAATGTTAACCATTATGGCCTTAAATTCACAGCGGAAAGCAGCTTTAACTCCATCAATTATTTGGACCTAACATTAGTTAAAAAAGAGGGAAGGGTGGGCACGAAAACCTATTTTAAAATTACAGATAGAAATGGTTTTGTGCCCACATCCAGTTGCCATCACCCTCAGTGGTTGGGGGCGGTCCCTAAAGGGCAACTGATGCGCATTAGGCGAAATTGCGATCAAATATCAGACTTTGAATCTCAATCCACCACTCTAATTGAGAAATTTATGGAGAAGGGCTATCCCTTACACACACTTGAAAAAATAAAAAATTAAGTGTGTTCGATGGATAGGGAATCTTTATTAAGTTCTAAAAAGAAACCCCCCTTCTCTGGTGATCTAGCCTTTTTTTCAGGTTTCCACCGACAGTATAGGGATGTGGAAAAAACCTTTAAAAAGTTTTGGCCCATTCTCCTTAAAGATGGAGATTTGGCCAAAATTTTACCTCCAAAACCAAAATTTATATATAGGAGATCTCCAATATTACGCAACATCATTGCACCTAATATACCTGATCCCCCTAAAAAATCTTCTACCTTTTTAGACAGTTCAGGTTTCTATTATTGTACCCGGTGCAAATCCTGCCGGAAAACCAGGAGAAATACAAGGAAAATCAGTAAATTCCGATCTAATGTTACGTGTCAAAAATTTGAGATTAAACCACTTATTACTTGTGACTCTAAGTATGTCACATATGTTTTAGAATGTCCATGTTCCCTTCAATATGTGGGGAGGACCACTAGAGAACTAAAGGTCAGGATTAATGAACATGTGAGTAACATTTTAAAGGGTTTTCCTAATCATAGTGTCTCTCGACATTTTGCCCAATTCCATGACCAGGATCCTGGGCAAATGACATTCTATGGGATTGATAAGATGGCAGGGCACTGGAGAGGAACAGACCTCAAGAAGGCAATATCACAGAATGAGACTCAATGGCTGTACCGCCTTCGATCGATGCAGCCGTTGGGTTTAAACATTGAGCTGGATTTAAATTGCTTTCTTACTAATGAATAGGGTCTTCAAGCCAGTAGGGTCTTTTTGTAATTTTTAAAGTATTTTAGTATGAATCCCTTATTTGGGGAATTTTTTAATTTTTTTTATATTAAATTCTTTTATTCATTTTATTTTTAATTTTATCTTTAATGATTTGTTCATGTATTTTTTAGATAACTATCATATATAATTTCTTGTATATTAAAGTTCATTCTTAATTGTGTAAAGTAATACAAACGCCAATAGTATGTTCCATGTAACCATTGCCGGGTCGGGACAGAGGCTGTTTGAATATCCCCTCCCATATTCTAATTATGAGTGACATAAATATGGCATTCACAGCGTGACCTGTAGCGCTTCCTGATGACGGAACCCGAAACGTACGTCGAAGCGCAATACAGGTCACGCAATTGACGTCACTTCCGGTCCAGCTGGTTGTCTGCTCCATAGTGGTGGAGCGCACGCCAGTATCCACAGGACTCTCATTCGTTATCCCTACGCCTTTACAGCCTCAGTGCCGGGTCGGGGCACATAACCATGTAAGCATGTTTTTGGCTTTTTAGAAATTTTATATGCAATAAAAACGGTATCACGCTATTGCTCGCTTCTCCTTTTTCTGATTATATACCACTGAATCCAAGCGTTATCGTTACCTGCATGGTGGACAACATTTCGCTGATCCTTAGCAATTGGAACTTGCTGAAAGCCTGTTTGACTTCTTTTTTAATTAAAAGGGTCAATTTGCTGCGGTAAGCTGCCATCCTTACTTAATGTGCACTATCGGGTGTCAATATTATTATTGGTGAAGGTGGATCTTCATTTCTCTCAAGAATCACATTGGATTTTTTCACAATACGTTGTTTGAAGTGGATTTAATTGGTGTTTATACAACACTTTTTTGTGGGACATTTATTTGCATTTATTAACCCTTGTTTGGGGGTTTATTGGTTTGGACTTTATTTGCAATAAGTTTCAACTGAATTTTTACATTGTTCGTATTGATTTATATGATAGTCAATCTTTGTTGTTCACAAATTTATTTGGAATTTTTTTGTATACACTGGTTGATTTTTATACACAGTATTTATTTAAGTGGGGAGAGCATATTGTTTTTTTATATATGTCTACTGTTTTTTAATGAATTTAGATTTACTTTTACATATTAGCGCCCTCCTCTCTCACTATTTTCATTATTGATTAGGGGGCGTATCTTGTACAATTTGTCGTAGTTGGGATGATCTCGGGGAGGGCACTGTGAATTGTCATTGAAGTGGAGAAAGCGCATAATCATGTCGTATCTTTTCCTGGACATGACAGCGGAATATATGGGCATGTGTTGGATGGGGCGTTTGGACCAATATGAATGGACTTCGTTCTTTTTTGTAAGCCCCATATTGAACATAAGGCCCAAAAATAATTTAAATTCCTCCAATGTTAGACGCCGCCACTGGAACATGCGGGCGTAGGAAGAATCGGGGTTGGCAGCAATAAATTGGGATGCATACAGATTCGTTTGATCCACTATATTCTGCAGCAAATCTTGTGGGAAAAATAAACAAAAATAATCAAATTTAGAAAAATTTGTAGTGTCGGGCTGCACACCTGGCTGTGCGGTGAAAGGGGGGATGATAGCGGATCCTGAGTTGGCAGGCAACCATAAGGGGTTTGCCAGGGCATCGGGAAGGTAGGATTGGGGCTGGATTCTTCGGGTTGGGCGTGCATTTCCATTGCTTGTACTGGGCTCCTCTTCCTGGGGTATGGTGCTGCTGGTGGTGGGCAGTTCTCCTGATCTTGGTGCTGATCTTGGTGCTGATCTTGGTGCCGATCGCATTCTTTTGGGAGGGACGGTTTCCTCCGGGGACTCGGACTCTGAGCCACTATCCTCCACTGGCTCGTATTCCGAACCAGAATCGGATAATGGGAGCTCCCCGCTGCTCTCATCATCCGACATGGCAAGAATGGCATATGCCTCCTCAGGTGTGTAAACCCTTTGGGACATTATGGCAGTGCTTATTGGTGGGCCTGTGTAATGGTACTGCTGGTGGTAGTGGTGGCGGTCTGTGTGGTAGTACCGATGGAGGTATTAGTGGTGGGCCTGTGTGGTGGTACCGATGGCGGTATGGGTGGTGGTGGTACCAATGGCGGTACAGGTGGTGGTGGTACCGATGGCGGTACGGGTGGTGGTGGTGGCGGCGGTACCAATGGCGGTACAGGTGGCGGTACGGGTGGTGGTGGTAGCGATGGCGGTATGGGTGGTGGTGGTACCGATGGCGGTACAGGTGGTGGTGGTACCGATGGCGGTACAGGTGGTGGTGGTACGGGTGGTGATGGTACCGATGGCGGTACAGGTGGTGGTACAGGTGGTGGTGGCACTACCGACGGTGGTACGGGTGGTGGTACTGGTGGTGGTACCAATGGCGGCACTAGTGGTGATACTGGTAGCGTGCCTGTGTGGCAGTATAGATGCTGGGCCTGGTGGCGGTACTGGTGGTGGTACTGGTACCGATGGCGGTACTGGTAGCCTGTGTGGCGGTGCCAATGGCGGTACCGATGGAGGTGGGCCTGTGACAGATGATTGACAGATGGGCTGATTGATTGACAGATGGGCTGATTGATTGATTGACAGGTGGGTTGATTGATTGACAGGTGGGGTGATTGATTGACAGGTGGGGTGATTGATTGACAGATGGGCTGATTGATTGACAGATGGGCTGATTGATTGACAGGTGGGCTGATTGATTGACAGATGGGCTGATTGATGTGCTGGGCTGATTGATGTGCTGGGCTGATTGATGTGCTGGGCTGTGTGACAGGTCCTCTTTATGGGGGGGGGGGGCGTGTTGTGCACTGTAAACTTATGTAGACAAACTACACTGAGCTAACTTACTGATCTCTTCTCTCTCCTCACAGATCGGTGTGTGAGGAGAGAGCAGGGATCAGGTAGTAACTCCTGTGGAGTTTGTTTACATTTGTGACCGGCTGTGATTGGACACAGCCGGTCACGTGGTAAACAGCCAATTCATTGGCTGTTTACTCTGATCGGGGACGCGCTGTGTCCGAGGGACACTCGCCTTCCCCGGTCCCCACTCTGCAAGCCTGTGGCGGCGCGCAGGGAGCGCGCCGCCGAGTTTGTTTTGACAGGTGATCGGCTGTGACTTTGACACAGCCGATCACATGGTAAACAGCCAATGAAATTGGCTGTTTACCGTGATCGGGGAAGCGCTGTGTCCGAGGGACACATGCCGTCCCCGATCACCGTGGGCGCGCGCAAGGCAATATCCTGCAGGACGTCATATGACGTCCAGTATCGATATTGCAACCACTTCCCGGACGTCAATTCGCTATTGACTGGGCGGGAAGTGGTTAAAGGGGCAAATCGGCGGCAATTGCCAGCAATGGCCCCGTCCTAATTGGTGCGTTGCAGCACTGATTCCCAAAAGTAGTTTTTGTACTACTTTTTTGTGATTTTGGGGTGCGCTTTCCATTGACATCTGTGCAGAAACCCGCACAGATGTCTCTGAAATCACCCCTGAAGTCGGGACTGACGTGTGGGAATAAAATTGTGTGAGTTGGCTGAACTCGCACAATTTCATTCCCGCAGTCAGTGTGAGCCAGGGCTTAGCGTTCCCAAAAAGCGTCAATTAGCCTAGGGTCACACTGAGTGTGGGAATGAAATTGTGCGAGTTCAGCTGAACTCGCACGATTTCATTCCCGCATGTCAGTCCTGATTTCTGCACAGATGTCAATGGAAATCACATCCCGAAATCGCCAAAAGAAGCACAGAAACTACTTTTGGAAATCGGTGCAGCGCTGCATTGATTAGGGCGGTGCCATTGCCAGCAATTGCCACCGATTTGGCATGTCAAATTGCACCAATGTGAACCAGGGCTTAGTGTCAGAATGTTCGCCACAATATCGCAGTCCCACTATAAGTCGCCAATTACCACTTAAATAAAAATATCCCAGTTTGTAGACACTATAGCTTTTGTGCAAATACGCTTATTGGGATTTTTTTTAACCAAAAATATGTAGCGGAATACACAGGGCCAGATTTCCCACAAGGCCAACGAGGCCAGGCCTCGGGGCGGCACTGTGTGCAGGGGCGGCGTCGCGGAGGAGGAGACAAGTAATTTTTCAGCGGTGCGGCCTGTGTGTTCCAACTTCCGCCCTTACTTACAGGGCCGCGAAGGCTGCGCAACATCACACAGAAGAGAGAGAATGACGTCATCTCTCACCGCCCGCCCTCACTCTCATCTCTCACTCGAGTCTCATGTGCCTCTGTTTCACGGTTCATCTGCAGCTAGTTTGAAGGACCCGGCCTTGGGGCGGCAAAGGGAGTAAATCTGGGCCTGAGAATACATATACATATTGGCCTAAATTGATGAAGAAATTCGATTTTTTTTATTCTATTGGATGTCCCCCCCCCCCTTTTAAAATTGTCGGTATATAAATTGTGCAAAAAAAATAAAAATAATAAACATGCAGGAGGTGTGTGGGGGGTGGAAGAGGACATAAATTGAATCTGGGTACAGTGTCGCACGACCGCGCAATTGTCAGTTTAAATAACAAAGTGTTGTATCGCAAAAAATGGCCTGGTTATGAAGGGGGGGGGTAAATCTTCCGGAGGTCAAGTGGTTAAAATAAAACAGTGAAGAGATATAACATAATGCCTCCTCGCTGCTGTCAAATGCTTACTAATAAAACAGGATCAGATCCCCAGGGAACACCTTGGGGCATATGTTTTAGGCCTGGTTCACACTTATGCATTTTTAGTGCGTTTTCAGTTTTGCAGAAGCGCACTACAGTCTATTTAACATGGTTTCCTATGGGTCACGTTTATATCTGTGCATTTTATGGAAAGGGCCAGAGATTTTTTTTTTTCTGGTTTTTGGTTTCATAGACTTCAATGGATCAAAAAATTTGTACTGAAAAACACAAAATGCACCTGGAATATGCAAACTGCAACCTGCATAGGTGTGAATCAGGCCTAAGTGCATGATTAAACAATTATATCAAACATTTGCTAATGATTAAAAGACAAGATAACATGTCCCCTTCATACAAAAGCTAAAACAAAACCTAATGCCTGAACACAGATTTGCAACTTTGACATGTGTTTGTAAAACTGTACATATCACCACAATTACTCGGTGGATTATAGCTTGATTTTTTTATTTTCATTTTTTCAGGTCAAATTGGGCTTTTATATGGTGAAGAATGGTAATGGACATCTCTTGATTTATTTTAATTTTTTTTATATCAAAAGAAAACTTGCCCAAAATAATATTTTTTTAATTTATCAGTATATTTTTTTTTATTAACATAACCTACCAACAAACAACCCAAACTAAAACCCCCTGATATTTGTTATCTGAAACCGTAGTAAGGCCCACAAATATTAGGGCACATTTTTTTTTTTGAATCCTATCTAATCTAAAAACACAAGACAGTTTAACTAATTAAAAAAAAAAAAAAATTCTTACCTAAAATATACTGAACTTGACCTTTGATCTTGACCCTTGACTTCGACCTTAGATCCTAACATTAACCCCCAGGGGCCCCATTCACACTGAACGACGTTGGATGCATTTTGAACTGCACTCCATCTGTACAGACAGCCGAAAATCAAGATAATCCTATGGGCATAGTTCACATCATTGCAGCGCAGTTAAAAATGCACCGCAAAAGCAGCGAACGCGCTGCACCCCTTTAAAAAGAGAAAAAAATTATAATTGTACTAAATATTACACTCTGTCCCTCTTTCTGTGCATGTGGTGTGTGTGGAGAGCAGAGGACTTCATTACCATGATCCACCCTGTGCTTTAGGACCCCAGACATCAGCATTATAAGATAAGGACAACAGAAGAAAGGGGAGGATCTGGGAGAAAATTACAGAAAGAATTTACCATGATTATGAAGAAATAGACAGTCAAAAAAGTCACTTACTGCATGTGTTTATCAAAATAGCCTCCTTATGAGTTATAAAGTTTTCCAAAACACAGTGCAGTGACCACATGGACCCCCCTCCTCTGCTTGCACTAATGATGGGAAATATTTTTTCAACATTGGGGTGGGGGTGCCTGCAGAAATTAGGCCCAGAATATTCCCCATACATGAGCTGTCACATACGCATTATAGTACTGGAAGTCTACGTTTTAATGGGAGAAAACAAAACAAAAGTCTATCCAGCTATTCCCAATGCAGGAGTTTTAACTTCAGACAGCAAACACAAATGTAAAATACCAAGCCACCTGGTTCCCTTTCGGCAGCACCTCTGCTTGTTTTGTCTCCCAGACCATTTGCTATTCAGACTCTCTCAGACATAGGTGACAGCACCTTGCTGTTCAGGCCCACATGGACTGTTGACAGGGTTTTCCCAGTACCTCCAGCTTGCACCCACCAGACACATCCAGATTCTCTACAGCCCCACTAGACTCGCTGGCCTCTGCACCTGGACACACATCCTGCTGGTTGTCCACAACACCCGGACACAGGGTTTGGAGATTCCATCCTGCCCAAGACTCCTGAGAATATCCAAACTACAGAGCCTCATCCAGAAATACTGAAATCCAGAGAAAGCTGCCAGAGCAGTTCTCTCTGCTCAAAATAAATGCTTCTTATGCCGCGTACACACGCTCGGAATTTCCGATGAAAAAGGTCCAACGGAATTTTTTCATCGGATATTTAGACGGAAGAAAATTCTTTTAGAAATTCCGTTTGTCTGGATGCAATTCCGACGGACTAAAAACCACGCATGCTCAGAATCAAGTCGACGCATGCTCGGAAGCATTGAACTTAATTTTTCTCGGCTTGTCGTAGTGTTGTACGTCACCGCGTTCTTGACGGTCAGATTTTAGTGTGACCATGTGTATGCAAGACAACTTGAGCGGAATTCCGTCTGAAAAAACCCCACTGAGTTTATTCTGACGGAAAAACTGGTCGTGTGTACGCGGGATTAGTTCTGAATGTGCAAATCTCAACTCTGTCGCAATATATATATATATATAGATATATATATATATATATATATATATATTACAGATAAAAAAAAAGAGACCTTAAAAATCATTTGCTGCTTAAATAAACGTGTCTGAGGACTTTGTAGAGGGTCCAGAACTGCCCCTCAAGCCTCGTACACACGAACGTGTTTCTCGGCAAGAACCAGCAAGAAACTTGCTGGCAGAGATTTCTTGCCGAGAAATTTGTTTGTGTGTATGGTTTCTCGTCAAGAAAAGCGACAAGAATCTCGACGAGAAAATAGAGAACCTGCTCTCTATTTTCTCGTCGAGATTCTCGTCAGCCTGTTTCTCGACAAGAAAATTGTGTGTGTGTACACTTACCTTTTCGCCGGGAAGCCCGCGCATGCTCGAAATGACTTCGACGCATGCGCGGTAGCTTCCTAGGCATAGGTAGGGTGAACCAAGATGGCGGCGACGGCATCGAATGTGACGAGCGCATGCTCGTCGTATTCGATGACGTCACCGCGTTTGCTCCATTCAAAGAACCGCGGGTTCTTTGAAAGGAGCGTGTGTACACTCGGCCGGGACAAGTTTCTTGTCCAAGAATCTCGTCGAAAAAAACGACACGTTTTTTTCGACGAGAATCTCGGCCGTGTGTACGAGGCATCAGTCTCTCTTTCCATCATTAGTGGATGAATCCAGTAACGGCGCCTCCTACGAGTACATTGTTTCAAAATGGCAACAGCACCAGAATCATGCCAACAAGAGCAGACATGCTTGCTTCTCTCCACACCAGGGCTTTTTTTCTCAGACAATAGGTGCAGGAACTCCCCCTTTCCGAGCCACCCCTTTTCTCCGCCCCCTACCCATCTCCCAGTACCGCCCCTTTTAGACAATATAGAACCAAGTATAATTTTGTGGTGCTAAGTAATTTGTATGGAATTTGGTAATGATATCAAGAAAAGCAGTAAAATAGATCCCCTGCAGCCAGCAACAATAGATCCCCTTAACAACAATGGACCACCCACAACAAAATTTTCCCGCCAGCAACAATAGACTCCCGGGAGCATCAACAGATCTCCATACAGCCAGCATTAATAGACTCTCTATCTGCCATTAACAATAGACCCCTCCACCAACAGTAGATCTCTTTCAACAACAACTGACCCCCCAGCAACATAAGACCCCCCCCAGCAACAATAGGTCCCCTACCAACAACAATAGACCTCCCCAGCAACAATAGACCCCCCCTGCAAAAATAGATCCCCAGCAGTGAGCATCAATTCCCTGCAGCACACCCCAGCACCCCTTGCCATTACATACAGTCAGTCCAGGAGGTGCCGGAACTGCGTTCCCCCGCGTTCCCGCTGAAAAAAAGCCCTGCTCCACACACTACGAAGAAGAAGGATGTGACCTCAAAAACATATAGAAAAATGCACTGCAGCTGCATAAAAAACACAGCGCCCAAGCGCGCTTCAAATGCACGTCAAGCGCGCTTCAAAATGCACGTCAAGCGTGCTTCAAACGCATGTAAACATACAGTCAAAAATGCGCAGCTATCTGAAGTTTCTGGTTTGAATGGGCCCTGACATTAACCTAGATCAAGCCCTGATTTAGCTATGTTTTATTCATTTATTTTGACAGATATTTTTCTCCTCTAGCAATGAGAAAAAGGAAAAAAACACACAGTGGCACGCTGTACAGTGAGTGATCACTGTTATTGCCAATCAGAGGCTATCACAATGATCAGGTGATCGGGAACTGGACTTCCTGGTTGTTAGGATTATTATTATTTAAGGTACTTACTGTATATAGCACCATCAATTTATGCAGCGCTTTACATATACATTGTACATTCACGTCAGTCCCTACCCTCAAGGAGCTTACTGGACTGGAACATTGCCTCACATTGATCGATGATTGGATGACTGAGAGCTCCCTCAAACTCAATGGATCCAAAACAGAACTTCTTCTCCTCCACACAAACCGAAAGACAAAAGCTAAGACTTCTTGGACACCACCCACCATCCTTGGACAGAATCTCCAATCTTTGACTCGGAGATGTCGATGGATGCACAAATAGGATCAGTAGACAGCGGATCGCACCATCTCCTCCACCTGCTGCATAGACTCATCCCCTTCATCCCAGAAGAGGACATAGCAGTAGTAGTTGGAATAGGACTACCTAAATACCAGATTTCGCGCCTACAAGTCGTCCAGAACACGGCAGCCAGACTGGTAACGGGGTAAAAAAAACTGGGAATCCATCACCCCTTCATTGAGGATCCTGCATTGGCTAACCGTAAAGGATCGGGTCACATTCAAGACCCTCTGTCTCACCCACAAGTGCACACAAGGAAACGCTCCTCAATACTTATGCGAGAAGATAAAACACTACACCCCCAATCGCATTCTCCGATCAACCAACCAAAACCTCCTCCACATCCCCAAGTCCCACTACAAATCGAAGGGAGAACGAAGATTTGCAGTCCAAGGACCACGGCTATGGAACGCTCTACCCACGGACATCCGCATGGAAGAAAACCATCAGGCTCTTATGAAGGATTAGGACGTCACTGGATGCAAGTGCCTTGAGGCGATTTAGTTCGCATTTGTAGCGCTATACAAGTTATTCACTCACTCACTCACTTACAATCTAAAGTCCCTAACTCACACTCATATACTAGGGCCAATTTAGACAGAAGCCAATTAACCTACCAGCATGTCTTTGGAGTGTGGGAGGAAACCAGAGTACCCGGAGAAAATCAACACAGGCACAGGGAGAACATGCAAACTCCAGGCAGGTAGTGTCGTGGTTGGGATTCAAACCAGCGACCCTTTTCACTGCTAGGCGAGAGTGCTTCCCACTACACCACTGAGCCATCCAGCCCCAGGGTTCTCAGTGAGAGCCTGGGCTCTGTGCTGGGAGCCCTCTGTGCAGCGTGCTCCCAGCACAAACACATGTACACATATATGAGGCCCCACAGAAGACAACCCACTTCAGTGAAGCCATATTTATGTGTACAGTCGGCGGGAAGGGGTTAAAATACAATTACTGATCAAACTAAATCAGTTATGCACAAGAAATTAAACTTGTTGACAGAAAAAAAAAACAACACAATGTGAAAAACAGAGCACAGTAACAAGACACACAGGGTAGTCTTACTGCATTATAAAGGTCTCTGTCAGACATAAATATCAAATAAGGTGGTGCTGTCCAAACTCTTCTGTAGAAGCACAAAGAAACCAGCAATACTGAGGACCAAACAAAATGCAGTGATGCACCAAGGTTGCAGCAAATGAAGGACAATAACATAATGAATGCCTTTCACAGTCATAAGAGTGACGGGAGTTTGTTCGGTGAAGGCCTGATAGTGATACAAGGATAAGTGGTTGCAGGCAACATTGAGGGTCTTTGGCAGGTTTGGGGCCAAATTTCTGAACATGGAGTTGGGTATTTGATCAGAATTAACCACTTCCATATCGGGCCTATTCTGGCACTCCTCTGCTACATGTAAAAATCATAATTTTTTTTTGCTAGAAAATTACTCAGAACCCCCAAACATTATATATGTTTTTTTTAGCAGACACCCTAGGGAACAAAATGGCGGTCATTGCAACTTTTTATCTCGCACGGTATTTGTGCAATACTTTTTCAAACGCCTTTTTTGGGGAAAAAATACTGTTTCATGAATTAAAAAATAACAAAACAGTAAAGTTAGCCCAATTTTTTTGTATATGTGAAAGATGATGTTATGCTGAGTAAATAGATACCCAACATGTGATGCTTTAAAATTGCGCACACTCATGGAATGACGCCAAACTTCGGTACTTAAAAATCTCCAAAGATTATTTTTTTTACAGGTTACCAGTTTAGGGTTACAGAGGAGGTCTAGTGCTAGAATTGTTGCTTGCGCTCTAACGCACGTGGCAATACCTCACATGTGTGGTCTGAATGCCGTTTACATAAGTGGGCGGGACTTACACGTGTGTTCGCTTCTCAGCGCGAGCTACCGGGGACAGGGACGTCTTAATTTTTTTCTTTTTTTTTACACTTCCTTTTCTTTTTTTTGATCACTTATTTCTATTACAAGGAATGTAAACATCCCTTGTAATAGGAATCTATTGTGACAGGTCCTCTTTATGGAGAGATGCGGGGTCAATAAGACCCCACATCTCTCCTCCAGGCTGGAAAGCATGAGATAGAGAAAAAAAATTCACAGATCCCATGCTTACCAGTGGCGATCGCAGCTTTGTTTACATCCGCGGCCCGGACGTGACGTAATAACGTCCGATTCTTTCTCCAGGTCCCCGATGGCACGGGAGAGCCCGGCGAAGCACCGGATGGCGGCAGGGGGGACGTCCCTTCCCGTCGCCTGTAAGAACAATCAAGCGGTGCAACTGCCGCTATGATCATTCTTATGGTGCACAGAATCGCCGGCAGAAAATAATGATATCTGAATGCTGCATGTAGCTGCAGGCATCATTCAGATATGTCCCCTGAAAGTCAAGGACGTCATATGACGTACTGCGGGCGGGAAGTGGTTAAAGTGGTTCTAAAGGCAGAAGGTTTTTTTTATTCTTAAAAGGGATTGTAAAGCTTCCCGTTTTTTCATCTTAATGCATTCTATGCATTAAGGTGAAAAAACATCCGATGCTTACAAGCCCCCCAGCCCCCCCCCCCGTTTACTTACCTGAGCCCTCGAAAGTCCCGCGTCGTGAACACGCTGACTTCTCGGCCCGGTCTTCTCGGCTCTTCATTGGATGATTGATAGCATTGGCTTCCGCTGCTGTCAATCAAATCAATGACGCGGCGCGCCAGGGGGTGGGGCCGAGTGATACCCTTGGCACCTATGGCCGCCACTGTATCACACGGGAGCGCGCCCGCAAGCTAACCCCTTTGGGGGAGAGCTTCCCAGAAGTGGGTTAGCTCTTGCGGGGAGGAGCCGAGACAGCTGCCGAGGGACCCCAGAAGACAAGGATCGGGGCCACTCTGTGCAAAACAAACTGCACAGTGGAGGTAAGTATGACATGTTTGTTATTTAAAAAAATAAATAAATGAACCTTTACTAACCCTTTAAAGCATTCTTTGTATTAAGATAAAAAACCTTCTTTATGCAGCAGCCCCCCACAGCCCCCTAATACATACCTGAGCCCCATCCCGATTCAGCGATGCTGCACGAGAGGCTTGGCTGTCCGGGACGCTCTCTACTGATTGGCTGATACACTCAGCGCGTGACACTGGCTCCTGCTGCTGTCAATTAAAGTCAGTGAGCCAATCAGGAGAGGGAGGGGGTGGGGCCAAGGCATGGCTCTGTGTCTGAATGGAATTGCTGTTGGGGCACTCGGCAGGAGGGAGTGGCCAGGAGCGCCGGCTGGGCACCCTAAGAAGATGCATATCGCCCTCAGTGCAAAACTATTACACAGAGCAGGTAAGTATGACATATTTGTTATGTTTAAACAAAAAAAAAACAAAAACAAGAGTTTAGTATCACTTTAACCACTCGCCGACCACCGCACGCCGATGTACGTTGGCAGAATGGCACGGGCAGGCAGATTGGCGTACAGGTACGTCCCTTTAAATCTGCCGCCCCGTGGGCGTGCTACCAGAGGCGCGCGCGCGGTGTGCCTCGCGAGTGTGGCCGCGGGTCCCGGGAACTCAATGTTCCCGGGAGTCCCACGATTGCGGTCGGCAAGAGCAGAACAGGGGAATGCCTTTGTAAACAAGGCATTCCCCTATTCTGCCTAGTGACACTGTCACTGATGACCGTTCCCCGTGAACGGGAGCGGTCATCAGTAACGTGTCACGTGTAGCCACGCTCCCTAACAGTAAGAATCACTCACTAGGTCACACTTAACCCCTGCAGCGCCACCTAGTGGTTAACCCCTTCACTGCCAGTGTAATTTTTATTGTTATCAGGGCATTTTTATAGCACTGATCGCTGTAAAAATTACAATGGTCCCAAAATGGTGTCAAAAGTGTCCGATGTGTCTGCCATAATGTTGCAGTCACGATAAAAATCGCTGATCGTCGCCATAACTAGTAAAAAAAAAATATTAATAAAAATGCCATAAAAACAGTCCCCTATTTTGTAGAAGCTATAACTTTTGCGCAAACCAATCAATAAACGCTTATTTCTATTTATTATAGCAAAAAGTTAAAAATATTGCACTTTTTTCAAAATTGTCGCTCTATTTTTGTTTATAGCGCAAAAAATAAAAACCGCAGAGGTGATCAAATATCACCAAAAGAAAGCTCTATTTGTGGGGAAAAAGGGACGTCAATTTTGTTTGGGAGCCACGTCGCACGACCGCACAATTGTCAGTTAAAGCGACGCAGTGCCGAATCGCAAAAAGTGGCCTGGTCATTGACCACCAAAATAGTCCGGGGCTGAAGCGGTTAATATCCAACATGCAATACTATCAGGTAGGCATATGATCAGTCCAAAATTCATTATATACTCAGGCAAAACGAACAAAAAAGAAACAAACAAAAATAGTCTTTTCTGCCGTCACTTTCTATATTTCGAAAAGACATAAGCAACTGAGACACCCTAGATCCACAGGATAGTTCTCCTTGATATTTGGAGCAACCTACCTGTCAAGTTCCTGAAGGTCTTGTTAAGGCTTGATTTACATGCGTTTTTTATGCATTTTACAGAAATGCAGGGAATTTTTTTAACATGGGTTCTAAAAAAAATAATTGCCGGCTATAAAAAAAATTGAGAAAAAAAACAGCGTGGAGTCAACCCACAGTCCATACCAGGCCTTTATCCGAGCATACAGCCCGGCAGATAAGTATAGGGAGGGGACGAGCGAGCCCCCCCTCCCCCTCCTGAACCATACCAGACCGCATGCCCTCAACAAGGGGGGGGGATGGACAGAAGAAGAAGACATTTTTAATAAAGGACTTGTCATAAACTGTCTATTGTCTTTCTACACTACTTTTTTGATGGTGAATGGGTAGGGGTACAATGTACCCCATACTTATTCACATAGGGGGGAGGCTGGGATCTGGGGGCCCCCTTGTTAAAGGGGGCTTCTGGATTCTGATAAGCCCCCCACCCGCAGACCCCGACAACCAATGGCCAGGGTTGTCGGGAAGAGGCCCTTGTCCCCATCAACTTGCTTTTTATTTTAGCCGGCAATTCTTTTGTTTTACATTCAGCTGTCAGCGGGGAAGCCCGCTTACAGCTGATGACTCATTGGTTGTTAAGGACGCAGTGCCCAGCTTCCTGGCCCCCTCCTTGGCAACCAGCTATATACAGTGTAAAAAACAAAAAAAAACACAAATCTCAGTAAAAACACGAATTAAAAAAGACACGAAAAGCACAGCAAAAAGCACTGCAGAAACACTCAAAAGCAACATGCATAGATGTGAATCGAGCCTCAAGCCTCGTACACACGACCAAGTTTCTCGGCAAGAACCAGCAAGAAACTTGCTGGCAGAGCTTTCTTGCAGAGTAAATCGGTTGTGTGTACGCGGCTATCATGTTTCTCGTCAAGAAAAACGACAAGAATCTCGACGAGAAAAATAGAGAACCTGCTCTCTTTTTTCTCGTTGAGATTCTTGTCAGCAGATTTCTCGACGAGAAAAGTGTGTGTGTGTACACTTACCTGTCCTCCGGGAAGCCCGCGCATGCTCGAAATGACTTTGACGCATGCGCGGTAGCTTCCTAGGCATAGGTAGGGTGTAGCAAGATGGCGGCGACGGCATCGAATGTGATGAGCGCACGCTCGTCGTAGTCGATTACGTCACCGCGTTCGCTCCATTCAAAGAACCGCGGGTTCTTTGAAAGGAGCGTGTGTACACTCGGCCAGGACAAGTTTCTTGTCCAAGAATCTCGTCAAGAAAAACAACGTGTTTTTTTCTTGACGAGATTCTCGGCCGTGTGTACGAGGCTTTAGACTTGTGGTTAGGAGGAATTCAAAACACACAGTTGAGCCTTGTTTTTAGCACCCCCCCCCCCCTTCTTAACCACTTGCCGACTGCGCTGTAGCTCAAAGACAGCCAGTTCTGGCAGGGTGTCATGTGACTGCTAATCACAGATTACGGCAAAGAGACAATCAGCAGCTCTTTACCATGTGAACAGCTGTGTCCAATCATGTAAACAGAAGCCAGTTATTGGCATTCTTTTCCTCACGCTGACAGCATGAGGAAGGGAGAAGAGAGCCGATAACCGGCTTCTGTAAAAGAGACATGTACTCTGATAATTAGGGTACTGATTATCAATGCAGTCCCAATAGTGCCCACCAGTGCCGCCAATCAGTGCAGCCTCATCAGTGCCCATCAGTGCAGCCTTATCGAACATCATTGAAGGAGAAAAATTACCTGTTTGCAAAAAAATTATGAAAAAGTTTTTTTTGTTTTTTTAAATGTTCGATCCTTTTGTTTATTTAGCAAAAAAAAGACCCAGTGGTGATTAAATACCACCAAAAGAAACCTCTATTTGTGTGAAAAAAATAATAAAAATGTTGTTTGGATACAGTGTTGCATGACCGCACATTGAACACCTTTGGGATCAATTAGAGCGAAAACTGCGAGCCAGGCCTTCTCTCCAACATCAGTGCCTGACCTCACAAATGCGCTTCTGGAAGAATGGTCAAACATTCCCATAGACACACTCCTATACCTTGTGGACAGCCTTCCCAGAAGAGTTGAAGCAGTTATAGCTGCAAGGGGTGGGGCAACTCAATATTGAACCCTACAGACTAAAGCCTCATACACACGATCGGACTTCAAACAAACTTTTCCGTGGATATTTCTTTGAAGGGCATTGGCCGTGAACGCCCATAGCATTCACACAGCAGGACTTTTTCAGCAAATTTTCCCCAAATCACGTGTTTTTTCTGCTCTTTACCGCCACCCTTTGGTCAACTTCTGCTATTGTTGGTTGATTTTAACATTGGTTCTGGGCATGCCTGTTTGTACTTTGGACTAAAGTCCGATGGATTTCTGTACACACCATAGGACTTTGCACCGTAGGACTTTTGTTGCCGAAAAGTTTGTCCGTTTGCAGAGCGAACTTTTGTCCGATGAAAACCTAAAAAGTTTGTCCGATGGAGCGTACACACGATAGGATTTTTTTGAAAACCTGCTCATTTTGAAGTTTGTTGTCAAAAAGTCCTACCGTGTGTATGGGGCTTAAGACTGGGACGCCATTAAAGTTCATGTGCGTTTGAAGGCAAGTGTCCCAATACTTTTGGAAATATAGTGTACCTCTGTCTCAATCCCTCACTTTAAAACATTGCATTTGCTGACCATAACAAATATAGTGGAGGATTTTTTAGCAAAGAACTATTACTCCAATTAACAAGCAGAATCAATCAGAGGACTGAGTGCAAATGTACTTTACTGTTGAATCACCCTGGACAAAACTTTATTGGATAGAGTGGAGAATGGTTAGAACCGCTATCAGGTTTTTACCTGATGTTTCTCTGTCCTTATTGGGGAGATTTCCATGTACTTTATGTGATGAAGGTACTGTACAAATATAGAGTGAATGCAATGATATATCTGCACTGAGTCAACACATGTGGATAGGGTGATGTCATTTACAATAACTCTAGAAATAAAGAATTGTAGCTAAACCACATTACTTCACTAGAGGATATCCTAAAAAGTAATCTTCTTTGGACTTTGCTTTTAACATTTAAAAAGAGAAATAGGTTTACATCTGGGAATTACTGACTTCAAGAAGAAGAGCATCGTTTGTCACTACTTTCATGATTATTATGGTTTGCATTAAAAAAAAAATTACTTTGTCAACAAGGAAATGAAAGCGGACCCTCAAGAGTGGTCTGCAGGAAGAGCCTTGACATATGGATGGCATACTGACATTGGTTTTTGCTCTGGGATTAAAGCATGAAAAAGTATGTGTCTGTAAATATGGAAATACGATTGAATGCCTAGGAATTTGATCACATGACTGGCCACCAGCAGCATTTTTAAGAGAACAGGTAAGAATTATAGAGCTTTCTTTTAGCATGCATTACTGTTAGCAGGCATGGTGTAGATGGGGCTTTAACCCTTTGGCTGCCAGTGAATTAAACAAGATGACACAGCTGTCCTTAGATTGATCAGTGAATTTCAAACTGGAACTCCAGATCATACCCCAAGGATTGTGGGTTAAGTGATGAATCAAAAGGCATTAGGTGAAGACAAGATAAAGAGCTCGCTGCCCCTGATTACGGTCTGCAGCAATCAGAGAAGGAAGTCTCCTGTAACAATAGTACTCTTAAGCCCCGTACACACGGTCGGACTTCCATCAGACTTTTCCGTGGTTTTTTGTCCGAATGGAGTTGGTCGGGAACACCCATAGCATACACACGCTCTGACTTTTCTGCAAACTTTCCCAATTTTTTTTGCAACATCACGTGGTTTTTCTGCTCTTTTCTGCTCTTTACCGCCACCCTTTGGTCAACTTCTGCTATTGTTGGTTGATTTTAACATTAGTTGTTTTGTCCATCGGACAAAAGTCCGATGGTTTTCTGTACACACAGTCGGACTTTGCTCCATCGGACTTTTGGGGGGCAAAAGTTTGTGCGTTTGCAGACCCAACTTTTGTCCGATGAAAACAAGAAAAAAGCAAAAAAAAGTTTGTCCGATGGAGCGTACACACGGTCGGATTGTTGGTCCAACTTGCTCAAAATGAAGTTTGTTGGCCAAAAGTCTGACCGTGTGTACGGGGCTTAATATTTAAAGTCGTTCCAAAGCTAAAATTGTTTTTTTAAATTTATTTATTTAATAATCATACTTACCTAGGTGGATGCAGCATCTGTCCCCCGGTGCCTCTTAAGGCCCATACACACGATCTGACTTTTTGACAACAAACTTCAAAATGAGCAGGTTTTCAAAAAAATCCGACCGTGTGTACGCTCCATCGGACAAACTTTTTCGGTTTGCATCGGACAAAACTTTGCTGTGCAAATGGACAAACTTTTCGGCAACAAAAGTCCTACGGTGCAAAGTCCTGCCGTGTGTACAGAAATCCATCGGACTTTAGTCCGAAGTACAAATACGCATGCTCAGAACCAATGTTTAAATAAACCAACAATAGCAGAACTTGACCAAAGGGTGGCGGTAAAGAGCAGAAAAGAGCAGAAAAACCATGTGATTTTGGGAAAGTTTGCTGAAAAAGTCCTGTCGTGTGTATGCATACCAAGTTCACGGCCAATGCCCTTCAAACAAAAATCCCCGGAAAAGTTTGTTTGAAGTCTGATCATGTGTATGAGGCTTAAGACTAACCACAGATCGCTTCGCTCGGTTCGCAGAGAGCTGGTGACTGCTCTAACCCCCCCCCCCCCCATGCTCACTGGAGTGCTGGGCTGTGGAGAGGGCAGGAGCGGCCGGCTCAGGCTCTCAGCGGCTCGCCGAGAGGCTGAGCCAGGTACCAGTCCAGCCATGTGGATCCCGACTCCATTGTCACAATCTTACTTGAGCCTGGACTGGCTCTGTGACTTCTGCAGACAGTGGACTTCAGCCCACTGTCTGCTGAAAAAGGGTCACAGGAGTGCAGAACAAACTGCACTCCTGTGATCTACAGGAGAAGTACAGCCAAATGAGCTTTGGCTTTAGATCTCCCTCAAGCACCTAAATACAGGGCACTTGCACTCCCTTCCTGCCCAGGCCATTTTTCAGCGCCGTCACACTTTGAATGACAATTGCATGGTCAAACTACACTGTAACCACTGATAGGCTGCACTGATGAGGTAGCAGTTATGGGTACTGATGAGGTGGTAATTATGGGCACTGATTAGGTGGCACTGATGAGGAGGCACGAATATGCCGCACTTATGGGCACTGATAGGTTGCACTGATGAGCACTGATAGGCAGCACTAATGGGTGGCACTGGTGGGCACTGATAGGCGGCACTGATGGTCAGCACTGACTGGCATCACTAATGGGCACTGATTGCTGGCACTGATTGCTTGCAGTGGTGCGCACTCATTGCTGGCACTTGTGGGCACTTAATTGTAATCAGGGCACTGATGATCAGTGCCCTGATTACATACCTAGATGTCCTCCACGAGGAGATGCCGCTGACCGGCTCTCCTCTCCTCACACTCTGTCAGTGTGAGGAGAGGAGCGCCAATTACTGGCATCTCCGTGTTTACATGTGACCGGCTGTGATTGGACACAGCCGATCACATGGGTAAAGAGATCAGGGTCGCGCCATGTCCTAGCAACACAGTGCAGCCGTGATCGCGAAGCCGCGCGCCCCCTGTGGGAGCAAAAGAGTGGTCGTTCTGGGAAACCATCATATGATGTCCACCCAGAACAATAGCTGCACCGCCCCGCCGTCATTTGATGGTGGGCGGATGGCAAGTGGTTAACGGCATTCCTGTGGTACTACTGGCGTTACAATTACAGTACTTAAAAATCTCCATAGGCAAAGCTTTAAAAAATTCTACAGGTTACCAGTTTAGAGTTACAGAGGAGGGCTAGTGGAAAAATTATTGCTCTCGCTCAGACGTTTGCAGCGATACCTCACGTTTGTTTTTTTGGTTGAACTAGATGGACTTGTGTCTTTTTTCATCCTAACTATGTGTGATGCAAACACCGTTTACATATGTGGGTGTGGCTTACATATACGTTCACTACTGCATGCGAGCACGCGGGGACGGGGACACTTAAAAAGAAAAAAAAGGGATTTTTTTGTACTCACCGTAAAATCCTTTTCTCTGTCATCCATGGACGGACACAGCTCCTTAAATCTTGACATGTGGGTTATGTTCCTGTTCATGACATGAGATGACACATACACGAATCTGAGAGGGCTGCGCACCTCGAATGTGGTACTTAAAGAATAGAGGAACAATTCCCCGTGGGGTTTTTTAGCAGCAAAAAAAATATTCAATGTAAATGAATCATTTTCTTTTTTGTTATAAAAGAGTGGAAAAAGACACATATAAATATTACAATTTATGAGCTCTGGTTTGCAAGGAAGCGAATGCAGACAATAGTTATTCAGGCAAACACGCATATAGTGTTACATTATTGGCTAAAAAGCCAAATGGCTTCAACGCAGTTTGATACTGGAAAAAGGAGAGGACGAGGAGGAACATGTTAGTTATCTTAAAACATGTAACTTTAACAGAGTTGAACAGCCCCGCCCAGGGGGTGGTCCCTCCGGTCATAACCCCTCACCCTGCAGCATGCAGCTCAGTTCGTCAAAAAGCAGTACAAACTTAAAAAGGAGGGGTGGGTGCTGTGTCCGTCCATAGACGACAGAGAAAAGGATTTTACGGTGAGCACAAAAAAATCCTATTTTCTCTTTTTGTCCATGGACAGACACAGCTCCTTAAATCTTGACATGTGGGACGTCCCCAAGCAGTGTCAGAAAAAACGAGGGGTGGGAACAGCAATCAATAGAAGACTAAACTTCACCCCAAAAAAACAGAGCTTCCCAACAGAGGAGTTGCAACCTCAAATAGCCACCTGCAAAACCTTGCAGCCAAAAGAAGCATCCGAAGATGCACTCACATTAATCTTATAAAACTTTGAGAAAGTGTGAACAGACGACCAGGTTGCTGCCTTACACACCTGTGAGACAGATATTTGATGTCGGAAAGCCCAGGAAAAACCAATTGCCCTGGTCGAGTGTGCCGTGAAAGGAAAGGGAGGAGCCCGCCCCTTAAGGGCATAGGCCTGGATGACGGTCTGCCTGATCCACCTAGAAAGGTGGCCGACAAAAACTGACAAGCCCTACTGTGGACCAGACACCGACACGAACAGTGAGTCAGATCTCTGGAACAGAGCCGTAGCAAACAGGTACACCCGTAGGGCAAGTACAAGTATGTAGCGCAACCTCCATGAGATGCGAAGGCCGAGGACACAAGGATGGAAGTACAATGTCCTCGTTTAGGTGAAAAGCCGAAACTACCTAAGGAAGGATTGAGGGCTGCGGGCGCAACACCGCTTATCCTTATGGAGGACCAAGTAAGGAGTCTTGCAAGACAAGGCCGCCAATTCAGAAACCCTTCTGACCGATGTAATGATAACTAGAAAAACTATTTCCTGAGAAAGCGTTAAGAGAGGAATATTTCCTGGTGTTCTCAAAGAAAGGTTCCAGAAGTACCGAGAGAACCAGATTCAAGTCCCACGGAGGAAGCAGTGGTCCAATCAGGGGAATCACGTGTCGGGCCCCCTGTACAAACATACTTACCAGTGAGTGAGCCGCTAGGGTTCGTTGGAAGAAGACAGCCAAGGCTGAAATCTGCCCCTTAATAGTGCTTAAGGCAAGTTTCTGATCTACTCCGCGATGTGAGAACAGCAGGATCCGAGAAACCGAATATGCCCGTGGGCGCCAAGACATCTTCTCCACACATAGAGATGTATGCTTTCCAGTGCGATGGTAGATCTTCCGGGACGAAGATTTCCAGGCCCTCAACATGGTAGAGATTACCAAATCTGACAGACCACGGTCCCTCAGTAACTGGCTTTCAATAGCATGCCGTTAAAGCCAGCGACTGTAAAGCAGAATGAAGTATGGGACCTTGAGACAGAAGGTCCTCCCGCATTGGCAGATGCCAGGGAGCGTCTGCTACCAGTCTCACAAGGTCGGCATACCTGGGACGCCGGGGCCAGTCTGTGGTGATTAGAATCACCGGAATCCCCTCGGCCTCTACTCCGCGGAGCAGACGAGGAAGCATATTCATTGGGGAAAGGCATAAATTTGCCGACACTGACCCCATGGAGCCACCAACGCGACTGACGCATCTGCCCAGGGATCCCTGGACCTGGTCACAAACCTCGACACCTTGCGATTGAGTCGAAAGGCCAGGAGATCCACATCTGGTGTGCCCCACTTCTGGCAAGGAGTTGAAACACCTCCGGGTGCAACGACCATTCCCCTCGGTCCAGCATCTGGCGACTCAGATAGTCCACCTGCAAGATATAACGCCCGGAATGTAAGCAGCTGATAGAGCCGGTACACTCCTTTCGGCCCAGGATGTGAGCGACCTCCGACGCTGTGGCCGAACTCCTTGTTCCACCCTGATGGTTGACATAAGCCACCTCTGTGGCGTTGTCCGACTGGATCCCGACCGGACGCCCTTGAAGCATCTGCGACGACTTGGAGAGGCACAGTCTAATCGCTCGAAGTTCGAGGACATTGATCAGTTGGCGAGAGTCTTCCGCAGTCTAGCAGCCCTGGGCCGACCGAACCCCCCAGACTCCCCCCCAACCGGTCAGGTTGGCATCCGCCGTGATCACAATCCAATGGAAAGGAAGGAAAGACTTCCTGGACTGAAGTGTCGGGGATGTCAGCCACCAAGTCAGAGAGGCCCTGACTAGGCGACTTACCTGATCTGATGATCCAGACACAATGGGGATTTGTTCCATTTGGATAGAATCTCCTTCTGCAGCACCCGAGTATGGGATTGAGCATACGGTACTGCCTCGAAGGAGGCTACCATGAGGCCCAGGACTCATGCAGAAATGGAGAGACGACCAATTGTGGGACGTTAACGACCTCACTGCAGCCTGGAGTGTCTGCAACTTCTCTGGTGGGAGAAGACTCTCGCCTCCGATGAGTCCAGAATCAGCCCCAGGTATTCTAGGCGCTGAATCGGAACTAACACTGACTTCCGGAGGTTCAGTATCCATCCAAATTCTTGGAGAGTCTGACTGGCTATAGACACGTCCTCCTCTAATTCTGGGCTGGAAGCAGCTCTCAGAAGAAGATCGTCTAAGTAACCTACGACGGCAATGCCTCGCTGTCTTAGCAAAGCTAGAATAGGGGCGAGCACCCTGGTGAAAACTCTTGGTGCTGACACTAGGCCAAAGGGAAGAGCCACAAATTGATAGTGGTCCTCGCTGATCGCAAAGCGCAGAAAACCTCTGATGCCTGTCGCATATTGGGACATGCAAGTAGGCGTCCTTGATGTCCAGGGACGGCAGAAAATTATTTTGCACCCTCACAAAGGCATTGAGGGCCAAGAGGTCCAAGATTGGGCGGACACCCTCCTTCTTTGGGACTATAAACAGAGTCGAATAGAATCTCCTAAACCCTTCCTCCAGGGGCACAGGTAAATTACACCGCACCTGAGCAAGTCTCGTACTGCTCCTATCAAAGGAGACCTACGAGCCGGAAGGAGAGGAAGATTCGAGGGAAAGAATCTGTATGGCGGACAAGAAAGAAACTATATCTTGTACCCCGAAGCGACCACCTCGCAGACCCACTGGTCGGAAAGCAGGGAGGACCACCGAGCTACAAACTTACGAAGCCCCCCCCCACCCTGAGTCGGGCGGGGGAAAAACCTCATGTGGTAACAAGCTTATTAGCCGTCTTGATCGGCTTACGCACCCAGGGACACCCCTGTCCCCCAACAGGAGCCTGTCAGTCAGGGAGGATCTTACGAAAATACCGCTTCTGCGCGGAATAGGAGGGCCCCCCTTACGGCGTGGCTCCTTCCCCATAGAGGACAGTTGCTCTTACCTACAGTGACATCTTCAATAATGTCGTCCAGCGAGGTACCAAAAAGTCTCCCATCTTAGAAGGGCAAATTTGCTAGAGCTTTTTTGGATGCTTGGTCAGCATGTCACAGGCGGCGCAGTACCACCGCAGATACAGAGGCTCTGGAAATCCAGAGGGCCTCATCCAGAGTGGCATCACAGACATACACAAGGCCCTGGACCATTGGTCAGTCAGCCTTACGCACTTGCAAAATCTTTGCCCATTCAGTGAGTGTCTGAGGCACCAAAGCCGCAGCTAATATAGGTCGCAACTCTGACCCCAGCATGGCGAACATGAAGCGGGTCACCGTTCCAGACCTCCTATCATTAGGGCCTTTAAAGGCAGGGGTCCCCTCTACCGGGAGAGAGGTTACCCTATGTAGCCGAGAGACTGGAGGGTCCACGACCGGAGGAGAGGCTTATTTTTCAAAAGGCTCATGGACCGTCATGCGCTGAGGGACTACAAAAGACCTCTGCGGTCGTGCCCATTCCTTATCTATGACTTATCAAAGTAACATAAGGAAAAACTTCCACAGAGCGGTTAGATTAGTGTGATCAATAAGTGCACTCATACATGCTCTTTCCATCACTGACCCAGACGAGGGGTCCTCCCCACCAGGGAGGACCTGGTCCGCATCCTCTGACATACCAGAACCGGGGTCCTGAGCCGCAGCCAGGCCCGAATCTTAGTCAGAGCAATCCCCCAGAAGATGGCGGGGGAGGCGGCGCCTTTTTACCCCCCTTACGCCCGCACACCGCTCTACCCTGGCAACAAATGATTCCAGGACCGCCGACAGCGTATCCATGGGAACCGCAGGGGCACCTTTGCTGCCTCTAGCAATATAGGGGAAGAAAGGCCAGATACTGACCCATTATCACCCACTGACAACCCTCAGGGACTAAGTGAAAAGACACTTAAGAAGTCCACCCTACTTGCTGCGCCGACCTAGGGGGTTACCCAGGGGACTCACCACCACGATTAAGACTGCTCAGCACCGCTGCCCGCCTTCCTTGTATACATCGTGTGTTTGTGAGGAAAAAAAAAAACTGAGTAGAACAAGCTGTTCAGAAAGCCAGTGCTAGAGGCCAAACCCACTCCAAAATGGCCGCCAGACGCCTCATATAAAAGGTCGCGGACCACAAGAAAATAGCCGCCCGCAATACTGACCTGCGTCACAGTGCGGCCACTACAAAATGTCCGCCAATGGAATTTTCAATGGAGAAAGGCAGACACACAAAAAATGGCGTCGGCGCTTTAAAAAATGGCGCCTGAGCACCGCGATGTGGATGAGAAGGCCGTGCAGGGACTTTTCCAGGAGACTTTTCCAGGAGACAGACCCCCCCTCACAGAAGCGGACCCCGGTGCCCCACGGCCCCCCACAGGGACCCGGAGCCCCCCCACAGGTACACCCCGGTCGCAGCCGGGCCCTAGGGCATGAGGGGAAAGGGTGACAGAGAGCAGGGAAAGGGAGGACAGGAGAACCCCTTAATCCCGGGAATGCCCAGCTGTTCCATCCTGCCGAGACAGGAGGAACCGTACTTACCCATCCCATGGTACGGAGTAGCTGTCAGCCCGGTCCACTGTGAGTGAGACAACAATAGCCCAGTCATATGTGGACCCCGGAGCATATGCTCACCGGCCACCCCTGGAGCCATGGGGTATGTCGTAGCAAAACCAGCGCGTAGCTAAGGACTGGCACGCTCGATGGCCGGACTGGGAAGACTACAAGGATCTATAATATCCAGCCTGTCTCCCAGCCGGCAGTTGATATAAGAATCGAAAAATAAAATAAATTAAAATTAAAAATTTCTTCAGGACTCTGGGCCCAAAGGGAGCCACGTCCTTCTCCTCTGCTAGGCAGAAAAAAACTGAGCTGCATGCTGCAGGGTGAGGGGTTTTGACCGGAGGGACCGCCCCCTGGGCGGGGCTGTTCAACTCTGTTAAAGTTACATGTTTTTAGATAACTAACATGTTCTGCCTAGTCCTCTCCTATGAACAGGAACATAACCCACATGTCAAGATTTAAGTAGCTGTGTCCGTCCATGGACGAAAAGAGAAATATATTTTTATTTATTTATTTTATTACAATTTTTTTATTTTTACACTGTCCCTTTAAAAAAAAATTGATCACTTTTATTTCTGTCGCAAGGAATGTAAACATCCCCTGCGATAACGATACAGCATGGCAGGTCCTCTTTATGGAGAGATCAGACTTCTCCTTTTCCCCTTAAAAACAAAAGATAGGAAAAAATTATTATTTTGCTTTAAGAAAAAAAAATGGCCCGAGAACCAGATGTGACGTCAAGACAACATTCTTGTCCTCCAAGGGCATAGAGATAAGATGAGAGGTGGCCATCTTGACATCACTTATGCTTACTTGGGAAAACACTGCAGATGCTGGATGGATCCCGGGCTCACCGATCAGTAAAGCAAGCCCGTGTATATGCAGACAGTATCTCACAAAAGTGAATACATCCCACATATTTTTGTAAATATGTTATTATATCTTGTCATGTGACAACACTGAAGAAATTACACTTTGCTACAATGTAAAGTAGTGAGTGTACAGCTTGTATAACACTGTATATTTGCTGTCCCCTCAAAATAACTCAACACAGCCATTAATGTCTAAACCGCTGGCAACAAAAGTGAGTACACCCCGAAGTGAAAATGTCCAAATGGCTAACTGGGCCCATTTTGGACATTTTCACTTAGGGGTGTACTCACTTTTGTTGCCAGTGGTTTAGACATTAATGGCTGTGTGTTGAGTTATTTTGAGGGGACAGCAAATTTACACTATTATACAAGCTGTACACTCACTACTTTACATTGTAGCAAAGTGTAATTTCTTCAGTGTTGTCAAATGAAAAGATAGAATAAAATATTTACAAAAATGTGAGGGGTGTACTCACTTTTGTGAGGTACTGTGTATATGTGTGTGTATGTATGTATGTATGTATGTATGTGTGTGTGTGTGTGTGTGTGTGTGTATATATATATATATATATATATAAATATACACCATGTTAACCGTTGACAATAGTAGATATTTGGATTTCTTATACCATTCACTAAAGAGATTGCAGTGCTTTCAAGGAACGCTGGCCTCTTTTTAAAGCAGTGGGTAGAAGGGCTTGTTTTTTTTTTTTTTTACAGTCAGCTAAAGGCTTATCTATAATCCTTTCTCTTTTTCAAATCACCTAGGTTATGTTTTTTTTTTGTTACTGGGCAGTTTCTATTTTTGCTTTGTAGTCCAAACAATATTTTCAGTCATGTCCTAGAATGTACAATTATGGGTATTTACAATTCCCAGCTTTTTTTTTTCCATAGTTTTTGTAGACTGTTTGGTAAAATAAGATTCAAGCTGGCACCATTTGTAGCAGATTGATTACGTGGCTCCTGACTTTCGTAGTCTCAGAATTCTGTCTGGAGGGTATGTGTGTATGTAAAGGGAGGGAAAGCGCACAAATGCTTTCAAACAATATCTAGCATGCCCTCACCTCCTCGTCCAGCATAATGGTTCTTATTAAGATGATGTAGTATTTTTTTATTTGCCGTGAAATGTTAGTTCCATAGTGCTAATCAGAATCATATGGGGTGCACATCATGTACAAATGCAGAGAATGGAAACTTTGATAGATGACAGATGAGAATGGCAATACATCTGTTATCATAGTAAAAGAAAAAAAATATATATGACAGTTAAACATTTCTTTAAAAAAGAACATTGCTCACATTTTTTTAGCTTCAGCACTGCAATAAAGCATTGTGATACCACAGGACTGTCCCTTATATTAGATCAGGAGGAGGAAAGGGGTCTCTTTGCTCTGTAATGACAAGCCAATAAGATGGCTTTCTTCTGCATTACACAAGTGCACAGTTTGACAGATATTGTGATTCCCAGTATGTTGGTAAAGCAGTTAAAAAACATTAGATGATCAAGAACAAATCTAACTACTATGGGGGAGACCTGATTGAATTTTTTAAATACATTGAGGATGTAAATAAGGTTTAGGTGGGTAGCATTTTCAATATGAAACTAAGATCAAGAACAGAGAAATAAGCAGCAGGAACATTCAAAATGAATCTTATGAAGTATTATATTACCGAAAGAGTAGTTGTACTTAGAATAGACTTCCAGCAGAGGTAGTGAGTCACTCAACAGTAAGGTCTGGGTCACAGTAATGCACACTAGGACTAGCGTCCTGTGCTACTTTGGTGAGATGCAGTTTGATTTTTGGGGTCCATAGACTTTAAAGGAAACACATCAGAATGCAAGTAGTAGTAGGAGTAGCCAGAAACACACACCACAAAAATCGCATTACAATCGCAAACAAGTTGCATGAAAATTAGACAGCACGTGCGCTTCATAATCGCACCTGAAATTGCTTTCAAAACTCATTGTAATAATGTGAACCAGCCCTAAGTGGAATCAAACATCCTTGAGACAAACGCAGATCTATACGCAGACAAAAAAGGTAAATAGATATATATATACTATATATATATATATATATATTAGGGCTGTTACTGATTAAAATTTTCGTGATCGATTAATCGATTTTTTTAAATCAATTAACCGACTAATTTCGATTAATTATAACGCACATACAGATCCAACTACTTTTAGCTGAACTCTTTGCAAGCTGATTCCCAGTGCAGCTACCAACCACTGGAAAAATGGATAGGAGGATACAAAAAACACACAAAGGCAGCGCTCAATGGGAATAGCATTAAAACTTTTATAGTCTTCAAGTAGGTAACAAAATAAAAATTGCACTGGAGATAAAATGGTGCGAGTAATACCAAACGGTAGCAAAAGCAGTCATAAAAACATGTAGCTAAGTATGATATTGGTATAAAAATGTGTACAACGATACCACTGCTGAATCCAGATGAGGAGGGGTTAACATCAGTCCATCGGCATGTAGATGTCCCGTGAAGGGAACTATCACAATTCCCAGTGGATGGGTGGATGGCTGATAAAGGGAAGTGATAGAGGGAAGTGTAACAGCCCTTGCGTGTGGCAGATAGTAAGGTCCCGCCGGCATGCAGATATGAAGGCACAGCAAAGGAGCACTTCAGATGGACACTGCAAGCCCTGCCGGTGTCCGTGACGTCACCGGATCTCCGACAGAACTTCCTGAAGACCCGGAAACCGGCGGAGAGGTGAGTACCGATCAAAAGAATTTTGATCGATTAAAAAAATGTATCGATTAATCGAGGAATTAATAGTTAATTTCCACAGCCCTAATATATATATATATATATATATACAGTGGGTCCTGAAAGTATTCAGACCCCCTTAAATGTTTCACTCTTTGTTATATTTCAGCCATTTGCTAAAATCATTTAAGTTCATTTTGTTCCTCATTAATGTACACATGGCACCCCATATTGACAGAAAAACACAGAATTGTTGACATTTTTGCAGATTTATTAAAGTAGAAAAATTGAAATATCACATGGTCCTAGATATTCAGACCCTTTGCTGTGTCAGGTGCTGTCCATTTCTTCTGATCATCCTTGAGATGGTTCTACACCTTCATTTGAGTCCAGCTGTGTTTGATTATACTGATTGGACTTGATTAGGAAAGCCACACACCTGTCTATATTAAGACCTTACAGCTCACAGTGCATGTCAGAGCAAATGAGAATCATGAGGTCAAAGGAACTGCCTGAAGATCTCAGAGACAGAATTGTGGCAAGGCACAGATCTGGCCAAGGTTACAAAAAAATTTCTGCTGCACTTAAGGTTCCTAAGAGCACAGTGGCCTCCATAATCCTTAAATGGAAGATGTTTTGGACGACCAGAACCCTTCCTAGAGCTGGCAGTCCGGCTAAACTGAGCTATCGGGGGAGAAGAGCCTTGGTGAGAGAGGTAAAGAAGAACCCAAAGATCACTGTGGCTGAGCTCCAGAGATGCAGTCGGGAGATGGGAGAAAGTTGTAAAAAATAAACCATCACTGCAGCCCTCCACCAGTCGGGGCTTTATGGCAGAGTGGCCCGACGGAAGCCTCTCCTCAGTGCAAGACATAGGAAAGCCCGCATGGAGTTTGCTAAAAAAAAAACACCTGAAGGACTCCAAGATGGTGAGAAATTATATTTTCTGTCTGATGAGACCAAGATAGAACTTTTTGGCCTTAATTCTAAGTGGTATGTGTGGAGAAAACTAGGCACTGCTCATCACCTGTCCAATACAGTCCCAACAGTGAAGCATGGTGGTGGCAGCATCATGCTGTGGGGGGGGGGTTTCAGCTGCAGGGACAGGGCGACTGGTTGCAATCGAGGGAAAGATGAATGCGGCCAATTACAGGGATATCCTGGACGAAAACCTTCTCCAGAGTGCTCAGGACCTCAGACTGGGCCGAAGGTTTACCTTCCAACAAGACAATGACCCTAAGCACACAGCTAAAATAATGAAGGAGTGGCTTCACAACAACTCCATGACTGTTCTTGAATGGCCCAGCCAGAGCCCTGACTTAAATCCAATTGAGCATCTCTGGAGAGACCTAAAAATGGCCGTCCACCAACGTTTACCTTCCAACCTGACAGAACTGGAGAGGATCTGCAAGGAGGAATGGCAGAGGATCCCCAAATTCAGGTGTGAAAAACTTGTTGCATCTTTCCCAAAAAGACTCATGGCTGTATTAGATCAAAAGGGTGCTTTTACTAAATACTGAGCGAAGGGTCTGAATACTTAGGACCATGTGATATTTCAGTTTTTCTTTTTTTTTTTAATCTGCAAAAATGTCAACAATTCTGTGTTTTTCTGTCAATATGGGGTGTTGTGTGTACATTAATGAGGGAAAAAATGAACTTAAATGATTTTAGCAAATGGCTGCAATATAACAAAGAGTGAAAAATTTAAGGGGGTCTGAATACTTTCCAGACCCACTGTATATTACACACTATATTGTCAAACATATTGGGACAACTGCCTATACACGCACATGAACTTGGCATCCCAGTCTTATTCCGTAGGGTTCAATATTGAGTTGGTCCACCCTTTGCAGCTACAACAGCTTCAACTCTTCTGGGAAGGCTGTCCACAAGGTTTAGGAGTGTCTATGGGAATGTTTGACCATTCTTCCAGAAGCACATTTGTGAGAAGTCAGGCACTGATGTGGACGAGAAGGCCTGGCTCGCAGTCTCCACTGTAATTCATCCCAAAGGTGTTCTATCGGGTTGAAGTCAGGACTCTGTGCAGGCCAGTCAAGTTCCTCCACCCCAAACTCGCTCATCCATGTCTTTATGGACCTTGTTTGTGCACAATCTGCCCATACATGGATCAAAATTCGGACAGAGCTTGCTGAACCGGCTGAATTTGGATCCAGCTTGGTCCAAATTAACAATTTAAATTAAAGTGGATGTAAACCCCCCATATACCCAGTGAAGTGAACAGCCTTAGATGATACACAGAGATGAACCAAATCTCCCTACATACGTTTTGCATGTATATCTGCTGTCTTCACATTTATATACTGTTTAGAAAGTTCAGATCATTTTAGGAAATTTTCTCTTCCTGTTTAACACAGAGTGTGATGTCTGGCCATACAGCCAAGACAGCTAAAATTGCTGATTGGAGGAAAGGCACACACCGATCTTATCATAGGCAGAGACTCTCAGAGGTGTTTTGTAATAGGGCCTGCTCCCTGCTCATCTATTTATAGCAACCTCCCCAGACAGAAATTTCAGGCTGCTTTTATCTGATGTGTCTAAGAATTTGTCAGGAGTTATCTGGCTGATAACAGAGGAACAGGTCAGGAGAGAGCTATGGGACATAGCTCTTTGAAGAGAGATAACAAAATGCTAGAGATATATGAGCCTAGCTCAAATTTCATGAATTGGGTTTAAATCCACTTTAAATCAAACCTAAGTAAGGCTTTAAGACTACAGTTCCCCTTTAAGACTTTCTTTTTTTTTTTACATTTTACTGCAAAAAAAAATATTGTGTTTACTTAGTGCCCAAGCTGCCCTATTGGAAGTGAAAATGTTTTTTGTACGAAACAAATACCAGTTAATATAGATATTCCAGAATATGAAGAGAAATTCAGTGTCACCCAAACCACAATCTAATTCCAACATTCTCAGTTTAACCACAATATGCAAATTTGGTAAATCTAGCAAGGTTTCTTCTGACTAACTTCTACAGCATGATTCATTTTCCAAAAACGATTTCACATTTCGTGTAGCATGTTCATTAGAACAGGAATCATATTTTCAGCTAACATTACAGGATATCTCCACCCAGAAAAACAAAATTGGTATGGACTGAGTTCTTTTAACCACTTGCCTACCGGGCACTTTCACACCCTTCCTGCCCAGGCTCATTTTCAGCTTTCAGCGCTGTCACACTTTCAATGACAATTACGCGGTCAAGCAACATTATATACCTAAATACATTTTTTATAAAAAAATTCACACAAATAGAGCTTTTTTTTGGTGGTATATAATTGCCTCTGGGTTTTTCATTTTTTGCTAAACAATCGAAAAAAGACTGAAAATTTTGAGAGAAAAAAAACCCCAAATAGTTTAAGATCTTGTATTTTGTATGGAGCAGCAGTTTTGCAAAAGCATGTGTAGCGGGGGTTAACATTTAGGGGGAGTATCTGGGTGGTAGCATGGCCCAGATACACTAATTGTTAGTGATCTATGACCAATTTGATTTGTGGAGGATATAATGGTGTTCAGTTCCCTACGGCCCCTGGGTGGCGCTGTCGCCTTGGGCTGGGGTTGAACCATCATTGTAGGGCCGTGCCCTTTGTGTCCTCTCGCGGCAGTAGTACGGCGGGGCGGGAAACCCGCTGTGCCTGCTGGGAGAGGATATAAGGGGCGGACATCTTGCGCACAAGGTCCGAGCCCCAGGCACCTTCAGCCTGGGGACTGCTGTTCTGTCGTCCGCGCCCAGGTGCCCTTGGCCTGGGTGCGAGGGAGTTCGAGTTCCATCCCAGGTACCTTAAGCCTGGGGTGATGTACTAGCCAAGGCCTGGGGCCCAGTACCTTCGACTGGGTCCCGCATGGGAGAAGATGCCTAGGGGGCCCACGAGTGAGGGGACCCGAGTCTTGGGCGAGGAGAACCAGGGAGGTGACCTGGCCTGAAGACCCAGCGCAGCATTGGTTGGTGACAGTGCAGGCCTCTGGGGACCGTCCGGGATGGATCATCTCCCTAACAGGGGTCGCCATTAGAAGGTAGCTCATGTTTTATGGTCTTTGCAGAGACCCAGCTACATCAGGTCGGTGGCAGAGGCCTATTCTAAGGTCTGTGGCAGAGACCTCATCGTTCACCCGGTCTGTGGCAGGGACCAATCTCACGGTCGGTGGCAGCGACCGTGCGCCAAAAGTTGTTGTGAGCTCCTAACAGCTTCTCTGATCCAAAAGGATTGTGCCTGAACCCTCTCCCCACCAAGTTTGTGTTTGTATCAACCTGTCTGCTTGCAAAGAGGCATATTTATCTCTGCGGAAATAAATATAGATGTTGTACTGTCACCTGGTGTGGGCTTACTTTTCTGGGAGCAAAGTGTTCTACATTCACCTATCAACTGGTCATTTTTTAAGTGGAATCTCTGGACAGGGACACAGACCCGAAGGTAAAGATCTTAGCTCAAACCTCTACACACACATAAGAGGGGCGAGCTGGTGGCAGCACCTCACCCCTCCCCCCTGGTCCCCCTAGACGAGTAAACCAGCCGAGAAGAAGAAGGGAGAGAGCGGGTGGGACCGCTACACATGCATAATTTGCAATGAGTAGCATAATTTGCAGAATGTTGGTTTATTTTTAAATTGCCCTTGTCTGGAAGCTGTCTGGTAGGCATTGGTACAGGGTAGTGAAACCTTGTGACTATGAGCTATAACACTTGTGGTGACACTCATGACTGATTCTTATTAATAACGAAACTGTTAGCCATCTTGAGAGGGTCAGGACGAGTGTTGGCCATCTTGAGAGTGGCAAAATGTCTACTGTATAATGAGAAAATGTATACCCACTGTATTAACCACACCCTTTCCTCACCCCTCCCTCTTCTATAATTGGTTTATGATAATGACTATATAATGTCTACCCCTGCAAAAGAATAAACGGATTTCATTATGAGCGCAAAGCTGTCTTGTCTGTTTTCTTGCGTTTGAAAGAAATCTCTCAGTACTGATCCCGTATCTTTTGGGTGTGGCAACTGGGTTATTTTAAGCTGGTCTGCGGGGGTAGGAGGGACTACCTGTTCAAATTTCCCAACAATATACCTAAATAAATTTTTTACAAAAAAATTCACACAAATAGAGCTTTTTTTGGTGGTATATAATCGCCTCTGGGTTTTTCAATTTTTGATAAACAATCAAAAAAAGACTGAAAATTTTGAGAGAAAAAAAACCCTACATTTTCATAGTTTGTTTTAAAATTTTGCAAACAGATAATATTTCTCCTTCACTGATGTGCTCTGATAGGCGGCACTGATAAGGAGGCACTGATGGGCACTGATTGGCAGCACTTATGGGCACTGACTGACAGCACTTATGGGCACTGATAGGTAGCACTGATGCACAAACAGTCTCCTGCGCTCGGAAGTTTGGTCTCTTAGTGACACAACCAGAGTGTTCCGTAAGAAAGGAAATGACCAGGAATCTTGCTGCCCTCCTCAGAATAATTGGTATTCTTTAGGACTAAAATGTAAAAGGAAAAAAGAAGGCGCACCGACCTAGTGCATTACCAGTGGCTAGGTTTATTAATAGTAAGTTAAAAGATTACAAATACTCACAAAGCAAGTATGATAGTAGGCACATATATCATTCCATCAAAGGGAATTGCCTCCTGCTGGAACCAGATGCCAGAGAGTCCAGACGACAGGTATTACAGCTACGGCTGACACGTTGCGAGGGCGAACCCTCTTCCTCAGAGCCAAAAAGTGATAGCACTGATGGGCACTGTTGGGACTGCACTGATAATCAATGCCCTGATTATAAGTGCCAATTTCCTTTTAACACAATCCGGTAATTGGTTCTCTTCTCTCCTCACACTGTCAGCATGAGGAAAAAATAGCAGATAACCAGGTTGTGTTTATATCTGTGATCAGCTGATTACCTGGTAAAGGGCCGCTGTGATTGGCCCTTTACCCTGATCTCCCTCTTTACCTAGACTCCCTCCCGGAAAAGTAATCCCGCCCTGTAGCCGTCATTCAGCTATAGAGCAGGTAGGAAGGGGTTAAGAGTAAGTTCACCTTTTGGCGCATTTTACAGCCATATTTAGGGTGTAAGGTGTAACATGCTCCAGCAGTCTCAAAGACAGCGGGCAGGGTTCCTCTCTCCGCACCACTGTCACTTTTCAAAAACGACTTGGCTGTGCGGGATTTCGCCCACACTGCTGTGTCATTCATTTACAGAAATCTGTGAGTGAGAGAACTACAAGACTTGTAATTCTCAATGAACTGCGAGGGCGCCTATAAGTGCCTTCATTGTTCATTCACACTTTAAAACTGAGGCCTCGTACACACGGCCAATTTTCTCGGCAAGAACCAGCAAGAAACTTGCTGGCAGAGAGGTCTTGCCGAGTAAATCGGTCGTGTGTACGCGGCTATCGGGTTTCTCGTTGAGAAAACCGACAAGAAACCTCGACGAGAAAATAGAGAACCTGCTCTCTATTTTCTCGTCGAGATTCTCCTCGGCATGTTTCTCGACGAGAAAAGTGAGTGTGTGTACACTTACCTGTCCTCCCGGAAGCCCGCGCATGTTCGAAATGAATTCGACGCATGCGCGGTAGCTTCATAGGCATACGTAGGGTATACCAAGATGGCGGCGACGGCATCGAATGTGACGAGCGCATGCTCGTCGTAGTCGATAACGTCACCGCGTACGCTCCATTCAAAGAACCGCGGGTTCTTTGAAACGAGCGTGTGTACACTCGGCCGGGACAAGTTTCTTGTCCAAGAATCTCGTCGAAAAAAACGACATGTTTTTTTCAACGAGAATCTCGGCCGTGTGTACGAGGGCTGAGAGCTCATACAGAGGTATAGAGGCAGAAAGATGAAGGTCTTGACTGCAGGAGCCTGACATTGCACCCCTGATCCACCGACCACAGCTGCAATGCTCTGCAGGCTCTTGCAGGAAAAAATATAATCAAGGCAGATTTTTTTGTATATGTGCATTTATTATTTTTTCCCAAAAGGTGAACTTAGTTTTTAAATACGGTATATGATAAAATTTTGTATTGCCATACACCCATTTTGTAAGATATACATTGAATATGTGAGGTGTAAGGTGGCAACACAGTGGGAAACTGAAAAAAATTATTAAATAACCAGTAATGCTGTATAAGTCTAATTCCACTCAAAAATGAAAATTTGCCCATGATAACTATGTCAAATAACTTAAACTTTGATATTATGCATTTTTTGACTTGCTGATTGTCTAGAATTGAAACAGTGATCTACACTAAACAATCAGCAGTTTTCTGTTCTTTACTGACAACAGTCTACACGTAATGTGTTGAATTGTTTTTGTATGTGTTCTTTTGAGCATGCCTAGTCCTGCTCTTCAGATTTTTTGGGGGGCGAAAACCATACTAATGAACAGAAAATCAGACATTGTGGTCACATCAGACAAAAAATTTGGAGCCTGCACATCCAGTTTTTGTCTGACAAAAATTTGTAATCGGCTGGCAAAAGCAGCATACTAACGATCAGCAAATCAGCAGATCGTTCATCAGATGAAATTTAACTTCAGATCTTCTGATCGTGTGTACGGGCCTTTAGAAATCCAGCAGAGATCTGTATAGCTCCGCACCAATCTCACCCCAGTCCCGCCCCCATCCCTCCCTGCCATTAACCATGTGCTGCAGCTCCTTTTTCTTCCTGGCCTCACCTTGGAAGAGCGACAGAGCTGTAATAGTAAGCAAATTCCAATAATGACGATTTTAAGACTCCATACACACTATTTGATTTTCTGCTAATTTTTGTCTTCAGATTTACCAAAACCATATGATATGGGGTCAAACCTTAATGCCGCGTACACACAACCGTTTTTAATGTCATTGAAAAAAACAACGTTTTTATCAACGTGATTCTTCTCAAGCCTGTCTTGCCTACACACTATCATAAATAAAAAATCCTCGAGCAAAGCACGGTGACGTACGAAATGTACGACGGCACTATAAAGGGGAAGTTCCATTCAGATGGCGCCACCCTTTGGGCTGCTTTTGCTGATCCTCGTGTTAGTAAAGTTTGGTGAGAGACGATTTGCGCTTTTCAGCCCCGTGCTCTTCAGTCCGTTACAGTGTGACAAATGTGCTATCTCCATTATGAACGCTAGTTTTACCAGAACGAGCGCTCCCGTCTCATCACTTGCTTCTGAGCATGTGCGTTTTTTCACGTCGTTAAAGCCTACACACGGCCGTTTTTCATGATGAGAAAAACGACAACGTGAAAAACAACGAGAAAAATTAGAGCATGTTCCAAATTTTTAATGGCCATTTTTCAAGTCGTGAAAAATGCTCTGGAGTCCACACGATCGTTTTTAATGACCAAATTAAAAAATTGCATTTTTCTCGTAATGAAAAACGGTCGTGTGTACGCGGCATCAGAGTTTAAATTTGAATGGAATCTGCAGAAAATCTAATAGTGTGTATGGGGCCTAGGGCAGCAGGGGTCATGTCCAGCAGCAGCAATGATCAACTAAACCCTGAAGGCTTAAGGTCATATGTCAGGCAAACTTTTACAAAAAAAAAGAAAGACAAATGTACTTGGAAGCATATTTGTGGGCAATGATTGTTTAACCACTTAAGGACCGCTGCATGACGATGTACGTCGACAGAATGGCACGGACAGGCACAAGGGCGTGCAGGTACGTCCCCTTTAAAAACCTGTCCGTGGGTCGCCGGCGCGCTCACGACCCGGTCCAAAGCTTCGTGACCACGCCCACGGGACCCGCGGACCCGATCGCCGCCGGTGTCCCGCGATCGGGTCACAGAGCTGAAGAACGGGGAGAGGTAAGTGTAAACAAACCTTTCCCCGTTCTTCCTAGTGGCAATGTCACTGATCATCTGTTCCCTGTCATAAGGAACGACAATCAGTGACGTCACATGCCAAGCCACGCCCCCATTCAGTTAGAATCACTCATTAGGTCACACTTAACCCCTACAGCGCCACCTAGACGTTAAACCCTTCACTGCAAGTGTCATTTTCACAGTAATCAGTGCATGTTTATAGCACTGATCGCTGTAAAAATTACAATGGTCCCAAAAAAGTGTCCGATGTGTCCGCCATAATGTCGCAGTCACGATAAAAATCGCTGATCGCCGCCATTACTAGTAAAAAAAAAAAAAGATTAATAAAAATGCCATAAAACTACCCCCTATTTTGTAGATACTATAACTTTTGCACAAACCAATCAATAAACGCTTATTGCGATTTTTTTTACCAATAAACATAAACATGAGGGCAAGGTGCTTTGGGGGGGCAACCTCCCTTTCCTGACCTGCCGGGCTGCATGCTCAGATAGTGGTCTGGTATGGATTTTCGGGGGGGCTGTTTTTTTTTTTTTTTTGCCAGCAACATTTTTTTTTCACATTCAGCTGTCAGCGGGGAACCCCACTGACAGCTGATGACTCATTGGTTGGTAAGGACGCGATGACCTGCTTCCTGGACCGCTCCTAAGCAACCAGCTATATACAGTGTTTTAAACTTAAAAATAACAAATGCAACACATCAAAAATCGCATCACAAACAACACTTGTGTTTCTGGTGCAATTCCATTGAAGTCTATTACACGCATAACACGGAAAAAAGTCCCCGACCCTTTCCAAAAACGCACCGGCGGCAAAACGCATAGATGTGAACGTGTACCATAGGAAACCATGATAAATGGACTGTATTGCATTTCTGCAAACTGCAAAATGCACAAAAACAAAAACACATAGGTGCGCTGCTCTCCAGGACTTAGACTGGGAGGGAATATTGGCATCAATGGGCACAGAACAGAAATGGGAATTCTTCAAAAAGACTGTTTGTGAACTCACTGCAAAGTATATTCCCATGGGCAATAAGTTTAAAAGGCTAAAAATAAAACCTATGTGGCTCACTGCCAAAGTTAAAAAAGCTATAAACTATAAGAAAAAAGAGCTTTTAAAAAATATAAAAACGAGGGAACACTAGTGTCATTTAAATGTTACAAAGAATATAACAGGATATGTAAAAAGGAAATCAAGGATGCAAAAATTCTAAATGAACGACAGATTGCAAAAGATAGTAGGACAAACCCCAAAAAATTCTTCAAATATATTAATAGTAGAAAGATCAAGTCTGAGCATGTAGGCCCTTTACAAAACAATCTAGAGTGGGTGACTGGGGACAAAGAGAAGGCTAATTTATTAAATACTTTCTTCAGTTCTGTGTATACAAAGGAGCATGGGGGAGCTCATGTCCAAAATGGGGGTGGTAGTGACACAGCCCTAAATCCACAATGGCTCAAAAGTGATATGGTCCAGAAATATTTAGATGGAATAAAGGTGGATAAAGCACCTGGACCAGATGGCATACACCCACGGATCCTAAAAGAATTGAGCTCTGTAATTTCAAAGCCATTGTATTTAATTTTTAGGGACTCATTAATGACAGGAATAGTACCACTGGATTGGCGCAGGGCCAATGTGGTGCCTATATTTAAAAAGGGAATTAAGTCTTTACCAAGTAACTATAGACCTGTTAGTTTAACTTCCATAGTTGGGAAGATACTGGAGAGATTAATAAAAGACCACATAGATGAGTTTTTGCTGGAAAAAAACTATTTAAGCAACAGACAGCATGGATTCATGAAAGACACAAGTTGTCAGACAAACCTGATTTCTTTTTATGAAGAGGTAAGTAAGACCTTGGACAGAGGGGTGGCGGTGGATGTGGTATACTTGGATTTTGCAAAAGCGTTCGATACAGTTCCCCACACACGGCTCATGTGCAAGGTAAAGTCTACAGGATTGGAAATATCAGTTTGTAAATGGATAGAAAACTGGCTAAAAGACAGAATTCAGAGAGTAGTGGTTAATGATTCTTACTCTGAATGGTCCAAAGTTATCAGTGGTGTAACCCAAGGTTCAGTGCTGGGACCCTTACTTTTTAATATGTTTATAAATGATATTGGGTCTGAGAGCAAAAGTAACATTTCTGTCTTTGCAGATGACACCAAGCTATGCAGTGGAATAACGTCCTTACAGGATGTCGCCAATTTACAAGCCCACCTCAATGTTCTGTCTAATTGGGCGACTATGTGGCAGATGAGGTTTAATGTTGATAAATGTAAAGTTATGCACTTGGGGGCTAAGAATATGAATGCATCATACGTACTAGGGGGAGTAAAACTGGGGGGATCCGTAGTGGAGAAGGATCTGGGGGTTTTAGTAGATCATAAGCTCAATAATGGCATGCAATGCCAAGCTGCGGTTTCCAAAGCGAGCAAAGTCCTTTCTTGTATTAAGAGAGGTATGGACTCCAGACAGAGATATCATTTTGCCCCTGTTCAAATCATTAGTAAGACCTCATCTGGAATATGCAGTTCAGTTTTGGGCCCCAGTTCTCAAAAAGGATATTGGGGAACTGGAGAAAGTGCAGCGAAGGGCAACCAAACTGATAAGAGGCATGGAGGAGCTCAGCTATGAGGAAAGATTAGAGGAGCTGAATTTATTAACTCTTGAGAAGAGGAGATTAAGGGGGGATATGATCAACATGTACAAATATATAAGGGGTCCATATAGTGAACTTAGTGTTGAATTATTCACTTTACGGTCAACACAAAGGACAAGGGGGCACTCTTTGCGTCTAGAGGAAAAGAGATTTCACCTCCAAATACGGAAAGCTTTCTTCACAGTAAGAGCTGTGAAAATGTGGAATAGACTCCCTGCAGAGGTGGTTCTGGCCAGCTCAGTAGATTGCTTTAAGAAGGGCCTGGATTCTTTCTTAAATGTACATAATATAACTGGGTACTGACATTTATAGGTAAAGTTGATCCGGGGAATATCCGATTGCCTCTCGGGGAATCAGGAAGGAATTTTTTCCCCTGCTGTAGCAAATTGGATCATGCTCTGCTGGGGTTTTTTGCCTTCCTCTGGATCAACTGTGGGTATAGAATTGGGTATATGGGATTGTACGATATATATTTTTTTATTTTTATTTTTTTATGGTTGAACTGGATGGACTTGTGTCTTTTTTCAACCTGACTAACTATGTAACTATGTAACCTAGGATAAGAGTCACAGAGAGACAAAAAACACCTGAAATGTGTTTAACCATTCCATGCTCAATCAGATGTTAAATATTTCTTCCTTAAAACAGAACTGTCAGCATACAAGTGCAAGTATCAGTATATAAACTACTGCAATGAACATCATTATCCTAAGGTTTTATGGTCACCACTATCCCAGCAGCTACAATATACATCTCCATATTTCCCTAGAGTCGTTAGTAGCCTTGGCAACATAAATGGAGCAGTTCCAAAACACTGAAAAACAATCCACATGGCAAGTCATTGTGAATATTAGTCTCCTATTTGTTTAGATATGTTAACAACACTTGAAGAGAATTGTGAGGCAGGGTAGAAGAATGTGTATGCATGAGCTAATTATATTATTACAGTCTGCTTTTTTGGAGCATTGGAACACAAAGGGTTAGTTCAGATCCATGTACACACATTAGCATGTGTTGAATTAATGTACAGCAATATACAGTATCATCAAAACAATTCACTGCAGTGCCTACTACAGTGATCTCCAGCTTTCCCAGGAATCTTCCAGGAATGGCACATCATGCTTACCTCCGTGCATACTTGCATTGACCCAAGCTGGACCAGGGTAACTATGCAAAAAAATGCACACCTAAATTTCAGTTTTAATTGTTACCTACCTCAGTTTCACATATTTAATTTTCTTTCTTACCCAGCAGTTTTGTATGCCAACTGCATATATGAATACCTAGTACAGGGATAGGCAATTAGCGGACCTCCAGCTGTTGCAGAACTACAAGTCCCATGAGGCATAGCAAGACTCTGACAGCCACAAGCATGACACCCAGAAGCAAAGGCATGATGGGACTTGTAGTTTTGCAACAGCTGGAGGTCCGCTAATTGCATATCCCTGACCTAGTACTTCAGAGTATGGGGAGCATATACAGGTCCTTCTCAAAAAATTAGCATATTGTGATAAAGTTCATTATTTTCTGTAATATACTGATAAACATTAGACTTTCATATATTTTAGATTCATTACACACAACTGAAGTAGTTCAAGCCTTTTCTTGTTTTAATATTGATGATTTTGGCATACAGCTCATGACAACCGAAAATTCCTATCTCAAAAAATTAGCATATCATGAAAAGGTTCTCTAAACGAGCTATTAACCTAATCATCTGAATCAACTAATTAACTCTAAACACCTGCAAAAGATTCCTGAGGCTTTTAAAAACTCCCAGCCTGGTTCATTACTCAAAACCGCAATCATGGGTAAGACTGCCGACCTGACTGCTGTCCAGAAGGCCATCATTGACACCCTCAAGCAAGAGGGTAAGACACAGAAAGAAATTTCTGAATGAATAGGCTGTTCCCAGAGTGCTGTTTCAAGGCACCTCAGTGGGAAGTCTGTGGGAAGGAAAAAGTGTGGCAGAAAACGCTGCACAACGAGAAGAGGTGACCGGACCCTGAAGAAGATTGTGGAGAAGGACCGATTCCAGACCTTGGAGGACCTGCGGAAGCAGTGGACTGAGTCTGGAGTAGAAACATCCAGAGCCACCGTGAACAGGCGTGTGCAGGAAATGGGCTACAGGTGCCGCATTCCCCAGGTCAAGCCACTTTTGAACCAGAAACAGCGGCAGAAGCGCCTGACCTGGGCTACAGAGAAGCAGCACTGGACTGTTGCTCAGTGGTCCAAAGTACTTTTTTCGAATGAAAGCAAATTTTGCATGTCATTCGGAAATCAAGGTGCCAGAGTCTGGAGGAAGACTGGGGAGAGGGAAATGCCTGAAGTCCAGTGTCAAGTACCCACAGTCAGTGATGGTCTGGGGTGCCATGTCAGCTGCTGGTGTTGGTCCACTGTGTTTTATCAAGGGCAGGGTCAATGCAGCTAGCTATCAGGAGATTTTGGAGCACTTCATGCTTCCATCTGCTGAAAAGCTTTATGGAGATGAAGATTTCATTTTTCAGCACGACCTGGCACCTGCTCACAGTGCCAAAACCACTGGTAAATGGTTTACTGACCATGGTATTACTGTGCTAAATTGGCCTGCCAACTCTCCTGACCTGAACCCCATAGAGAATCTGTGGGATATTGGGAAGAGAAAGTTGAGAGACGCAAGACCCAACACTCTGGATGAGCTTAAGGCCGCTATCGAAGCATCCTGGGCCTCCATAACACCTCAGCAGTGCCACAGGCTGGTTGCCTCCATGCCACGCCGCATTGAAGCAGTCATTTCTGCAAAAGGATTCCCGACCAAGTATTGAGTGCATAACTGAACATAATTATTTGAAGGTTGACTTTTTTTGTATTAAAAACACTTTTCTTTTATTGGTCGGATGAAATATGCTAATTTTTTGAGATAGGATTTTTGGGTTTTCATGAGCTGTATGCCAAAATCATCAATATTAAAACAAGAAAAGGCTTGAACTACTTCAGTTGTGTGTAATGAATCTAAAATATATGAAAGTCTAATGTTTATCAGTACATTACAGAAAATAATGAACTTTATCACAATATGCTAATTTTTTGAGAAGGACCTGTACAGGGCATCCAGAAAGATTTCACAGCGCTTCATTTTTTCCATATTTTTTTTATGTTATAGCCTTATTCCAAAATGGATTAAATTAATTATTTGTCCTTAAAATTCTACAAACAATACAATGTGAAAGACATTTTTTGCACATTTATTAAAAATAAAAAATGAAAAAAATCCAATGTACATATAAGTATTCATAGCTTTTGCTCAAAACTTTGTTGAAGCACCTTTGGCACCAATTACAGCCTCAAGTCTTTTTGAGTATGATGCTACAAGCTTGGCACTCGTATTTTTGGGCAGTTTCTCCCATTCTTCTTTGCATGACCTCTCATCAGGTTGGATGGGGAGCATCGGTGCACAGCCATTTTCAGATCTCTCCAATGATGTTTAATCGGGTTTAAGTCTGGGCTCTGGCTGGGCCACTCAAGGAGATTATTATTATTATTATTATTATACAGGATTTATATAGCGCCAACAGTTTGCACAGCGCTTTACAACATCAGGGAAGACAGTACAATCACAATACAATTTAATACAGAGGGATCAGGGGGCCCTGCTCATTAGAGCTTACAGTCTAGGAGATTCACAGAGTTGTCCCGTAGCCACTGTTTTGTTATCTTGGCTGTGTGCTTAGGTCGTTGTCCTGTTGGAAGATGAACCTTTGCCTCAGTCTAATGTCCAGAGCGCTATGGAGCTGGTTTTAATCAAGCATGTCTGTGTACACAGCTGCATTCATCTTTCCCTCCATCCTGATAAGTCTCCCAGTTCCTGCCGCTGAAAAATGGGGATGGTATTGGCCAGGTGATGAGCGGTGCCTGGATTCCTCCAAGAAAAGATGATTGCCATTAAGGTCAAAGAGTTCAAACATTGTTTCAACAGAGCAGAAAATTTTTTTTCTCATGGTCTGAGAGTCCTTCAGGTGCCTTTTGGCAAACTCCAGATGGGCTGTCATGTGCCTTTTACTGAGAAGTGGTTTCCGTCTGGCCACTTTACCATACAGGCCTGATTGGTGGAGTGATGCAGAGATGGTTATTCTTTTGGAAGGTTCTCCTCTCTCAAAAGAGAAATGCTGGAGCTCTGTCAGAGTGACCATCGGTTTCTTGGTCACCTCCCTGACTAAGGCCCTTCCCACCCCGATCGCTCAGTTTGGCCAGGCAGTCCACTCCAGGAAAAGTTCTGGTGGTTCCATAATTCCTACATTTATGGATGATGGAGGCCACTGTGCTCATTGGGACCTTCAATGCTGCAGACATTTTTCTGTACCCTTCCCCAGATCTGTGCCTTCATACAATCCTGTCTCGGAGGTCTACAGACAGTTCCTTGGACTTCATGGCTTGGTTTGTGCTCTGACATGCACTGTTAACTGTGGGACCTTATATTGACAGGTGTGCGCCTTTCCAAATCATGTCCAATCAACTAAAATTACCACAGGTGGACTCCAATCAAGTTGGAGACATCTCAAGGATAATCAGTGGAAACAGGATGCACATGAGCTCAATTTTGAGTGTCATGGCAAAGGCTGTGAATACTTATGTACATGTGAATTTTTTATTTTGATAAATTTGCAAAGATTTCAAACAAACTACTTTTACATTGTTATTATGGGGTATTGTTTGTAGAATTTTGAGGAAAATAATACATTTAATCCATCTTGGGAAAAGGCTGTAACAAAATGTTGAAAAAGTGAAGTGCTCTGAAAACTTTCCAGATGCACTGTAAGTCATTCTCCTTCCAAATGGCTACTTGCAGCAAAGACAAACCTTCTCTTCTCTCTGAAGCCTCGTACACACGACCGATTTTCTCGTCGTTAAAAACACGTCGTTTTTTTCGACGAGATTCTTGTTAAGCTTGTCGATTTTCTCGTCAAGCTTTCCATGCGTACACACTGACAATTTCCAATTTCCTCGTTGTTCTCCGCGGTCACGTCCAGCACGTACGACGGCACTATAAAGGGGAAGATCTTTTTTCTTGGCGCCACCCCTTGGGCTGCTTTTGCTGATCTCGTGTTACCGCGTGTGAAGTAAAAGTTTGGGAAGAGACGATTCGCGCTTTTCAGTCTTCGTACTTTTCAGATCGTTTTCTGCGGTTCAGTTTGTGCTTGTGGGTTCGTATCTTGACTTTCAGGGCGTCTAGGCAGGTCGTATCTGTTTTACAGTGCGTTCTTGCCTGTTCGTTTCTGATTTTCAGTTCGTTATTCATAGGCCTTGCTGTTCTAAAGTGCGTTCTGTTCTGTACGTTCTGATAAGACGACCGTTTCTTAGCCATGTCGCCTGGACGTTCTCGTCGTCGAGTTCGTGCTGTGCGTGCGCTTGGTGTTGGTCTGCTTGTTTTGGACCAAGACCAGTCCATGAATGGTGTGAGGAGGAGTTCATGGACCAAGAATTGGTTGCTCCAGCGGGACCAATTCTGCCATATGCCTCTGCTGCGGGAGATCGTCGAGAATAATCGTGAGGACTACAGGAATTTTCTGCGGATGTTTGACCCCGTTTTTCAGGAACTGTTGGCTTTGGTGTCCCCCTATATTACCAGGAAGGACACCGTTATGCGGGAAGCCATCAGTGCTGAGCAGAGGCTCATCGCCACGTTGCGTTACCTGGCGACAGGGAGAAGTCTTCAGGACTTGAAGTTCACCACAGGCATCTCCCCCCAGGCTCTGGGCCTCATAATCCCAGACACCTGTTCTGCCATTATACAAGTCCTGCAGGAGGACTATATTAGGGTAAGTTTTCTCCCTTAACATCACATTTTATGTATTACATGTATGCTAATGTATTGTATTTCTTTCATCCTTCCCTAATTACCATGATTGTAATATGCTGAGAATGTCCCCTTTGTCCCCATGCATGCTGGAAGCTTTAGCTTGCCCCTTTTTTCTCCTCCATAAATATTTCCCTTCACTAACTTTTCCAGCAGGGGCGCCTGTTGCTCCAAATGTTTGGGGGTTCAAACCCCAATTTAGGAAATAAACTTCCTCCTTTTTTGCTCTGGTGCCTATTAAACGCCCCCAGTTGTCCCCTCTAATGCAGCCATTTTGTTCCCTCCAATGCAGCCATTTAGGCCCCTCTAATGCAGCCAGTTTCCCCCCAGCCCTGCACTTACCTTCTTGTGGTCAGCACCATCCTTCTTCTGTCCTTGATGTCTTCTCCTTCCCTTGATGTTGCATCAGCCAATCATGTTACCATTAAACAGACTTGGTGAACATGATTGGCAGAGCAGCCTGCCAGTGTTTCCCCAAGGAATGCCCCCCCCCCTGCGTCCCCTATTTTACTTTTAGGAAGCCAATTACATCCCTCAGGTTGGAATGTGCAAGACTATTTTACTACCTGTTTCTGCTATGCAATTTGAACCCCCTAAATGCCGCAATTACTCATATGTCGGTCGCTTTACAAGAGGCCATCCACCTGAATAGTGGGTGGCATAGACAATACATAGGTTCATGCAACACATGAACCTATGTATTGTTCTGAGTGATGGGCACAGGAGAGAGGGGGCAGTGCTCCAGCGCCCACTCTGGACGCACCGCCACTGCAATGCTATCCTGTGGCCAAACACATCTCCCCCCCCCCAAAATAATTCAGTAATGGCCCATCAGAGGGGGTGATGAATATGATAAATGAGCCTTCCATTATACTTATTTTAAACACCTTAATAAACGTAGAATTTGATTGATGTTGGCCTCTAATGTTTTTTCAGAGAATTTCCTTGTAATGTATGATTTTTGTATTCTAATATTATTTCATCTTGTTTCACTCCACAGCTTCCTTCCACGCCACAGGAATGGCAGACTGTGGCATCAGAGTTTGCCACGCGGTGGGACTTCCCCAACTGCGGTGGTGCCATAGATGGGAAGCACGTCCGCATCGTACCGCCACCCCGTTCTGGGTCCTACTACTACAATTACAAGGGGTTTCATAGCATTGTGCTGATGGCGGTGGTGTCAGCACGGTATGAATTCCTCTATGTTGATGTAGGGAAGAATGGCCGGATGTCCGATGGGGGATCCTTCATCCAGACGGAGTTTGCCCTCCGTCTCCAGAGTGACGACCTTGCATTGCCACCGGATGCAGGGAATATTGAAGGACTCCCCTTTGTTTTTTTGGCTGATGAAGCCTTCGGACTCGGACGGCATCTTATGAGGCCATTTCCACAGAGGACCCTGACCCCAGACAAGAGGGTGTTCAATTACCGGCTGGCCAGGGGCCGAAGAGTTGTCGAAAATGCCTTTGGCATAATGGCCAGCCGGTTCCGCCTTTTTATGACTTCAATACACTTGGCGGACTACAAAATAAACTATGTTGTATTATGCTGCTGTGTGCTACACAACTTTCTGAGCCAAAAATCAAATTCCTATATGGCCTCAGTTTTGCCAGAGGCTGGACTTTCCCCTGCAAATCCCCTGCCGGGCCTGGAATCTGCCCGTCCTGGCTTGCCCTCCCAAAATGCCTGTGAGGTTCGGGACAAATACATGGAGTATTTCACGGGTAGGGGGGCAATTCCTATGCCAGCCTATGTCTAAGGATCCAAATAAAAAGCTTGTTTAAACCTTTAATTATTTGTTCTTTCCTGTCTCCTAGTTTGTCTTAGTGCATTTGTAGTGCCAAGTGTATTTTACTTTAGTAACTAACAACCATTTCACTATGTAACCTTACAAAATAACCAAATAAGCTTAGAGGGTATTATAAAAAGAAGCTACACGTTGTTTGTGGTCAAATATTTTACTCTGTGCACATTCTCACCATTTTTAGTTTTTTCTGTTTTTTTGGGTTGGCCTGGCCACAACCCGGCAATTTTTTGCTTATGAAAATACAAAAATAACAGTTGCATTCCAAAAATTACAACATTGGATACCTCTGAGCAATCTGAGACATTCACTTACACAAACTATGTCTCTATGTGCCCGTCCTAATATGGGGTCCTGCCACCCCTTGCCCAGCCAAAAATTGAATATGCACACATTTGGGATTTTTTTCATCTAGGAAGTTTACAATCCTGATCCCTATTGTCAACATGTGCTATCTGCCATCAGGGGTGATCAATGGACGTGTTTTGGGGGTGCAACCCCTTCCTCAGTTCACCAACTTTAGATACGAGGAAGGGGTTGCACCCCCAAAAGACGTACATGGATATCCCCTGATGGCAGATAGCACATGTTGACACACTGTGTGCAGATTCAATTTTTAGCTGGTGTGATTGTCAAAAATATTCTAAAAAGTGCAATAACAAACATGTAAAAACAAATGTGTTTGGATGGCTTATTGAATTCTCCCCAAAACATCGAGAATGTCTTTAAATGTTTGTTCCATCACATGGATTCTTTGTTTAATTAGGTCCAGTTCCGTGCTACATTCCATCACTTGCTGGATGAGGCGGAGGGCACTGTCAGCAGAGAACCGTGTACTATCCTTCACAACATTTATATCCCCTAAAAACAAAAAACAAAAGGTATTATAACTCTGCAGGCCTACATCTCTTACCTGAAGCTGTGGTGACAGATACTGACCTGTTGTGGTGACCAGATCCACAACGTCATCCACCTCTCCTTCCTGCACTTCTCCTTCCTCCACCTCAACTTCCTGCACATCTTTCGTTTGTGGGTCTTTGGGAGTTTGGGGTTGCTTGGAAGTTGTGGGGTGCATGTGCTCCCTGGAGTGTTCTCATCCCAGTCTTCTCTCCCCTATGAGAATCAAACAAAAGGTCTATTTATCACACTGTAAATCTCAATGTTAAAATAAAAACAGGCTAAATTGCTTGGAAGTGTGGTACAAGTGTGTGTTTGGGCGGAATTTAAAGAATAATGCATTATTTATGACCAAGAATATGTTTAGTATTCACCTTTGGATGTAATTTATTTGACATGGAGGCACCACAAAAATTCACTGATGCACCTGTGTGGGACACCCAAAAAAGGCGGGTCTGGTGGCCCACACTATAGTGCTCCAAAGTACAGATGTGGAAGCAGCTGCTGAGTGTCCTCTCCTTTACACTGATAAAAGTTAGCATTTCATTCTCTTTACAAACACATCATCTAGCCTAAAAATTTCGCCACAATATGTGAGCAAAAATGGCAGATGTCTAATTACTTTTGTGGCTCTAAAATAAGCCAAAACCGTGGATAGTGGCCGAACGAAGTGTCGGTAACGTAACGAACGATTACTGTGCCCAACCAAGTTCAAAATATTACATTTTGGAAGGGAGTCCAATATGGGAAACCAAAATAAAGAGCAACATGTAAGTTTAGAAAAAGATTAATAGCAGAAAAGTCTACATTTTACTTACTTTTAGCGAGCATTCTCTTTATGCTCCTCATCTGCTCTGGCTCCCTCAGTTTGAGGTCTGACCACCTCTTTCTGAGCTGCTCATTTGAGCGTTTCACCCCGAAATTCGCCTTCAGACTCTTCACGACTTTAGTGAGGATTTTGGCCTTCCTTCTATTTGGTTTGCTATATGGCCCATGCTTTGCATCATAATCAGACTTGAGCAAGATGTCCACCATCTCCGCCAAAGACATATTTGATGCCTTGAATCTCCTCCTTGATCGTGACGTTTCCTCGGTCTCCGGGCTTGTCTCCTCCTCGTTAGTTGCGGAATTATCAGACACCTGCTGTAACTCCGCCATATCTGTCTGCGCGCCGAAAGAGAAGGGGCGGGGAAAAGATGTTAGTTAGAACGTCATGGGCGGGCGACGTGTTCGTATTTTGACGCATGCGTGGTGTGTATATAGCAAACACACATGTGACTATAGTACGTTCGGTGTGCGGAGAGAGGAGTTCAAGTGACGGACGTGCGAACGAAGGTATGTGATTTTGTGACTTGTACAAATTGTTGGCCTATACTGTCTTGAGAATGTTGGAGGATATATATGGTGACTAGGATGTTAAGGAGGTTAGACTGTTTGCCTCACATTAGTTATATATAATTTATTTAACTTGCAGATACAATATGAATGTCTTTATAAGCGACAAGGATTTCCTGGCGGAATTTATTGACCGGGTAAGGGAGCTGCCGGCTCTGTGGGAGACGAAAAACCCCATCCACAAAAAAAGAGGGGTGAGAGAAGCAGCGCTGGAGAAGCTGCTCCCATTTGTGCATACCAAGGTGCCCACAGCCACAGCAAAACAAGTGGACACTAAAATTGGCAGCTTGAGAGGTACCTACAGGACTGAACGCTCTAAGGTGCTGGCTTCTCAGAGGTCAGGAGCAGAAGCAGGTGATGTTTATGTCCCGATTTTGTGGTACTACAACAGGATGTCCTTCCTGGATGACAACATTGAGACAAGGCCATCACTCTCCACTCTTCCCCCCAGACTTCCCTGCAGCCAACCTGAGCCTTCTCTGGAGCAAGAGGAGGCAGCCATCCTGGATGATCCTGATTTGGCCATCTGGAGCCAGGTATAGTATTAAGTGAAAATGTATTGGGATAAACTTAATGTTTGACAAATATGTCAAGATGACAAACATAAAATATTTTGGATTCCACAAGTGAAATCAAGATCTGTAGACATTAGTCTGCACTTAATTGGGTGCTAAATAGTCAATCTGATGTAGTGGTAAATTTAAAGCAAGGATTTATGGATTTACATTCTAATTTCTTCAATCAGGATTACAAAGTTTGATGCAAAGATTAAACCAACATATTAAACTATGTCCCTTTTTCATACACAGGATGAAATCAGCCAGGAGGAGGGTCTGGAAACTGTCAGGCAGGAGGAGGAAGGGCCCAGTGGCAGCCAGGAGGTGGCAGGGCCCAGTGGCAGCCAGGAGGTGGCAGGGCCCAGTGGCAGACAGGAGGTGGCAGGGCCCAGTGGCAGACAGGAGGTGGCAGGGCAAAGGAGAAGCACCAGATCCCAGGTGCCTCCCATCCGGCTTCCCAAAAGAGGCAGGAGGGACAGGAGCACGAGTGAGGCAGCAATGGCCCTTATTCGTGAGGCCCATGCCACCCTCCAGGAGCCCACATCCCCTGAAGAGGCCATTGCCGGCCTAGTGGAGGCTAAGTTCAAGGTGATGAGCATGGAGCAACGCCTCCTATGCGAGCCCCTGCTCATCACCTTGCTCAACAAGGGGGTGATGGAGAAAATTACCCCCAATACCGCCATATGTGAGGTGGCACAACTGACCCAACCTCAACCTCCACCTCCCCCTTCTTCTGCCCCACCCCCTTCTGCTACACCTCCACCTTCTTCTTCTGCCCCACCCCTTCTGCTACACCTCCACCTTCTTCTTCTGCCCCACCCCCTTCTGCTACACCTCCCCCTTCTTCTTCTGCCCCACCCCCTTCTGCTACACCTCCACCTTCTTCTTCTGCCCCACCCCCTTCTGCTACACCTCCCCCTTCTTCTTCTGCCCCACCCCCTTCTGCTACACCTCCACCTTCTTCTTCTGCCCCACCCCCTTCTGCTACACCTCCACCTTCTTCTTCTGCCCCACCCCCTTCTGCTACATCTCCTCCTCCTCCTCCTGACAGGAGTACCCCTCCAGTGGCCCAGCCTCCAGCCAAACGAAGAAGGAAGGCTGCAGGGAAGGCTTCAGGGAAGGTTGCAGGGAAGGTTGCCAGGAAGAAGAGGAAGTGATGGCCTTGCTTCATTGTGGTCGGACAGAAGGCAGCCTGTTGTAGTACCACACACTTGGGACATATATATCACCTGCTGCTGTTCCTGACCTCTGGGAGGCCAGCATCAGATTGTGTTCAGAAATGTTGGCCTTCTCAAGGTCCCAATTTTAGGGTCCACACAGGGTTGCTGTGTGCTCTGGGGTCCCTGGGATGCACAAATGGCAGCAGGTTCTCCAGCGCTGCCTTCTCTTTATTTTATTTCGAAACATGAATAAATGTGATTTTTGTTTAAGTTCATACTTGACTATGTGTATTTGTAAAAATTAAAAATCTAGCTTTGGAGTAAGCAGATACATTTGACTGACAAAAAAAGGGACAGATATCAACCCCCCAAAAGAATAACTAAATCTGATTTGCAAAAAAACATGGTGGAAAATTTAACTAATATAGATTCCAAAATTAAATGGGAGATCGCTATCAAAACATTGCGAAATTATAATTAACATCATTTTGAAAAATATAACCATTTAAATTATTCCTAAAAACTTGCACGATATAATACACATAAATCTTCTTAAGAGCAGCATGAAAAAGGTTAAAAAAAAATAGTCATAACTCTGTGTGAATATCAGCAGCAAAAGAAGGTCACTCGTTTTGATTAATGTAACATTCTAACGAAGATTTCAATGCAGAACATTTAAACGATGCAATAATTTTGAGCGTGACGAATGTGCTCTCTCCATTACGAAGGCTTGTTTTACCAGAAGATGCGCTCCCGTCTCATAGTTGCTTGTGAGCATGCGCGCTTTTGGAAGAGTCGTAAAAGCATACACACGAACCATTTTCTCGTCACAAAACAGGCCGACGAGAAACACGACGAGGAAATCTGGAATCCTGACGAGAAAATAGAGAGCAGGTTCTCTATTTTCTCGTCGAGATTCTCGGCAATTTTCTCGTCGTAAAACCATACACACGAACGTTTTTCTCGACAAAAAAGCTCTCGCGGCACTTTTCTTGACGGTTTTGGATGAGAAAATCGGTCGTGTGTACGAGGCCTCAGAAGCTGAACAGGGCAACTGAAAAGCGAAGGGTGAGGCCAGTAGTTAAGTCCCCGCAAGCAGTGACTTTAAAATTAAAACTAAGGCCCCTTTCACACGGGAGCCTCCGTTTGCTCAACAGGGGACTGCTCCGCTGATCCCCGCTGAGCAGGCGGTTGACAGGTCAATCTCCGCTCACTGTGCAGAGCGGAGACAAACACAGTCTGTTTTCATCTGATCCTATCCGATCCGCCAGACCAGTGCCGATCCTGACCTCTCTGGGGCCCTAAGCAAAATTCTGCTAAGGGGCCTTTTACCTGACCCGTGATGCCTTGAGCTATGTAAACCATTTGCCATTGCCACACAGTTAGCAGTTAACCCCTTCTGTGCCAGTGTCATTAGTACAATAAAAGTGCATATTTTTAGCATTGATCACTGTAATAATGTGACTGGTTCCCAAAAGTGTCAGTGTATAATATGCTCACTGCAATATTGCAGTTCTGCTATAAGTCGCTGATCGCCGTCATTACTAGTAAAAAATAAATAAAAAATTGTATATGTGTATATATATATGTAGCGGGTATTTGAATTTAGGGGAAGCATCTGGGTGGTAGTGTAACCCAGATGCACTGATTGCTAGGGGATCTGAGGCCCTTTTATGGTTCTTGGAGGACTCTGGTGGTGTGAGGTTCCCTGGGCCTATAGGTGGCGTTGTTGCCGGGGGCCGGAGGTGAACTCACACCGCAGGACTGTGCCTTTTTGTCCTCTCCTGGAGCTGGTACAGCGGGTCGGGGAACCCGCTGTGACGCAAAGGGAGAGGAGATAAAGGGGGCGGACGCCCTTACCACGGGGTTGAGAGTGTAGAGTCGGAGGACGTGGCCGCACCCAGGCACCTTCAGCTTGGGTGCTGGCATCCCAGTGTTCCGGGCCCAGGTCCCTTTGACCTGGTCGGAGCGGAGATGGAGTCCATCTCAGGCACCTTTAGCCTGGGGTGAGGTACTATGTCAAATGCCTGGGGCTCAGTACCTTCGACTGAGTTCCGCGAGGAAGGAGTAATCCGAGGGGGCCCTAACTCCTTCGGTGCCCCTGTCTGAGTTCGTGAGGTCTGGTGTGCAGAACTTCTCTGGAGAGTCCGGCGCAGCATCGCTGGTGACAGAGAGGCCTCCGGTATCTCCCTTGGATGGATATCCTTCCCCTGACAGGGGCCGTGCTAGCGAAGGTAATCCACGTTCTATTTCACATAGTCAGTGGCAGTGACTATTCGACACTGGTGATACCACAGTGGTTGGCAAGAGAAGGGAAAGGATTGTGCCTCGACCTATTCCCGTTAAGACTAAGTTGTTGCAAAAGAATCCAACTTAACTGTGCTGTGTGTTTATTCGCTGAGAAGAATAAAACTGTGTTGGACCTATTCACTGTGTGGAACTCTGGTTACTAGGAGCAAAGGAGTCAGGGACGAAGTACAGGACTTGACTCTAGGACACCTACACAAAGCCCGATCTTTCCGGCCTTCACCTCTTCACTATGGAGGACATGGGCCGTGGTGTATCTCATTCCTCCCCCCAGCACTAACACCCCTAGACAAAGAAAGACAAGCTGAGAATTAGAAGGGGTGAGAGGGGTGAGGTCGCTACATATATATATATATATATATATATATATATTAGGGCTGTTACTGATTAAAATTTTCATGTTCGATCAATCGTTTTTTGTTTTTTTTTATCGATTAATCGACTAATTTCAATTAATTATAATGCACATACAGATCCAACTACCTTTAGCTGATCTCCTTGCAGGCCGATTCCCAGTGCAGCTACCAACCACTGGAAAAATCGATTGCAGGATACAAAAAACACACAAAAGGCAGCGCTCGATGGGAATAGCATTAAAAATAGTCTTCAAGTAGGTAACAAAATAAATATTGCACTGGAGATAAAATCGATGTAGCTACATAAACTTTAAAAATGGTGCGAGTAATACCAAACGGTAGCAAAAGCAGTCATAAAAACATGTAGCCAAGTATGATACTGGTATAAAAATGTGTACAACGATACCACTGCTGAATCCAGATGAGGAGGGGCTAACATCAGTCTGTCGGCATGTAGATGTCCCATTAAGGGAACTATCACAACTCCCAGTGGATGGCTGTAGAATCCCAGGTTGATAGAGGGAAGTGATAGAGGGAAGTGTAACAGTCCTTGCGTGTGACAGATAGTAAGGTCCCGCCGACATGCAGATATGAAGGCACAGCAAAGGAACCCTTCAGATGGACACAGCAAGCCCCGCCGGTGTCCGCGACGTCACCGGATCTCCCTGAAGACCCGGAAGCCGGCGCAGAGGTGAGTACCGATCAAAAGAATTTTGATAGATCAAAAGAATTTTGATCGATCAAAACAATTAATCGATTAATCGAGGAATTAATAGTTAATTTCCACTGCCCTAATATATATATATATATATTAGTTTGTAGACGCTATAACTTTTGTGCAAACCAATCAATATTTAGACATGTGCATTCTTTTTCGTCCGAATGCATTTTCGTCCGAATTTCAGCTATTTTCGTTATCGTTTTAACAAACGAAAACGAAAGCACAGAATCCAAAAACCGAAAGATCCGACATAAACAAATGCTTTATTTTCGTTTTCGTTGCTACAACAGTTCGATATAGATAGGAGATTCGACGTGATGCTGACAATAACAATCTGTGTCTATCGAACCTGTGGTCGAATGTGCCTAACCATAACTCTATTAGTCCAAGATTATTCTACATAGGAGAGAAAAGATTCGACATTATAGAGAGAAAAGATTCGACATAGGAGAGAAAGATTCGACATAGGAGAGAAAAGATTCAACATTATAGAGAGAAAAGATTCGACATAGGAGAGAAAGATTCGACATAGGAGAGAAAAGAATCGACATTATAGAGAGAAAAGATTCGACATAGGAGAGAAAGATTCGACATAGGAGAGAAAAGATTCGACATAGGAGAGAAAAGATTTGACATAGGAGAGAAAAGATTTGACATAGGAGAGAAAAGATTCGACATTATAGAGAGAAAAGATTTGACATAGGAGAGAAAAGATTCGACATAGGAGAGAAAAGATTCGACATAGGAGAGAAAAGATTTGTTATTATAGAGAGAAAAGATTCGACATAGAGAGAAAAGATCACTGCTGGAATTGGGTGGGGGAAGTAAAATAAAAATAAAGTTGATGATGAATGTTATTGGCTGATTGTAACCAAAGAGGAGGAGCAGTAAAATAGCTAGAATGACGAAGATTCGACAAAGCATCGAAAGTTAGAAGATTCGACGGTGCAGCAAAACTGTACGACGCTGCAATCGTACATTTCCGGTCAAATGCATCCGCCCATAGGCTATAGAAGAATTCTAATGTTGGTTGACTAGTAATAGTAATGAATAAATATAATTATTACTAGTCATACAACATTAGAATTCTTCTATAGCTTGTGGGCGGAACATTCGACCGGAAATGTATGATTGCAGCGTCGTACAGTTTCACTGCTCCGTCGAATCTTCTTTGAACATTCGACAGACACCATAAGCCTTCAATGACAGATTCGACCTTAATTAATTCAGATTTTCGGACGAATGCAATTTCTAACGAAAAACGAAATAAATAAAAACGAATTTCGGGAGTAACTAAATAAATTTATTTTTCGGACGAAAACGAAATTCCGAAACGAAATATTTCAGTGTGCACATGTCTAATCAATATACGCTTATTGGGATTTTTTTACCAAAAGTATATAACAGAATACATATTTGCCTAAATTAATGAAGACATTTGATTTGACATTTTCTTATTGGATGCTTTATAGCAAAAAGGGAAATATTGGTTTTTTTTCAAAATTGTCTTTTTTTGTTTATAGCGCAATAAATAAAAACCACAGAGGTGATCAAATACCACCAAAAGAAAGCTCTATTTGTGGGGGGGAAAAAGGACATATTGCAAAAAATAGCCTGGTCAGAAAGGGGGTAAACCTTCCAGAGCTGAAGTGGTTAAAGTAATTTTCAATTCAAGTCTTGTTTAAAAAATTTAAAATAAATAAAAAAACACACACACACAGTGTGTGTGTGTGTGTGAGTGTGTGTTTTTTTATTTACACACACACCCCAGTTCAGTGATCTGTGCCCACAGGACAGTGACCCGTTACAGTGTAATGGTGCACTCTAATGGGAACACCTGATCATCATTTGGGTACTGACTGTACTGATCTGGGGGGGTATTCTAATGATTGCAGTGCCAGTGCCCAGGGAAAATCAGAGTGCCAAGAATAGTTCACAGGGCAGGATTCCTCTTACTCCAGACTTCAGATTAGGCTGCCTGCTGCTGACATAGATCAAATGAGACTGAGGAATGCAAAGTAGAGTCTCACTCCCCCCTCCCCCTCTCCAGGCTCACTCAGCAGCAGCTCACATATGAAAAGAAAAGTCAGCAGCAACCAGCCTTCAAATGCTTCCTCCTCCTCCTCCACGGACCAACAACAGGAATCCCCCCTGCTCTTGTCAGATGTGACGTCTTACTAGTACAGCAGACTCAGTCAGCTCTCTGCATACAGAAAGTCTGCTCCCTCCCCAGCGGTCTGCCATGTAAAGAAACACAGCCAGCAGTCTTTCTCTCTCTCTCTCTCTCAAACCCTTCAGTTGCGCGCCAAATGCAGAGGCACCACCTGTCACAGGGTCTTTTATAAGGTAGCACCTCTGCACAACACTCTGGATCAATCCACCCCCCTCTCAGCCGGATCTAACTATCAGCGGCCTTTGCGGCTGTATCCCTCCTCTTCAAAGAAGAGTCCACAGCCAAGCAAGACAGGATTCACATCATGTAAAATATATTTTTTCTTTAAATGTACAAATTTTATGGCAATATCTCAGTGAAATTTTGGGGGGTCCTAGCGCCGCCCCTGGGAGGCGGGGCCTCGAGTAATTTGCGGGGCCCTACACAGCTTGCGTAGTGAGCATATAGGGTGGATCGGCTCTGCTCCAGACAGATGGTAAATAGGACCAACATCTGTCTGGATTTTGTGGACAGGATCGGATAGTGGCGGATGTCAGCAGACATGTCACCGCTGACATCCGCCGCTCCATAGGGAAGATTGCAAGGTCCAATGAGATCCGCCTGAAAAACTGACAGGCGGACCTGATCGGACAGCCCATGTGAAAGGCGCTTAACCTAAAACTCAAATGGCCTCAAACTGGACCAGCATAAAATGTAGACATGTGCAATTAATTTTGTTACGAATCGAAATTCGGGTGAAATTTTAGTTATTCAGAGATTCAGATATATCCAAATTTCCAAATTACAAGTATAATAAATTTAACCGAATCTGAAATAAGTTATAATGAAAGAAATTATCCAAATTTGAAAATGAATTTGAATTCAAAATGGAAACACATTGTAATAAATACAGTAAGGCAAAAAAGTTAAATAAGATGATGATTCCTACTTAGGCTGCTTTATAAAATAGAATAGAAAAGAACACACCAGAATAAAATAGAAAAAAAAATAGAATAGAATAAATATAGCCATCATCCGAAATCCTAATTTTGAATAAATTAGAATCTAGAATAAGTTCGAAATGTTTTGAAAATAACGAATATACAAAACAAAACCAAATATACAAGACAAATTCCGAAAATGAATCATTCTAACATAACGAATATGACGAAACAAAACTATTAATTGAACAAACTAATCCGAAATGCGTTTCTTGTTGTGCACATCTCTACTCAAATGTTGCACTCTTAAAGCAGAACTAAACACATCAACTTCACGGTTTCAAAAAACAGTTACGTTCCCAGCCTGCTGGGATTTCTAACTGTCACATCTGGTTGTGTTCTCATCCAAACTGTCAAACCATCACTTGGCTGGTGTCATAACTGATCACTTAACAGACCATTACCCCGAGCACCAAAGTCAAAAGTCTCGGAGTCATCTTTGACTCTGAGATGTCGATGGACGCTCAAATAGGATCAGTAATCAGCGGATCTCACCATCTCCTCCGCCTGCTGCACAGACTCATTCCCTTCATCCCAGAAGAGGACACAGCAGTAGTAGTTGGATCAATTATCAACTCCCGACTCGACTACGCAAATGCCCTCTACCTCGGACTACCCAAATACCAGATTTTGCGCCTACAAGTCGTCCAGAACACGGCAGCCAGACTGATAACAGGAAAAAAAACATGGGAACCCATCACCCCTTCATTGAGGATCCTGCATTGGCTAACCGTAAAGGATCGGGTCACTTTCAAGACCCTCTGTCTCATCCACAAGTGCATACAAGGAATTGCTCCTCAATATTTATGCGAGAAGATAAAGCACTACACCCCCAATCACACTCTCCGATCAACCAACCAAAATCTCCTTCACATCCCCAAGTATGGAACGCTCTACCCACGGACATCCGTATGGAAGAAAACCATCGGGCCTTCAGGAAAAAACTTAAGACCCACCTCTTCTGATGGATCATGAAGTCACTGGATGCAAAGCGCCTTGAGGTGATTTAGTTCGCATTTGTTAGCGCTATATGAGTTTTTCACTCACTCACTCACTCACATATGCAGCATCATGGCATTTACAGATCAAACAAAAGCTAAGTGGGCAGCTTCCTTGGCTGAAAAGGATGAGGAGATTTAGTTCTGCTTTAAGAACAGAAAAATACTTTGTTTCTTTCTCTGCCTTATGCCTCGTACACACGATCCGATTATCGGATGATAAAAATCGTTTTCGGATTGAGTGTTCGATAATCTGATTATTAGTACACAGCTTTCGACAGCCGATCACGACAGTCCATCCAACAAAATCCGAAGATACAAACACAAAAACTTTCCTCGGACGACAGCCCATCGTACGACAATCGTTTAATCAGTACAGTATGCGTCCGCTAAAAATTGATAGACGAACACCACACATGATTGGAAAAACGAAAATAAACCAGGAGATGGAAGAATGTAAACAATGTTCGTACCGCGTATATACATTCCTTCTGTAACGTTCTCTGTTCGGTAAGAGAACAAGCGAAATGATACGTCTGGAGAGCAATACAAGAATATGTCTGTAAACTACGAACGGATAGCCAAAAGGCGTGGCAGACACAGGGGTCACGCATATTTGACATCATTTCCGATACGTAGCTACGCACACCGGAAGGTTTTTCCAGAATCGTACGACAAAAATCGAACTTTTTGTAGAGCACATTTTGCACTGTTGTATTCGATAATAGCTTTGTGCAACAAAATGCGAACGATATGTTGTATGATAATCGGATCGTGTGTACGAGGCATTAGGCCCCTTTCACACACGTGAACTGTTAATTTCATCAGTTCAGTCATGTCAGAACGGATGAAGTATTCATCAGCTTTTCATTAGTTTTCATCAGTTTTTTTTACATCCACTACCAATGCAAAAAACTGATAAAAAATTGACCATTTGTCAGTTTACATCCGTTTTTCGTCCGATACGTTTTTTCAATGGAAGAAAAATAGAGTTTTGATCAGTTTTAAAAAACGGATAATGACGGATGCAGATGTAAATGGATGAATGATCATCCATTTACATCCGTTTTTCTATAGAGATGCATTGATGTCTGTTTTTCATCTGTCAACAGATGGAGGAAAAACTGACAAACAGACAGCATGTGTGAAAGTGGAAAAAAAAAATGGTTAGGAAAATTACAATCACCAAAGGAATAGCTGTGTCCTTTGCAAATCCAATCACTAAAATTGCACACACTAAAACTTCTAAAGTCAATATGATAAACTCTGCAATTTTTTTTTAAAGAATACCTGGCTATTCTGTCATGAAGCTTCTGCAATGGAGACTACAAGTTGCCTATTTTACCATGCCACATTTGGAATCCCACCCTGAGAAATTTCCTGCAGCCATCATGGGAGTGCATGAATGTATACAGGAAGTTGCTCCAAAGAGGCTGGGGGGAGATCAGCAGTACAGGAATGCAACAAAGAAGGAGAAGGGTAAAAACATGTATTTTTTATGATCCAAAATGTTTTAAATGTCATTCATTTAGGGTATATTTTCAATGCTAATGGTTCATGTTTAACTGGACCTTTAAAAAGAGAACTGCAAAGTAAAAAAAATAACCAAAGCAGAAAAGAGAGTTGAGCTGACTATACTAATATAAAGATAAATCTAAAAATAATCCTACATTATATCCCAAAACTTGGTCTCCTATCCACTTGGGACGCAAACCTCATAACCTCGCTGACCATGACAGATATTATCTTGACAAATCCTGGAGACAGACTGGAAGCTAATGTTCAAATCCCATTTATTTCATTTTTTTGGGAAGTGGAAGTCATGGATATGATCGCTTGGTTTAAATTACCAGTAAACCATCTGTAAATTATGGCCCATAGAAAATTCTATGTGGTAATAAATCTCACATGCATGTCTCATGGAGATAATGTATTTTTAAGCAGATGGTGGCAATGGCAAGTCAGGCAGTTTTCTACTGTGCACTTATTATTCCCTTTCCCTCTGTCAAGCAGAATATCTTTAAAGGAAGTGTATTTTTGGAAAATCCCAAGCAAAACATGAAATTTACCAAGAGAAATGTTAAATGAACTAAGAATTGGACTTTTGACGGCACATGAATAGATAGTGTAAAAATCTATAGGTATTTATTTTAGAAAAGTAGTAAAAAAGTACATACCGTATTTATCGGCGTATAACACGCACCGGCGTATAACACGCACCCCAAGTTTAGGAGGGAATTTTAAGGAAAAAAACTTTTAGGAGGGAAATTCAAGGAAAAAAAACTTACATTTAAATGCAGCATGCAGCCTTGCCCAGTGTCCATCTGCAGCCTTGCCCAGTGTCCATCTGTCCATCTGCAGCCGTGCCCAGTGTCCATCTGTCCATCTGCAGCCTTGCCCAGTGTCCATCTGTCCATCTGCAGCCGTGCCCAGTGTCCATCTGTCCATCTGCAGCCGTGCCCAGTGTCCATCTGTCCATCTGCAGCCGTGCCCAGTGTCCATCTGTCCATCTGCAGCCTTGCCCAGTGCCTTTGCGATCGTGTCAGTCCCGGCGGTTTTTAAAATTTGGCGCCGATTTCTGTGGAGAGGAGCGAGCGGGGCCGAGTGTACTTCGGCTAGACTCGGCTCCTCTCGCAGTTCCGCCCATCTCCACTGACTGCGCCGCTGACGGAGAAAGCCGAGTGTACTTCGGCTAGACTCGGCTCTGCTCACAGTCACAGGCAGGACTGTGAGAGGAGCCGAGACTAGCCGAAGTACACTCGGCTTTCTCTATGTCAGCGGCGCAGTCAGAGATGGGCGGGACTGCGAGAGGAGCCGAGTAAAGCCGATTGTACTTCGGCTTCGGCTCCGCTCGCTCCTCTCGCTCGTTTTCAGCAGGGGAATTTGACGGAGTATCGGCGTATAACACGCACCCACGATTTTCCCCTGATTTTAAGGGGAAAAAAGTGTGTGTTATACGCCGATAAATACGGTACACAGTGTCCTGTCCCCTTTTTTTGTAATGAGTACCAGTGTTGTGTTTTTTTTTTTTTTTTTTTCCCATAACTTGTTTTCAAGACTTTCGCACAGAGGACCCCTTTTTTTGAGATTTATAGCATAATTTGCAAGGATGTGCTTTATTGCATTGGAATTTTGCAAATTTAGTACATATCCTGTCCTTTGGTGCGTTAGACTTGAAACATGAGCCTGTCTGCACAGTGTCCTGTCCCTTTTTTCTAATGAGTATCATTGGTGTTTCTTGTCCTCCAGAGGATTTTTGGAGATCAATCATTGTGAGGCCAAGCATCATTGTATCTGTTCTACCTCTGTTTACATCTACCTTTGTATACATATTTGTAAACACATATTTGTAAACCTTTTTTATTTTGATTTTTTCAAATCAATGATGGCCAATTACTCCAATCATTTGTCGCCGTGTTTGTATGGACGTAACTCTAATGTAATATATCTACATAGGATAAAAATATCCTTTTGATTTTTTTCAATTTTTGATATTATATTTTTTTATATTTTTTACATTTTTGTTTCTTTATAAATGCCCATACACCACGACGACAATTTTCGAGCTATTATCAACTATCAGTCCTCGGACTAATAGTAATTCCGTTCTTAATACATTCCGTGATTATGAGCATCGGCTTCCAGTACTTAGGTACCATAGTGTCTATGCACATGCCCGGCCACCATGCACACTTCTATATGTTCATATATTATTAAATTTTTGATTTTGGATAAGTGCGGTGATTGACATGTGCATACGCACTATTTTAACAGATTCCCTTGACAATTAAGGTTAATATCATGATTTTATTATTATTTGAATATTGGGTTTACATCTTAAACCGCAGAGATGAGGGTACATCTATGCAAAGATGCATGGTCATCCTGCTAGATAGTATTGTGTGTGGTTCAATACCATTTCCCTATATGGATCTGAACATCCGAATTTCCTTACACACATTTTCATGTACCCCCTTGCATGATTTTATTTTATATTATCGTGCATATCTTTGTACATTCTTATACTCATTTATTACACATTTCTTATTTATGTTTATGTTTAAAGTTGAAAGTCCAAGGTTCATGTGTGCATACAGGAGAGACATGTGTCTCCGGTAAATGCATATATTCACACATGATATTTATTTGAATTTTATTGATTTATCCATGTTTATTTTGTTCTATGGCATATTGTATTATATCCATTGACCCATTACAAGGTGGATTATATTATATTATATGGCACATTTATAGACATTCATATATGGACATTTCTTTACACTTTATACACACACATATATCTCCTTCATGATCACTTATCATTTATTTATTCATATTTATCATTCTTCACATTTCCCTATGTAATTGTCACACAGTCTGTTTGGCAGTAGCACGCATTGTGCACATTTTGTGCATTTAAATTTTATTATTTATTAATTAATTCATCATTATGGTTTGTTGGAGTATTTGTAAATTACTATTATTATTATTTCAATTCACACGAATATCACATAATAATTATTTCACATACATGAATATATTTACATCTATGGCTCACCATCTCCAAAAAACATTTTCACATTTTCACTTTTCATTTATTTTTTCATTTAAAAAGATTTTTCCGTTCATTTTTTGAACTCAATTAATTGACATTCATACTTATCACTGTCATATTCATTCACTTTAAATAATATATAGACACACTTTGGTGTGTCTATGTTTAAGCATTAAGTGTTTAGTTTATAATTTATACACATTTTGTAATTTTGTATTTTTGTGAATGGTCTTCAAAAGAGTGCTATTCCCTTCCCCCCTCTCCCTTTCTTGGGAGTGCCGGAATCAAACATAAGGTTATCCCAGTCAGCTGTGTTCTTTCAGTACTGATTGGTGTAAAGTTACTTTATTTTTCATTTATACCTCTATTGATTCCCACACACCCTAGCTATGAGTAAGCGTCAATTCGTGACGTGAAACGCGTTAGCCACCCTTCCCTGCATGCACACCATCTGCATTTGTTGTTTTGGATTTATGGATTTATTTTGAATTTGGATTTTTTACCTGAAATTTTGGAATAAATAACTGTCTATACAGAGTGCGGCAGTCCAGGGTTTCTTTTTCTCCCATAAATACAATGGATGCGAACGTTCGAATTCTAAAGTGCTAATTATAACAACTATTATGCATGTTATTGTCCTAAAAAGGGTTTGGGAACCCGGGTTCTGCACCAGGGGACATGTATCAATGCAAAAAGAAGTTTTAAAAACGGTCGTTTTTCGGGAGCAGTCATTTTAATGATGCATAAAGTGAAAAAAAAAAAGTCAAATATTCCTTTAAATATCGTACCTGGGGGGTGTCTAAAGTATGCCTGTGAAGTGCCACGTGTTTCCCGTGTTTAGAACTGTCCCTGCACAAAATGACACTTCTAAAGGAAAAAAAAGCCATTTAAAACTGCTTGCGGCTTTAATGTAATGTCTGGTCCCGGTAATATGGATGAAATTCTTTAAGAAAAATGGCATAGCTACCCCATGACCCCCCCCCTACCCCAGCCCATTACCAGCCCCTTTGGGTCTTGTATGGATATTAAGGGGAACCCCGCACATAAAATAAAAAAGGCCCTATATACTCTGAACAGCCCTATACAGGCGGTGCATACAAGACAGGGACTGTAGGTTTGTTCTTATGTAGAGTCTGTTTGTAATTTTGAACAGGTACATTGTTGAAGTGTAGCTCCAGACCAAAAATCTATTTTTAAACTTTTTGGAAAACATAGGTAAGGGTTATCACCCCTGTAACATTTGTTTTGCTGTCTGTGCCCCTGTTCAGAACATTTCACCTCACTTTCCGTCCCAATGACAACTCTTTTTGAAATGTGGTCTTTTTCTTGAAACAAGGATTGCTGATAAAGCATCAGTACAGAGGAGACACCTTTCTCCCATATTTATTCTTACAGGAGAGAATTTTCCTTCCTAGTGGTAGATTTCCTCTCACTTCCTGTTGTCTTCTTGCGTTTGCAAGTAGGAGTCGTTTGTAAGTTGGATGTTTGAAAGTAGGGACCTGCCGTATATACTCTGCAGAAATAGGCCCCTTAGTTGTTGGTGTTGGCACAACACTGTAAGCACTCACAGTTACTCTTGGTTGGTGCTGGAACGCCCTGCTGTCAACTATTATATCAGGAATTTTAATTACATATAATTGTTGAACAGTGGTAGTAAAAATTGGGCCTTTGATGGTGGTGCTGGTGCCACAACACTGTAAGCCCTGACAGTTACTCTTGGTGGGTGCAGCAATGGGCCCTGCTGTGAATTATTAGATCAAGAATTGTAATTACATGCCCCTGTTGAACAGGGGCTGAAAAATTGGGCCTTAGGCACTGGTGGCACAACACTGCAACCCCTCACAGATACTGTACTTGGAGCACAGCAATGAGCCCTGTTGCAAAGTATTGCTTCAAAAATTGTAATGACACGCCCCTGTTAAACAGGGGCTGAAAAATTGGGCCTTAGGCACTGGTGGCACAACACTGCAACTCCTCACAGATACTGTACTTGGAGCACAGCAATGAGCCCTGTTGCAAAGTATTGCTTCAAAAATTGTAATGACACGCCCCTGTTAAACAGGGGCTGAAAAATTGGGCCTTAGGCACTGGTGGCACAACACTGCAACTCCTCACAGATACTGTACTTGGAGCACAGCAATGAGCCCTGTTGCAAAGTATTGCTTCAAAAATTGTAATTACACGCCCCTGTTAAACAGGGGCTGAAAAATTGGGCGTTAGGCACTGGTGGCGGCACCCATAAACAAAAATGATCTTACAAGCTATCATCATCAATCGTATCATTGAGGACTCGGAGGAGGAGGATAGCCAGTCAACATAACAGCACAGGCACTCAGCATCAGCATCAGTCTTGAAGGGATGTGACATGTTAAAATCAATTAGTCTGTTATATCAGCATCAGGTGTGTGGTAGCTGGTGGTGATCCAAGACTGGTTCATCTTGATGAAAGTCAGTCGATCAACCGAGTCGGTGGACAGGCGCACCCTGTGATCCGTGACAAATCCTCCAGCAGCACTGAATGTGCGTTCCGAAAGAACGCTGGATGCAGGACAGGCCAGTAGCTCAATTGCATACTGTGCAAGCTCTGGCCAGTGATCCATCCTCAAGACCCAGTAAGCCAGAGGATTTTCGGTGGGGAAGGTGTCCAAGTCTGACCTTGCCCCTAGATATTCCTGCACCATGTTTATCAGACGCTGGCGATGGTTGCTGGAACCGATCATACTTTGGGGCTGCGGACTAAAGAATTGTCTGAACGCATCGGTCAGACGGCCACCTTCCCCACCGCTCCTTCTTTGACTGGCCGAAGCCTCAGCAACTCGTTGTCCAGGACCAGGAGTTTGCAACCTCCCAGTCTCTGGGAACGCGTTGCACAGACCTTTCTGCAAGGCCTCCCGGAGTTGTCTCATCCTCTGCTCCCTCTGCGACGGTAACATAAGGTCCGCAACCTTACCCTTGTACCGTGGATCAAGGAGAGTGGCCAGCCAGTAATGGTCCCTCTCCTTGATCCGAAGAATACGAGGATCCTTCCGCAGACTTTGCAGGATCAGGGAGGCCATGCAGCGTAGGTTTGCTGAGGCATTCGCTCCGGAGTCCTCTGGGTCACTAAGGATGACATGATCCGCAGCCACCTCCTCCCAGCCACGTACAAGTCCACTGGTTTCTTGGGACTGTAAATCATCCCTAAAAGACTGCTGCTGATGATGCTGAGTGCCAGCCTCCACCTCCATGCTGACACAATCCTCCTCCTCCTCCTCCTCCTCCTCCTCCTCTTCCTGTGCGATGGGTGGGACAGAAGGAACACTGTCTGGGTAAAGGGGGCCTTGAGAGGCAAGGAAGTCCTCCTCTTCCTGCCTCTGTTCTGCCTCAAGTGCCCTGTCCATTATTCCACGCAGCGTGTGCTCCAACAGGTGGACAAGAGGTACAGTGTCACTGATGCATGCACTGTCACTGCTCACCATCCTCGTGGCCTCCTCAAATGGTGCCAGGACAGTGCATGCATCCCTGATCATGCCCCACTGGTGTGGAGAAAAAAAACCAAGCTCCCCTGACCCTGTCCTGGTGCCGTAGTCGCACAGGTACTCATTGATGGCCCTCTGCTGCGTGTGCAGCCGCTGCAGCATGGCCAACGTTGAGTTCCACCTGGTGGGCATGTCACATATAAGGCGGTTCTTGGGCAGGTTCAAATCCTTTTGCAGCTCAGCCAGGCGAGCACTGGCATTATAAGATCTGCGGAAATGCACACAGACTTTCCTGGCCTGCCTCAGGACATCCTGTAAGCCCGGGTACCTGCCCAAGAAGCGCTGCACCACCAGGTTAAGGACGTGAGCCACACAGGGCACATGGGTCAGTTGTCCCTGTCGGAGGGCGGAGAGGAGGTTGGTGCCATTGTCGCAAACCACCATTCCTGGCTTAAGCTGGCGTGGCGTCAACCACCTCTCGGCCTGGCCCTGCAGAGCAGACAGGACCTCTGCCCCAGTGTGGCTTCTGTCCCCCAAACACACCAGCGCAAGCACGGCATGGCATCTTTTTGCCTGCGTACTTGCGTAGCCCCGTGAACGGCTACGGAGCACCGCTGGTTCATAGGACAAACCACAGGAAGAGGCCATGGAGGAAGAAGAAGAGGAGGGGGTGGAGGAGAGAGGTGTGTCACAACCAGTAGTAGCATTTTGGAGGCGTGGCGGTGGGACAACCTCCAACACTACTGCACCTTGTCCTGAATCCTTCCCAGCTGCCAAAAGAGTGACCCAATGGGCCGTGAAAGAAAGGTAACGTCCCTGTCCATGCCTGCTGGACCATGAGTCAGCGGTAATATGCACCTTACCGCTGACCGCCCTGTCCAGCGAGGCCAAGACATTGCCTTCCACATGCCGGTAGAGAGCCGGAATAGCCTTCCGTGAGAAAAAGTGGCGTTTGGGAACCTGCCACTGAGGAACCGCACATTGCACAAACTCACGGAAGGGGGCCGAGTCTACCAACTGAAAAGGCAGCAGTTGAAGCGCTAGCAATTTAGCCAAGCTAGCATTCAACCGCTGGGCATGTGGATGGCTGGGAGTGAACTTCTTTCGACGGTCCAGCAGCTGGGGCAGGGAAATTTGCCTGCTAGAATCGGACGTCGGTGTACTGCTAGCAGAGTGGGCGCAAGTACTTGGCTGTGACACACCTAATTCTACACCTTCATTCCTCTCAGTGCATGTTTCAGAGAGGACTGAAGTTATAGTGGGGTTGGAGATCCCAGCTGATGCGGTGCAAGGAGAGGTCCGCTTTGTTCTTTGGTGTGGGTCTTTGAGGTAGGCTTGCCAACGAGCTGCATGGCAGGTCAACATATGTCTGGTCAGGCATGTGGTACCCAAGCGGTTGATGTTTTGGCCACGCGATATACGCTTGAGACATATGTTGCAAACAGCAGCTGTGCGATCTGATGCACTAGCCTCAAAAAAGGCCCACACCAAAGAACTTTTTGAATGACGGGCAGAGGCAGCGCCCTGCACAGGCGGAGCTCTGCGGTGTGATTCCGTCGGTGTACTGCCCTTACGCTGGCCACCAAAGGGCATCCTGCCTCATTGGAGATGTGCCTCCTCCTCATCCTCCTCCTCCTCCTCTCTCCTATTAGGCACCCACGTGGAGTCAGTGACCTCATCATCCCCTCCCTCCTCATCACTGGAGCCAATCTGGCAGTATGCTGCAGCTGCTGGAACATGACTGCCAGATTGGTGTCCTTCTTGAGCATCCCCTCTGTCTGCTCTCACGCTACTGCCTTCCTCTAGCTGGGTTTCATCATCAGACCCTTCGAAACGCTGGGCATCCTCCTGGAGCATGTACCCAACACTGTGCTGAAACAGTTCGGGGGACTCCTCAGGAGGAGGACATGGTGGGTCTAGGGAAGGAGTGACTGATGATTTGTCTGACATTGATACCAGGGAAGACAACGCTTTGGCAGCTGCTTTTCCAGTACCCTGAGCCTGGGTGAGAGAGGATGAGGAGGAGGAGGAGGGCTTGGTCATCCACTCTACCAAGTCTTCGGCATGATGTGGCTCAACATGTCCAGCTGCCGAAAAGAAGGACAAGCGTGTCCCATGGCCATGTGCTGATGACAATGCACCGCGTCCACGACCAGCACTGTTGCCCCCAGACACAGAGCCTGCTTGCCCTCTTTTATTGCCTCCTGACTGTCTGCCTCTCCTTGTTTGCCTTCCAGACATTCTAATAGATGGCCTGCAGGGAGATGGGAAAAAAGCAATAAGGGCTACCTTCAGGTGTCCTTCTCTGTCCCTTGAAACAAGGACTTTCACAGTGAAAGAAACTGACACTCTCCCTACCTACAGTTTTCTGTCCCTAGAAAAAATATTTTTTTTAAGCACAATATAGCACAAGGACAATTCACTCACTGTCCTTACAGGTCCCTGGAAACAAGGACTTGCAGAGTGAAAGAAAAAAAACACTCTCCCTACCTACAGTTTTCTGTCCCTAGAAAAAATGTTTTTTTTTAATCACAATATAGCACAAGGACAATTCACTCACTGTCCTTACAGGTCCCTGGAAACAAGGACTTGCAGAGTGAAATAAACTGACACTCTCCCTACCTACAGTTTTCTGTCCCTAGAATAAATGTTTTTTTTAAGCACAATATAGCACAAGGAGAATTCACTCACTGTCCTTCCAGGTCCCTGGAAACAAGGACTTGCAGAGTGAAAGAAAAAAAACACTCTCCCTACCTACAGTTTTCTGTCCCTAGAAAAAATGTTTTTTTTAATCACAATATAGCACAAGGACAATTCACTCACTGTCCTTACAGGTCCCTGGAAACAAGGACTTGCAGAGTGAAATAAACTGACACTCTCCCTACCTACAGTTTTCTGTCCCTAGAATAAATGTTTTTTTTAAGCACAATATAGCACAAGGAGAATTCACTCACTGTCCTTCCAGGTCCCTGGAAACAAGGACTTGCAGAGTGAAATAAACTGACACTCTCCCTACCTACAGTTTTCTGTCCCTAGAATAAATGTTTTTTTTAAGCACAATATAGCACAAGGACAATTCACTCACTGTCCTTCCAGGTCCCTGGAAACAAGGACTTGCAGAGTGAAATAAACTGACACTCTCCCTACCTACAGTTTTCTGTCCCTAGAATAAATGTTTTTTTTAAGCACACTATAGCACAAGGACAATTCACTCACTGTCCTTACAGGTCCCTGGAAACAAGGACTTGCAGAGTGAAAGAAAAAAAACACTCTCCCTACCTACAGTTTTCTGTCCCTAGAAAAAATGTTTTTTTTAATCACAATATAGCACAAGGACAATTCACTCACTGTCCTTACAGGTCCCTGGAAACAAGGACTTGCAGAGTGAAAGAAAAAAAACACTCTCCCTACCTACAGTTTTCTGTCCCTAGAAAAAATGTTTTTTTTAATCACAATATAGCACAAGGACAATTCACTCACTGTCCTTACAGGTCCCTGGAAACAAGGACTTGCAGAGTGAAATAAACTGACACTCTCCCTACCTACAGTTTTCTGTCCCTAGAATAAATGTTTTTTTTAAGCACAATATAGCACAAGGACAATTCACTCACTGTCCTTACAGGTCCCTGGAAACAAGGACTTGCAGAGTGAAAGAAAAAAAACACTCTCCCTACCTACAGTTTTCTGTCCCTAGAAAAAATGTTTTTTTTAATCACAATATAGCACAAGGACAATTCACTCACTGTCCTTACAGGTCCCTGGAAACAAGGACTTGCAGAGTGAAATAAACTGACACTCTCCCTACCTACAGTTTTCTGTCCCTAGAATAAATGTTTTTTTTAAGCACAATATAGCACAAGGAGAATTCACTCACTGTCCTTCCAGGTCCCTGGAAACAAGGACTTGCAGAGTGAAATAAACTGACACTCTCCCTACCTACAGTTTTCTGTCCCTAGAATAAATGTTTTTTTTAATCACAATATAGCACAAGGACAATTCACTCACTGTCCTTCCAGGTCCCTGGAAACAAGGACTTGCAGAGTGAAAGAAACTGACACTGTCCCTACCTACAGTTTTCTGTCCCTAGAATAAATGTTTTTTTTAAGCACACTATAGCACAAGGACAATTCACTCACTGTCCTTACAGGTCCCTGGAAACAAGGACTTGCAGAGTGAAAGAAAAAAAACACTCTCCCTACCTACAGTTTTCTGTCCCTAGAAAAAATGTTTTTTTTAATCACAATATAGCACAAGGACAATTCACTCACTGTCCTTACAGGTCCCTGGAAACAAGGACTTGCAGAGTGAAAGAAAAAAAACACTCTCCCTACCTACAGTTTTCTGTCCCTAGAAAAAATGTTTTTTTTAATCACAATATAGCACAAGGACAATTCACTCACTGTCCTTACAGGTCCCTGGAAACAAGGACTTGCAGAGTGAAATAAACTGACACTCTCCCTACCTACAGTTTTCTGTCCCTAGAATAAATGTTTTTTTTAAGCACAATATAGCACAAGGACAATTCACTCACTGTCCTTACAGGTCCCTGGAAACAAGGACTTGCAGAGTGAAAGAAAAAAAACACTCTCCCTACCTACAGTTTTCTGTCCCTAGAAAAAATGTTTTTTTTAATCACAATATAGCACAAGGACAATTCACTCACTGTCCTTACAGGTCCCTGGAAACAAGGACTTGCAGAGTGAAATAAACTGACACTCTCCCTACCTACAGTTTTCTGTCCCTAGAATAAATGTTTTTTTTAAGCACAATATAGCACAAGGACAATTCACTCACTGTCCTTAGAGGTCCCTGGAAACAAGGACTTGCAGAGTGAAAGAAAATAAACACTCTCCCTACCTACAGTTTTCTGTCCCTAGAAAAAATGTTTTTTTTTAAGCACAATATAGCACAAGGACAATTCACTCACTGTCCTTCCAGGTCCCTGGAAACAAGGACTTGCAGAGTGAAAGAAAAAAAACACTCTCCCTACCTACAGTTTTCTGTCCCTAGAAAAAATGTTTTTTTTAATCACAATATAGCACAAGGACAATTCACTCACTGTCCTTCCAGGTCCCTGGAAACAAGGACTTGCAGAGTGAAATAAACTGACACTCTCCCTACCTACAGTTTTCTGTCACTAGAATAAATGTTTTTTTTAAGCACAATATAGCACAAGGACAATTCACTCACTGTCCTTAGAGGTCCCTGGAAACAAGGACTTGCAGAGTGAAAGAAAATAAACACTCTCCCTACCTACAGTTTTCTGTCCCTAGAAAAAATGTTTTTTTTTAAGCACAATATAGCACAAGGACAATTCACTCACTGTCCTTCCAGGTCCCTGGAAACAAGGACTTGCAGAGTGAAAGAAAAAAAACACTCTCCCTACCTACAGTTTTCTGTCCCTAGAAAAAATGTTTTTTTTAATCACAATATAGCACAAGGACAATTCACTCACTGTCCTTACAGGTCCCTGGAAACAAGGACTTGCAGAGTGAAAGAAACTGACACTCTCCCTACCTACAGTTTTCTGTCCCTAGAATAAATGTTTTTTTAAGCACAATATAGCACAAGGACAATTCACTCACTGTCCTTCCAGGTCCCTGGAAACAAGGACTTGCAGAGTGAAAGAAACTGACACTGTCCCTACCTACAGTTTTCTGTCCCTAGAATAAATGTTTTTTTTAAGCACACTATAGCACAAGCACAAAACACACTGACACTCTCCCTACCTATCCTTCTCTTTCCCTAAACTAAAGGAATCCAGGTTAAGCAAGAAAGAAATAACAGTCACTGTCCCTGCCTATGCTGCTCTATCCCTGCTCCGGAACACACTACACTAGGCCGCCGTGCTGGCGGCCTTTTATAGTGTGGGGCGTGTACTAAACACCCTCAGCAATAATTGGCCACAGGCATCCTGCCTGTGGCCAATCATTGCTCTCCTCGCTGCCGGCGCTGTGATTGGCCAAGCATGCGGGGTCACAGTGCATGCTTGGCCAATCACAGCGCCTGGATGACACTGCGATGGCGTAGTGCATTGTGGGCCGTTCGCGTCACTCGAATTTGGCGCGAACGGCCCAAATCGTTCGATCTTCGTCGAACGATCGAACAGCCGATGTTCGAGTCGAACGTATGTTCGACTCGAACACGAAGCTCATCCCTATATACGAGAAGGGAAATCCTGTTAAGATAGAAAACTGCTGAGCCTCCCACTCAAGCCTCTTGGCAAAAGTCAGTCAACTCTGTGCTACCATTGTATAAGATAACGTATGAGAGTAGAAACTGCCCAAATAGCTTGATAAAATTTGGTCCAACTGGATTGATGCATGTGGAAGAGACTCCTTGCCAGGTGTCTAGTGTCATGCTAATTCCTTGATATGCTTCCCTCTTCCCCCCCTCCTAAGGTTTCCTTCCAGTCTGCCTCCCCCCCCCCCGCATACCCCATACTGCTTGTTACCCACGCACCCTCTTTGCTCTCTTTTCCTCTGATTGTTTCCTCCCCTCCCAGATTACGACTTGCCGACAAGATAGTACCAACAATTCAGCTTTGATTTGGTGACCTTGTTTTAGGCGCACGAGATGTTTGGTCATTGTTGTACTGTTATATGAATCATGGAAATGCTGGATTAAGATCGTGAGGGGGGTCGAATAGAGATTGCGATTTAATCATGCAGCTCTAACGTCAATACATCAGGATTAATCAATTTTGAAATATATATACCATAGTTTGTAGACACCATACCATTCACTTAAACCAGGGGTCTCAAACTGGTGGCCCTCCAGCTGTTGTGGAACTACAAGTCCCATGACTTACCTGACCTATGGTTCTGCTACATTAGTGGAGTCTTCGCCAAGGGTGGTCCTGGGATTGGCCCTGTTGGCATTGCCCTTGGATGACTTCTACCTTATCTTAGAGCATCTCCCAGCGCTCACGTGTCTCCTCGGCTCTCTCCTCTCCCTGGCTGACAGCTATAGCGGGCGAGGAGGAGGGGGGAGAGGAGCAGAGAGCTGAGGAGTCAGGTGAGCATCGGGAGACACTCTATGATAAGGTAGAAATCAGCATTTTTTTTATACAGCACAGACACTGGGACACATAGCATTATATAACAGATTGGATGGCATACAGATTATATAGTTTTTAAGCAGGCAGGGGAGGGGGAAGAGGACGGAGCAGAGCAGAGGAGACACAGCAGATAATGGAAGTACATAAACTGACCACGTTGTCAGGGCTCAGCAGCCATGATAAACCGTGGTCAGTTTACAGGGGCAAGGGCAGAACCAGGCAGGATCAGCCAGGTATTTCAGGTGATAGAAGGGGCCAAATTACACAGCACAAGCACATGCTTTTTTTAGGGTGACAAACACTTTAATCAAACTGACAGTATGGCTGCTGGGAACCCAACCTTTGATAGCTAGGGGGCTGGCTTATGCAAATGTCCCCTTTTAAGCCCTTATAAGCCATCTGACCTTTCAAAGGCCAGGAAACAGATTATTGGTAGTTGGTTGTTATGGTGACAAAACTGCAAATTCCACTGCCAGGACTACAAACATGTTCAATAAATGCAAAAAATACCTGTTGATTCTGCGAGAAATCTAGAGACCTTTGTAAGATTGTATACATTCTGCAGTATTATTGACCCTGCCCAGTTCTGTCAACTACAATACACCTCCCCCTAATGTTATGGAGATAGGAAAAGGGGAAGCTGTTCTGTAGCGATTCCAGACCTAGGGTGACAACACTGCCTCCGTACAGATAGAGTACAGTGTGTGTTGTCACCCTAAAACAGGAAGTGGATTACAGACAGAATCACCAGGGGAAAAAAAGGAATAAATTGCCTGTAAAAAGAAAACTAAGGTAGCAAAATGTTTGTTCTTGTGATTAGATACACTTTAACTTCTACAGAAGGTTGGTTTAAAGTAGTTGTAAAGGCTGAAGGTTTTTTACCTTTTTATGGATTCCATGCATGAATGGATAAAACCTTCTGTATGCAGCATCCCCCCCCCCCCCAGCCACCCCTAATACTTACCTGAGCCTTAACTAGATCCAGGGAGGAGGAGCACCGGCACTCCCAGTTTTCTCCATCCTGGCTGAGACACAGCAGTTGTCAATCACAGCCAATAAGGAGGGAGCGGGGAATAGGGCCCTGGAGCGAGCTAGCTATGGCAGCACTTGGCAAGGAGGAGGCGCCAAGAGACCCAAGAAAAGGAGGATCGGGGCTGCTTTGTGCAAATCCACTGCACAGAGCAGGAAAGTTTAACATGTTTGTTATTTTTTTTTAAAATAGGATTTTTGTACTCACCGTAAAATCCTTTTCTCTGACATCCATGGACTGACACGGCGTCTCTTATTCACTGTACACGTGGGTTTGTCCCTGCTTGCAGGAGAAGACCTAGGCAGAATGTGAGATGTTATACATACATTCTAAAAGCCAGAGTTGAACAGCCCCTCCCAGGGGGGTGGTCCCTCCAGACATAACCCACCCCCTGCAGTCAGCAGACCTCAGTTCGTAACAAAGCAGTACAAACTTTAAAAGGAAGGGAGGGTGGGTGCCTTGTCAGTCCATGGATGTCAGAGAAAAGGATTTTACGGTGAGTACAAAAATCCTATTTTCTCTTATCATCCATGGACTGACACAGCGTCTCTTATTCACTGTACACGTGGGATGTCCCAAAGCAGTGTCAAGAGGGATGGGAGCAGTATAAATGGAAAAACCAAAAAACTTCACTCCAAACAAGGCAGAGCTCCTCAACGGAGGAGTTGCAACTCTAAACAGCGGCCTGCAACACCTTTCGGACGAAGGAAGCATTCAAAGATGCAGCCACATTAACCTTATAAAACGTAGAAAAGGTATGAACAGACGACCAGGTCGCCGCCCTGCACACTCGTGCAACCGACGCTTGATGTCAGCAAGCCCAGGAAGCACCAATTGCCCTGGTGGAATGCGCCGTGCCCGGAAACGGAGGCGCCCGCTCCTTGAGAGCATAGGCTTGAATGACAGTTTGACTGATCCACCTAGAAATGGTGGCAGACGAAGTCGCTTGGCCCTGTTTCAGATCAGAGGCAGTTACAAACAGTGAGTCAGACTTCCGAATAGATCGGTAAACGGGCTTCGTCCGGAGTCCAAAGCCCTTGGGCCGACAGGACTCCCCAGACTCCACCCCAGCCCGTGGAAATAAAGTAGGGAGAGGGGCTTTTTTGCTCCCTTGCGCTCGCACACCGCTTCCCTCCTGGTCAGAAATGATTCCAGGACTGCCGACAACTGGTCCATAGGAACCGCAGGTGCTGGAGCACTGCCTGTTATCTCAAACAAGTAAGGGGAAGCTGTGACACTGACTCCATATTGCCCCTCTCTGAGACTCCTCAGATAAAAAAGTCCACTCACAGGCTGTGCTGACTGAGAAGAGGGCGCCCAGGGGACTCACCAGACCGGACCAGGACCGCTCAGATACGCTGTCTGTACCGCGCTGTGTCAATGCGAGTGAGCTGTGAGGAGATTGTGAGGAGATTTGCGCTGTTACAGCTGCGATAGAGGCCAAACTAGTGCTGAAAAGCGCGCAGGCTACAAGAAAATGGCCGCCGCACTTCACTGAGGCGATCCGCGGCAAAATGGCCGCAATGCGCAGTTAAAATGAAAAAATAGAAAACGGCACACACACAGCGCCAAACGGCGCCCGGGCCCCAAAATCACACAAAAGGCCCCCAGCGATATGCAGACCAGCATGAGCCCCCCCCCCCAGGACAGTATGACCCCCAGGGACCCCCTACAGCACAGCGCCAGCAATGGTGACAGAGAGTGACAATAAAACACAGGGGGAGACAGGGAAAATCCCCCACAGAGAAACACACACAGCATTTTGTACTCATCTGCAGGCAGGAGAGACTACTTACCCGTCCCCTGAGGGACCCACAGAGTAGTACTGCGTAGCTGTCGGCCCGGTCCACCGCGAGAGATACAGTCCGTCAGGTACTGTTCAATCTTGAGAGGACCGCGGGAGCATGAAAGCAACCCAGCCACCCCTGGAGTCATGGGGCATGTCGTGAACTGAGTCTCACGCGCACAAGGTGAGGATCAGCATGCTCGATGGTCGGACAGGGAAGACTACGAGGATACTAGTGTACCAGACCTGTTGCCCAGCCGACAGTTGATTGAAGGTCTCAAAAATAAAATAATAAAATTCCCAAAGGAATAAAAATTAAAAGTAAAATCTTCCAGGAGACTGGCTCCTGAGAGAGCCAGGTCTTCTCCTTCTGCTAGGCAGAAAAAAAATGCTGACTGCAGGGGGTGGGTTATGTCCAGAGGGACCACCCCCCTGGGCGGGGCTGTTCAACTCTGGCTTTTAGAATGTATGTATAACATCTCACATTCTGCCTAGGTCTTCTCCTGCAAGCAGGGACATAACCCACGTGTACAGTGAATAAGAGACGCCGTGTCAGTCCATGGATGATAAGAGAAACATAGACTTTTAATATCACTTTAGACAAGAAGAAAGGAATTTCCCCTGACTGGACTTTTAAGGCACTCACGTAAAAAAATACATGAGTGCCTTAAAAGTCCAGTCAGGGGAAATTCCTTTCTTCTTGTAGGTACCGATAACTTTTCCTGTTTAATATCACTTTAAGTCTATTCCTTTATCTAAAACATTCTACAAACTGCAACACAATAAACAGCAAGTTCACAGAAAACTGTTCTATTTTTAAGAGGAAGTTGACAGATGCAATCAAGCCGAAGAATCTTGGAACTCCTCTAATATGCTGCAAACAAAATCTCCTAAGAGATCCTGTGAGGTCTTAGGCTGGCCATTGACTGTTCGAGTGAAATGTGCCTTGGCTTTTATATTCTCTTGGGGACCTCAAGTATACGATCTTTAAGCTGAGGTTAACTGTTTTACTTCCTTTCCCCACAGTCTAATTCTTCCAACTGTATAATCTATAATGAAAAAACAAACAAACAATAGGAATAGAGACTATTTATAATTGCCACTTCATCTAAAACCGGCCATAAAAGTCTTGAATCTCCAAAACCATATATGGGCAGGCTAAATGTATCAAGTTGATCGATTAATCAACTTGGATACAACCAGCCTGCCGGATTTTACATGCGATTCCTGCTAGCGGCATGCATGCGCGCCGTAGACAGCGGCACATTCATAGGGTTAATCCCATTCACAAATCCGGCTTAGCCGGATTTGACGGCTCCCGCGCGCATGCGCGGAGTCACGTCTTCGGCGCTCTGGCCAATCACAGCGCCGGCTATCCGGCTATCGCCGCAGCGATGGCTGCAGCTGGAGAGGGAGACGAGGATGGCTTCGGGGGCCCCGATCTAAGGTAAGTGATGCATAATGAGCTAGTATGCTAGTCATACTAGCTCATTATGCCTTTGTCTTGCAGGTAGGATTTAAAAAAAAAAAAAACATTACCAGGGTTTACAACCACTTTAAAATAGGCAACAATATTTATCAGTGAAAAAGTATTTCAAGGTACTCAAAACTATAATTTTAGTCTTTTTTAGATGCTAGTGGACTGAACTGCCGACCAACTTTATTTTTCTGTGAGATCATTGTAACTGAGTTCTAGGTCTACTCAGCTGGGCCAAAGAGGATGCCATTTTCTTTCCTGCAACTACGGGTTGCAGGAAAGAAAATAGCTTGATTCATCCATCAATATATTCAGTGTTGATGGGGGAATCCCTCCAACAGAGCTATTGTGTTCTCCTGACGGGAAGGGGGGGGGAGGGGGGGGGCTGGGAGCCATTCCTGCCAGGAGAACATAGTGATTATTGCTAGCGCTTATAGCTGATGGCAATAATCACATGTAAAATCCACACATGCTGGTTGTACTCAGGTCGATTGATGGATCAACTTGCGTACAATCAGTCTGCCCATAGATGATTCCAATCTCGGCCAGTCCCTGCTGAACTGGCAGATTCGAACCATTTATGGCCGGTTTTAGATGAAATGTCAGTTATAAATAGTCTCTATTGCTATTGTTCTTTTTCTTTTACATTATAGATTATGCAGAATTAGAATCTAAGAATTACACTGTGTGAAAAGGAAGCAAAACAGTTAACCTCAGCTTAAAGATCGTATGCCTGATGTCCCCAAGAGAATATAAAAGCCAGGACACGTTTCCCTCACATGACCCTTTCATTAACAGCCCCCCTCCATACATCAATAATTTTTTTCACAAAAAAAAAAAAAAAGAGAAGAGACGGGCAAAGTAATAATCTGTCAAATAAAATAAGAAATTGTGTAAGTGAAAATGGTATTTTGATTCAGATGCATTTACTCAAAAAACTGAAAAGTTTAAATTGCACATTAGGATAAGTTTATGGTACATAATTCACTTACCACTGTTTATATCTACTTTTTGCTTGTTCTTTGGAGGAACAAATCCTGCTGAAAAAAGCTATAAAGTATCAAGAAATAAAGTGAACAATAGGGATGAGCTCGGTGTTCGAGTTGAACATAGGTTCGACTCGAACATCGGCTGTTTGCGCGTTCGGCGAACAACGAACGATTTGGGCCGTTCGCGCCAAATTCGAGTGACGCGAACGGCCCACAATACACTGCGCCATCTCAGTGTAATCCCGGCGCTGTGATTGTCCAAGCATGCACTGTGACCCTGCATGCTTGGCCAATCACAGCGCCGGCAGCGAGGAGAGCAATGATTGGCCACAGGCAGGATGCCTGTGGCCAATTCCAATTATAGCTGAGGGGGTTTAGTACACGCCCCACACTATAAAAGGCCGCCAGCACGGTGGCCTTGTGTAGTGTGTTCCGGAGCAGGGAAAGTGAAGGATAGGCAGGGACAGTGTCAAATCTTGTCAAATCTATTCTTTGCTAAACCTTGTGTGTAGGGACAGAGAAGGATAGGCAGGGAGAGTGTCAGTGTCATATTCTTTGCTAAACCTTGTGTGTAGGGAGAGAGAAGGATAGGCAGGGAGAGTGTCAGTGTCATATACTTTGATAAACCTTGTGTGCAGGGAGAGAGAAGGATAGGCAGGGGACAGTGTCAGTGTCATATTCTTTGCTAAACCTTGTGTGCAGGGAGAGAGAAGGATAGGCAGGGAGAGTGTCAGTGTCATATACTTTGATAAACCTTGTGTGCAGGGAGAGAGAAGGATAGGCAGGGGACAGTGTCAGTGTCATTGTTGCTAAGCCTCCTGCACATTATACACCTTAACTTAGCCTGTATTGCTGCTTTTTCCTGGTGTGTTACACCAACAGGATTTTGCGGCACTTATAGCGGGCAGAGTGTGCCTCCTGACCATATTACACCTTAACTTAGCCTGTATTGCTGCTTTTTCCTGGTGTGTTACACCAACAGGATTTTGCGGCACTTACAGCGGGCGGAGTGTGCCTCCTGACCATATTACACCTTAACTTAGCCTGTATTGCTGCTTTTTCCTGGTGTGTTACACCAACAGGATTTTGCGGCACTTACAGCGGGCGGAGTGTGCCTCCTGACCATATTACACCTTAACTTAGCCTGTATTGCTGCTTTTCCCATTTCCCTGCAGGCCATTAGAATGTCTGGAAGGCAAACAAGGAGAGGCAGACAGTCAGGAGCCAATAAAAGAGGGCAAGCAGGCTCTGTGTCTAGAGACAACAGTGCTGGTCGTGGACGCGGTGCATCGCCATCAGCACGTGGCCATGGGACACGCTTGTCCTTCTTTTCGGCAGCTGGACGTGTTGAGCCGCATCATGCCGAAGACTTGGTAGAGTGGATGACCAAGCCCTCCTCATCCTCCTCATCCTCTCTCACCCAGGCTCAGGGTACTGGCAAAGCAGCTGCCAAAGCGTCCTCTTCCCTGGTATCAATGTCATCATCAGTCACTCCTTCCCTAGACCAACCATGTCCTCCTGAGGAGTCCCCTGAACTGTTTGAGCACAGTGTTGGGTACATGCTCCAGGAGGATGCCCAGCGTTTCGAAGGGTCTGATGATGATACCCAGCTAGAGGAAGGCAGTAGCGTGAGAGCAGAGAGAGGGGATGCTCAAGAAGGACACCAATCTGGCAGTCATGTTCCAGCAGCTGCAGCATACTGCCAGATTGGCTCCAGTGATGAGGAGGGAGGGGATGATGAGGTCACTGACTCCACGTGGGTGCCTAATAGGAGAGAGGAGGAGGAGGAGGAGGAGGATGAGGAGGAGGCAAATCTCCAACGAGGCAGGATGCCCTCGGGGGGCCAGCGTAAGGGCAGCACACTGACGGAATCACACCGCAGAGCTCCGCCTGTGCAGGGCGCTGCCTCTGCCCATTATTCAAAAAGTTCTTTGGTGTGGGCCTTTTTTGAGTCGAGTGCATCAGATCGCACAGCTGCTGTTTGCAACATATGTCTCAAGCGTATATCGTGTGGCCAAAACATCACCCGCTTGGGCACCACATGCTTGACCAGACATATGTTGACCTGCCATGCAGCTCGTTGGCAAGCATACCTTAAAGACCCACACCAAAGAAAAAAGCTGACCTCTTCTTGCACCGCATCAGCTGGGATCTCCAACCCCACTATACCTTCAGTCCTCTCTGAAACCTGCTCTGAGAGGAATGAAGGTGTAGAATTAGGTGTGTCACAGCCAAGTACTTGCGGGCACTCTGCTAGCAGTACACCGACGTCCGATTCTAGCAGGCAAATTTCCCTGCCCCAGCTGCTGGACCGTCGAAAGAAGTTCACTCCCAGCCATCCACATGCCCAGCGGTTGAATGCTAGCTTGGCTAAATTGCTAGCGCTTCAACTGCTGCCTTTTCAGTTGGTAGACTCGGCCCCCTTCCGTGAGTTTGTGCAATGTGCGGTTCCTCAGTGGCAGGTTCCCAAACGCCACTTTTTCTCACGGAAGGCTATTCCGGCTCTCTACCGGCATGTGGAAGGCAATGTCTTGGCCTCGCTGGACAGGGCGGTCAGCGGTAAGGTGCATATTACCGCTGACTCATGGTCCAGCAGGCATGGACAGGGACGTTACCTTTCTTTCACGGCCCATTGGGTCACTCTTTTGGCAGCTGGGAAGGATGCAGGACAAGGTGCAGTAGTGTTGGAGGTTGTTCCACCGCCACGCCTCCAAAATGCTACTACTGGTTGTGACACACCTCTGTCCTCCACCCCCTCCTCTTCTTCTTCCTCCGTGGCCTCTTCCTGTGCTTTGTCCTCGGAACCAGCGGTGCTCCGTTGGCGTTCAAGGGGCTACGCAAGTACGCAGGCAAAAAGATGCCATGCCGTGCTTGCGCTGGTGTGTTTGGGGGACAGGAGCCACACTGGGGCAGAGGTTCTGTCTGCTCTGCAGGGGCAGGCCGAGAGGTGGTTGACGCCACGCCAGCTTAAGCCAGGAATGGTAGTTTGCGACAATGGAATCCAACCTCCTCTCCGCTCTCCGACAGGGACAACTGACCCATGTGCCCTGTGTGGCTCACGTCCTTAACCTGGTGGTGCAGCGGTTCTTGGGCAGGTACCCGGGCTTACAGGATGTCCTGAGGCAGGCCAGGAAAGTCTGTGTGCATTTCCGCAGATCTTATAATGCCAGTGCTCGCCTGGCTGAGCTGCAAAAGGAGTTGAACCTGCCCAAGAACCGCCTTATATGTGACATGCCCACCAGGTGGAACTCAACGTTGGCCATGCTGCAGCGGCTGCACACGCAGCAGAGGGCCATCAATGAGTACCTGTGCGACTACGGCACCAGGACAGGGTCAGGGGAGCTCGGGTTTTTTTCACCACGCCAGTGGGGCATGATCAGGGATGCATGCACTGTCCTGGCACCATTTGAGGAGGCCACGAGGATGGTGAGCAGTGACAGTGCATGCATCAGTGATACTGTACCTCTTGTCCACCTGTTGGAACATACGCTGCGTGGAATAATGGACAGGGCACTTGAGGCAGGAAGAGGAGGACTTCCTTGCCTCTCAAGGCCCCCTTTACCCAGACAGTGTTCCTTCTGTCCCACCCATCGCACAGGAAGAAGAGGAGGAGGAGGAGGATTGTGTCAGCATGGAGGTGGAGCCTGGCACTCAGCATCATCAGCAGCAGTCTTTTAGGGATGATTTACAGTCCCAAGAAACCAGTGGACTTGTACGTGGCTGGGAGGAGGTGGCTGCGGATCATGTCGTCCTTAGTGACCCAGAGGACTCCGGACCGAATGCCTCAGCTAACCTACGCTGCATGGCCTCCCTGATCCTGCAAAGTCTGCGGAAGGATCCTCGTATTCTTCGGATCAAGGAGAGGGACCATTACTGGCTGGCCACTCTCCTTGATCCACGGTACAAGGGTAAGGTTGCGGACCTTATCTTACCGTCGCAGAGGGAGCAGAGGATGAGACAACTCCGGGAGGCCTTGCAGAAAGGTCTGTGCAACGCGTTCCCAGAGACTGGGAGGTTACAAACTCCTGGTCCTGGACAACGAGTTGCTGAGGCTTTGGTCAGTCAAAGAAGGAGCGGTGGGGAAGGTGGCCATCTGACCGATGCGTTCAGACAATTCTTTAGTCCGCAGCACCAAGGTATGATCGGTTCCAGCAACCATCGCCAGCGTCTGATATACATGGTGCAGGAATACCTAGGGGCAAGGTCAGACTTGGACACCTTCCCCACCGAAAATCCTCTGGCTTACTGGGTCTTGAGGATGGATCACTGGCCAGAGCTTGCACAGTATGCAATTGAGCTACTGGCCTGTCCTGCATCCAGCGTTCTTTCAGAACGCACATTCAGTGCTGCTGGAGGATTTGTCACGGATCACAGGGTGCGCCTGTCCACCGACTCTGTTGATCGATTGACCTTCATAAAGATGAACCAGTCTTGGATCACCACCAGCTACCAAACACCTGAAGCTGATATAACAGACTAATTTATTTTCAAATGTCACATCCCTTCAAGACTGATGCTGAGAGACTGTCCTGTTATGTTGACTGACTATCCTCCTCCTCCTCAATGATCCGATTGACGATGATAGCTTGGAAGAACATTTTTGTTTCTGGGTGCCGCCACCAGTGGCTAAGGCCCAATTTTTAAGCCCCTGTTTAACAGGGGTGTGTTATTACAATTTTTTATGCAATGCTTTGCAGCAGGGCTCATTCCTGCACTCCAACTAGAGTATCTGGGAGTGGTTGCAGTGTTGTGGCACCAGCACCAGTGGCTAAGGCCCAATTTTTCAGCCCCTGTTTAACAGGGGCGTGTAATTACAATTTTTGATGCAATACTTTGCAACAGGGCTCATTGCTGTGCTCCAAGTACAGTATCTGTGAGGGGTTGCAGTGTTGTGGCACCAGTGGCTAAGGCCCAATTTTTCAGCCCCTGTTTAACAGGGGCATGTAATTACAATTTTTTATGCAATGCTTTGCAGCAGGGCTCATTCCTGCACTCCAACTAGAGTATCTGGGAGAGGTTGCAGTGTCGTGGCACCAGCACCAGTGGCTAAGGCCCAATTTTTCAGCCCCTGTTTAACAGGGGCGTGTAATTACAATTTTTGATGCAATACTTTGCAACAGGGCTCATTGCTGTGCTCCAAGTACAGTATCTGTGAGGGGTTGCAGTGTTGTGGCACCAGTGCCTAAGGCCCAATTTTTCTGCCCCTGTTTAACAGGGGCATGTAATTACAATTCTTGATCTAATAATTCACAGCAGGGCCCATTCCTGCGCCCACCAATACTAACTGTGAGGCCTTACAGTGTTGTGTCAACACCACCACCACCACCATCACCAAAGGCCCAATTTTTCAGCCCCTGTTCAACAGGGGCATGCAATTACAATTCTTGATCTAATAATTCACAGCAGGGCCCATTCATGCGCCCACCAAGAGTAACTGTGAGGGCTCACAGTGTTGTGGCAACACCAACATGTAAGGGGCAAATTTCAGCTGAGTATATACGGCAGGCCCCTACTTTCAAACATCCAACTTACAAACGACTCCTCCTTGCAAACGGAAGGATACAACAGGAAGTGAGAGGAAATCTACCCCTAGGAAGGCAAATTCTCTCCTGTAAGAGTTAATATGGGAAAAAAAGTGTCTCCTCTCCACTGATGCTTTATCACCAATTCTTGTTTCAATAAAAAAACCAAATTTTCAAAAAACATTTGTCATTAGGACGGAAAGTGAGGTGAACTGTTCTGAACAGGTGCACACTGCACAGACAGCAAAACAAATGTTACAGGGGTGATAACCCTTCCCTATGTTTTCCAAAAAGCTTAAAAATAGATTTTTTGCCTGGAGCTACACTTAAACAATGTACCTGTTCAAAATTACAAACAGATTCTACATAAGAACAAACCTACAGTCCCTGTCTTGTATGCACCGCCTGTATACGGCTGTTCAGAGTATATAGGGCCTTTTTTATTTTGTGTGCGGGGTTCCCCTTAATATCCATACAAGACCCAAAGGGGCTGGTAATGGGCTGGGGTGGGGGGGGGGGGTGTGTGTGATGGGGTAGCTATGCCATTTTTCTTAAAGATTTTCATCCATATTACCGGGACCAGACATTACATTAAAACCGCAAGCAGTTTTAAATGGCTTTTTTTCCTTTAGGAATTTAATTTTGTGCAGGGACAGTTCTAAACACGGGAAATACGTGGCACTTCACAGGCATACTTTAGATACCCCCCAGGTACAATATTTAAAGGAATATTCGATTTTTTTTTTTCACTTTATGCATCATTAAAATGACTGCTCCAGAAAAACGGCCGTTTTTAAAACTTCTTTTTGCATTGATACATGTCCCCTGGTGCAGAACCCGGGTTCCCAAACCCTTTTTAGGACAATAACATGCATAATAGTCGTTATAATTAGCACTTTAGATTTCGAACGTTCGCATCCATTGTATTTAATAGGGTTCTAAAGTTCGTGCGAACTTTCGGTCCGTTCGCGGGTTCTGGTGCGAACTGAACCCGGGGGTGTTCGGCTCATCACTAGTGAACAACAACATCCTGAAAAAGCTATAAAGTATCAAGAAATAAAGTGAACAACAACATCCTGATTTTCTGTTACCGCAAGAAAAAGAGGACTCCAACCAATTAATACCTACCATATATACTCGAGTATAAGCCGAGTTTTTCAGCACATTTTTTGTGCTGAAAATGCCCCCCCTCGGCTTATACTCGAGTCACCTTTTTTGCGCCAGATCTCCCGGACTTTGGGGACCCAGTACCGGCCGGCCGTAAGTCCCCTGCAAACTTGGCACACATGTAGCCCCACTCTTCCTCTACAAGTGTGTAAAGTTTTTTGTCCGGGGGACCTATGGCCGGGGAGCACCGATTTTTCAAACCTGGACATCCCTTCCATAGACTCCAATGTTAAACGGTCATTTCTCTGGTAAATTTGGGGACCCGGTACTGGCCGGCCAAAAGTCCCCTGGACCCCAAACTTGGCACACATGTAGCCCCACGCTTCCTCTACAAGTGTGCAAAGTTTTTTGTCCGGGGGATTTACGACCGGGGAGCACCAATTTTTCAAACCCGGACACCCCTTCCATAGACTCCCATGTTAAACGTCAGTCTAGTCATGGACACAGTGAGGCATGGGCACAGTGAGGCATGGGCACAGTAAGGCATGCACATGGACACAGTGAGGCATGCAGATGGACACCCTAGGCTTATACTCGAGTCAATACGTTTTCCCATTTTTTGGGGGTAAAATTAGGTGCCTCGGCTTATATTCAGGTCGGCTTATACTCGAGTATATACAGTATGTATAAATATATAAGGCAGCTGCCCCTTTTAGCGTGAACAAAACACTTATGGGATGGATAACGGAATACGAATGGGTACTCGCCTTGTGCACATAGACTAATCAATGATTAATACAAATAAAAATAAAAAAACACAAAATCTAAAATATTTTAACAATAAATGAGAGTAAACTTCTAATCATCAAGTCCATAAATATATAGGTGTTGCCAAATCCCCATGTCTATAAGAAGTTGAGAGAAATACAAGTGACTGTTTATTCTTCAGCACCCCAAAAAGTGCTCCACCACGTACCAACAAACACTGCACTCACCAGAACAATAAGGCTGACCAGCAGCCTACAAGCCTTTAAAAATTTAATTCAGGGTATCAGGTAGCCATCATCCAGTCTTCTTATGCCAAATTGCCTTAGGAAAGGCAACGACCCAAACAGCTCACTGTGTCACGCAACCTTGCACCACCGTCCGCATTCAGCAGAGCCGGTGTGCACTCCACAGACCCAGAAGAGATGTAGTGGGGTACAACCAGAAATTACGTTGACCTCTCAGCCTCTATGCATTTTGCGTATCCAGACATCTTCAGGAAGTGAACCTGTTAGATGCAGGCGTGGCTGTGCAAGGTTCGGTGACGCAGTGAGCTCTCAACTTCTTATGGACACAGGGATTTGGCAACGCCTATACATTTATGCACTTAATGATTAGAAGTTAACTCTCATTTATTGTTAAAATGTTTTAACACATGTTTTGTAGCACATGAAACCTTTTGACCTTCCTAGGCCACATTGGAAGAGGAGGAATGGACTTGGACAGCACAATACGGGTAGCCAATAAGCAGAAAACGTCAGGCAGATCAAAAGTTAACGATCTAGATAATGTACCTATCTGAGTAATTAAACCAAATTTTTTGTAATATTATTTATTATAAAAGTAAAACGGCAACATAAAACTAGTGGGATATTTGACACTGTTTTTGATAAGTAACACATCAATATCTAGTTAGATGGATATAGTAGCAATTTTCAATGTATTCTAAAGGTGCTCATCAGATATGTTGGTTCTAATTTTGCCCTCGTCTGATTCATCCTTGAAAATAGTTGCTCACAAATATAGGTGCTGCCGAAAACCGATGGACAGGACATTTCACCCCTTTCCTGCCCAGGCCAATTTTCAGCTTTCAGTGCTATCACACTTTGAATGACAATTGCGCGGTCATGCAACACTGTACCCAAATGAAATTTGTATAATTTTATTTTTTTCACATAAATAGAGTATTCTTTTGGATGTATTTATTCACCACTGTTTTTTTTTTAATTATTTTGCTAAATAAAAAAAAAAGAGGACTAACAATAAAAAAAAAATATATATGCCGCACTGATGGGCACTGATAGGCAGCACTGATGGGGCACTGGATGGCACTGATGAGCAGGCACTGATGAGCACTGAAAGGTAGCACTGATTGGTGTCACTGATGGTCACAGACTGGCATCACTTGCTAGGCACTGTTGGGGCTGCACTGTAATTAGGGCACTGATTACTTGTACAGTTTCGCCTGCAAGGAGATGTCGCTAATCGATACATTGAATACCACGTGCACTTTATCATGCAGAATATGGAACATTGAGGAGCACAGAGTTAAAACAGCCGGTTCATTTTGAAAAGCCTAGCCACAAACTGCAAAAAAGGTTGCAACACAGATGTAGCGCTTGAATGGTTCGCATTTGTGTGTTGTGGTGTGATAGAGAAATGTGTTACAGTGTGTTGTCTTGGGGTGCCATTCAAAATAAATTAAAAAGTATTGCCTGCTACGGTCGAACGCATGTTTTACCGGACATTAGAACAATTCACACAACTCGTGTAAAATTCAGTTTTGCTCATGATCTGACCAAATACTTGGCAGCTTTTCTGCAATCATATCATCAAACGAATTTCTCTTTAAAGAGCATTAATAAATATTAGAATAGGCAGTCATAGAGCTGATCCATTGGCAGCATAACCCCAGTAGAGCTAGGTCACACATCTCTTAAGTGGTCTGAGCAGTGAAGTCTTGAGTTACCCGGAAAATATTTAAACGCTGGTCTCCAGGGCTTGACGTTGGTGACTCCCATAATCCTCCTCCCTGCTACCGCCGCCACATTAAGAACTTTATTGTGCTGGGTGAAATTTGCCATGAACTTGACCTTTTGCCCAGAAATTCAAAACAAAAACAGACCCTGGATTAAAACCAATTACTCCTTGAAAAGACGTCTGCTGCTAATGTTTCTCTTTATTTTTACAAGCCCGATTACCTACTGTATTTAACTATGATTAGGAGTGACATCTTGCTAACATTTTCTTTTTACTCTCTTTCTATCTACTATTCCATTTGCACGCAGTTGCAATTAGACTGTCTTATATGTATTTATTTAGAATAACAATGAAAAAAAAGATTTAGTTCATTTGTACATCCCGTCCCCCACACAGACTTGCCGACCTCTAGCCGGTGAGTGGGCAAATGGGTGCTTGCCAGTCACATACTGCTGGCACACAAAAAAAAAAATCTTTACTTGGTTTAACATCTTATATTATATTTAGTATAATCCAAATAAGGTTAAACACGCATTGGCTCTGACCAGTAGGGATGAGCTTCGTGTTCGAGTCGAACATACGTTCGACTCGAACATCGGCTGTTCGATCGTTCGACGAAGATCGAACGATTTGGGCCGTTCGCGCCAAATTCGAGTGACGCGAACGGCCCACAATGCACTACGCCATCGCAGTGTCATCCAGGCGCTGTGATTGGCCAAGCATGCACTGTGACCCCGCATGCTTGGCCAATCACAGCGCCGGCAGCGAGGAGAGCAATGATTGGCCACAGGCAGGATGCCTGTGGCCAATTATTGCTGAGGGTGTTTAGTACACGCCCCACACTATAAAAGGCCGCCAGCACGGCGGCCTAGTGTAGTGTGTTCCGGAGCAGGGATAGAGCAGCATAGGCAGGGACAGTGACTGTTATTTCTTTCTTGCTTAACCTGGATTCCTTTAGTTTAGGGAAAGAGAAGGATAGGTAGGGAGAGTGTCAGTGTGTTTTGTGCTTGTGCTATAGTGTGCTTAAAAAAAACATTTATTCTAGGGACAGAAAACTGTAGGTAGGGACAGTGTCAGTTTCTTTCACTCTGCAAGTCCTTGTTTCCAGGGACCTGGAAGGACAGTGAGTGAATTGTCCTTGTGCTATATTGTGCTTAAAAAAACATTTATTCTAGGGACAGAAAACTGTAGGTAGGGAGAGTGTCAGTTTCTTTCACTCTGCAAGTCCTTGTTTCCAGGGACCTGTAAGGACAGTGAGTGAATTGTCCTTGTGCTATATTGTGATTAAAAAAAACATTTTTTCTAGGGACAGAAAACTGTAGGTAGGGAGAGTGTTTTTTTTCTTTCACTCTGCAAGTCCTTGTTTCCAGGGACCTGGAAGGACAGTGAGTGAATTGTCCTTGTGCTATATTGTGCTTAAAAAAAACATTTTTTCTAGGGACAGAAAACTGTAGGTAGGGAGAGTGTTTTTTTTCTTTCACTCTGCAAGTCCTTGTTTCCAGGGACCTGGAAGGACAGTGAGTGAATTGTCCTTGTGCTATATTGTGCTTAAAAAAAAACATTTTTTCTAGGGACAGAAAACTGTAGGTAGGGAGAGTGTTTTTTTTCTTTCACTCTGCAAGTCCTTGTTTCCAGGGACCTCTAAGGACAGTGAGTGAATTGTCCTTGTGCTATATTGTGCTTAAAAAAACATTTATTCTAGGGACAGAAAACTGTAGGTAGGGAGAGTGTCAGTTTATTTCACTCTGCAAGTCCTTGTTTCCAGGGACCTGGAAGGACAGTGAGTGAATTGTCCTTGTGCTATATTGTGATTAAAAAAAACATTTATTCTAGGGACAGAAAACTGTAGGTAGGGACAGTGTCAGTTTCTTTCACTCTGCAAGTCCTTGTTTCCAGGGACCTGGAAGGACAGTGAGTGAATTGTCCTTGTGCTATATTGTGCTTAAAAAAACATTTATTCTAGGGACAGAAAACTGTAGGTAGGGAGAGTGTCAGTTTCTTTCACTCTGCAAGTCCTTGTTTCCAGGGACCTGTAAGGACAGTGAGTGAATTGTCCTTGTGCTATATTGTGATTAAAAAAAACATTTTTTCTAGGGACAGAAAACTGTAGGTAGGGAGAGTGTTTTTTTTCTTTCACTCTGCAAGTCCTTGTTTCCAGGGACCTGGAAGGACAGTGAGTGAATTGTCCTTGTGCTATATTGTGATTAAAAAAAACATTTTTTCTAGGGACAGAAAACTGTAGGTAGGGAGAGTGTTTTTTTTTCTTTCACTCTGCAAGTCCTTGTTTCCAGGGACCTGTAAGGACAGTGAGTGAATTGTCCTTGTGCTATATTGTGCTTAAAAAAAACATTTTTTCTAGGGACAGAAAACTGTAGGTAGGGAGAGTGTCAGTTTATTTCACTCTGCAAGTCCTTGTTTCCAGGGACCTGTAAGGACAGTGAGTGAATTGTCCTTGTGCTATATTGTGATTAAAAAAAACATTTTTTCTAGGGACAGAAAACTGTAGGTAGGGAGAGTGTTTTTTTTCTTTCACTCTGCAAGTCCTTGTTTCCAGGGACCTGTAAGGACAGTGAGTGAATTGTCCTTGTGCTATATTGTGATTAAAAAAAACATTTTTTCTAGGGACAGAAAACTGTAGGTAGGGAGAGTGTTTTTTTTCTTTCACTCTGCAAGTCCTTGTTTCCAGGGACCTGTAAGGACAGTGAGTGAATTGTCCTTGTGCTATATTGTGCTTAAAAAAAACATTTATTCTAGGGACAGAAAACTGTAGGTAGGGAGAGTGTCAGTTTATTTCACTCTGCAAGTCCTTGTTTCCAGGGACCTGTAAGGACAGTGAGTGAATTGTCCTTGTGCTATATTGTGATTAAAAAAAACATTTTTTCTAGGGACAGAAAACTGTAGGTAGGGAGAGTGTTTTTTTTCTTTCACTCTGCAAGTCCTTGTTTCCAGGGACCTGTAAGGACAGTGAGTGAATTGTCCTTGTGCTATATTGTGATTAAAAAAAACATTTTTTCTAGGGACAGAAAACTGTAGGTAGGGAGAGTGTTTTTTTTCTTTCACTCTGCAAGTCCTTGTTTCCAGGGACCTGTAAGGACAGTGAGTGAATTGTCCTTGTGCTATATTGTGCTTAAAAAAAACATTTATTCTAGGGACAGAAAACTGTAGGTAGGGAGAGTGTCAGTTTATTTCACTCTGCAAGTCCTTGTTTCCAGGGACCTGTAAGGACAGTGAGTGAATTGTCCTTGTGCTATATTGTGATTAAAAAAAACATTTTTTCTAGGGACAGAAAACTGTAGGTAGGGAGAGTGTTTTTTTTCTTTCACTCTGCAAGTCCTTGTTTCCAGGGACCTGTAAGGACAGTGAGTGAATTGTCCTTGTGCTATATTGTGCTTAAAAAAACATTTATTCTAGGGACAGAAAACTGTAGGTAGGGAGAGTGTCAGTTTATTTCACTCTGCAAGTCCTTGTTTCCAGGGACCTGTAAGGACAGTGAGTGAATTGTCCTTGTGCTATATTGTGATTAAAAAAAACATTTTTTCTAGGGACAGAAAACTGTAGGTAGGGAGAGTGTTTTTTTTCTTTCACTCTGCAAGTCCTTGTTTCCAGGGACCTGGAAGGACAGTGAGTGAATTGTCCTTGTGCTATATTGTGATTAAAAAAAACATTTTTTCTAGGGACAGAAAACTGTAGGTAGGGAGAGTGTTTTTTTTCTTTCACTCTGCAAGTCCTTATTTCCAGGGACCTGTAAGGACAGTGAGTGAATTGTCCTTGTGCTATATTGTGCTTAAAAAAAACATTTATTCTAGGGACAGAAAACTGTAGGTAGGGAGAGTGTTTTTTTTCTTTCACTCTGCAAGTCCTTGTTTCCAGGGACCTGTAAGGACAGTGAGTGAATTGTCCTTGTGCTATATTGTGATTAAAAAAAATATTTTTTCTAGGGACAGAAAACTGTAGGTAGGGAGAGTGTCAGTTTCTTTCACTGTGAAAGTCCTTGTTTCAAGGGACAGAGAAGGACACCTGAAGGTAGCCCTTATTGCTTTTTTCCCATCTCCCTGCAGGCCATCTATTAGAATGTCTGGAAGGCAAACAAGGAGAGGCAGACAGTCAGGAGGCAATAAAAGAGGGCAAGCAGGCTCTGTGTCTGGGGGCAACAGTGCTGGTCGTGGACGTGGTGCATTGTCATCAGCACATGGCCATGGGACACGCTTGTCCTTCTTTTCGGCAGCTGGACATGTTGAGCCACATCATGCCGAAGACTTGGTAGAGTGGATGACCAAGCCCTCCTCCTCCTCCTCATCCTCTCTCACCCAGGCTCAGGGTACTGGAAAAGCAGCTGCCAAAGCGTCGTCTTCCCTGGTATCAATGTCAGACAAATCATCAGTCACTCCTTCCCTAGACCCACCATGTCCTCCTCCTGAGGAGTCCCCCGAACTGTTTCAGCACAGTGTTGGGTACATGCTCCAGGAGGATGCCCAGCGTTTCGAAGGGTCTGATGATGAAACCCAGCTAGAGGAAGGCAGTAGCGTGAGAGCAGACAGAGGGGATGCTCAAGAAGGACACCAATCTGGCAGTCATGTTCCAGCAGCTGCAGCATACTGCCAGATTGGCTCCAGTGATGAGGAGGGAGGGGATGATGAGGTCACTGACTCCACGTGGGTGCCTAATAGGAGAGAGGAGGAGGAGGAGGATGAGGAGGAGGCACATCTCCAACGAGGCAGGATGCCCTTTGGTGGCCAGCGTAAGGGCAGTACACCGACGGAATCACACCGCAGAGCTCCGCCTGTGCAGGGCGCTGCCTCTGCCCGTCATTCAAAAAGTTCTTTGGTGTGGGCCTTTTTTGAGGCTAGTGCATCAGATCGCACAGCTGCTGTTTGCAACATATGTCTCAAGCGTATATCGCGTGGCCAAAACATCAGCCGCTTGGGTACCACATGCCTGACCAGACATATGTTGACCTGCCATGCAGCTCGTTGGCAAGCCTACCTCAAAGACCCACACCAAAGAACAAAGCGGACCTCTCCTTGCACCGCATCAGCTGGGATCTCCAACCCCACTATAACTTCAGTCCTCTCTGAAACATGCACTGAGAGGAATGAAGGTGTAGAATTAGGTGTGTCACAGCCAAGTACTTGCGCCCACTCTGCTAGCAGTACACCGACGTCCGATTCTAGCAGGCAAATTTCCCTGCCCCAGCTGCTGGACCGTCGAAAGAAGTTCACTCCCAGCCATCCACATGCCCAGCGGTTGAATGCTAGCTTGGCTAAATTGCTAGCGCTTCAACTGCTGCCTTTTCAGTTGGTAGACTCGGCCCCCTTCCGTGAGTTTGTGCAATGTGCGGTTCCTCAGTGGCAGGTTCCCAAACGCCACTTTTTCTCACGGAAGGCTATTCCGGCTCTCTACCGGCATGTGGAAGGCAATGTCTTGGCCTCGCTGGACAGGGCGGTCAGCGGTAAGGTGCATATTACCGCTGACTCATGGTCCAGCAGGCATGGACAGGGACGTTACCTTTCTTTCACGGCCCATTGGGTCACTCTTTTGGCAGCTGGGAAGGATTCAGGACAAGGTGCAGTAGTGTTGGAGGTTGTCCCACCGCCACGCCTCCAAAATGCTACTACTGGTTGTGACACACCTCTCTCCTCCACCCCCTCCTCTTCTTCTTCCTCCATGGCCTCTTCCTGTGGTTTGTCCTATGAACCAGCGGTGCTCCGTAGCCGTTCACGGGGCTACGCAAGTACGCAGGCAAAAAGATGCCATGCCGTGCTTGCGCTGGTGTGTTTGGGGGACAGAAGCCACACTGGGGCAGAGGTCCTGTCTGCTCTGCAGGGCCAGGCCGAGAGGTGGTTGACGCCACGCCAGCTTAAGCCAGGAATGGTGGTTTGCGACAATGGCACCAACCTCCTCTCCGCCCTCCGACAGGGACAACTGACCCATGTGCCCTGTGTGGCTCACGTCCTTAACCTGGTGGTGCAGCGCTTCTTGGGCAGGTACCCGGGCTTACAGGATGTCCTGAGGCAGGCCAGGAAAGTCTGTGTGCATTTCCGCAGATCTTATAATGCCAGTGCTCGCCTGGCTGAGCTGCAAAAGGAGTTGAACCTGCCCAAGAACCGCCTTATATGTGACATGCCCACCAGGTGGAACTCAACGTTGGCCATGCTGCAGCGGCTGCACACGCAGCAGAGGGCCATCAATGAGTACCTGTGCGACTACGGCACCAGGACAGGGTCAGGGGAGCTTGGTTTTTTTTCTCCACGCCAGTGGGGCATGATCAGGGATGCATGCACTGTCCTGGCACCATTTGAGGAGGCCACGAGGATGGTGAGCAGTGACAGTGCATGCATCAGTGACACTGTACCTCTTGTCCACCTGTTGGAGCACACGCTGCGTGGAATAATGGACAGGGCACTTGAGGCAGAACAGAGGCAGGAAGAGGAGGACTTCCTTGCCTCTCAAGGCCCCCTTTACCCAGACAGTGTTCCTTCTGTCCCACCCATCGCACAGGAAGAGGAGGAGGAGGAGGAGGAGGAGGAGGAGGATTGTGTCAGCATGGAGGTGGAGGCTGGCACTCAGCATCATCAGCAGCAGTCTTTTAGGGATGATTTACAGTCCCAAGAAACCAGTGGACTTGTACGTGGCTGGGAGGAGGTGGCTGCGGATCATGTCGTCCTTAGTGACCCAGAGGACTCCGGAGCGAATGCCTCAGCAAACCTACGCTGCATGGCCTCCCTGATCCTGCAAAGTCTGCGGAAGGATCCTCGTATTCTTCGGATCAAGGAGAGGGACCATTACTGGCTGGCCACTCTCCTTGATCCACGGTACAAGGGTAAGGTTGCGGACCTTATGTTACCGTCGCAGAGGGAGCAGAGGATGAGACAACTCCGGGAGGCCTTGCAGAAAGGTCTGTGCAACGCGTTCCCAGAGACTGGGAGGTTGCAAACTCCTGGTCCTGGACAACGAGTTGCTGAGGCTTCGGCCAGTCAAAGAAGGAGCGGTGGGGAAGGTGGCCGTCTGACCGATGCGTTCAGACAATTCTTTAGTCCGCAGCCCCAAAGTATGATCGGTTCCAGCAACCATCGCCAGCGTCTGATAAACATGGTGCAGGAATATCTAGGGGCAAGGTCAGACTTGGACACCTTCCCCACCGAAAATCCTCTGGCTTACTGGGTCTTGAGGATGGATCACTGGCCAGAGCTTGCACAGTATGCAATTGAGCTACTGGCCTGTCCTGCATCCAGCGTTCTTTCGGAACGCACATTCAGTGCTGCTGGAGGATTTGTCACGGATCACAGGGTGCGCCTGTCCACCGACTCGGTTGATCGACTGACTTTCATCAAGATGAACCAGTCTTGGATCACCACCAGCTACCACACACCTGATGCTGATATAACAGACTAATTGATTTTAACATGTCACATCCCTTCAAGACTGATGCTGATGCTGAGTGCCTGTGCTGTTATGTTGACTGGCTATCCTCCTCCTCCGAGTCCTCAATGATACGATTGATGATGATAGCTTGTAAGATCATTTTTGTTTATGGGTGCCGCCACCAGTGCCTAACGCCCAATTTTTCAGCCCCTGTTTAACAGGGGCGTGTAATTACAATTTTTGAAGCAATACTTTGCAACAGGGCTCATTGCTGTGCTCCAAGTACAGTATCTGTGAGGAGTTGCAGTGTTGTGCCACCAGTGCCTAAGGCCCAATTTTTCAGCCCCTGTTTAACAGGGGCGTGTCATTACAATTTTTGAAGCAATACTTTGCAACAGGGCTCATTGCTGTGCTCCAAGTACAGTATCTGTGAGGAGTTGCAGTGTTGTGCCACCAGTGCCTAAGGCCCAATTTTTCAGCCCCTGTTTAACAGGGGCGTGTCATTACAATTTTTGAAGCAATACTTTGCAACAGGGCTCATTGCTGTGCTCCAAGTACAGTATCTGTGAGGGGTTGCAGTGTTGTGCCACCAGTGCCTAAGGCCCAATTTTTCAGCCCCTGTTCAACAGGGGCATGTAATTACAATTCTTGATCTAATAATTCACAGCAGGGCCCATTGCTGCACCCACCAAGAGTAACTGTCAGGGCTTACAGTGTTGTGGCACCAGCACCACCATCAGCACCACCATCAAATTTTTACTACCACTGTTCAACAATTATATGTAATTAAAATTCCTGATATAATAGTTGACAGCAGGGCGTTCCAGCACCAACCAAGAGTAACTGTGAGTGCTTACAGTGTTGTGCCAACACCAACAACTAAGGGGCCTATTTCTGCAGAGTATATACGGCAGGTCCCTACTTTCAAACATCCAACTTACAAACGACTCCTACTTGCAAACGCAAGAAGACAACAGGAAGTGAGAGGAAATCTACCACTAGGAAGGAAAATTCTCTCCTGTAAGAATAAATATGGGAGAAAGGTGTCTCCTCTGTACTGATGCTTTATCAGCAATCCTTGTTTCAAGAAAAACACCACATTTCAAAAACAGTTGTCATTGGGACGGAAAGTGAGGTGAAATGTTCTGAACAGGGGCACAGACAGCAAAACAAATGTTACAGGGGTGATAACCCTTACCTATGTTTTCCAAAAAGTTTAAAAATAGATTTTTGGTCTGGAGCTACACTTCAACAATGTACCTGTTCAAAATTACAAACAGATTCTACATAAGAACAAACCTACAGTCCCTGTCTTGTATGCACCGCCTGTATAGGGCTGTTCAGAGTATATAGGGCCTTTTTTATTTTATGTGCGGGGTTCCCCTTAATATCCATACAAGACCCAAAGGGGCTGGTAATGGGCTGGGGTAGGGGGGGGGGTCATGGGGTAGCTATGCCATTTTTCTTAAAGAATTTCATCCATATTACCGGGACCAGACATTACATTAAAGCCGCAAGCAGTTTTAAATGGCCTTTTTTTCCTTTAGAAGTGTCATTTTGTGCAGGGACAGTTCTAAACACGGGAAACACGTGGCACTTCACAGGCATACTTTAGACACCCCCCAGGTACGATATTTAAAGGAATATTTGACTTTTTTTTTTTCACTTTATGCATCATTAAAATGACTGCTCCCGAAAAACGACCGTTTTTAAAACTTCTTTTTGCATTGATACATGTCCCCTGGTGCAGAACCCGGGTTCCCAAACCCTTTTTAGGACAATAACATGCATAATAGTTGTTATAATTAGCACTTTAGAATTCGAACGTTCGCATCCATTGTATTTAATAGGGTTCTAATGTTCGTTCGAACTTTCGGTCCGTTCGCGGGTTCTGGTGCGAACCGAACCCGGGGGTGTTCGGCTCATCACTACTGACCAGATGTAGTTGGGCAATTCCATGATGTTCTTTGCAATAGCTAAATGAATTCAACCCCTTTATGAGGGCTGATCGGTTCATCAATGTTTTTTAAGATCCACATGAAAACTGTGATCTCAAGCAATCTGATCTGCTTGCTAAATATATTATATGTACTTGCAAATGTGTATCTGTTGATGAATGGCTTAAAATACCGCTCCTCTCCTATGTATCCTGCATACCCTGTGCCGTTGTCAAGCGCCCCCTTACAGAGGGCAGCCGGAGCTGCAGGATCACGTAACCAGACCAGATTTAAACTAGGTAAATACACAGATCTCTTTTACAAAGTGTATGCAGGATAGGTATGAAGAGGAGAAAGGAAATGGTTTTGTTTTTCTTTAGCCGGTTCGCCTGGCGTATAGTCAAATGACGAACAGACGCGGCATGGCGATCATGGTTAGCTGCAGTGGCGGTGCGTCCATAGAGGGCGCCGGAGCGCCGCCCCCTCTCGCTCCCGCTCCGCCACTGAAAGACAATACACAGATTCATGCATTGCATGAATCTGTGTATTGTCACCGCTGCCGCACTGCCCACTATACATATGGCCGGCCTCCTGGTGAGCGCCGGCCATATGAATTAGAGCGGTGGCCGGGGGTGGGTGTGGCTTGGAAGTGCCTATCAGAGCCAGCGGCTCTGATAGGCTTTCCGAATACAGCTCTCACGCTGTATTCGGCTTAAAAAAACTCCTCCCAGGTACGCACGGGGGTGCGTTCCTGGGAGAAGACTGCGTGGAGGTTTCAGCCAATCAGGTTCACCGGATCTGGTTACCGGTAACCTGATTGGCTGAAGCGACATCGAGGGCGGGAGAACACATCGAGGACGGCGCTGACCGAGGAAGGTAAGTGCAGGGCTGGGGGGGGACAGGCTGCATTTGGGGGACAAACTGGCTGAATATGGGGGACAAACTGGCTGAATATGGGGGACAAACTGGCTGAATATGGAGCACAAACTGGCTGCATTTGGGTGGAACTGGCTGTATATGGGGGACAAACTGGCTGAATATGGGGGCCAAACTGGCTGAATATGGGGGCACACTGGCTGCATTTGGGGGGAACTGGCTGAATATGGGGGACAAACTGGCTGAATATGGGGGGAACTGGCTGTATATGGGGGACAAACTGGCTGAATATGGGGGGAACTGGCTGTATATGGGGGACACGCTGGCTGCATTTGGGGGGAACTGGCTGTATATGGGGGACAAACTGGCTGCATTTGGGGGGAACTGGCTGTATATGGGGGACACGCTGGCTGCATTTGGGGGAACTGGCTGTATATGGGGGACAAACTGGCTGCATTTGGGGGGAACTGGCTGTATATGGGGGACAAACTGGCTGCATTTGGGGGGAACTGGCTGTATATGGGGGACAAACTGGCTGCATTTGGGGGGAACTGGCTGTATATGGGGACAAACTGGCTGTATATGGGGGCACACTGGCTATATATATGGGGGCACACTGGCTGTATATGGGGGCACACTGGCTGTATATATGGGGGCACACTGGTTATATATATATGGGGGCACACTGGCTGTATATGGAAACAAACTGGCTGTATTTGAGGGGGCAAACTGGTGGCGTTTGGGCACAGTGGCTGCGTTTAATGGGCACAGTGGCGGCAATTGATTTTTTTTTTTCAGTTTGTTTGCGCCCCCCAAAAAATTTGGGCACCAGCTGCCACTGGTTAGCTGTGTTCATAAGACACAGCGCATTACGATCGGGGTAAAGAGCCAATGATGGCAGCTCTTTACCACGTGATTGGTTGTGTCCGATCACAGCAGATCACAATGTAAACACAAATGCCGGTTATCTGCATTCCTTTCCTCACGCTGTCACAGTGTGAGTAGAGGAGAGAGCTGGTAACTGGCTAATGTGAAAGGGGACATCTTCACTGATCACCAGGGCACTGATTATCAGTGTCCTGATGATCAGTGCAGCCCCAACAGTGCTGCCTATCAGTGTCAACCTGAGCTGACAATCAGTTCCCCTCAGTGCTGCCAATCAGTGCTGTCAATCAGTGCTTATCAGTGCTGTCAATCAGTGCCCATCAGTGCTGTCAATCAGTGCTGCCAATCAGAGCCTCATCATCAGCGTCGCCTATTAGTGCCTATCAGTGCCACCTATAAGTGTCCTTCAGAGATCTCTTTCTCTTGAGATAAAAATGGTTAAAACCTCTGCCAGGTTTTTATTGCTGTGTCTCAATTATGGGGATTTACAAAAGGTCTTCTTTTCACTGGCGCATAAGGTGGGGGTAGATGTTTCCAAATGAGAAAAATAAAATAGGAATAAAAGCAATTCTTTTTGCTTACAAGACTAGAGACGTTTTTGCCATCTATGCTTCCACTGAAACTTTTGACAGCTTGCCACAGGACAGAATGTGGAAGAAATAACTCCAATGGGGACATCGTCAGCTATAAAAAAACAACTTGATCACATGAAGCCTTTTATCATCATATAGTTGTTTACCTCCTTTTTAAATGATGATAACAAAAATCACCCTAATAGCCCTGATGAAAAGTTTCCATCCCCTGGAATGTTTGGCCTTGGTAAAGATGCACAAGGTGACACACATAGGTTAAAATGTAAATTAAAGGTTAATTCCCACATCTGTGGCTTTTTAAATTGCAATAAGTGTCTGTGTAAAAATAGTAAATCAGTTTGTTTGCTCTCACGTGAATGCAGCAGGCTAGATACCGAGCCATGGGGAGCAGAAAAGAATTGTCAAAAGACCTGTGTAACAAGGTAATTGATAAAGATGGAAAAGAATATAAAAAGATATCCAATGCCGTAAATTTGCCAGTCAGTACGGTTCAATCGCTTATTAAGAAGTGGAAAATTAAGGGATCTCTTGATACTAAGCCAAGGTCAGGTAGACCAATAAATATTGCAGCCACAACTGCCAGAAGAAATGTTAGGAATACAAAGAAAAACCCACGAGTAACCTCAGGAGAAATGCAGGCTGCTCTGGAAAAAGATGGTGTGGTTGGTTTTAAGGAGCACAATATGCCGATACAGGAACAAAAATTACCTGCCTTGTCCAGTTGCCAGAAACTAGCCTTTACTGCGCCAATGGCCGGTGAGGCATACTAAGGTGTTGTCGGGCATATTGTGACCAAGCTTTTTTGTGGCATTGGCGTAGTAAAGTATATGGTAGAGAATCTGCGCTGCTTCCAACTATTTAATATTCAGCAAAATTTGTGTGAAAAACAATTAAGATACTAACAAAAAAGGTTAATTCCTTAACTGTCAAAATGATGTGATTAAGTATAGGTGCTGCAATTTAATTAGCCTGAATATACAGCTCATAAGTAATGGAAAAAGAGATTAAAATTGCGCAAACCTATGCATTAAATATCTAATACAATTAAACTGTGTTAGCATTAAAGTCCATATAGTGTTTCTGAAATAAAACTGGTGATATCAAGCATTCACGTTGTGATTTGAGACTTCTTATTAAATGTTGACTGATAAGGGGGGCCGCTTACCATATAAGGTGGATCTCAAGTGATAGAGATCAAATGAGCTCAGAAATATGTCGGTCTGACCATGGATATTCCTTCCAAGACACCTCCAGAACCAATGTTACACTCGCTCAAGGATGGGTCGGTCCGACCATAGATATTTCTACTAGTACACCTCCTGAGTCAGTATTCCTCCCGATACAGCGGACTGCTGTTGTATGCAATATTTTTCACAAAGCATTAACCGATCCTCCAATATGTCTTCCAAACTCAGATTAATTTACCAGGTAAAGAGAAGAAGAAGATTCTTCATGGCGCAGTATTTCCGTTTAAAATAATTTATTGAAAAAACTTCCATAAAACACTGACATCCAAAGGCAATGAAACGATTTCAAAACAGCCGCGGCTCAAGCCAGCCAGCTGGTGCATGGTGACGTCAGAGACTAGTGCTCCACTGACGCGTTTCCCCGTACAAGGCATCGACTGGGAACAGAGGCTAAAAGGCCATTTGATCTCTATCACTTGAGATCCACCTTATCCGGTAAGCAGCCCTCCTTGTCAGTCAACATCGGATAAGAAGTCTCAAATCACAATGTGAATGCTTGATATCACCAGTTTTATTTCAGAAACACTATATGGACTTTAATGTTAACACAGTTTAATTGTATTAGATATTTAATGCATAGGTTTGCGCAATTTTAATCTCTTTTTCCATTGGCGTAGTAAAGCCTTCTTTCTGGCAACTAGACCATGCAGATAATTATTGTTCAATGATTATCCTATTGGGCTCCTTAAAAACAACCGCACCATTTTTTTCCAGAGCAGCCTGTATTTCTCCGGAGGGTATCTGTAGGTTTTTCTTTGTAGCTAGAATAATTCCTCTGGCAATTGTGGCGCCAATTTTTCTTGGTCTACCTGACCTTGGCTTGGTATCAAGAGGTCCCCAAATTTTTCACTTCTTAATAAGTCATTGAATAGTACTTACCGGCAAATTTAAGGCTTTGGATATCTTTTTATATCCTTTTCCATCTTTATAAAAATGCCATTACCATGTTACGCAGGTCTTTTGAGAGTTCTTTTCTGCTCCCAATAGTTCAATACATAGTCTGCTCAGTGCACTCAAATGAGAGCTCAACTCATTGACTATTTATATACAGACACTAAATGCAATTTAAAAAGCTACAGATGTGGGAAATGTTACCTTTAATTACCATTTTAATCTGTGTGTGTCACCTTGTGTGTCTGGTCCAAGGTCAAACATTCCAGGGGGTGAAAAAATTTGATCAGGGCCATTTGGGTAATTTCTGTTATTTAAAAAGGAGCCAAACTATGTGATAATAAGCTTCATACGATCACAATAGTTAAATAAAAGAGTGTTTGGCATGATCGGTCATATTTTGAATCTTAACCCTAGGTTCACACTAGTGCGATGCAGGAACCAGCATGATTCCAGCGCCGGTTCCCGCATTGCTTCTCTCCCGCAGGCAATTCACACGGCCTTGTGCGAAACGATGCGGGTGTCATTAACAAAGTTAATGACAACCCCAGTTTAGTTCACAGATCACAGTGCAAACTGTGAACTTGCACAGGAATTGGATCGCATAGGTGAGAACACCCATGCGATCCGATTCTAGCGGGGAAAAACAAGTCCCTGCACTATTTTCTGTGCGAATCCAATGCGAGTTCAGCCATACAGTTTGCTCAGAGATCGCATGTGATTGCGCTAGTGTGAACCCAGGCTAAAAGAGAAGTACAGCCAAAGCTTGTTTGGTTGTGGATCACAGGAGTGCAATTTGTTCTGCACACCTGTGACCCATTTTCAGCAGACAGCGGGCTGAAGTCTGCTGATGTCCCAGAGCAGGTCCAGGCTCGGGCAAGACTGCGACACTGGAGTTGGAATCCGCCCACATGCCAGGACCAACACCTGACTCAGCCTCTCAGCAAGCCCCTGAGAGCCTGAGCTCACCGCTCCTGCCCCCTGCATACCCCAGCGCTTCAGTAAACAAGGAGGGGGCAGAGCAGAGTGCGGTGACTGACATTCAGTAGTTCTCTGCTTGGGGGAGCTGTGAGAACTAAGCGATCTGCGGTGTTAGATCGCTTAGTTCTCAGTGTTAGTCGGTGGCAGACCGATGCTGCATGCACTTAGGCAAGTTTAAATCTGCAAAAAACCCAAACACCATACTTTTAATGCCAAAATGTCACAATTTTTACCTGGGTATGCAAACTTTTGATCACAACTGTGTGAGAGCCTTAAAAGCTAACAAATCACCTTTCTGGATATTGTTCATGTTCTAAATAGGAGGAATCAGATATTTTAAATATTTAAGGCAAAAGACTGAATAGGTTCTCTGTAAATGAAAGGTAATTCTATTAAGAAACAAATTAAAGAAACGTAACCATAAATGTGCATTACAAATTCTCTACAGCAAAGAAGATGTGGTGCAACAAGAATTTATTTGTTCTCATGAACTGTTCCCATAAATCTTGTCTTTTATCTGTGGATTAGAGTCAGACAGGATGAAAAGACACAGGATGTTAATATAAAGATTTTCTGCAAGAATGTGAAGGCTGTGATCAATATGCCAGATGTTCACGCAAATGATAGTGAACAAGCTTGTGATTGAGGCTTGTGGAGCAAATTAATAGTAACTTAACTGGTAAACATTACACTACAAAAGACTCTTTTATTAATTGGAAGAAGACTGGCGCAGCAAAGAGCAAGACAGTTTGATCTATTTTAATTAATGTTAATTAGTAGATAAAAACTCTTTGATTAGGTATTTATTTTATGTTTTACAATAAAGGCAATACTTTCTTGCTTACTGGTTTTGTGATATGTAATAGCATGAACATTGTCGCGTTTTAAAGTACCGTACATGCGAAACAAAGCAATCAAAATGCTGGAAAGTGCAGTAAATAGATAGATAAGCAATTTTACAACCTAAAAATTCAAGTCATGAATACCATTTTGTAAGCCTATTCAAAGTATTATGTGACCATATCACTTATTGAAGAAAACAGGGCTTTAAAGAGTAACTCCACTATTGTTGAGAAAAAAACATTCCCCTCTGGGTGATCCATGTACATTACAAAGATTTTATTAAATCTTGCTGCAGATTCCTACCTTTTGTTATTCTGAAGAAATCCCTATGTTTGTCTGTGTCCATGTGGAAAGTGAGTCTAATGGGAGTGGTTTCATAATTATTAATCAGCTGCAACACCTGCGGGGCTCTAATGAGGAAAGCTGCTGGGCCTGTATCCCTTTAGACTTGATTTCCTATTGGTAAAATTAGTGAGCCAATCACACAAACAGGAAATGGTGTTTCTGAGGGGCGTTCTGTATACATTCTGCATACAGAACACCTCCGGGTAGGCACTCCAGATAGCCATATTGCATTACATTTTACAGAAAATTACAGAGCTGCTGGAGGAAAAGGAAAATAGGATTTTTTGTACTCACCGTAAAATCCTTTTCTCTGACATCCATGGACTGACACGGTGTCTCTTTACACTTTACACGTGGGTTATGTCCCTGCTTGCAGGAGAAGACCTAGGCAGAATGTGAGATGTTATACATACATTCTAAAAGCCAGAGCTGAACAGCCCCACCCAGGGGGCGGTCCCTCCGGACATAACCCTCCCACTACAGTCAGCAGACTTCAGTTCGTAACAAAGCAGTACAAACTTAAAAAGGAAGGGTGGGTGCCGTGTCAGTCCATGGATGTCAGAGAAAAGGATTTTACGGTGAGTACAAAAAATCCTATTTTCTCTTATCATCCATGGACTGACACGGTGTCTCTTTACACTTTACACGTGGGATGTCCCAAAGCAGTGTCAAGAGGGATGGGAGCAGTATAAATGGAAAAACCAAAAACTTCACTCCAAGAAGGCAGAGCTCCTCAACGGAGGAGTCGCAACTTTAAACATCGGCCTGCAGCACCCTGCGGCCGAAGGAAGCATCCGGAGATGCAGCCACATTAACCTTATAAAACTTAAAAGGCATGAACAGACGACCAGGTCGCCGCCTTGCACACTTGTGCAACCGACGCTTAATGTCGGAAAACCCAGGAAGCACCAATTGCCCTGGTGGAATGCGCCATAACCGGAAAGGGAGGCGCCCGCCATTTGAGAGCATAGGCTTGAATGACGGTTTGTCTGATTCCCCTAGAAATGATGGCAGACGAAACCGCTTGGCCCTGTTATGGACCAGAGACAGTCACAAACAGTGAGTCGGACTTTCGAATAGAAGCAGTAGCAGACAGGTACACCCGTAAGGCTTGTACCACATCCAATATGTGCAGTGCAAACTCTCTGGGATGCGATGGGTGAGGACACAAGGAAGGGAGGACAATGTCCTCATGTAGGTGAAAGGTCGACACCACCTTTGGCAAAAAGGAAGGTCACGGATGCAACACCGCCTTATCCTTATGGATGACTAAATATGGCGACTTGCAGGACAAAGCCGCCAACTCAGACACCCGTCAAACAGAAGTGATTGCCACTAAAAGGCCACCTTCTGAGACAAGGCAAGAGGGGAATATCCCGGATATTCCCAAAAGGAGGTTCCTGGAGGACCGAGAGCACCAACTTCAGATCCCACGGTGGGAGAGGAGGCTTGACAGGAGGGAGCACATGGCGAACCCCCAACACAAGGTGCTAACCAAGAAATGACCCGCTAGAGGTCGCTGAAAGAAGACGGTCAAGGCCGAAATCTGATCCTTGATGGTACTCAAAGCAAGCTTTTGGGTCACTCCACACTGCAGAGGACGCAGGATTCTGGGGACGGAATACGTCCGAGGACGCCAGTCCAGCGCTTCGCATATGGCGATATAAGCTTTCCAGGCACGGTGATAGATCTGCTTGGAGGAAGACTTCCGTGTCCTTAACATGGTCAAAATGACCGAGTCTGAGAGACCTCGGTCCCTCAACACCTGGCTTTCAACAGCCCTGCCGCTGTAAGCCGGATGAAACATAGGACCTTGAGACTGAAGGTCCTCCCTCATCGGCAACCGCCAGGGAACGTCCGCGACGAGACGTACCAGATCAGCGTACCAGTGATGCTGAGGCCAATCCGTAACAATTAGGATCACCAGAGTTTATATCAGGCGATAAGGACCCTATGGGGCCACCAACGCATCCGAGGCATCGCCCAAGGATCCCTGGATCTGGCCACAACCTCGACCCTTGCGATTGAGTCGAGAGGCCATCAGGTCCACATCCGGCGTGCCCCACCGTCGGCAAAGGAGTTGAAATATGCAAGGACCACTCTTCTTTGTCCGGCGATTGGCGAATCAGATAGTCCGCCTGCCCATTGTCTATGCCCAGAATGTACATGGCCTACAGAGCCGACACGTTTCTTCCGGCCCACTTCAGGATACGGACTACCTCGGAAGCCGCAGCTGAGCTCCGAGTCCCCCCTTGATGGTTTACATACGCCACCGCCGTGGCGTTGTCCGACTGGCTCCTGATGGAGCGACCCCGTACTCTCTCCGACCTGAGGAGAGACACAGTCCGATGGCCCGTATTTCCAGAACAGTGATTGGTAAACGGGCTCGTCCGGAGTCCAAGGCCTTGAGCCGACAGGACTCCCCAGACTCCACCCCAGCCCGTCAGGCTGGTGTCCGTCGTGAGTACCGTCCATTGGATGGGAGGGGAACGACTTTCCGGACCGAAGAGCCGAGGATCTCAACCACCATGTCAGGGGCACCCTGACCAGGTGAATCACCTGGATCTGAAGATCCAAGGACAACGGGGATTTGTCCCAGGTGGACAAGATCTCCTTCTGCAATGCCCTGGTGTGTGATTGGGCATACGGAACGGCCGCGAAGGAGGCCACCACGAGTCCCGGGACTCTCATGCAAAAAAACGGATTGACAACCATTTTCGGGATGTCAGCACCCGCACCGCAGACTGAAGTGTCAGCAACTTCTCCAGAGGTAGGATACCTTTGCCTCCAAGGAGTCCAGAATCAGAACTAGATACTCCAGACACTGAGTCGGGACCAGGACTGACTCCTGAATGTTCAGGAACCACCCGAAGTCCCTGAGGGTCTAATTGACGATAGTCACCTTTCCTCTAAATCTGAGCCACTTTCTGCTCTTAGCAGAAGATCGTCCAGATAGCCCACGACAGCAATACCTCACTGTAACAGAAGGCTAGAACCGGAGCAAGCACCTTGGTGAACACCCTTGGTGCTGAGGCTAGGCCGAAAGGAAGAGCCACAATCGATAGTGGACTTCGCTGATCGCAAGCGCAGAAACTTCTGGTGACTTGCGCAGATCGGAACATGCAAGTAGGCGTCCTTGAAGTCCAAGGACGCCAGAAGAAAATCCCTTTGGTGGAGTGTAGCGATCACCGTGCGAATGGATTCCATGCGGAATTTCTGCACCTTCTCGAAGGCATTCAGGGCCTTGAGGTCCAGGATAGGTCGAACCACATCCTATTTTTGGGACGACAAACAGATTCGAGTAGAATCCCTGAAAACTCTCCTGTGACGGAACCGGCACAATCACTCCGGACCTGATCAAATCCTGTACAGCCCCCAAGAGGGCTGCCCGACAGGTAGGAAGGAGAGGAAGATTCGAGGGAAAGAATCTGTCTGGGGGCCAGGATCAGAATACTATCCTGTATCCTGAGGTGACCACCTCGCACACCCACCAGTCGGAGATTTGGGAGGACCACCGATTCGTGACCTGCGAAGTCGTCCCCCCACCCCAGAGTCGGGCGGAGGCAAGACTTCACGCGGAGGCGGGCTTGGGAGCCGCTTGTTCGGCTTATGCACCCAGGGGCACTTGTTCCCACCAGCCGCACTGCCGTCAGTCTGAGAGGACCTACCCGTGGACTCTGACTGACGAAAAAACCCAGTTTTGCTGGAAAGGAAGGCCCCCGTTTGCGGCAGGCCTCCTCACTCTTGCTAGTCTAAGGAAGAAGAATGCTTTTACCTCCCATGACATCCATGACGATGTCATCCAGAGCAGCACCGAAAGGTCTACCACCTTTAAATGGTAGATCCATCAGGAGCTTCCTAAGGCTAGGTCAGCAGACCAGCACTTCAACCAGATAAGACGACGCAATACCACCGCCGAGACAGAGGCCCTGGATATTAAAGGGGCCGCGTCCAACGTGGCGTCGCACACATAAACCAGGCCCTGAACCAGTTGGTGGGCCAGAGCAACTGTGTCTGGAGGAAGATTATGTTCCTGTACAGCTAGGTGCAACATTTTTGCCCAACCTGTAAGTGTTTAAGACACAAGGGTCGCCGCTACCACAGGCCGTAGGGCGGATCCCAACAAGGCAAACATGGCTCTGCTCACCACTTCTGACCTCCTGTCAGTGGGGTCCTCAAATGCAGGAGTCCCCTCCATCGGGAGAGTGATGGCCTTGTTCAACCGGGCGACTGGAGGGTCGACACTGGGGGAGAAGCCCACTTTTTAAGTAGGGCATCTTCAAGGGGTATCTGATAGACAAACGCCGCGGGACCATAAAAAAATTCTTCTGCGGCTTTTCCCAGACCTTATCAATGAGCTGGTCAAAGAAAGTACATATGGAAAAACTTCTTTAGAAGGCCTGGCCTTAAAAGAACCAAAGGAGAGTGTATCCGCCTGAGGTTCTGCATCCGCAGCATTTTAGCTTGAGAGTGTCCCTCACCGCAGTCATGAGTACACTAACAAGCGCCCTGTCATTTACTGACTCAGAACTGGAGTTTTCCTCATAAGGAATGTCCTGTTCAAAACCATCCAATACATTCAGAACTAGGGTCCTGAGCGGTAGTGGCTAGGCCCATATCTGAATCAGCGCACTGCCCTCATGAAGTAAAGTGGGGAGAGGGCGCTTTTTTGCTCCCTTGCGCTTGCACACAGCTCCCATCCTGGTCAGAAATGATTCCAGGACTGCCCACAACTGGTCCCTAGGGACCGCAGGTGCTGAAGCACTGCCTGTTGTCCACTGACATTTAGGGGAAGCTGGTGACAGAGACTCCATATTGCCCCCCTCTGAGACTCCTCAGATAAAAAGTCCACCCACAGGCTGTGCTGACTGAGGAGGGGGCGCCCAGGGGACTCACCAAACCGGACCAGGGACCGCTCAGTTCCGCTGTCTGTACCGCGCTGTGTCAGCGCTGGTGAGCTGTGAGGAGATTGTGAGAGGATTCATGCTGTTACAGCAGCGCTAGAGGCCAAAACTAGTGCTGAAGAGCGCGCGGGCTACAAGAAAATGGCCGCCGCACTTCACTGAGGCGATCCGCAGCAAGATGGCCGCCATGACTCAGCAAAAGTGAAAAAACAGCACACACACAGCGCCACTCGGCGCTCAGGCCCCAAAACACACAAAAAAAGGCCCCAAGCATATCTGCAGACCAGCATTAGCCCCTCCAAGAACAGTGTGACCCCCAGGCACCCCACACAGCACAGCGCCAGCAATGGTGACAGAGAGTGACAATGAAATACAGGGGGAGACAGGGAAAATCCCCCACAGAGAAACACACAGCTTTTTGTACTCACCTGCAGGCAGGAGAGACTACTTACCCGTCCCCTGAGGGACCCACTGGTGTGTTTCTGACAGGACTATCACAGTGCAGTACTGAGTAGCTGTCGGCCCGGTCCACCGCGAAAGATACAGTCAGTCAGGAACTGTTCAGTCTTGAGAGGACCGTGGGAGCATGAAAGCAAACCCGGCCACCCCTGGAGTCATGGGGCCTGTCGTGAACTGAGTCTCACGCACACAAGGCGAGGATCAGCACGCTCGATGGTCGGACAGGGAAGACTACGAGGATATCTTGTACCCAACCTGTTGCCCAGCCGACAGTTGATAGAAGATTCTCAAAAATAAAATAAAAAAGAATTCCAGAAAAGGAATAAAAATAGGTCAGGAGACTGGCTCCTGAGAGAGCCACGTCTTCTCCTTCTGCTAGGCAGAAAAAAACTGAAGTCTGCTGACTGTAGTGGGAGGGTTATGTCCGGAGGGACCGCCCCCTGGGTGGGGCTGTTCAGCTCTGGCTTTTAGAATGTATGTATAACATCTCACATTCTGTCTAGGTCTTCTCCTGCAAGCAGGGACATAACCCACGTGTAAAGTGTAAAGAGACACCGTGTCAGTCCATGGATGATAAGAGAAAGGTAATTTTTAATAACATTCAATTACAATATGACTTGTGTCGCAATTGTATATGCTATTTTGTTTCTTCTTTATTTGCGATTTTTTTTTTCCCACAAAAGTGGAAGGATTATGTAAGCAAAATATAAAGAGACATTATTAAAGTGATTGTACAGCTTTAATTTTATTTCAAATAACACACATGTTATACTTACCTGCTCTGTGCTTTTGGACAAAGCAGCCTCGAACCACCTCTTCTCCGGGGTCCCCAGCCGGTGCTCTCCTCTTCTCGGTTGGCCTACATAGGAAGCTGCTTCCTATAGGGCCCACCTGCAGGCTTGCTCCTAAGCAGAGCTGCCTGCGTCCATAGACACAAATAGTGTAGCTCGGCCCCGCCCCCAGCTCACAGAAGATGATTGACAGCTGCAGGAGTCAATGGTTCCCACTGCTGCCTCTGTAAAACCAAGAGAGGGGAGAGAGCCACTGCAGAAGGGCACAGTGCTGGATCAAGAAAGGGCGTCGGGGGCCCATACTGATACAGGGAAATTTTTTAACCTTAAGGCAGGGAATGCATTAAGGTAAAATTGTTCAGCCTTTAGAACCACTTTAAGAATGTGCTTAACTATTTTTTTGTTATAGCTAGAGATGTGTGTTTTATACATTGATGTCTGATTTTACACTGCCAGCACAGGTACACTTTTCAACCGCAGACCTTACATTCCAATTAAAAAGATAGAAGGGGCAGGTGGCAGAAGACATTGCAGCCAATTGATTGAACTGTCACACAGTGGGCAGACGGGAATGTTTACTCACAGTTCAGCTTTTTTTTCTTTTTCTTTTTTAACTGTCAAGGTGTCCATTCACAGCAAATGAACAGATTCTCTTTATAATGGACTCACATTGCTACTCTTTTCTTTCCCATGTTTCTCCAATACTCTATCTGCCAACCGGTGCCCTTGGAAATGCCTGGTACTTCCGGATATGGGGTAGCATGCAACTTTCTCCTCTTTTAACCACCACTATGTATTGAACAGAACCTGAATTGTCGAAGCAATGCCAGTTATAGGGGAGGAAAGTCCTCAGTTTTGACACAGACCGTCAGAGGGGTTACTCAGGAATTTCTACTCAGGGTTCCAATGGAGGAGCAGAGCAGCCAAGAAGTAGGGCTGGGCGATTTTCCCCCCAAAAAAAAATCTGCGATTTTTTTATAAAAAACTTGATTTACGATTTGATTTTTTTTTTTATTATATTAATTAAAGTGCATCAACAAACAAAATTGCAAAGGCAAACCCTTTCTCTAACTGCAAAGTCAGTGTGCAACAAAGATTGTTAAACATCCAAATTATTAATACTGTATTTGGATTTAGCTAATAAAACAACAAAAAATCTTGAGGTTACTCTTAGTTGAATTGAACTGTGCCTGTGCCTCACTGTGCCCAATGTCTCACTGTGCCCAATGCCTCACTGTGCCCAATGCCTCACTGTGCCCAATGCCTCACTGTGCCCATGCTTCACTGTGCCCATGCTTCAATCACTGTGCCCGTACCTGATGCAGATTTTCATGGTATACAGATTTTACTGCTACACCAGTGGCCATTCCAGTATTCAAAAGCCGCACCTCCTCCTCGTCTGTGATAGGCGGAACACTCAATTTCCCAGCATTCAGTGTTCCGCCTATCATAACCATCCGCTCATCCTCATAACACAGACGAGGATGAGAGGATGTCCGTGATAGGCTGAACACTGCCTGCTGTGAAATTGAGTGTTCCGCCTATCACAGACGACGAGGACTCGGGAGGCGCGGCTTTTGAACACTGCAATGGCCGCCGTCTGTCTGCATGACACGCTGATCAGGTAGGCAGACGGCGGCTTGCGGTTAGTTAGTGTTACATTACATCTACTCGCGGCGGCAGCGGCGAGTAGATGTAATTGGGGTAACGCCGCCCAGTGCCATTGCGGATACGCCTCCTGCAGCCCTGCTACGGAAGCTTTGAAGGAAAAAATAAAAAATAAAATAAAAAGTTCAAATCGATTCAGATTTGAAGAAAATAGTTTTTTTTTTTTTTTTTTAAATAATTTTTTTTTTTTTTTTTTTAAATCTAAAAAAATCGATTTGAACTCAAAACTCGATTCAAGATTAAAATTGATTTTTTCCCAGCCCTACCAAGAAGTGTGGTAAAGGTAGGAATTAGTAGCAGAGAAAGTGGATTATCAAAGAGAATTGTTTCTTAAGCCTCGTACACACGACCGGTTTTCTCTGCAAGAAAACTGCTGGGAGAGCTTTTTGCCGACAAAACTGGTCGTGTGCATGGTTTCTCGTCGGGACAACTGCCGGGAATCTCAATGAGAAAAATAGAGAACCTGCTCTCTATTTTCTCGTCGGCCTGTTTCCCGACGAGAAAACCACGAGTGTGTATGCTTACCTGTCCATGGTAAACCCGCGCATGCTCGAAAAGACTTAAACGCATGCGCGGTAGCATACAAGGGTAGTGTAGGGTGTAGCAAGATGGCGGCGACAGCATCGAATGTGACGAGTGCAGGCTTGTCGTAGTCGATGACGTCACTGCGTTCTTGCCATTCAAAAGAACGGCGGTTCTTTTGAGTGGCGCGTGTATACACAGGGCTTGGCAAGACAAGCTTGCCAGGAATCCCGTCGAGAAAACCGACGTTTTTTTTTCAACGGGATTCTTGCCCGAGTGTACGAGGCTTTTTTCTAAAATAGTGACAGGTCTAACTCTGGAAAACAAAGAATATGCTGTGTGGTAATCAAAAATTATTTTCTGTGTCTGCCTTTTCAGTTCTAACATTATGCTGACACCCATTATCAGCTGAAATGTAAAGGTATTATTCTTTAATGAGTTTTTATCATCCATTACAAAATGCAACATTTAGCACTGGAAAAGTGCTTTATAAAACAGCACTGCAAAAGCTGCTCTTGCCTACAGCAAGGTTTTAAAACTGAACTCTAAGCAATTGTGAAATAAATAAATCAATACAGTTCTGTAGTCAATAATATATTGTTAAATGTATTATTATTATACAGGATTTATATAGTGCCAAGAGTATACGCAGCGCTTTACAAAAATACAGTTATAATACAATAAAATACAGGATTAAGAAGGCCCTGCTCAGAAGAGTTTACAATCTAATAGGGTGGGGCAAAAGTTTGTAACTGTAGGGAATGAGCTGATGGAAGTGGTAAAAGATTAGTTGAAGACATGATAGGCTTCCCTGAAGAGATGAGTTTTCAGGGATAGCCTGAAGGTAGCTAGATTAGGGGATAGCCGGACAGGTTGAGGTAGCGAGTTCCAGAGGATGGAAGAGGCTCTGGAGAAATCCTGGAGACGAGCATGGGAGGAGGAGACGAGGGAGCTTGAGAGTAGGAGGTCTTCAGAAGAGGACGGGTTGGGTGATATTTGGAGACAAATGTATGTTTTTAAATACAAGCTGTATAAATATCTGAATTTGACCTGGTATCAACCTCTTGCAGTCCCTGTAGGAGAAGAAGCAGCAGCACAAGGGGCATGTCGGTTCATGTGCTAACAAGAAGCATGCTGATAGAAAGAGAAAGCAGAGTGAGAGAGAGATGAACTCATCACTGTGCTGTAATGACCTGGACTCAGAGGAACTAGTCTGATACTGGACACTAGACTTGTGCACAACGGAAAAATTCGTTCCGTTTCGGTTCGTTTCTTTCCGGTCCTGTTGATTCGTAATCATTCGTAATTTTGCTAGACGGGATTTTTCGTGTTCGGACTCATTCGTATTTTTGCAAGCGACATTTTTCGTTGAATTTTTTGTTGCTTTATAATTCGTACTTTCGGTAGAGTACGTTGTTTTTCGTTGATTCTGGACACAACTCCTACTTTCGTAACTTTTTTTGGGTTCGTTGATTCGTAATTTTCCGTGTCTCTCTCACAACGACGCTGCCTATTATGCCTAATGTGCTTCGAATGGATTTGTACTTTTCTAAATACATAGCGGTTATTTGTAACGATTCGAAATCTCGTATTTTACTTTCGTTTTTTACATGCGGCTATAGGCTCCGCCCCTGTACACCATTTTGAGAGGGTTCAGCACGGTGAGGGAGAAGCAGAGAGCAGAGCAGAGTGTTATTGTGCTTTGAATGGATTCGAAATCTCGTATTTTACTTTCGTTTTTTACATGCGGCTATAACCTCCGCCCCTGTACACCATTTTGAGAGGGAGTTCAGCACGGTGTGGGAGAAGCAGAGAGCAGAGCAGAGTGAGTGTTATTGTGCTTCGTATGGATTCGTACATTCGTAACTTTTTCATAACGAATTATGCCGAAGACATTCGGGCATTCGCTATTTGCGGTATAATTTATTTCGGATTCGGTCTTATTCGTAATTGCTTTGTTCGGAAATTCGAATGCTTCCGAATGTCCGAAAGTTGCTAAATTCGGACGAATTTCAATTCGTTACGAAACGAATTGCACAAGCCTACTGGACACTAAGTTCTAAATTACATGTGTGCAAACTCTTGGTAACTTTTTTGTAATTGCAAACCTGAACAAGCAATCCACTCACAATAATTCTCATCTTACACAACCAGGTGATTTGCGGGTAGGTGCAGTGTGGTGTGGTGGCAAAAAACACTCAGAGTCCAGATGCAGAGAAACAGAAATATATTGGCAATACACAACAAGCCCGATGGGAAGGCAACCTGACTGGGACCACTCACAGATGTAACAGCGAGCAGTCAGTAGCAGGTCACAGGTGTGCCGACAGTGTCTCGAGTGGAATGTGGCCTGGCCAGTCCATACCCAAGGGGGATTCCAGGTAGGATGGCATGACCCTGCACTTCCCCTACTCCTCAGGAACCTCTCCCTGATGCTAAACACTGTCCCTGATAGACGGGTGACCTGTCCCTACTCTAGCCACATGCGAAATGCAGACTCATGGTCTTAAATAGACTCTGCCTGACCCAATATGGCTGTCAGTGTCAGATGGGATGCCAGCATACAATCAGCTAGCTGCCCCTGTGATCCAAGGAACCATAGAGAAACTAGTTTCCTCTTGACTTCCTCTCCCTCTGCAATTCTGCTGTGGTTGAGCGCCACGAAAAGTGGAGAAAATAGACTGTACCTGCTTACAGGTTCTTACTCATGAGCACTGTAATGCAAAAGTAAAAATTCTTTAAATTGACAGCTAAACTTAGAATTTTTTGGCTCTACCATTGCAATATACTATTTATAAAAATGCATTCACATAATATAATTTTACTCAATAAAATACAGGGCACTTATACACCTTCTTGCCTAGACCAATTTTCAGCTTTCAGCGCTGTCACATTTTGTGTCAGAATATATATATATATATATATATATATATATATATATATATATACAGGTCCTTCTCAAAAAATTAGCATATTGTGATAAAGTTCATTATTTTCTGTAATGTACTGATAAACATTAGACTTTCATATATTTTAGATTCATTACACACAACTGAAGTAGTTCAAGCCTTTTCTTGTTTTAATATTGATGATTTTGGCATACAGCTCATGAAAACCCAAAAATCCTATCTCAAAAAATTAGCATATCATGAAAAGGTTCTCTAAACGAGCTATTAACCTAATCATCTGAATCAACTAATTAACTCTAAACACCTGCAAAAGATTCCTGAGGCTTTTAAAAACTCCCAGCCTGGTTCATTACTCAAAACCGCAATCATGGGTAAGACTGCCGACCTGACTGCTGTCCAGAAGGCCATCATTGACACCCTCAAGCAAGAGGGTAAGACACAGAAAGAAATTTCTGAACGAATAGGCTGTTCCCAGAGTGCTGTATCAAGGCACCTCAGTGGGAAGTCTGTGGGAAGGAAAAAGTGTGGCAGAAAACGCTGCACAACGAGAAGAGGTGACCGGACCCTGAAGAAGATTGTGGAGAAGGACCGATTCCAGACCTTGGAGGACCTGCGGAAGCAGTGGACTGAGTCTGGAGTAGAAACATCCAGAGCCACCGTGAACAGGCGTGTGCAGGAAATGGGCTACAGGTGCCGCATTCCCCAGGTCAAGCCACTTTTGAACCAGAAACAGCGGCAGAAGCGCCTGACCTGGGCTACAGAGAAGCAGCACTGGACTGTTGCTCAGTGGTCCAAAGTACATTCGGAAATCAAGGTGCCAGAGTCTGGAGGAAGACTGGGGAGAGGGAAATGCCAAAATGCCTGAAGTCCAGTGTCAAGTACCCACAGTCAGTGATGGTCTGGGGTGCCATGTCAGCTGCTGGTGTTGGTCCACTGTGTTTTATCAAGGGCAGGGTCAATGCAGCTAGCTATCAGGAGATTTTGGAGCACTTCATGCTTCCATCTGCTGAAAAGCTTTATGGAGATGAAGATTTCATTTTTCAGCACGACCTGGCACCTGCTCACAGTGCCAAAACCACTGGTAAATGGTTTACTGACCATGGTATTACTGTGCTCAATTGGCCTGCCAACTCTCCTGACCTGAACCCCATAGAGAATCTGTGGGATATTGGGAAGAGAAAGTTGAGAGACACAAGACCCAACACTCTGGATGAGCTTAAGGCCGCTATCGAAGCATCCTGGGCCTCCATAACACCTCAGCAGTGCCACAGGCTGGTTGCCTCCATGCCACGCCACATTGAAGCAGTCATTTCTGCAAAAGGATTCCCGACCAAGTATTGAGTGCATAACTGAACATAATTATTTGAAGGTTGACTTTTTTTGTATTAAAAACACTTTTCTTTTATTGGTCGGATGAAATATGCTAATTTTTTGAGATAGGATTTTTGGGTTTTCATGAGCTGTATGCCAAAATCATCAATATTAAAACAAGAAAAGGCTTGAACTACTTCAGTTGTGTGTAATGAATCTAAAATATATGAAAGTCTAATGTTTATCAGTACATTACAGAAAATAATGAACTTTATCACAATATGCTAATTTTTTGAGAAGGACCTGTATATAATTTTTTTCCCACAAATAGAGCTTTCTTTTGGTGGTATTTGATCACCTCTGGGGTTTTTATTTTTTGCGCTACAAATAAAAAAAGGCAGAAAGTTTGGAAAAAAAATAAAGTTTTCTTTGTTTCTGTTACAAAACTTTGTAAATAAGTATGTTTTCTCATTTACTGATGGGCACTGATGAGGCTGCACTGACGGGCACTGATGAGGTGGCACTTATATGCAGTACTGAGCGGCACTGATAGGTGGCACTGATGGGCACTCATAGGCAGCACTGATGGGCACTCATAGGCGGCACTCATAGGTGGCACTGATGGGCACTCATAGGTGGCACTGATAGGTGGCACTGGAGGGCATGTATAGGCAGCACTGATGGGCACTGATAGATGGCACTGATAGGCAGCACTGTTTAGAGGTGCTGGCAGGCATCACTGATGGGCACAGAGTACCATCCCTGGTGGGCTCTAGTGGGCTTACCTGGTGGCCATGGGTGGGCATCCCTGGTGGCCATGGGTGGGCATTCCTGGTGGGCATCCTTAGGAGGGCTGCACTCATAATCAATCAGTGCAGACCCCCCCCCCGTCAGGAGAGCAGCCGATCGGCTCTCCTCTACTCGCGTCTGTCAGCAAGAGTGGAGGAAAAGCCGATACACGGCTTTTCCTGTTTACACTGATCAGCTGTGATTGGACACAGCTGATCACGTGGTAAAGAGCCTCCGTCAGAGGCTCTTTACCTTAATCGGAGATGTGGTGTGTCAGACTGACGCACCACACCACCGATCGCCGCACTGCGTCATATGATGCCCAGTCAGGATAATTAAACCACTTTCCGGCCATCATTTTGCTATATGGCGGGCGAGAAGAGGTTAACAAATATATAAATAAGCTGCATATTTGGGGTTGGATCAAGTGTGCAAAATAAGTGTTAAGAAAACCACTAGAATTTTTTTCTAATGTTTTCCTTTTTCTTCCTAATTTAAAATGAAACTAAACAATATCTTTATTTTCCAAAAATCATCCATATACAGTACATCCAATACTTAATGGCCCTGTAATCTAATGTTTCTGATTAGAGATGCACCAATACCGTATTTTTTTACGAGTACCGATACCTTTTTTTTAAGCACACGCCGATACGTGTTCAGAGGCAGTTGGACACTTTTTTCAACTGCTCCTGAACACATTCAATGTTATCCTATGTGACCATGCACACAGTCTCGTTTATTGCCGTTTTTAGGCAGTTGCGTTTAACCTCGTTTTTCCAGAAGCAAAAAAATGGGTTCAGACGCAAACGTTTTCCACGTTTCAGACGCAAAACTTGGCTAAACGTGGCAAAATGCGGTACCGGCATTTTGCCGTGTTTTCGTTTATAATCGTTTTTAAAGGTGACCTATTTTTTTACATTAGAAATCTCAAAAATGATGGCAAATGATGAAAAAACATAAAAAAATAAATTAAAAAAAAATGTAATTGCTTGCATTGCACTGTAGACAATCCACAACTTGTGGCAGGTGACGTAGCAAGTGGACAATCCACAACTTGTGACAGGTAACATGGCAAGTGGACAATCCACAACTTGTGGCAGGTGATGTTGCCAGGTGACGTGGCAGGTGGAAATCCACAACTTGTGGCAGGTAACGTGGCCAGGTGACGTGGCAAGTGGACAATCCACAACTTGTGGCAGGTGACGTGGCAGGTGGACAATCCACAAATTGTGGCAGGTGACGTGGCAGGTGGACAATCCACAAATTGTGGCAGGTGACGTGGCCAGGTGATGTGGCAGGTGACGTGGCAAGTGGACAATCCACAACTTGTGGCAGGTGACGTGGCCAGGTGACGTGGCAGGTGGACAATCCACAAATTGTGGCAGGTGACGTGGCAAGTGGACAATCCACAACTTGTGGCAGGTGACGTGGCCAGGTGACGTGGCCAGGTGACGTGGCAAGTGGACAATCCACAAATTGTGGCAGGTGACGTGGCCAGGTGAGGTGGCAGGTGACATGGCAAGTGGACAATCCAAAACTTGTGGCAGGTGACGTGGCAGGTTGACAATCCACAAATTGTGGCAGGTGACATGGCCAGGTGACGTGGCAAGTGGACAATCCACAACTTGTGGCAGGTGACGCGGCCAGGTGATGTGGCCAGGTGACGTGGCAGGTGACATGGCAGGTGAACAATCCACAAATTGTGGCAGGTGACGTGGCCAGGTGACGTGGCAGGTGACGTGGCAAGTGGACAATCCACAACTTGTGGGAGGTGACGTGGCAGGTGACGTGGCAGGTGGACAATCCACAAATTGTGGCAGGTGACGTGGCCAGGTGACGTGGCAAGTGGACAATCCACAACTTGTGGCAGGTAACGTGACTAGGTGACGTGGCCAGGTGATGTGGCAGGTGGACAATCCACAAATTGTGGCAGGTGACGTGGCAAGTGGACAATCCACAACTTGTGGCAGGTGACGTGCCAGGTGACGTGGCAGGTGGACAATCCACAAATTGTGGCAGGTGACGTGGCCAGGTGATGTGGCAGGTGACGTGGCAAGTGGACAATCCACAACTTGTGGCAGGTGACGTGGCCAGGTGATGTGGCAGGTGACGTGGCAGGTGGACAATCCACAAATTGTGGCAGGTGACGTGGCCAGGTGACGTGGCAGGTGATGTGGCAGGTGACGTGGCAAGTGGACAATCCACAACTTGTGGCAGGTGACGTGGCCAGGTGACATGGCCAGGTGACGTGGCAGGTGACGTGGAAAGTGGACAATCCACAAATTGTGGCAGGAGACGTGGCCAGGTAACGTGGCCAGGTTATGTGGCCAGGTGATGTGGCAAGTGGACAATCCACAACTTGTGGCCAGGTGACGTGGCAAGGTGACGTGGCAAGTGGACAATTCACAACTTGTGGCAGGTGACGTGGCCAGGTGACGTGGCAAGTGGACAATCCACAGCTTGTGGCAGATGATGTGGCAAGTGATACGCTAAATACAAGTACACTGCTGCTCTCTCAGCTGCTGGTCTCCCAAAATGGCTGAAATGGTTAAATAATACTGTTTTTTGAGCTTAGGGAGGGTCTTATGATGTTTCATAACTAAACGCCTATAGACGCAAACGCGGTAAAGCGCGTCTAAAATCGCGGCAAAACGGGCGTTTTTAAACGCCGGTTTTAGCCTTTAAAAAAGTGTGTTCAGCAGAGTTTGCACCGGCGTCTCGTGTGCATGGGGCCTTACCGATAACTACCGCAACTGTTTTGTTTACACTTGAGCTGTGAGCAATGGTACAAAGCATTGAAAAGTTATTTACAAATGAAATAAGTTTATTTTTTTTTAATATTGCGCTTTTTTCAATGTGTGTAAATATATGTTAAAGGTGTAAAAAATATTAACAAACAAAGCAAATAAAAAAAAGTTACAATTATTAATGGTTAATAAAATAAAAGTGCACTTGAAATTGCACTGAAAGTGCACTTGTAAGTGCAGTCTTGTAAATCTGAGGGGTAGATCTGAAATGAGGGGAAGCTCTGCTGATTTTATCATTCAATCATGTTCAAGCTAAAATGTTGTTTTTTATTTTCCTTGCATATCCCCCACGGATCTACAGTGCAATTTCAAGTGCACTTTGCACTTGTAGTTTGCACTTGTAGTGCAAAGTGGATTTGCCTTTAGTAAATAACCCTCATGGTTTCTTTTTATCTCTCTATTTCAGTGGCTGAGCAATGTTGTTGATAAACATTGCCCGGCTGCTTTTTTCTTTGATAGCTCCAATTACCGGGACTTCGTTTACACTTCAGCTGTCAACAGGGGATCCCCACTGACAGCTGAATGAGGCATCAGTTGTTAAGGTAGCGGCGGCCCCGCTCCTTAACCCCCCCTGGCGGCATTCCCGAGTTTGGCTCGGGATGAGTTTTTACTACCAAAAGCGGTAACCCCAAGCCAGACTCGGGATTGCATCGCAGTATCCAGGGAAAGTTACTTACCTTGTCCCCTGGATCCTGCAATGTCTCCCCGCTGTGTCTGCGAGCTGTCTCCTCGCTCGATTCACAGTCCTGAGTGCCGAGCTCCGTTCCCTGCGAGCGTTGCAACGCACGGGGACAGAGCACGGCGCCAAATTCAAAAATGTAAAACACACAATACATACAGTACACTGTAATCTTACAGATTACAGTACTGTATAAAATAATTACACATCCCCTTTGTCCCTAGTGATTTGTCCAGTGCCCTGCATGCACTTTTATATTATAAAAATTGATTTTTCTGCCTGGAAACTTGAGAATGTCCATAGCAACCAAAAGGTGTCCCTTTACGTCAAAAGTGCTTTTAGACCAGCTAGAAAACGATAATAAATTAGAATCACTTGCAGAATCGAGCGATAGTGATTTCTGGGGAAATTCGTCATCAAACACTAAATCTAATGACAGCGACAATTCTGCAACTGAGCAAATTTCAGTGTTTTTGATTTGATTACATTATTGAATATTTTTTTGTATTATTATATTATTATTGGTTATAATTATTTATAGTTATTTATTATATTATAATTTATGATTTTGTGTTTCAAACTTTATCATACCCGGGATGTCTACTAGACTTTTTTTTGGACAGTTTTAAGTGTGTTATTCCTAAGAATTACAGGCCTACAATATAAAATGCCAAATTTCCATGCAAAATAATGGTACCGCTTTCAGCATCAAAAATCTGATAATTGCCAGGTTTTTTTTTTTCACATTTCAGCTGTCAGTGGGGGAATCCCACTGACAGCTGAAAAAAACTAAGCCTGAAAGTATCGGTATCAGGTATCGGAGTATTTGGACAAGTACTGATACCCGTGCAAATGCTTAGTATCGGCACCGATACCAGTATCAGTGCAACCCTATTTCTGATATTGTTTCTTACTGTGTTTTTTGCCCCCTTGTAACATCCACCATGAGCTCTTCTTTTCCCCTTCAATTCCATTTATTTGCAACAAGCAGTGAATGTTAGTTGTGGTCATGCGCAGCATTGCTGTACGCACATTACAAATCCCATAGCCCCTAGTCTATAGTCCACCACAAGAGCGAGGAAGTAAGGGTGGCTATGTTCTGATATACAGTGGGGCCATGTAGAAATAACATAGCCACCCTTTAACAGGAAGTTGGATGACAGCAACAAAAATATATATATTTGGAGAGTTGGAGGGAGATGAGAGCAATAGAATGTACTTTTTTGAGTTAGGAATACATACTTGAATAGTTTTCTTTTTTGAACCAGGGTTTAGTGTCACTTTAAATCTGCAAATTATAAAATGTTGTCAAATGTTTAGGGAGAGAAAAAAATTCACATCTGCTATTCTCCTATGCTGGGTATTATTTATTTCACATAAATGTATATATTCTTTTGTTTTTATGCTAATTGAGCTATGTCCATCTGACCCTGCACACTCTTTCAAATATTCCTTGTTTTTATGGATGATCCCTACCCTACTTATGAACGAAACTTTCGGTGTACCATAATGGCTGCAGGATTGCACACCACTACTGCAAAGCATACATACGGCAGGTCACAGAGGCTTTGGAGAGGGACAATAGTAAGAAGCTTGAAAACGCCTTTGCTAGAATACATCAAGTCAGCTTGCAATTTGACAATCACAATAGAAATATAAAAACTGTTATTTTTCTTTTCATGAAAAAATGGTCACTGAAAAAAGAATGTATGTATTTATAGTAGACCACTCAGAGCCCATTCACACAGGGGCAACTTTGGATCCGACTTCAAGACGCCCCTAGTCGCCTCAAGTCGCGCTACATGACAAAATCATCAAGTCGTGTTGTAAGTCGCCCCAAGTCGCGCTGAAGTCGCCCCAAGTCGCGCTGTGATTCATACTCAAGTCGTGACCAAGTTGCCTCCCAAAGTCGCGCTGGAAGTCGTGTTGCCCCTGTGTGAATGGAGTCTCATTATATGCCCCTAAATCTAGGAGTTGGACACTAAGCAAAGCAATTAACTGAGACATCCTAAAGCAGTCCCAAATACATCTCACAGGCAATCTCCAGCTGCTTAAAGCATTATTAAAGCTATCTTTTTTTTTTATTAAAATAACAAGTTACAGTGGAACCTCGGATTTTGAGTAACGCGGTTAACGAGCGTTTCGCAATACGAGCACTGTATTTTTAAAAATCGTAACTCGGTTTGCGAGTGTTGTCTCACAAAACGAGCACGATTCAGGCCAAATCCGTGTGCAATACCACGTTTGGCCTGAGGTGGGGGGGCGAGCAGAGCCAAACGTCGCCGTTCGGAAATGCACGGAAAGGCCCGAGGACAGCTCGGCTGACCTCGGCAAATCTCGGGAACGAAGTCTTTCCGAGGTCAGCCGAGGTGTCTTCGGGCATTTTTGGCCGTTTCCGAGGCTCTCCGGCACCCCCCGCCTCTGGACGCATGCGGTATGGCATGCCATCGAAGTCAATGCGGAACAAATTATTTTTGTTTCCATTGACTTCAATGGGGAAACTTGCTTTGATATGCGAGTACTTTGGATTACGAGCATTCTCCTGGAACGGATTATGCTCGTAATCCGAGGTTCCCCTGTATAGTTACTTGCTCTGTGCAGCCAATGACTGCCACTGCTGCCTCCATGTCCAGTGAGGAGAGCACTGCTGCTCTCAGGCACAGCACTGGATCGAGATCACGCTCAAGTAAGTATTTGGTGGAAAACATTTGAACGTTTTTTTTATCTTAAAGTGGAGCTCCACCCTAATTTTTTACTTTTGGTAATCGGAACCCTCCCCCCCTCCGGTGTCACAATTGACACCTTTCAGGGGGGAGGGGGGTGAAGATACCTGTCTAAGACAGGTATTTTCACCCACATCCGGGAGTCCTCTCTCCGGGAATCTGCGGGAGTGACGTCACTTCCCCCAGACTTCCCATAGTGTTCTGGGAGACACTCGGCTCCCAGAACACAGGAGCACCAATCAGAACGGCGCAGCGCGACTCGCACATGCGCCGTAGGGAACCGAGCATGAAGCCGCAGGGCTTCACTTCCTGGTTCCCTCAGCGAGGATGGCGGAGGGAGCAGCAGAGCGACGAGCGATCGCTCGTCCTCTGCTGCGGACGTCGCTGGACTCCAGGACAGGTAAGTGTCCAAATATTAAAAGCCAGCAGCTGCTGTAGCTGTATCTGCTGGCTTTTAATATTTTTTTCCCGCGGAGCTCCGCTTTAATGTAGAGAATGTAAAAAACCTTTAGCACCACTTTAAAGCTCCAGTTAATCCCATGTCCGCTTCAATAAAAAATTGCAGCCAAAACTGGCATTAGCCATAATGCCCACCCAGAAAATCTATGTAAATGCGAGGATCAAGGACTAGGTGGCAGGATGTTCCAACTGCTCTAGTACAGTATGCATTTTGGAAAAGGGAACATGTCCAAGTAGTAGTATGTAGTGAACATCCCTCATTATTAACAGTTATAACTATGCAGGCATCCTGCTTTTGCTTAAATTTAGAAATGAACTTTTTTACAAGGATCTTTTTTTCCCAGACACTGAAGATGTTGTAGAGTCAACACCTGGCAAACATCAAGAGTTTTCTGTCCAGTCATGGACTTGTAAAATGCCAATTGGTTCAAATCTTCATGTAGCCATGGACTTGTAAGATGCCTTGCTGGACTTAAACTAGGAAGGCTTCTGTCTGGACCAAGATTCCAACTTTGATGAAGAATAACAAATTCAGGATCTCTTTGTGTGTGCAAAAGGATCAACAGAAGTGGCAACATGAGGAAGTCCATGTCTTGGAGGAAAATCTGTCCCTCTGCAACTGGGCTTGTTCTCTGGTGGCATCAAACAGCTACAAAGAACTGTGAACCTAAGAAGGGCAAATTGACAAGGGGCTTCTTGTGTTTGTTAAGGTAACAGTTGTAGAATTAATGTGAAAGATAATGTGTTCCACATCTACTGCGTCAGAACTTGCTGGGTCCAAAAGCTGGTCCAACCAATCAATCAGGTATTATGGTGATTCCTCAGCACCTACATACATGCAAACACTAGTATGATGCCGCGTACACACGATCGTTTTTAATGTCACTTTCAAAAACGACGTTTTTCTTGACGTGATTTTTCTTGTTTCCTCTCAAGCCTGTCTTGCATACACACGTTCATTAAAAAAAAAATGCTCGAGCAGTGACGTACAACACGTACGACGGCACTATAAAGGGGAAGTTCCGTTCGAATGGCGCCACCCTTCATGTTAGTAAAGTTTTTCAGTCCGTTACAGCGTGACGAATGTGCTATCTCCATTACGAACGCTAGTTTTACCAGAACGAGCGCTCCCGTCTCATACTTGATTCTGAGCATGCACGTTTTTTTCCCCTCGTAAAAGCATACACACTACCGTTTTTCACGTCGTTAAAAAAAACGACGTGAAAAACGACGTGAAAAACGACGTGAAAAAATAGAGCAGGTTCTAATTTTTTTAGGCCATTTTTCACGTCGTTAAAAATGTTCTGGAGCCTACACACGATCGTTTTTAATGCGCAATTTTAAAAATTGCATTTTTAACGACGTGAAAAACGATTGTGTGTACACGGCATGAGTGCAGAAACTAGAGCAGTGAAGAACTTAGTACCGGATTCATTCTTTTGTCCAGTGGGTTCTTAAAGAGGAACTGCAGTCTTCTCACATAATTTGTAATAAAAACATCTTTGCCATTCTTAAGCTTCCCTCCAACCACTTTGCATATTATTTTATATATACTTTGATACTGTACTTGCCAAATATGCTGCAGAAATCTCCCTACACTGGCTGCATCTATTTTAACTGTCGGCAGCTGGAGATGCTGCCTGTTCATTTCCTGGATTTACAGACACACAGAGGCACACCTCAAGCTCTGCAGCTTTCATTGACCCTCTTATGACTCACACCCCTTCCTTCCTGGCAAACTCCCACAAGAGTGAGAGAGAGAGCTGTGCATGATGTCATAAGCCTAGGCTTTTTACAAGACAAGAAACAGGAAGTGGGCTGTATAAGGTATTTACTGGCAGAAAAAAAATGTTTCTCTTTTCGTCCATGGACGGACGCAGCTCCTTAATTCTTGACAGTTGGGTTATGTTCCTGTTCTATAGGAGAGGACTAGGAAGAACATGTTAGATATTTAAATACATGTTACTTTAACAGAGTTAAACAGCACCAGCCAGGGGGCGATCCCTCCGGACATAACCCTTCGCCCTGCAGTCAGCAGCTGAGTTTTTGTCTGCCTAGTAGAGGAGAAGGACCTGGCTCCCTTTGGGCCCTGGGTCCAGAAGAAATTTTTATTTTTATTTTTTTATGATTTTATGATTTTATTTTAAGAAATCTTCTATCAACTGCCAGCTGGGTGACAGGCTGGATATTATAGATCCTTGTAGTCTCCCCAGTCCGGCCATCGAGCGTGAGCAGGCCTTAGCTATGCGCTGGGTCGGCCACGACATACCCCATGGCTCCACAGGTGGCCGGCGAGCTTTGCTCCAGGGTTCACATATGACCGGGCTGCTTGCTGTCTCAGTCACAGTGGACCGGGCCGACAGCTATGTACTGCTCGGTTGTAGGTCTGTCAGGAACGCACCAGCAGGTCATCGCAAGGATGGGTAAGAACAGTTCATCCTGCCTCGGTGGGGTGGAACAGCTGGGCATTCCTAAGGGGGTCGTTAGGGGGTTCTCCTGCCCTCCCCTCTCTCCCTCTGTCACCCTTTTTCCTCCTCCCCTTGCGGGGCTCGCTGCGACCGGGGAATACCTGTCGGGGGGCTCCAGGTCCCGGCGGGGGGCTGTGGGGGTGTCCAGGCCCGCTCTCTGTGGGGGGGTAGTTATTGTCTTGGAAGCCTCCGCTGCGGCCTTCTCGTCCACCTCACTTGTTTGGGCGCCATTTTGAAAGCGCCTGCGCCATTTTTCTGTTGCCTTTGTATTGCATTGTAAAATCCCATTGGCGGCCATTTTGCCGTGGCCGCGCTGTGACGCAGGTCTGCATTGCTGGTGGGCATTTTCTTGTGGTCCGCGTGCTTTTCTCTGAGGCAACCGGCAGCCATTTTGGAGTGGATTTTGGCCTCTAGTGCTGGCTGGCTTCCTGAACAGCGCGAATGGCGCAATTCACCTCACAGAGTTCCTCAGTCACACGCTGTGTGTGGATGGAGAGCGGGCAGCGGCGCTGAACAGTCTCTTGCTGGGTGGTGAGTTCCCTGGGTAACCCCCCGGTCAGTGCAGCAAAATTTTGTGTCAGATATCTTGACTAAGTTCCTAAGTGGGCTTTATAGAGTCAGAAGCTGGCGTTTTTTCCCCAAACATTCCAAAGGCAGCAACTGGTGCCCCTGCACCTGCGGTTCCCATGGACGCTTTGTCGGCAGTCCTGGAGTCATTTGTTGCCAGGGTGGAAGCGGCGTGCGGGCGTAAGGGGGGTATTAAGCGCCCCCTCCCACCGCCATCGCCTGGGGAATGTTCTGACTCAGACTTGGGCCTGTCTGCGGCTCAGGACCCCGGTTCTGGTGTGTTAGAAGAGGCGGACCAGGACCTTCCCAGTGAGAAGGACCCCTCATCCGGGTCAGCTCAAGACAGGGCACTTGTGAGTGCATTTATCAATGCTGTGAGGGACACTCTCAAGCTGGAAGATACAGCTGGGACTTCCACTGCAGGGTCTGTCCTTTTGGGTCGCACAAACCGACCCGCTCTGTTAAGGGTTTTCCTTATGTTGATTTCTTTGACAAGTTCATAGATAAGGAATGTGAACGGCTGCAGTTTGTGGTCTCAAAGAAGGACGGGGTCCGTCCAATCTTGGACCTCAAGGCCCTCAATGCCTTTATAAAGATTCAAAAGTTCCGGATGGAATCGATTCGTTTGGTTGTGGCTGCGCTCCATCTGGGGGACTTCCTGGCATCCTTGGATATCAGGGATGCATACTTGCATGTCCCCATCTGCGTCAGGCATCAGAGGTTTCTGCGCTTTGCGATCGGCGAAGACCACTATCAATTTGTGGCTCTTCCCTTTGGCCTAGCGTCGGCACCCAGAATTTTCACCAAGGTGCTCGCCCCGATTCTAGCTTTGCTGAGACAGCGCGGCATTGCTATCGTGGGCTACTTGGACGATCTTCTTCAAGCTCAGAATTAGAGGAGGACGTGTCTATAGCCAGTCAGACCCTCCGGGAGTTTGGTTGGATACTGAACCTCCAGAAGTCGGTGTTAGTACCGACCCAGCACCTAGAGTACCTGGGGTTGATTCTGGACTCCTCGGAGGCCAGAGTCTTTCTTCCTTTGGAAAAGTTGCAGACACTCCAGACGGCGGTGAAGTTGTTGACATCCCGCAATTGGTCGTCTCTCCGTTTTTGCATGCGAGTCCTGGGCCTCATGCTAGCCTCCTTCGAAGCAGTACCGTATGCCCAATTCCACACTTGAGTCTTGCAAAAGGAGATTCTCTCTAAATGGAACAGATCTCCATTGTCTCTGGATCGTCAGATTCAGATAAGTCATCTTGTCAGGTCCTCTCTGAGTTGGTGACTGAGATCTCTGGCTCTTCGGTCCGGGAAGTCGTTCCTCCCCTTTCATTGGACTGTGATCACGATGGACGCCAGCCTGACCAGTTGGGGGGGGGGAGTCTGGGGGGTTCAGGCGGCCCAGGACTGCTGGACTCCGAACGAATCCCGACTGCCAATCAATGTCCTGGAACTCCGGGCGATCAGGCTGTGCCTCTCCAAGTGGTCACAGAGGCTAAGAGGGCATCCAGTCAGACAACGCCACGGCAGTGGCATACGTCAACCATCAAGAAGGAACAAGAGGCTCGGCTGCAGCGTCGGAGGTCACTCACATCCTGCGGAGGGTGGAAAGGAGCGCGCCGGCTCTATCAGCAGTTTACATTCTGGGCGTGGAAAACTGGTAGGCGGACTATCTGAGTTGCCAGATGCTGGACCAAGGGGAATGGTCGATACATCCAGAGGTTTTTCAACTCATTGGCGGAGATGGGGCACGCCAGACGTGGATCTCCTGGCTTCTCGACTCAATCGCAAGGTGTCGAGGTTCGTGGCCAGGTCCAGAGATCCCTGAGCAGACGCGTCAGACGCGTTGGTGGCCCCGTGGGGTCAGTATCGGCTAATTTATGCCTTTCCCCCACTGAAATTGTGCTTCCTCGTCTGCTCCGTAGAGTAGAGTCCGAGGAGATTCCGGTGATTCTCATCGCCCCGGATTGGCCCAGGCGTCCCTGGTACGCCGATCTAGTGCACCTGGTGGGGGATGCACCTTGGTGACTACCGATGCGGGAGGACCTTCTCTCGCAAGGTCCCATTCTTCATCCTTCTTTACAGTCGCTGTCTTTAACGGCATGGCTATTGAAAGCCAGGTACTAAGGGACCGAGGCCTGTCGGATTCGGTCATTTCAACCATATTAAGGGCACAAAAGTCTTCTTCTAGGAAGATCTATCATCGCACATGGAGAGGCTACATCTCTATGTGTGAGGAGATGGAATGGCGTCCACGGGCATATTCGGTTTCCAGGATCCTGCTGTTTTTACAGCATGGAGTGGATCAGAAACTTGCCTTAAGCACCATTAAGGGCCAGATTTCAGCCTTGGCTGTTTTCTTTCAGAGACCCCTGGCGGCTCATTCATTGGTGAGTACTTTTGTGCAAGGGGTCCGACATGTGGCTCCTCCAGTCCGACCACCACTACCTCCATGGGATTTGAATCTGGTGCTCTTGGTACTTCAGAAACCTCCATTTGAGGACATCAGGGAAATTCCTCTTTTGACGCTCTCTCAGAAGGTTGCCTTCCTAGTAACCATCACATGCGTCAGGAGGGTTTCTGAATTGGCGGCCTTGTCTTGCAAGTCCCCATATTTGGCCCTCCATAAGGACAAAGTGGAGCTACGCCCGCAGACTTCCTTCCGAAGGTGGTTTCGGCCTTTCACCTAAATGAGGACATTGTACTTCCATCCTTGTGTCCTCAGCCATTGTATTCCAAGGAGGTTGCGCTGCATTCTTTAGACGTGGTACGTGCCTTGCGGGTGTACCTGTCGGCTACGGCTCCGTTCCGGAGGTCTGACTCACTGTTTGTGACGGTGTCTGGTCCACAGAAGGGCCTGTCGGTCTCGTCGGCCACCATTTCTCGGTGGATCAGGCAGATCATCATCCAGGCCTATGCCCTTAAGGGGCGGGCGCCTCCCTTTCCTGTCACGGCGCATTCGACCAGGGCTATTGGTGCCTCTTGGGCTTTCCGACATCAAGCTTTTGTCTCACAAGCGTGTAAGGCGGCGACATGGTCGTCCGTTCACACCTTTTCAAAGTTTTATAAGGTTGATATGAGTGCATCTTCGGATGCTAGCTTCGGCCGCAAAGTTTTGCAGACGGCTGTTTGAGGTTGCAACTCCTCCGTTGAGGAGCTCTGCTTGTTTGGGGTGAAATTTGTTTTTTGATTGCTGTTCCCACCCCTCGTTTTTTTACACTGCTTTGGGACGTCCCAACTATCAAGAATTAAGGACCGGTGTCCGTCCATGGACGAAAAGAGAAAATAGGATTTTTTGTACTCACCGTAAAATCCTTTTCTCTGTCGTCCATGGACGGACACAGCACCCACCCCTCCTTTTTTGGTTTGTACTGCTTTTTACAAACTGAGCTGCTGACTGCAGGGCGGAGGGTTATGTTTGGAGGGACCACCCCCTGGGTGGGGCTGTTCAACTCTGTTAAAGTAACATGTATTTAAATATCTGTTCGGCCTAGGTCTTCTCCTATAGAACAGGAACATAACCCAACTGTCAAGAATTGGGAGCTGTGTCCGTCCATGGACGACAGAGAAAAGGATTTTACGGTGAGTACAAAAAATCCTATTTTTACTATCCAAAGTTAAAACAACAAGGGCAGAAGATGGAAAGATGAAAAAATTACGCTTTAAGACCCCATTTACACCTGAGCGTAGCGGGAATGCACGTTACCGCTGACGTTTTTTTCCCTATTTTTTATGAGTTAACTCACATCATGCCTAGGGCAGCTCATTCAATTGAATAGGTTGCCCTAAGCTTGACAAATTCCCCAAAGTAGCTCCAGAACCTTTTCGGTCGTGGAGCGTCCAAGCTTTTTTCATTGTGCATTTTGTGACGTGTTTTGTTATGCGGTAAAACACGTTTCTGCTACACACGCTTGAGGTGCCATTAACAATTAATGGCACCACAGTCGCGACCCACGTTTGCAGTGCATTCCCAAAATGCGCAGCAAATCACACATTTTTGTTTGTTTTGTTGTTAAGGAAACACGCAGGTGTGAGTGAAGCCTAAAGGATGTGCCCGACTGTCTTTCTGTTAATGCATAACACCAGCAGATTCAGCAGTGGCAAAGCAGAACAGTTTCCATATACAAAAGGTGAAAGATGTAATAACACTATAGAACACATTGTAACAGAAAAGTTAGAGTACTTCTATTACTTAGAAAGCATGTCATCAAAATCTTAACAATTAGATAATACCTTAGTAATAAGTCAGCCTTTCTAAAAGATGAATCCTCACACAGCTAGGATCAACCTGTCAATTGTCTCCCTATACCAAGAGCATCTGCTCTCAGACAGCTCACCTTTACTAAGCGAGTCACACACTGATAACAAGACAGAATGTGACTTTTGTGTGGGATATGAGCCTTGGGGATTTTAAAAGAGCTCATAAACTAAGGCAGGGGGCTCAGAGAAGTCAGTATTAAGAGGGCATCTCTAACAAGACCCTGTGTTTTATGTTGGTTATCTGAGGGCCCTAGAAAGATGAGTCATAAACTACTGCAGAATAGGGAGCAGTTTCTGTGCCTGTGACACAGATGCTTGGCATTGCCCTGTCTGTTGGGAAGAGGCTTTTTAAGCAATGCCCACAATGCATCAGCCTGACTAGTACCAAAGTTGGTGTTGCAGTTGTCATATTCATAATGAACCCAAGTTCTTGCTTTAGTATAGCACCCTCTAGTGTTCTACCAGAGTGAGAGCAGGTAAACTTAAGTCTGACACAGGGCTAAGCCTGAGTCATGGAATCTGGGTCAGGGTTTACTAGAGTTCAGGACAGCATGACTCATACAGGCAGCTCTCTGGTGCCTCCCCTCCCCAGTGCTGGAATATTGTAGAATGTTCTGGAATCTAGAGGGTGGCAGATAGAGGGTTGTCCTGCATATTTAGGGGCCCTTCACCAATCCCCAGGAAGTGGGTATGGCAGGGGACTAAGTGACCCTTAAAGAGTCATGCTGGGCAGGAAGACGGAGATGCATTGCTGAGGGAGACTCTCTGTGGCCCTCAAGGGACCCCTGACGGGGAGGGGCTCTACCTCAGGCCAGGTCTCAGGTGCTGGCCTGGAAGTATTCTACCACAGAAGAAGTTGGAGGAGGAGTGGGAGCAAGGAAAGGACAGTGCGATTATAGCAGCAAGGTGCAGGGAATGACAAGGAGAGAGACTGCCACATGTAGCAGGTCTCTCTTGAAGACAGTGGTGTGCTTTAAGTGTTTGTAAACCTAAAAAACAAAGAACCTGTTCCTTTAAGGCATAAATCACAGCACAGTGCTTGTGCTGTGCAATTCTTCTCTTCCTAACTTGTAATAAACCTGGTTGATTCTGGCAGTTCCTGAGTCCCCCTGCCTCTGCTGACCACGATAATTATGGCTGCTGAGCCCAGACTACCGTTGTCAGGTTACACTTCTCCATTATCCACAGCCCTTGTCTCTCCTCTGACAGTCTCTCCCCCCTCCCTCCCTGTCCGCATGAGAGCGTTTCCTCCCCGCCCCTCCACCCTCTATCCCGCTGCATAAAGCAGCACATTTCAATGCATTTAATGCAGATATCCTGCCATTACCAAAACTTTAAGTCAGGGGTAGGCAACCTCGGCCCTCCAGCTGCTTTGAAACTACAAGTCCCATGAGACATTGCAAGACCCTGACAATCACAGGCATGACTCCTAGAGGCAGAGGCATGATGGGAATTGTAGTTTCCTTACAGCTGGAGTGCCGAGGTTGCCTACCCCTGCTGTAAGTGTTTGTTAGAAATGAAAAGGTTAAATACCATTTCTGTCACCGCAGCTGTCCGGTCACGTGATCCCCCTGTGCTGGCCGGCCCGATCTCTGGAGAAAAGCAGAAGGGGCAGAGATTCCCTTCTGCTGACGTCATAGGGGAATCCCGGCCCCTCCTGATTCTCTCTGTAGATCGAGGCTGGCCAGCATAGGGGATCACGTGACCGCACAGCTGCGGTGTCAAAAATGGTATTTAGCCTTTTCATTTCTAACAAACACTTACAGTTTTGGTAATGGCTGGATATCTGCATTAGATACATGGACTTTAGAAACACTTTAAGTCTTCAGCCTTGCCCTGGGAGATCTCCAGGGTGTCAGTCGGGTAGACTGGTAAAGAGAAGCAGCCAGGTGGGCTGGTGGAAGAGCAGGCGGGCTAGCATTTCCTGCAGGTGGTAAAGCTGGGACCAGTGCCTACAGAGGAGTGGAGGCATTCCAGGGTGCAGCTCACATCACATTGTGCTACCTTCTAAAAGGTTCTGAGAGTTCCTAGCCTGTAATTGGCTGTTGCTGAACTAACAGAGACTGTTAGATACCACAGAAGAAAAAATTGGAGTTGTACAAGAGAGCTGTCCCTGGTTTTTGTTACTGTCAACTAGTTGGGTATCCCATAATTCCCCTACCTATTCAAGTTATTATCCCCTAATAAAACATTGAACCAAAGCTCAAGGACTGTTCACTGACTCTGGATGTGAGCTGAAAATGTTATGTGCCTGGCTGTTACCTGCAAGCCCTATGGGGGTAGTGCTACATTAGTATTTGCAAGTCATATATTTTTTTTTACAAACAAGGTTGGTCTTTATTGAGAAGACATCACATAGTAAATAACAGACATACAAAACTCATCCAGGAATAATCCAAAAACAGGCTGAGGAAATGAAAAGAATACAAATCGGGAAAGCAGTACTTGACATTATCATGAATGAATGAATGAATGACTTGTATAGCGCTACAATTGCTAACTGAATTGCCTCAAGGCGCTTTTTGCAGCAAGTGTCTTGCTGGCTGGTGCGGTCATTTACCCCATAGGATCTCGACACGCTTGGGACACATTCGTACACATATATATACTGGGCCAATTTGGACAAGATCCAATTAACCTACCAGCATGTCTTTGGAGTGTGGGAGGAAACCGGAGTACCCGGAGGAAACCCACGCAGACACAGGGAGAACATGCAAACTCCAGGCAGATGGTGTCCTGGTTGGGATTACATTCACAATAGTGCATACCATGATCCCAGCTTTACCCTCAATCATCTAGTGAACCCAGGAATTTGCATCTCCACTCTACGTGTCGGAGGGGGAGTAGGAAAAGCAGATGCTTACATCCCAGTACCCGGGGAGAGTGCCCTAGATCTATGTCCAACATAGTGATTAGAACTGTTGGGTCCAGGGTAGTCATATCCGGTCAAATTTCTGAGGGCACCCCCTATTGGTGTAAGTCATTTGATACATTGGTAATACCACATTTATGGAGGAGTCCCATGCTTCCACCTTTGGGGGAGAGGGGGAGGCCCATTTCTTTAGAATTTCCTTCTTGGCGTAAAACAACAAAAAGGAGATGAGCAACTTGGTGTATATGGGTCTTTGGTCGCAAGTCATATATTTACAGTATATTTATACTATATTTTCCTTTAGCAGAAATTTTGTTTGTGTGTACGTACAGTACAAAAGAGAAGAGGAGGAAATAAAAAGCATGTGCATATGGAAATTTAAACAGATCTTCTTAGTATCTGTAGAGAATTAGGTTACTATTAATCATGGAAAATTGCCTCTAAACCTGTCACTTTCATGTGTACACTTTAGTGCTTTCAGGAACAGTGGCCTTTCTGCCTGTCACCATAAAATATATTGTCCCATGGCTGTCTAAGAAAGTCCAACAAGCATAATCCCCTTCCCGTCTCTAAATGCATTCCTGTAATTACAATGGAATTAAGTAATAATTGATGAAGGCAAAAAGTGAGGACAGTCCTGCGTCTTTGTTTTACAGAATTCATACAATGAATCAATTTGTCTGCTCTATGGTATTTCCTGTACGAATTTGCTAAACTAACAATCTGCAATGTAGTCTTTCTATTTCAACTTCTTTATGCTGTGGAAATCTATTATTTTCTTTAAAAGTCTGTTGCTTTCATATATTTCTCGTAATGCACTGTCTTCGCTTTGACGTTATAGCTCCCCCCCTCCTTCTAAGCCAGCATCTTTTGAAAATGGAAAATTTTTTGCTTCAAGAAAAATATTTAACCCCTCTTTTTTTTTTTGATCTGCAGGCAAACTTAAGAAGTTGAATTTAAATCTGATTACATATACATTCCAAGATTGTTAACATATTTTAAATATCACTAGCATAAGTATCTGGAATCTCACTTTTTAGCTTCTAATAATCTCCTGCAAACCAAGACCGAAAAACAGAGGGTCAGAATTGGGAGACAAATATCTTTTACATTGCTTAGCAATGTCATTCTAACCTTTGGAGCTTGTTGACAGAAAATGAGAACAGTAAACTGAGGGTAGGAACCTAACCAAGCTGCATTATATGTATATTAGTTGTTTGCCTGGAATTTATTCTGAATTACCAATCACAACTGCAAAACAACAAGAGAACAAGGACAAACTTTCCAAGTGCTTTATGCATGACAAGATTGATTTAGAACTAATATCAATGTGCAAATGCAGGTTTCCTCTGTTATCAGTTTGAGATCAGTGAGTTCACTTATGCCTTGTACACACGACCGGATTTTCAGTCGGGATAAACTATGATGGATTTTTCCGACGGAATTCCATTCAAGCTGTCTTGCATACACGCTGTCACACCAAATTCCGACCGTCAAGAACGCGGTGATGTACAACACTACAATGAGCCGATAAAAATGAAGTTCAATGCTTCCAAGCATGCGTCGACTTGATTCTGAGCATGCGTTGTTTTTTTCTCCGTCGGAGTTCCTCCACACAGACGAACGGAATTTCCGATAAATGTTCTCTTTCTAAATACCGACGGAAAAAAGTCAGACGGGGCACACACACGGTCGGAATATCCGATGAAAAAATTCCGTCTGACTTTTTCCATCGAAAATTCCGATCGTGTGTACAGGGCATTAGGCTGGATTCACACCTATGCAGTTTTAGTGCTTTTTGCATTTTGCAGATTTGCAGTACAGTCCATTTAACATGGTTTCCTATGGAACACGTTCTGTAGTGCAAATCTGAAAAATGCAAAAAGCACTAAAAATGCATAGGTGTGAATCAAGCCTTCGGCCTGGTTCACACTCATGCGATTTCAGATGCAACTTGGGTCGCGCTGAATCACATGACAATAGAAAAGACAGACATTGCCTCCAATGGTGCCTGTTCACATCAATGCAGCGGAGCTGAGATGTGACTTTGGGGAAGGGTCCCGTGCTATTTTGGTGCGATTTTGTGGTCCAAAGACTTTAACCACTCCAGCCCCGGAAGAATTGGCTGCTCAATGACCAGGCCATTGTGCGGTCGTGCGATGCTGTACCCAAATATAATTGATGTTCTTTTTTTTTGCACAAATAGAGATTTCTTTTGCTGGTATTTGATCATCTCGGCGGCTTTTATTTTTTACGCTATAAACAAAAAAAGAGCGACAATTTTGAAAAAAAACCCCGATATTTTGGACTTTTTGCTGTAATAAATAGCCCCAATTTAAAACAAAATAAAAAAGCAAATTGGTTCCTCAGTTTAGGCCGATATGTATTCTTCTACATATTTTTGGTAATAAAAATCGCAAAAAGCGTATATTGATTGGTTTGCGCAAAAGTTATAGCGTCTACAAAATAGGGGATAGATTTATGTTTTTTTTGTTTTTTTTTTACTAGTAATGCCGGTGATCAGTGATTTTTATCGGGACTGCAACATTATGGTAGACAGATCGGACACTTTTGACACATTTTTGGGACCGTTGGCATTTGAACAGCGATTAGTGCTATAAAAATGCACTGATTACTGTGTAAATGTCACTGTCAGGGAAGGGGTTAACACTAGGGTGCGATCGAAGGGTTACCTGTGTTCCCTATGTGTGTGTTCTAACTGTGGGGGATGAGACTATAAAAGATGAGAGATCGTGGTTCCCAGCTTGTAGGAACTCACGATCTTTCTCTCCTCTCCTCACAGAACTGGGATGTGTGTGATCAGTGGTGGCTGGTGCTCCATCGGTCGTGGGAGGCGGCAGACAGACCTGACCACATCCCCCAGTCGCTCCAGCCCGCCACCCCACACTAAACCCCCCCATCGCTCGAACCTGCCACCACACAGCATTGATAGCACCCCCCCCCCGCTTGCCCTCTTCCCCGCTAGGCCCCCGTCAGCCCTGCACTTACCCCGTGGAGGTGGAGGGTCATATCTGCGGCTGTGGCTTCCCCTCTCTGTGCCCTCCATGTCCCGGCCGTTGTTTCTGCTCCCGGCCTATTGGGTCTTCGGACTCCTGGCCAATGGGGGCCTAGGACTTCTGGCCAAGGGGGGCTCGGGAAGACATTAAAGAATATTAATATGCTAATGTCTTAATCTGCTGTCACACAACAGGGTGGACTCAGGGCCTCTAAAAAAAAAAAACCCTAATGAACAGGCTTGCCACTGCTAGTGATTATGTATGCAATATATGCAAGGTCTACTGAAGAAGCCATAGTCTGGCGAAGTATGTTGAGCTAAAGTTACTGCATCTTTACTATGGCCACATGGATGTTCTATGTTGGTTTTTATATGAAATTTGTACTAATTTAAATGTTTAGAATAAAATTTGGATATTTTTATAACTCGTGATGGCACCTTTAAAATCCCATCCTCTTGCTCTCTTTATTCTTTGAAGTCATACTACACCATGTGCAGTGCGCTGTCTCTGCCCCATGCCCTTCTTGTAATATATCCACTGTGGCTATCCCCCCCCCCCCTTGTGTCACCTTTCAGAATCATAGTAGATCACAGAACCCTGTAAAACTGTACAAACTGAAACAGATATCAAAGAACCCCGTACAGACCTACAGCAAACACTTTGCCTATTAAATCTCACATTGTTTTTATATCAGCCTATTTGCTCTGCAGCTTTTCAGATAGGAAGCAAAATAATAAAGATAGACTGTACAAATGCAAAAAACACATCATTCACTCCACATCTGCTTCCTGGGCCTTATGCACATAGCCTTCAGGAGGGGAGCGGCATTCTAACACTTAACATTTTAGGCTCCATTCACACTTGTGCAACTTGTCGTGCAACTTTGGACATCAAAGATGCATGACAAGTCATCCCCATGTTTTCCAATGATACCCATTCATACATGCGCAACTTGCAGCAATTTCAAAGTAGTTCATGCGCCGCAAAGTAACGGTACTTGGTATTGCGAGTACTTGACAGAAAGTATCGGTACTCATACTTGCCGATAAAAAAAAAAGGGTATTGGTGCAACCCTACTTTGAATTTTCCCCATAGCATAGTGAATGAGATGAAGCTCTGCAGACTTCCATCTTCCACTTACGTGCAAAAAATGATGCTGTTCTTTTTTTCCTTGCACATGATTGGGTATTTTTGGAAATTTTACCACATACACTAAGCTCTGGGGAACATCCCCCACAAAGTAAAAATTCCCTTACAATGTCAACAGCCCATCTGTCTTTAGTAACCCATTTGTGAATAATTTATAGGTATCAGATGAAACTACAAAAAAATAAATAAAAATAATCTATTTTCTATATTAAAACTCACACAGCTCATAAAAGGTGTGGCTTGAAAAAATAAGACTACCGTAAGTAGATAACAGAGAGTACAACTGCTTGTGTAAAAAACAGATAAACGAATTCCTGTCAGACTGGCTTTGTTTGCAAACATTTGAGTGCCAGAGAGCCAAAAGTGATAATTGGATTTGCAAATTCATTGGTCAGGATTGTTGGTGACGGCGTCCTAAGAAAATGCTATATTTTATTTATACACATTTTTTTTTTGTTTTAATTCAGCATTCAGTAAAGAAGCGTGTCCTTCAGTCTCACAAAGGTTGTCATGGAAACAAACTTTACAATTGCTGGGAAAGGAAGCTTCGTGCAACCAGAAAGGAGCTGACGTTCCTTGGTGTCCATTAACAAATAGAGCTGACAGGCTTATAATACACCAATTCCCACCTATAATAACTCAGTGCTGTGATTTTTACCTGAGAAGTACATTTGTAAAAAAAAGTGACAAGACATTTCAAACATCCAGATTCCACTAAAGGCATTGTGGAGTGCATAAGACTGCCGCTAGCTACCTCACAAGAAGAGCAACACAAGCATCCAATAAAACAATACAAGGCACTCTGGATGAAACCATTATCTTCCTTACACACTGAAGCGGCGCTAAAACAGCGCTAAAGCGCCGGTCGTTTTTACGGTGCTTAATCTGTGCTTTTGCGGCACTAGCGGGGTGTGTTTTTTAAGGTCACGTGACAATGTGACCATAAAAAAATCCAAAAAACCACCCGTTTTGTGGCGCTTTCGAAGTGCTGCCCATTCATTTTAATGGGCAGGGGCGTTTTTGGAGCGCTTTTTACAGCGCTCCCAACCCGCCCCAAAGATGCTGCTTGCAGGACTTTTTCTAACGTCCTGCAAGCGCACCGCCCCAGTGTGAAAGTACTCATGCAACTGATCGGGAGGCAGTTTTCAGAGGCTCTTTCTAGCGCTAAAACACTTAAAAACTGCCTCAGTGTGAAAGGGGTTCTTTCCCACTGGGGCGCTTTTCAGGCGTTTTAGTGCTAAAAACAGCACCTGTGAACACCGTATATACACCGCTCCTAAACCGCCTCTGCCATTGAAATCAATGGGCAGCGCTGCCGAAACACCTGCAAAACGCTTCGGCAGCTGTGCTTTTCGAGCGTTTTTAACCCTTTCCTCAGCCACTAGCAGGGGTTAAAAGCGCCCCGGTAGCGGCCGATACAGCTTTACCACTAACACCCCCCCGCCCCAGTGTAAAAGTAGCCTCAAAAGGAAATGTAGAAACTTTTTTTTTCATACAAATAGAGCTTTCTTTTGGTGGTATTTGATCACCACTGCGTTTTTGTTTTTTATTAAACGAAAAAAGGAAAAAAAAGCACGCTGTTTATTTTCTGCTATAAACCATATCCAATAAAAAAAATGTAAAATCTAATTTAGGCCAATATGTATTCTGCTAAATGTCTGATAACAAAAAAAAAATCTGAATATGTGTCTATTATTTGGTTTGTTTTAAAGTGATCACTGCTAATACTATACACCAGGGATATGCAATTAGCGGACCTCCAGCTGTTGCAAAACTACAAGTCCCATCCTGCCTCTGGGTGTCATGCTTGCTGCTGTCAGAGTCTCGCTATGCCTCATGGGACTTGTAGTTTGGCAACAGCTGGAGGTCCGCTAATTGCATATCCCTGCTATACACTGTCACTGTACTAATGACACTGGCTGGAAAGGGGTTAACAGCTAAGGGCAATCAAGGGGTAAATGTGTGTTTAACCAGTTGCTGACCACCCTATAGCAGTTTTACTGCTACAGGGCAGCCACACTGTGCAGGATCAGGTATATATACACACACATGATCCTGCACTTCCGGGTAGTGCGTGCTGCCCCTGGCTTGCTCCCGCTGTGATTCTGCACAGCGGGAGCCAATCAGCAGGTCCCGCAGCCCTGATGACTATGTAAACAAGACAGATTGCCATTCTTTCAGTAGAGAAGGCATGGATCCTGTGTTCCTGCAAAGCAAATGCTGCCTGGGACTGTATTCAAACACAGCTCATGCAAAGTGAAGTTTACTTGCTAAATGCTATTTTACTAAGTCAGGTCTGCATGTAGATGCCTCACCATTTGTGTTTTAAATGATCACATGGGCTTCGCTGAACCAACTGGATGAAATAGTATAGTCCATATGTCTACGTTCTGCCTTGGAAAAGGCCATTTGATGCTTTGAAAAATCAGTATATGGGACATTTATTAATACAGGGGAATGCATGCAGTATCCCAAGTAACACAGGTTAGAATTGTGATCTGAAGATCTCCATTCAGTTAACTTATATTTAAAAATGTTATATTTAAAAATGCAGATTGTTCAACCCCAAATTGCAGCTTGCGAAATAATTTCAAAATGGCCTGCAAAACATATTTTTGGTGTGAAAAAGGTCCCAAAAGTATGAATAGTTTTTTGCTGTTTGCCTGTGTTACAAACTACATCTGGTTCTTCTTTTCAAGATTGTTTGTATAAAGCCCACATTAAAAAAGTTACTCCAGACCATTAAATTAGATATTTGTTAAAAATTTGAATTATTTTAAATGAAGCTACAAAAATACTTAAACTTGTCTTTATATCTGGTCCCTGCTATCCTCTTCTCACCAGCACTCAAATTGAAAAAGGGGGGGGGCAACAATTTGTTAGCCAATCAAAGCTCTTATGCTTTGGACAGTGCTCTCAGTCTGTGAAAATAATGACAAAAGAGGAAAGTACCCCTTTACTCTGCTGCTCCTTCAATCTCCAATTATGAGGCTGATGCCCCGTACACACAATCGGAAATTCCGACAAGAAAAGTCAGATGTGAGCTTCATCTGAATTTTTCTGTCGGAATTTCCACCAAGAAAAAATTGAGAGCTGGTTCTCAAATTCCGATCGTCTGTATGCAATTCCGACACGCAAAAAAACACGCATGCTCAGAATCAAGCAGAGGAGCCAAACTGCCTATTGAACTTTATTGATCTCGGCTCGTCGTACGTGTTGTACGTCACCGCGTTCTTGGCGGTCGGAATTTCCGACAGGATTTGTGTGACCGTGTGTATGCAAGCCAAGTTTGAGCAAAATTACTTCGGAAAATCCGATCGTGTGTACGCGGCATAAGTTTTACAGATGACTTCAATTTAAAAGAGAAGTGTGGGATTTCAACAAAAAAAATAAAACCTACTTATTCACCTACTGTAGGTGGATGCAGCATTGATCCGATGCTGCATCTGTTCCCCGCTGGTTCTACAACGAGAACTGAGTAATCAAAGACTGCTGATTGCTCAGTTACTGGGTCCACTCTAAATGACTGACTGTCACCGCTCTGTGCTCTTCCCCTCCAGTGCTCACTGGAACACCAGAGTGTGGAGCAGGTGGGAGCAACTAGCTTAGCCTCTCAGCGGCACACTGAGATGCTGAGCCATCTGCTGGTCAGGCATCTGGGTGGATCCCAACAATATTGTTGAGATCCCAGCAGAGCCTGGACCAGCCAACCAGCAGCCAAATTTAGCTCACTGTGCGCTGAATCTGGGTCACAGAAGTGCGGAAGTGAACTCCTGTGACTCATAGGAGAACTATGGCCAAAAGAGCTTTGGCCATAGTTCTCCTTTAACATCCTTTTGTTTCTATGAGGTGTGAGTAGTAGCTGAATGCTTGGCCGCAGGAGTGCACCATGAGACACAATGCCACTGTACCGATCTTGGCACATTACACTGTTTACTGTCTTATAATATTTTATTGAAATGCAATTTGTGACATTTTATTTGAATTCTATTCACTGTGTCAGTATTGTGATGCAGCGGTTCGCATGGCACCCCACTGTGCTAAAAATAATTAATGCACACAGTACTCTTTTTAGTGCACATCACAACAATGCTGTGGGGTGAACCAACACCACATGAAGCCAAGAATTTTATCCTGTCTAGGTGTTGGGGCTGCTCGTGAAATAGCTGCCAGTGCAGCCATACTTCATGTGGTGTGTGGGCTGTTACTGTGATGTCGGGGAGTAGAAGAAGTGTTTTGTAGGCATGACAACTCTCGGTCCTGAGAAAGCATCAGCAGTCTCCGTACCGGCTTCCGATCATGACAGCCAATTACAGTGATTACACAATCGCCAATCTATCCCGCCCCCATGGGCATTAAGAACTTTTAAAGAGGACGCCAGGGTGGACAGGGAAGGGAAGGGTTAATGATGAGATCATGATATTTCTAAGCTCTCCCTTCTGACACAATGGTATCTCATGTATGTGTGGGGGGGGGGGGGGGGGGCTCAGAAAGAAGCTTGTCTATTCACAACACAGTTTTTCTGCTGTGTGGAGGGGGAGGGGGGTATGTTCATTTATTCCAATCAGCTCTCACAAAGTGTAACTGTGGTCTCTCCGCCCCCTCCCCAGTGCTGCTGACAGATGAAGAAAGATTTTTAACATGATCTGCAGTTTTGAAAGGGTGGAGAGAGGGGAAGACTGTAGATAAACAAGTGAAACCTATGTAGGAGGATTTGTTTCATATCTGTGTATCATCAGAGGTTGTTTACTTCACTGGGTATATGTTTACAATCACTTTAACTCATGTACCCTTTTGAGCTTCAGACGCCAAACTACAGGCACCTGAGCACTCATACCTAAAAAGGCACAATTTAAATGCTTGGAGGAAAATAAAATCCTTACTTTTGGGGCTGTAGAAAGCAGCTAAACAGCCAGCCTTTTTAACCTTCACCACTGCATCAACCGAGAACCCATGCTGCCTTTAAAGCCCCTTAGATTAGGTTTCAAAGACTTTGAAATAACAAAAGGAATATTTTCTGGATTAATATATACCACATTTAGCATCAACATGGCTAATATTATTGTTTAGATAATCACCTAATAATGCTCAAAGCTATAGCAAGCTTGGAATTAGCAAGGATTTCCTTTAAGAGACAGCTGAAAGGCTCCGACCTTGCATGATGAATGATTTCTGTACAGTGCTGTCAAACATACATTGTCTAACATTATACATTAATAGAAGCAATATATCAACTGCTTGTCACTGCTCTGGAAAAAGGTTTAAAGCATGACATGAACAGAGGAAGTTATGATCTAACGGGATGTCGGCTTACCCCTAACTGGAGGGGAAGACATGGGACCTAGACTGGAACATTTGGGAAACCACAGAATATGTTTTGTTTCAAAGTCCAAATCTAGAGACAAACATTTTGAAATACTTACATAGGAATCAGTTTTCCTGCTAACAGATTTGTAAAACAACATGTCCCTTTTTTTATTTGAATCCACTCCCCTGCTATGCTAAATTTCTGCATGATTTATGGGCGGGTGATACCACTTTTCAAATGAAGAAGTTCTGCAGACACTAGCCAAACGCGCGTCTTCTTTTTAGACTATTAGTAGTGTATGTTGCCACAGTGATTATGCTCATCCAGAGCATTTTACACTCTGTAAGCTCAATCAAGTGCCTCCTGTCCATCAGTTTACAGTGCAGGCTCTCTCCCTGCAAGTCTAATTTCAGCCATAGCTTAATAGTTATAACCAGGTAAGGTAATTGCAATAGCTAAAATGGAAAATTATTTAAAGGAACGCCCAAGTGAACTAATGCCCTGTACACACGATCGTTTTTTTCCGATGAAAACAGTCTGATGGACTTTTTTCATCGGAAAAAACGATCGTGTGTGGGCCCCATCAGACTTTTTTCTATCGGTGTAAAAAAATAGAACATGTTTTCAATTTTTCCGATGGAAAGAAAAATGATAGGAAATTCCGATCGTCTGTGTAGAACTCCAATGGAGAAAAAACCCACGCATGCTCAGAATCAAGTCGACGCATGCTCAGAAGCATTGAACTTAATTTTTCTCGGCTCGTCGGAGTGTTTTACGTCACCGCGTTTTGGACAGTCGGAATTTTGTCTGATGGTGTGTATGCAAGACTGATGAAAGTCAGCTTAGTCGGAATTCCGACGGAAAATTCTATTGGATTTTATTCCATCGGAAATCCGATCGTGTGTACAGGGCATTATGGGTCCAAATAATTTTTTAACCCCTCTCATGACCAGCTATTGTACTGAAACAATCAGTTTAGACACCTTGAAAATGTGCATGCATGCATCAGGTGCACTTACAAGTCCCATGATTGTGCTTTCATTAGACATTAGCCTGCATAACATCCTATATTGCCCCAGCTCTGCTCCTCTCCGCCAACACTAGGGTCACATTAGCTGAGTGAGGGAGAAAAGTGAGGTAGAGGAGAAACGCTGAAAAAGCAGTGAGTACCAGTGTGCAAAGGTGTATTTGCTTTGGAAGAAGAAGTCTCGACTAACGTTAGGGTGTCCTACATGTTTGGATGTTGCTGTGTTATATTTTAACGGTTTGTTTTTTTACAATTTAGAATTGGATGCCTCCAGATTGTACATAATTTTAACAGATATCTTGACTGAAAAGAGGTTGAGAAACACGGTCATAGACATATAGGGACCTCAGGTCTAGGAGGATGAGAAAGAGATATTCAAATTCACATCGATAGAAGATTTTAGTGGCATGAAAGTCACAATACAATCTGTATCATGGTAATCAGTGCAATAAGGATAAGAAAACAATTTCTTCAAATTTGGTCCAATAGGAACCCCCAGACTTGCAGTTTTTCCACTAGGGACAACTGCAGTCAGGTATAAGTGCTGTGTCCACTGATCTGCTAGAAAAGAACAGAACTAACAAGAAGGATAGTTACTTAAACGAAAGGAAAGAAGCTGCATTTAAATACAGGACCATCACTGTGTGAGCAGGGAAAATGCAGGTTGCAGGGACCCAAAGATAAGAGTTGAGTCCTGCATATAAATAGTGTGGACATTATGGGACTGCCAACATAACCCAGCTTAAGAAACAAACATCGATCAGTGGTAGGAGTAGCATTCAATTTCTTCCGAAAGAGAGGGCATTGCATACTCTACTGATGTGCCCTGTGAGTCAGGTACAAGACTGACTCGTATAGAGGTTCTCTTAAGACTCGGAAAGCCATTTGATCCCTTAAAATAAAGCCCAAGGGTAGGAAAATGGATACAGCCAACTGTTAGTAGGATGTATTAAATCTTCTATGGTGGGAAACCATTAAGACAAAGATTACAAGTGTGTGCTCAGTAGTCTGTAGTAGAGCTGTAGTAGAGTCCCAAATTTTTTGGGAAGCTCAATATACAGATTCCACTATCGAAGAAAAAAAATGCAGAAAACTGATGTTTGTTGACCTGTATGTCAATGGGGTCCTCTAGAGAGGGCCAGGACCAGAAAATGTAAGTATCATAGACTGCAGGTTACATAAGAGAAAATAGATCCTAGGAAATTAGGAAATATGTACACTGAGGTACAGAAATCCTAAAAGCATAAGAAAAGGCAAAAAAATCTAAAACCTGATTGTGGGATCTACTGTTGCATTAAAAGGAAGATGACTTTTAGAGACCCTACAGAATGAGGAAACAATAACCAACAGGTAAACATTTAACCAGCCGGTTTATGACTACATGGTCTGTGAGTTACAAAAATAACAAATATCCACAGTGAAATACGACTTTTGATTAAAGGGTATGTTCACCTTTACAGAAAAATCTGTAAGGTGAACTTAAACAGGACCCCCTCCCCATCCCCCCAGTCCCACTTACCTGGAGCATGGCAATCACCCACATTTACACACTGGGTCGCCGCTTCACCGGTCCGGGGCTTAGAAATCCCCTTGGCTTAATCTCCAAAACGTACCTCGTCAGGACGTACGTGTAGGAGCATTCTAATTGGTCTGCGCCAACCAATCAGAATCTGCATAGCCCATCCTGTCGCCATGGGCGAAGAGGAGAGAAAGACACAGGGATTTCAAATCCCCTAACTGGTAAAGCAGCTATCCGATGTGTCAGAACAATCGATCGCCGGACAAGTACACTGAGTAAAATTGGAATAATGAATAAAATAAAGAAAAACACACTTACAAGTAAAGTGCACTAGACATGTGCAGAATTAAAGAATTTGTTCCGCTTGGTTATTTACATAAATTAGTTTATTTAAATTCTTCTTCGGAGTTCATTTTGTTTTTTCTTCTAATTCAAATTGATTAAAATTTTTCAAATTCCATTCGAATTGCATTCAAATTCAAATTGAGTTCCATTCGACTTGAATTCTTCTATTTGAAATTCTAATTTTGGAAGATGGTTATATTCTCTTTCTATTCCATTCTATTGTTTTTTCTATTCTTTTGTTTTCTATTCTATTATTTTCTATTCCATTTGAATTTCGGAAAACAGTTATATTGTTATATTCTTTCTATGCTATGCTATTTTATTTTCTATTCTATTATTTTCTATTCTATTCAAAATTAAATTAATTCTATTCAAATTTCGGAAGATGGTTATATTCTTTCTATTCTATTGTTTTTTCTTTTATTCTATTTTCTATTCTAGTCAATTCTATTCATTTATTTTCTATTCTAATCTATTAAAGAAAAAAAAAATTTGGAAAATGGTTAAATTCTTTCTAGTCTATTTTTTTTTCATTCTATTCTTTTCTGATCTATTCAAATTTATTCTATTTGAAAGTTGAATTTCAGAAGATGCTTATATTCTATTTTATTCTATTCTTTTCTATTCCATGTTGTTCAGTTTTACTCCATTCTTCTATTTTTCTATTCTATCCCTTTTTTTCTATTCAATTTCTTTCTATTTATTTATTTTGCATTCTGTTCTGTTTTACTCTATTATATTACAATTTTTTATTTTCTATTCTTTTCAATTCTATTATTTTCTATTCTATACCTTTATTTTCTATTCTTTTTTATTCTCTTTGGAAATTCAAATTCAGTTCAAAAGTCTATTTGAATTTCATCCAAAATTTAGATTAGTTTTGAAATCTTTAAATTCGTTACTATTGTAATTTGGAAATTCGGATACATCTGAATAAGGAAAAATGTGTCCGGATTTCAATTTGGAACGAAATGGACCGCACATGTCCAAAGTGCACTGGTACCATGAACAAATATACATCTCCATGTGATTCCAATTAGCGCCAAACACTGCTAACATCAAGCAAGCAAATATGCAGGTCTGTGAATGGGCAACCCTTCCAGTTAGTGCATCACTGTTCTCTGCCCATCTAAGTCTGTGCTCTTTGAAATGCATCAGAAATGAAGCTGGCACACTCCATGTGCTTTGGAATTGAGATTCAAAAATACAGTGTTGTCATACCAAAAAGGAAGGTAGGATCATACGATATTTCTGGCACGACAATTATTTTTTTGTACTTGCAGCATGCATTAACAAATAAAACATGGGGAAATGTGCATGTATTGCAGATGTGTACACAGTTTTATTTATTTTTTTTATTTTCCCTTGGCATTTGCTTTAGGCTTTCTGATAAGAACACATAGCTGTTTTCCCTCTGCTCTCTATGGCTGAATGGAGCAGCAAAGGAGAAAAAATAAGGTACACTTTAATAGCCAGTTGTCAGTCCTGAGAGTGGCCACATGATGAAAAAGAACAGGGGCATGCCAAGCAGCATGGAAATACTGATTCTGAGATTCTATATTTGCTTAAGACTCTCTTGGCAGACTGGGACAAAGCATTTTCTTTTAAATAGTGTAGGCAAAACAACCACCTGTCTGTTAAACTTAAATAATTCTTCTTGATAGCACATTTAGAGGAAGGAGAAGTCTACTGGGACACCAATTAAAGTGGAAGTAAAGTCTTATTTTTTACTTGTACCTACAGGTAAGCCTATACCAAGGCTTACCTGTAGGTACTGTGAATATCTCCTAAACTTGCAGAGTTTTAGGAGCTATTCAGAGTGCATGCAGTGGATGACATCATTGGCGCATGCGATCTGCAGGTCTGGCTTACCGTGCCGGCCATTCAGAGCCCGTGCAGTAAACGGCGGCCCCCACGCACATGCGCGGGAGTGGGGTCATCGTGGCTCCAGCCACTCACATCACCGGAGCCTGCAAACCCCGATAGAAACTCCGGGGAAGGTGTCAGCCATCTCAGTGGTGGGTGGGCGCCGCTGGAGGGCTTCGTTCTGAAAGTAAGCATTTCATATTCATTGCATCGCATACTTATAATTATGCCTTTGTCTTACAGGGGTTTTTTTGGTTTTGTTTTTTTCCCCAGGGTTTACAACCACTTTAAAAGTGAAGAGTGATATTTCAAAATAAACATACATACTCACATAGGTGGATGCAGCCTATGTCTCCCACCATCTCTACCCCAACAACTGGGCAATGAAAGAATGCTGCTTGGTCAGTTCTCGGTCGTCAGTGAGCAGAGAGCCGGTCACTGTCAGTCACTCTCAGCTGTGTGCTGAGAGGCTGAGCCACCTTCCACTCATTAATGTTGGGATCCTTCCACAGCCTGGACCGGATGAGTGACGTCAGCTGCCAATGGACTTTAGCTCACTGTTGGCTGACTCTCGGTCACAGGAGTGCAGAAATAAGTGCACTCCTATGACCCACAGGAGAAGTAGGGCCAAAAAGAGCTTTGGCCCCACTTCTCCTTTAATGATTTTTGCAGGCAGATTGCACTGCAGGCTGAAACTTTTAAAGCTACTTTTCAGCTAGAAGAAAATGGAACATAAAAAAAGCACAAGCACACTCCAGAAAAGGTAAATAAGAAAATCTGGCAATTTAGTCATATGTTAAATTGTGATTGAGTATATATTTTGCCTGAGAATTAGAGCTACACATTAAAAATGATTAGTTAAGTGCTGATTCTTTGGCTCTAGGTCAGACTGGAGGCTGAAAGAACACATGACATAACTCAGGATATAAATAAAAAGCTGAATTTTTTTCCCCCTTAAAAAAAATGTCTCAGCGTGCTATAAAATATTGAGCAACATGCCATGCAATGACATTGCATTTAAAGTGAAACTTCACTCCCCCAATCAACATTGACAATCTGTAATCTTTATGCTGCTATTAGTAAATAGATAGGAAAGTATATCATATTTAATTGTTTTGTCTGAGCTTAGGACAGATGGATTTCAGGAAGTAAATGCTGCACGAATCATCTGCCCTTACTCAAGATGGCCACAGCCAGAAATGCTAGGGGGTGGTATTCAAAGTGATTTCTCAGCAAAATAAAGCATGGAGACATGGATGGATGGGGTAGTTTGCTTTGAATAAAAAATAAATAAATAATTAAATCGTGTTTTTGGTTTGTGGTGCTCAGATGCAGTGTAGTTATTATTATACAGGATTTACATAGCACCGACAGTTTACGCAGAGCTTTACAACTTGAGGGTAGACAGTACAACTACAATAACATTTAATACAGTAGGAATCAGAGAGCCCTGCTCATTAGAGCTTACAATCTAAGAGGGAGGGTCAAGAGATACAAGCGGTAATAACTATGGGGGATGTGCTGATGTATAAAATAAATGTACAGTTGTTAGGTGGGGGCCAGATTGGCTTCTCTGAAGAGATGAGTTTTCAGAGCTCGTCTGAAAGTGGACAAAGTAGGATATAGTCGGATAGATTGGGGTAGAGTATTCCAGTGGATAGGAAAGACTCGGGAGAAGTCCTGGAGGCAAGTTTGGAATGAGGTGACAAGAGAGCAGGAGGTCTTAGAAGAACGAAGAGAACAATTTGGAAGTAGTTCAAAGGGTAAGAGCAGTTTTAAACATAACTACATATTTAAAAATCAGCTTGTTAGGCCTTTGTAGTCAGAAAATACTAGGGCTGTTACTGATTAAAATTTTCGTGTTCGATTAATCGTTTTTTTTTTTAAATCAATTAATCTACTAATTTCGATTAATTATAACGCACATACAGTTTAAAAAAAAAAAAAAATTATACTGTAATATCCACATCTCCCCCCATACTGTAATATCCACATCTCCCCCATACTGTAATGTCCACATCTCCCCCCTTACTGTAATATCCACATCTCCCCCCATACTGTAATATCCACATCTCCCCCCATACTGTAATGTCCACATCTCCCCCCAAACTGTAATATCCACATCTCCCCCCATACTGTAATGTCCACATCTTCCCCCATACTGTAATGTCCACATTTCCCCCAAATTGTAATATCCACACCCCCCCATACTGTAATATCCACATCTCCCCCCATACTGTAATATCCACATCTCCCCCATACTGTAATGTCCACATCTCCCCCCAAACTGTAATATCCACATCTCCCCCCATACTGTCATGTCCACATCTCCCCCCATACTGTAATGTCCACATTTCCCCCAAATTGTAATATCCACACCCCCCCATACTGTAATGTCCACATCTCCCCCCATACTGTAATGTCCACATCTCCTCCCATACTGTAATGTCCACATCTCCTCCCATAAGGTAATATCCACATCTCCCCCATACTGTAATATCCACATCTCCCCCCCATACTGTAATATCCACATCTCCCCCCATACTGTAATATCCACATCTCCAGACATCTCCCCCATACTGTAATGTCCACATCTCCCCCCATACCGAAATATCCACATCTCCCCACATCTCCGATTGTCTGCTCTTACCGGAATAGACAGCAGGCAGACCCGTCCGCAGACGACACAAGCAGATGGGTGATGATGACGTCAGCGCGCCGCTACTAGGCCACCGCCGGGTGCACCAAGATGGCCGCTGCTCTGGAGCTAGGCCGAAACCGCGGCCTTTCCTATGGGTGAGACCACGGAGCTCAATCCGCGGATCGTCCCGATCAAAATTATTTTGATCGATCAAAGAAATTAACTATTAATCGAGCAATTAATTATTAATTTCCGCAGCCCTAGAAAATACAGTTATTTTAATCTGAGGTCTGAAATATATTTTATACATTTGGCCAATGACAAATTCTAATGAATGAATAAACTTCTCCTTTTGATTTTTTTTTCACTTTAATAATTACCCTGAAATGAAATTGAAACGTAATTGGTAGCCAAAAATTAACATTCAACGTTTGTCAATATTTCATTCATTCAAATAGTAGTTATGTACTAATATACAGATCTATTCTAATCACTCTAAGCCCAGGTTCACATTGGGCTGCGGGAGTGAAGCCGTGCGAGTTCAGCTGAACTCGCACAATTTCACTTTCGCCTGCCAGTCCCGAGACATCCGTGCAGGTTTCTGCAGAGATGTAAATGTAAATCGCGGGCCGAAATCGCAAAAAGTACTACAGAAACTACTTTTTGAAATTGGTGCAGCGCCGCAAATGCGGCGTTGCCTCGATTAGGATGGCCCCATTGCCATTTTGACATGCGATTTGACATGTCAAATCGCATGTAAAAACGCACCAGTGTAAACCAGGACTAAGGCATAGTTTGGTCAAAAGCATGCAAAATTAATTAAAGGAGTTTTGCAATTTTTCAAACTTTTGTGCCTTTTTATTGTTGGACTTTTCTTTGTTGTTCTTTTCAATTTTGTTGTATAAAATTAATGTAAGGGACACAACACTAATACTGATGATTTTGTCAGTAAGAGCCGGTTCACACAGGGGCAACACGACTTCCAGCCCGACTTTGGGAGGCAACTTGGACACGACTTGAGCATGAATCACAGCGCGACATGAGGCAACTTACAAGGCAATTTCAAGTTGCCTCCAGGACAGGAGACTTTCCAGTGGCCAATCAAACAATAATCAGCTCTGTGGGAGGGAGGGGTTTGCCTGGAAAACGATTTTTACTTCCTGGAAAGTTGCTGCAGTTAAGACAGGGGATCCGACTTGGAGGCAACTTCCATTGAAATCAATGGGTAAAAGTCGCCTAGAAGTAGGATTGAAGTAGTACAGGAACCTTTTCTGAAGTCGGAGTGACTGCAGTAGTGTACATTAAGATGGCTCCATTCACTTCCATTACTTTTCTAAACCGTGCGACTTGGGGCGACCTGAAGTCGGATCCCAGGACGCCCCTGTGTGAACCGGCTCTTAAGAGTGGATTTTAAGAAAACCAGGAGAATGTTATGTATAAATTTCCTCAAACGAAGCGTTCCCTTTTAGGTATTTCACAATAAAGCAGCCAGACTTTACACGTTAAATTATAAGGCCTATTTAGATTACATCAGGAAAGTTTCCACTGGGCAATTACTCAGCTGTGATAATGAAGATGATCAAGTAATATCAAATTATAGTTACAACATAACCACCAATTAGTCATTCCAAAGCTTGTAAAATGTGGCATGGGTCAGTGATTTTAGTTTTAAAAGTGATGACTAGCTGATTGCAGCCACTTTTGAAATAAAAACTAAAATAATACAAAATCATGTTCTCATATTTTGCAGAAATAGCATTTTCTTCAGTGGTGCCCTTTAGAGATCAAAGTCATACTAAAGCCTTCTTCACAGAATATAATTAGGTCCGTCAGTTATTGGCAATAGATAGTATGATTCGCCCCCTTTGATCAAAACAAATATTGCAAGAAGGTCCAGATGAACTTTTGGCTATTCGTTATTTTAGCTCTTTGATTAGTCTGACCAAAGAACAGACTAACAAAGAAATTTCTTGACCTTTCGTCAAGTCAAGAGGTTAGAACAATCTAAGACGTGTTTCATGTTATTCTCTGTTTATAAATAAACATGGTGCTAGCTCTTTTAAGGTAAGATAAGGAAGAAAACACATCAAAAGGATGAAATGAGGGTAGGGAAGGGATATGATGACACAAAAATAGCTGGTAAGGTTTTTCAAAGTCTTTACTGGTAAAGCAAGTACAAGCCATCACAAGTTCTCCAAGTGTTGGTGAGACTTCCCAGAAGCAAATAATTACATAAAAATTCATTAAAAAACAAACACAGCTTCTAATAGTCTTACTCAGGTTTTTTTTTTTCAGCGAGAATGTGGGGGAACGCAGTTCCGGCACCTCTAACACTGAATGTATGTACTGGTAAGGGGTGCTGGAGGGTCTATTGATGATGGCCGCAGGGGGTTTCTATTGCCACCGAGGGGGATCTATTGTTGCTGGGGGGGAGTTGTTGCTGGAAGGTCACATGTAAACACGGAGATGCCGGTAATTGGCGCTCCTCGCTTCACACTGACAGAGTGTGTGGTGAGGAGAGCTGATCAGCGACATCTCCTTGCAGGGGGCAAAAAAACATGTAATCAGGGCACTGATCATCAGTGCCCTGATTACATTATATTGCCAACAATGTCAACAATCAGTGCCAGCAATCAGTGCCCACCATTGCCCACCAGTTTTAGCAATCATTGCCCACCAGTGCCACCAATCAGTGCTCATTATTGATGCCAGTTAGTGCTGGCTATCAGTGCTGCCCATCAATGCCCATCACTGCTGTCCATCAATGCCCATCAGTGCCACCCATCAATGCCCATCAGTGCCACCTATCAGTGCCCACTAGTGCCGCATATCAGTGCCAATCAGTGCCACATATTAGTGCCCATCAGTGCCACCTATCAGTGCCCATCAGTGCCACATATCAGTGCCACCTATCAGTGTCCATAAGTGCGGCAAATTAGTGTGTCCTCATCAGTGCACCCTAATCAGCGCCCACCAGTTCAGCCTATCGGTGCTGCCTCATCAGCGCACATCAGTGAAGGAGAAAAATTACTGATGTGCGTGGCTGCGATGTCTGCCCCTTAGTGTTAACCCCTTCCCTGCCAGTGACATTTATACAGTAATCAGTGGCTATTTTTAGCTCTGATCGCTGTATAAATGTCACTGGTCCCAAAAAAGTGTCAAAGTGTTGGATCTGTATGCCGCAATGTCACAGCCCTGCTAAAAATCGCCATTACTAGTAAAAAAATAATAATAATAAAAATGCCATAAATCTATCCCTTGTTTTGTAGACGCTACAACTTTTGCTCAAACCAATCAATACATGCTTATTGCAATTTTTTTTGGACATGATTTCTTTTTTCCGCGCTTGAGCGTGAAATGCATTGAAAGCGAGGCTTGGTATGCTTGTAGACGGGAGCCCTTTACTTCCGCTTAAGACAGCTGAGACACACGCCGTGTAACCGTGAACCACATAGCGGTGATGGACCCGCTTCTGCTTCCCCTCAAAGCTGTGTTTTTATGGCTGCTGTACCTTACACTGGATATGTAAGTGCGATATTTTAATCAATTAAAAAGCAATATTACACTATCCTCGCCTTTCTGTGTTTTTTTTTATGGTGGAGCCAATTTTACAGAAACTTTTGATGGGAGCTGGTTGTATCCAATAAAGGATACATGTGTTTGAAGAAAATCATATCTTTATACCATTGCCGATGGGATTGGAATCTGGGTTATTTGAATACAGTTGATTGATGCTGATGTGATTCCTGAAGGGGTGTAGCCAAAGAAGCAAGGATTCCCTCTAATATATGCCGTATGGTCACTTAGTGGCCAAGGATATCTGGTGAGCGCATTATTATATCACTTCGGGTGAAGCACTATTTTTCAGAGAATTTGAAGCACATTGCACTTTAGAAAGCACGGCGCTGGAGTACACACAGGATTTGACCATAAGAACGTTATGGACTTTTTTCATTATCAATGAATGATTGTGCACTTTATTAATTGATTGAACTGGTTTATATACAGTATATTATATCTTTTCTTTGTATTGTCTATTGTGCCCTTCAATATTACTACTTTATGATTTATTAGTTATCACTAATCTTAGGTGCAGCATTAGACTATTTAGAAAAGTGCAGGTGGCGCCGACACCCCATTATTCACTCTCTTACACTGATACTAATGAAAAAAAAAAAATCATGTCCAAAAAATACTGACCTTGACTTGGCCCTGACCTTGACCCAAACACTAACCCTGGCATTAACCTAGATCAACTAGGTATTTTTTTTTTTTTCTGTTTATTTTTTATTATTTTTTTACACATACTTTTTTTTTTCTATCTCTGCAAGGACAGATGATACAATGCATCTCTCTCGTCCATTCACAGACAGAAAACACAGGGGCGGGATTCACAGTGACAACCAATCAGAGGCTATCACAGCAATCAGGTGACTCGGAATCGGAAGTTCCGTGTCCTAATCGTTAGAATGGGGCCCGGGACTTTCGGTAAGTCCCCGGTCACTGTGCTGGCAGCCCGCTATGCAGCATGCTCCCAGCACAAAGGGAGATAGGCAAATATGTGGCTACACGGCAAAAAGCCCAGTGCAGTAGGGCTGCATATTTGTGTTACATCGGCGCCAAAGGGTTAAATCAGTAGCATGAAATTTACATTTTATTGAAAATTACATAATTTACAAAACATCAGTGTCAACTACACTTATATATAGAGCTTGCTGCTGTTTGGGAACTATTGGATCTTTTGCCATAGGTATAAAGTACAGTACATTCAGTAGATCAGGCCAGATTTGCTGCACATCTGGATTTTCCATTCTTCAGGTTTCAGTAGGATTACAAATATGGCAAATGCTACGGCTGTCAGACTCAATCTGATTTGAACACTTGCCCTTTTTTAAGATGGCAAATCATTGATAACATTTCTGTATCCTATTAAGGGCTTGCTGCACTCACTCCAATTCAATTACCACTTCATATTCATCCCCCTGCAAATAAGGATTCCAGCCTAACATCTTAATTTGTATTCCCAGACATCTCTCTTTACATTAATACTAGTGTGTTTGGTAAATGTGAAAAAATTACCAGTGAATGCAGGCAAATACATGCAGGCGATCAAAAGTGCTTCACCCTTTCAGGAATTATATATTGCTCAGAAAGGGGGTTAGTCTCATGCTACTAAGTACATGCGTGGTTTAAAGAGCAGTCATGTGCAGCAACTAAAAGCAACCAATCAAGATGTATCTTCTATCACAGTCAGAAGAGTATTTGTACTGGCTTGCTGCACATTCCCACTACACTGTGCCTTGTCACATACATAGTTGCCAACATTGTCCAAAAATTTATAGGGATGCTTTTTTGTCTGTAGGCGGGGTCTTCTTATAATTAGGGGGTGGGACATTCGCTTGTAAGTGTTCCATAGTGGGAAGGAGAAAACTGTGGCGTGTGAAAAATGGGTGTGGTTTAAATTAAATGGTGGGCGTGGCTTAAATGGGGAAAAGGGAGTGCGGTTCGGGTCTAAGATGAATGAGGGATGGAGCAAGGAATAAAGAAAGAAAGAAGAAGAAAAATAGGGAGGGAAGGAGAAAGAAGGAAAGAAAGAGGGATGGAGGGACAGCAGGCCCAGATCCTACACTACAATAAAAATATGTGTACTGTATTCCAGAAGTTTAACAATCAGCAGATAAAGATACTCCAAACAACTGGTGTTAGCCCTTCAATCATCCCGGTACCATGGTTGATATGGTGTCAGGATGATTGAAGCGCATTATTTCTTATATTACACTGTTATATAAAATAAAATGGTTCAACTCACCATAATGCTGAATCAGTGGGAGCCTCGAGTGTGTCCCTTGCCACATCGCCTGCCACCAGATGCCATCAGGTGTCCCCAGCAGAGACCCTCCTTACATCAGGTGCCCCCGGCAGAGTTCCTCCTTACATCAGGTGCCCCCAGTAGAGTCCCTCCTTATATCAGGTGTCACCAGTAGAATCCCTCCATACATCCGCTGTCCCCAGCAGAGTCCCTCCATACATCAGTTGTTCCCAGCAGAACCCCCCTTCCAGCCACAGAAGCTTTCAGCCTCTCATAGAGTTTTACAGGCTACCAGGAGAGGAGCTGGAGAACACACCTCTGCCTTCTGCTTGCATTAAAATGCCCAAATCTCATGCACAGGGGACTAAACGCCCAACATGCAAGAGGCTTTCCACATTGATCACACAGAATAAGTGATGTGATACCAACTTAATTTAGAACATGCCTGCAAAGGACACATTCCACGGATGTACAAAGCGCTTTCCTCTGGCCAAAACAGTGGAGGTGTAAAATCTTATCTTGAAAACGTCAGAGTTCCATACTACTACCAACATGGCAATGGCCCTTATCTGATAATATAATTTTGTAATTACGTAGAAGGGAATTTGCTCTTTAACATGTCATGATTCAAGATCTGCTCCTTCGACCAAAGTGTTACTGAAGCTCATTAGAGGCATACGCATGACATTTTCATTTCGCTAATAGGACACTCATAATTCCTTTTGGAATGACTAACACTGAGTGGGAGACTTGGTGGATTCACGTAACTCGTGTCTGCTCCGATTAGGCCCAACATCCTTTTCTCTGCTATATTAGCTCATCTGCCGTTCCATTTAACCATCAAATGAGCATCACTGAGGAACTCCCAGGAGCTTACAACACAATCACAGAAATCTTCATCAGATCATCCAGAGATGTCATCTAAAATCTTTATGCGTAAGGGAGATTGCGTGCATAAAGAAGGCTGTAAAATGGGAACACTTTGCTGTATAACCTAATGGAAATACAGTTGTATTTCATATCTTGTCATGTACATATTGAAAACATTTTTAAAGAGGAACTGCAGTCTGCTGACATATTTGTAATAAAAAAAATCTTTGCCATTCTGAAGCTTCTCTCCAACCACTTTGCATAATATTTATATATATACTGTGATTCTGTACTTGTCAAATATGCTGTAAAAAATTTCCTCCACTAAGTCTGGCTGCAATCATTTTAACTGTGGGCAGCTCAAGCTGCTGCCTTGTTCACTTTCTGGATTTTCATAGACACACCTCCAGCTCTGCAGCTTTCATTGGCCCTCTTACAAACTCTTACAAGAGTGAGAGAGAGAGCATGATGTCATAAGCCTACACTTTTTACCAGACAAGAAACAGGAAGTGGGCTGTATAAGGTATTTACTGGCAGACATTTATTTTTTTTACTTTTCAAAGTTAAAACAACAGAAGATTTAATAGATGGAAAGATTAAAAAATTACTGAAGGTCCGCTTTAAAGCTGCTTTGCATTGGCAAAATAAAATATGTTAGGTATCAGTCTGGGCAACCTTAGAAGAAAAATACAGCACTGTTTGAAATAGAAACACACAAACCAAAATCTGAGGAAATCATGGATACAAAAATAAAAGGACTAAATGGGAACCAAGATAAATCTAAATTTAGGCATACTGCTACAGTATATGCACCAGCACAATGGAAGCATGGATTTATTTTCTGGTGTAGAATGTCGTTTTAACTGCTTCCCACCCACATCATTGTGAAATGATGGACAGGTGGAAACACTATTGTTCTGGGAGGACATCATATGACGTCCTCCTGAGAATGGGTCATGCTGCGGAGTGATCTGTCGCCTGCTGTCCACCGGGCACAGAAGATCAGTGTACCGGCCCTCTGCCCAATCACAGCAGACAACATGACAGTTGTAAACAATGAATGGCTTCCTTTCCTGACATTCATCGTATATAATTGTGTTGTTAGCTGTGATTGGTCACAGTGATCACATGGCACAGACATGGCCAATCACAGCTCATTTGTACCATGTGATTAGCTGTGGCCAATCACAGCTAATCACAACAATACACATCAGGGTTAATTTACTAAAGGCAGATCCACTGTGCACTTGGAAGTGCAATCGCTGTAGATCTAAAAGGGAAGATCTGAAATGAGGGGAAGCCCTGCTGATTTTATCATCCAAACATGTGCAAGTAAAAAAAATTTTTTTTTTCCTTTCATGTCCCCCTCAGGTCTGCAGTAAATGCAATTCCAAGTGCACTTGTAGTGCACAGTGGATTTGCCTTTAGTAAATAAACCCCATTGTCTACAGTAAATATATGTGCTTATAGCAGTAAAATTCACTGCAATAAGCAATCATAGGATGTGTAAAAAAAAACGAAAAAAAAAAAACCGATCAACTAGCCAAAGTGGTGTGTGCTGTGGTCACAGTAAGTAAAAAAAAAAAAAAAGAAACAGTATGTAAAAAAAAAAAAATGTGATAGAAACATATTTTTAATTCATTTTCCCAAAAAATTACAACTTCCAAAAACCTGCCATGCTTTTATTAAATACCTCAGACTGTCTATTTCCCAAAAAGATCATTTGGGGATACTTGTACTGTCCTGGCATTTTTGGGGCTCAAGAAATGAGAAAGGCCATCAGTACATCAGGATTGATTGATTTTCCAGATATACCAGTTAGGTCCATATATACTTGGACACAATTTTTATACTTTTGGCTCTGTATGCCACCAAAATAAAATTAAAACTAAACAATCCAAAAGAATTGGAAGTGCAGACTTTCAGCTTTAATTCAAGGGGTTGAACATAAATATCAAGTACAAATTTTAGGAACTGCCACCAATTGACAGTGTGTATGCAAGGAAAGCTTGACAAGAATCTTGTCGAGAAAATCAACTGTTTTTTTACGACGAGAAACTCGGTTGTGTGTACGAGGCTTGAAGGCACCTACAAGCGTAAAATTCTTCCTTATTGCCAGTATTGCAATATACGTGTACTTACGCATGGAAAATACTGCACTCAAGTGTGAAATTTTCAATTTTTGTTTTACAGCTCTGTACTCATCGTTCTATTACTCATCTTTACATGGCTGCGTGCATGGTTTCTTAAGCCTCATACAAAACTACGTCGTTTTTCAGCTCTTTAGCGCCACCCTTTGGGCAACTTCTGCTAATGTTGTCTGAGGGTTAGCATTGGTTTGGAGCATGCGTGTTTGTACTTTGGATTTTAGTCCGACGGACTTATGTACACACGATCGGATAATCCGACGAAACACATTTGTTGTCAGACAATATGAGAGCATGGCTATCCAACATTTGTTGTCAGAAATTCCGACAACAATTGTCCGATGGAGCATACAGACGGTCGGATTATTCGACCCTTCCATCACACAATTGTTGTTGGAATATCCGATTGTGTGTACGGGCCTTTAGATTACAATGCATCTATATTCAGATCATAGAAAAAAAAATTATTCCCATGTGCAAGAGGACATATAGAAATATATTTTTTTAAGGGTCCTTTCACATGGGTGTCAATGGTTTAGTCACATTTTTTGCTAAGAAAAAACTGATGAATATGGATTCAGGTTGCATCAGTTTGTACATTCAGTTCAGTTAACATCATTGTTTTTAGTTTTTGTAGAAATCAATCAGAGGTGACAAAAGTTTAAACAAAAAATGTTTCTTGCCTAAAAACAGACAAACAGACTTCGGTCACTTTAACACGAGAGTAAAAAAACTAAATTTTTTTACTAATCTGGATATAGATGCATTGTAGTCTATGGAACCACACACGTAAAGATGAGCATGGTTTCATTCACGTGGCTGTAAAAATGTATTGATGTTATTACACGTGTTTCTAGGAGAAAAGTTCCTTTGTAATGATCAGAAAAATCATTACAAGTAAAGATGCGTAACCGTACATGATAATTTATTTTCCTCTTTGTTTAGACCTAATTTATGTGTGTACAAACGTAATGTTCTTAAGCAGGCCATACACGGTCGAATTTCGAACAAATTTTATTTTCAAAATCAGAATGTTTTTTTTTTTTGTGATCCGATTGATTTTCGAAATTCGGCCAGGAATATTCTTTTCTCTCCGGGAATATTCTTTTCTCTCCGGGAATTTTCTTTTCTTGCACATGCGCATTTTTTTTTTCTATTACATTTCCCGCACGATTCTCCCATCATTGATTAGAAAATCGTTTGTTTTTCAAAAAATTTCCAACATGTCCGATTCCTCAAATTTGATTGCAGCACAAAAATCGTCTGTTGCTGCAGCCCACGAACAGTGCAAAATTCGTACGAAAATTCTTTGATACGATTTTCTAAAGAAAATTCTTTTGAAATTCGAACCATGTATGGCCGGCTTTAGGCTGGGTTCACACTGATACTACACGTCATACGACTTTCATCCTACTTTGCTCTGTGACATCAGTCCTACATCGGTCCTACATTCATCCGACTTGAATGAACAGGATACTACTTTGATCCGACTTTGTGATGGTATGACTTGTGCTTAGACCAATCAAAACAATCCCAGTGTGAGATAAATTCCTTTTACTGCTGCTATAATCACCATGTCGGATGTCAAAAGTCAGATGGTAAGGACAAGGATCCTACTTTGATCCGACTTCAATGATATTCAATGGGCTGAAGAAGGATCTAAGTCGGACCAAAGTAGTACAGGGAGCATTTTCAAAGTCGGACCGACTTGTGTCAGACCAGTTAAGACGGCTCTCATAGGGAAACATTGATTTTCACACGTCATGAGCTCCCAATGTCGGAGCGTTTGTCGGACCAGTGTGAACCCAGCCTCAGACGCAGATTTGTGTTACGAATCTGAATGCATTGCATGTTTATGCACCTGTGTGAATGGTTTAATTGAAAACAATGCAGCTGTGTTCAGATCTGTAATTAAGCCTAGGTTCACACTGGGCTGCGGGAATGAAGCTGTGCGATTTCAGCTGAATTTGCACGATTTCACTGCCGCTTGTCAGTCCCGATTTCGGCCGCGATTTCAGAGACATCTGCAGGTTTCTGCACAGATGTCAATGTAAATGGCAGTCCAAAATCGCAAAAAGCAGTACAGAAACTACTTTTTGAAATCGGTGCAGCGTGACATGCCGCGTCGCACCGATTAGGAAGGTGCCATTGTCAGCAATTGCCGCCGATTTGACATGCGATTTGACATGTCAAATCGCATGTCAAATTGTACCAATGTGTACAAATGTCAAATTGTACAAATGTGAATCAGGGCTGATGCGTGTTTGAAATCATGTGAGTTCAGCTGAACTCGCATGATTTCAATCTGTTAATGCAGTCCGACTTCGAGGGCGATTTGACAGACATCTGTGTGGGTTCTTGCACAGATGTCTATTCAAATCTCCCCCGAAGTCAAGAAGAGTAGTACAGGAACTACTTTTCGGACTCGGTGTGGCGCCGCAAAGTCAGTGTCGCACAGATTCAGACGGTGCCAGTTCCGGCAATAGCCACCGATTTGGCATGCGATTTGACATCTGTCAGTGCTGCCTAAAAGTGCCACCTTTCAGTGCCTTTGAGTGCCGCATATCAGTGCCTCCTTATCAATGCCCACCAGTGCCGCCTCATGAGTGCAGCCTCATCAGTGCCCATCAGTTCCACCTATCAGTGCCCATCAGTGCAGCCTCATCAGTGCACATCAGTGAAGGAGAAGAACTACCTGTTTGCAAAATTTTATAACAAACTATGGAAAAAAAAATGTTCTGTTTTTGTTTGTTTAGCAAAAAATAAAAAACACAGTAGTGATTAAATTCTACCAAAAGAAAGCTCTATTTGTGTGAAAAAAAAGGACAACAAATTCATATGGGTACAGTGTTGCATGACTGCACAATTGTCATTCAAAGTGTGACAGTGCTGAAAGCTGAGAATTGGCCTGGGCAGAAAGGGGTAAAAGTGCCCAGTAGCAAGTGGTTAAACTTTCCCTTCATTGACTACCGAATACCCTCAAATATCTTGGCATTCACCTCTCCCCTAATCTGGACACACTATTCTCTCAACCATTTATCCTTCTGAAGCCTTGTACACACGGCCGAGAATCTCGCCGCAAAAAAAAATGTTGTTTTTCTCAACGGGTTTCTTGTCAAGCTTGACGAGATTCTTGTCAAGCTTTCCTTGCATACACACTGTCAATCCAAAATCTCGTCGTTGTAAAGCGCGGTTACGTACAACACGTACGCCGGCAGTATAATGGGGAAGTTCTATTCCAATGGCGCCACCCCTTGGGCTGCTTTTGCTGATCTCGTGTTACCGCGTTTTAGTAAAAGTTTGGGGAGAGACGGTTCCCGCTTTTCAGTCTTCGTGCTTTCAGTTCGTTACAGCGTGACGAACGTGCTATCTCCATTACGAACGCTAGTTTTACAAGAAGGTGCGCTCCCGTCTCATACTTGATTCTGACCATGCGCGGTTTTTGAAGACTTGGAAAAGCATACACACGAACGGTTTTCTCGCCCAAATACAGTCTGACGAGAATCACGACGAGAAAAATGAGACTCCCGACGAGAAAAAAGAAAGCAGGCCTTCATTTTTTCTCGTCGAGATTCTGGCCAGTTTTCTTGACGAGAAACCTGAAAGCCTCGTACACACGACCCGTTTTCTCGTAAAGAAAGCTCTCCCAACAGTTTTCTTGTCGTTTCTTGCTGAGAAAACCGGTCGTGTGTACGAGGCTTAACTCTATCACAGGAGACATTCAAAAATGGTCCACTCTCAATCATACATGGCTTAGTAGGATGGCCCTGTTTAAAATGGGTATTCTCCTCCATCTTTTATATGTCTTTTAAACATTGCCCATAGAAAGTACCGAACATCCGAGAAGTTGCAATCTTCCCTTCTTAATTAAACATGGTCAGGTTCGCAACACCAAATTCGCTATACTATCCTTACTTGGCAAAGACACAATGGAGAAATAGGGCTACCTAGTCACAAACAACAGGTCTGGTTTAGCCCCATACACACGATCTGACTTTTTGACAACAAACTTCAAAATGAGCACGTTTTCAAAAAAATCTGACCGTGTGTACGCTCCATCGGACAAACATTTTCAGTTTTCATCGGACAAAAGTTTGCTCTGCAAACGGACAAACTTTTCGGCAACAAAAGTACTATGCTGCAAAGTCCTGCCATGTGTACAGAAATCCATCGGACTTTTGTCCGAAGTTCAAACGCGCATGCTCAGAAGCAAGGACCAGCCGGAAGCGTTCTGTCTTGTAAAACTAGCGTTCGTAATGGAGATATCACATTCGTGACGCGTCAAGTTATGAAATCTAGGAATGAAGCGCACATTCTCTTCTTCTTTAATAATGGGATAATAATAAAGCTGCTTTGCTGATGATACGGAGAAATGACAAGCGTATTTACAAAGGATTTGTGTTCTAGTGAAAATGAAAATCGCGAATCAACACTGACCAAACTTCTACTAACTTGAGATTAGCAGAAGAAGCCCAAAGGGTGACACCGGAGAATTTAACTTCCTCTTTTGAAGTGTCGTCAGTACGTTGAAACGTCACTACATTCATGTTTGTTGCCGAAAAAGTCAGAGCGTGTGTATGCTATGGGCGTTCACCGCCAACTCCCTTCGGACAAAAATCCACGGAAAAGTTTGTTTGAAGTCCGACTGTGTGTACGAGGCTTTAGAATCTTTACCTTCTATTCCTCTAACTTCTCTACCGTAGATTCCCCCACATCCGTACGACTCCCTTGCAACTTTTAATATTTTGCATACTGCACCTCTTGAAAGTGTAGTGTCAGAATCTTTTCTTAAGGAGCTAAACATCTTAACTCATATAGGTCCTATATCACCTATCCTGAGAAACTCAGTTCCCTCTTGAGCTTTCTTCACATCAGCTACTCAGATGGCCCTCTTTCATCATTTCCCCAATCTACACAGCATTATAATCCATTTCTTTACAACCATGTACATTCATGGAAAATGTGGAAAAGTCCCCAGTTGAATGGATGACTGATTTTCAGCTCAGAAACTATTACCTGGCCCTCCAAAGTTCCATACTCAGGTCTATCACAGTGTTTGAGGCTATGTGCTCTGGGGCAACAATTCCAAAACATTCTATTTCCACACTATACTACTCTATATTATTATTATACAGGATTTATATAGCACAGACAGTTTACGCAGGACTTTACAACTTGTGGGTAGACGGTAGAACTACAATACACTTTAACACAGTAGGAATCAGAGAGCCCCAATCTTTAGAGCTTACAATCTAAGTATTATTACCATATGCTTCCTCTGGTCAACATCACAATTCCTATGCCGCGTACACACGGCCGGACTTTGCGACTGAAAAATAAAGAACCTGCTCTCTATCTAAGTCCGTCGGAAATTCAGACGGGAAAAGTCCGATGGGGCATACACACGGTCGGAATATCCGATGAAAAGCTCCCATCAGACTTTTTCCATCAAAAATTCCGACCGTGTGTACGCGGCATAAGGAATGGGAAAGAGAGCTAAATTGTACTCTCCCAGAGGAAGAAATAGCAAAAAGTATTTTCCCTAACCCAAAAGATGTCTATAGTTAGCTAAATTTTAAAAAAGGATTTTGAACCTGTCTAGGTGGTACCGCCTTCCCGCTAGACTTCATGTTTTTTTCCCCACATTCCAGGAGTGCTGGAGGTGCCACTGTGATTGGGCATCAATGCTACATATATGGTGGAAATGTTCATGTCTTACTTTCTTTTGGTCTTTTATTTTTAAAGTCTATGACCATTTATTGGCTACAACTATAACTTGCTCTCCTCAAGTTGTTCTTTTGTCTATTCTTCCTCGTCCTATAAATATTGTTAAGGAGTCTATTACGGTTCTTCCTTATGGCCATTAGGTCAGTCATTCCCAAACACTTAAATTCCCATATCCCTCCCTAGGTGGGTGGTAGATAAAATACAGAACTTGATGAGAAGGGAGGAACTGACTGCTACCTTATATGATAGATATCCTAAATATCTAGAAACCTGGGGTCTTCGGATACTTTTCCACACAACTTCAAGATTTGAAGAAAGGCTATCTAGGATATCTACCTGAATTCATATATTCCTTCTGGAATCACACATTGCCACCCGAGTTGGATGCCTTCCTTCTTTTTTTTTTTCTCTACCCTACCCTACCCCTTTTTTTCCCCCTACTTGTTTTCACTCTCCTTTGCAGTTTCCTTCTTTTTTCCTTCTAGAACCTTTCTCTATTTTCTGCTCACATGTCCTGCTTTTTTTTCTGGGTGGCATACAGATTAGTGAATTACTTATATTTTATTATTGCATATTCACATACAAACTGTGAACTGACACCTGCTAATCTTATCCAGTCATTGCCCAAATAAATGTCATAATATTATTTCATTATGCAGTTCTTTTCTTAGGTCACATTGTATCTCCCTTTGCTTGTTATATTATAGAAAAGCATGCTCACTCTGTGTGTCTATGTCAAAGCTTTCACTTTGTACAGTCCTATATTGTATTGCACATACTTCTAAATAAACACAAACTTGTTAAAAAGAAAAAAAAAAAAGATACAATGTGAAAGTTTCATAAAACTTTGGACCCATGGGTCTCCATTTGTCACTGGGTTTTGATCAACATCTGATGGACCTGTAGCTCACAAGATCCTGCACTGGGCTTTCTTTTTTTTTTTTTTTTACAAAGAAATTTTTATTGAAAAGAAGTAAAAAAATCAGTTACAGATCTCTCATACAGCATTTTAACAAGGTAACTTGTATATAATCACATTAAACCGTCTCAGAAAGCCGTGTCTATCACCACGATATATCAGGTATGGGGGAGAATTAGCTCCCCATTTGTGGGGTCAAAGGGGCCAAGTTGATGCAGGATGTATTAATTTCGGAAAGAGGGTCGGGGTGTACTCAGCGGATTTCTCCATGCAAATTCTATGTGGTCAGGGGAGAGTTTGTGTAGCTTATGATGTTAATGTGTTAGGATTCCACCATTGTTCATGCGTAATTTATAGATGGGTAATGGTGGTTAAGGCAATACTTTGCGGCTGATATTTGTGGAAGAGTTTTTCTGAGGTGTATGTGGGATGGGTAATTGATATCTGTATGCGGAGATTCTGTCGTGGTGACTGGAAGGGTGAGGGGTAGGAAGAATGAGGAGGACTAGATAGGGGGAAGGGGATGGGAGGGATTAAAGGGGGAGGGGTTGTCTCTGACTCCCCCTAATTCTCAGTTATGTGTATGTGGGATGATACCTATCAAGCATATGGGAGTGTATGTGGACTCAGCGTATTAGGGGGTAAAAGAGGCTTCCAGGGTGAAAGATTGGTAGGGTATTATCAAGAAAAAAATTAATTAATTCAATAATTTAATTTTTGTTTTGTTAATTTCCCCTATTAATTACTCCCTTTTTTTTTTTTTCCTTTTAGGTGGGAATGTGCATTGTGTTTTTGTATTCAATCGTTGTCTGATGGTGCAACCAACATGCCCATGTTGTGCTAAATTTGGTCGGGTTGTCATGAGCTGTGTGAATGAGCCTTTCCATATCAGCGACTCTACTTATTCTGGTGAACCACTCTTTGAGTGTGGGCACTCGTGTTGAGTTCCAGTATAGCGGGATACATTGCTTGGCAGCATTAATCATGTGCATCGCTAAGGATTTGTGATAGGACCTATGTGATAGCGGTGAGTGGTGTAGAAGGAATTGGGCTGGGGAGAATTCTAAGTTATAGGAAGTGACCTGGACAGTAATGCGGTAGACGTCTTTCCAAAAAGCTTGTAAAGAGGTACAGGACCACCATATGTGGAGCAGCGACCCTATTTCCTGGTGGCATCTCCAGCAGGAGTCAGGTGTGGCTGGGTTAAATTTATGTAGTAAAAATGGGGTTCGGTACCATCTAGATTGTAATTTGTAGCCATTTTCCTGTGTAGTAACGTTTATTGACCCTTTGTGAATATTTAGAAATACATGCTCCCATTCCTCTTCTGATAGTGAAATAGAAAGGTCAGTTTCCCAGTTTTTACAGGCTACGTTGTCGTTGGCTTTTATATCAGCAAAGATAAGGTTGTGAGTCAGGGATATTAGGTGAGATTGAGGTGTCTGTTGAGTGCAAAGCCTTTCAAAAGGAGTAAGTTGTCTCGAGCACTGCAAGGCTTTATTCAAAGATGTTAAGAAGTGGGCTAGCATTAGGTATGTCCAGGGAGGAATAGGTGGTCTAGTCATCTGGGTGGAGAGTTGGGATGCCAAGAGGAGCTTATTTTGGTGGAAAAAATGGTGTGCTCTAATATGGTCATGAGGCCAATTATCAAAGAGGAAAGATTTGTGCATGCCTGGTGGGAAAGCGGGGTTTAGTCTCATAGGGGTTAGCGGGCCCGGTATGGAGGAAATGGGAGTTTGTCTACACGTCCGTTGGAAGCATTCTAGAGTAGGACCTATTAGGGGGTGGAGGCGAACTTCTGGGGGAATGTGGTGTAGGGGAATCCAGGGGAGAGAGTTCAGGTGTAAGTTTGTGAAAGATGCTTCCAGGGAGACCCAATCTTTTTGAAGCGAGTGTATATTCCAATCCACTATTCTAGTGAGGTGTATAGCTGTGTGGTAGTTGAGGAGGTGTGGGAGGCCAATTCCTCCCAATTGTTTTGGTCTAGAAAGTTGTTTGTGGCTGATTCTAGGTTTATGGCCCTTCCAGAGGAATCGGGAGCAAATACTTCTATATGTTTTGAAAAACGCAGGTGGTAATCGTATAGGGATTGTTTGCAGTAGGTAAAGCATCCTTGGCAGGGCGTTCATTTTGAGAACCGCTGCTCTGCCAAACCATGAAAATATAGGTTTGTTCCATTTTTTGAGATCAGCAGTCAGTCTATTTATGAGGGGTAAATGGTTAAGCATATATAAGTCTGAGAGTTTGGACGGAAGCTGAATGCCCAAGTACGTTATTGAGTCATGCTTCCATTGAAATGGAAAGTTCACTCTGCATTGATCGACTAGGGGTTGGGGTAATGATACATTAAGAGCGAAGGTCTTTGAGAAATTTATTTTGAGGTTGGAAAAACATTGAAATTGTTTGAATTCCGATAATAATACAGGGAGGGATATCGCAGGATTAGATAGGAATAGCAAGATGTCGTCTGCGAAGGCGGCATATTTATATTCCTTTGTGGGCGTACGGACCCCCTGAATGTCGGGGTTGAGTTTTATTTTGCGGAGGAGCGGTTCAAGAGTGAGAACGAAAAGGACAGGGGATAAGGGGCAACCCTGTCTCGTTCCATTACGGATGGGGAAGGCATTCGACAGGGTGCCGTTGACACGGACTTTAGCTGACGGATTAGCGTACAGCGAGAGGATTAGCTCAGACATGTGTGTACCCAATCCTATCGCCTTCAGGACTGCACCCATGTAATCCCAGGCCACCCTGTCGAATGCCTTCTCCGCATCCAGGGATAGGAAGAAGCCTTTTTGGTTGGTATGGGTCATCAGGTGGTGTAGGTTAATTGCTTTGATAGTGTTGTCCCTGGCTTCTCGTCCAGGGACAAAACCTACTTGGTCTTGGGAGATGAGGGAGGGAAGCAGTGGTAGGAGTCTATTTGCCAGTATCTTGGAAAATATTTTAATGTCTACGTTCAGTAGAGATATCGGCCTATAGTTGCTGGTTTGTGTAGGGTCCTTATCTCCTTTGGTTATAACTACAATGTGGGCTTCTAACATTCCTCTTGATAGGGGATTTAAAGAGGAGAGAGAATTGAAAGCGTGGAGAAAAGGTGTTTGTAAAGTGTCCGAGAATGATTTGTAGTAGGCCGCCGGGAGGCCATCTGGGCCTGGGCTTTTGCCCGGTTTCAACTGTTTTATGGCTTGTTTCCATTCCAATATGGTGATCGGGGATTCTAGGTGTGTGGTCATGTCTTCGGGGATCTTTCCTGGAGCGAATTGATCCAAGAAAGAATTTATGTTGTTAAGTCTTTTGGGTGTAGGAGACGTATGCGGGTCAGATTTATTAAGGTCGTATAGGGAGGAATAATATTTCTCAAATTCATCCGCAATGTCTTTGTTATGTGTAAGCGTTTCGCCGGTATGTGTGTTCAGGTTGTGTATTGTAGTTTTGGCTTTCTTCTTGCGCAGAGCTTGCGCAAGGAGGTGGCCACATTTGTTCCCGAACTCGTAGAAGAGTTTCTGGGAAAGGGTGAATTTTTTCCTGATAATGAGGCCCAGTTCTTCTTGTATGTGCGTGCGGACTTCAATGAGTTCTGAGTGAGTTTTGTGTGCTAGGTTACTCTTGTGTATCGCTTCTAGCCTTTTCAATGTGGTGAATAAGGTAGCTAATTTGGTTTTCTGTTCTTTCTTGATCGCCGCCATTAACGAGATCAATTTACCCCGCACTACACATTTGTGGGCCTCCCATTGTGTTAACTTTGATGTGTCAGGGGTGTCATTGTCTGTGAAGTAATTTGTTAAACAGTTGCGGATTTCCTGTTCATTTTTGATATCTGTCAGGATAGTTGGGTCTAGTCTCCATATGTAGGTGTGATCGAATTTGTCTGGAAAAGTGAGTGTCATCGTGACAGGGTGATGGTCTGAGCATGTCATGGGTTCTATGGTGGCCCTCGTCAGTGTTGGTAGATCTTGTTGAGTAAGAAAAAAGTAGTCAAGTCTTGAGTATTTGTTGTGTGGAGTAGAGAAGAATGTAAAGTCTTTGTCACTCGGGTGGAGAGTTCGCCAGGTGTCGTGTAAGAGAAGGTCTTGGAAGCAGCGTCTTATTTGTTTAAGTGCTCTATAGGGTAGATGGGATTTACCAGAGGAGGTATCTATGAGGGGGTCCAGTGGGACGTTCAAGTCTCCCCCTAGAATCAGGATACCTTCCTGAAAGGCAGACAGTTTTCGTGAGATGTCTCGGAAGAAAGGAACCTGTGACGAGTTGGGACTGTATATGTTTGCAAGGGTTATTTTTTTGTTACTAAAGGTGCCCGTAAGAAATACATATCTTCCCTGGTCATCAATAAGAGTATCCGAAATTTGAATGGGGACGTTTTTTGAGAGAAGCACTGAGACTCCTTTGGATTTTGAGATGGGGGAGGTTGAGTGGAAGCTGTGGGGGAAAAATTGATTACAGAAGTTGGGTGTTTTTTTGGAGCTGAAGTGGGTTTCCTGTAGAAATATTGCATCTGCCTTCATGCTCCGCATTTGAGTAAGTATTTGGGAATGCTTTTCTGGGGTATTTAAGCCCTTAGCGTTTAGTGAAATTAACTTTAGCGACATGTTGGAGATTTTTGGTTCGTGAGATGCCATGGTAAGTGTAGAAGTAGGAGTTCAGGACGGTTTAGGGAGGTTCAGGGGAGACAGAGACAAAGGGAGGTGGGGTGGAGCGAGAACGAAAACCAAGTGGGGAGGGGGTGTGGGAGGAAGAGGGGTAAGGGGAGGGGAAAGCCCGGTTAAGGTTGGGAAGGCAAAAGAGGGAGGTCAAGGGCGTATAGTACGCTCCCTTCCCTAGAGGGGTTAGGGGGTTATACCGGATGTGGGAGTTGACCTGCAAGCCCACTGAAAATATGTGGAAAAGTCCGGCTAGGGTCAGTGGTGTCTACCAGAGTCCACTGCGGGAGATAACAGTATGTGTCGATCAACGAGATGGGTGAGTTCCGAGTCCCTTGAGGTCAGAACATGCGTGTGAGTGGTGGTTAGTGTATGTACTGTCAGGGAGCGGGTGGGGAATGTGTTTCCCCGGTGTTCCTTGTGACAGAAGGTGTGGGGTAGGGAGACATGGTGAGAAGAAGAAAAAAAAAAGATATGGTTGGTCCATTGAAAACGGTCTTTTACCTGCCTTTAGTTTAGTGAGGAGTAGTTTCAGGGCTTAGGTGGTGTAGAGTAAGGTATAAAGAAAATTTAACATATAGTGTGGCATAGGGAGCTACTGTCTGAGTAAAGCGGAAGAGGAAAGTGTAAATTTTGGGGTTACTGGTATCTACAACTTGAAACATCAAACATGAGTGAAAGCTTTCACCTGACACTGAACGGAGAATAGAATTCTTATCTAAAGCATTAACTATTTGCATAACAACAGCATTAATCGCAACAATGGCCTAACATAAGATAACATTACCCTGGGGGGGTTAGTGTCGGCCGGTTGGTCCCGAGGGGGGTACGCCCATCTTCGGGTCACTACACCAAGCTTTGTATATGTCTCCCTTACTTTCAATAATGAGGGAGGAGGTGTGGGTCTGGGAGGGGAAATTTTTTTTGCCCCTACCTGGGAGAGATGCCAGTGTTAGGTAAGCGGATCTGTAAGAGTCCTACCCGAGCATAGCCCCCTCGAGTCCCCGACCATGGGTCAACAGTTGGAGAAGCAACAGATTTGGAGTCTTCTCTTTCCCTGTGGATTGAGAGGGGGTAAAAACATTGAGATAATAAGTGCTTACATCATCAAACTAACCCAGTCCCGAAGAGGAGTGTAGGGATGGGGAAGGTAAGGAATGAGGGGGGGTTTTAAGGAGAGAAAGGGGAAAAGGGGGGAAGACATGACCAGCCTATGAGGAGTAAAATGAGCAAGGAATAAAAGGGGGAGGAAAAAAACAGAGGGAGGGGGAGGTAAGTGAAAGGGGTCTATACTTAGTCCAGTTGCATTTGCAATACTTTTCGGAGTGCTGCACGTCAGATACTCGAGTTGTCTGTAAGAGAAGACATCTTGGGGTAGGTAGTCTCTGGTAACAAGATGGAAGGATTTTGCGAGTAACCAAGCGATGTCCTTATGTTGAGCTCCAGGGATAGTTGAACACGTGGATTGTTCCGGGGTATTCGTCCATGTGCTGTTGTCTCTTTGCATGGCAAGTCCCTTTCAATAAGTCACTGGTGTGAACACTGGAAAAACAGCCTGAGTCCCACAGGGGGAGTCTAGGGAGTTAGTGTTAATGGGGTAGCCCGTATGGTGTAGCAGAGGGCTGGCGGGTGAGGTTTGTTGATATTAGCTGGGTAAGATGTAAGACAAAGAGTCTATGGATCAGATCTTCTTATGGCATACATGTCGGGTCCTGGGGGTTTGTCTGCATTAGCAAAAATATGATAGGTAGGTTCTTGTCAGAAGCAAATGTCCTTGGGGTAACCGGCTGGTACAGGAGGGATTGAATTCAGTGGGGTATAAAGCAAGGGTATGAAACAAGAGTAGAGGGAAGTGACTATCAATTGCTGGACAGATGACAGCAGTACAGGGGATCTTGAAAAGTTAACACTATGGCGGAAACAGATAGTATATCCAGGTATAAAGAGGCCGAGCTTGAGGGTTAAGTCTCCATGTCAGGTAAAAAAAAGAGTGAGGGAATGTGTACTGGAGAGCAAATACCTGTCTAGATGAAGCGAGCTCTGCGGTGCACTGGTGAAGCTGTCGGGCTGCCATTCCGAGGGACTCCATTTTTTAGCGGCGTGTGAGGAGGAGGAGGGTGGGAGCGGCGTCGGTTGTTGCTGTAATTGCCCGCTTCATCTATGCCGTCCATAGAGGAGGCTCTTGTAGGGGATGGCAGACGGAAGTCACTGTACCAGTCTGGTAGGTCGACACGCTGGATGCCTATAGCATTGCAGAAGTGTTCCAGGTCCTCCGGAACTTTAAGGTTTGCCGTGCGGCCTTGATGTGACACGGAAAGGCAAAACGGAAATTTCCAGCGGTATACAATGGATTTGGTTCTCAGGACGTCCAGTAGTGGTCGCAGTTCCCTCCTACGTTGTAAGCTGATGCCTGATAGATCTTGAAAGATCCTAATTACATCCCCGCCAAAAGCTAGCTGATTACGGCTCCGTGCCCTGCGGAGGATGTCTTCTTTTAGCTGAAAGTCCATAAGGCAGCATACCACATCCCTAGGGGGATCTGTCTCCTTTCCCCTGGGGCGCAATGCTCTGTGGATTCTTTCAAAAGCGATCGGCGTGTCAGGGGGTCTTTCCAGGAGATCGTTAAAAATGTTAGCGACTGTCAGGGAGAGCTGGCTGGGGTCTACATTTTCTGGGAGTCCTCTTACCCTGAGGTTCCGGCGTCTCCCTCTGTTATCTAAATCTTCCATGTGGCGGTTGATTTCTCTGAGGTGTATGGCGTGGGACTCCGTGATCTGTTGTACATGGCATAGTGAAGTGTCATGGCGGGCCTGTGTTATTTCCACCTCCTCCACTCTGATGGCCATCGCCTGCATGTCAGATCTCATTTCTGAGATTGCCGCCATCAGAGTGTTCTTGATGTCTGCAGCCACGCTGCGGAGATCGTCCAGGTTTACCGCTGGGGGCTGTCTCCTCTCTAATTCCGCTCCAAGTGATCTCCGCGAGCCAGGGCGTTGTGGGCTGGGGCTCTGGGGGCGCGCCTCACATGAGGAGGCTGCCTGTGAGGCCTGCATTCTGTCTTTAGGCCGCGATCTAAAGATCTCGGGGATATGCTTGCCTAGCTGCGTGTCCTGGCTCAGTGGCGATCGGGACCTTGTAGCTGAAGCGCTGCGGGATGTTCTCACCATGTCTGAGGCGGTTTTAGTGCGAATAGCTGAAGTAGCAGGACCTCTGGGAGCGGGAGCTCTGAACTTACACGTCCATCTTGGATCGGCTCCAAACCACGCCCCCCTGGGCTTTCTACTTAAAGTGGTAATAAACCCAAAAGCAAGCAATTATTATCTTGCACATTACCAATTCTTAGATGTGATGGTTGCACTCGTTTTCTTTTTATTAGTCTTTCTTTGTCTTTGCAGTTACAGGGGTGTGTACTGGGTACTACTGGAAGTGACTAATGCCGCGTACCCACGATAGGAATTTCCGACAACAAAACCGTGATTTTTTTTCCGACTGAATTTCCATCAAACTTGGCTTTCATACACACGGTCACAGAAATGTTGTCTGAAATTGCGAACATCAAGAAAGCGGTGACGTACAACACTACAACGAGCCAAGAAAAATTAAGTTCAATGCTTCCGAGCATGCGTCGACTTCAGAGGATGCGTAGGATTTTTGTGCGTCGGAATTGCATACAGACGATCGGAATTTCCAATGAGAACTTTTTTTTGGGTCGGAAAAATTGAGAACCAGCTCTCAAATTTTTATGGTAGGAAATTCCGACAGGAAATGTCTGATGGACACACGCAGTCGGAATATCTGATGAAAAGCTCACATCGGACATTTGTTGTCGGAATTTACGATCGTGTGTACGCGGCATGAGGGCCAAATAAAGAAATAAAGTAGTTGTGTGCATCATACCAGGCTCAGGTTTTCCAATTACCGCTCCTTACATGCCACGTTTGGCATATAATTTTTTTTGGGGGGGGGGGTGCTTCGTTTTGAAGGGAACTTCCTGTGCCACTTCCTCCTTCCGCCTACGGACCTGCTAGGCAACTCCTTCTCTCCCCCTAGGCGGCCCCTCCCTCTCGGCAATCTTCTGGGACGCGTGACAGGTCCCAGAAGATTGCCTGTCCACTGGAAGAGCGCAGCGCGACTCACGCATTCGCAGTGCGTGCCCGGCCGTGAAGCCAAAAGCTGTCAATGCCAGGAGCCCACAGTGGCTATGACGGCGCCGGCAGAGAGGAGGGGGAGAGGAGCGACGCTCCGGGCAGCCGCATCCCTTGACCATGGGACAAGTAAGTGTCTGTTTATTAAAGGTCAGCAGCTAAACTTTTTGTAGCTGCTGACTTCTAATAAACAAAAAAAGCCTGGAACTCCGCTTTAAAGGTAAGTAATCATTTATGGTTTTTACATTTAAGAATAGGGAGGGGGGCTTTGAGGTTTTCATACTTTTATAGGGTGAAAAAGGTTTAGAAATGCTGCAGTAGAATAAAGATTTTTAATTTGAATAAAATGATACTACTGTATTTAAATGGTTGTTGTTTGATACCAAATCCTATCAAAAGTTGACATGGTAACTGAAATGTAGAATTACAGCTCCTATCCATACCATGAGCTGTACTGCTTAAAATTTTGTTTTACTGTTTACCATTTGCACAAAATGGTTTTAAAAGAGCAGTAGACACAAGAGTAGACCTCTGGTTGATGTGTTCCGTAACTGTGTTCTGTGATTTTAAACTATTTTATTTAAGTAGTAAAAATGATTTCAGAAAATCATTACCACATAATACCGTAGGTATAACACATAGAACAGTTATATTATCAGAAAGCATGAAAAACAGTTGTTAAGTACAAGAACAAGAGAACAATTTAAACAATAACTGCCTGAAACAATATGCTTTGATTATCAAAGGTAAATAATACGCATCTCAGGCCTCGTACACACGACCGATTTTCTGGGCAAGAACCAGCAAGAAACTTGCTGGCAGAGAGGTCTTGCCGAGTAAATCGGTCGTGTGTACGCTGCTAGCGTGTTTCTCGTCGAGAAAACCGACAAGAAACCTCGACGAGAAAATAGAGAACCTGCTCTCTATTTTCTCGTCGAGATTCTCCTCGGCGTGTTTCTCGACGAGAAAAGTGAGTGTGTGTACACTTACCTGTCCGCCCGGAAGCCCGCGCATGTTCGAAATGAATTTGACGCATGCGCAGTAGCTTCCTAGGCATACGTAGGGTATACCAAGATGGCGGCGACGGCATCGAATGTGACGAGCGCATGCTCGACGTAGTCGATGACGTCACCGCGTACACTCCTTTCAAAGAACCGCGGGTTCTTTGAAACGAGCGTGTGTACACTCGGCCGGGACAAGTTTCTTGTCCAAGAATCTCGTCGAAAAAAACGACATGTTTTTCTCAACGAGAATCTCGGCCGTGTGTACGAGGCCTCACAGTGAATAGATAGAAATGTAATCACAATGAAAGACTTTCACTTTTGAAAGGAATTGACTGCCATTTATAAAACCATGGCTCGCACACCTGTGTTTTAAATATAATTAAAAGTTTGATTTATAGATGTGATCTATACACCAAGGAGCAGAGTACTTTTCAAAGAACCATCACTCTGATGGGAGGCCTCACCTACCAACAGTAGGGAACACAAAGACAAGGACCAAAGCAGTGGCCTCCAACATATACCGTATACACTATATATTTTGGAAGCCACACTGAAAATAACTATAAAGTGGAAGTAATATGATGTAAGTCCCTTAGAGGGCAGTGGGTCTGGTGAAGAGTGATAGTTGGGGTTGGTGCCTCATCATCAGTGATTTTTTTTTCTTCTTCTTTTTAACCACTTCCCGCCCGCCGGCCGTCATATGACGTCCTGGACTTTGAGCGGGGATATCTGAATGATGCCTGTAGCTATAGGCGATTCTCTACACCATAAGAACGATCATATTGGCTGTTCCAACGCTTGATCATTCTTACGGGAGGCGAGAGGGGACGTTCCCCCTCCCGCCGCCCTCCGGTGCTTCTACTGACTCACCGCTACGATCGGTGAGTCAGAGACAGGATCCGCCAGCCGCCGGATGTGTCATAGAGATTTCCGGCGGACCAGACGGTCGCCAGAGTCTCTATGATCGTTGTAGGCCAGGCGCGATGTTATGACGTCACGCCCGGAATTCTGCATTAAAAAAAAATGACGCCGCCTCGGCTGGGAAGCTAGGATCGTTTTTTTATTTTATTTCAGGCTTCCCAGCCTAGAGGTGAGATGTGGGGTCTTATGGACCCCATATCTCACTGTAAAGAGGACCTGCCATGCCATATTCCTATTACAAGGGATGTTTACATTCCTTGTAAGAGGAATAAAAGTGATCAAAAAAATTTTGGGGGGAAAAAAAGTGTCAAACTAAAATAAATAAAGTGAAATTAACAATACTTTTTTTTTTTAAAGCACCACTGTCCCTGTGTGCTCACAAGCAGATGCGAACGCATACGTAAGTCCCGCCCACATATGAAAACGGTGTTCAAACCACACATGTGAGGTATCGACGCGAACGTTAGAGCGAGAGCAATAATTTTGGCCCTAGACCTCCTCTGTAACTCAAAACATGTAACCAGTAAAAAAAAATAATGGTCGCCTATGGGGATTTTTAAGTAGCGAAGTTTGGCACCATTCCACGAGCGTGTGCAATTTTGAAGAGTGACATGTTAGGTATCTATTTACTCGGCGTAACTTCATCTTTCACATTATGCAAAAACATTGGGCTAACGTTACTTTTTTTTTTTTAAATGCGTTTGAAAAATTGCTGCGCAAATACCGCTCAAGATAAAAAGTTGCATTGACCGTCATTGTATTTTCTAGGGTCTTTGCTAAAAAAACATATATAATGTTTGGGGGTTCTATGTAATTTTCTAGCAAAAAAATTATGATTTTTACATGTAAAGCCCTGTACACACGGTCGGACTTCCATCGGACTTTTCCGTGGTTTTTTGTCCGAACGGAGTTGGTCGGGAACACCCATAGCATACACACGCTCGGACTTTTCTGCAAACTTTCTTAAAACTTCTTACAACATCACTTGTTTTTTCTGCTCTTTTCTGATCTTTACTGCCACCCTTTGGTCAACTTCTGCTATTGTTGGTTGCTTTTAACATTGGTTGTTTTGTCCATCGGACAAAAGTCCTATGGTTTTCTGTACACACGGCAGGACTTTGCTCCATAGGACTTTTGTTGGGCAAAAGTTTGTCCGTTCGCAGACCCAACTTTTGTCCGATGAAAACAAAACCAAACTCAAAAAAGTTTGTCCGATGGAGCGTACACACGGTCGGATTGTTGGTCCAACTTGCTTAAAACTAAGTTTGTTGGGCAAAAGTCCGACCGTGTGTACGGGCCTTTAGAGAGAAATGTCAGAATTGGCCTGGTTGGCAAGTGGTTAAGAACTAAAAAGTCTGGCCTTCAGCATTAGTGGGGTTTCCAGCTGGTTATGGTTCGGACCGGTCTCTCTGTCCCAATGTAGGCCCTGGGGGATTACCCCGCTTTTTGCTGCCACCTCACATGTATCACTGCACATTGGTAGGTTGATACATATATTGTTGGCATTGAAGTTCTTGATCTATAATACGAAGGCTATATGTAGTGTTTTTATACATGTTTAATATGTTTTTCACCTAGTTATTGTCAATATGTTCACATTGACCAGTATAAGCTATATGATATATGCATACATATATTATCTTGTACATGAAATTAGAATTGTATATTCAACAATATTTGTTGCCAGATTTGTTGGAGATATTGTTAATCATGGAAACTATGGGTTTTAGGATCATAATGATCCAGATATTTTACAAGCGGTAATAAAATAATGTATAGTTTTTGTGAGCGTTGTCTCACTTGTACCAGCAATACATTTCCTTTTTGAGTGTATAGTGATCTTTTTAATGTGGCACAGTGGTGGTAGCCTTTATCTGTCAAAACTAAAAATATGTAAAATGGAGTTACACTTTAGTCAGTGGGGTGCGATCCTCTCTCTTTACTTCCTTTATCAGATTCAATCTTGCAAAACAAGCTTGAACCCTAATGGGGGCCAGGAGTGACTTCTACATACTGAGACTTTAATACATCAGGCTTCCTATATGTAAAGCCTAGTACACACGGGCCAAATGTCGGGTGGCATGAGACTTAAACCGGTTGCACAATAGTTTTTACAAGAACCTCAAACCTAAGGATAGCTGCAACTCAAAGTGAAATACGCACCAAACAAATATGAACAAAAAAGAAGCTGTGCTAATATAAATAAACAAATATACGTGATGTGGTGAATTAATAATTAAGTAGATGGATATAATATACCCTGCAATGTTGAAATGATAAAAAGTGAACAGACATACAGATGCAAATAAATGCAATGAAAAAGGTCCTATGAGGTGAAAAAAGGCATACAACCTGTTGAATAAAACAAAGGCAACCAATTCAGCAGATAAGTGAATATCATAAATTGTGCAATAATATTAAGTGAATCAACAGATACAGCAACAAAAAAAAATAATTGAAAACATGTGAAAAACAAAAAATAACAGTCTCTTCAAAATGCTTCCCAATCAGGGAGTAAATAATTTAAACACCCGTGAGGAATCTTCAATATTCGAAGGACACCGTGAATCCACCACCACTTAGACTGAAGGCTTACCAGCTAAACAAGCTGTCAGAGCTTGTGGCTAATACCCACCCAGGGCCTTTGAATCCTCCCGACACCTCCAGTGGCCAACGAGTCGAGCGTTCCTGGATGGATATTTAGCTAACAAACAAGTGGCCACGAACGTATACTCGGTGATTGAATTAAGCCCATAGAAAGAGACAAAAAAAGTTTGCCGGGTGGTGTTTATTGTAAAAAGTCTGTGCAAACAAACAGACTAAGTAAAAAGTTCCATAAAAACAAATAAGGCCCCATGCACACGAGACGCTGTTATTTGCTGTTGAACGCGCGTTCAGAGGCAGTTGGACGCTTTTTTCAACTGCTCCTGAACCCATTCAATGTTATCCTATGTGTCCATGCACACACTCTCGTTTTTTGGCGTTTACAAGCAGTTGCGTTTAACCTCGTTTTTCCAGAAGCAAAAAAATGGGTTCAGACGCAAAAGTTTTCACGTTTCAGACGCTAAGCGCTGCTAAACGCGGCTAAACGCGGTACCGGCGTTTTGCCGCGTTTGCGTTTATAAGCGTTTTTAAAGGTGACCTATTTTTTAACATTAGAAATCTCAAAAATGATGGCAAATGATGAAAAACTATTAAAAAATATAAAAGAAAACTGTAATTGCTTGCATCGCATTGTGGACAATCCACAACTTGTGGCAGGTAAAGTGGCAAGTGGACAATCCACAACTTGTGTCAGGTGATGTGGCCAGGTGACGTGGCCAGGTGACGTGGCAAGTGGACAATCCACAGCTTGTGGCAGGTGACGTGGCCAGGTGACGTGGCAGGTGACGTGGCAGGTAACGTGGCCAGGTGACGTGGCCAGGTGACGTGGCAAGTGGACAATCCACAACTTGTGGCAGGTGACGTGGCCAGGTGACGTGGCAGGTGACGTGGCCAGGTGATGTGGCCAGGTGACGTGGCAGGTGACGTGGCAAGTGGACAATTCACAACTTGTGGCAGGTGAAGTGGCTAGGTGACGTGGCACGTGATGTGGCCAGGTGACATGGCAAGTGGACAATCCACAACTTGTGGCAGGTGACATGGCCAGGTGACGTGGCAGGTGACGTGGCAAGTGGACAATCCACAACTTGTGGCAGGTGACGTGGCCAGCTGACGTGGCAGGTAACGTGGCCAGGTGACGTGGCAGGTAACATGGCTGTACTGTTTTTTGAGCTTAGGGAGGGTCTATGATGAAACGCTTATAAACGCAAACGCGGTTAAACGCCGCTAAACGCGGCCGCAAACGCGGCAAAACGCGCGTTTATAAACGCCGGTTTCAGCGTTTAAAAACGTGTGTTCAGCAGAGTTTGCACCTGCGTCTCGTGTGCATGGGGCCTAAGCCGGCCGGCAAAGAGTACAAGCACGCCTTGTGCAAGCAAACGTCAGCACGTCGCTTCCCTCTACGCGTTTCGTCACTAGATGGATGTCGTCCTGGGGCATGCAAGGTTAGTGCAGCGATCTCCCCCACTGAGATGTTGTGCTCTGACAGGGGCATGCCCCCCCCCCCACCAGAACATCCAACAGAAGCCGGACAGATTCTGTTAGACAGACTGACATACACACAAGCAGAATGTTGGCCTTTTTTTTTTACCGGCAAATATCTCTCAACATTCTGCCCATGTCGGGGCTTTACTGTCCTGTTAATTCTCAATGGTGCTTACAGTCCTGTTGTTCTTTACTAAGGGGTAGTGGGTGGTAAGGCTTACTCTGTGGTGCTAGAGGAAAAAGCCTCTAGAAGTGAGATGTATTGCATATGTTTCTTGAAAATCACTTCTCAGCTGCATACTGGATTATATTTTAGTATTTTCAAATATCTTTCTTATACAGCGGTTTATGGGCTATTTTTTGTGACACAGGCACAATTGTGTTCCCAAATTCAGATCTTGGCATCTGCTAGACTTCCAGCCACAAGACACACACTGGAGTGCACTGCCAGCATTTATCATGCTGTCTACATGTCAGAAATTATTTAATTATGCTCACTACTAGACATGTGCGGTTCGTTTCGTTTCAAATTATTATTCAGACAAATTTTTCGTTATTCGGAGATTTGAAAATATCCGAATCCCCGAATTACAATATAAACAAATTATACCGAATGCCCTGAATAACTTAACAAAGTTCGTCCGAACTTTGAAAATTCGGACTGAAATTCGAACTAATTTTACATTGAACTCCAGTTGAATTCTCACTACACATATTGCTGAAATCAAAGATCGTGTGTGTTATTAGAGTACCATTTCGAAATAATGCTGTTTTTGTTAAGCCAAAGGGGATTTAAAGAGTCATTGTAATCATTTGATGAAGATGTTTCTTTTGTTTGTTCACTTTGCTCAATTCGAAAACAATATAAGATTTTCGTTTCGAATGATTCGAAAATTTATCGATTTGATCGTTTCGAATCGAGAAAATCTGTAAATTCTAAAAAAATTCGAAAATTCCAAATACGAATTCTAAAAACGAATTCCGAAAAAGAATTGAACGAATCAACCAAATTTAACTAAACAAAATAACTAGATTAATGAATCAAAACGAAACAAAACTCATTTTTTCATCATGCACATTTCTACTCACTACTTACTATGTGCAGTATGATTGTTTGGGAAAAGTTTATACTACAACAAATCTAACCATAAAAAGATGCTAGATCTGAATCTCTGAAAGATAAACTCCAGGCAAATACCTAGGATAATTACCTGAAATCTGTGTACATGCTGAACTGCCACACAATAGCTGAAATCAGGCTTTCAAAGTTAGCCCCTGATCAATAAACCGATGGGTAGGAAAAGAAGGTGCTTAACCACTTAAGCCCCGGACCAATATGCAGCATAAAGACCAGGCCCCTATTTGCGATTCGGCACTGCGTCGCTTTAACTGACAATTGCGCGGTCGTGCGACATGGCTCCCAAACAAAATTGACGTCCTTTTTTTCCCACAAATAGAGCTTTCTTTTGGTGGTATTTGATCACCTCTGCGGTTTTTATTTTTTGCGCTATAAACAAAAATATAGTGACAATTTTGAAAAAAATGCAATATTTTTTTACTTTTTGCTATAATAAATATCCCCAAAAAATATATAAAAATGTTTTTTTTTTCCTCAGTTTAGGCCTATACGTATTCTTTTACATATTTTTGGTAAAAAAAATCGCAATCGGCGTTTATTGATTGGTTTGCGCAAAAGTTATAGCGTTTACAAAATACGGGGTCGTTTTTTGGCATTTTTATAAAAAAAAATTTTTTTACTATTAATGGCGGCGATCAGCGATTTTTTTCGTGACTGCGACATTATGGTGGACACTTCTGACAAATTTTTGGGACCATTGTCATTTTTACAGCGATCAATGCAATAAAAATGCACTGATTACTGTAAAAATTACACTGGCAGTGAAGGGGTTAACCACTAGGGGCGCTGAAGGGGTTAAGTATGCCTAAGGGAGCGATTCTCACTGTTAGGGGGCGTGGCTACGAGTGACACATCACCGATCTACGCTCTGATTACACAGAGCGGAGATCGGTGACAGTGTCAGTTGGCGAGCGGGGAGATGTTGTGTTTACACTAACATCTCCCCGCTCCATCCCTCTGTGAGACGATCGCGGGGATCCCCGCGGCGATCGAGTCCGCGGGACCTGCGGTCTGACTCACGGGGATGACTGCAGGGTCGCGAGCGCGCCGGCGGCGCGAGCGCGACCAGATGGCAGGCAGTTAAAGGAGACGTACAGGTACGTGATTGTGCCTGTACGAGACATTCTGCCGACGTATATATGCCGTGAGCGGTCGTTAAGGGGTTAAAGGGGACTATTTAATAACGTTACAAGTGTGCATGAAAAAATCCCTGTCACTATATACAGCGACCATATCATTTTTAAACATAGTGCGTGCCAAGTCCTTGCCAAAAGGAAGGACTGAATTCGGCATAGCAGTTGAAGCCTAGAGCATTGAGGTGCTTTGTGTTTTGAGAAGATAGAAGCCCCTGATTAAGGGAATTTAGGAACCCTCTGTAGAAAACAGAAACTTTCCACCTGTGGCATCTTTGATGAATTTGTCAAATGCCTCACCAAAGAGACTTCCTCCTTCAAAGGGTATACATGTCAGGCATCTTTTGAAGGCAGTTTCAGCTAACAAGCTTTGAGCCACAAGACTGTGCGCATGTGAACAGAAATTCTTTAGAATTGTGTCATGAAATATTTGTTCAAGGGCCTTGTCCCTTGTGCACAGAGATTTCTCCAGATTCACTGAATCTTTTGATGTTATGTACTGTAGATGATGATATATGTAAAGTCTTTGCAATTTTACATTTAAGAACACTGTTCTGAAACTGCTTGACAATTTTTAGATGCAGTTTTTCACAGATTGGCATACCTCTGCCCATCTTTACTTCAGACACTCTGACTCTCCAAGATGCTCTTTTTATACCCAGTCGTGTTACTGACCTGTTGCCAATTAACCCAATTAGTTCCAGCTCTTCGTTAGTACCACTTACTTTGCCAGCTTTTTGCTGCCCTGGCTCAACTTTTTTGAGACGTGTTGCTGCCATCAATTTCAAGATTACCTTTTTTTTCTTAAAATTATACATATATTTTGTCAGTTTAACCACTTAAGTACTGGAAGGATTTAGCCCCTTAATGACCAGACCATTTTTTGCGATGTGGCACTGCGACGCTTTAACTGACGATTGCGCGGTCGTGCGATGCTGTACCCAAACAAAATTGACGTCCTTTTTTTCCCACAAACAGAGCTTTCTTTTGGTGGTATTTTGCGGGATTTGTTATTTTTTGTGCTATAACCAAAAAAAGAGCGACAATTTTGAAAAAAAATAACAATATTTTTAACTTTTTGCTATAATAGATATCCCAAAAAATATATATAAAAAAAAAGACTTTCTTCCTCAGTTTAGGCCCATATGTATTCTTCTACATATTTTTGGTAAAAAAAATCATCACAATTAGCGTATATTGATTGGTTTGTGCAAAAGGTTATAGTGTCTACAAAATAAGGAATAGATTTATGGCATTTTTATTATTATTATTTTTTTACTAGTAATGGTGGCTATCTGCGATTTTTAGCAGGACTGCGACATTGCAGCGGAAAGATCAGACACTTTTGACAGTTTTTTGGGACCAGTGACATTTATACAGCGATCAGTACTATAAAAATACACTGATTACTGTATAAATGTCACTGGCAGGGAAGGGGTCAATGCCAGGGGCAATCAAAGGGTTAAATGTGTTCCCTGGGAGGTGTTTCTAACTGTATGGGGGCTGGGCTGACAGGAGGAGGAGAGAGATCGCTTTTTTTTCTAATCACTAGGAACAGACGATCACTCTCAGCTCTCCTGTCAGAACAGGGATCTGTCTGTTTACATAGGCAGATCCCCGTTCTGCCTCTGTGTGGAGTCAACGTGGGTGGCCGGCGGACATTGCCCCTGCTGGTCACACGCACGGGCTCCGGGGCCGTGCCTGCTATGTCTATTACACCAAGCGACGTACAACTGTGGCGGATGGTCTTTAAGTGGTTAAACATTTGATATGTTTTCTATTTTTATTGTGAATAAAATATGGGTTTAAGAGATTTGCAAATCATTGCATTCTTTTTTTTATGTAGATTTTACACTGTGTCCCAACATTTTTGGAACTGGGGTTGTAAATTCCTACACAGAATTTTCATCACTCTGGCTAGACTTATAGAGATCAATCGTCTTCCTGCTGGCATTGCTCTTCTGTGCATGCCAATTTCCTTCAAATTTTCTGGGAATGTCCTAGCTGTCCTAGCATTACCTCAGTCACTACCTTCCCCATGAACCCCGCCATTGAAGTTTGACTTCTAAGTTCGGTAGACTCTCTAGTTCCCACAAATACCATTCACACCCTCCTTACCCTATGATTATTTTATGCTAGGAAGCGAGGGGGCTTATCTTGTCATGTTGTTAGCAGCCTGCAAACCGTTAGTGAACAAGGCTCTTGTCCCGCATAAGGCCACATACTCACAGGGGTGCACCTCTTAAGTTTGATAAGGTTTGAGGTGGATGGGCTTCCTTTACATCAACCACCTCTGATTAGAGTGAACTACATGCTCCTTCATCCTGGCTGATTTGTTTTAATGGCCACTAGTCTCTGTAACGGCTTAAATTTTGACCTTTATTCCGTACATGATGTTTGGTACTTGTAACTCTGATATCCAATTCCTCTCGGATTAGGATTTCATTTTTTCACTTGACCTAATATAACTTTATAGGGTTGGGATCCTTAGTGTGGGGCTGAATTATTTGGCATTTTGACCTGTAAATTGGATGAAGGTTATGCTGTGCGAGTCAAAGGTGTTGAGGTTTGTGGTCTACTGTGCATGTAGAATTTTCTTTCAGAAAGTTCTTAGTTTTTTTCTTGTACTATGTTTAATTTGTATGCGCAAACTGCTTAAAATCAATAAAAAGAATTTAACAAAAAAAGTATACCATGTTTATTAATTATTAATGAAAAAGAATTAACCTTTACAACCACTTTAAGTCATTTTTATTAGTGGCACTTTAAATTTCTTTACATTCTTTCAAAATGCATATTTTGGAAGTTAGCCATTTATCGCCCGTCAGGGAGCATGCCATGAAACTGAGCAGCGGTTTCTAATAAAATAACAGAAACAGAGGACTAATTGATTTCTATAAATAATGTTTCATTTTAAAGATTTGAAAGGTGGTTTAACCACATGCATTAATCTTTGCTTCTACTAAGTCATGCAATGGTTTTCAAGTCATCTTGCCTCGTTTCACTGCGAAAAACATACAGTAAACTGAGACAAGCAATTAAACAAGTCTGCTGTGCAAATGCTGCATGGTGTTGACACTGCACTGAGTTCTGTAGGCTCTCTGATTACGCTGCGGCGTATTTATGACATATTAATTATTTAGCTGTATTGCCTGCCACCATCTGTCCTCTTGAAGTAGGAGAGAGAAGGTAGGTTTCTCCCCTTGTCCATAAACTCAGAAGATTATTAAATTCAATATTTTATGACAATGCTACAAACCGCACATTTGTATCTACAAAGGCATGCTAGAGGCAGTTGCAGAACCATAATCCTTGTTAAAGTAAACCCCTAGTCTTGGGCAATAATGTGTTCCTCCATGTTATTCTTAGAAAAAAGATGAAAAGTGAAAATATCGGTGATGCTTTCAGTGGATCATCTATCTTAACCCCTTCACACCTAAGGGTAAAACGAATGCCTATGCACAATTTTGCAACTTTAACATATGTTAGTAAAGCCGTAAAAACACTATATTGTCAAAAGTATTGGGATGCCTGGCTTTACGCGCACATGAACGTTAATGGCATCCCAGTCTTAGTCCGTAGGGTTCAATATTGGGTTAAGGTCAGGACTCTGTGCAGGTCAGTCAATTTCCTCCACCCCAAACTCACTCATCCATGTCTTCATAGACCTTGCTTTGTGGACTGGTTCAAATCATTTGGTGGAGGGGGGATTATGGTGTGGGGTTGTTTTTCAGGGGTTGGGCTTGTCCCCTTAGTTCCAGTGAAGGGAACTCTTAAGGTGTCAGCATACCAAGAAATTTTGGACAATTTCATGCTCCCAACTTTATGGGAACAGTTTGGGGATGGCCCCTTCTTGTTCAAACAAGACTGCCCACCAGTGCACAAAGCAAGGTGTCAGGACCTGGGCTTGAACCAGGGGACCTCGTCTTTGTCCAGCGTTGACTCTTCCCACTGAGCTATCTGGGATGCTGGACAGCTCCCTGCCTGATCTGCGGGACAAACCTATCTGATCCAATGGACAACCCTGCCTTGAGTCTTGATTACTGTTGAACCTTGAACTCCTTGCTCCTCCCATGAACTTCCTATATAAGCCTTGTCTCAGCACTTCCTCTTTGCCAGGTTATTGTGCCTTCTCAGCCAAGTGCCTTGCTCTTGACGTCCCTGCTGCCATCTGTATTTTGCTACCACTCCTGATTGACCCTTGGCTTGTTCTTTGACTACTCTGCTGCCTTATCCCAACCTGCAACCACTCCTGATTGACCTTTTGGCTTGTTACTGACCACGCTGCTGTTTAATCCTTACTGCTTATCTGCCACTGGACCCCGGCTTGCTCACACCCTGGTGGGGCAAACCTGAGGACCGCGACCTGGTACTATCTCACAGCTAAATCCATCTCCACCATCAGGAGCTCTGGTGAACACCAAGCTAGTACTTAGACTCCGCACCTCAGGTGAGCCTGTGTCATCTGCCAGAATTGACTGCCTTTATACCTGTTCTACAACTGCTATAGCAACTGGTCTTCAAGCCCGACGCCTGATCGTGACACAAGGTCCATAAAGACAAAGTTCATGTGCATGAAAAGGCAGGTGTCCCAATACTTTGTGCATCCAGGTGGATTATACCTTGATTTTTTCAGGACAAGTTGGGCTTTCATTTGGTAGTAAATGATTATGGATATCTCCTGAATTTTAATTTTTTTACTATCAAAGGAAAACTGTTCCAAAATAGTAAAAAAAAATGTAGCTGTATATTTTTTGTTACTACCATAATCTAGCACCAAAGAACAACCCCAAAAAAATTCTCCTGCTCCTGATGATTGCAGCGATACCACATATGTTATATTATTTTTGTTGTTTGTACCCATAGTACAGCTCAGAAACAATAGTGCGCATTTTGCTTTTTTTTGTCTTACCTAAAACACACTGACGCTGATGCTAATTAAAAAAGTGTCCCGTATGTAACTCAAGCAAAAATTAAAGTCTGTGTTTTAGTCCGTGATGGACATACTGAATCCACTATGAGATTTAAAGGTGTTCACGTTGTAAACCGTGTTGAAACAACAGGGATGGGTGTAAAGATACGTTCCAATGTCCCCCATACACAGGTAGGTAATGAATACTCTTACCGTGAGTCAGATGTAAATAGGCCTGGACGGGAACTCCAAGGTAGATGCTCCAATGTGGATATCGCGAACCTCTCCTCCCGGTATCACAACTGCGATGGTAGGTGATTATCCAAAAAGACGTAACTCTTTATGGACTATCCGTTGGAGGTAACGCTTTGAAACACAATGTCATAAAAAGAAGAAAATGGATAGCTCCATATGGTGTAAGTAAAACCAGGATATGGTGTGGAAAAGTATAGCCTTTATTGGCATAACATCATGGTAAAAAATAGTACATGCAACATTAATGGATGCAAATACAAAGAAAAAAGGACCTTGAGGAAAAAATTGGAATGCTTGCGTGATAGCAAGGGTGGCTGCCACCCTTGCTATCACGCAACCATTCCAATTTTTTACACCATATGGAGCTATCCATTTTCTTCTTTTAATGCCATCGTGTTTCAAAGCATTACCTCCAACGGATAGTCCATAAAGAGTTACGTCTTTTTGGATAATCACCTACCATCGCAGTTGTGATACCGGGAGGAGAGGTTCGCGATATCCACATTGGAGCATCTACCTTGGAGTTCCCGTCCAGGCCTATTTACATCTGACTCACGGTAAGAGTATTCATTACCTACCTGTGTATGGGGGACATTGGAACGTATCTTTACACCCATCCATGTTGTTTTCAACACGGTTTACAATGTGAACACCTTTAAATCTCATAGTGGATTCAGTATGTCCATCACGGATTAAAACACAGACTTTACTATACTCATGGAGCTTGTATTTCATTCCCATATTTGCAAGGGTTTGTGGTTAAGATATAGTTGTAGGTAGGGATGCACCGATACCGATACTGGTATCGGTGCCGATACTAGGCATTTTCACGAGTATCGGTACTCATGAAAATGCTTCGATACCGAAAACCGATACCGGAAGAGACGTCAGTTGGGGTGGGACACCTTCTGTAGCGCTAGGAAGTAGGAAGTCGGGCCGGGGCACGGGCATGGCGGCCGGTGTAGCAGTATCCCGCGTGAAGCCGAGCACAGAGCTGCTGCAGCCGAACACAATGCCGAATGATTTTAAAGACACAGGCTGGATCTGGATGCAAGCGGGACACGGCGAGACACAGGCTGGATGGGAGAAGGGGACAGCAGCAAGCTGTATCGGCGAGACACAACCTGAATGAGAGGTGACACTGGGACACAGGCTGGATGAGGGGGGACACAGGCTGGATGAGGGAGTGACACAGGGGGACACAGGCTGGATGAGGGGGTGACACAGGCTGGATGAGGGGGTGACACAGGGTGGATGAGGGGTGACATGGGGGACAGAGGCTGGATGAGGGGTTACACAGGGGCACCAGTCTTATACACTGACACTGTACATTATATACAGACCAGTCTGTACCCCAACACTGTACTGTATATGTTATGCACACACCAGTACAGTATGGTGTCAGTGTACAGACTGGTCTGTACCTAATGCCCTGTACTGCGCCTTCCTAACACCCACCTAGCACGCTGTACTGCGCCCTCCTAACACCTTTTTAACGCCCTGTACTGCGCCATCCTAACACCTTTTAAACACCCTGTACTGCGCCATCCTAACACCTTTCCAACGCCCTGTACTGCACCCTCCTAACACCTTTCTAATGCCCTGTACTGCACCCTCCTAACACCTTTCTAATGCCCTGTACTGTGCCATCCTAATGCCCTGTACTGCGCCCTCCCTGTGTTGCTCCTCCTTCCCCCACCAGCTGTCACCTCTGCCCCCATGTCTCTCTGCAGTAATAACCAATTAAGTTTAACAGTGATCGGTAATAGAAAAGATCCCTTGTGAATTAATGATACAATGCAGTGGTCTTCTAGATCAAGATACACACTTTAAGTAAGTTTATAATAGATGATTTTATGTACTGTGCAGGGCGGCACAGCATGACAAATTTTAAATTAGTTTAGAGCACTGGTGGGTTTATCACAGTTGATTAATTAGTAAATGGTTAATAGCACCTGTATTTTATTTGAACAATTAAGGGTGGGTGGTGGCCCCATAAATAAGCCAGTGTTTGCGAACTATTCCCCAGTTCTGAAGAAGTTCCTAGTCTTAGGGAACGAAACATGTAATCTCTTGGGAGCAGCACCCCCTCTTGCACCCTATATCGAGTCGCCCTAATTATGGCTTCAAGGAGATATTTCTTGTAGCTGCATTACCGTCGTCTGGAGCAGGGATCTCCAAACTTTCTAAACAAAGGGCCAGTTTAATATCCTCCAGACTTTAGGAGGGCCGAACTGTGACCATCAGGAGTAAAAATTATCCTGGCATCAGTGGGAGTAAACAATGCATCTTTGATATTAGGGGTGAAATAGCGTCCTATTGCTGGTGTCAGTGGGATTAATAGTGCCCCATTGTTGGTGTCAGTTTGAGGAATAGAGCCATATCTTTGGTGTCAATAGGAGGAATAGCGCCCCATCGTTGGGGTCAATGGAAGAAATAATGCCCCATTATTGGTATCAGAGGTAGAAATAGTGTCTTGTATCAGTAGAAGGAAAAGTTCCCCAAGGGCCAGATAAAGGCAAGCAAAGGGCCGCATTCGGCCCCCGGGCCGCAGGTTGGAGACCCCTGGTCTGGAGGATATCACATGAGATCTAGCTGATTGATATCAGAATGATGATTCCACACAGATCCACTCTGTAACAACCCTGGATTGGAGTTCATATTCAACTCAGTAAGACTTTATCCGCAGCCTTACCAACACATCACCCTCACTTGTTTGCTTTTAAGTCGTCTGACTCGTATATTATGGACATATATGTACCGATCAAAGGACAACTATTCATGTGAGAGACGCCTAGCCCACACATGGATACATGACATCTAGCAGTTTCATTACTAGCAAATTATGAGCCTAACTAATTATTATAGATGATAATTACCCACAGTCTTTGGGATATCGATCTATCTGGCCATAATAAACCATCTGGCTTTACTGCAGCTATTTAGGTGATATTTGGCGCTGGATATACCCTCGAATGGAAAGACTATTTTTCAATAGCGCATGATATTCTATATGTTTTATACAATCTTCAAGTTTGCGGATAACTCACTGAGTTTACATTTATTACTGAAGGCAATCATCTGTGGCCTCAACGGATATTTCACCATCAATTTTTGCTATACATTGGAGCTGTGACTGGCTTATTTAATGATAACATTTTTTCCTCTCCTAGTGTTTGTTACTACAGTGGATTTATTATCACCCATTACATGTATATATTTCTTCCAGCGTACGGGTTCCATCCAGGGAGAGTGTAATATAGTACCCTATTTAGGGATACACTGCCCTGGGTAGGAACACCGTGAGTGTTCTATTCAGATAGAGACTCGGTCATTGCCTCAGGTGCATTTGGGGGTGTTTCATTTGGGGGAGGGTGGGTGTGCATGCTACTCCTTTTGTCTCTCCTTCAGGGAGGCCTATTCCAGCTAGTCAGTTGTTTATGCCATCACTGGATATATATGGGGAATGTTCAGGTTCTATCCCCTATATCAGATAGGGGATTGTTGATTTTTGGATTTTATATGTCTATTCTTACTTTTTGATACATGTATTAGTGTTCAATAAATATGCAGTTCACTCTTTAGGGTGTGTACCTGTCTTGTTTCTTTGTCATTTTTTCTATTTTGTATGTCTCTCAATGACCCTCGCATCCTCTTCCCCCAGCAATCACAGCCTTTTTCTTCTCAATTTTCCCACCCCACAATCCCTATTTCACCCCACCCTCAACTACCCTGCCCTCACTTACCCCTCTACTTCCCACCCTGCCCTCACCCAAGTCCCCGCCAAACCACCCTCCTACCTACGCGATAGGTATCAGTAATTGGTATCGGCGAGTACATGATGTCAAGTATCGGTACTCGTACTCGGTGTCAAAAAAGTGGCATCGGTGCATCCCTAGTTGTAGGTTAATCAAATTCCACCCAAACCTAGCCCAACAGTGTGTACACATGTGGTGCATTCGAGCGTAAGCTGTTTCATTGTACAGGCTTATCTAAATGTTTCTGTGTCCTCGGACCTTGGATGAGGCATGCCAACCTGGCGTGCTGAACTGGTATCATTTGGGGTGGAGCTTTGTTTTTTCCACCAAAAAGAACATTTTGTTGGACTTACCCAACAAAGCGGTCATAAGAATAAAGTTGATAATATATTATGCCCCTTTCACATGGGCATTCCGTTTGTCCGTTTTTTCATCCATCCGTTGATGAATGAAAAACTGACATAAATGGATCTCTATGGAAAAATGGATGTAATGGGATGATCATCCCTTTACGTTCATTTACATCCGCATCCATCAACATCTGATTTTTGAAACTGATCAAAGTTCTATTTTTGTTCAGTTAAAAAAACAGAACGGATGAAAAACAGATGTAAACGCACATATGGTCCATTTTTTTGCATCCGTTTTTGTATTGGTAGTGGATGTAAAAAAATGATGTAAACTGAATCAGTTTTTTCTTTAAAAAAAAGTGACTGAACTGATGAAACAAACAGAACGCCTGTGTGAAAGGACCCCTAAAGTTTCTAAAAGGTACTTTTTTTTTTTACAATTATAACTTTTGCACAGAGCAGCCTCGATCCTCCTCTTCACAGGTCCCCTGACGGCACTCCTGGCTCCTCTTCATCCAGTGCCCCCATAGGAAGCCACTTCCTATGGGGGCACTCGTGCAGGCTCTCTGCGTCCATACCCACAGACAGCGGGGCTCAGCCCCCCCCCCAGCTCCCTCATCACAGAGTTTGATTGACAGCCATTAGAGCCAATGGCTCCCTCTGCTATAGATCTGCACTGTGAGGAAGGACAGAGCAGAAAGAGCTGCTACTCTCATGCTCAGCACTGTGTTGGGATGGGACTCAGGTAAGTATAAGGGGGGCTTTGTGAGGGAGCTGCATACAGAAAACTTCAGCCTTTAGAACTACTTTACCATAGGCTAAAAGCAGGCATCAAAACTGCAGGGAAAGAAGCACTAGCCCATGCCCTTTTACATAACGTACCGACTATTAGTCAGTGAGTTTGTCCACCACATTAAGGCAGGATTACATACTGCATATTATAGTTATTTGGAAGGTACATTATAAGCCTGCATTCACCAACATTGAGTTAAAACAAATATTCTCGTAAATAAATGGCCTCATTACATAAAACACTGAACCCTTCTCCCTATTTCACATCCTTCAGTGCAAGCTGCAGCATTTTGAGCATATCACAGTTTAGCTGGTTCAAGAAGATTAATTACTGATGCAGTGGAGCGTGTGTGCTTTCTCTACAACTGTAGTGACCTGTAATATGCCCTTTAATGGAAACACTACATGCATCTAATAATCTGTATGCAAAATCACATATATCCCTGAGGTTACCCAAGATTTAATTTACATTCATTAAACAGACTGTCACGGACAACTGACAGAAGGACTGTTCAGCTGATAAAGGAGCGCAACGGAGGCTGCTCGGAGACCGGAGGTGCAAGGGAGTGCACTGAAGACACATTGGTGCAGTCGGGCACACAGTATGCTAGGAGTCACTAAATGACATGCCACATTAGGGCACACTTAGGGAAAGGGTCTGCACAAGGACATCTTTGGAGTCATTCAATGACACGGAAAGTACTGGATAGCAATTAGAGACACGCAAGGTGCACTCTAGATGACAAGGGGCATACTGAAGTGCACATGGAAAAAGGGGGTCGCACTTGGAGTCACTAGCTGATTTAGGGACTGGGGGCATACTTGGGAGTCACTGGAGCCTTGGGTCATACTTGGAGACAGAACTAGAGGCTGGAGACAGGCACTGAGTATACAGGAGGCATGTGGGTACAGGTTAGTACTGCAGCAGGGATAGAGGGGGGCTCAGCTGAAGCATAACAACACTTTGAATGCCAAGCCACATCACTTCACAATTAAAAGCTGCACCAGTCATAAGAGCGGTTTCCTGATTAAACACAGCACCATGACTCTGGGTCAAATCACTTGCCAGAAAGGAAACCTGGTGTTGGATCCCATTGAAGGTAAGTGTTAAAGCTACCCTCTTACCTTCAATTGTTTTTGTCTGATCGCAGAGTGCTGGAGTCATATCAGAGTCTGGGGCAAAAAATCTCTGGAAGCAAGGTATTGGCAAAGGAAGATGGGGGTGCTTGCTATAGACCAGATGTCTCCAATTTTCCAAACAAAGGGCCAGTTTACTGTTCTTCAGATTTTTTTGAGTGCCAGACCTCGACCAGTGGGAGTAGCAAATGCCCCAGTGTCAGTAAACAATGTCTGTGGCTGGTAAGAAGAGAAATAGTGCCCCATCGCTGGGGTCAGTGGGAGGAATAGTTAACCTATCTTTACTGTCAGTGGCATCAATAGTGCCCCCTCCATGGGAGTCAGTGGCAGTAATAGTGCCCCATTGTTGGTGTTCCAATATTTGTTATCTGTGAGAGTAATGGTGAACCATCATTGGTTTCAGTGGGAGGAATAGTGCCCAAGTGTTGATGTCAGTTTCAGGAAAAGTGTCCCATTGTTGGTTTGAGTGGGAGGAATGATGTCTTATCGGTGTTAGTGGAACGAATAGTGTCTCATATCAGTCGGAGGAATAGTACCCCAAGGGCCAGATAGAGACCAGCAAAGCGCCACATCTGGCCCAGAGGCCGCACTTTGGAGACCACTGCTGTATTCATTGAAGAATGGGGACTCCTTGGTGCTAGCATTATAATCAGCTCTGTGAGCAAATTCTGCATTTGGCAACTGTCACAACTTTTCTCGTCTGGGATCCAATGCTAGGTTTCCACCCTCCTTCCTTCCTCTTTTCTGTATAGAGCTCAGGACTAGAATGAACGTGGTCAGAATGGTGAACTCTGGCTTGAAAGCATCGGAATCTTGGAAATCAAAGAAATGTGTAATTGTTCTGGAGTTGGCAGTCTGGGGTTTGAAAGGGATCCCAAAGTTAAACCAAGGGAAGAAATGGGGACATGGGCTTACCTGGGATCTAGACTAAAACTGTTTGTAAATACTAGATGTTATGATCTGTGTAAAAGGTGATTTGGTGAGGTGATCCTTCTAGAAGATACCTTCAGGCAAGCAGTTCTTAATATTGGATGTAAAAATTATTCACTGCTAGAGATTTTATTTTTTAAAGAGAAGAAGGCACAGGGGTGCCAAGCTTTGCTGGGGGACTGAAAAAGGACAGCACCAACTCTCATGAATCAACTGAACAGAGTAATTGTTGATGAACTGCTGGTAATAGATTAAGCTGTGTAGGAGCAAATAGGAGATAGAAGACATTTTTTCAGGGTCCATGGAGAGACCACCTTTAGAAATGATATAGCCCAGAAAAGGCACCTGAGGGAGCTCAAAGAGACACTTTCTGGTCTTAGTATAAATGACCATTTTCACAGAGACATCGCAAGACTGAACAGACATGGCACCAGTGTGTGGACAGCCCTGGGGAGAAAAGCAGTATAGTGTCTAGGTAGATGAAAACACCCTTGTAGAGCAGATCTTCCATTTATCTACTTATTTGATACAAATTAGGGTACCTCATAGATCTAATTAAGTTAATACTTGGGCTCCATGAATGGATCAAGGAGCTCTATAATAAGGGACAGCGGGAACTTGTTCTTGACAGTGATGGCATTCTGTCCACGGTAATCAATATGAGGCAGAGAGCATTGTTTTTATATTGTACAAAATAGAATCCTGCTCCAGCAGGCAACAAAGATTTGCAGATAATGCCTTTACTGAGATTCCTGGAGATGTAGTCAGACATGTCCTTGGTCCCTTGGGAGATTAAGAGTATATACTCAAGGGGTAGTAGAGCCAGGAATTAAGTAGATGGAGTAATGGTGGTAAAAGATCAGCACTGTGCTTGGAGAAGACGTCTTGTCAATCCACATATTGAGCCAGACTAGAGGAGATAACCATGGAGATAGCCGAAGGGGGAGACTTGGCTCACATGACCTTGCTGAGGAACATTGAATTACAGAAGGGCCCCAGGTGAATAACTTAAAGGAGAATCAATACAGCAGTGGGATACAGTATGTAGTTGGAGCCAGGGGATGCCCAGGATGAATGTAAAAGAGACTTGTGGCAGAATAAGAAAGGAAATGGCCTTGTGGTCAGACACACCAACAGACAACTTAAAGGGTGTGGTTCGAAAGTGGATGGGTCCACAGCAAGGGTAGGCAACCTGGGGCCCTCCAGCTGTTGCAGAACGACAAGTCCCATCATGCCTCTGGGAGTAATTATAACTGCCAGCCTTGCAATGCCTCATGGGAAATGTAGTTCCACAACAGCTGGAGGGCCCCAGGTTGCCTACCACTGGTCCACAGAAAAGGATAGTGCCATCTACTGTGGAGATTCAAAGGGGTTGCTGGAGATGCAAGTGGGAACTAGAAAACTATTTGGAAAGAGATGTGGAAAAGAAGTGTCCAAGCCCAACATTCCCCACCTTCCAGCCATACTAGATGTTGTCCAACCGCTGTGGACGTTGCCTAAATAATTCCCTTTTGTCCACATTAAAAATAAAGGCCTCGGAACGGACATTGGAACCTTTTTTTGTGGGATAGTCTTGAGTAGCCAAATTGAATAGGCTTGTCTCATAGAGGGGAAGCAGAGTGCAAAAAGTTAAACAACTACTACAATGAGATCACCACGCTACTCTGGCGTAAATATGCAATGTAAAAATGATATATGAATTACAGTACTTGTGTGTAAAAATATATGTGAATATAAATAAAGTGCTTAGTGACTGCTATGAAGTGTCATGCATTCCCCAAGAATTCAAAAATAGTGTACAGTTTTTGTACAGCGCAACACCCGGAAGTGAAAAAATTATACTAAATAATAGTGAAAAAGAAAAAAAACTTTTCCTGTACTGTAGGTGCCTAACAATACAAACTTAAACAATGCCTTTATAGACGCACACTAATTGTTGCAAAAACCATAAATGTATAAGAATATCAATGTGCTATCCATCCACAGTGCAAAAATTGAAAATCAAAAATAGTCTATTGAAAGTTGAACAACATCCTGCATTAATAATGCATGAAGACATATAAAAATCAGCATGCTCAAATTTCAGATCTCGTGTCCAAAAACTGACATGCATTAGTAGTCCACCTCTGTTCGTCCACCATCAGTCTCCTCTGCTGATTACTTCCACGGTCGACCTTCACTAGGCATGTCCAAAGTCCAGCCCGCAGGCCAATTGCGGCCCACGTTCCGGTTTTGAATGGCCCGCCTGGTTATTTGGACATATATATCTTTTGTGGCCCCCGACGATCTTCCATCGCCGGGCCACAAAAGATGTATATGCTGGCTGCCTTGGAGAGGACAGGGAGGAGGTGGGATGAGTGTCGTACACACAGGAGGAGTATTTCCTGTTTACGGGCGGTCTCTGTAATAGGGCGGCCTCTGTAATAGGAAGTCCCGTCTCCGGCGCTGCTATTGGACGACTGTTCTGTCCATCAAAGTAGGCGGGACTTTCTATTATAGAGGCCGCCGTGTAAACAGGAGATTCTACTGTAGGTAATCTTTGGCGCTCGTCCTGCCCCCTCCCTGTCCCCTCCAAGGCTGCAGATGGATGGGCATCAATCAGGCTGCACTGATGGCAATGGTGGGTGCTGCATTCCTGGCAATGGTGGGTGCTGCATTCATGGCAATGGTGGGTGCTGCATTCATGGCAATGGTGGGTCTGCAGATGGGCATTTGTGAAGCTGCAGATGGGCACTGACCCTTATTTTGCTTCACAGTTCTTTATTTAAAATTTGAGTTTTTTTCCTGAAACTTTCCTTTTAAAGTGAAGGTGCGTGTTATACGCCAATAAATACGGTATATCCAAATAATACACCTGAGCTCATATCTTTACTCACACACAGCCATAAAGGCAAGAGAATTCTTGTTGGTCACTGTATTAGTGCTCGAACGAACACACTTAGACCGAATTTTAATAGTTCAAAGAATGTCAGGCAAAATGGTCGGCCCTCACACATGTTCACTTAATCAAATCTGGCCCTCTTTGAAAAAAGTTTGGACACCCCTGACCTACACAATGGTAAGGTCAACAAAAGCTGCCCCAGACAACTGGGCTTGTAAAATTGCAGCAAACCTCCAAGGAACAGTTGGAAATATGTCTCCAAGCAGTGCCTCTAGGCGCGTGTAATTCAGCAGAATAAAAATACAAAAGACTTTCCATAGTGTAATGCATTCCATAAAACCATTTATTAAATGAAAAGTTAAAAATATACTCACAAATAGAGTGCCCTTAAAGCCGCATACACACGATCGGTTTTACCGATGAAAACAGTCCGATGGATTTTTTTCATCGGACAAACCGATCGTGTATGGGCCCCATTGGTCTTTTTTCCATCGGTGTCAAAAAATAGAACATGTTTTAAATTTTTCCGATGGATAAAAAACCGATAGCAAATTCCGATCGTCTATGGGCAAGTCCATTGGTTAAAAAACCCATGCATGCTCAGAATCAAGTCGACGCATGCTCAGAAGCATTGAACTTAATTTTTCTCGGATCATCGGAGTGTTTTACGTCACCGCGTTTGGAACGGTCGGTTTTTTGACTGATGATGTGTAGGCAAGACTGATGGAAGTCAGCTTCATCGGTTTTCCAATGGAAAAATCCATTGGTTTAAAAACCATAGGAAATCCGATCGTGTGTACAGGGCTTTAATCCAAATCCAGTTCACAAGGCAACCAGCAGGAATTCACAATAAAAACATTGCCCCCTTAAGCAGGGGCATCTAAAGAGGATAAGTTAAAATGCCCGCTACGCTATCTCCGGGCGCAATGACGTCACGTGATCTGTGACTTCCTCATAGGGTAAACCCATTTAGCAAATATCCGACTTTAGTAAACCCTTATGGTTTTAACAATCTCTGTCTCTATTGCTAATCCCAACATTTGACAATACCTTTATGACTCCTGTCATAGGTAACCTAGAATTTGCCCCTTAAATGGATAACTGACTTTCCATCTTCACCTTTTAATTAACAGCATCTTTGGACTACAGGACTTCCTAAATAACAGGCAACTCAAATCCCCCCCCCCCGGGAAATCTGGGCAATGCTTGATCCTTCTCTGGATGACTGGAGATTACAACTCCTACATTTTCTTTATACCTTAGACAAACGGGGTATTTCCATTTCCAAGCCTACTTCATCTGAAAAGATGTGTGCTAAAAAGGGACCACCAAGTCACTTGATCTATACCCATACCGATACCTTGTTCAACCCCATGACGCTTTTATACCTCCTTTCTTGCTAAAATGGGAAAGAGATATAGATACCTACTTTTCACCCAACCAATGGGATGATATCTTGTATTTTGCCCACATATGTGAACTTCAATTGCCAGTAAGTTCCATGCATCGGGTTACAAAATCCTGATGAGATGGTACAGGACGGCCTCGATTCTCCATAAAATATATCCCCTACCCTTAAACTTAAGTTGGAGATGTGGAGAATCTGCTTGCACTTTACTTCACATCTTCTTGTCCTGTGCTAAACGTGGACCCTTTTGGACAAAAGGTAGATGAATTCATTTAAAAAAAACTTATGGATATTGATCTTGGAAACGATCCAGTTGCTTTCCTACTTGTGATTCACCTTCTCAACACTGCCAGGACTTAACCCCCAACCTTGTTTTGTGATTTTCCAAAATAGCAGACAGACACATGGACACATGGACAGCCTCAAAGCCTCTGTTAACGTGAAATTAAAATTGTTGTTTACCCTTTTGTTACATTTTTACCTACAGGTAAGCCTTATTATAGCCTGTACAGTTTAGGAGCTATTAACTTTGCATGCAGCTGCTGACGCATGCGCTGTGAAGGTCCGGCATCTGCCGTACATTTTCCGTAAAGAAGACTCCCACGTGCATGCGCGGTAGTGATGTCGTTGCAGCTCCAGCCACTCACAGCGCCGGAGCCGTGAACCCGGAAGACACGCAAAGGGGAGAATGTCAGCTCCCTCAGCGGTGACCGGGATCCAAGTTAAGCATTTCATAATGAGCTAGTATGAGCTAGTACCCGCCTTGAAGTGGTACAGGAATTTTTTCTAAAGTAGGAGCGACTTCAGTAGTGCTAATTAGGACAGCTCTCATGTTCACATGTCACCCGGGGTCTCACAAGTCGGATCCCAAGTCGTGGCAGTGTGAACCGAGCCCAAAGGCAAAATATATATATATATATTTTTCTTTTAGCTTTAGATAGCGTAAAGAGGGATTACAACTCCCGTCCGGTTTTGTTGTTGTCTGTGCTCTCATTAGGAAGATTCACCCTCTCTATTTGACCTGTTTAATATCAAAGGTTAAAGTAAAAGAAAATCACAAATTTTGGGTTGACACCAGAACAGTAATAATCTTCCAGTGGGGACACTAGTTCTGGTGACACCCCAGTACTCCGTTACATTTGAGGAATTTCCTTCTCACTTCCTGTTTTCGGTATAGGTTAGGAACTGAAGGGAAGTCTCCCCTATGGGACAAAGATGGCAAAAAAATAAACTGACAGGGTTTAACCCTCCCAAAATGAAAAAAAAAATGCCTTTAGTTCTACTTTTAAGTAGGGAATTATTGAAAACCATATCCACTTATTTTTTTTCTGTCTGTGTCCCATTGGGGAGATTTCTCTTCACTTCCTTTCCTGAAGATGCAACAGGAAATTAAGAGAAAATCCCCCAAAAGTGAATTCTTACAAATCTGACTATTTTTCACTGGGGCCCCGAGGCTTTAGTATTAGAACATACTAGACCTGTGTTGTAAACCAACAGTGCTAAACTTTGCGGGGAAAAAAATTGACCTTGGTTTCATTTTAAAATAAATTTGAATTTTGTAACTTCACAGTTTATTTTTCTTGTTGAGTTTCACAGTGTACTGAATTCTAACACAGCAGCACAATGCACTATAATGTAATTAGCTGCCTAAGTATCACATGTTTTGTTATTAGTTTTTAGATGGAAGTGCTGAAAATCTTGAGTTCTGGTTAAAAGCGGCTTGTACTGGGAACTGACAGAAGAAGAGGTGTCTTGTAGATTTGTGGCAATTCTTTTTGCCAATAATCACAACAATAGCATCAAATGTAACTGTCTAAGTCTATTCACCTAAAGTAGCTACTCTAATGTGGATCAGTTTCTGAGCTGTGAAAATCAATTGATACCTCTGTGTTGCTGAATGCTACAGGTGCATCTCAAAAAATTAGAATATCATCAAAAAGCTAATTTATTTCAGCAATTCAATTCAAAAAGTGAAACACATATTATATAGATTCATTACTAGGGTCGCACTGTTACCGATACTAGTATCACTATCGGTGCCGATACCGAGCATTTGCATGAGTACTTGTACTTGTGCAAATGCTCCGATGCCTAATCCGATACCTGGGCAGTCAGGGGATGATCGGTGCAGCGGCGAGGGTCGTTACAAGCACCGATCTCCCTGTATAGATTTCAATAAAGCAGCTGAAAGACACTTCTCTTCCTCTACCTCCCACGGCCTTCAGATTTTTTATTGAAATCTATACAGGGAGATCGGTGCTTGTAACGGCCCCCACCACCGCACCGATCATTCCCTGACTGTCCCGTGTCCTCCTCCGTGCTCTTAAGGTCCCCCGCCATGTCCTTCTCCGCTCCCCCTCCGTGTCCTTCTCTGCTTCCCCCTCCGTGTCCTTCTCCGCTTCCCCCTCCGTGTCCTTCTACGCTTCCCCCTCCGTGTCCTTCTCCGCTTCCCCCTCTGTGTCCTTCTCTGCTCCCCCCTCTGTGTCATTCTCAGCTTCCCCTCCATGTCCTCCTCCTGTCCCCCCTGCCCCAGATCTGTCAGGATGGAGAACGGAGGAAGGAGCCGGTAAATCTGTCATCTGTCAGGGATCACTGCCTCTGTCCACTCATAACTGAGCAGAGTAAACTGTGTTTACAATGCTTCAGTTTATGAATGAAGAGGAGCCTCTGTCTCCTTTTCATTCACCTTTAGTGCAGCTGAGGCTACAGAGAAAGGGACTGGGGAACATGTGTGCTCAGTTCCTTTCCCTGTCTCAAAGGGGAGATGTCAGGGGTCTATTTAGACCCCTGATATCTAACCAAAGCCCCCCCCCCCAACAGGGTTGTACTCGGTCTTAAAAAAGTGGTATTGGTGCAACCCTATTCATTGCACACAGAGTGATATATTTCAAGCACTTGGCACCTGCCCACTCTGCCAAAAGTACCATTACCTGGTTTAACCGGTTCCCGCCCGACTTAGGCAGATATACTGCGGCAGAATGGCTCTCCTGGGCGAAATCCCATACAAATATGGCTTTGCCCAGGAGAGCCACCAAAGGGCGTGCGAGAGCCGCCGGAGGCACCCACCCACTGCACAGCAGGGAACCCCATGCGCATGGCCGGCAGCCACGCACGATCGCGTGCACGAGCGCTAGCATGGGGATTTGTGTGTGTAAACACACAAATCCCCATGTTGTCAGAGGAGAGAAGACAGATCGTGTATTTCTACAAAGTAGAAACAGCGATTTGTCATCTCTCCTAGTCACTCCCCTCCCCACACAGTTAGAATACAGTGAGGGAACACACATTTAACCCCTTAATAGCCCCCTAGTGTTAACCCCTTCCCTGCCAGTGACATTTATACAGTAATCAGTGCATATTTATAGCACTGATCGTTCTATAAGCGCCAATGGTCCCAAAAATGTGTCAAAAGTCTCTGATCTGTCCGTCGCAATACCGCTAAAAATCGCAGATCAACGCCATTAATAGTGAAAAAAAAAAGCCATAAAAATGTCATAAATCTTTCCCATAGTTTGTAGACGCTATAACTTTTGCGCAAACCAATCAATATACACGTATTGCGATTTTTTTTACCAAAAATATGTAAAAGAATACATATTGGCCTAAACTGATGATGAAATTTGTTTTTTAACTACTTGCTTACTGGGCACTTAAACCCCCTTCCTGCCCAGGCCAATTTTCAGATTTCAGCACTGTCACGCTTTGAATGACAATTGCGCGGTCGTGCGACGTGGCTCCCAAACAAAATTAATGTCCTTTTTTTCCCACAAATAGAGCTTTCTTTTGGTGGTATTTGATCACCTCTGCGGTTTTTATTTTTTGCGCTATAAACAAAAAAAGAGCGACGATTTTGAAAAAAACACAATATTTTTTACTTTTTGCTATAATAAATATCCCAATTGAAAAAAATAAAATAAAAATGTTTTCCTCAGTTTAGTCCGATACGTATTCTTCTACATATTTTTGGTAAAAAAAAATCGCAATAGGCGTTTATTGATTGGTTTGTGCAAAAGTTATAGCGTCTACAAAATAGGGGATAGTTTTATAGTATTTTTATTAATAGTTTTTTTTTTACTAGTAATGGCAGCGATCAGCGATTTTTATTGTGACTGCGACATTATGGCGGACACATCGGACACTTTTGACACCATTTTGGGACAACTGTCATTTTTACAGCGACCAGTGCTATAAAAATGCACTGGTTACTGTAAAAATTACACAGGCAGGGAAGGGGTTAACCACTAGGGGGCGAGGAAGGGGTTAAATGTGTAACCTGGGAGTGATTACTACTGTGTGGGGGAGGGGACTGACTGGGGGAGGTGACCGATCTGTGTCCCTATGTACAAGGGACACAGCATCGGTCTCCTCTCCCTGACAGGACATGGATCTGTGTGTTTACACACACAGATCCATGTCCTTGTCTGTGTACCGGCCGATCGCGGGTACCTGGCGGACATTGCTGCCGCCAGGCACGCGCATCGGCATCTCAGTGATGCGTGCGCGCGCCACTCATGCGCCCCCCAGTGGCCGGAATAGCCGAGGCCGTATAATGACGGCCTCCCGGATTTCTAGATCCGCCTTGAGGCCGTCATTTGTACATGGCCTGGGTCTAAACTGGTTAAAAACATTTTTGGGGATATTTATTATAGCAAAATTTAAAATATATATATATATATATATATATATATATTTTTTAATTGTCGCTCTTTTTTTGTTTATAGCACAAAAAAATTAAACCACGGAGGTGATCAAATAGCACCAAAAGAAAGCTTTATTTGTGGGGAAAAAAGGACGCAAATTTCATTTGAGTACAGCATTGCATGACCGCGCAATTCTCAGTTAAAGCGACGAAGTGCCAAATTGTAAAAAGTGCTCTGGTCAGGAAGGGGGTAAAACCTTCTGGGACTGAAGTGGTTAATGATCATGGTATCACTGTGCTTGATTGGCCAGCAAACTTGCCTGACCTAAACCCCATAGAGAATCTGTGGGGTATTGTCAAGAGGAAGATGAGAGACACCAGACCCAACAATGCAGATGAGCTGTTATCAAAGCAACCTGGTCTTCCATAACACTTCAGCAGTGCCACAGCCTGATCGCCTCCATGCCACACCGCATTGATGCAGTAATTCATGCAAAAGGAGCAACGAACAAGTATTGAGTACATACTATACTGTACATGGAAATACTTTTCAGTAAGCCAACATTTCTATATTTAAAAAAAATAAAAATGATTGGTCCCATGTATCGATTAATCTGTATCAAACCAGTTCCAGGGACAACTACTCACATCCACATCCTATATATTAAGTATCAAGATAGAACAGGAATCCCCCCCCCCCAAAAAAAAGGGGGGTAGCAGGAAGGTAGGATGTGGAGCTGTCACCTCAAGTGACAACTCCACATCCTACAAAGTCCTTTTTTTGGGGGGGGGGGGGGGTTCCTGTTTTATCTTGATACTTACTATATAGAATGTGTTTTTTTGTGGGGGGATTCCTGTTCTATATTGCTGTATATGTAATATTCAAATTTTCTGAGATACTGAATTTTGGGTTTTCACTAGCTGCAAGCCATAATCATTAAAATTAAAAGAAAGAAATGCTTGAAATATACCACTCTGTGTGTAATAAATCTATCTATGTGTTTCACTTTTTGAATGGAATTACTGAAATAAATAAACTTTTTGATGATATTCTATTTTTTTTTTTAGATGCCCCTGTATATTAGATATTAGAGGCAAGATTTTAATTGGGACTTTACAAGGAAAACCTAATTGCTAGTATGCTCATTTTTAGGTATAAAATACTTTGTATGTCTCTTATGCCACAACTCTTTTTTTTTTAAACTGGTTGTATACGTGCACCTTTCAGAGAAGCCTAGTGCCAGGATGGTAGAACTTTGCTATGTATGCGTGGGAGTTGTATTATCACAAACCAGCCTATCGAAGAAAGAGATGACTGGGTAAGGCCCCTTTCACACTTATACGACTTGTCCCACGATGTTTGATGGCAGAGTAGCATGACAAGTCGTTTCCCATGATTTCCAATGACAACCATTCATATTAGTACGACTTCAAGTCGTTACGACTTCAAAGTAGTCCCTGCACTACTTTGGTCCGATTTTGATGCCACTTACACAGGCATTCTCTGAAATCGCGGCCGCGAATCGCGGCAAAATTGCGGTAAAATCACGCGACTTTGAAGTCGCAGTAGTGTGAAAGGGGCCTAAAGCCTCATAGAAGACGGCATCCACAGCTGTGAAGCTGGCCCCTTACAGGGCAGACCTGTTTCCTCCACCCCCTCCCTGGACCCTTCAGTTTAGCTTTAAAAGGCATGTCACAATCTTCTATATAAGACCCTTGACACATAATTCTAAGATAGGTAACCTCCTATTTCTAGTAACGACCAGAGTTAGAGGTTAGAACCAGGCAAAGGCCATTTAAAAAAACAAAGTTGGTATTAATACTGACATTTTTCTATATCTTAGCATCCTTTAATCCTCTGCACAGATAGTTGATGGGCTATTTTCTGTCTCTGATTGCTTGAAACTCTTTTGAATCTTATAGTGAGCAAAACAGAAGAACAAGATAAATCAGCAGAGGATATCAGAAGAACAAGATGAATCAGCAGAGAATATCAGAATGTAACAAGAGCAACATGTTAAAAGCACACAGTAGACAGTCTATTGTCTACCCAGTACTGCGTTTCAGATGAACTGCACACAGGACCTTAAATGCCGCTAGTCAGAGCGATGAGTCAGAGGACCTTTGCACATTTAAGAAAACAGTAGTGATAATTTGAGCTTGTGTGAATTTGTGAGTAATCTGAAAGCAAAAGAGCAAGTCTCACATTATGTAGCATTAACATACTGAGCAAAGCTTTACGGTACAGTCAGTTATATGCAAGTAAGGCCCCATTCACACTGGGGCGGTTTGCAGGCGCTATTTTGCTAAAAATAGCGCCTGCAAACCGAGCCTAAACAGCGCCTGCTGTCTCTCCAATGTGAAAGCCCCGAGGGCTTTCACGCTGGAGCGGTGCGCTAGCAGGACGGTAAAAAAAGTCCTGCTAGCCGCATCTTTGGAGCGGTGTGTTTACCGCTCCTACACTGCTCCTTCCCATTGAAATGCATGGGACACCGCGGTAATACCGCCCGCAAACCGCTAAAAAAGGTGATTTTTTTTTAATTATTATTAAAAATTTGAACTTTGCCTTTAAAGATCTAAAGTCATAGTGTACACTTTCCTTTTATAATATCAGCACTGTAATAGCGATACAAACTACTGTATATATATTTTTGACAATCCAAAATAAGCTCACTTGAAAAATACCCCTTCATATTGTGGGGGCTGCCTATCAGCTGGCCATCTCTTTTACCATCTTTCTCGATTCCTTGCACGTTTAGTGGTGCCTTCTCTTGGCTGCTTCATGTGCTTTCCAAGGACAACATATCCCATGGGTACTTGCTGCCTGCAAGCAATGATGTTATCACATGTGGTGTGCTTCCTGTACTGACTGTGCCTCCTAAAACTTTTGCTCTTCAGCAACTCTTCTGTATAACTATAATTTACAACACAGGCTCTGTGAAATGGGTGGCATAGCAGTGCAAATATACAAGACAAAGTGAATATTTGTAATTGTGCGTACTAAAATAAATAAATCCTGTGGGGTGCACTCATTTCACTTGGAGAAAATAATCTACAAGTGGTGTACATTTCAAACTCCTAATTTGTCCAGGACTGGCCGACCCAGTGATATCTACACAAGAGCCAAATGTTTTAGGCTAAAAGAAATCTGCTAGAACACTAAAAAATCATTGTGGTGATCAAGTAACCCACATCAGTTGGTCAAAGTACATGCATCAACAATCAGAAAGAGATCAGAACAAGAATACAATTTCCCAGCGAACATATAGGCAAAGACCAGGCCTTCTGGAACAATTTTATAAGTACCTCCTAACAACTGTAAAGCTTGGTGGTGGAAATGTTATGATTTTGTAATACTGTGCTGCTTCAGGGCTCCTTGTAGTCATCAAGTCAACTATACATTCTGCATCATATCAAAGTGTGAACAGGAAATGAGTACACCCCCACATTTTTGTAAATATTTTATTATATCTTTTCAAGTACACAGCTTGTATAACAGTGTTAATTTGCTGTCCCCTCAAAATAACTGAACACACAGACATTAATGTCTAAACCGCTGGCAACAAAAGTGAGTACACATCTAAGTGAAAATGTCCAAATTGGGCCCAAAGTGTCAATATTTTGTGTGGCCACCATTATTTTCCAGCACTGCCTTAAAGAGGTTGTAAACATTCATTTTCAAGTTGTACCTATAGGTAAGCCTTATTATACTGTACTGTAAATATCTCCTAAGCCTGCGCCGCATAGGAGATATTAACTTTGTACTGCACCGATTGTGTCATTGGCGCATGCACTGTGAAGAAGCGGCCCTCCGAGCCGTTTCTTCACTAGCAGGTGCCATGGCTAGTGACTCTGACGCGCATGCCCAGGAGTGACGTCACGCAACACCGGGCCAGTCACAGAGGCGGAGTCTGCAGCCCTGGAAGGATGAGGGGCGAACATGGATGCGGTCTTTAGTGGGGACAACGTGGGCTTCATTTGCAGGTAATGAACTGTAGCTCCCCAGTGCCGTTGTTCTGTCGAGAAGTGCCCGGCTATCGAATAGTGCCCGGGTGGAAGTGTGCATGCACTACATGGAGCCGTAGAACAATGGAGTTTATGATCAGCTGTTGTCTCGCGTTGCCAAGGCACGTTCATGTATGTGAGGGGCGGAAATTTACAAACAAATATGCCAAATAAATCTTTATCTAATATAGAAAAAGCCAACCTTCAACTGACTAAACACGCCCCGCAAGCGGCCAGAAAAAATAGCAGATAAAGATTTCTTTTGCATATTTGTTTGGCCATCGATAAAAATTCCGCCCCCAGCACTGCCCATCATTGAAAAATCCACCCCTTCATGTAAATATTCGCCCCTCACCTATGTGAACACGCATCGGCTACACGAGACAACAGCTGATCGTAAACTCAGCTGTTCTGCGGCTCCGTACTGCGCATGCACGGCACATGCGCAGTTCCACCCAGGAATTTCTCGACAGCGGGCACTTCTCGACAGGACACTGGCCGCACTCATGCAGCCCCAGACCATGACACTCCCACCACCATGCTTGACTGTAGGCAAGACACGCTTCTCTTTGTACTCCTCACCCGGTTGCCGCCACACACGCTTGACACCATCTGAACCAAATAAGTTAATCTTGGTCTCATCAGACTACAGGACATGGTTCCAGTAATCCAGGTCCTTAGTCAGCTTGTCTTCATCAAACTGTTTGCGGGCTTTCTTTTGCATCATCTTTAGAAGAGGCTTCCTTCTGGGATGACAGCCATGCAGACCAATTAGATGCAGTGTGCGGCATATGGTCTGAGCACTGACAGGCTGACCCCTCACCCCTTCAACCTTGGCAGCACTCATACATCTATTTCCTAAAGACAACCTCTGGATATGACGCTGAGCACGTGCACTCAACTTCTTTGGTCGACCATGGCGAGGCCTGTTCTGAGTGGAACCTGTCCTGTTTAACTGCTGTATGGTCCTTGCCACCAGGCTGCAGCTCAGTTTCAGAGTCTTGGAAATTTTCTTATAGCCTAGGCCATGTTTATATAGATCAACAATTCTTTTTTTAGATCCTCAGTGAGTTTTTTGTCATGAGGCGCCATGTTGAACTTCCAGTGTCCAATATGAGAGAGTGAGAGCGATAACACCAAATTTAACACACCTGCTCCCCATTTACACCTGAGACCTTGGAACACTAATGGGCCCAATTTAGACATTTTCACTTAGGGGTGTACTCACTAAATATTTATATATATATATATATATATATATATATAGATATCTATATCTATATATATAGATATAGATATATATCTATATATATATACATACACACAGAATATATCTATATATATTGTGACAGCAGGCAGGTAAAATCACCAGGTTGCATCCAGGATGGTAGGTATGTATGCCCTAGATTCAGGCTTTATGCAAGTTCATACCACTAGGGGGAGTACTGGGAGTCTTGCGGGGGAAGAGTTAATGAGCCCAGCTGAATCAAGTGGCTCATTAAGGCCTCTACAAGAACTCCCAGCATGCTAAGGGAGATGCTCCATCCTGGAACCAGTTCTGTGTTGTGCAAGACTGGGGAGTGTGTTTCTGTCCTGTACGGTGAGACAAAGCCTTTGTGGCTAAAACCTTAAAAAACAGGGAGATAGGGGCTGGGGGCAGCACAAGGCTGCACCTAGTTGTCAGACAGGGAACCTACGTGTGTAGTAAGCGGTCAAGCTGACCAGGATTTCTTTTTGTATGTTTATTTTTGTTTTGCTGTTTTTCCCCTGTAAATAGTGTAAGGCTCCATGTACACAGAAGCTGATAAACTGCAGTTAATGGGCGTTTTGCCGTTTTTTTAAAAAGCCCATTAACTGCACTCTATGTTAGCCTATGTGTTCATGTACACATAACGTTTTTTAGCTTTAATGAGCAGTGGAGTTAATGGGCTTTTTTCTGAACGCAAGAAATTTGCGTTCAAAGTGCCGTTTTTCGGCAGAAAAAAACGCAAAAAAACGAAAATGCTCAAAAACGCTGGCCGCAAGCGTTTTTTAGCAATTTTTGGTCCATTGAAAATTTTTTTTTTTTTTTTTAAAGCTAAAAAACGCTACACTGAAAAACGCTAATAAAAGCTAGTAAAAAAAACGCTGATAAAAGCTAGCTTTTTCTGCTGCTTTAAAAACGACCGTTTTTGAGCTTCTGTGTACATGGAGCCTAAATAAACCGCACCTTTTGTTTTTTGCAACTACAAACTCTGTCTGCTGTGCCTGTTTTTGTGTGGTGAACCCATCCAGGGGGTCACACACACCTGCTGTCGAGCTAACCCCCTCACAGTTTTTTTTTTTATTTAATATCTTTTTATTGTTTTTTTAACAACACATCACATATTTACAATACAGTACATAGTTGGTGGAGAATGCGGGCAGTTTTTTTTTAAGGCCAGCATGGAGGAGATACTGAAACAGCTGGCTCTAGCAAATGCCAATCAGCAGACAAATGCAGGTTTGCAAAAGAGCCTTGCAGCTCAACAACAGAGCTTTGCAGCCTACCAGCAAGCTTATCAACAGAGCCTTGCAGCCCAGCAGCAAGCTCACCAACAGAGTCTGGAAGCTCAGCAACAAGCCCTGCAGCAATCGGAGGCCCGTTTCATAGACCTGTTGCAGAAGCAAGAGCAGAGACTACAACAAATGGAAACAGTAATGCAGCAACGTCCGCAGACCAGTGAGGAAAGTCGTTCCACTAATACCGCGTCCTTTGGGGTGTGTCGTTTATTGACAAAAATGACTGTAGAGAATGATCCAGAAGTGTTTTTGACCACATTTGAAAGGACTGCTGAAAGAGAAAAGTGGCCTAAGGATCAGTGGGCTGGACTGGTGGCTCCTCTGTTAACTGGTAAATCGCAGAAAGCTTACTATGACCTAGAGCAGGGATATGCAATTAGCGGACCTCCAGCTGTTGCCAAACTACAAGTCCCATGAGGCATAGCGAGACTCTGACAGCAGCAAGCATGACACCCAGAGGCAGAGGCATGATGGGACTTGTAGTTTTGCAACAGCTGGAGGTCCGCTAATTGCATATCCATGACCTAGAGCCTGACCAAGCAAAAGACTATGTGATACTAAAAACTGAAATATTGGCACGGCTGGGTGTCACCCTGGCTGTCCGGGCTCAGCTTGTGCATAACTGGACTTTCCGGCTTGGAAAACCCCCCAGGTCTCAAATGTATGATCTCATTCACCTGAGCAGGAAGTGGCTACAGCCAGAGACTTTATCCGCACCAAAGATTGTGGAACGTGTTGTGATGGATCATTTCTTGAGAGCTCTTCCTACTGCCATCCAAAAGTGGGTAAGCTATGGAGACCCAGAAACGGACGATAATCTTGTGGATCGTGTAGAGAAGTACTTGGCTACAGAGAACCTGACTGCCTCTTCCAGAGACTCACAGACTTTCCACCCTAAGACCAGACCATCCCCAGTGGCGGGTAAGATGATTCCAAGGGGTGAGGGTGGAAAGAGTGAGAGGGTGGGAGTTCTACCCAAGGTTTTGCGAGAACAGCCTGGGAAGTCAGGGGTTCAAGAGGCAGCAAGAAGGATTGTTTGTTACCGCTGCCGACAAGAGGGACATATTGCGGCAAATTGCCCGGTTGTGGATGCAATGTGACTTTCTAACGGACAGACGTCAGTCGCTGTTTGCGACAGTCGCATGCACTGCCATTCGGGGAACTGAGAAACATTTATGCAAAATGTGTGTTAATGGTAGAAATGTTGTTGTATTGCTGGATTCAGGTAGCCTTGTGACACTGATAAAGGCTGAATTAGTTACTATAGAGGTTTCTGGGAATAGCAAGGTAGCGGTTATTTGTGTGCATGGGGACACCCAAGAGTATCCAGTGACTACAGTGTGTTTTGAGACCCCCAAAGGTACCCTCTCTCATCGGGTGGGATTAGTGTCTCACTTGCCTCATGATGCCATTGTGGGAAGGGATTTTCCAAAGTTCTGGGAACTATGGGATTGTCCTGAGCCCCCCACTGGTGCCCCTATATACCAGGAATCTGATAGGCAGAATTCCTCGGAGAGTGGTGAGGACTCACCAGAATTTCCCTTGTCGGTATTGGCAGGGGAGACTAGAGAAACTGGGGAGGAGCCAACATCCTCAGACGAAAACATGCCGTCTGTGGAGTTTTCTGATCTCGAGGTTCACAAGGAAAATTTTGCCACAGAACATTCAAAAGACCCCACCCTAATAAAGGCACGGGAAAACGTAGTGGAAATAGATGGCGAGTTAGTGAACCCAGATGAGACCTGCACTTACCCATACTTCATCGTGGAAAAGGACCTACTGTATCGGGTGGCTAAAAGGGCAGAAGAAACCATTGAGCAGCTTGTGGTGCCCAAACCTTACAGGAAGTTGGTGTTAGAGTTGGCCCATGGGCACATTCTTGGAGGCCATCTGGGGACAGAGAAAACCAGAGAGAGAGTATTGCAGAGATTCTATTGGCCTGGGGTCATGAAGGAAACAGAAAATTATTGTTCCTCCTGCCCTGTGTGTCAGAGGTCGGCACCGATGCCACATTTCCGTAACCCGCTGGTACCTCTTCCCATCATTGAGGTCCCCTTTGAGAGGATCGCAATGGATTTGGTAGGTCCGATAATGAAGTCCGCTAGGGGGCACCAGTACATCTTGGTTATAATGGACTATGCCACCCGTTATCCGGAAGCGATTCCTCTCCGAAATACCTCGGCCAAAACCATAGCCAAAGAGCTATCTCTTGTTTTTAGCCGTGTGGGTATTTGTAAAGAACTGCTTACGGACCAAGGTACACCCTTTATGTCCCGAGTTATGAAAGAGCTGTGTAAGTTGTTCAAAGTGACACAATTGCGTACATCTGTGTATCACCCCCAAACAGATGGGTTGGTTGAAAGATTCAACAAAACCCTAAAACAAATGTTAAAGAAAGTGGTGGATAGAGATGGAAAATATTGGGACTGTCTAATTCCCTAATTAATGTTTGCTATTAGGGAGGTACCCCAATCCTCTATGGGTTTCTCACCCTTTGAGTTACTTTATAGGAGACACCCCCAGAGGGCTGTTGGATATCGCCAAGGAAACCTGGGAAAGTGAGAGTTCTCCCCACAGGAGTGTGATTGAGCATGTCGCCCTGATGCAAGATAGAATTGCACAGGTAATGCCAATCGTAAAGGAACATTTGGCCCAAGCGCAGTTGGCACAGCAGAGAGTGTACAACCGTGGAGCCAAGACCCGTACCTTTTCCCCGAGGGATAGGGTATTGGTACTTGTCCCTACGGTTGAAAGCAAATTCCTCGCCAAATGGCAAGGCCCCTATGAGATATTGGAAAAAGTGAGCAAAGTGAATTACAAGGTCAGACAACCAGGAAGGCGAAAGCCCGAACAGATCTATCTCGTTAATCTGTTGAAAGCCTGGAGGGATAGAGAAGCCCTAGTCGCGGAAACTTTGTCACCAGCTCACTCTGATTGCGTGATTCCGGAGGTTGGAATAGCAGTCACCTTGTCAAAGCCCCAACAACAGGAGGTTAAGGAGTTTGTGCTTCGCAACAAGGAGGTTTTCTCTGAGCTGCCGGGACAAACGTCTGGGGTAGAGCATGATATTATTACCCCACCCGGTGAAAGGGTGAAACTAAAACCCTATCGGATCCCGGAGGCCCGACGGGAGGCAATACGTGAGGAAGTACAGAAAATGCTTAAGTTACGGGTGATAGAGGAGTCCCAAAGTGATTGGTCAAGTCCCATTGTGTTAGTGCCTAAACCGGATGGGAGCTGGCGATTTTGTAACGATTTTCGACAACTGAACAAAGTTACAAAATTTGACACCTACCCCATGCCACGTATAGATGAGTTCATCGACCGGCTGGGAACAGCCCGATACATGACAACTCTTGATCTCACAAAAGGGTATTGGCAAATTCCCCTGGCCAAGTCGGCCAAGGAGAAAACCGCATTTGTAACTCCAGACGGGGCGTTCCAATATAAAAGAATGCCGTTTGGGTTACAGAATGCGCCGGCCACATTCCAGCGGAAAATGGACCAGATACTGAGGCCCCATCAGAAGTATGCTGTGGCTTACCTGGATGATGTAATTATCTATAGCACAGATTGGGCCTCACATCTGCCAAAAGTGCAAGCAGTCCTAGACTCCATCCGGGAAGCTGGGTTTACAGCCAACCCCAATAAGGGCAGGAGGAGGCCAAATATCTTGGGTACACCATTGGGAGGGGAGTAATAAAACCCCAAGTCAACAAAGTCGAGGCCATGCAGAATTGGCCACGTCCCAACAGCAAGAAGCAGGTACGAGCCTTTCTGGGAATCGCTGGTTATTATCAGCGATTCATTCCCCACTTTGCTTCTCAGGCTGTGCCCCTAACCAACCTGACAAAAGGGAAAGAGTCGGTCATTGTGAAATGGACCCCAGAGGCTGAGGCAGCATTCCAATTCTTAAAAAAAGCCTTATGTAGACAGCCAGTGTTGTACTCACCAGACTTCTCTAGGGACTTTGTCGTACAAAGTGACGCATCAGACATTGGGTTAGGAGCAGTATTGTCCCAGGTCTGGAACGGGGAAGAGCACCCAGTCATTTACCTCAGCAGGAAATTGAAGTCCCATGAGGTAAATTACGCCACGATTGAGAAGGAGTGTTTAGCGGTGAAATGGGCTCTAGATTCCCTTCGGTACTATCTGCTAGGTAGGCACTTTGACATGATTACTGATCACGCTCCTTTAAAGTGGATGGCTCAAAACAAAGAGACAAATAGAAGAGTGAATAGGTGGTTCCTGGCCCTACAGGAATTAAACTTTACAGTAAAGCATCGCCCTGGCGTTCAAATGGGGAATGTGGATGCTTTGTCTCGAGTACATGCATGCCTGATTGCTTGTGTTCCAACCCCAAGGTTAAAACAAGAGGGGGGGTATGTGACAGCAGGCAGGTAAAATCACCAGGTTGCATCCAGGATGGTAGGTATGTATGCCCTAGATTCAGGCTTTATGCAAGTTCATACCACTAGGGGGAGTGTTGGGAGTCTTGCGGGGGAAGAGTTAATGAGCCCAGCTGAATCAAGTGGCTCATTAAGGCCTCTACAAGAACTCCCAGCATGCTAAGGGAGATGTGCCATCCTGGAACCAGTTCTGTGTTGTGCAAGACTGGGGAGTGTGTTTCTGTCCTGTACGGTGAGACAAAGCCTTTGTGGCTAAAACCTTAAAAAACAGGGAGATAGGGGCTGGGGGCAGCACAAGGCTGCACCTAGTTGTCAGACAGGGAACCTACGTGTGTAGTAAGCGGTCAAGCTGACCAGGATTTCTTTTTGTATGTTTATTTTTGTTTTGCTGTTTTTCCCCTGTAAATAGTGTAAATAAACCGCACCTTTTGTTTTTGCAACTACAAACTCTGTCTGCTGTGCCTGTTTTTGTGTGGTGAACCCATCCAGGGGGTCACACACACCCACTGCCGAGCTAACCGCCTCACAATATATATATATAGATATACAGTATACATACATATTTTTTTCAAAGTTCCTCTGACAGGTCTGATGACATCACAGGTTCTTTCTCTTCTCCCGAAGCGGAACTAGGCAGCCCTTACTATTGCACTGAATAGTGCTCATGTAGGCCCCTTTCACACTGGGGAGGTTTGCAGGCGCTATTTAGCTAAAAATAGCGCCTGCAAACCGAGCCTAAACAGTGGCTCCTTTCTCTCCAATGTGAAAGCCCTGAGGGCTTTCACACTGGAGCGGTGCGCTAGCAGGACGGTAAAAAAAGTCCTGCTAGCCGCATCTTTGGAGCGGTGAGAGGAGCGGTGTGTTTACCGCTCCTCCACCGCTCCTTCCCATTGAAATGCATGGGATACCGCGGTAATACCGCCCGCAAACCGCGGCTGTAGCCGCGGTTTGCGGGTGGTATTAACCCTTTATTGGCCGCTAGCGGGGGTTAAAACCGCACCGCTAGCGGCCGAATAGCTCAACAATCCCGACGTTATAGCGCCGCTAAAAATAGCGGCGCTATACCGCCACCGCCCCCACCGCCCCAGTGTGAAACCAGCCGTATTGATATGTGAGTGCTGTTTAGTGCAGTATGATACACTAAGCCCAGCCTGCTGTGAATGCAGCCAGGGATCAGAGAAAGTGGGCTAAAGAACACTGACCAACATTCAACCCAGAATACTGGCGATATGTAGTGGCGGAAAGGGATTACTGTAGTGGACAGCTCCTTATTAATGCTTATCTTTTAATGAGCCATTTGTTTTTATTTTTAGGTAGATTTCTGCTGTACAGGCGCCTAGTTACCAACATCCGACTTACAAACGACTCCTACTTACAAACGGAAGGAGACAACAGGAAGTGAGAGGAAATCTACCCCTAGGAAGGGAAATTCACTCCTGTATGAGTTATTATGGGAAAAGGGTACCTCCACTGATGTTTTATACCCAAGGCTTGTTTCCACAAGAACCCCAAATTTTCAAAATCCAATTGTCATTGGGACAGAAAGTGAGGTGAAATCTTATTTTTTCTTAATTTTTCTTTATTAGTCTTTTCAACATAGCATTTACATATATTTCAATACAAAAACATTAAAAATACATACAACAAATAAAACACTTTTATGGTCTCAATTTAAGCCCCTGCCTAGAAATCCCTTCACATACCAATATCCTGGGAGAACTACCTATCTATATAGAGTATGTCCACTCCTAGAACACCTGTGGTTCTTTATCTACTGGTTTGTAAAGTCAGCAAGAAAAAAAATCTACACCCCTTACCTACCACCCCATGCTTCTTGGTGTTAGTGACTAAAGTGCTCTATTTATAAACTATTATATGTTCCCTTATATTTACCTCACCCCTAAAGTAGGAGAGAGAGGGAAAAAAAAAGACAAGGAAGGAACAACGTGCTAGTATAAACTAATCTCAGGTGAAATAATATTTTGTGTTGGTAAATCAAGAAGGCTTGAACTCCCAAGCCTAATAGTGAGTCAAAAAAAAAAAAAAGAGGGGGGGTGAAGGAAGCCCCTCAAGTGCTTTTACTAACAACAAGTGACCGATTCCAAAAAAAAAAAAGGGGGGGGGAGACACCTAATTCAACCCTCCACGACCCCCAATCGCTCCCCATTTACCCCCATCTCCCTAAACTCTCTCCATCCTTTCCAGATCTTATTACATTTTTTCCTAGACTCAGTATGGTTTGACATCAACTCCTCCATCAATCTAATTCTGTCTATTTCTTTTATCCATTCACCTATTGATGGAGCTTCTTTTTCCTTCCATTTCCTCGGTATTAGCGCTTTAGCTCCATTCAATAGGTGTGGTACCAGAGTCATTCTGTACTTTTTCCTTGTTATCCCTGTGTTGTGGAACAGGCAATACCAGGGATCTTGTTTCACCTCCAAACCACTAATCCTCTTTATGAAGCTTAATATCTCCTTCCAGTAATCTTGTATCAGGGGACAATACCACCATATGTGGGCATGAGTTCCCTCCATCCCACACTCTCTCCAACATAAAGGTGACAACTCCTTATTTATTCTATGTAATTTCATTGGGACAAAGTACCATTTAGTTAGGAGTTTATAGTTCATCTCCTTTACTTTTGCTTCTACTGATGTAGAGTGGACATATTCTAAAACTTGTCTCTTCTTTTCTACTGTTATAGTTTGATTTCATTGATCATTCTAATTCCCAGCTTTCCAATACCTTCAGTGCATCCAGTCTCCTTGTAGGTGTCAATATCCTATATATACTCGATATTCCCTGTCTTCCTGTTCCTCCACTCATTACAAGTTTTTCCCACACACAGATCACTCAAAGCACGCAGGGGTTTTGGTAATGTATTTACAAAATGTTGAACTTGTCTGTACCTCCAACTGTCTCCTATCGTGGATCCATATTTCTCTCGTAGTTCTAGAATTGAACTCAGTGTTCCCTTTCAGTACATCTTTTAGTTCTAATTTGTCCGAAGTTGCCCATCTAAGGAATGCACCCCCTCTCTTCCCGGCGGGAAGTAGTCCGTGCCCGTGAGGGGCAACAGTGGGCTATTGTATTGCCACTTCTTTATTTTACACACTCTATCCCATATCCTAAACATTTCTTTTGTTATTAAAGATATATCTTGAGTGAGGCCTCTATATTGTTTTGGAATCCATATCAGATTTCCCAGTTCTTTTTTACTCAGACTTTCTTCTACCCCTATCCATTTTTTCCTCTTATGTCTATCCTCCTGCAGCCAATCTACTACCCTCTTTAATACCGCTGCTTCATAGTATCTTTTAAAATCTGGTAAATATAATCCTCCATCTTGTCTAGGACTGGACATAATCTCAGCTGATATGCGAGGCTTCTTTTCTTTCCAGATATACCTCCTTATTATCTTCCCTAGTATTATAAAGTATATATCAGGGATTTTTATCGGCAGAGTTTGGAAGATATATAAAGCTTTAGGCAATATCATCATCTTAACTGTATTAATTCTGTCCCACTACGAAAGTTTTTCTATTGGATATCCTTTCAGTTCTAATTTTATTTAATTTAATAAGGGAATATAATTATCTTCATATAGATCCCTTTCTGTAATGGATAAGAATATACCTAGATATTTCATCCCCCTCTGTTTCCAGGTAAAATGGTAAAGGTCTCCAAGATCTCTACATTCTTTTGGATTTAAAGATATACTCAGTATCTCGGTCTTTTCTTTGTTAATTTTCAAATTTGAAAACCCCCCATACTTTTCATATTCTTCTATGATCTTTGGTAATGTGTGCTTTGGATTTGTGACATACAGCATCATATCATCCACAAACGCAGAGATCTTGTGTTCCCTCACATTGACCTTAACTCCCTCAATCTCCTGGTTAATTTGTATAGTTGCTAATAGTGGTTCTAATGAGAGGACAAAAAGGAGGGGTGAAAGCGGACAGCCCTGTCGAGTCCTATTATATAGTGGAAACCTTTCTGAAAGGGTTCCATTTACCAGCACCTGGGCTGAGGGTTTGGAATACAGCGCACCTATCCATCTAAGCATTTTGGGCCCTAATCCTATATGTCTCAGGGTTGCCAGCATATAATCCCAGTTCAGTCTGTCGAAAGCCTTTTTGGCATCTGCTGACAGAAACAGTGCTGGTATCTTGCTTTTTCTAACTTTCTGTATCAGGAGTAATGTTCTTAGCACACTATCCCTTGTTTATCTCCCAGGTACAAACCCAGCCTGATCGTTTTCTATCAGCCCTGACATAAGAGGTTTTAATCTTTCAGCCAGTATCTTCGAATAAATCTTTATATCGACATTAATCAAGGATATGGGCCTATAACTGGCACACAATGCGGGGTCTTTTTCCTCCTTTTCTATAAGAGTTATGTGGGCTCCCAGAGCTTCTTCTCGCATTATCATTCCTCCTCCTATGGAGTTCATATACTCCTGGAAGTACGGTAGCAGGGTTTCCACATACCTCCACGTATACCCATCGGGACCAGGACTCTTTCCCATTTTGATATTTTTAATTGTTTGACTTATTTCCTCCCTTGATATTTCCTTGTCTAATTTATTGATTTCATCTTCTGATATTTCCGGGAACTTTTTCTAAATATTGTTTAATTTTCCTACTTCTACTCTGTGTTTCTAATGGGCCTTGTTCTTTATTTACGTTATATAAATTTTGATAATATTCCTGAAAAAATGTTGTTATCTCCTTCGTTGAGTGTCTCATCTCCCCTTTCTTATCTTTCATTTTTGATATGAAATTCTGTGTGTTTCTAGGTTTAATTATCCTTGCTAGTAATTTACCTGGTTCATTCCCCATGGCATAGAATTTCTTACTCATATTATTAAATACCCATTTAGTTTCTTGTTCCAATAAATCCCTTAATTTTTCTCTTTTCCCATTTAGTACTATCAGAACTTGTTCATCCTGTCTTTCTTTATGCTTCTGTTCTAGATCCTGGATTTCTTCCAATAGGGTTTGTCTCTGGGCCTGCCTTATTTTCTTCATCTTGGCCTTTTCTGCTATCATCCTCCCTCTCATATACACTTTATGTGTTTCCCATACAATCGATGGGGGAACATTTTCTATGTCATTTTCCTTAAAGAATAGACTCATATCCTTCTCCAGATCATCCGCAATCTTGTTGTTATTTAGGAGGGATTCATCCAGTCTCCAATACCTCTGGCCAGCCGGGACTTCCCCTAAAGCAAGGGTCAACTCTACCGGCTCATGGTCATAGAGCATTATTGTTTTAATTTCAACTCTTCTCAAACCTTCAAGTAGCCGATGATCTATTAGGATATGGTCGATTCTCGAATATGACCTGTGTAAAGATGAGTAGTATGTAAAATCCTTGTCTCTTGGATGTAAGATTCTCCAGGCCTCGACCAAGTGCATTTGATATCATTTATGTTTAATTACTTCCAGGTATTTTCCTTCAGACCTTAATGACAGAGGTTGGGTATCTAATACCGGGTCAAAAACAAAATTAAGATCTCCCGCTAGTATCACCTTTCCCTCTTTAAATACCTCCAATCTATTCAAGATTTTCTCAGATACATTGCTGGCTGAACATTAGGGAAATACACATTCACCAAAGTAAATTTCACATTGAATAAAAAGCCCTTAATAAAGAGATATCTTCCCTCAGGATCTGATTCCATAGCTTCTAATAGAAAAAGTGTATTCCTATCAAACCCAATAGCAGTTCCTTTGGATCTTTTATTGGGAGAGTAGCAATGTATCCAAGTTGGATAATCTTTTGAGTTCAGTCTAGTCTTGGATGTCATCTTTAAATGAGTTTCTTGAAGGAACACAATATTCGCCGACATTCCCCTCATCTCCTGCAGAATCTGATATCGCTTATTTGGACTTTTTAATCCTTGCACGTTATACGTGACTATTTTCAAAGCTGCCATATTCTATATTTTAGTTCCTTTGTGCTGTACATAGAGCATTAAATCAGAAATATGTAGGAGAGGAAGGACATCGGATACTCTAATTCCCTCAAAAAAAATTAATCAAACCATAATTTTATGGATCTTAACTTCGTGGGATATCGATCCATACATACTATCCGTACCGTGCCTTCATTAACAAACTTCAACATCAAAGATAGGCTAAACTGAGACCACAAATACCCCCTCCCCATCCCCCCCAATCACATTGTAAACCAACGTTATAGGTCCCTTGGCCCGAGCGCGCCCAGGCAGTCTGCCTGGCGGTCTCTGCCTCCGGGTGACTCATTTGTCCTCCCATTCCCTGGGGGCCCGTCCCAAAATAGTATTGGCCCCCAGAGCGCAGGCAGGCATTAATGTTCCATATCTTCCCCTCCAGGAGTATTCAACTTTTAATATTTAATTTTATTCTCCTTCATCTATGTACATCCCCCTTCCTTCCTATATGTATTAGATCTGATGGGCTAAGCTTTATTCCAATCCTGGTCCTTCCACCTTCTCCATACCGGAGGTCTCTTTTCCCAATTATCTACTTGTATACATTGTAAATTCAGTCTATTACAAAATTCTTTTATATCTTCTGGGAACCGAACATATGCTGATACCCCCTGATTTTTCACCGACAGACATGCTGGGAACCCCCACCTATAAGGAATATCATTTGCCTGTAAATGGCTTGTTAGAGGCTTCAATGCTCTTTTCCGTGCTAAGGTCTCTAGGGCTAAGTCTGAAAAGATAGATAATTTAATTCCTTTGTATTCCATAGGGATAGAATTCCATGTACTTTGGGAAACTTGATCTTTTTGTCCATACTCCTGAAATCTTACTACAATATCCCTTGGTAAGTCTCTCTGGGCACTATATGGCCTTTGTACTCTATGTACCCTTTCAAATTGCATTAACACAGTTGTCTCACGCTTTAAGGCCATATTAAATATCTCTCGCAGGACATCTCCCAGTTCTGTGTCTTTAACCTCTTCAGGAAGTCCTCTGACCCATAGGTTTTTCCTCCTACTACGGTTCTCTTGGTCCTCCAGTTTATACCGGGCATTTCTTATCTCTATCCAATCCATATTGGCTCTATCTCTAAGTTTTTTAATTGCACTTTTATGTTCTTCTAACTGTTCTTCTATTCCTTCTACTCTTTGAAGTATGTCTTTTCTTGTTGCGCCCATTTCGCCTTTAATTGTTTGTTCTAGGCGTGATATCATTTCTATCATGTCTGTCATGTCTTGCTTTGTTGAGGGGTCATGTGGGCCTTTGCGGGATGTTTGTTGTTGTCTCTCCGGTGTTTTCTTACTTTTTATTTCTGGAGATTGGGCCTTATTGGTTTTACTTTTCCCCGGGGTCCTCTTACTCATCTGGTCAGTCTCTGGGTGCCCTTTATTTTTTGCAGGGGTTACTGGGACTGACTCTGTTCCTTTGCTGGAACTCTCAGCCATCTGATCTGACCCCTCCACGACCAGGTATGACTTTATTGTGTTATAACTAGTAGCCTCCCCCTGGGTTACTTTGGGGTCCTTTTTTCCCATCTTCTCCTTACCGAAGGACCTTAGTTCCAGTAGAAAGCAAAAAACAGGCTCCCTTTTAGAATATATTAAAGGGGCAATGTATATATAAATTCAATTGGCTCCAGTCCTCTTTTTCTATATTCCAATCTGTACCAAACCAATTTTCATGGACTACTATAAACACACTTACAGTCAGGTCCATAAATATTGGGACATTGACACAATTCTAATCTTTTTGGCTCTATACACCACCACAATGGATTTGAAATTAAATTAACAAGATGTGCTTTACCTGCAGACTTTCAGCTTTAATTTGAGGGTATTTACATCCAAAGCAGGTAAACGGTGTAGGAATTACAACAGTTTGTATATGTGCCTCCCACTTTTTAAGGGACCAAAAGTAATGGGACAGATTAACAATGATAAATCAAACTTTCACTTTTTTTTTTTCAATTTATCATTCTTTTTTATTTTATTCTGAAGTAAAACACAGAGGCGTACATTCCGTAAATATCATACATAACATATCATACATAACATAACATATCACCTGTCTCTAGATATTAATTGCAGACCATTATATCATTCTATTCTCTGTGTTATATCTTAACCATCATTATTCCCCCTGCCGCCTTCCTCATGGTGTCCAGGGGGAGGCTTCCCAGAAAAAGCTTCCCAAACAAAAAACAAAAAACAACCTAATGATGAGAGAGTGTACTTGTTTGAAAAATTCTCTGGGTATGTTAATTGGCAATGTTTGGAAGAGGTATAAAAACTTTGGTAAGATATTCATTTTAATAATGTTACACCTCCCAAACCAGGAATGAAACCCCCTCTGCCATCCCTCTAGCATAACTCGCACCCTAGATAGTAGTGGGGGGAAGTTCAGTCTATATGTCTGTGCCAAGTCTGTTGGAATAAAAGTTCCTAGGTATTTCAAAGCTTGGTCTGTCCATTTAAATTTATAATTGGATTTCAGTGTTCCCAATACTTCTTTAGATGTTGCTACCCCCATCGCCTCTGATTTTGAGAGGTTAATCTTAAAATGTGATAGCGAGCCATACTTCTCCATTTCCTGAATTAGATTGGGGAGAGATACTAACGGGTTGGTCAGTGAGTACAACATATCATCTGCATAAGCAGAGATTTTATATTCTATTCCTCCAATTTTCAGACCTCCTATATCTAAGTTTGCTCGGATCTTGCATAGTAACGGTTCAACTGACAGAGCAAAAAGGATTGGGGATAAAGGACATCCCTGTCTAGTCCCGTTAGCTACTCTAAAAAGGGGGGACACAATTCCATTCACCTTGACTTGCGCGGACGGTTGAGTGTAAATGCTTGAGATCCACTGAATCATATTTTTCCCCAACCCTAAATGTCGTAGGACCGCAAACATAAATTGCCAATTAATACGATCGAACGCCTTTTCCGCATCTGTCCCCAAGAATATGCAGGGCGTTCGAGATATATTAGCTACATGGATCAAATTTAGAGTCTTGATTGTATTATCCCGTGCTTCCCGTATCTTCACAAACCCTACCTGGTCCTGATGAACCAAAGAGTGTATCTGCTGTTGGAGTCGTGTCGCTATGATTTTAGAGAAGAGCTTCAGATCCGTATTTAAAAGGGATATTGGTCTATAACTCCCGCACTGTGATGGGTCCTTCCCCTCCTTAGGTAAGATCGTAATTAAGGCTTTCAGTGTTTCTACATGGAAGGAGCTTGTATCTCCTAATCCATTAAACATTTTTACAAGATACGGACCTAAGATTGGGAAGAAAAGCTTATAATATTGAATAGAGAAACCATCCGGGCCCGGCGTCTTTCCTCTTTTTGTCTCTTTTACTGCCTCCTGAATTTCTTCTAATGTAATCGGTCTTTCCAATTCCTGCCTTATAGGTGATGACAAACTAGGCATTCCTGAGTCTACTAAGTATTCTTCTATAACAGTCTGATTCTGGAGTTTTGGCTGTAGGTTGTACAGGGATGCATAATAATCTCCAAACCTTTGTGCTATCTCCCTCGGTAGTGTAATTTTCCCACCTTCCGTACCCGTAATCATTGGGATATACGTCTTAACTTGGTGTTCCCTCAAGGAGTTCGCAAGTTGTTTCCCACATTTGTTACCATATTCATAATTCTGTTTCCTTCCTGTCTGAATTGCCCTCTTAGCTTTATAAAGGAGTAAGTCTGTAACCTGTCTACGCGCAGTCAATAAATCTCTTTCCAATACTGAGTTGGCGTTCTGTTTATGTAATATTTCCAACCTGGAGATGTCTGCCATTAATAATGTTAATTTTGCTTCTCTTTCCCTTTTAATCCGTGCCCCATGTTTTATTAATACTCCCCGTATCACCGCCTTATGGGCCTCCCAGATCACACCCGGGTCGCAGTCCAGAGTATCATTGGTCTGAAAGTACCATGTTATTTCCCTCCGGACATCTTCCAAAACTGTATCATCTTGTAAAAGACTTTCGTTTAGTTTCCAACTCGTTGCGCCGGGGAGTTGAATGTCCGAGAGCTTATATTTCAGGGATACTGGAGCGTGGTCTGACCACGTAATCTTTCCAATTCCCACTTCCTTTACCGCATGTAATTGATTATGTGGGATAAAGAAATAGTCAATACGTGAGTATATCTTATGCGGAGCGGAATAGAAGGAGTAATCCCTTTCTCCTGGGTGAAACAGTCGCCATACATCTACTAGCCTCCCTCCCTGCAAGGACCGCAAGATCCGTCTCCGTGTACCTGGTGGTGCCGCCGAGACTCCAGAGGAAGTATCTTCGTTCGGAACCAAGGGTATATTCAGATCCCCCCCCCATAATCAGTTGACCTTCCTGGAATCTCGAGATTTTATCCAAAAATCTTTCAAAAAATATATCTTGTTGGGCATTCGGAGCATAAAAAGCGGCCAGGGTCACTTCAGATCCTTCAATGTTGCCCTTCAGGAGAAGATATTGTCCTCCAGCATCCGCCAGAGAGTCTGTACATGTCCATGGAATCCTGTTAGATATCAATATAGACACTCCCCCTTTTTTAGCCACCGGATTAGGGGCATGGTATCCAGTCGGAAAGAATCTATTTCTGAGAAAAGGGATACTACGTTCCCTAAAATGTGTTTCCTGAATAAATGCTATATCATTCCCAGCACGTTTCAGGTCCTGAAGGAGTATACGTCTTTTTTCAGAAGTATTTAACCCCTTGACATTGATTGATACTATTGACAACGTATCCATTTCTGGTCGTAAGATAGCAAATATTATTCACAGACAATCCGGGGTGGGAACAAGACAAAAAACAAAAACAAAAAAAAAGAAAAGGAAAAACCCTCCCTCAAACCCCTAAAACCTCCCCCCAACCTCTAATACCTCGGTGTGCCAAAGTATGCAAAGCTATTTAGCTTTAAGCACTCCAATCCCCCCACCCTTTATGAGTGCTAGCCTACTAGGGGGAAGTGGATGCGCAAGATCCGGGGATGTGAGTCCCGGCTCTACCCCCCGCTCCATTTTCCACGTCTTGGTGCATATTTACATTCAATATATTTACATTCAAATCAAATCAGATCTTACATAAACCAGACCCAGCGGTGCCTTATCTCTTACCCGTCCCTGGTTACATATCCTGTCTTCCCATCTTCCTTACTCATGTATATAGAAAGAATGAGAAGTAGGGCGGAAAAGCAAAAACAAAAAACAAAAGACAAAGGGAAAAAAAAAAAAAAAAAAATCCCCCAGCAATGGGTCCCTCTCCTCAAAGTGAAGGGCGTAGTGTACCGTATGTTATATTACCATATTCCTTTGTATCACATTCCTGTATTTATCTTCATCTATGTCCAAGTTTCTTTAATTATGTCTATCTACACACCCCCACATATATATTTATATCCATTATCTTATTACAGTATATCCTTTAGCAAGTACACAAAAAGAGAAATACAGATAGATATGGGAAAGGTAAAAAAAATAAAAATAAAAATAAAATAAAAAATTCTCCTTGGATCCACCCCCCAGGTTGCAAAAAAAAAAAAAAACCCCCGCTTAGTAAGCTAATAGCAATAATAATATCAGTAATATCAACAATAACAATTTCTAGCCACCTCTTTTAACTTTATCATCACCATTTTTTGTTTTATTCCCTTTCCCTCCCCCTCCTACCCCTGCTCCCCTCCCCTACAGGATCCCCACCATTCCTTTGCGTGTACGGTGTAAAGTGTTTCTATATGTCCCTGCGTGCGTGTATGTGAATATGTGTACGTGAATATATTTATAATTAATAGTTTTTAATAATTAATAAGTAATGTATTGTATAAAAAAAAAAAAGGACCCCTTTTATTGTGTTCTTTTATTTACTATATTTACTATATATTTACTATATACTATTACTAGTGTGTGTGATTATTCCCCCAGATTACTCCCCTTGATGTGACCCTCTAAAAGAGGGGAGAAGGGGGGAGGGACAAGGTACAATCCCAATCCCGATCTCAGTCCTCTTCTCCTACCTATGTCTCCCTGTGTCCCCACTACCTACTATCTACTAGTCTACTAGTCTTGTGTAAGTCTTATAAGTCTTATACATCTTATAAGAAAAAAAAAAAAATGGAGAAACTCCCCATATTGTTTCCCACCCTGTTGTACATCTCCTGTAGGAAGGTGATGAAGTAGGCCACTAACATCCCCCCCCACCCCTCCCCAAAAAACGAATTCCAAACAGGAAAAAAAAAGTAAACCCCCCACCCCCCCTCCCCCCTTTGCGTCAGATCTCTTTTTCAAGCAAAAAGAGAAAAAAAAAAAAAACCTTAAAGCAGGAGCTCTCCTACCCCCTTATCTATATCTATATCTATATTCACGATTTGGTCCAAAAACAAAAAACAAGAGAAAAAAAAATAAAAAAATAAAAATTAAACCCCTGGGGTGCAAAAAGAGAAAAAAAAACCAACTCCCCCCCCCTGCTAAACCCCATAGCCGTCCAAAGCAATATTTCTAACACCCCCCTCTCATTCTCCTTTCCTCCAGTCTCTCTTCCAGTGCTATCTTCTTAATTGTCCTCTTAATGTTGAGAGATGTGTGTTGATGATTCCAACTTCCCTAGTCCTAATGACATAGTCTCTCTATTTTCTGGTCATTTGAGGGAGCAACTGTAGCCAATCTGGCACCTCAAACGGTTCAATACCCAGAAAGGCAAAGAGGTCTGGTAACTCTGACCTTGATCTCAACCAGAACAATAAAGTCTCTTTTTTTATCAGCACTGAGATTGGGTATCTCCATCGATATGTTCCACCCCCTTCTCGTACCTTTTCTAAAAGTGGGCGCAACAGGGCTCTGCGTTGAAGCGTAGCACGCGATAAGTCTGGCAGGATCTTCAGTTGACCCCCATTGAAGTCTATTGTACCCATCTCCCAGGCCTTTCGTAATATAGCCTCTCTATGTGCAAAGTAGTGCAGGCGGCAAATCACATCACGGGGCCGCTTTATATCTTTAGACCTGGGACCTAGTGCTCTGTGGACTCTATCAAGTTCTAGGTTTGCGGGCATGGTGTCTTGTAGAGTTTTTTGAAAAATCAACTGTACCATATCCTGGAGGTTCTCCCGGTCCCGGTCCTGTGCTTCTGGGATACCTCTTAATCGCAAATTATTGCGACGACTTCTGTCTTCAAATTCCTCTAACTGCAACTGGAATCCCAACGAAACTTCTATCTGGGCACTATTGTCTCTCTCCAAGTCGCTTACCCTCTGCTCCAGGCTTTGCGCCACAGTCTCACCATCAGTCATACGGTCAGATAGAATTTGCAATTCCCCCTGAACCGCCTCCCACTCTTTGCAATCTTCTACTTTAATAATAAGGGCTTCTATATCCGCCCGCGTAGGGAGGGCTTCTATGTCTGCCTTTGTGGGGAGGGCTTGTATAAGTACCCTTAAGTCATCCATTTTTAACCCCCCTTCTTCCATCTCCCCCCTGTGAGTTAGGGGGGAGACCCCTGCACCTGTACTTGCCGACCTTCGTGAGTTCTGCGGGGCAGTCTGTAATGCTTCCACACAGTCTCTCACCTCCATCTGAATGCTCTGCATGGATGAGCTTCTGCTGGTGTATTGTAACGTGTCTCCTTTCTCTCCACTTCCGGGTTCTCGTCCCGGCTCCTGTATCTTGGGAAAGTACTGCTGGATCTCCGGCTGTAGGTCCCCCTCTCTGGCTGCTTTAGCTGCCTGGGCTGCCTTGCGGGAGGTTTTCGTCTCCCGCTGTCTCCCCGCAATCATACCTCTCCGGAGGGGGCCAGACAGGTGCCGCTTAGGGGCCGATGCTGTCACTTGGATACCGTACAGTACAACGCCTCACAGCCTCACACCACAGCGCCACTTGTATATAACGCTGTCACTTGTATACCGCTGAAGCACCGATAATCACCGATCACTCACATAGGAACCATGAAGCTGGGGGGAGAGAGACGTCGGGAACTCACATCTCACACCTCACACCTCTCACCCGGCCATGGGCAGGCCACGCCCCCCCAAACTTTCACTTTTTAATACTTGGTTGCAAATCCTTTGCAGTCAATTACAGCCTGAAGTCTGGGAGGCATAGACATCACCAGACGCTGGGTTTCATCCCTGGTGATGCTCTGCCAGGCCTCTACTGCAACTGTCTTCAGTTCCTGCTTGTTCTGGGGCATATTCCCTTCAGTTTTGTCTTCAGCAAGTGAAATGCATGCTCAATCGGATTTAGGTCAGGTGATTGACTTAGTCATTGCATAACACTCCACTTCTTTCCCTTAAAAAACTCTTTGGTTGCTTTTGCAGTATGCTTCGGGTCATTGTCCATCTGCGCTGTGAAGCGCCGTCCAATGAGTTCTGAAGCATTTGGCTGAATATGAGCAGATAATATTTCCCGAAAAACACTTCAGAATTCATCCTGCTACTTTTGTCAACCGTCACATCATCAATAAATACAAGAGAACCAGTTCCATTGGCAGCCATACATGCCCACGTCATGACACTACCATCACCATGCTTCACTGATGAGGTGGTATGCTTTGGATCATGAGCAGTTCCTTTCCTTCTCCATACTCTTCTCTTCCCATCACTCTGGTACAAGTTGATCTTGGTCTCATCTGTCCAAAGGATGTTGTTCCAGAACTGTGAAGGCTTTTTTAGATGTTGTTTGGCAAACTCTAATCTGGCCTTCCTGTTTTTGAGGCTCACCAATGGTTTACATCTTGTGGTGAACCCTCTGTATTCACTCTGGTGAAGTCTTCTCTTGATTGGTGACTTTGACACACATACACCCACCTCCTGGAGAGTGTTCTTGATTTCTTCACCAGGGAAAGAATTCTTCGGTCATCCACCACAGTTGTTTTCCGTGGTTTTCCGGGTCTTTTGGTGTTGCTGAGCTCACCGGTGCATTCTTTCTTTTTAAGGATGTTCCAAACAGTTGATTTGGCCACACCTAATGTTTTTGCTATCTCTCTGATGGGTTTGTTTTGTTTTTTCAGCCTAATGATGGCTTGCTTCACTGATAGTGACAGCTCTTTGGATCTCATATTGAGAGTTGACAGCAACAGATTCCAAATGCAAATAGCACACTTGAAATGAACTCTGGACCTTTTATCTGCTCCTTGTAAATGGGATAATGAGGGAATAACACACACCTGGCCATGAAACAGCTGAGCAGCCAATTGTCCCATTACTTTTGGTTCCTTAAAAAGTTGAAGACACATATACAAACTGTTGTATTTCCTACACCAGTCACCTGATTTGGATGTAAATACCCTCAAATTAAAAACTGAAAGTCTACAGTTAAAACACATCTTGCTCGTTTCATTTCAAATTCATTGTGGTGGTGTATAGAATCAAAAAGATTATAATTGTGTTGATGTCCCAATATTTATGGACCTGACTGTATATCAAGTTGGCGACAGCAATGTGTGACAGCAGGAAGGTAAAGTCACCTGGTTGCATCCAGGGGGGTAGGTATATTTCTCCCAGATTCAGGCTTTATGCCGACTTATACAACTAGGGAGAGAGTTGATGAAGCCCAGCTGAGGCTAGTGGGCTCATGGATGATTCATACCTCTAGGGAGAGTGCTGGGCGTCGTGCAGGCAGGGAGTTGATGAGACCAGCTGAAGCTTGTCAGCTCGTTTAAGGCCTCTATAAAAACTCCCAGCTTCATTAGGTGTTTGCTCATGCCTGGAACCAGACCTGTGTGGACTGTCTAGGGAGAGTGAACCCCTGTGCGGTGAGACAAAGCCTGTGTGGCTATTTGTTTGGACATTTACTAAACCAGGGACTTAGGGACTAGGACAGCACCAGGCTGATCCCAGTTGTTAGTTAGGGAAACCTGCATGTTTAGTCAGAGGTCAAGCTGACCAGGATTTATTTTGTTTATGTTTCTTTTTGCTTTGCTGTGTTTTTGTCACTGTAAATAGAGAAATAAACCGCACCTTTTGATCTTGAAAACCACAACCTCCGTCTGCTGGGCCTGTTTTTGTGTGGGGAGCCCATCCAGGGGGACACACACACCCGCTACCGAGCTAACCCCCTCACAGTTGGTGGAGAACCAGTGGCAGTTTTTTTTTAAGCCAGCATGGAGGAGATACTGAAACAGCTGGCTCTAGCAAATGCCAATCAACAGCAGACAAATGCAGGTTTGCAAAAGAGCCTTGCAGCCCAGCAACAAGCCCTGCAGCAATCTGAGGCCCGCTTCATAGACCTGTTGCAGAGGCAAGAGCAGAGACTACAACAACAGATGGAAGCAGTAATGCAGCAACGTCCGCAGACCAGTGAGGAAAGCCGTCCCACTAATACCGCGTCATTTGGGGTGAGTCGTTTATTGACAAAAATGACTGGAGAAGATGATCCAGAGGTGTTTTTGACCACATTTGAAAGGACTGCTGAAAGGGAAAAGTGGCCTAAGGATCAGTGGGCTGGACTGCTGGCTCCTCTGTTAACTGGTGAATCGCAGAAAGCTTACTATGACCTAGAGCCTGACCAAGCAAAAGACTATGTGATGCTAAAAGCTGAAATATTGGCAAGGCTGGGTGTCACCCTGGCTGTCCGGGCTCAGCGTGTGCATAACTGGACTTTCCAGCTTGGAAAACCCCCCAGGTCTCAAATGTATGATCTCATTCACCTGAGCAGGAAGTGGCTACAGCCAGAGACTTTGTCCGCACCGGAGATTGTGGAACGTGTTGTGATGGATCGTTTCTTGAGAGCTCTTCCTACCGCCATTCAAAAGTGGGTAAGCCATGGAGACCCAGAAACGGCCGGTAAACTTGTGGATCGTGTAGAGAGATACTTGGCTGCAGAGAACCTGACGGCCTCTTCCAGAGACTCTCGGACTTTCCACCCTAAGACCAGACCATCCCCAGGGGCGGATAAGATGATTCCAAGGGGTGAGGGTGGAGAGAGTGAGAGGGTGGGAGCTCTGCCCAGGGTTTGGCGAGAACAGCCTGGGAAGTCGGGGGCTCAAGAGGCAGCCAAAAGGATTGTTTGCTACCGCTGCCGGCAAACGGGACATATTGCAGCAAATTGCCCGGTTGTGGAGGAACCCATGCAATGTGACTTTCTGACGGACAGACGTCAGTCGCTGTGTGCGACAGTCGCATGCACTGCCATTCGGGGAACTGAGAAACATTTATGCAAAATGTGTATTAATGGTAGAAATGTTGTGGTATTACTGGATTCAGGTAGCCTTGTGACCCTGATAAAGGCTGAATTAGTTAAAACAGAGGTCTCTGGGAATAGCAAGGTAGCTGTTATTTGTGTGCATGGGGACACCCGAGAGTATCCAGTGACTACAGTGTGTTTCAAGACCCCCAAAGGTACCCTCTCTCATCCAGTGGGGTTAGTATCTCAATTACCGCATGATGCCATTGTGGGAAGGGATTTTCCGAAGTTCTGGGAACTGTGGGATGATCCTGAGCCCCCCACTGGTGCCCCTATGTACCAGGAAGGTGATAGCCAGAACTCCTCTGAGAGTGGTGAGGACTCTCCAGAATTTCCCTTGTCAGTATTGGCAGGCGAGACTCAAGAAACTGGAGAGGAGCCCACCTCCTCAGACGAAAACCTACCGTCTGTGGAGTTTTCTGATCCTGAGGTTCACAGGGAAAATTTTGCCACAGAACAGTTAAAAGACCCCGCCCTAATAAAGGCACGGGAAAACGTAGTGGAATCAGATGGCGAGTTAGTGAACCCAGATAATACCTGCACTTACCCATACTTCAGCGTAGAGAAAGACCTACTGTATCGGGTGGCAAAAAGGGCAGAAGAAACCGTTGAGCAGCTTGTGGTGCCCAAACCTTACAGGAAGTTGGTGTTGGAATTGGCCCATGGGCACATACTTGGGGGTCATCTGGGGACAGAGAAAACCCGAGAGAGGGTATTACAGAGATTCTATTGGCCTGGGGTGATGAAGGACATAGAAAATTATTGTTCCTCCTGCCCTGTGTGTCAGAGGTCGGCCCCGATGCCACATTTCCGTAGCCCGCTGGTCCCTCTACCCATCATTGAGGTCCCGTTTGAGAGGATCGCAATGGATTTGGTAGGTCCTATAATCAAGTCCGCTAGGGGGCACCAGTACATATTAGTTATAATGGACTATGCCACCCGTTATCCAGAAGCGATCCCTCTCCGAAATACCTCGGCCAAAACCATAGCCAAAGAGCTATCTCTTGTTTTTAGCCGGGTGGGTATTTGTAAAGAACTGCTTACGGACCAAGGTACACCCTTTATGTCCCGGGTTATGAAAGAGCTGTGTAAATTGTTCAAAGTGACGCAATTGCGTACGTCTGTGTATCACCCCCAAACCGATGGGCTGGTTGAAAGATTCAACAAAACCCTAAAACAAATGTTGAAGAAAGTGGTGGATAGAGATGGAAAGGATTGGGACTGTCTACTTCCTTATTTGATGTTTGCTATTAGGGAGGTGCCCCAATCCTCTACGGGATTCTCCCCCTTTGAGTTACTGTATGGGAGACACCCAAGAGGGCTGTTGGATATTGCCAAGGAAACTTGGGAAAGTGAGAGTTCTCCCCACAGGAGTGTGATTGAGCATGTCGCCCTGATGCAAGATCGAATTGCACAGGTAATGCCCATCGTGAAGGAACATTTGGCCCAAGCGCAGTTGGCACAGCAGAGAGTGTACAACCGTGGAGCCAAGACCCGTACCTTTTCCCCGGGGGATAGGATATTGGTACTTGTCCCTACGGTTGAAAGTAAATTCCTTGCCAAATGGCAAGGCCCCTACGAGATAATGGAAAAAGTGAGCGAAGTGAATTACAAGGTCAGACAACCAGGAAGGCGAAAGCCCGAACAGATCTATCACGTTAATCTGTTGAAAGCCTGGAGGGATAGAGAGTCCCTAGTCGCAGAAACTTGGTCACCAGCTCAAACTGGTTGCGTGATTCCGGAGGTTGGAATAGCAGCCACCTTGTCACAACCCCAACAACAGGAGGTTAAGGAGTTTGTGCTTCGCAACAAGGAGGTGTTCTCTGAGCTGCCGGGACAAACATCTGGGGTAGAGCATGATATTATTACCCCGCCCGGTGAAAGGGTGAAGTTAAAACCCTATCGGATCACAGAGGCCCGACGGGAGGCAATACGGGAGGAAGTACAGAAAATGCTGAACTTAGGGGTGATAGAGGAGTCCCAAAGTGATTGGTCTAGTCCCATCGTGTTGGTGCCTAAACCGGATGGGAGCTGGCGATTTTGTAACGATTTTCGTCAGTTGAACAAAGTTACAAAATTTGACACCTACCCCATGCCACGTATAGATGAGTTGATCGACCGGCTGGGAACAGCCCGATACATGACGACTCTTGACCTCACAAAAGGGTATTGGCAAATTCCCCTGGCCAAGTCGGCCAAAGAGAAAACCGCATTTGTAACCCCAGACGGGGCGTTCCAATATAAGAGAATGCCGTTCGGGTTACAGAATGCGCCGGCCACATTCCAGCGGAAAATGGACCAGATACTGAGGCCCCATCGGAAGTATGCTGCGGCTTACCTGGATGACGTAATTGTCCATAGCACAGATTGGGCCTCACATCTGCCAAAAGTGCAAGCAGTCCTAGACTCTATCCGGGAAACGGGGTTTACGGCTAACCCCAAGAAGTGTACCATTGGGCAGGAGGAGGCCAAATATCTTGGGTACACCATTGGCAGGGGAGTAATAAAACCCCAACTCAACAAAGTCGAGGCCATCCAGAGTTGGCCACGTCCCAACAGCAAGAAGCAGGTACGAGCCTTTCTGGGAATCGCGGGTTATTATCAGCGCTTCATTCCCCACTTTGCTTCTAAGGCTGTGCCCCTAACCAACCTGACGAAAGGGAAAGGGTCGGTCATGATTAAATGGACCCCCGAGGCTGAGGCAGCGTTCCAATTCTTGAAACAAGCCTTATGTAGCCAGCCAGTGTTGTACTCACCCGACTTCTCTAAAGACTTTGTCGTACAAAGTGATGCGTCAGATGTGGGGTTAGGAGCAGTATTGTCCCAGGTCTGGAACGGGGAAGAGCACCCAGTCATTTACCTCAGCAGGAAGTTGAAGTCCCATGAGGTAAATTACGCCACGGTTGAAAAGGAGTGTTTAGCGGTGAAGTGGGCTCTAGATTCCCTTCGGTACTATCTGCTAGGTAGGCACTTTGACATGGTTACGGATCACGCTTCGTTAAAGTGGATGGCTCAAAACAAGGAGACAAATAGAAGAGTAAATAGGTGGTTCCTGGCCCTACAGGAATTCAGCTTCACAGTAAAGCATCGCCCTGGCGTTCAAATGGGGAATGTGGATGCTTTGTCTCGAGTACATGAATGCCTGATTGCTGGTGTTCCAACCCCAAGGTTAAAACAAGAGGGGGGGGGTATGTGACAGCAGGAAGGTAAAGTCACCTGGTTGCATCCAGGGGGGTAGGTATATTTCTCCCAGATTCAGGCTTTATGCCGACTTATACAACTAGGGAGAGAGTTGATGAAGCCCAGCTGAGGCTAGTGGGCTCATGGATGATTCATACCTCTAGGGAGAGTGCTGGCCGTCGTGCAGGCAGGGAGTTGATGAGACCAGCTGAAGCTTGTCAGCTCGTTTAAGGCCTCTATAAAAACTCCCAGCTTCATTAGGTGTTTGCTCATGCCTGGAACCAGACCTGTGTGGACTGTCTAGGGAGAGTGAACCCCTGTGCGGTGAGACAAAGCCTGTGTGGCTATTTGTTTGGACATTTACTAAACCAGGGACTTAGGGACTAGGACAGCACCAGGCTGATCCCAGTTGTTAGTTAGGGAAACCTGCATGTTTAGTCAGAGGTCAAGCTGACCAGGATTTATTTTGTTCATGTTTCTTTTTGCTTTGCTGTGTTTTTGTCACTGTAAATAGAGAAATAAACCGCACCTTTTGATCTTGAAAACCACAACCTCCGTCTGCTGGGCCTGTTTTTGTGTGGGGAGCCCATCCAGGGGGACACACACACCCGCTACCGAGCTAACCCCCTCACAAATGAAATACTCTCAAAATATCACTTTCTTCAATAGTACGTATAGTAAAGTTCACCGTATCATTCACAGAAGGTTAAGTTCAGTCCACCGTTCAGTCACAGATAGGGGAACCAGATGATACGCCGGTTAGTATATGCACTACAGGTGGTTTCATATAGCAGAAAGAGAAAAGGAAGGGAACTCAGTACTGTATTTTTACAGTTCTTATTCTTACAATTCAGGACCCCGTCACTCTTGCATATATTCCAGCAGTTACACCATTCAGTCTCAGAGTCCGTTAGATATCTCCTGTTTCAAATGTATTATTTATATTTCTTATAATTCCTTCCTTAGTATCACTGTATATCATACTGTGCAGTTGGAGGACTAGGGAGGACTATGGAGAAGGGTAGTCAGGGTAGTCAGTTCTCATTAGACTTACCCCTTGGCTGGCCCGATTCCTCTCCTGTTCTCTCTGTTCCTCCTTTCTTGACTGCAGATCTCTGCTTCTAGTTGCGCTTCTCCTGCCGCCAGCATTAACCGCGAGTCCCCTCCTCTCTCCTCCACTCCCGACAGCCTCCGCTCCCTGTTTGCCCGATCGACTGTTCTGATGCTCCAGTGACGCGGTGTGCGATGTGGTGTCACCAGTGGTATCACGTGGGGGCCCGGGGATCTCCTCCGCCTCCTCCGTATGCACCGCATCCATCAATGGCCAGCCTCATCCTCCGTCTCTGCCTAGGTCGCCCAGATCAAGGCTCTTCCTCCACACCTCGCCCGCCACACCGGACACACCAGTCGCTCCCCCCCCGGACTCGAGGCTCGCCACCCTCTCACTGCCGCAACGTCTCTCCGGGCGGGCAACGAGGTAAGATATTCTTGGCGGTAGGTCAGATCAGATACATTCCATTCCGGTAAAAGTCAGCTATGCTTTGTTACATGGGGGGATCTATCGGATCTCCTGGAGGAGCGCATGAAGAGCATGGAGCCTGCCGCTGCACGCTGTTCTATGGTGCCATGTTGTTACTCCGCCCACCCCGTGCGCAATGAGGTGAAATCTTCTGAATAGGGGCACAGATAGCGAAACAAACATTACAGGGTTGTTAACCCTTAGCTATGCTATCCAAAAAGCTTAAAAATGTTTTTTTTTGGCTGGAGCTACACTTAAAAAATGGACCTGTTCCGACTTACAGATTTAACTTAAGAACAAATCTACAGATCCGATCTTGTTTGTAACTCGGGGACCCCCTGTATATCCAAGTGCAATAATTCGGTACCCATAGGGGCTTGTGCATATCCTGTGTTATCTTCAGGGCACCCCAGGGGGCACAAAACCTTAAGCACTTTATTATGTATAAACTAACCTAATTTAATAAGGTTAGCACTAGCCAAGCCTTAAAGTGGTTGTTAACCCTTTACAACCACTTTAAACTACAGGCGAGCCTATAATTAGGCTTACCTGTAGTTGCACTGGATATCTCCTAAACCTGCACGGTTTAGGAGATATCCTTGTATTTGCATGTGCCGACGTCATGCGGCACATGCGCACTTAAGCCAACTGAAGCAATGGCACTATGTGCCGTTGCTTCAGTTTTAGCGTTTGATACAGTTCCCCACACACAGCTAATGTGTAAGGTAAAGTCTACAGGCTTGGAAATATCAGTTTGTAAATGGATAGAAAACTGGCTAAAAGACCGAATTCAGAGTAGTGGTTAATGATTCTTACTCTGAATGGTCTAAGGTTATCAGTGGTGTACCCCCAAGGTTCAGTGCTGGGACCCTTACTTTTTAATATATTTATAAATGATATTGGGTCTGGGATCAAAAGTAACATTTCCGTCTTTTCAGATGACACTAAGTCCTTACAGGATGTCTCCAATTTACAAGCCGACCTCAATGCACTGTCTAATTGGGCGACTATGTGGCAGATGAGGTTTAATGTTGATAAAGGTAAAGTTAGGGGCTTAGAGGTTAAGAATATGCATGCATCATACATACTAGGGGAAGTAAAACTGGGGGGATCCATAGTGGAGACTGGAGAAGGGATCTGGGGGTTTTGGTAGATCATAAGCTCAATAATAGCCTGCAATGTCAAGCTGCGGTTCAGTTCAGTTTTGGGCACCAGTTCTCAAAAAGGATATTAGGGAACTGGAGAAAGTGCAGAGAAAGGCAACCAAACTGATAAGAGGCATGGAGGAGCTCAGCTATGAGGAAAGATTAGAGGAACTGAATTTATTCACTCATGAGAAGAGGACATTAAGGGGGTATATGATCAACATGTACAAATATATAAGGGGTCCATATAGTGAACTTGGTGTTGAGTTATTCACTTTACGGTCAACACTGAGGACTAGAGGGCACTCTTTACATCTAGAGGAAAAGAGATTTCATCTCCAAATACGGTAAAGTTTCTTCACAGTAAGAGCTGTGAAAATGTGGAATAGACTCCCTGCAGAGATGGTTCTGGCCAGCTCAGTAAATTTCTTTAAGAAAGGCCTGGATTCTTTCCTAAATGTACATAATATAACTGAGTACTGACATTTATAGGTAAAGTTGATCCAGGGAAAATCCGATTGCCTCCCGGGGGATCAGGAAGGAATTTTTTCCCCTGCTGTAGCAAATTGGATCATGCTCTGCTGGGGTTTTTCACCTTCCTCTGGATCAACTGTGGGTATAGATTGGGTATATGGGATTGTATGATATTATTTAATTTTTATATTTTTTTTATGGTTGAACTGAATGGACTTGTGTCTTTTTTCAACCTGACTAACTATGTAACAATGTACTGTGCCGTTCCCGTGCGCATGCGCGGGACTGATGTCATCGCGACTCCGGCCAATCACAGCACCGGAGCCGCGATACCCGGAAGTCACTCCGAGAAAACATGTTGGCAGCCAGAGGGGGAGACGTGGACCGCTGCAGGGGCTTCGATCTGAGGTAAGTAATACATAATCAGCTTGTATGCTATGCATACGTGCTGATTATGCCCTTGTCTTGCAGGGTTTGTTTTTTTTCAATTTTTTTTTCGGAGGGTTTACTTCCTCTTTAACCTGCTTCCTGTTATTACCCAGTAAGGTTAATAGGAGGGCTCATGAGGATTTAGGGAGCTACACATTAAAAAATTCTGTAAGCCAGACTCTGTTCCTTCTGCACATGCATACCCATGCTCCATTCATCCCAGGCCTTGAAAGCCTTTACATTGGAAAAGAGAGTGAATTATGGGACAAAACAGAGGCCAGCTGGGAAAATCTCACAGTGAAGATAAGTAGGTTACCTTAAAGGAGTGTCAGGGAATGGTGTTGGGGCTTAGTAAAGACAACCATACTAACAGTGCAGTTGACCTTTAAACCTGATGATGTGAGAGTATGTCTATCAGGATATATCTGGGCAAGAAGTGGTGTACCCTAGAATTACTGTGTACCATATCATTGTGTTCACATTGCAGAATTGTATTGTTTCCACTCAATCTCTCCTATATACTGTAAGCACTTAAGTTGTGTGTGTTTTGTACGTTCATAAAATTTCAATAAAAAACAATAAAAAAAACAAAAAACCTGATGAAGTGATTAAGGAGAGTATGGTTGGTCTTTTTCAAGCAGAAACTACAGAGTGCTTTTGGGCTACACAATTTGGATCAACGGTAGCCTCACTGAAAAAATAGGATTTTTTGTACTCACTGTAAAATCCTTTTTTCGTTCGTCCATGGACGGACACAGCCTTCTCAATTCTTGACTCTTGTTCCGTCATAATAGAGGACTAGGCAGAACATGTTAGATAATTAAAAATACATGTTACAATAATCAGAGATGAACAGCCCCGCCCAGGGGGTGGTCCCTCCAGACATAACCTTCCGCCCTGCAGTCAGCAGCTCAGTTCGTAGCAAGTAGTACAAACCTAAAAAGGAGGGGTGGGTGCTGTGTCCGTCCATGGACGAACGAGAAAAGGATTTTATGGTGAGTACAAAAAATCCTATTTTCTCTTTTCGTCCATGGACGGACACAGCTATCTCAATTCTTGACTTGTGGGACGTCCCCAAGCAGTGTCAGAAAAACGAGGGGTGGGAACAGTATCAAAAAACAACGAATTTCACCCCAAACCAGCAGAGCTCCTCAACGGAGGAGTTGCAACCTCAAACAGCCGCCTGCAAAACCTTGCGGCCGAAGAAAGCATCAGAAGATGCACTCACATCAACCTTGTAAAATTTGGAAAACGTGTGCACGGACGACCAAGTCGCCGCCTTGCAAACCTGTGAGACGCTTGATGTCGGAAAGCCCAGGAAGCACCAATTTCCTTGGTTGAATGTGCCATGACCGGAAAGGGAGGCGCCCGCCCCTTAAGGTTATAGGCCTGGATGACGGTCTGCCTGATCCACCGAGAAATGGTGGCCGACGAGACCGCCAGGCACTTTTGTGGACCAGACACCGACACAAACAATGAGTCAGACCTCCGAAACGGAGCCGTAGCAGACAGGTACACCCGCAAGGCACGTACCACGTCTAAGTTATGGAGCGCAGTCTCCTTGGGATGTGACGGCCGAGGACACAAGGATGGCAGCACAATGTCCTCATTCAGGTGAAAAGCCGAAACCACCTTCGGAAGGACGGAAGGCTGTGGGCGTAGCACCGCTTTATCCTTATGGAGGACCAAGTATGGTGACTTGCAAGACAAGGCCGCCAATTCAGAAAACCTTCTGACCGATGTAATGGCCACTAGAAAGGCCACATTCTGAGAAAGTGTCAAGAGAGGAATCTCTCTGATGTTCTCAAAAGAAGGTTCCTGAAGAACCGAGAGCACAAGATTTAAATCCCATGGAGGAAGAGGTGGTCTAATAGAGGGAGCCACATGTCGAACCCCTTGCACAAAAGTACCCACCAGGGAATGGGACGCCAAAGGCCGTTAAAAGAAAACAGCTAAGGCTGAAATCTGACCCTTAATGGTGCTCAAGGCAAGTTTCTGATCCACTCCACGCTGTAAAAACAGCAGGACCCTGGAAACCGAGTACACCACTCCATCTCTTCACACATAGAGATGTAGGCCTTCCAAGTACGATGGTAGATCTTCCTGGAAGAAGATTTCCGTGTCCTCAGCATGGTTGAAATGACCTAATCCGAAAGACCTCGTCCCTTAGTATCTGGCTTTCAATAGTCATGCCATTAAAGCCAGCGACTGTAAAGCAGGATGAAGTATGGGACCCCGAGACAGAAGGTCCTCCCGTATTGGCAGCCGCCAGGGTGCATCTGCCACCAGGCGTACGAGATCGGCGTACCAAGGACGCCGGGACCAATCTGGAGCGATTAGAATCACCGGGATCCCCTCGGTCTCCACTCAGATGAGGAAGCAATTTTAGTGAGGGATAGGCATAAATTAGCCGATACTGACCCCACGGGGCCACCAGCGCGTCTGACGCGCATGCCCAGGGATCTCTGAACCTGGCCACAAATCTCGACACCTTGCGATTGAGTCGAGAGGCCAGGAGGTTCACGCCCGGCGTGCCCCACCTCTGGCAAAGGAGCTGAAATACCTCTGGATGTAATGACCATTCCCCCTGTTCTAGCATCTGGCGACTCAGATAGTCCGCCTGCCAGTTTTCTACGCCCGGAATGTAGACAGCCGACAGAGCCGGCACGCTTCTTCCCGCCCACCGTAGGATGTGAGCGACCTCGGACGCTTCAGCTGAGCTTCCTTGTTCCCCCCTCGATGGTTGACATAAGAAACTGCCGTGGCGTTGTCTGACTGGATCCTGACTGGACGCCTTTGTAGTCTCCGTGACCACTTGGAGAGACACAGCCTGATCGCCCGAAGTTCCAGGACATTGATCGGCAGACGGGATTTGTCCTGAGTCCAGCGATCCTGGGTCGACTGGACTCCCCAGACTCCCCCCCAACCCGTGAGGCTGGCGTCCATCGTAATCACAGTCCAATGGAAGGGAAGGAACGACTTCCCGGACTGAAGAGCCGGGGATTTCAGCCACCAGCTCAGAGAAGCCCTGACCAGGTGACTTACCTGAATCTGACGATCCAGAGACAATGGAGATTTATTCCATGTGGACAGGATCTCCTTCTGCAAGACTCGAGTGTGGAATTGGGCATACGGTACTGCCTCGAAGGAGGCTACCATGAGACCCAGAACTCGCATGCAAAAAAAGAGAGACGACCATTTGCGGGATGTCAACAACCTCACCGCAGACTGGAGAGTCTGCAACTTTTCCAAGGGAAGGAAGACTCTCGCCTCCTTGGAGTCCAGAATTAAACCTAGGTACTACAGATGCAGAGTCGGTGTCAGGACCGACTTCTGAATGTTTAACACCCAACCGAATTCTCGGAGGGTCTGAATGGCTATAGACACATCTTCCTCCAACTCTGAGCCAGAAGCTGCTCTCAAAAGAAGATCGTCTAAGTAGCCCACGATGGCAATGCCTCGCTGTCTCAGCAAAGCTAGAATCGGGGCGAGCACCTTGGTGAAAACCCTTGGTGCTGACGCTAGGCCAAAGGGAAGAGCCACAAACTGATAATGGTCTTCACCGATTGCAAAGCGCAGAAATCTCTGGTTTCCTGCGCATATGGGGACATGCAAGTATGCGTCCTTGATGTCCAAGGATGCCAGAAAATCCCCCGGATGGGGCGCAGCAACCACCGAACGAATGGATTCCATGCGGTACTTCCAAACCTTCACAAAGACATTCAAGGCTTTCAGGTCCAAGATTAGACGGACTCCGTCCTTCTTCGGGGCCACAAACAGATTCGAATAAAAACCCTGAAAATTCTCTCCCAGCGGTACAGGTAGAATCACTCTGCACCTTAGCAAGTCCTGCACTGCCCCCATTAGGGCAGACCGACGAGCCGGAAGGAAAGGGAGATTTGAGGGAAATAATCTGTTTGGTGGACAAGAAAGGAACTCTATCTTGTACGCCGAGGTGACCACCTCGCAGACCCACTGGTCGGAGAGCAGGGAGGTCCACCAAGCTGCAAACCCGAGAAGCCGTCCCCCCACCCTGGAGTCGGGCGGGGGCAAAACTTCATGCGGTAGCAGGCTTGTTCGCTGGCTTGTTGGGCTTGCGCACCCAGGGACGCTTTTGTCCCCCAGCTGGACCTTTGTCCGCTTGGGAGGGTCTTCCGGCAGGTCCTGACTGACGAAAATACCGCTTCTGTGTGGGAAAGGAGGGCCCCGACTTACGGCGTGGCTCCTTCCCTTTAGTGGACTGAGGGAGAAACGTGCTCTTACCTCCAGTGACATCCTTAATAATGTCATCCAGCGAGGCACCAAAAAGCCTTCCACCTTTGAAGGGTAAGTCTGCCAAGGCCTTCTTGGAAGCCTGGTCAGCGGACCAGCATTTTAGCCAAATTAGGCGGCACATTACCACTGCAGATACAGAGGCCCTGGATATTAAGAGGGCCGCATCCAGAGTGGCATCACAGACATACACAAGGCCCTGCACCAACTGGTCGGTCAGTGTTACACACTCCGGAAGGAGCTGATATTCCTCCACAGTCTGGCGCAAAATCTTTGCCCAGTCAGTGAGTGTCTGAGACACCAAGGTTGCTGCCAAAATAGGCCGCAATGCAGACCCCAGCAAGGTGAACATGGTCCTGCTCAGCGCCTCGGACCTCCTATCAGTATGGTCCTTAAATGCAGGGGTCCCCTCTACAGGGAGAGTGGTTACTTTATTTAACCGAGCGACCGGGGGGTCAACAACCGGAGGAGAAGCCCATTTTTTCAAAAGGCTCTCCTCAAAAGGGTATCTGACCGCCAGACGCTGAGGGACCGCAAAGGTCCTCTGTGGCTTTTCCTATTCCTTATCTATGAATTTATCAAAGAAGGACACATAGGGGAAAACCTTTACAGAATGGGTCGATTTGTGTAACCCAAAAGAGACTGACCCCTCCGTGGAAGCCTTATCTGCATCCAGCTTAAGGGAGTCACTTACAGCATTGATAAGTTCACTAACAAGTGCCCTGTCTTGCGCTGACCCGGACGAGGGGTCCTCCTTACAAGTAAGGTCCTGGTCCACCTCTTCTGACAACCCAGAACCGGGGTCCTGTGCCGCAGCCAGGCCTGGGTCTGAGTCAGAACCTTCCCCTGGCGATGGCAGGGGAAGGGGGGCGCTTTTTACCCCCCTTGCGCTCACACACCGCTTCCACCCTGGCAACAAACGATTCCAGGACTGCCGACAAAGCATCCATGGTAACTGCAGGTGCAGGGGCACCGGCTGCTGCCTCTGTCAAGTTTGGGGAAGAAGGGCCAGACACTGACTCCCTGACACCGCTGACAGCTCTCAGGGACTCAGTCAAGAAAATAAACTGAAAAGTTCCACCCTCCTTGCTGCATGACCGGGGGGGGGGTTACCCAGGGCACTCACCAACACAGCAGGAGACTGCTCAGCGCCACTGCCTGCCTTCTGTCTCCACAGTGTATGTGAGGAAGAAAAAACTGTGAGGAGAATCGCGCTGCGCGCCGTCCAGGAGGCCAGCACTAGATCCCAAACCCAAAATGGCCGCCAGACGCCTCAGAGACAAAAAGGGGCGCAGCCACAAGAAAATGGCCGCCCGCAATAACAACCTGCGCCATTGCGCAGCCACGGCAAAATGGCCGCCAATGGGAATTACAATAGAAACCAGCAGGTATACAAAAAATGGCGTCAGCTCCGCAAAAATAGCGCCTAAGCACCGCGATGTGGACGAGAAGGCCAAGGCAGGGACTTCCCCAGAAAAGAGCACCCCCCACAGAAAAAACGGGGCCCGACACCCCACGGTCCCCCACTGAGAACCCGAGTCCCCCCACAGGTACGCCCCGGTCGCAGCGAGCCCTAGGGCAGAAGGGGATAGTGATAGAGAGCAGGGAAAGGGAGGACAGGAGAACCCAGCAATCCCTCAGACGCCCAGCTGTTTCCACCTGCGGAGGCAGGAGGAAAAGTACTTACCCGTCCATGCGAGGACCCGCTGGTGTCGTGTGGGAGTAGCTGTCGGCCCGGTCCACTGTGAGTGAGACAACAAGCAGCCCAGTCATATGTGGACCCCGGAGCCTGTGCTCACTGGCCACCCCTGGAGCCATGGGGTATGTCGTGGTCAGAACCAAGCGCGAAGCAAGGGACTGGCACGCTCGATGGCCGGAACTGGGAAGACTACAAGGATCTATATATCCAGCCTGTCGCCCAGCCGGCAGTTGATAGAAGATCACAAAAAAATACAAATAAAATAAAAAAAAATTCTGGACTCTGGGCCCAAAGGGAGCCACGTCCTTCTCCTCTGAAAGGCAGAAAAAACTGAGCTGCTGACTGCAGGGCGGAGGGTTATGTCTGGAGGAACCGCCCCCTGGACGGGGCTGTTCATCTCTGATTATTGTAACATGTGTTTTTAATTATCTAACATGTTCTGCCTAGTCCTCTCCTATGAACAGGAACATAACCCACAAGTCAAGAATTGAGAAGGCTGTGTCTGTCCATGGACGAAACGAGAAATAGCAAAATGCAGAAAGGAGCAGTAAGTTACTTGAGACTTTGTAAGGGTAAGTTGAGATTTCAATAATAGTGTCCTGTGTTCCTGCACTACAGAGGTATTTGAGTAGTTACCTAAAGATACGTGCAGGCACCTGCAGATGGCTTTTACTGATTTCTTCTGTTAGTAATTATGTAATGACAGCAGGTTTACTTTATGGTTCTGCAATTTCTTTGTAGGATTAAAATCTTAAATCACTAGAATTGGTTGTCTATAATGCACTTCCTTATAAATCAGCACTACACATGCTTGTGACTCTCATGGAAATATAGTGAAATCACTTCTACTGAGTGACAAGCTTCATATGGTCCGGGAATATGGTCCGGCCCCGCTAGCAAAAGAGCTAAAGAAGTTAGCGGTGGCCCGGCAGAAGAAAACCGGAGAGCGCGGCCACGACACCGGAGACCCCCGAAGTCGGAAGAAGACCCCCGAAGCTGTGCAATAAAATACTTTAAAAAGCTGTGTGGTTTTTTTATTGCAATTTTTTTCCACCAGGTGAATGGGTAGGGGTACGATGTACCCCATACTCATTCACATAGGGTGGGGGGGCCGGGATCCGGGGGCCCCTTTATTAAAGGGGGCTCCCGGATTCCGATAAGCCCCCCGCCCACAGACCCCGACAACCAACGGCCAGGGTTGTCGGGAAGAGGCCCTGTCCTCATCAACATGGGGGCAGGGTGCTCTGGGGTGGGGGGGCTGCAGGTCGCCCCCCTGCCCCAGAGCACCAAACCCCCCATGTTGAGGGCATGCGGCCTGGTACGGTTCAGGAGGGAGGGGGGGCCGCTCTCTCGTCCCCCCCTCTTCCCCTGCGGCCTGCCAGGTTGTGTGCTCGGATAAGGGTCTGGTTTGGATTTTGGGGGGGACCCCCATGCCGTTTTTTCGGCGTAGGGCTTCCCCTTCAAATCCAGACCAGACCCAAGGGCCTGATATGCCCCTGGAGGGGGAACCCATGCCGGTTTTTTATTTAAAATTTGGCCTGGAGTTCCCCCTCAAGAGCAGCACAGCACAAGTCGCATGCCAAAGTCGGATCATGCAAGACTGCGGTCCGACTTTGATCCGACATCAATGATAGTCAATGGGCTGAAGCCGGATCAAAGTCGGACCAAAGTAGTACAGGGAGCATTCTCAAAGTCGGACCGACATGTGTCGGACCAGTTAAGACGGCTCCCATAGGGAAACAATGATTTTCACACGTCATGCGACATGAGCTCCCAATGTCGGAGCGTTTGTCGCCCCAGTGTGAACCAGGCCTAAGTGAGGGAGATGGTAATATACAAATGTCAGAGAACACTAGTAAGGCTAGTCAAAAATGGGCAGATACTGTATCTTTTATGATTGATGGGTTGGAGGTGTGTTAGACTGATGCAGAGACTGCTGGCTCCATACACAGAACAACAATCCTTCACTGCAGTGTGCTGGCAGCGAACAGGATTTTCTACCCACACTGTGGTTGCTTCAGCAAAAAAATACAAGGTAAAACACAGCAAGCCTATCATTTTGATGCATCATTAACCAACGGCAACCGGTTTTAAACCAAAGTCCAACATGAGCAAAAAAACTAAAAAATCTGCCCTACGATCGGTAAACATCAAAGAATGCGGCTCTGGAGGCTGTATTTTTTCTATAATGGAGTGACCTCCCCTGCATTTAGGAATCAAAGTCCTTCAAAGGATTAAAGCACCAATCCACTAGTGTGTATGCAGAATACATTTTCATAATTTTTTTGCGTTTTCTCAACGCCTCAGTGTGAAAGGGGCCTTAGGATAAGACATCTGTTACAGCACTCAGTTCGGCAGTAAAATTAACACCTGTACACTGTGCAGGAGCGTTATCTTGCGAGATATGGGCTACTCAGCATTCCCCAGGATCTTGCCAGAAGGATGGTAACCCACTGCAGTATGGAGGACAGAAATGGGGGTGTGGTTCTTAGAAAAGCATTTTTTGCTTTAAAGCAGAGTTCCACACAAAAATGGAACTTCTGCTTTAAGTGAAGGTGACCCTCTGATATGCCACATTTGGTATGTTATTTTTTTGGCTGAGATCCAAGCTGGGTTTGAATCTGGCTCAGGGTGAGTGACACAGAGAGGTTGAATGACTCAGCAAGCAGCACCTCTGGTACCCTACTTGCTGGAACCTTGGAGAAGCTTCCAGAGGAATGGGAGGGAGGTAAGGAGGGGCTGCCTTGAGTATTAATGAGGGCCCTAGCCAATCCCCAGCAAAATGGGCTGGCAAAGGGCATGCCACCTCTAGAAATACTTTTGGGTCAGGCCAGCAGGGGCAGTCGGATGGAGATGGAGTGCTGAGGGGGCTGTCAGAGGCCCTTGCAGGGCGCCCCCTAGTCAGGGGGGGCAGGGTGACCTCGAGCCTGGGGCTCGGGTGCTTGAGGGATCCTCTCTACAATGCACGGAGGAGTCTTGTCCTGGATGCACGGGAGCAGGACAGCATGAGAGAGTCAGCATATCCAGGAGATCTCCGGGAGAAGTCAGTCGGGTGTGCAGTCTGAGAGGACTGTGGGAATTAGCCATGTGAGCTAGTGAAAGAGACAGCTGGAGCCAGGAGGGTTGGCAGTGCCTGAAGAGGTGGTTCTGGGATCAGTAGCCACGGGGATGTAAGCTGGACACTGGACTTAGCTACACAAACAAAAGGGGCCCAAGCCGCTGCCTGTAAAGGGCTTTTGAAGGGCTTCAAAGTTTGAGCATTGCCTCTTTTGTCAGATTAACACCTTAATGACTGCCCGCCGTCGTTATACATCGGCTGTTTGAAGTGAAATATCGTTATGGCAGCACCTAGCTTCTTCAGCGGACGGCTTTCAGATAAAAGTGGTCTCAGCGGCGGATTCGCCACAAGATCACTATTATCGGTTACGGGAGAGGACAGTTGCTCCAGAGCTTAGTAAATGTGCAGAAGCTTTGCGGACTTTCACCATCCAATCATGTGCAAGCAAAAACGCTGTTTTTTTTTATTTTCCTTGCACGTGATTGGGTATTCTTTGCAAAGTGAATGTTTACCTCATTTACTAAGCTCTGGAACAACTCCACTTTGCAAAGTGCACAGTGTATTTGCCTTTAGTAAATCAACCCCATTGGATTGAAAAAGAGGATGCAGAATTGGGTCATGAGTTTATATTCTTCTCCTAAAGCCAGGGTTAAGATAAATGACATAATGTTCGAACCTTTTTCTATATGTAACGGAACACGGCAGGGTTGCCCATTATCGCCTATTATTTTCATCCTCACGCTGGAACCTTTTTTAAGAACGATAAGGGCTAACCCAGATATCAGGGGTATTCCATTAAAGGGAGAAGAACATAAACTTGCCGCCTATGCGGATGACCTCTTATTTTTCATAACGTCTCTAGCAATGTCCCTTCCTTCATTATTATCGGAGTTACGTATATATTGAGGTCTGTCCAACTTTAAGGTAAACTACAGTAAATCAGAACCGATGGGAGTGGAGATAAATACATCTCTGCAGCATCAGTTATCTACCTATTTTGCATTTAGATGGACAGACTCCCATATATGCTATCTAGGGACCAAAATACCAAACTAATTAAATAGAGTATTTGAACTCAACTTCGCCCCATTAGCACGACAGATTAAACTAGACCTACAGAGATGGGATAAGGAAGTCTTTACGTGGTTTGGCAGAATTAATATCATAAAAAATGAACGTAATGCCTAGATTGCTATATCTGTTACAGACCCTACCTATCAAGATCCCCCTAGAGTTACTGAGGGATCTGAGATTAAGGTTTGCAAGGTTTATATGGGTCAGAAAACCAGCAAGAGTTCGTAGACATTCTGACTCTACCGAAAGAAAAAAGAAGGGTGGGATTCCCTGACCCAGTCGGCTATCATGAGGCATTACACCTAACAAGGGTACTGGACTTGTGTGTATATCAAAAAGACAAGCCATGAATACATATGGAACAGGCAACGTCCGAGATACCCTTGGAGGGTCTAGTATGGCTCACGGACTTGGTTATACCACAGGTTCCATTGCGTTTTTAGCTGCGGACTTGCCGACCTGGGAAGTCTCGCCGCTGTTATCATGAGGGGGAACTCCACGCCAATTTTTTTAATAAAAAAAACGGCATTGGTTCCCCTCCAGGAGCATATCAGGCCCTTGGGTCTGGTATGGACTTTAACGGGAACCCCTACGCCAAAAAAAATGTCGTGGGGGTCCCCCCAAAGTCCATAGCAGACCCTTATCCGAGCACGCAACCTGGCAGGCCGCAGGAAAAGAGGGGGGACGAGAGAGCGGCCCCCCTTCCTCCTGAACTCTACCAGGCCGCATGCCCTCAACATGGGGGGTGGGTGCTTTGGGGCACTGCGGTCCCCCCACCCCACAGCACCCTGCCCCCATGTTGATGAGGACAGGGCCTCTTCTCGATAACCCTGGCCGTTGGTTGACGGGGTATGCGGGCGGGGGGCTTATCGGAATCCAGGAGCCCCCTTTAATAAGGGGGCCCCCAGATCCCGGCCCCCCACCCTATGTGAATGAGTATGGGGTACATCGTACCCCTACCCATTCACCTGGTGGAAAAAAATGGCAATAAAAACACTACACAGGTTTTTTAAGTAATTTATTAGTCAGCTCCGGGGGTCTTCTTCCGACTTTGGGGGTCTTCTTCCAACTTCGGGGGGTCTCTTCCGACTTCGGGGGTCTCCGGTGTCGTCTCCGCGCTCTCCGGTTCTTCTCTCGCTCTCCGGTTCTTTCTTTCTTCTGCCGGGCCTCCGCTATCTTCTTCCAGCTCTTTTGATAGCGGGGGCCCGGTCTTCTTCGTCGCCTTCTTCCCTCTTCTCTCCTGGAGATGTTGACTCGTCGCTGTCTCCGGCTGTAATGCCGTATGAGCGGAGCGCATTCACTTTTATAGGCATGGGCGTGGTCACCGGGTGATACCACCCAGTGACCCCGCCCCATATGACGTCACAGTCCCATCATTCCCCGGGACTGTCATGCCTGGTATGCTCTTGGAGGGGAGCCCATGCCGTTTTTTTTTATTTTTTATTTGGCGTGGAGTTCCCCCTCAAGATCCCTGTTCAGAACGCAACACATGTGCGAATCAGATGCGTGCCCATAGAACATAATGGGCCTGAATTCGCACCTGAGCCGCACCGCAATGCCTAGAGAACGCACACGTTTTTTTGGCAATGCGCAGTGCGAATGCATCGCACATATGTGAACCAGCCTCATTGGAATCAATGTATTTTATAATGTTATGTGAATTGGATGCGGTGTAAGCCGCAACTAATTCGCATAGGTGTGAACGGGGCCTAAGGAATAAACAATGATTAGGGGTATGAGGTGATGGTAGGGAGAGGTATGTTTTTTTTTTTTTTCCTCAGTTCTCTTTCTCTGTTCTTTTTCTGTTTCTGTCTTTTGCTTGAAACTCTGTTGTACTTTTTTCTCTTGCAAGGGGGATAACCAGGGCGGGGCCCAGGTCAATGAAAATATAACAAAGATAGAGGTGATATGGTACCATAGTAGATCAATATGAAAGTGTGCGTAAAACGGTAAGACAGTTAAACAAAAATTAAAAAAAATTGATTTTGTGTGAAATAGTAACCAATGTAAAGAAGTTGATATGCGTAAAATAACAGAACTGTTGTATAGATGTACTCTATTTAATTCTGTATTACTACCTTTGTGAAAAAATAAAGAATTTATAAAAAAAAAATAAAAAAAGCGTGAATAATAACAGAAAAATTATAGTATAACTCCTGATCATCCTTGGGATATCCAAAAATAGGGCAGAAAACTGAGACACCAAAAGATTGCGATTTCTAATCTTAATGATTAATCGTGTAGCTCTAATACTTCCTATCCCCAACATGTATAGTACTACCGTAGTACTATACATGTTGGGTATAGGAAGTATTAGAGCTGCACGATTAATCGTTAAGAATCGAAATCGCAATCTTTTTCCCTTCCCGATCTTCAAAACAGCATTTCACGATCTTTCTAACAAGTGCAGAGTTCTCAAAGCTGGAAAAACAAAATCCAGGCAGTATGTCAAGTTTTATTACAACACGCGAATAAGTAGAAACAAATTATCTTTTCGTTCTTTTATCAAAGGAAAGAACTCATGTAGATGAAGGAAGTTTAACCATTTAAAGACCAAACCTTTTCTGACATCTGTTGCTTACAAGTAAAAATCATTATTTTCTGCTAAAAAATTACTTGGAACACCCAAACATGATGTATTTGCGCAGCGTTTTTTCAAACGCAATTTTTTTAACCGCTTCCGGACCAGCCAACGCAGTTATACCGTGGCAGGCTGGCACCCCTGCGCAAGCCGTCGTAGCTGTACGTCAGCTCTTTAAGACGCCTCCGGCGTTCCCAATAAAAATTGCTGATCGCCGCCATTACTAGTATAAAAATGTATTAATTATTGATAAAAATGCCATAAATCTATCCCCTATTTTGTAGACGCTATAACTTTTGCGCAAACCAATCAATATACGCTTATTGCGATTTTCTTTACCAAAAATATGTAGAAGAATACATATCGGCCTAAACAGAGGAAAACATTTTTATTTATTTTTTTAAATTGGGAAATTTATTATAGCAAACAGTAAAAGATATTGTGTTTTTTTTTTCAAAATTGTCGCTTTTCTTTTGTTTATATTGCAAAAAATAAAAACTGCAGAGGTGATCAAGTACTACCAAAAGAAAGCTCTAATTGTGGGAAAAAAAGGACGTCAATTTTGTTTCGGTACAGCATTGTATGACCGGGCAATTGTCAGTTAAAGCCGTTTCGCAAAAAATAGCCTGGTCATTGAGCAGCCAAATCTTCCGGGGCTGAAGTGGTTTAAAAAAATCGTGATTTTCATTTTAGCCAGAGTCGTGCAGCTCTAGTTAGTATTCTGAAGAACAAATCCCTGTATGGCTTACGCTTTCAGATTGTTTGATCTAAGCCATCACAGCAATTTTCATTTCATAAAGTGTGCTGAGAACCAAGACCAGCAACAAGCTTGTAGCATCTGAACTTTTTTTATATCATCAACATATTAAAAAACAAACAAGAAGGAGTTCAAGGAGCTGCATAACTCCAGAGAGTGTAGTAATTGGATGCATTTTCAGACCTTTTTTTCAGACTGTGTGTGGTTGGATCAAGTTCCCTAATCCCTAAATTAATTTTAAGTGTGTGCATGTTTGTGTGCGGCCGAGAGGCAGAGAGAAGCGATAGGCAGGAACAGAAGGACACTGTTTCAACGAATAGCAAGTCCACAAAGAATGTTGAAATCAAGTTTCAGAGAGGACAATGTACCACAGAGAGAAAAACAGAAGCTGATAGGTATTAACGTATTGCATTCAACCTCGTTATTCTGCAAAAATGCATATGATTGGCTTTTAAAGAAAAAAAGATTTGTATGCAAATAACCAGTAATCACACAATTTGATGCCGGTAAATACTATTACTTTTTATACAAAAAATTATTATTTCATTGTTAAAGTGGACCTTCACGCTCTTTCTTCTTAATATAAATAGTTCCTTCTACCCTTGTTTGGAAAATCTGATTTTTTTTTAAATTAAAATTTATGTATTTATTAATTTTTACAAATGCCTTTTCTTTTTTTTTTAACAGCTGGATCTTCTTTGTTTCAGTCCTAGTGAATGATTAACAATTTTCTTACTGGCCACTTTTACTCCCTTCCTGCTGAGGGCAATTTTCAACTTTCAGCACTGTCACACTTTAGGCCCGTACACACGATCCAATTTTATAGCCATAATTGTCTAATGGACGTGTTGTGTCGGATAATTCGACCTTGTGTATGACAGACAATTGTTGGCTGAATTAACGACAACAAATGTTGGCTGTTCATGCTCACCAACTGTCTGGCAATAAATCTGTTACCTCAGATGATCCGATCGTGTGTACGCAAGTCCGTCCAACTAAAATCCAGAGTACAAACACGCATGCTCGGAACCAATACTAAAAATCAGACAACAATAGCAGAAGTTGCCCAAAGGGTGGCGGTAAAGAGCTGAAAAAAACACATGGTTTGGTAAAAGTTGGCTGAAAATGTTGTAACATGTGTATGCAGAACAAGTTCACGGCCAATGCCCTTCGGACCAAAATCCACGGAAAAGTCAGATCGTGTGTACGAGGCTTTTGAATGACAATTGCGTGGCCAATCCCCAGTCGACGTCCGTTGGTGACAAAACGCGTAGGGTGGAGCCTGCGACGGTGACGTCATTACGTTTTTCCTCTCAGGAGGTTGATGAGCAAAACAAACAGGAATCAGAAAGAAGCCTGTGGAGATGCCGCGATCTCCATCTTGAGACACATTGCTTTACCGCTTATGAATATTCTACATCTTGTAAGTGCAATTTATTTGGTTGATTAAATTCAGTTTTATTGAGTACTACACCATGGGAGCTTTTCTTGTTTATATCTTTCGAGTGTCACGGGTCTAGCAACAGTTCCAGACTTCAGTAAAGGTTTTTGGGGAGACCGAATTCCCTATACTCGGTGAGACTACTTTTAATGGTGGTCATGTAAAGCCTGTAAGGAGACTACTAAAGCCCTGTATACACGATCGGATTTCCTATGGTTTTTAAACCGATAGATTTTTCCATCGGAAAACCGATGAAGCTGACTTCCATCAGTCTTGCCTACACACCATCAGTCAAAAAACCGACCGTTCCAAACGCGGTGACGTAAAACACTCCGATGAGCTGAGAAAAATGAAGTTCAATGCTTCTGAGCATGCGTCGACTTGATTCTGAGCATGCTTGGGTTTTTTATCCAATGGAATTCCCCACAGACGATAGTAATTTGCTATCGGTTTTTTAACTGTCGGATAAATTTAAAACATGTTCTATTTTTAAACACCGATGGAAAAAAGACCGATGGGGCCATACACGATCGGTTTGTCCGATGAAAAAAGTCCATCGGACTGTTTTCATCGGTAAAACCGATCGTGTGTACAAGGCTTTACTCACTTGGGTGTGAAGCACATTGGATGAAGGATTCCTTTTCACAAATTTTCCTTTGTAATTTTGTTACCTGCACTCTGCACGGATATTTATTAGTTAACCCTTCATCTCACGGATTTGAATCATTTTGGGACTTTGCTTTAGTTTTCCGTTTTCATTTTTATTCACCATAATATTTGAAAATTGGGACTTTGCTTTTGTTTCTCCTTTTTTCATCTAAATATTTGAAAATGTATAATACATTTAGATTATTAGCGCTGCCTCCACTTTTTATATCAATTGCGTGGTCATGCCACACTGTACCCAAAAGATATTTCTATAATTATTTTCACACAAATAGAGCTTTCTTTTGGTGGTATTTAATCATGACTGGAGTTTTAAATTTTTGCTGAACAAAATAAAAAAGACAGAAAAGTTTGAAAAAAAATGTTTTTCATAGTTTGTTATAACATTTTGCAAACAGGTAATTAATTTTTCTCTTTCACTGATGTGAGGTTATGAGGCTGCACTTATAGGTTGCACTGATGGAGACTGATGAGGCGGCACTGATGAACGCAGATAGGTGGCACTGATGAGGCGGCACTGGTGGGCACTGAGGAAGCACTGATAGGTGGCACTAATGGGCAGCACTTAAGTGCACTGAGAGGTGGCACCTACAGGCAGCACTGATAGGTGGCACTGATGGGCAGCACTGAAGTGCACTGATAGGCAGCACTGATAGGTGGCACTGGTGGGCACTGATAGGCAGCACTGAAGTGCACTGAGAGGTGGCACTGATAGGTGACACTGATGAGGGGGCACTGATTCGCACTGATGGGAGACATTGATTGGCAGCACTGGTGGGTACTGAGGAGGCACTGATAAGCTCTGGTAGGCGGCACTGATGGGCACTTATAAGTGACATTGATTAGGAGGCACTGATTCACAATGATGGGAGACACTGATTGGCAGCACTGGTGGGCACTGTTGGGACTGCACTGACATTATCAGTGCTGATGTCCCTTTAACACAAGCTGGTTATTGGCTCTCTTCTCTACTCACGCTGTCAGCGTGAGGAAAGAAAAGCCGATAACTGGCTCGTGCTTACATCCTGTGATCAGTTGTCATTGGACACATCTGATCACGTGGTAAAGGGTCGCTGTGATTGGCCTTTACCCCAGTCTGTGAATAACTGAGTCTGAAGGACTCAGTGACCACAGACTGTACCGCTAAAGCAGCGCGATCATGGGAGGACGTCCATGTACGCCCTCCGGGCAAAGTAAGTCCACGCTGTAGTCATCTTTCTGCTATAGTGCGGGCAGGAAGTGGTTAAGCCCCAGATGCCCCCTATTCATATCAAGCATCCCAGGAGACTTCTGGGCAATCTACATCTCGCTGCATATGTAAGTTAAAAGTAATCTACATGACACTGTACATGCTCTGCAACACATCATCAGGGGGCCTGATGAAAGAACTGGGAAGAGACAGCCTGATGATGTAAGAAAAGAGGATGACAGTGGACCCAGCATACAGCAGCTAAGTGGTGGCTCACACCAGCCAATGCTGGGTTACTACATTGAATTAAAACTTTACTGTTGGTTGCAAAACTTGTAGACATGTAAAGTTATAAATCTTTGACGTGCATAGTAGGCACCTCCCGCTGCCTGCATGGTAAATCTGGTCCCCTGAAGAGTACTTGGACCCCCTAAAATACAAGTTTCTATAATGCTCTGTGACCCCTTAACCTTATGTGCTCTACTCTTGGTCTATCACTATGATGAACAGCCTCAATAACCAATAATAAAAAGCATGAGGTCAGAGGAGGTAGGGTAAGAGAAGTAGCCATGAACACTGGTGTGTAAATGCATTACCTATCAGCCCAGGTTTCCGAGCTTAGGTTTTCCTAGACTATTAAGAAAATTGACCAAGGATAGCATAGTGACTACCTAACACCTAACCTTAACATTGTTACCTAAATTAAACCTAAAACTTAAGTTGTTTTTTACTTTTTTTTTCTATTTTAGGTGGAGTAGGGATTAGTTAAAACCCCATCAAGTTTTTATGTTTTTGCCTTTTGTGTCGCATTGTGAAGACTTCCAGGCTCGTCAATAAAAGAGAAAATGAAAGGAAATCCTGTTAGATAGTTTTAACCAGAATTAGTGCCCCCATTGAAAGATTTCTCCTATATTCCTATTCTTATGACAGCTCAAAATTTTTAATTTTCGCACCAGATTCTGTCCCATTGACAATGGTCACCATAACAAATAAGAGACAGAATCCTCCTAGCTGGTACACAGACTGCAATAACAACCTGGCAGGGGTTCTAAGACCTCACCACACCACAAAACCAAAATAAAAACCTTTACATACACTTTAACTAAACCCTGACTAAACACTTAAGGGAAACCGGTCAAAAAACAAACATAGAAACTGCTATTGCTGACTTCCCTTTCTGAAAGTCTAGCTGCTCGACTGTTATTTTGATCTTTTGGCCTAATACTATGAAACACTGACCTGAAACCATGTGTCAGAAAGTATTAAAATTTGTGTGTCAGGTTGACAGCCAGGCAAATAGCATTTTACCTACTTGCCGACTAGCTGCCACAGTTGTTATGTGGCAGGTTGGCACGGCTGTGCGAATCTACGTCATTGTACGGCGGCTCTTTAAATCTATATAGCAGGCGCGCGCACCCGCATTGTGTCCCCTGAGTCGATGCGCGTGGCCAGCCGGTGCGATGTGCGCCGAGCACCCACGATCGCTCCTGACAGAGCCAGAACGGGGATCTGTGTGTGTGTAAACACACAAATCCTGGTTTTGTCAGGGGAGTAGAGCTCCTCCTCTAGTCAGTCACATACCCTCCTCACAGTTAGAAACACACCTAGGGAACACATTTAACCCCTTGATCGCCCCTAGTGTTAACCCCTTCCCTGTCAGTGACATTTATACAATAATCAGTGGCTATTTTTAGCTCTGATCGCTGTCAGAGCTAAATGTCAATGGTCCCAAAAAAGTGTCAAAAGTGTCCGATGTGCCCGCCACAATCCCGATAAAAATCGCAGATCGCCGCCATTACTAGTATAAAAAATAGTAATAAAAATGCCATAAATATATCCCCTATTTTGTAGATGCTATAACTTTTGCGCAAACCAATCAATATACTCTTATTGCGATTTTTTTTACCAAAAATATGTAGAAGAATACATATCGGTTTAAAGTGACGAAGACATTTTGTTTTGTTTTGTTTTTTTGGGATATTTATCATAGCAAAAAGTACAAAATATTGTGTTTTTTTCAAAATTGTCGCTCTTTTTTTGTTTATAGCGCAAAAAAAAAACAAAAACGCAAAGGTGATAAAATACCACCAAAGAAAGCACTATTTGTGGGGAGAGCAGGACATAAATTTTGTTTGGGTATGTTAACGTCTCACGACCACGCAATTGTCAGTTAAAGCGACGCAGTACCGTATCGCAAAATATGGCCCGGTCAAAAAGGGGGCAAATCCTTCCTGAAGTGGTTAAAAAGGAGATCAACAATGGCAGCCCCACATTTTTCTCTAAAGACAGTTTTAAATTAACTACAACTTTACCTTGTTACCTATTTTAACCCTAAAGCTGGCCATAGATGTATTAAAATACATCTGGTTCAGCAGGGATTAGCCAAAATTTTGATCCATTTGCAAGCCGTTGCTGTTTGGCCAAAGACAATAAATAGATTGACATCTGTTGAACAAGAATGTTGGAAAACATTTGTTGATCAGTGGCTGCAGCAGAGAGTCAGAAAACAATGTATGGGGTGTGGGGGCGGAGGAATCAGTTTTTTTATTGAATTAAGCCAGGTGGCTGAACTAAAAGAAAAAGGGAAGCACCGATACCATTTTTTTAAATTTTTTTACGAGTACGAGTACCGATACTTTTTTTCTTAGCACTCACCGATACCAATTACCGATACCTACTGCAACTGTTTTGTTTACACTTCAGCTGTTAGCAATGGTACAAAGAATGAAATAAATGTATTTTTAAAATTTTGGCACTTTTTTCAATGCAAAACATGTAAAAATATTAACGAACAAAGCAAACAAAAAATATGTTTTAATTATTAATAGTTTATAAAATAGAAACAATGTTTCTTTTTACCTTTCTGTTTCAGCGGCTGAGCAATGCTGTTGATAAACACTGCATGGCTGCTAGTTTTTTTGACAGCTCCAATTGGCGGGACTTGGTTTACACTTCAGCTGTCAACAGTCTAATTTTGAAAGACATGCAATAATCTACCAGTATTTGCTTGGCTGTTAAAGGAAAAGTTCACCTTCCCATAAAAAATAATAAATGCACATATTTTTGCAAAGAAAATTAGTGCATGTATTATTTTTTTCCTGCAAGAGCCTGGAAAGCATTGCATCGTAATCAGTGGTTCAGGGGTACAATCTCAGTCTTCTGCAGACAAGCCCTGTAGCTTTAAGCCCATACCTTCATATGGGCTGTCTATTTAAAAACTGCAGGGCTTGTAAACGAACTACAAAAGCGCTTATCAGCACCCTTGCAGTTCATTCAGAACTACAAGTCGTCTTCCGAGGTTGCTGATGGTAGTTGTAATTCATTCATGCACAGAAAACTTTGCATGAATGACACAGCTGTGTGGGTGGAGCCCCGCACAGACGCAGTCTTTTCAAAAAGTGACAGCAGGTGCTAGAGAAAATCCCCTGCCTGCTGTCACACTGAGGGGGGATCAGGAGAACTGACGGCAGGAGCTGGAACATGTTATATGTTACACCCTAAATATGGGTGGAATATGTAAAGGTGAACTTAGCCTTTAACCACTTCCCGTCCGGCCTATAGCAAAATGACAGCCGGGCGGTGGTTCAGTTATCCTGACTGGGCATCATATGACATCCAGCAGGATAACATACCGGCGCACGCCCACATGGGTGCGCAGGGCGGCGATCAGTGGTGCTGTGTGTCACTCTGACACACTGCATCTCCGATTGTAGTAAGGAGCCTCTGACAGAGGCTCCTTACCAAGTGATCAGCTGTGACCAATCACAGCTGATCACAGCGTAAACCAGGAAATGACGGTAAATGGCTTTCCCCGGTTCGCACTGACAGGGAGAGCCGATCGGCGGCTCTCCCTGTCAGAGGGGGGGCGTCTGTGCTGATAATCAGCACATTGATTATCAACACATCCCCATCAGATTTGCCACCAACAGTGCCCATCAGAAACGCCTGTCAGTGCCCACAACAGTCCCAGTGCCCACAACAGTGCCAATCAGTGCCCACAACACTGCCAATCAGTACCCATCACAGTGCCAATCAGTGCCCCTCTAAAACCTGTTAGTTCCCTTATCATCAGTGCTGCCCATCAGTGCCATCTATTAGTGTCCATCAGTGCCACCTGTCAGTGACAATCAGTGCCGCCTATCAGTGTCAATCAGTGCTGCCTAACAGTGCCCATCAGTTCCGCCTGTCGGTGCCTATCACTGCCACATATCAGTGCCCAGTGCTGCCTATCAGTGCTGCATATCAGTGCTGCCTATCGGTTCCCATCAGTGCTGCATATCAGTGCCGCCAATCGGTGCTCATCAATTCTACATATCAGTGCCTCCTCATCAGTGCCCATCAGTGCCACCTTATCAGTGCCGCCTCATCAGTGATCATCAGTGCCGCCTCATTAGTGCCCGTCAGTAAAGGAGAAAACTAAATTGTATAACAGAAACAAAGAAAAACCTTTTCTTTTTTTTTTTAATGTTGGTCTTTTATAGTTTGTTTAGCAAAAAATAAAAACCCCAGTGGTGATCAAATACAACCAAAAGAAAGCTCTATTTGTGGGAAGAAATTATAAAAATGTTGTTTGGGTACAGTGTTGCATGACTGCGCAATTGTCATTCAAAGTGCAACAGTGCTGAAAGCTGAAAATTGTCCTGGGCAGGAAGGGGGGAAGTGCCCAGTATTGAAGTGGTTAAAGGAAACCAGAGTACCTGGGGGAGCACATACATTGATACTGTGGTCAGAGCAGGAATAACTCCCAGGATCCAGGCTAAAAAGCTATTGTGTTCCCCCTTTATATAGATTTGATGGAAGTAACAGTACCATCAGCAAGACACTGTCACCATTTGGAATAGATGACACTTCTGATTTAATCTCTTTTTCATGCAATATTTCTTGGAAAGTGATGTTGTTGCTTTTTCTGCACTTACATAAACATTTGGGGCATAGGTTTGTCTTTAGCAGAGGCATACGCTTTTGTGGATCAAACCATTTTGGAGCACAGTGGGGACTTTATTGCTTATTTATGGACAGTAAAAACAGTTACATACACCTTACAGTGTGTTGCCGATCCTCGTCAAGTAACCACCCCCACCTTCCATCCGCCGTCAAGTTTTGCCATAATCACCTAATAAATATTTAAATAGGCCTATTGGCTGTAACTGGACGGGGAGACACGTCAACTGGTTGTCACGTAGACGCGCATAAGCCGTCGTGGAGCCTATGAATTTCAAGTCACTTAATTTCGCAGCCACAAGTTACCTTATACCTGCCAGGAGCTGTGTGCCAGGAAGCTACTGCAAGACCAGAGCTCACTTTGCTACACAAGTTTTCATTATGAATGCCTGCATTGCTTTGCTAATTAAGCCTAGGAGAGGCTTAACAAGCATGCTACAGTCTGGCTGCTGACAAACATAAGAATAAAACCTTGTTCAAATTAGTCATGTGGAGTGAGAAGCAGCAACTGTCTGACCAGTAGTTAAGAGAGGGGAAAAAAATTCAGTCCGTCTCTATAGTAAGGTTATTTTGGTACATAAGCCTCTTCTATGTGAGCTGCAGGAGGTCTCCAGTAAAATGAATTATAGTGGGCTGTATGTGATAATTAACCATGCATCAGCAAATATCTTGGAACAGGGGAGCCTCTGTCTTTGCTGTACTTTCACTAATAAAGACATGAATTTGTTCAACAAATGATCATTTAGGAGACGGAATGCTCTGGCCATTGGAAGAACTTTGCGCAATATAATATTGTAAATTGAACTCAGCATTTCCTTAGACAAACAGGCTGTTTAATAGGCTGGCAAAACACTGCCATCTTACTCAAACAGGAGAAAAACCACAGTTTTTTTAATGCTTTTGGAATACAAACACAATATTGTGGTATAAAATTGGCCTTGGGCAATTATTTACGTAAAAAAATAAAAATACGCACATATATATATATATATATATATATATATATATATATATATATACTTATATATATATATATATATATATATATATATATATTTATAAACTGTTTCATCTTATATGAAGAATTTCAAAAAAACTAGCTAGCGGTTCTAAGCAGCTGTGGGTTTTGGAGGCCAGGTGGTTAAGAAATTGTAAACAAATTAAGGGGCATGTCAGCTGTTCCTAAGGACCTGCTGAAAATCTGAAATAATAAAGATTAGTTGACCTTCTAAGTTCACTACACAAAACTTTTTTAGAAATTCAAGCTAGAAATAAAGGTACAGAAGAGGTGTAAGTTGCTACTAGTATTTGTGGGTAAAGGGAAAAACCAGTCAACCATCTAAGCCTACAGCGGATGTAGGATCTCGCATCAAGTGTAGAGCTTTTAAAGGACACTACCACTCGTTTTTCTTCGTTGAAAGCGGAGGTTCCGCCCAAATAAAAAAAAATAAAAAAGCCAGCAGCTACAAACACTGCAGCTGCTGACTTTTAAAATATGGACACTTACCTGTCCAGCGCGCCCACGATGTCGGCAGCCGAGGCCGAGCAATCGCTCGTCCCTCGGCTGCACCTGCCGCCATCCTCGGTGAGGGAATCAGGAAGTGAAGCGTTGTGGCTTCACTGCCCGCTTCCCTACTGCGCATGCGCGAGTAGCGCGGCGCGCCATCACTGGTTCCCCGCTCTCTCCTGGGAACAGTGTGTTTCCCAGAAGACAGCGGGGGTGCGGGTAGGGGCGTGACACCCGCACGAGTCTGTTCCCGGAAGTGGGTGCAAATACCTGTCTTAGACAGGTATCTGCACCCCCCTCCCCCCTGAAAGGTACCAAATGTGACAGGGTGGAACTCCGCTTTAAGGGCTTGTCTTGACCATTTTTATTTAAAAGAAGGTTCAGCAAACACACAAGTTTCCCTCGCAGGGGTATTCAGTATTTCAATCTTGCTTCAAAATAAACAACATTCAGCCCTTCTGGCTTGAACAGTGTCGTGATGCACTGGCTCCCACCTCTCTTCAAGGTGGAGCCCTCCTGACTCCTGGGCCAGACCTCCTGTCTGCCAGGGTGGAGCCCAGAATCCTAGTCACACAGTTTAAGAGATATTCAGAGTGCATGCAGCCAATGATATCATGATATGGCTTACATGCACGGGAGTGACGTCATCGCCTCAGCAGTGACATCATGCCGTAGGAGGGCTTCGTTTTAAGGTCAGTTTCTCATTAATTTTTTTTAACAAGCAATGGTAAACTGCTTTAGGCTGGGTTCACACTAGTGCGACACGACATCCGTCCTACTTTGGATCCGACTTTGCCCTGCGACATGAAGCCGACATATGTCCGACTTTCAATGAACGGGGATCCGACTTGGATCCCCGCCAATATCAGGCACTGTGTTTGGTATGAATCTTGAGGGGGAACTCCAGGCCAAATTTTTAATAAAAAAAAAACGGCGTGGGTTCCCCTCCAGAGGCATACCAGGCCCTTGGGTCTGGTCTGGATTTGAACGGGCGCCCCTACGCCGAAAAAACGGCGTGGGGGTCCCCCAAAAATCTAAACCAGACCCTTATCCGAGCACACAACCTGGCAGGCCGCAGGGGAAGAGGGGGGGACGAGAGCGGCCCCCCCTCCCTCCTGAACCATACCAGGCCGCATGCCCTCAACATGGGGGGTTTGGTGCTCTGGGGCAGGGGGGCGACCTGCGGCCCCCCCACCCCAGAGCACCCTGCCCCCATGTTGATGAGGACAGGGCCTCTTCCCGACAACCCTGGCCGTTGGTTGTCGGGGTCTGCGGGCGGGAGGCTTATCGGAATCCGGGAGCCCCCTTCAATAAGGGAGCCCCCAGATCCCGGCCCCCCCCACCCTATGTGAATGAGTATGGGGTACATCGTACCCCTACCCATTCACCTGGTGGAAAAAATTGCAATAAAAAAACACTACACAGGTTTTTAAAGTAATTTATTACACAGCTCCGGGGGTCTTCTTCCGACTTCCGGGGGTCTTCTTCTGACTCCGGCGCTCTTCTTCCGACTTCCGGGGGTCTTTTCCGACTTCGGGGGTCTCCGGTGTCGTCTCCGCGCTCTCCGGTTCTTTCTTCCGCCGGGCCTCCGCTAACTTCTTCTTAGCTCTCTTGCTAACAGAGGCCCGGTCTTCCCCGTTGTCTCGTCCGGCTCTCCGTTGTCCTTCTGCCGGCCCCTCCACTAACTTCTTTAGCTCTTTCGCTAGTGGAGGGGCTGGGCTTCCAGTCGTCGCCGTCTGCGTCTTCTTCCCTCTTCTCCTTCTCGATGTTGACGCGTCGCTTCCTCCCGCTGTAATACTGGCTCTCCGCTCCGCTCTGCATTAATATAGGCTTCTCATGACGTCACAGTCACATGTTCCGGGGCACATGGCCCCGGAGCATGTGACTGTGACGTCATGGGAACATGTGACTGTGACGTCATGAGAAGCCTATATTAATGCGGAGCGGAGAGCCAGTATTACAGCGGGAGGAAGCGACGCGTCAACATCGAGAAGGAGAAGAGGGAAGAAGACACCGACGGCAAGCCCGGCCCCTCCACTAGCGAAAGAGCTAAAGAAGTTAGTGGAGGGGTCGGCAGAAGGACAACGGAGAGCCGGACGAGACAACGGGAAGACCGGGCCTCTGTTAGCAAGAGAGCTAAAAAGAAGTTAGCGGAGGCCCGGCGGAAGAAAGAACCGGAGAGCGCGGAGACGACACCGGAGACCCCCGAAGTCGGAAAAGACCCCCGGAAGTTGGAAGAAGAGCGCCGGAGCTGTGTAATAAATTACTTTAAAAACCTGTGTAGTGTTTTTTTATTGCAATTTTTTTCCACCAGGTGAATGGGTAGGGGTACGATGTACCCCATACTCATTCACATAGGGTGGGGGGGCCGGGATCCGGGGGCCCCCTTATTGAAGGGGGCTCCCGGATTCCGATAAGCCCACCGCCCACAGACCCCGACAACCAACGGCCAGGGTTGTCGGGAAGAGGCCCTGTCCTCATCAACATGGGGGCAGGGTGCTCTGGGGTGGGGGGCCACAGGTCGCCCCCCTGCCCCAGAGCACCAAACCCCCCATGTTGAGGGCATGCAGCCTGGTACGGTTCAGGAGGGAGGGGGGGCCGCTCTCTTGTCCCCTCCTCTTCCCCTGCGGCCTGCCAGGTTGTGTGCTCGGATAAGGGTCTGGTTTGAATTTTGGGGGGACCCCCACGCCGTTTTTTCGGCGTAGGGGTTCCCCTTCAAATCCAGACCAGACCCAAGGGCCTGGTATGCTCCTGGAGGGGGAACCTACGCCGGTTTTTTATTTAAAATTTGGCCTGGAGTTCCCCCTCAAGAGCAGCACAGCACAAGTCGCATGCCAAAGTCGGACCATGCAAGACTGCGGTCCGACTTTGATCCGACTTCAATGATAGTCAATGGGCTGAAGTCGGATCAAAGTCGGACCAAAGTAGTACAGGGAGCATTCTCAAAGTCGGACCGACATGTGTCGGACCAGTTAGGACGGCTCCCATAGGGAAACATTGATTTTCACACGTCATGCGACATGAGCTTCCAATGTCGGAGCGTTTGTCGCCCCAGTGTGAACCAGGCCTTAAAGCCTAGCACACTAATTGGTCAGGTGTGCTGTGTGCTGGCTGTTCTCAAAGTCTGGACCCTGGCAGGGTACCACCCTGCTACATGGAGAATAAAGACACTTGATGAATGTTTGTGATGGCTTCCAAGTTGCACGGTAATCTAGGGAGAAAGCAGAAGTGACCCCAGATGACAAAGATGGCTTTAAAGTCAGAATACATTTTACCTTCATGGAAAAGATGGGCCCATGTGAGATTAAAGACATCCGTGGTCCCTGTAGGTCATACAGTGTTAAATGGGGAAAGCAAACTTTGCTACTTCCATGAAGGAAGGGCTCATCCCAAGGTGTGCAGGGACTTCTAGTGTCCTTAACTTTGTAAAAAGTGCCAAACTACCAAGACTTTCAAGATGTAGCACAGAGATTTAGCATACAGAGCTCCCATGTGTCACAAAAGCTTCTATGTTTTACTACTTGTAAAACTGTTCATGCAAACAAGAGGTTATCATTATCCAGAAAACAATAAAAATTATGGGGAAAAAAAATCAAAATAAATAAAACTGTTGTTGGTTTGCTAGGTTCAGTCAAAGTTACTTAGTGCAAAAGTAATCCGACCCATGTGCCACCTGGGCAGCAGAACTAAACCCATCAATTTAAAACAAAGCTAATCTCTGTGATAATAACCTCTCTTCCAATGATCTTCCATTTCTCCTCTGTGCCAGTACCCAGCTCCTCCCAAGTGCCCCCATAGCAAGCAGCTTTCTATGTCACGTACCTGACTAGAGGCTGAGGTGGCGAGAGGGCTTCCCTTGCGGCTAAGTGCAGAGTACGCCTGAAGGTGGTGACAGTGGGTGCTATGTTCAAAGATGTATGAATTTCCTGAAGGTGAAGCTACCTGATGAGTCCAGATGTGAGGACACCAAAGAGCACTGAAGTAGTCACAGCAGACGATTCTCTGGAGGTGCTTGCGAATCTTGACAGATGGGTAAAGCGGGAAGCAAGATCAGAAGCCAGGCCTGGCACATGATGTCAATCAGGAAAAAGGCATAAACAGGTCTGTGGAGAAAGCCGGGTTCGGAGCCAGGAGAGAAGCCAGAGCAGGTCAGGGGTAAGCCGAGTCGGTAACGTGTAATCAAGCAGGAGCACAAGGCACAGGAACACAGGATACAAGGCTGACGATAATCCAGCAATTTGTTAGAGGAGCTGATATCCTTATATAGGCCAGTGGATGCTGGTAATTAGCACGCTTTGCGTGCACCGACATGCATGAAGATTCGCCTTTGCGTGCCATTCGCTAATGTGCAAATTAGCATGGCCATACTGCATACTGAAAAATTTGCCAGGTCTTCTCAGGATTCTTCCCCTGACACAGGCTGTGTGTTTTTATTGACACACACAGAGCATGGCTCAGCTCTGCCCCTTGCTCCCTCCTCACAGGATTTAACTGACAACAGCGCCCATGGCTCCCGCTGCTACCTCGATGTTCAGTGTTCCTGTTCTCAGGCAGTATGCTGCAAAGTGTTTTGTGTTAGCTCACTATTCTCGAGTTTTTAATGGGAGAAAGGTAGATCCAAAACCGCCAGCGGGGACCCAGACGAGTAGGTAAATACAAAATATTTGTTATTTTCATCAAGAAAGTAGAACTTTACAATCACTTTACAGCGGAACTAAACCCTCCAATTCTATTCAGCCAAGGAAACTGCCATATTAGCTTCTGTTTGATCTGCAACTGCCATGGTGTGGCATATATGATCATATGATCAGTTATGACACCAGCCATTTGATGGTTTGACAGTTTGGTTGAGAGCACAAGCAATGTGATTATTAGCACTCCTGGCATGCCAGGAATGAAACCGTTTTTTTTTAAACCATTAAATTGATGGGTTTAAGTTCTGCTTTAACTGTTTCCCAAAAACAGATACATGTAAAGCGGTGTTCCGCCCCAAAAAACTAAATAAAAAACCAGCAGCTACACATACTGCATCTGCTGGCTTTTAATAAATGGACACTTACCTGTCCTGGAGTCCAGCGATGTCGGCACCGTAGCTGATGTTTCCATCAGCTGTCGGGTGCTACCGCCGCCATTGAGGGTAACGGTACCCGGCAGTGTAGCCTTTCGGCTTTACGCTGGGAACCCTACTGCGCATGCGCGAGGCCCGCTCCTCTCTCCTACTGGCCGGGCGGTATCCTGTCCCCTGCCAATTGTGACACCGGAGGGGGGAGGAATCCGATGAGTGGAAGTTCCACTTTTGGGTGGAACTCCGCTTTAAGGCATGCTTCTTGTGATAACGGTCACTGTTGCTAGTGTGCTTATGTTAGTTATGAACCAGACTTTCAAACCACCAAATGATTGGTGTCATAGCTAATCATATGTGCAGCATCATGGCAATTACAGATTGAAAAATATGGCACCACCCTAGTCTGTTAGCGGAGCTTCAGCAAAATGGCAGCTTCCAGAAAGAGGAAATAGGAGCAATGCTGGAAGCAATTTAAAACACAATAATTTTGGTAGCATAATTATTAATGTGGCATGTATGTTTCTTGCTAAAGAACATTATTTTTTATCACGTTCTTATGGGTCAAGTGCGGCTTTAAGTTTGGGAGTGTTAAAGTGATACTAAAGTCTTATTGTTTTTTGTTTAAAAATAAAAACATCTCATACTTACCTGCCCTGTGCAGTTGGTTTTGCACAGAGCAGCCCAGATCCTCCTTCTCTTGGGTCCCACACCAGCACTCCAGGTCCCACCCTCCTGCCCCCACAGCAAGCAGCTTGCTATGGCCGAGCCGCTGCTCTGTGTGTCCATTTAGACAAGGAGCTGTGGCTTGGCCCGCCCCCTCTCTCCCCTCATTGGCTCACTGACTTTGATTGACGGCAGTGGGAGCCAATAGTGCCCGCTGCTGTGTCTCAGCCAATCAGGAGGGAGAGTCCCCGGACTGCGAGGCTTTCGTGCAATATCACTGGATGGAGAGGGAGCTCAGGTAAATATTAGGGGGGGGGGGGTCTGATGCACACAGAAAGTTTTTTTCTTTTAATGCATAATGCATTAAGATTTAAAAAAAAAAAACTTCTGCCTTTAGAACCACTTTAAGTTATATTTTAAATTGCCTGTCATATATATGAACTGGCATACCTGCCACTAGTCACCTTAGTCAACGAACGGTGTTAGGAGGTGTAAGTGCTGTGGTAACACACATTCTTTATTCTTTAATGCACACACTGTTATATTATTTGTATACAATACTTATTTTGCAAAAAAACATTACATTCATGCCTGGTTCACACTGGGGCGACAAACGCTCCGACATTAGGAGCTCATGTCGCATGACGTGTGAAAATCAATGAATCCCTATGAGAGCCGTCTTAACTAGTCCGACACAAGTCGGTCCGACATTAAAAATGCTCCCTGTACTACTTCTGTCCGACTTTGATCCCACTTCAGCCTATTGACTATCATTGAAGTAGGATCAAAGTAGTATCCTGTTCATGGATGTCGGACCAATGTAGGACAGATGTCGGACCATTGTTGGACCGATGTCGGACCGATGTCAGACCAATGTAGGACAGATGTCGCAGAGCAAAGTAGGATGAAAGTCGTGTCGTATAGTGTGAACCCAGCCTTAGGCCTGGTTCACACTTGTCCGACAAACGCTCCGACATTAGGAGCTCATGTCGCATGACGTGTGAAAATCAATGAATCCCTATGAGAGCCGTCTTAACTGGTCCGACACATGTCGGTCCGACATTAAAAATGCTCCCTGTACTACTTCTGTCCGACTTTGATCCGACTTCAGCCCATTGAATATCATTAATGTCGGATCAAAGTAGGATCCTTGTCCTAACCATCCGACATTTGACATCCGACATGTGATTACGGCTGGGTTCACACTATACGACACGACTTTCATCCTACTTTGCTCTGCGACATCTGTCCGACATTGGTCCGACATTGGTCCGACATTGGTCCGACATTGGTCCGACATCCATCCGACATTCATGAACAGGATACTACTTTGATCCGACATTGTGCTAGTCTGACTTGTCCTTTGACCAATCAAAACAATCCCAGGGTGAGATAAATTCCTTTTACTGCTGCTGTAATCACAATGTCGGATGCCAAAGTCGTATGGTTAGGACAAGGATCCGACTTTGATCCGACTTCAATGATAGTCAATGGGCTGAAGTCGGATCAAAGTCGGACAGAAGTAGTACAGGGAGAATTTTTAATGTCGGACCGACATGTGTCGGACCAGTTAAGACGGCTCCCATAGGGAAACATTGATTTTCACACGTCATGCGACATGAGCTCCTAATGTCGGAGCGTTTGTCGCCCCAGTGTGAACCAGCACTTAAGCAGCAGTAAGTGCTGGTTCACACTGGGGCGACAAACGCTCCGACATTAGGAGCTCATGTCGCATGACGTGTGAAAATCAATGTTTCCCTATGGGAGCCGTCTTAACTGGTCCGACACATGTCGGTCCGACATTAAAAATTCTCCCTGTACTACTTCTGTCCGACTTTGATCCGACTTCAGCCCATTGACTATCATTGAAGTTGGATCAAAGTCGGATCCTTGTCCTAACCATACGACTTTGGCATCCGACATTGTGATTACAGCAGCAGTAAAAGGAATTTATCTCACCCTGGGATTGTTTTGATTGGTCAAAGGACAAGTGAGTGCTGGTTCACACTGGGGCGACAAACGCTCCGACATTAGGAGCTCATGTCGCATGACGTGTGAAAATCAATGTTTCCCTATGGGAGCCGTCTTAACTGGTCCGACACATGTCGGTCCGACATTAAAAATTCTCCCTGTACTACTTCTGTCCGACTTTGATCCTACTTCAGCCCATTGACTATCATTGAAGTCGGATCAAAGTCGGATCCTTGTCCTAACCATACGACTTTGGCATCCGACATTGTGATTACAGCAGCAGTAAAAGGAATTTATCTCACCCTGGGATTGTTTTGATTGGTCAAAGGACAAGTCAGACTAGCACAATGTCGGATCAAAGTAGTATCCTGTTCATGAATGTCGGATGGATGTCGGACCAATGTCGGACCAATGTCGGACCAATGTCGGACCAATGTAGGACAGATGTCGCAGAGCAAAGTAGGATGAAAGTCGTGTCGTATAGTGTGAACCCAGCTAGCACAATGTCGGATCAAAGTAGTATCCTGTTCATGAATGTCGGATGGATGTCGGACCAATGTCGTACCAATGTCGGACCGATGTCGGACCAATGTAGGACAGATGTCGCAGAGCAAAGTAGGATGAAAGTCGTGTCGTATAGTGTGAACCCAGCCTAAGGCCTGGTTCACACTGGGGCGACAAACGCTCCGACATTGGGAGCTCATGTCGCATGACGTGTGAAAATCAATGTTTCCCTATGGGAGCCGTCTTAACTGGTCCGACACATGTCGGTCCGACTTTGAAAATGCTCCCTGTACTACTTCGGTCCGACTTTGATCCGACTTCAGCCCATTGACTATCATTGAAGTCGGATCAAAGTCGGACCGCAGTCTTGCATGGTCCGACTTTGGCATGCGACTTGTGCTGTGCTGCTCTTGAGGGGGAACTCCAGGCCAAATTTTAAATAAAAAACCGGCGTAGATTCCCCCTCCAGGAGCATACCAGGCCCTTGGGGTCTGGTCTGGATTTGCAGGGGCACCCCTACGCCGAAAAACGGCGTGGGGGTCCCCCCAAGGTCCAAAGCAGACCCTTATCCGAGCACGCAACCTGGCAGGCCGCAGGGGAAGAGGGGGGACGAGAGAGCGGTCCCCCCTCCCTCCTGAACCGTACCAGGCCACATGCCCTCAACATGGGGGGTTTGGTGCTCTGGGGCAGGGGGGCGACCTGCGGCCCCCCCACCCCAGAGCACCCTGCCCCCATGTTGATGAGGACAGGGCCTCTTCCCGACAACCCTGGCCATTGGTTGTCGGGGTCTGCGGGCGGGGGGCTTATCGGAATCCGGAAGCCCCCTTCAATAAGGGAGCCCCCAGATCCCGGCCCCCACCCTATGTGAATGAGTATGGGGTACATCGTACCCCTACCCATTCACCTGGAGGAAAAAAATGTCAATAAAAAAAACTACACGGGTTTTTAAAGTAATTTATTACACAGCTCCGGGGGTCTTCTACCGACTCCGGCGCTCTTCTTCCGACTTCCGGGGGTCTTTTCCGACTTCGGGGGTCTCAGGTGTCGTCTCCGCGCTCTCCGGTTCTTTCTTCCGCCGGGCCTCCGCTAACTTCTTTTTAGCTCTCTTGCTAACAGAGGCCCGGTCTTCCCGTTGTCTCGTCCGGCTCTCCGTTGTCCTTCTGCCGGCCCCTCCGCTAACTTCTTTTTAGCTCTTTCGCTAGTGGAGGGGCGCGGTCTTCCCGTCGCTGTCGCCGTCGGCTTCTTCTTCCCTCTTCTCCTCCTCGATGTTGACGCGTCGCTTCTTCCCGCTGTAATACTGGCTCTCCGCTCCGCTCCGCATTAATATAGGCTTCTCATGACGTCACAGTCACATGTTCCGGGGCACATGGCCCCGGAGCATGTGACTGTGACGTCATGGGAACATGTGACTGTGACGTCATGAGAAGCCTATATTAATGCGGAGCGGAGCGGAGAGCCAGTATTACAGCGGGAAGAAGCGACGCGTCAACATCGAGAAGGAGAAGAGGGAAGAAGAAGCCGACGGCGACGGGAAGACCGACCCCTCCACTAGCGAAAGAGCTACCAAGAAGTTAGTGGAGGGGCCGGCAGAAGGACAACGGAGAGCCGGACGAGACAACGGGAAGACCGGGCCTCCGTTAGCAAGAGAGCTAAAAAGAAGTTAGCGGAGGCCCGGCGGAAGAAAGAACCGGAGAGCGGGAGACGACACCGGAGACCCCCGAAGTCGGAAAAGACCCCCGGAAGTCGGAAGAAGAGCGCCGGAGTCGGAAGAAGACCCCCGGAGCTGTGTAATAAATTACTTTAAAAACCTGCGTAGTGTTTTTTTATTGCAATTTTTTTCCACCAGGTGAATGGGTAGGGGTACGATGTACCCCATACTCATTCACATAGGGTGGGGGGGCCGGTATCTGGGGGCCCCCTTATTGAAGGGGGCTCCCGGATTCCGATAAGCCCCCCGCCCGCAGACCCCGACAACCAACGGCCAGGGTTGTCGGGAAGAGGCCCTGTCCTCATCAACATGGGGGCAGGGTGCTCTGGGGTGGGGGGGCCGCAGGTCGCCCCCCTGCCCCAGAGCACCAAACCCCCCCCATGTTGAGGGCATGCGGCCTGGTACGGCTCAGGAGGGAGGGGTGGCCGCTCTCTCGTCCCCCCCTCTTCCCCTGCGGCCTGCCAGGTTGTGTGCTCGGATAAGGGTCTGGTTTGGACCTTGGGGGGACCCCCACGCCGCTTTTTCGGCGTAGGGGCGCCCGTTCAAATCTAGACCAGACCCAAGGGCCTGGTATGCCTCTGGAGGGGAACCCACGCCGTCTTTTTTAATTTAAAATTTGGCCTGGAGTTCCCCTTCAAGTTTCATACCAAACACAGTGCCTGATATTGGCGGGGATCCAAGTCGGATCCCCGTTCATTGCAAGTCGGACATATGTCGGCTTCATGTCGCAGGGCAAAGTCGGATCCAAAGTAGGACAGATGTCGTGTCGCACTAGTGTGAACCCGGCCTAAAAGGAATTTATCTCACCCTGGGATTGTTTTGATTGGTCAAAGGACAAGTCAGACTAGCACAATGTCGGATCAAAGTAGTATTCTGTTCATGAATGTCGGACCAATGTCGGACCAATGTCGCAGAGCAAAGTAGGATGAAAGTCGTGTCGTATAGTGTGAACCCAGCCTTAGGCTGCTTTAATGCTTCAGAGAGCGCAGCACATGCTTGCCTATCTAGCACTGAACAATGACATATCATTACAAATTATCCAAAGAAACAGGGTTAATAAAAACATTAACATGTGTTGGTTAGATCAAACTGAAATAAAATAATAAAAGCTTGTACATTCCTTTTAATGAATGTTTCAGAACTAACCATTCATGCAAAATTTACAGTATTTATGTAGGTCAGTAGCAAACAAGAGCAAGGTAGAAGGAATTCAGAATAAAGAAGCATTGAATGATAGAGGTATAAAGCACAAAAGGCACTGGACCATTTAATAACCTTTCTCCCATTGAACACTTGAGAATGGAGAGCTAACACAAAACACTTTACAGGCTCATAGTCTTTTTAATGTTCTCACTTCTTATATAAAAAAGAAGCAATCTTCATGCAAAAGCAAATACATATTTTGACAGTATGTTATTATGGCGACAGTTCAGCTGACAGTAGTTGAAAGAACAGCAACGGCTCAAAATATACATGTAAATCATATAAAAAAAAATTTATTGGATGTCATGGGTTTTTTACATTATCTGATTATCTGTTTAGGAGATTGGATCTGTCTTTATTGTTGAATAAAAATAATAAATAATAATAATAAATTTAGATGTGCAGCAGACTTTGCCACAATGGTGTGGTAGTTACAGCGTTAAAACAAGTATATCGCCTTCTCACTGCCTGTCAAAAGCCACTGAAAAGCAATCTTCCCACTGCGATGCAACTGTGTGTATTACATGCAGTTGTGGCATGCCTACATTCACTTGAATGAGTTGTTTGGCAGCTGTACTTCCCACCTCCAAACATGAGCACCGTGGTCATGGTCAATGTGTACACACCCATCCATCTGCCTATGCAGCTTAAGAGGGGTAATAAAAAAGATGGCTCAACCTCCTGTTTTTACCACCCTTCAACCAGTTAAGTTAGCTTAATGTAACCGCTTTAGGCCCAGCGCCATTTTAAACAGACTGGTGGTTTTCTATACCAGCCGAAGGGGGGTGTTTCCATTTGTAAAGATCACTGTTGGCTTTAATGTGGAAGTGTCACGAGTGTCTCTGAAGCCGCCAATCACTTCCAAAACAGGCGCAACGTGCCTCCCCCCCATGTATACCAGACTCCACTTTCCCATCTGCAGTCATGGTGAGTGTCACTGAAAAGGGCAGCGGCAGCCCTATGACCACCTGTTTATAGACCCGCCCCCAGAAAATGGACCAGAGGCGATGTGTATTACATCACTTCCTGGTCCAGCGTTGATTAGTGCTGGTGAAGCAACTGATGGAACACAATCCGTGTTCCATCAGCTTCAGTGGAGTACAGAGGTGACATCCAAAGTCTAACAGATATCTCATAAAGAGTACCTGTCACCTGTAAACTATCACATAGGGGGCAATTGATCGCCTATGTCACAGGTGTCAAACTGGCGGCCCTCCAGCTGTTGTGGAACTACAAGTCCCATGATGCAATGCAAGGCTGACAGTCACAAGCATGACTCCCACAGGCAGAGGCAGGATGGGACTTGTAGTTCCGCAACAGCTGGAGGGCCACCAGTTTGACACCCATGCAATATGTGATAGCAATAAAAGGTATGAACAAAAAAATTAAAAAAACTTAAAGAGATACACATCTGCCACTACCTCCACATCTTCTCGTGCTGAGTCTTCACAGAAACCGGAGGATCACTGGAACTGGAGGAAATGCCCAGGCCCCACTCAATTTCCAATGATCCGTCAGGGCATCTGTCCCCAAAGGCCTAGAGATACTTACTTCTCAAAGAATACTTCTCAAGCTTGTTTTTGCCTGGGATGGCAAACAGATCCACTTCTGGGCTGACTCCCAAGAACAGAATCCACCTGAAAACATTCACATGGAGAGATCATTCGTTGTTGACCAATTGGACTCTGGAAAAAAAGTCCACTATAATATTCTGGACTCCGGGGACATAAGCTGCTGAGATGTCAAGTACATTCATCTGATTCCAAGACATAATTGACTCCAATTTCTGTAATAGAGAAAAGGCCGCAAGTCCCCCCTTGTCTCTTTATGTAAGAGACCACTGCAGCTTTTTCTAGCCTAAGAGCACCGACGTTCCCTTCATCAGATGGTGAAAGGCCTGTAGGGTGGAGAAGGCTGCCTGTAGCTCCAGAATGTTCAACACAATCTTGTGAGAGTAAAAGCCTCACCTGCCTTGAGTTATCCCTGACAAGCAGTAAGCCCCCCAGCCTGTATTACTGGCATCGGACGTGATTCTGATCCAGGAAATGGGGGCAATGGAATGGCAATTGAGTAGGTTTCTCCATTGTAGCCACCAGGAGACTCTGTCATGACTGAGGCTATGTAGATGACCTGAATTCTGCTTCCTGGCTCCCACTGCTGGAGAAAACCATTCCATATGCGCCGCATCCTCTAGGGCGCCCACTTGACCATCGGATCCCTAGACCTTATAGTGCCTTTAAATTTTAGACACTGAGAGGTTCGCAGGTGGGAAGAAGAAATGGCCAGGAGTATTCTGTTCCACATCACTGGGATCCAGAGGACAAGCAATGGTGCTCTTGGTTTTATCTAACTGAGCCCTGAGGTACTGAGACTGAATGGGCTCCAGGTGGCTCTTTTCCAGATCAGCAGCCGAATTCGAGGGGCATTAAAAAAGACCTGAGCTCTGTGCTCCAGCAGCTGCCCCTTGTCTCGGAACGGTAGGAGAAGGTCACCCAAGGAACGATGCAGGCGTATGCCCCTTGTTCTGATAAAGACTATAACAACCAATAAGAGTCTGAAAAACACGCAAGGAGTGTTGAAAGCCGAATGGTAGACAAGTGAGCTGGAGATGGTCTAGACCTAAATTGGACCGAAGGAACTTGCGGAAGTCTTCTACAATTGGCACATGAAAGTAATAATCTTTAGGTCTATGGAAATGAGGCAGACATCTGGCTGGACAACCAATAAATCGGGAAAAATGTCTCCATCTTGAACTTTTTTGATGAAAATTGTTTTAGGTGCGTGAGGTCTACAACCAGCCTCTACAAACCTTTCTTCTTCATGACCATAAAGAGGGGCGAGTGCATGCACTGAAATCTCTCACATTCTGGAACTGGCACAGCAACACTTTGTGACACCAGTGACTTTACGAAATTTGAGTATATGCTTCTTTTCCTCTGAGTGACAAGCCCCCCACAACCACCACCCAGGGTTGTGGGGAAGAGGCCCTTGTCCCCATCAATATGGGGACAAGGTGCTTTGGGGCGGGGGGGGAGAGCCCCCTCTGCCCCAAAGCACCTTGTCCCCATGTTGATGGGGGGAGCTTGCTCATCCCCCCTTTCCTGGCCTGCAAGGCTGCATGCCCAGATATGGGTCTGGTATGGATTTTTGGGGAAACCCCAACCTGTTTTTTCTTTTTAATTTGGCGTGGGGTTCCCCTTAAAATCCATACCAGACCCAAAGGGCTTGGTATGGACTGGGGGGGGGGGTGTCTCTACGCTGTTCTTTAGCAGAATTTTTCATTGCTGGCACTCTTTTGTTTATATTTCAGCTCTTAGCGGGGAAGACGCTGACAGCTGATGAGGACAACAGCGACTGGCTTCCCAGCCCGCTCTTTAACAACCAGCTATTCTTCACACAGAATTCTAATCGGTCAAACGTTTTTCGACCGATCTGAATTCTAAGAGCCCATTCACACAGGGACGAATTTGGATCCGACTTCAAGTCGCCTCAAATCGCGCTGCATGAGAAAATCAATGTAAGTGAATGGAGCCGCCTTAATGCACACTACTGCAGTCGCTCCGACTTCAAAAAAGGTTCCTGTACTACTTCAATCCGACTTATAGGCGACTTGTAGACAACATGTACCCATTGATTTCAATGGAAGTCGCCTCCAAGTCGGGTCCCCTGTTCTAACTGAAGCAACTTTACAGGAAATAAAAATAGTTTTCTCTGCAAACCCCTCCCTCACCCCTCCCTCCCACAGAGCTTATTACTCTTTGATTGGCCACTGGCAAAGTCCCCTGTCCTGGAGGTGACTTCAGTCGTGTTGTAAGTCGCCCCAAGACGTGCTGAAGTCGCCCCAAGTCGCACTGTGATTCAAACTCAAGTCATGTCCAAGTTGCCTCCCAAAGTCGCGCTGAAAGTCGTGTTGCCCCTGTGTGAATGGGGTCTAATTGTCTCTGAAAATTTGGAGTTCAAATTCGAAAATAAATTAAACTAAATTAAACAAAACAAATTCTGCAACAAATCAACCAAAATAAATTAGTAACATAACTAATCTATCCGAAACAATTTTTCCATTCTGCACATGTCTAGTTTACAACCACTTTGATCAGGAACATTTTTATTGAGAAGAGCATCCTTTAGTGTTTCCCCTTTTTGAGTTACAGAAAAAAAAGAACAATTACAAAGCTAATCAAAAACTAAACTAGAAGCTTAGCGGTTAGTATTTCTACTTTTCAGAACTGAGGTCCACATTTCAAATCCCAGTTAGGACACTACCTGCGAGGAGTCTGCATGTTCTCCCTGTGACCGCATGGGCTGGAGAGCTGTACAGTAATGAGTGTCTACGGGCAACAGTGAAGCATGGTGGATGTTCCTTGAAAGCTTGGGGCTGCATTTCTGCAAATGTAGTTGAAGATTTGGTCAGAATCAATGGTGTCCTCAATGCTGAGAAATACAGGCAGATATTTATCCATTATGCCATACCATCAGGCAGACATGTGATTGGCTCCAAATTTACTCTGCAGCAGGGCACCAACCCCAAACATACAGCCAATGTAATTTAGAACTATCTTCAGCATAAAGAAGAACAAGGAGTCCTGAAAGTGATGGTTTGTCCCCCCCCAGAACCCTGATCTCAACATCATTGAGTCTGTCAGGGATGACATTAAGAGAGACAGAAAGATTTGAGGTAGCCTACATCCACAGAAGATCTGTGGTTAGTTCTCCAAAATGTTTGGAACAACCTACATGCCGAGTTCCTTCAAAAACTGTGTGCAAGTGTACTTAGAAGAATTGATGCGAGGGCAGTCACACTAAATATTGATTTAATTTGGACTTCTCTTCTGTTCATTTACTTTCCATATTGTTAATTGATAAAAAATTAACTGTTAACTCTTCTATTTCTGAAAGCATTCTTCATTTATAGCATTTTTTCACATCTGCCTAAAACTTTTGCACAGTACTGTATATTTAAAATGTAAAAATACTCTAGTTCTTTAACTGAACTAAAAGTTGGGTTCTGAGAAGGAGCCTGTTCCACCTGCCAAACTACATTCCAAATTTTCTTTTCTCAAGTACACTTGTACCTGTCAAACCCAAAAGCGAACAAGACACAACACATGTTTACACTTTTAAGCCAGAAAACCATAATTTAAAGCTGATTATCAGTGCAGTATTACAAGGTGTCCTGGTATGCTTATTAGATGTTACAGAAGGCTGCAGAACTACAGAATTACAGCAGAGCCCACAATTGCCTCTCTGTTTGGTTAGAAGGTTGGCTATGTAGACAAGGCCTTTTTGAGGCATGGTTATATCTGACTGTCCTTGTTTTTGACCTGCCATGGAAAACACTAAAATATCAACGTGTCAGGGAAGAACGTGCCGTCTTGGGATTCAGAATAATAAGGATGAGCTGCAGCTTCAACAGTTGAGCTCATCATGGAGGTGCAATCTCAGATGTTACATCATACAGATGGGCAGATGCAATACAAGGTATTAGGGGCGAGCAGACAAGATAGGACAGAATTGATCTTGGTCACCTCAGTCTTCATTTGAAGTTTGATTAGTGAATTGGTTTTTCAGTCTTTGTCCCAAAAGGCATAGATCACCTTTACCAAAAAAGTGCTTATGCAGGTAAGGGGCGTCCGTAGATTAAAAAAAAACTGTGCAGCTTTGAGCAAGTTGGGTTATGCCTTTACTATAGGTGTAGGCCATTTACGTACCTCCTGAAGCCTGACTGAATAACACACAACAATGGCATCATCCCATCCTGCCTTGTTACTAGAACAGTGCTAGGAGACTCCCAGCTGTTACTGTTCACCTCCACTACCACAGAAGCAAGCTCCTTCTCTGATTCATATCCCCTCATATGTGCTTTCTCTCCCCTAACACAGTAAAGCTCAGCGTTTGAGAGCTTGCTCCTGTGACGTCGGAGGTGTAAAATAGCAGCTGGGAATCTCCTAGCAACATTCCAACAAGGCAGGATGGCATGACCCAAAGGTGTTCTATCCAGTTGAGGTCAGGACTCTGTGCAGACCAGTCAAGTTCCTCCACCCCAAACTCGCACATCCATGTCTTTATGGATCTTGCTTTGTGCACTGGTCCAGATCATTTGGTGGAAAGGGGAAAATGGTGTGGGGTGGTTTTTCAGGGCTTGGGCTTGGGGGTTTCAGGGGTTCCAGTGAAGGGAACTCTTAAGGCATCAGCATCCTGAGACATTTTGGACAATTAAATTCTCCCAACTTTGTGGGAATAGTTTGGGGATGGCCCCTTCCTGTTACAATAAAAACATGACTGCGCACCAGGGCACAAAGTAAGGTCCATAAAGACATGGATGAGCGAGTTTGGTGTGGAGGAACTAGACTGGCCTGTACAGAGTTTTGACCTCAACCCGATAGAACACATTTGGGATGAATTAGAGCAGAGGCTTCTCTTCCAACATCAGTGCCTGACCTCACAAATGCGCTTCTGGAAGAATGGTCAAACATTCCCAAAGACACTCCTAAACCTTGTGGAAAGCCTTCCCAGAAGAGTTGAAGCTGTTATAGCTGCAAAGGGTGGGCCAACTCAATATTGAACCCTACGGACTAAGACTGGGACGCCATTAAAGTTCATGTGTGTGTAAACGCAGGTCTCCCAATGATTTTGACAATATAGTGTATCTCTGTGAGTTTTTCAGTCAGGCCCTGGGAAGTAGGTAAATGGTCTACACCTATAGTAAAGGCATTTTTCAACTTTGGCAAATGGCATTTATCTACAGATGGACCTTACCTGCATAGCCATTTTTTTGGCCAAGGTGAACAATGCCTTCAAAACAACCACTTTAGATGTGGTGCTTACAGTGGCACTGATGGGCTGCACTGGTTGGCACTGATGAGGTGGCACTGATAGGCTGCACTGGTGGGCACTGATAGGCTGCACTGGTGGACACTCATGGGCTGCACTGGTGGGTACTGATAGGCTGCACTGGTGGGCACTGATGGGCTGCACTGGTTGGCACTGATGAGGTGGCACTGGACACTGATAGGCTGCACTAGTGGGCACTGTTTGGCACTGATGAGGTGGCACTGATGGACACTGATAGGCTGCACCCCACCTCTCTACCCTAAACAATAAACTCCTCCCCACCTCTCCACCCTAAACAATAACCTCCTCCCCACCCTTAACAATAACCACCTCCCCGCCTCTCCACCCTAAACAATAACCTTCTCCCGGCCTCTCCACCCTAAACAATAACCTCCTCCCCACCTCTCCACCCTAGATTTTATGAGATGAAGTGAAAAAAAACATATATCGCTCATAGGCTGCCCCGATTTCTAAATATCGGCATCGGCCAGAGAAAAACCCATATCGGTCGACCACTACTCTGCACACAGGCATGTGAAAAGCCAGTAGAAAAATGCTGTTTAACAACCAGTAGCTCATACATAATTTAATTCCCTGTCTATGGGCATCTAATCAATAACATCATGGGAAAGTTCCCTGCAGTAACTGTCAGAGTGCTGGGAGGTTGAGAAATGTGGAGGCAGGAGCCTATGGTCCCTTTGTTGCAATTCTAGCACCAATGGAGGCCCACAGCGCGTGCATTTTGGTAACGCACCAAAAGAAGCATTATTAAAACTATGTCTAAATGGTTTCTAATCCATTCAACTGCTTTTGCAACAGAAAGCTTGTTGAAATAGTAAATTGCTTGTATGTACAGACAGAATTAATGTGATTGCAAAGCCTCTTTTTTTTTTTATTAAAATAAAAAACATGTTAAAATCACCTGCACTTTGCAATGGTATTACACAGAGCAGTCCCTTACCCTCTCTTCTGGAGTCCCCCGCCAGGGCTCTCTGCCCCTTCTTCTTACCAGTGCCCCCATAGCAAGCCATGTCCATATACACATACAGCGTGGCTTAGACTCCCTTCTCATAGGATCTGACTGACAGCCTATGGTTCCCACTGCTGCTGTGTGAGACCCAGAAGTGTCAGATCAAGGTATGTGATCTGGCACAGAGCGACTGCCCTGCCGCAGTATATCTGCAGTGGGCAGTCAGGAAGAGGTTAAATGCTTGACTTTAAAAAATAAAATAAAAATGTTTTACTTACCTGCTCTGTGTGGTGGCTTTCCACAGAGCAGCCCAGGTCCTCCTCTTCTCTGGTTCCCCGCTGGTGCTCCTGGCTCCTCCTCCTTGACCAGTGCAACTAATAGCAAGCCAATTGCTATGGGGGCACTGGTGCATGCTCACTCCCCAGCCCTACTCTATAGGTCCATAAGACACATAGAGCCCTGGCTTGGCCCCGCCCCCTCTCTTTATACATATATTATTTAGTGTTACATAGTATATCGGGTATCAAGTCAAGATTTCTATTTATAGCCAATTATTAGTGCTTCAGCCTCCTATTGTGGTCTCCCTTAGCTTCTGGTGTGTGGACATTTTATTAACCACTATAGAGCTCCCTCTTTTTTTAGATTGTGCTGCGTTTAATGATATGATCCACCATCCTTGCGCAATCACCCGACATGCAGTGAGGCGCCGCCCTGGGAGTGACGTGGACGTTCCATGGCTCGCGCAGCATGACGGCGGGCGCACCTGTGACGTGCCAGAACGTACAGTAGATGCGGCACGTAGGGGGACACGCAACGATCGCCATTTAAAGCCTGGGGGCCACACGTGGAGGCAAGTTCGCAATCCCCTGAGCCTCTGAAGCAGCCGGCGGAGACCGGCGAAACCAGTTAGGCTATCTCATTGTCCACCTTGCCCTTGTGACCAAAGGACACGTCTCTATTGCTTTTGGCTTAGCAGGTCCTGCCGGGTACTTGTGCCGATGACACTGATGCTTCGAAGGACACGATAAGTATCATTCACCACACATTTTTTTGAAACTGCATATTTGTTTGGGACTACTGTATATACCTTGGATTACAAATGGTCCATGAGGGACCAGGATCGGTAGCTTGCACGCAAGTTTTGTTTATTTTATTCTATCGTGATCTTCAGCACAGTGCGAGGGAGGTGATTTAAGGATATGGTTCCATTATAGCCTTCACATTTACATGGCAATCTATGACATACACATTGTGAACGCAACCCTGATCAATATACCTCCTATGGACCACGGTTTTTCATGTAATGCTTTTTCAGCTACCTCCTAGCATTTCATTGGATAACACCAAGGTCCAGTGTTGTTTGTGGGCTTTCTTCCCAGGATTCCAGGTTTTTACCAGTCTGGGACTAATGCTATATTCCCTTGCAGGAATGCAGCCAGGCACTGACCTTTGCATATGTTTATACATTTATATCCCTCTGCATTGGCATCAGTTGTTCTACTATTGTGTTTTATGCACTAATATTCTTATATACAGGTATACATGCATGGTAATTAGATGTGGGCATGTATGGTGGACATGGAGTTTTATTTGAACGTGTGTCACGATTGAATGTTTTTTGATTTTAACATTGGCTTTTCTATGCTTTTGATAGAATAAACTTTTTGTAAATTCAATATGTACAGTGGGCTGTGTTTATAGGCACGTGTTTGGTGTTGGTTGTTTATTTTGAGTTTTCTAATGGTCTTCTTGTGGGTGGCCTTGGTCTAAAAAACAAAACAAAACACAAAAAACAATATTTGCTTAGTCATATAATCATGCACTGTCAGTCTGAACATAAAAATGTATTATTTTACACTATTGTACGTCTGTATACACTACTGATGATGTAACAAATGTGCTTTAAACAGCAATAGTACCTTGTGTGTCTAGCTACAGCTGCAATTTTATTTTAAGGTTTTTGCTTAATTTAAAGTGACACTGATATGCATTAATATGTTTTAGAGTTTATAGAAGCAGTCTAAGAGCCTCATTCACTATTCAAATCAAACAACATACTCCCTTGGATGCACAAGCGGTTTGAACATACTGTATATTGGTGTAAATTCTACCAACTTTTCAGAAATGCTTAGAGAATTTTAAAGAAAATGCTGTTACATGATTTAACCACTTCAGCCCCGGAAGATTTGGCTGCTCAATGACCAGGCCATTTTTTGCGATTCGGCACTGCGTCGCTTTAACTGACAATTGTGTGGTCATGCAATGTTGTACCCAAACAAAATTGACGTCCTTTTTCTTCCCACAAATAGAGCTTTCTTTTGGTGGTATTTGATCACCTCTGCGGTTTTTATTTTGTGCGCTATAAACAAAAGAAGCAACAATTTTGAAAAAAACACAAGATCTTTTACTTTTTGCTATAATAAATATCCCAATTTTTTTTTCAAAAAAAAATATTTTTTTCCTCAGTTTAGGCCGCTATGTATTCTTCTACATATTTTTGGTTAAAAAAATCGCAATAAGCGTATACTGATTGGTTTGCGCAAAAGTTATATCGTCTACAAAATAGGAGATAGATTTATGGCATTTTTATTTTTATATTTTTACTAGTAATGGTGGCGATCTGCGATTTTTATCGGGACTGCGATATTATGGCGGACACATCGGACACTTTTGACCCATTTTTGGGACCATTGACATCTATAGAGCAATCAGTGCTATAAAAATTGCACTGATTACTGTATAAATGTCACTGGCAGGGAAGGGGTTAACACTAGGGGAAGATCAACGGGTTAAATGTGTTACCTATGTGTGTTCTAACTGTAGGGGGGATGGGACTGTCTAGGAGGAGAGATAGATTGGTGTTCATACTTAGTATAAACACACGATCTGTCTCTACTCCCCTCAAAGAACAGGGATCTGTGTTTACACACACAGATCCCGGTTCTCGCTCTGTCACGAGCGATCTTGGTTACCCGGCGGCCATCGTGCCCGCCGGGCCCCTAGTGGCCAAAAGGAAAAGTGATGTAAGACAACGTCAATTTGCCCAGCCGAGCCAACCTGCAGCAGTAAAACTGCGGCGGCAGGTCGGCAAGTGGTTAATTACAGTTAAAGGAACTTGTCTTTTACAAACTTAGCAGACATTAGATCATCAGCTTTAAAACAGGTCTGAACTTAAATGTTAAAGCTGAACTCTAGGCAAATATAGAAGGCAAAAACGAATACAGCTTTGTTATCATTAGGGATGAGCTTCGAGTTCGAGTCAAACTCATGTTCTCTCTCTCGTCCCCCCCCCCTCTTTTCCTGCGGCCTGCCAGGTTGCATGCTCGGATAAAGGGTCTGGTATGGATTTTTGGGTGGAACTTCACGCCATTTTTTTTTTTATTTGGCGTGGAGTTCCCCTTAAAATCCATACCAGACCTGAAGGGTCTGGTATGGATATTTGGGGGGAACCCCACGTCATTTTTTTTTAAATTTGATGCAGGGTTCCCCTTAATATCCATACTAGACCTGAAGGGCCTGGTAGTTGAATTCGGGGGGACCCCCACCCATTTATTTTTATCAATGACTTTTCTCTGTATTTCCGGGAGCCGACAATTCATTATAGCCGCGAGTGCTTTTAAATTACTTTTTTTTCTTCAGAAATTACAATTTGCGCAGGGACAGTTCTAAGCACGGGAAACAAGCGCTACTTTACAGGCATACTATACACCCCCCCCCCCCCCAGGTATGAAATTTAAAGGAATATTTCACTTTTATTGTTTGACTTTAAGCATTATTAAAATCACTGCTCCCGAAAAAACGTCAGTTTTTAAAACTTTCTTTTGCATGGATACATGTCCCCTGGTGCAGGACCCGGGTCCCCAAACACTTTTTATGATAATAACTTGCATATAAGCCTTTAAAATTAGCACTTTAGATTTTTCATGTTCGAGTCCCATAGACTTTAACGGTGTTCGGATGTTCAAACAAATTTATTGCCTCTTCGCAAGTTTTGGTGCGAACCGAACTGGGGGGGGTGTTCGGCTCATCCCTAGTTATCATTAATGCATCATTTACATGTGTATTTTTTTAATACAAGCAGTGCAATAACTTTTTATTTTACTAGTTTTAACATCGCCCAAGAGGGGAGATTTCCAGGAGAAGTGGCGGGTCCCTAGTCTTTCCCTACTTGTCTGGATACTCTCCCTGCCGCCATTAATGTCCCTGACAGAAGGGTGACACGTCCTTACACTACCCTCACAGTAAAATGCGCGCTAAACTCAGGAGCCAGGGTCTTAAATACTAAGTCAGATGGGCTGTCAGTATCCAACCAAATTGCTACCCCAGTGACCCAGGAAACCACAAAGGGACCATGTTCCCCTTGACTTCCTCTCCCTCTGCACTTTCACTGCAGTTGAGTGCCATTTGTAGTGGAGAAAATAGACTGCACCTGCCTACAAGCCTCTAACTTTTTATGGCATTACTTCACTTTGCTCAACAGGAGATGGAAATTCAGGTCATTAAAGACTTTACGGCTCTTGGGCTCTCCCCTCTATTCATGAAGAATGAATGTCCTCCTTTTTCCGTCGCCCCCTTCGTTTTTTCCCTCTCTCTATTTCCTACCTGTTTCCTTTCCATGATTTAATGTTCTCATGTGTATTACTGTAGGTGTTTAGACTTAGTATTCGGACTTAGGTCTCCCCTAGGCCCATGTACCTTACTGTTACGGTTGCCCTCTGTATTTTGGATATTAAAGTGGTTGTAAAGGCTCAAGGATTTTTACCTTCATACATTCTAAGCATGAAGGTAAAAAACCTTTTCTATGAGGCAGCCCCCCCCTCCCCAATACTTACCTGAGGCCCATCGATCCAGCTGAGACAGCAGTGAGAACCATTGGCTCCTGATGCTGTCAATCACCGCCGGTGAGCCAATGAGGAGAGGGGCGGAGCCAAGCCGCGACTGTGTGTGTGAATGATACCGTATATACTCGAGTATAAGCCGAGATTTTCAGCCCTTTTTTTGGGGGCTAAAAGTCCCCTCCTCGGCTTATACTCGAGTCAGCGAAATTTTTTACATTGAAAATAGTACCTGTAAAGACGTTGCGGCTGCGGCGTCCATCGTTCGAATTTCGCGGTCTCTTCCTGGTCCCTTCCGTGATAGGCGATTCTCATCAGACACTCTCCGCCTATCACGATCATTCTCTCATCCTCAGTTTCCCAGCAGACGTCTGTGATTGGCGGAACTCCCAACACAGTGTCTGCTGGGAAACTGAGGATGAGCGAATGATCGTGATAGGCGGAGAGTGTCTGATGAGAATCGCCTATCACGGAAGGAACAGGAAGAGACCGCGGAATTCAAACGATGGACGTTGCAGCCGCAACTTCTTTACAGGTACTATTTACAATGTAAAATAGCGAGCTAGGGAACAGTGAGGATAGGAGAACAGTGAGGATAGGAGAACAGTGAGGATAGGAACAGTAAGGATGACCCTCGGCTTATACTCGAGTCAGTAAGTTTTCCCAGTTTTTTGAGGCAACATTAGGTACCTCGGCTTATACTCGAGTCGGCTTATACTCGAGTATATACAGTACTCAATATTCCCATCGCACACGTTCCTAGATAAGCGCTCAAAAGTTTGGGTGCTGCAGCAACAACCAGCTGGAAAACTGGTTCAGAAAGTCACAAAGTAAATATTTGTCAGCACGCCATGGATCGAAGTAGTGTTCAAACGGATTGTTTATTGTATGATCACATCACAAGAACAGTGCAACGTTTCGGAGTCACGCAGGACCCCTTCGTCAGACATGTGATAAATGTGGGATAATAGTGTAAAGTATTTGAATTACCGTCAACCAATCAAAAAATAGAAAAATACAAAAGATCCAGCCCCCTTTGACAGGTGTGACTCCACATGTCCCGCCAAAAGCTTAGTAAGTTAAAGTAAATGTTACAGTCTTATGTGGAAACAAAAGTTGCCAGATATCATATTGATATATTTACCAACCTGTGTGTAATGTTTATGCAGACATGGCAGTGTGCATCCCCAGTGACAGTCAAAGCAGACTTGATGATAAGGCACATCGGTATACAGCGCTCAATCTGTATACAGATCGGTGGTTGCTTACCAGCATGTCGGATCCAATCAAAACAGCGGTTGCCAGCCTGGGGACGCTGCCGAGCTGGGGCCGCCGATGTCATGGAAACGTATGATGTCAGGACACCCCGCCCATCTAGGCAAATTGCGTTAAATCGAGATCAAGGGGAGTGAAGGAAACAGTGAGTGTGAAAAGGCGCGAGTGAATAGAGAGAAACAGTCGCCGGAGCAGGAGTACATACAAGGAAATGAGACAAAAGAAAAAACTAGGGGAAGAGAAAGTCAGGACCAAGGAGTATGGAGCAATGGAGGGCACAGAAATGTGAAAATAAAGATTATTATTATTTAGGTACTTATACTGTATATAGTGCCGTCAATTTACGCAGCGCTTTACATATACATTGTACATTCACATCGGTCCCTACCCTCAAGGAGCTTACAATCTAAGGTCCCTAACTCACATTCATATACTAGGGCCAAATTTAGACAGAAGCCAATTAACCTATCAGCATGTCTTTGGAGGGTGGGAGGAAACCGGAGTACCCGGAGGAAACCCGCGCAAACTCTAGGCAGGTAGTGTCGTGGTTGGGATTTGAACCAGTGACCCTTTTTACTGCTAGGTGAGAGTGCTACCCACTACACCAAAGAAAAAATATATAATAAAGAAAAATAAAGAAAAAATATAATAAAGAAGAAAAAAATAATAATAAAAAATAATAAAAAAATAATAATAATAATACGAATAAAAATGTATTAAATTAGATGAAAATAAAAATTATTAACCGATAAATGAAAAAGGGAAATGAATAAGATGAAGAAATAGAGAAGAAAAAACTGGAGGGAAGTAGGTGTAAAAAACAAAAGTAGTACCTTTTCAATTTTTCACTGTATATATATTTTTTCTCCCCCGTTTTACATTACCGTTCCTTTTCTTTTCCTACTCATCTTTATTTATTTACACTTTTATGTGCCCTCCATTACTCCTTGGTCCTGACTTTCTCTTCCACATGTTTTTTCTTCTTTGTCTCCTTCCTTTGGACGTTACTTCCATCCACGGGGTGCTGTCAAATCTTTACTATGTGTGTGTGAATGGACACGCAGAGCAGTAGCTCAAAAGCAAGCCTGATTGGGTGCCCCTACAGCAAGCTACTTGCTGTGGGGGCACTCAGCAGGAGGGAGGGGCCAGGAGTGCCAGTGGGGATGCAAGAAGGCCACTTCGCCCTGGCCAGATCATTAGCCCCTAGTATTTGAGGTCTCTCTTACTGGGTTGACCCACCCTACCTATCACTGGCACATTAACGAATCTCTACTGACCAACCATGATACCTGTGTTTTCAGACTGAGACGGATGTTCAAGCTTATTTCATCGATAATGTGGGCTCAGTCGCGTCCCCAGTTTTTTTATGGGAGGCCCACAAGGCTATAGTTAGAGGCCACTTGATTCAGATCACCTCCTCCAGGAGACAAACTAGGGAACAGAAGGTTCGGGAACTGTCCTTCCTCCTGAAAGCCATGGATACAACTTGGAAGACTCATCCAACTGTGGCTAACAGGAAGATCAGAGATCAGAGACCGAGTTGGACCTCGTTGCCACTGAAAAAGCCTTGCGTTGGACAAAGCATAAATTTGATACTAGCACTTAAAAACCTGGATCCATGCTGGCCAAAAGACTCAATTTCACAGGTCATAGGTATAAGCCAGTTAGGTTTCATATGCGTGTTGAATTTAACACTCCTTTTTAAACACACACCCTTGAATCAATTCTCAACATCACAGGATCACCATCTACACATTTCATCACGTTCTTTTCAGTCTCATATTCATTTTTATTTTAATTTTTCATCCTTATTTTCATTCTTATTTTTATTTTATTTTTATTTTCACACATTATTATTATTATTCATTCATTTTTTTCAGCATCATTTGTTTCTTTCACACATACTTTGTCCTTCACATACACTTCTATATTTCCACTCTTATTTTCACTCACACTTTTTCACTTTTTTATTAACAGTTTTTTCTTTTTTCTAGTTTTTTCTTTTCACATTCGTTTCCACTTAGCCAGCATTCACACTTGCACATTATTACCAATTAACACCACTTAATTATCCTTTAATGGATGTCCAATGTTCACTGGCTATTATGGATCATGTGATGTTTGCACCATTTGTATTTATTTGAAGTATATTTTCATTATGTGTTAGCCATGACTAAGCACTAGACCCTAGTGTGAAACGCGTCGGCTGTACCCCTTTGTTTTTGCTGTGACTTGCAGTGCTTCATGTATTTTACTTAATAAAGGCAACCTCAATGGTTTTTGGAGTGCGGCTGTCCATACATCCTACCTTCCTTTTCGCATCTACAGCATTGCCAGCACCCGTGGTTCCTGGGAAGACACTGTTTGCTCACCTGCACTTACCTAGAGCGGTGATCTCTCTTTTCTTCAGCTTTTCATTCTGGCGCTGGAACCTTTGGATGCGGCAATCAGGGACAATGAGGATATCACAAGAGTTTTCTATGCCGGAATAGAATATAAAGCAAATTTCTTTGCTGATGATGCCCTCCTGGTCCTGACTAATCCGCTTTTGGCTAGTTCAGGGCCCCAGATCAACCCTTTCAAGACGACGGCGTTGAATATTACCCTCTCCACTGAACGCGTGGAACGTCTGCAAACACATTTCCTGTATCGCTGGGTGCCCCATTCCATTGCTTATTTAGGAATTAAGTTGACTGTGACCTACTCCTCTCTGTTATCCACCAACTATTATCCCGTCCTGTGCACCCTGATTTCTCCTATGCACTGCTGCCAATTTCCCTCCCTTCCCTACATAGGAAGCATTCAAGCTGTGAAGATACCGGTTTTACCAAAGATTCTATACTACTTCCGCAAGCTTCCAGTAAAGGTTACGCCCTTTTTTCTCCGCCTATTACAAAGTCAGAAAATCTGTTTTATTTGGGCCCACAAGCATCCCAGAGTTCCTAAATCCACTCTTTACATTCACAGACTACAGGGGGTGTTGGGAGTTCCCAATATTTCCAGATATAACTTTGCAGCTCAAATCGCTCCACTATCCATGCGGTATCAGATGTACCACTCTGGGTGCTCCTAGAAATGCCTAACTGTGCCCCGACCACACTTCAGGCTTTGCTATGGGCTTCCACCAAAACTATGCTCACCTTCTCTGAACTCCTTGATGTTGCATAGTTTATGGGTATGGACTCGATCCTATATTCGGGCAGCCTGATGTCCCCATTTTTGTCACTCTTACCCATTACCTATAATCCCCTATAATCTTGGTGGACCTCACTCGGCTTTACGCAGGTACATCACTTTTTTTCATCTCGCTCTTTTCCAACCTCTTTTCCATGAAGCCCCACTGAAGGAATATTTTCATTTCCTCCAACTGAAGCATTATATCTCTGCTCTCTGTGGAACATCCACCTATCCATTCCGCAAGGCTCACTTTGAGCACACATGCCAACACACCCTGGGTTCTCATTTCAGCTATTTATGCCTCCCGTCTTCAGCAACCCACACCTACATGTCTCTTTGGGAGCGGGACCTCCAGACTTCCATAGATCTTGTAGACTGGAGTAGGGCTTGGGCAACGATTGCTAAATGTTCTTTCAACACAAACACGCTTAAGGCTACGTATAAGGTACTTCTGAGATGTAATTGGGTCCCCGTCTGGGTTGCCTATGCCTACCCAGAGTGTAGTGATAGCTGCTTTCGAAATTGTGGTCAATGGGGGGGACGTGTTGTACACGTGGTGGTCCTGCCCGAGATTTGTATAGTTTGATCTAGGGTATTTGGCCTACTTCAAACTCTATTCAATGTGACTGTGCACATGGATGCCCAGTTGGCCCTTCTGCGTTGTCCCATACCTGACCTGTATGCTTACCGCCTATCTCTTTATCTCAGCTAAACGGACTATAGCCCAGGCCTGCAAGACCTCAAGGGAAGCCTTCCAGGGGGTGAGGGCACAGATGACTTCTCAGATGCTTAATGAGTAGATGTTCAGTATTTTGAATGACTCCCACTCTAAATTTCTAAAGGTTTGGGAACTGTGGATTTCCTACGCGTTCCGCATGCTTCTCCTGTCTTGTTTGGGCCGTCTATGACTACCACCTGCGGTGTTTCTAAGTCTGAGAAGCTCTTTCCTTTTTTTTTCTCTCTTCTTCCTGATCACCATTTCTTCTGCTTGCTTTCTTCTTTCCCCCCTGGTTTATTCCTACCCATGTCTTTGGGTGCCAATAATCCTACCAGGAGCTTGCTCGCTCGGGTAGGTCCTTGCTGAGATGCCGGCAACCCTGCCCTAGGGTCATGATTTTCCCTATTGTTAGATATCAGTCGCCATCCCTGTGACCCAGTGTTGCCTAATATTAGCTACCATGTATATAATTCTTTCTAGATCTTATGGTTTTTATTTCATGTCTGGCCCCTGCTTGGGCATTTATGCGCTTATTTCTGCTCTTGTTTAAACACAATAAAAATATTGTAACAGAAAAAAAAAAAAAAAAGCTTCCATTAACATCTGAGTTGGTAACCAATTTCAAATGCATGGGCTGCCTTACCAGTATGCACATAAAAACATGTGCAATAACATGCCACAACACAGTGGACCTTTGATGTATTTTACATGCAATGAGTTTCCTTTTATCTCCTGCACAACAATGCTTAGGCTGTGAGAGGGAGCATGAACAGCCAATGGCTATCTAATGCAGTTAACCGGATTGTCTGTCTAACATATCTGAGTGGGGAAAGGTATGCCCGTTGTTACAGTGTATTATATATATTTTGTAACAGAAGCCATAGGGGAAATGAAAGAGAATCTCCTCAACAGGGACAGAGGAAGCAATATTACCTTGACAGAGGTTCTGACCCTTCCGCACCCCCTTGCACATTTACTGACAGGGAACATTATAACAGAAAATAAAGTGGAGTGATGGCTGCTCATGAGAAGTCCATCTGTAAGCTCTACTGCTATACTTCTCAGTATTTTAGGTGCTCCCACTGACCTTGTGGTGCTTATTTAAAGCAGAACTACACCCACCTAAGCTTTCCAGCCAAGCAAAGCTACATAGTTACATAGTTAGTCGGGTTCATAAAAGACACAAGTCTATCCAGTTCAACCATAAAAAAATAAAATAATAATATCATACAATCCCATATACCTAAATCTATACCCACAGTTGATCCATCTTACCCTCTCTTTGAATTGCAACTGTCATGATGCTGCACATGTGATCAGTTATGACATCAGCCATTTGATGGTTTGACAGTTTGGTTGAGAGCCGGTTCACACCAGGGCGGCGCGACACGGCACGACTTGTGGGGGCAACCTCGGCGGCGCGATCTCAAGATGACTTGAGACGCCCGCCGAGGCGATTTGCATAAGACTTCTGTATAGAAGTCAATGCAGGTCGCCTTGGGTCGCCCCCAAAAGTAGTACAGGAACCTTTTTCTAAGTCGGAGCGACCTGAGTCGCTCTTACTTAGAACGGTTCCATTGAAAAGCATGGGACGCTACTCGTCAGGCGACCGAGTCGCCTGACGAGTCACCCTGGTGTGAACCGGCTCTGAGAGTATAAGCAACTGTCATGCCTCGTAAACACGACCGTTTTTCCCGGCAGGAAAACTGTCATGACAGTTTTTCGCCAGGAAAAATGGCCGTGTGTATGCGAATCGCGGCGAGAAAATAGAGAATCGCGGCAGTCTTTTTCCGGCAGATCCCTATGGGAAAGACTGCGGTGGAGCATACACACGGCCGGGATTCCCGGCCAAAGCTCTTACCGCAGTTTTCCCGACGGGAAAACCTCTGGTGTGTACACGGGGAAAGTTACTGGGCAGATTCTCGGTTTTCCCCCCGGGATTCCCAGCGGACTTTTTACCGCCGGGAATCCCGATCGTGTGTACTAGGTATGACAGTTAGCCTTCCCAACATGCAGAGAATATAACTGTTTTTTGAAACTGTTAAATCCATGGGTTTAGTTCCGCTTTAATTTGAATAAACTGAGCTGTAATTCCAAAAACCAAGGGATTTCCCCTGTAATGGCTAAACCAGGTATATAAACTACTGTATAGCTTCCATACTAACATAAAAAGGGAATCTTGAAGTGGAACTTAAGCCAGAAAATTAAGTCCTGCTAGATCACTTCAGGTTGACCCTTTTTGCTGTTATAGCAATGTAAAACTTTAAACATACGTCTCTATATTGTTTAATCACTTGGTTACTGGGCACTTAAACCCCCCTCCTGCCCAGACCAATTTTCAGCTTTCGGTGCTGTCACTCTGTCACTTTGAACGACAATTGCGTAGTACCACAAATTAAACTATCATTTTTTCCCCCACAAATAGAGCTTTCTTTTGGTGGTATTTGATCACCTCTGCTGTTTTTAATTTTGTAATTTTTTTTAAAAAAAGACCGACATTTAAAAAAAAAACAACGTGTAGCGCTACCCCCAGTTAAGAGAGCCACTGAGTTTTGTTTCGGGCCCTGTATACAGCACCACCAACCCCCGGCAATTTACTCAACCCACACTGGCACAGTTAGTCTAGGGAATGTTACCTCGTAACGGTCTATACCTGATTATACACAATCTGGCAGTATTGATAGAGAACTACTATCTGCAAGAATAACACTGATACCAAGGTAATAAAAATATAACTGGATTTACTTTGGTATAAAGGTTCAAGGTTAAACACATCACATAGCATACATGCAGAGCCCTGCAGCGATAAACATATTCATCAGTGATAGTGCAGAGTGGTCACCCGCCACGTGCAACTATCTTCTTTCCTTATGCGCAATATGGCGCAGCAAACAAAGATTTAACCCCCCTGGTCAGGCCTGACTCAGAATAAACTCAGTCCCTTAGGAGAACAATTCTTCGCATGCAACTTGAATGGTGGTGCACTTTCAGGAAACAATATTTGTAATCCAATAGTAGTAAATGAACAAGGTGGGCCAAGGCAGTCACTAGGCCCAACAAAGTAAAGGTTAATGAAGTGAGCAAGTGCTCGCTCACCACTCCGGACGCGATCCCAGTCCGGGCTTCCACCACTGTGTATCCACACACAGTGTCTCCAACGGCCAGGTCCCCGGTCCAGCGGATGTCAGCAAACTCGAGCAGTAACAGGTGCCACCCAGGCTCTGCAGTGGGGTGGAAGGCTCTTTGGTCGGTATGCAAGGCCCAGGCTTCAGGCCTTACAGCAGCGGATCCGCACAGGGAGTCCTATTGCTTGCAGCGCGATGTCCAAAGAGGCCAAGCTTAGCCTCACCCTCTTCTTATATAGCCCCACCTACGAGTCTCTGCGGCGGCCTAATGCACCCTGGGTGCCGAACGGGGTTCTGGGTAACGTAGTCCAGGGGCCTTAAAGGAGACCCTGTTACACACTCCCCCCACTTAAACTCTTTGGTCCCCAAAGATAAATGTTAACACATACTACGCACAACATTTGACAAAGCTGCGTATGATGTCGGCAGAGGAAGTTCCCACCAAAAACGAGGGGGTAGACTTCCTTGCCCACAGGTCACACTGTCATTCGTGGCCTCCCTAGCTGTGCCAGCGGGTGAGTTGGGGTTGCCCCCCACTAAATAAACAGTGGAGGGATCAGGGTCTTTCACACTCCTCCTGGCAGTGACCACAATGTCTTCCGAGCTCTTCCCCATCTGTGGGTAAGTCAATTTTAGGGGAGGCCTTATGGCCCTTCTCATCCTCCGTTCTCTTGGGATTTCTGGTTCTGATAATACAGGTTCCTCTTCTGGAACCGACTTGGGAGTTTCCACTGGTTCTGGGACACTCGACTCAGGAGCAGGGAGATACATAAAATCTCTTGGATCCTCCTCTAAGTGTAAGTCACAGGCATCTTCCCAAGGATCCGACAAAGGACTGGACGGGATGAACTCAGTAGCTTCTGCATTCAGTGTACTATCTATGGTGTCTTCAGTAGGTGGAAGATCTATAGCAGAAGTTTCTGGGACCTGGGAAGGCCATAGCCAATCAAGTTCTTCTCTCTCATCCTCACTTAATTCAGAGACATCTGATTCTTCAATCTGAGGAGTCTGGGACCGAGTGCTTGGCTTGGGAGTATCCAGGATGGAAGCTGACTCAGGCGGATCCCTCGCAGGGGGTATCCGAACTGCTTCGGCAAGGGGGAGTAAATGGTTTCGATGCCAAGTCTTTAAGGGCCCCACCTTTCCTTCTGGCTTTAGTCTGTAAGCAGGTAAGCCCGGCAGTTTCTTGCAAATAACGTAGGGTTCAGGTCTCCATCTGTCTGCAAGCTTGTGCTTTCCAGGGACCCCCAAGTTCCGTAGCAGCACTCTGTCCCCAGGTTGTAGATCCCGAATACGGACTTTCAAATCAAAGTCTTTCTTGTTGCGGGCTCCCCTTTGATCCGAGGTTGCTTGTGCCTGCTTGTAGGCCAATTTTAAACTGTGTCTGAGCCTATCTACATATCCCTTGTGTGAAGTGGCCGAGCAATGGTCTATGGAGGTCCCAAAGGCCAGATCTACCAGTAGTCTTGCTTCTCTTCCAAACATAAGTCGATAGGGTGAGTACCCTGTAGCGTCACTTGTGGTACTGTTGTATGCATGCACAATTGCTGCTATAGGTTTGCTCCAATGCTGCTTCTTTTCACTACTCAAAGTCTCCAGCATGTTGAGCAGGGTTCGGTTGAACCTCTCCGGCTGAGCATCACCTTGTGGATGGTAGGGGGTGGTTCGGGTCTTCTTGATCCCTAAGGAATCTAGGAGCTTCTGAATCAATTATTTTTCCATGAGTACTTTAGCTACAGTGGAAGCCTTCTGGTCTTTGGTTGGAAAATCCTGGGCATACCGGGTGAAATGGTCGGTTATCACCAGAACATTTCCTAGTCCACTCAGGTCGGGTTCGAGGCAGAGAAAATCAATGCATACCAAATCCAGTGGGCTTTGACTTTGCAGATGGCCCATTGGGGCAGCTTGGTGGGGTAAAGTCTTCATCTGGATGCAGCGTGCACATGAGTGGCAGTATTCCTCGACTTCGGCCCTCATGCAGGGCCAATAGAACCGGTTCCTAACGAGCTGGAAGGTCCTTTCCGCTCCCAAGTGGCCATGATTGTCGTGCAGGGCGACCAGGACGGTCTCTCGATGTTTCCCGGGTAGAAACAGTTGCCATTTGTCTTCTAGGTCATCAGAGGGGCCCCTTCGGTAGACCACTCCCTGATGCACCTGCAGCCTGTCCCATTCCTTCCTCAGCAGACGAACTTCCTTTGAAGGGTGGCGTAAGAGTTTATCTGGATCCTGACTCTCCAGGGCTTCCAGGACCAATCTACCCATGGGGTCTTCCAATTGGTCGCACCTCAACTCCTTTTTTGACAGTTTTGGCAAGTCAGCCTCCTCCAGCTGGGTTACCCCTCAGTATTGTTTTGGGCCCCCTACTACAGTGACTCCTATCTCTTCTTCTCTTGAACCGCCACTGGCCTGGAGTTCAGCCCCCTGACAGAGGGCCTGCACCCCGTCGGGTGCCACCTGGGTCCAGTCTTCTGTACTGCTGGTGGGAGCATGGGATCTTCTTGACAAGGTGTCCGCATCTCGATTTCCAGCCCCAGGTCTATATTTCAGGCTAAAGTTGAAAGCAGACAGGGCCGCTAGCCATCTGTGTCCCGTGGCATCCAGCTTTGCTGTGGTGAACAGAAAAGTAAGGGGGTTGTTGTCAGTTTTCACTGTGAATTCTGCCCCATACAAATAGCCTTTGAGCTTGTCGACTACAGCCCATTTGAGGGCCAGGAACTCCAACTTATGAGTGGGGTAGTTCTTTTCCAAGGGGGTTAGACTCCTGCTCACATATGCAATGGGTCGCAGTTGCCCTTCGTGCTCCTGATAGAGCACTCCGCCCAGGCCATCATGACTGGCATCCACATGGAGTTCATACGGTTTCTTTGGGTCTGCGTAAGCCAGGACAGGGGCAGTGGTTAGGCTTTTCTTCAACATCTGGAAGGCCTCTTCACACTTCTCGTTCCACTGGTCTTTGACTGACTCCTCTGGCTTCCTGGGGCCCAAGTCATCCTCTTCCCCTTCCGTCTTGAGCAGCTCATTCAGAGGTTTGGCAATCCGGGCAAACCCTCCCACGAACCTCCTGTAATAGGAACAGAATCCCAAAAAGGATCTGAGTTCTGTCACAGTGGTGGGCCTTAGCCAGGAGGTGACTGCCTCCAACTTTTCGGGGTCTGTAGCTACCCCTTCTTCGGACACTATGTGTCCCAGATAGTTAACGGATGACTGATAGAACTGTCATTTTTCGGGTGAAAGCTTGAGTCCCTCCTCACTGAGTCTTCTCAGAACCTTCTCCAGTCACTCCTCATGCTCTTCCAGGGTTCTCCCAAAGACAATGATGTCATCTAAGTATACAAGGACTTTGATGAGGTTCATGTCTCCCACAGTCTTTTCCATAAGGCGTTGAAAGGTGGCTGGAGCTCCAGACAGACCTTGGGGCATCCTGTCAAACTCAAAGAACCCCACAGGAGTTATGAAAGCTGTCTTCTCCTTATCTTCTGGATGCATGGGGATCTGATAGTACCCACTATTGCGATCCATTACACTGAACCACCTTGCTCCGGACAAGCTCTGTAAGGCATCCTCTATCCTCGGGGTGGTATTGTCACGAGGATGCTATACACGGACATCCAATACAGGTGGTCAGATCATTGGGCTGCACATTAAGGAATCAGGAACAGAGTAAGTGAAAAATAGAAAATATTTATTAAAGATAAAGACACACGTGTAAACAAAACCACAGCAAACCATAAGCAAGAATGAATACAAAAGAACACAACAGCCCCAAAAACAACCTAATCTAACTAGCTAACTAATATGTACAAAAGAGAACACACATACATGAACAAGGCAGGGATGAGAGACAAGGGGAGCAGAAGGCCAGGTACTGGGAGCAGTCAGCAAGGGGGAGCTGGTATCAGGGGACAGGTCTCAGGGGACAGGGTACAAGGATCAGAGTCCAGGACTAGGTGGGGAACGGATCAGGTTCAGGTTCAGACAAGGGATCAGGTTCAGGCAGGGACCAGGCTTACAGAAGGAATTCTGGAGCAATGAGCTTGGTTAAGGGCGGGCTTATATAGTCCAGCAGACCCAAATCAGGTGTGCTTGATGGCTGGTGGAAAGTCTTGGTGGGGAGACACCCGCTGGTGGCCACCAGAACTACACCCACTGGTGTCGGATGCAACAGTGCCACCAGCAGGTGAGCCCGGTAATGACACCATTCCTGACAGTTCCCCCCCTTAAGGAGTGGCCTCCGGACACTCCATTCAGCCCTTGGTTTGACAGTCCGAGTGGATACGGAAACCCCCTAAAAAGTTTCCCTACTGAGTCTGCGGACTTCTTCGCACTTCCTAGGCCAGAGTCCTTTAGTTCACTGGGGGACATGCCACTAGAGTCTGAAAATAGGACACGCATCCCACCACCAGGGTCAGGAGGTCTAGATCTGGAAATGAAAATTAGCAGGGCAACAGGCAAGAACCCATCGGAGGCAGACCACGCAGGGGCATTACATTCAGGCTGGATGACAAGCAGGATTAAAACAGCGGAAAAGAGGGCATCCATCAGCGGCCAGCTGGGCATCGGGAATAGGTTTAGCAGGGACCATATCATTAAGCTGGGCATCGGGCTCCGGGTCATCAGGCTGGGCAGCAGTAAAGGAACCACCAGGCAGAATATCAGGAATGGGGCCATCAGGAACTGGATCGTGAGGCTGGATATCAGTTACAGGATCACCAAGCAAGACAGTAGGCTCTGGGACATCTGACTGAGCAACGGGCGCTGGAGCAGCAGACTGGACAGCGGGCACATCCGGGCAGACAACAGGCTCCGGGTTGTCGAGCTGGGCAGCAGGCTGGAACCCCTCAGGCTGGGCAGCAGACAGGAACACCTCGGGCTGGGCAGCAGACAGGAACGCCTCGGGCTGGGCAGCAGACAGGAACGCCTCAGGCTGGGCAGCAGACAGGAACACCTCGGGCTGGGCAGCAGACAGGAACACCTCGGGCTGGGCAGCAGACAGGAACACCTCGGGCTGGGCAGCAGACAGGAACACCTCGGGCTGGGCAGCAGACAGGAACACCTCGGGCTGGGCAGCAGACAGGAACACCTCGGGCTGGGCAGCAGACAGGGGCACGTCAGGCTGGGCAGCAGACAGGGGCACCTCAGGCTGGGCAGCAGACAGGGGCACGTCAGGCTGGGCAGCAGACAGAAGCACGTCAGGCTGGGCAGCAGACAGGGGCACGTCAGGCTGGACGACTGGCTCGGGCACTTCAGCCTGGAAGACTGGCACTTTAGCCTGGAAGACTGGCTTGGGCACTTCAGCCTGGAAGACTGGCTCGGGAACTTCAGCCTGGAAGACTGGCACTTCAGCCTGGAAGACTGGCTCGGGGACTGGCACTTCAGCCTGGAAGACTGGCTCGGGCACTTCAGCCTGGAAGACGGGCACTTCAGCCTGGAAGACGGGCTCGGGAACTTCAGCCTGGAAGACTGGCACTTCAGCCTGGAGGACTGGCACTTCAGCCTGGAGGACTGGCTTGTGCACTTCAGGCTGGCAAACTGGCACGGAAACTTCAGGCTGGCAAACTGGCACGGAAACTTCAGGCTGGCAAACTGGCACGGGAACTTCAGGCTGGCAAACTGGCACGGGAACTTCAGGCTGGGTAAAGGGCACTGGGATGTCAGACTGGGTAACAGGCATAGGGTTGGCAGATTTAGGTAGATCGTCAGATTCAGCTGGCATGAACGCAGGCTGGAGCAGGTTGGTGGGTGTGGAGGCAGGTTGGGATAGTGACAGGATTAAATGGGTTGGGAAATACTTCTTTTTTTTCTTTGGTTTAGCCACTGAGGATTTATATGTGGAAATAGGACTGCAGGTATTGGATATAGCTGGTAGCGGAGAAGAGCGGAGGGATGGTGAAACAGAGGGTGCAGACTTTGAAGGGGGCTTTGGAGGAACTGATGGAGCCAGCAGAGAAGAAGCAGAAGGGCTAAAGGCAGGGTAAGTGCAGCAGGAGGAAGCAGGGTACTGGTACTTCATGGTTAGCTGGGTGTATTGTTCAGCGAAAGTGGGAATTGGGGAAAAAAGAGAGGAAGACATCCCAGCAGGTTGGTGTCTAGCCATGGAAATGGATGGTTGGGAGCTGACAGGGGCTGAGTACAACAAACTTGACCAGGCCTGTAATAAGGGTTTCACAAAATCAGGTTTGCACACTGCTTGTCTGACCAGAGACTGCACTGAATCAATACATGCTGCAAGCACCTGTTCAGGACAAGCTGAGTACTGCTCATGGAAAAAGGCTGAAGCCTCGTACACACGACCGAATTTCTCGGCAAGAACCAGCAAGAAACTTGCTGACAGAGATTTCTTGCCGAGAAATTCGTTCGTGTGTATGGTTTCTCGTCAAGAAAAGCGACAAAAATCTCGACGAGAAAATAGAGAACCTGCTCTCTATTTTCTCGTCGAGATTCTCGTCAGCCTGTTTTTCGACGAGAAAATTGAGTGTGTGTACACTTACCTGTTCGCCGGGAAGCCCGCGCATGCTCGAAATGACTTTGACGCATGCGCGTTAGCTTCCTAGGCATAGGTAGGGTGAACCAAGATGGCGGCGACGGCATTGAATGTGACGAGCGCATACTCGTCGTATTCGATGACGTCACCGCGTACGCTCCATTCAAAGAACCGCGGGTTCTTTGAAATGAGCGTGTGTACACTCGGCCGGGACAAGTTTCTTGTCCAAGGATCTCGTCGTAAAAAAACGACATGTTTTTTACGACGAGATTCTCGGCCGTGTGTACGAGGCTTGAGTCATCCTCCAACAGCCACACCAAAGATTCTACTTGAGCTGCATTAAAAGGAGGTGTATAATCGTCAGTTCCAATAGAGGCATCCATCAGACAAGGCCAACTCTGTACAAATACAAATCAAAGCTTGCACATCCTCAAACACAAAATTGCCCTGATCCACAAAAACGTGAACTATGCGGATGCATTCTAATAACTGCTCTCTGGTATATTCTCTTAGTGTCTGATAACAGAAATCTCTGTCATCTGTTGCCAGGAGCGAAAGATAAAAAATATCGTCCACCTCCATCTCAGTAATTTTAACAAGTGCTCAGACCCAATTCCCAGGTGCAGCCGATCTGATTGTATGGCTCCAGAATTTTGTCACGAGGATGCTATACACAGACATCCAATACAGGTGGTCAGATCATTGGGCTGCACATTAAGGAATCAGGAACAGAGTAAGTGAAAAATATAAATATTTATTAAAGATAAAGACACACGTGTAAACAAAACCACAGCAAACCATAAGCAAGAACGAATACGAAAGAACACAACAACCCCAAAAACAACCTAATCTAACTAGCTAACTAATATGTACAAAAGAGAACACACATACATGAACAAGGCAGGGATGAGAGACAAGGGGAGCAGAAGGCCAGGTACTGGGAGCAGTCAGCAAGGGGGAGCTGGTATCAGGGGACAGGTCTCAGGGGACAGGGTACAAGGATCAGAGTCCAGGACTAGGTAGGGAACGGATCAGGTTCAGGTTCAGACAACGGATCAGGTTCAGGCAGGGACCAGGCTTACAGAAGGAATTCTGGAGCAATGAGCTTGGTTAAGGGCGGGCTTATATAGTCCAGCAGACCCAGATCAGGTGTGCTTGATGGCTGGTGGAAAGTCTTGGTGGGGAGACACCCGCTGGTGGCCACCAGAACTACACCCACTGGTGCCGGATGCAACAGTGCCACCAGCAGGTGAGCCCGGTAATGACACCATTCCTGACAGGTATACTGGTCGGGTATGGTTCTTCTATTGAGGGTCTTGTAGTCTATACATAGCCTCAATGACCCATTCTTCTTCCTGACCATAGGAAGGCATAGAGGCATAGGGGCTTCTGGACTCCCGGATAACACCGGTTCGCTTGAGCTCGGGCGAGCTGCTCCCGCAAGTCTTCGAGGTCTGCCAACGGGACTCGCCGGACCCTCTCCCTGAAGGGTTTGTCTTCTTGGAGGCGGATTCGGTGGGTGGCACTCTTCGCACACCCCACATCGAACTCATCTTGGGAAAAGATCCTTCTCCACTTGGTCAACTGGGCCTTGGCTCTCTCTTTCCAAACCCTTGGCAGGTTCGGGTTCTCCATGCGGAGCTTCTCCCACTTAGTCCTTCTCCCTCTGTCTTCTCCACATCCGACAAGGCAACCGGGGTAGCAGGGCTCAGCTGGCCCAGCAACATCCTGGCTGGGATTTCCATGGGGCCGTCTGTGGTATTCCTGACACTCACAGGTACTTTACAGTGTGCCTTCTTCAAGGCCCTCAACGGGACCACTTCTGGGACCACTTCTAAGCCCGAGTGTTCCTCTCTTGGGTCAGGTTCCAACGTGACAAAAGGCCCAGGCTGCTCCCAAGTGAGCTTCACAGTGGCTCTGAGACAGGTTACTTCGCCGGGCTGCAGCACTATTCCTCTCCTTCCCAGCCTCCAGACCTTTCCTACCCCCTCTTCCGGGGCCTTCTGCTCTAAGACCAGTCGCTGGTAGGCTGCCTTTAGCATTGGGTGGATCTTGGTGACCGTGGGGTCCTTCTTTCGTACTAGAGGGGCCAAGAGTCTCCAAACCAGGTGTCATAGAAATCCTGTCAGCTACAGGATTCCTGGGCTTCCTGATTCCGAATCTCGGGCACGTCCACGCGCGCGCGCGATGGCGAGCACGTGCACACGCATGCGCTTAGCGGGGGCGCGCGCACGCTCCACAAAGCGCGCCAGAAGAGCTATTTAAACATGCCTGTGACAGACAGTCCCTGCTGTCTGCTCTACAGCGTGTAGTACCCAAAGAGACCTGATTCGTGAATTTACCTGCATCCGACCCGGCTTACCTTGACCCTTCCAGTTTCCTGCCTGCCTCTGACCCCCGGCTTTGTTTGACCAATCTTCTGCCTGATCCTCCAGTACCTTGCCGCCAGCCAATTCTACCGACCCGGCTTGTCCGACCAATCTCTCCAGTTGCTGTGTCCTGGTTCCAGTCCAGTCAGCCTCATCAGTTCCAGTCCAGTTGCTTGTTCCTGGTTCCAGTCCAGTCTGCCTCTTCAGTTCCAGTCCAGTTGCTGTATCCTGGTTCCAGTCCAGTCAGTCTCATCAGTTCCAGTCCAGTTGCTGTGTTCCTGGTTCCGGTTCAGCCTGCCATACTTCCTGGGTGCCTGGATCCGTCCCAGTCTTCAGACTCTACTCTACCTTGATCCATCCTGCCAGGCACTCGTACCCCTTCTACCTCCGTGCCTCCTGTCTTCAGTACCAGGGGCCGCCGGTGGAAGCCGTAAGAGAGGCCTCCCTCTGCAGATCCGGGCTCGTCACCGTCAGGTACGTGACAGTAGCAGACAGCCATGTCTGAGCCCGGGCAGGGAGCCTCACCTATGGAGGAACTCTGTCGGCACCTGGCAGGTTTGTCTGAAGCAGTCAAGAGTCTTCAACAAGGATACACCCGCTTGGAAAAACAAGTGCGGCCCTCTCCAATCCTTCTGCCATCCAAGAGGGGCCCCACGCCTCTGCTTCCACAGCCGGAACAAGTTCCTCACCCACAGTGGTCATGCTTCCTCCTGAACCTAAGGTTCCTACACCCGAAAGATTTTCCGGGGATCGGAGCAAGTTTAGGGCCTTCCGGAATTCGTGTGAACTGTATTTTGCCCTACAGCCCCGTACCTTTTCTCTAGAGGCCACCAAGGTGGGCTTTGTGGTCTCTTTGCTCGCTGGAGACCCTCAGAGCTGAGCCCACCGTCTCTTTGAACAGAAGGATGTATCACTAAACAACCTCGCTGCTTTTTTCGATGCCATGGCCCAGCTATACGAAGATCCCCAACTCTCGGTAACCGCAGAAGCCGCCTTGCGTTCCCTTCAACAAGGACGCAGACCAGCGGAGGACTATGTGGCAGAATTCAGGCGGTGGAGTGCGGATACCAATTGGAATGATGCCGCCCTCCGCCATCAGTTTCGCTTAGGACTTTCCGATTCCTTGAAGGACGAGCTAGCTAGAGTCGGTGTACCACAGACACTCAACCTGTTGATTGATCTAACCATCCAGATTGACCGACGTCTGAGGGAACGGAGGGCTGAGAGGACCACTGGCTTCTCCCGCCCAACCTGGATGCTTCCTCGGGCTCCTAGTCACCTGTACTCGGATCCTGCTACACCTCCAACTCCCACATCTGACACGCCTGAACCAATGCAGCTCGGGCTCCTTCGTCCATCCCTCGCTCCTGAGGAACGCCAGCGCCGCCGAATAAATAATCTGTGCCTGTACTGCGGGGACCCCGGACATTTCGTTAGAACCTGTCCCCTGAAGCTTCGTAAGTTTCTTTCAGTTTCTTCTAACATGACTAACCTACAAGCCAAAACCACATCTCACCTTGCCCTCTCTGTTTCATTACAGCTCCCAGGAAGGACTTTGCAAGTACCCGCCATTATTGATTCCGGAGCATGCAGCTGCTTTATGGACTCAACCTTTGCCATTAAACACCAAATTCCCCTTCGTACCAAGACCCACGGACTTCGTGTCCATCTGGCTGATGGTTCCGTCATTAAGTCCGGACCTGTGACCCAGGAGACCACTCCTATACCCGCTACCATCTTTACCACCTCTGGAACCCACCAAGAATGCTTATGTCTGGACATCATCTCTTCTCCGTTGTTTCCCTTGATCCTTGGTATGCCTTGGTTACAACAGTAGGGTTGTCCCGATACCGATACTAGTATCGGTATCGGGACCGATACCGAGCATTTGCGCAAGTACTTGTACTTGCGCAAATGCTCCCGATGCTTCACCCGATACTTTTTTTTTTCTAGTGTAGTGTGGCTGGAGAGGGCGGGAGGAGTCAGTGGCTGGGGAGGGCGGGGGAGTGCGGGCGGAGTCTGGCTGGAGAGGGGGCGGGCAGAGTCTATGGAAGGAAAGTGTGGGCGGAGTCTGGCTGGAGAGGGCGGGCACAGTCGGTGGACGGATTTGGCGGGCAGAGAGCGAGTCCCTCACCTGGTAAGCTGGCAGGGGTGTAGGGCACAGCCGCATCGGGATCGGTGACCGGTGCTGTCACATTCGGTCGCCGTCAGCGGCTGAACGTCCCGACGCCCATCTTGGTACACCCTGCACTTGGCTGCAGTAAGCAGCAGCAGACATCTTGTTACACCCAGTCCGAGCTATATGGGCTGGGTGTAACAAGATGTCTGCTGCTGCTTACTGCAGCCGAGTGCAGGGTGTACCAAGATGGGCCTTGCAGCTTTTTTTTTTTTTTTTTTTTCCTGTGTCATTTTTTGCAGCATTTCAGTGCCAGACACCTATCGGTGCCATCTATCAGTGCCCACACGTGCCACCTATCAGTGCCCACAAGTGCCACCTATCAGTGCCATCTACCAGTGCCACCTGATAGGTGGCACTTGTGGGCACTGATAGGTGGCACGTGTGGGCACTGATAGATGGCACTGGTAGCACTATCAGTGCAATCAGTGCCACCTATCAGTGCAATCAGTGCCACCTATCAGTGCCTACAAGTGCCATCTACCAGTGCCATCTATCAGTGCCCACAAGTGCCATCTATCAGTGCCACCTATTAGTGCCCATCAGCACCAGTCAGTGCCCATAAGTGCCGCCTATCAGTGCCAGCCACCTGTCAGTGCCACCTATCAGTCCCCATCTGTCAAACTGTCACATGACATTGAAAAAAAAGTATTGGTAATCGGTATCGGCGAGTACTTGGAAAAAAGTATCGGTACTTGTACTCGGTCCTAAAAAAGTGGTATCGGGACAACCCTAGTTACAAGCCCACAATCCCACTATCAACTGGACTACGGGAATAGTTGCCTTTCCTTCTTCCTATTGCCAGCAGTCCTGTGGCTCATATAAACCTCCTGGGCCGGCCTCGTTACTATGCATTGACACAGAAGATGGCACCCGTCAATCCATCCCAGAAGTTTACCACGACTTTCTTGACGTATTTAGTAAACAAAAGGCAGAGACTCTACCGCCCCATCGGGCCTACGATTGCCCCATCGACCTACTTCCTGGAGCAAAGATTCCGTTCGGTAGAGTCTTCCCTTTAACGGAGGTGGAACAAGGGGCTTTAAAAAATTATGTTGATGAGAACTTGCAAAAGGGGTTCATCCGCCCTTCCACATCCCCAGCAGGCGCAGGCATCTTTTTTGTAGAGAAAAAGGACCACACCCTTCGACCTTGTGTGGATTACCGGGAATTGAATAAAATTACAGTAAAAAATCGCTACCCTCTCCCCCTGGTACCAGAGCTATTTCAGAGACTAGGAACTGCCACCATCTTTACCAAACTTGACCTCCGCGGAGCCTACAACTTGATCCGTATCAAAGAAGGGGACGAATGGAAGACCGCCTTCCATACCCGGTATGGACATTTTGAGTACTTGGTAATGCCATTCGGGTTGTGTAACGCCCCTGCCACTTTCCAGTATTTTATCAACGATGTTCTACGGGACTTCCTAGACCTCTTTGTTATTGTTTATCTTGATGATATCTTAATTTTTTCTTCCTCCCTTGATTCTCATTGCAGACATGTCAAAGATGTGTTGGGTCGGCTCCGCCAGCATGGCCTGTATGCGAAGGCCGAAAAATGCGAGTTCGAGCAAGAAAGTATATCATTTCTGGGGTTAATCATTTCCAGCGAGGGCGTCAAGATGGATCCTCAAAAGATTACCGCAATCCTGGACTGGCCAGAACCGGTGGACAAGAAGGGAATCCAACGTTTCGTTGGATTCGCCAACTTCTACCGCAAGTTCATCAGGGGGTCTTCAGCTATTATCGCACCCATTACTCAACTCACCAAGCAAGGAACACGTTTTCACTGGTCTCCTGAAGCCCAAGAAGCTTTTGAACGTCTGAAGGCCCTATTTACCTCAGCCTCTATCTTGAAACACCCAGACTCCTCACTACCATTCGTACTTGAGGTAGACGCCTCCGAAATAGCGGTAGGAGCAATACTGTCCCAAAGACAGGGAGTCAAAGCCTTGCTCCACCCAGTAGCCTTCTTCTCCCGCAAGCTTTCTGCAGCGGAGAGGAACTACGACGTGGGGGATCGGGAGCTACTAGCGATCAAGTCTGCACTAGAGGAATGGCGGTACCTGCTGGAGGGCGCGGCTCATCCAATTCTGATATTCACTGACCACAAGAACCTGGAGTACCTGAAAGCCGCGAGAAGATTGAATCCACGGCAAGCCAGGTGGGCACTCTTCTTCTCCCGGTTCTCTTTTCATGTTACTTATCGTCCTGGGGCCAAGAATATTAAGCCTGACGCCCTGTCTCGGATGTTCCATAAGTCCAAGGAGACTTCTCCGCCTGATACCATCCTTGCCCCCGGAAATTTCCTTCTTCTACAGGAGAACCTGTTCACTCAAATCAAACGAGCTTCCACCGGGCAGAGACAGTTCTCCGAGCCGGAATTGCAGGTTAAGGATGGTGTCAGGGAAATCCGTCCAACAGCGCCAATCAGCGCCCAATGCGCACGCGCGGCGGAATGATGCTTCCGCGCATGCGCGTGCGCGGGACGGCGCTTCTACGTTCTCGGGTGCGCGCGCCGACGCAGCGGCGCGCGCGCATGCGCGGTGGCGCACCAATAGGAATCCAGGCGGGCCTATTTAAAGAGACCCAGTTGCACTGACAAGTTGCTGGTTTGTCAGCTTTCCTGTATTCCCAAGACTCTGGAAAACTATCCTGAAAATCTCCTTGTGACCCGGACTGGCTTGACTCCTCTGATCTCTCTCCTGGACCTGACTCTCGGCTTGTGATACGGACTTCTGCCTTCTCCTGTGTTTGACCCTCGGCCTGTGACTCGGATCTGCTGCCCGTCTCCAATCCTTGACCTCTGGCCTGTACCTTTTGGACTTCCGCGTTTCCTTTGAACCCCTGCCGGGTTCCCAGTACTCTCTGGACTTGTTACCTTTTACTGTGTTTGACCCCCAGCCGGGACCGTTACCTAGCCATTACAACCCGGACTCAACCTGCACCGGCTTCCATTATCTCCTGCTGTTTGAACTTACCAATCCGGCTAGTTCCTGCTTGAAGCCTGTTCTTCAGTCTACTCAGCTCTGCCGGACCGTCTACAAATACCCACCACCTGCCGGTAGCCGGTGCCGCTTCTCGCCATCCACTCCCTGTCTCAACTCCAGGGGGTGGAGTGCGTCAAGTCGCAAAGGTGAACCACTCTCGGCATCTCGGCCTCGGTAAGTACATACCCTTACAGTACAAACCAGCCAGATGTCTGAGGCCGACAGGGTGCGTTCACCGTTCGAGACCCTATGTCAGCAAGTCACCGCACTAACCGACGCGGTTCAGAAATTACAAGAAGGTTATGTCCAAATGGATGGCCGCTTTCAGCTACTTACTGGAGCTACAGGACCAGCATCACCAGCTGCTACCATTGCCAATGTTGCCTCCACGTCTCAAAATCAGGCAAATCCCACCATAGTAATGGCTACCCCTGAACCCAGGGTCCCCCTGCCTGAGCGATTTTCTGGCGTCCGTAAGAAATATCGGGCTTTCAAAAACGCATGTTCTCTCTATTTCGCCCTTCAACCCAGGACTTTCTCTTCAGAAGTGGTAAAGGTGGGGTTCGTCATCTCCCTTCTAACCGACGAACCTCAGGCCTGGGCCCATGGCCTGATGGAGCAAAGCAGCCCCATACTAGATTCCGTGGACACCTTCTTCGAGAGTATGGCGCAGCTGTATGACGATCCTCAGCGATCAGCTACAGCTGAGTCTGTTCTCCACAGTTTAACCCAGGGGAGAAGGCCGGTGGAGGACTACACGGCAGAATTCCGGAAATGGTCAGCTGACACTGGCTGGAATGAGACGGCCCTTAAATACCAATATCGCCAAGGACTGTCTGAGGCTCTTAAGGACGAGCTGGCCAGGATTGGTGTTCCAACTACTCTGGAAGATCTGATCCAGTCTGTCACTCAGCTTGACAGACGCCTCCGGGAGCGGCGTTCTGAGCGTTTCCAGACTACCCGTCCAAACTGGACTTTGCCCCGATCAGCTTCTGCCTATCCACCCATCCAAGTTCCTACAGCATCTTCTCCCCCCGAGCCTGAACCCATACAGCTTGGTCTAGTTCGTCCTCCCCTTTCTCCTGAGGAAAAGCAGCGCAGGCGTCAGGCCAATCTGTGTCTTTACTGCGGGGGTACTGGCCATTTCCTTCGGAGTTGCCCAGTGAGACCTAGTAAGTGTACCCTCAAAGACACTTTGAACTACCCAGTTTCTGGCTTACCACAGACTTATGTTGTTCTTTCTATTTCTCTACAGCTACCAACAGGAGCAACCCGCCTACCGGCGATTATTGATTCAGGAGCCTGCAGCTGCTTTCTGGACTCTTCACTTGCTTCCCAACTTCACTTTCCTCTGCAAACCAAGGACCGTTATCTTCAGGTTCGTCTGGCGGATGGATCCCTGCCTCGTTCAGGGGTAATTACGCAAGAAACAAGACCGGTCCTTGCTATCACGGATTCAGGCCACCAAGAATACCTTCGATTTGACCTCATCTCATCTCCCATGTTTCCCATCATCCTGGGCCTTCCCTGGTTACAAGCACATGAGCCTCATATAAACTGGGCCAAGAGGGAAGTTAACTTCACTTCTTCATATTGTTCTCAACACTGTCTTTCCGCACTTCCAACTGCCTGTGCTACTTTAACCCCTCAACCGGATAACCTACCACATGTTCCATCAGCATACTTAGGATTCCAGGACGTCTTTGACAAACAGCAGGCCGACCGCCTACCTCCACATCGTCCCTACGATTGTCCCATCGACCTTCTGCCTGGCTCCAAAATTCCATTCGGCCGCATCTTCCCCTTGTCCGAATCTGAGTTGAAGACCCTCAAGTCCTACATTGAGGAAAATCTGGAAAAGAAATTCATTCGACCCTCTTCTTCCCCAGCCGGTGCCGGAATCTTTTTCGTTGAAAAGAAAGACGGGACTCTGAGGCCCTGCATCGACTATAGGGAATTAAATAAAATTACTATTAAAAATAGATACCCGCTTCCTCTCATCCCAGAGTTGTTCCAACGATTCCGATCAGCTCGGATCTTCTCTAAACTGGACCTTCGAGGGGCCTACAACCTCATCCGGATCAGGGCTGGAGACGAATGGAAGACGGCTTTTAGATCTAGATTCGGTCATTTCGAATACTTGGTCATGCCATTCGGGCTTTGCAACGCCCCAGCTACTTTCCAGCACCTGGTCAATGACATTTTCCGTGAACCCCTGGACGATTTCCTAGTAGTCTACTTAGACGATATTCTTATTTTTTCGTCCTCCCTTGAACTGCACCGAATCCATGTCATCAAGGTCCTCACTATTCTCCGAGAACATAGACTTTACCTCAAGGCCGAGAAATGTGACTTTGAGAAAACCACGGTGCAATTTTTGGGATTTATTATTTCTACCAATGGGGTCGCAATGGACCCGCAGAAAGTCAAAGCTATCCAGGAATGGCCAGCCCCAACAGACAAGAAAGGGGTACAACGATTTATAGGTTTCGCCAATTTCTACAGGAGGTTCATTGTGGGGTTCTCCTCTATTGTGGCACCTATAACCCAACTGACACGCCAGGGCTACCGCTTTCACTGGTCACCGGAAGCTCAAGATGCCTTCGATAAACTAAAAAATGCATTCACATCGGCACCTGTATTGAAGCATCCAGATCCGCTACTGTCGTTTACGCTGGAAGTAGATGCTTCAGAGTCAGCCACTGGGGCCATCCTCTCTCAAAGGCAGGGCCCCAAATCCCTTCTTCATCCCGTAGCCTTTGCCTCTCGTAAACTAACTTCTCCGGAACGTAATTATGACGTCGGTGACCGGGAACTATTAGCTATCAAATTCGCCCTGGAAGAATGGCGATACCTTCTGGAGGGAGCTCCTCACCCCGTCATGATATTCACGGATCATAAGAATCTAGAATATCTGAGAACAGCAAAACGTCTTCGACCCAGACAAGCCCGATGGGCCCTCTTCTTCACTAGGTTTAACTTCCATATCTCTTATAGGCCCGGTTCCAAGAACGTGAAGGCGGATGCCCTCTCTAGGATGTTTCCCGAGACCCCTCAAGCAGAGGAACCAAGTACCATCCTATCAGCACAAAACTTTCTGCTCATCCCACAGGCTGATCTACTAACCTCCATAAGAGCCGCCTCTAAGCATTGTCCTGACCAAGTAACCTCTTCCTTGGAGAAGCGTAATGACTTGTTCTGGTCCCAAGGTAAAGTCTTCGTCCCTCTGGAAACAAGGCAACTGACTCTGAAAACTTTCCACGACCACAAACTAGCTGGTCACTTTGGAACCAAAAAGACCATGGAACTAATCTCTCGCTCCTTCTGGTGGCCTGGTTGGAGACAAGATTGCAAGTCCTATGTTGCCTCCTGTACCCGTTGCCAACGGTATAAGGGACCCAAAACCAAGAGTTGGGGACTACTCAAACCTTTGCCTATCCCTGAACGTCCGTGGGCAGATGTGTCCATGGACTTCATTGTAGATCTACCGCCCTCTGGAGGTTTTACCACGATTCTGGTCGTAATTGACCGCCTCTCCAAAATGGCACACTTCGTGCCCATGATTGGTACTCCCTCTGCTGCAGATACAGCCAAAGCCTTCTTTCAGGAGATAATCAGGCTCCATGGAGTGCCTAAAAGCATCACCTCTGACAGAGGCGTTCAATTCACGGCGAAATTCTGGAAGGAACTTTGCAAATCTTTAGAAATCAAAATTTGCCTATCATCGGAATATCACCCCCAGAGCAACGGACAGACAGAGAGAACCAATCAAACCCTAGAACAATATCTCCGTTGTTTTTGCTCAGCCTCACAAGATGATTGGTCCTCCCTATTATCCTATGCTGAATTTGCATATAATAACTCGGTGCATTCAGCCACCAGTCAAACTCCTTTTTGGGCCAACTTTGGCTTCCATCCTTCCTTCCTCCCTGATGACATTTCGGAGAGCTCTGTTCCTGCTGTTCAAGATCGGATAGCCTTTGTTCAATCTAATTTTCTGAGACTCCAGGAAATGATGCAAAACGCCCAGGAGTCTTACAAGAGATACTATGACAAGGGTAGGAAAGAAAATCCAGTCTTCAAAGTTGGGGAGGAAGTATGGCTCTCCGCCACCAACCTCAAATTGCCGATCCCTTCACGGAAATTGGGACCAAGATTTATAGGCCCTTTCAAAATCAAGCGAGTAATCAACCCTGTGGCCTTTGAATTGGCACTGCCCGACTCCTACAGGATACACCCGGTCTTCCACACGTCTCTGTTGAAACCGGTAGTCTCCAGCTCCTTCCCGGGAAGGGATGTGCCACCTCCTCCACCTGTGGAGGTTGATGGTGAAAACGAGTACGTGGTGGAATCTATCCTGGGCTGCAGGAAAAGAGGCAGGCAGCTACAGTATTTAATCAAATGGAAGGGGTATCCCCCGGAGGACAACTCTTGGGAACCATCTAGGAACCTACATGCTCCCCGCCTAATTAGAGTCTTTCACCAGGAACATCCCGAGTTGATGTCTAGTCTGGGCGTCCGGAGTCCGCCCCTAGGAGGGGGGCACTGTCAGGGAAATCCGTCCAACAGCGCCAATCAGCGCCCAATGCGCACGCGCGGCGGAATGATGCTTCCGCGCATGCGCGTGCGCGGGACGGCGCTTCTACGTTCTCGGGTGCGCGCGCCGACGCAGCGGCACGCGCGCATGCGCGGCGGCGCACCAATAGGAATCCAGGCGGGCCTATTTAAAGAGACCCAGTTGCACTGACAAGTTGCTGGTTTGTCAGCTTTCCTGTATTCCCAAGACTCTGGAAAACTATCCTGAAAATCTCCTTGTGACCCGGACTGGCTTGACTCCTCTGATCTCTCTCCTGGACCTGACTCTCGGCTTGTGATACGGACTTCTGCCTTCTCCTGTGTTTGACCCTCGGCCTGTGACTCGGATCTGCTGCCCGTCTCCAATCCTTGACCTCTGGCCTGTACCTTTTGGACTTCCGCGTTTCCTTTGAACCCCTGCCGGGTTCCCGGTACTCTCTGGACTTGTTACCTTTTACTGTGTTTGACCCCCAGCCGGGACCGTTACCTAGCCATTACAACCCGGACTCAACCTGCACCGGCTTCCATTATCTCCTGCTGTTTGAACTTACCAATCCGGCTAGTTCCTGCTTGAAGCCTGTTCTTCAGTCTACTCAGCTCTGCCGGACCGTCTACAAATACCCACCACCTGCCGGTAGCCGGTGCCGCTTCTCGCCATCCACTCCCTGTCTCAACTCCAGGGGGTGGAGTGCGTCAAGTCGCAAAGGTGAACCACTCTCGGCATCTCGGCCTCGGTAAGTACATACCCTTACAGATGGACTATTGTGGTACCAAGACAGAATCTACGTACCTGAGAAACTAAGAGTAACCGCATTAGAACTCTGCCACGACCACGCCCTGGCCGGGCATTTTGGCGTTGCCAAGACCACTGACCTGGTACAGCGCACCTTCTGGTGGCCTCGAGTACGTGAAGACTGTAGGAGGTTTGTAGATTCTTGTACAACTTGCACCCGAAACAAGGGTTCCAGATCCAAGGCCTGGGGACTACTAAAACCCTTACCCGTTCCAGATAGGCCCTGGAGAATGTTGTCCATCGACTTCATTGTCGAGTTACCTCCGGCTGAGAACCATTCCACCATCTTCGTTATAGTGGACCGTCTGTCCAAGATGGCACACTTCATCCCTATGAAAGGGACTCCCTCCGCTCCTGAAACCGCACAGGTATTCATCAGAGAAATAGTCAGACTCCACGGGGTACCAGCCAATATTGTTTCCGATCGCGGAGTTCAATTTACCTCTCGATTCTGGAGATCCCTTTGCAAAACCTTGAAAATCGAATTATCGTTTTCCTCTGCTTACCATCCACAGACCAACGGACAGACGGAGAGAACGAATCAGACGCTCGAGCAATACCTGCGATGCTTCTCCTCTTTTGCTCAGGACAACTGGGTTTCCCTACTTCCGTTGGCCGAGTTTGCGTATAACAATTCCATTCACTCCGCTACCTGCCAGACTCCTTTCTTTGCAAACTATGGTTTTCATCCTACTTTTCTGCCTAATTCCCTTCCTGAGTGTCCTGTACCTGCAGTCCAGGAAAAGTTAAATTTTTTCTCGGTCAATAACCAGCTTCTACAAGAGACCATGACCAAGACTCAAGAACGCAACAAGACAATCTATGACAAGAAGAGACGGGGTGAATTAGTGTTGGTACCCGGCGACCAAGTATGGCTATCTACCACAAACCTAAGAATGACATGCCCTTCTAAAAAACTGGGCCCCAAATTTTTAGGTCCATTCCCTGTTAAGAGGAAAATTAATGAAGTAGCTTATGAATTGGAACTTCCTGACTCTCTTAGAATCCATCCAGTTTTTCATGTCTCTCTCCTAAAACCCACAGTCTCCAATCCGTTTCCAGATCGGAAGCCGGATCACCCTGATCCGATCATTATTGACGGTGAGCAGGAATTCGAAGTAGAAGCTATCATGGACTTCAGGAGAAGAAATAACCAGAACCAATTCCTAATTAAATGGAAGGGCTACGGACCCGAGGAAAACTCATGGGAACCCGAGGAGAATATCGATGCCAGGAGTTTGGTACAGGCTTTCAAAAGGACTCACCCTGGAAGGTTCACCCGGCTGGGCATCCGAAGGCTGCCCCTTGGGGGGGGCAATGTCATAGAAATCCTGTCAGCTACAGGATTCCTGGACTTCCTGATTCCGAATCTCGGGCACGTCCACGCGCGCGGGCACGCGCGCGATGGCGAGCACGTGTGCGCGCACGCGCTTAGCGGGGGCGCGCGCACGCTCCACAAAGCGCGCCAGAAGAGCTATTTAAACATGCCTGTGACAGACAGTCCCTGCTGTCTGCTCTACAGCGTGTAGTACCCAAAGAGACCTGATTCGTGAATTTACCTGCATCCGACCCGGCTTACCTTGACCCTTCCAGTTTCCTGCCTGCCTCTGACCCCCGGCTTTGTTTGACCAATCTTCTGCCTGATCCTCCAGTACCTTGCCGCCAGCCAATTCTACCGACCTGCTGTCTGCTCTACAGCGTGTAGTACCCAAAGAGACCTGATTCGTGAATTTACCTGCATCCGACCCGGCTTACCTTGACCCTTCCAGTTTCCTGCCTGCCTCTGACCCCCGGCTTTGTTTGACCAATCTTCTGCCTGATCCTCCAGTACCTTGCCGCCAGCCAATTCTACCGACCCGGCTTGTCCGACCAATCTCTCCAGTTGCTGTGTCCTGGTTCCAGTCCAGTCAGCCTCATCAGTTCCAGTCCAGTTGCTTGTTCCTGGTTCCAGTCCAGTCTGCCTCTTCAGTTCCAGTCCAGTTGCTGTATCCTGGTTCCAGTCCAGTCAGTCTCATCAGTTCCAGTCCAGTTGCTGTGTTCCTGGTTCCGGTTCAGCCTGCCATACTTCCTGGGTGCCTGGATCCGTCCCAGTCTTTAGACTCTACCTTGATCCATCCTGCCAGGCACTCGTACCCCTTCTACCTCCGTGCCTCCTGTCTTCAGTACCAGGGGCCGCCGGTGGAAGCCGTAAGAGAGGCCTCCCTCTGCAGATCCGGGCTCGTCACCGTCAGGTACGTGACACCAGGTCCGTGTTGGTCCCTATTATTATGGAGCTCTTGTTAGCTCCGGGCGGTCGGGAGCATACCACAGCCAGGGTGTCGAACACTTCAGCTTTCCCAGCTACAGATGGGTCAAAGGTCAGTTTTATGGACAGATAGCCTTCATAAGGGAAGCTCCTGGTCCCAATCCCCCATATTTCCAACTCTTCAATCTTCTGGATGGGTAGGTGACTTAGATGCTTGTCATAAAAGTCCCTGTATAACAGGGTCACTTGTGCCCCAGTATCCAATATGGCTCTTGTGTAGACTCCCTCCACTTGGACAGGTACTATGGGGGAGGGGCCTACCAGCTTCTCTGGATACTGCTTCGAAGGGGTCTCTTTCTTTTGATCTTTGCATTTCCCTTTTGGACTCTCTTTCTTCCATTTATCCTTGGACTTTAGTCTCTCTTGGGCTTGGTATGCATTGATCTCCCTCCTCTTAATGGGTGTAGCTACCCGCTGAGGGACACTATTCTCTTTCTTTGGTGTATATTCCCGCTGGGGAACACTGTGTTTCTTCTGAGGGGTGTTGTCCTCTCTCTTTCTACACTTCTCATTCAGTTTGGAGCTCACTGGAAATGATGGGCACCCGGTTGACTCCTTCACAGGGGCCCTCTGAAGTTTTCCGCCAGCTTGCGGTTATTCATCTTTTTTTTCTTTGGACTGGAACACACCTTGGCGACATGGCCAGCCCCTCCACAGTTGAAACAAATCACATCCCCCCAATCTTGCAGGGATGCGGGCGCTGAGGTGTCTGGAAACAGCTCCCTCCTCTGACTTTCCCTCTCTGGTACCCCTTGATCCTTGGCCATCAGGGAGGTCAGCATCCCCAATACTTGGGACATCTGTGACTTCAAGGTATCAACCTCTGAGTCTCTCTCGAGGGCCATGGCCGTCCTGACCATCACCGCCGGAGGATTGGTTGGCTCGACTGGTTGGTTCCTTCTTTTGTCTTCCAACATAGCCTCTTCTTCTCTGACCACTCGGATTAAGTCGGGGTACTCCAGGCTCTTCCCGTCCTGTCGAGTGCGTAACACCAATGCGATGGGGTCCAGGGGCTGAGCTCCCCGCAACACCTGCTGAACACGGGCCTCATCATCCTTCCTTGGGTCGATCCCCTTCTTCAGTATAATTTTATGCAGGATCTTATCCAGACGCCTCATGAGTTTCTCTCCTGTCTTTTGGTAGCAGTGTTCCAGCTGGTAGGTGAGCTCAGTGACTTTCTCTGTTCCACCGAACACATTCTGCAAAATGTCCAGATAATCCTGTGCATCACAGTCTTTCTTGCTCAGCTTCAGGTTGCGTATGGCCTCCAAGGCAGGCCCCTTCAGACTCTCTGTGATTCTCTGTTTCTTTCGGTGTTCTGGGACTTCCCATTCTTCTAAAGCCTGAGTGGCACCGTCTAGCCACTCCTCAAATCCCTCTTCTCCCAAAGGTACAGGTTTCCTTCCAGAAAATATCCTGAGTTTTCTGTATCCCGACATCGGGTAGTCTGTAGGATCCTTCTTACACTGGGCTACAATCTCCCCCAGGACCGCGCATAATTCTGTGCTGAGGGTGGCCGGTGGTGACCCGGGACTCTCTTTAGCCTTCTGCTTTCCTGCTTTTGGGGACTGCGGTGGAGATATCTGTGGAGGTGATGGTTTTGGTGTCTGAAACCATCCTCCCTTGACTGGCAGTGCATGTATTAGGCTATAGGTCTGATCATCCATTGTTTTTATGCTTGGACTTTTGAAATGCTCTGGGATTTCATTCTTCCATTCTATTAGTGCATGGGTCAGCGAAGAATTCGACCTGACATCCATGACCCATGCTTTCTGGTGTGGGGACAGCGACATTACTAGCTGCTTTACCGCTACTTCTTGCCAGATCCCCGGGAGTTCAATAACTACTGCCGCGGCTGAATCGGTGCCAGCCACCGTGCACCACCGTTCCACTTCCAATGGGTCCATGCCCGTACTTTTGGCACGTTGCTTGCTGTATCAGGATCCCGGACTCGAGAGCCCCCACGTGTAGCGCTACCCCCAGTTAAGAGAGCCGCTGAGTTTTGTTTCGGGCCCTGTATACAGCACCACCAACCCCCGGCAATCTACTCAACCCACACTGGCACAGTTAGTCTAGGGAATGTTACCTCGTAACGGTCTATACCTGATTATACACAATCTGGCAGTATTGATAGAGAACTACTATCTGCAAGGATAACACTGATACCAAGGTAATAAAATATAACTGGATTTACTTTGGTATAAAGGTTCAAGGTTAAACACATCACATAGCATACATGCAGAGCCCTGCAGCGATAAACATATTCATCAGTGATAGTGCAGAGTGGTCACCCACCACGTGCAACTATCTTCTTTCCTTATGCGCAATATGGCGCAGCAAACAAAGATTTAACCCCCCTGGTCAGGCCTGACTCAGATTAAACTCGGTCCCTTAGGAAAACAATTCTTCGCATGCAACTTGAATGGTGGTGCACTTTCAGGAAACAATATTTGTAATCCAATAGTAGTAAATGAACAAGGTGGGCCAAGGCAGTCACTAGGCCCAACAAAGTAAAGGTTAATGAAGTGAGCAAGTGCTCGCTCACCACTCCAGATGCGATCCCAGTCTGGGCTTCCACCACTGTGTATCCACACACAGTGTCTCCAACGGCTGGGTCCCCGGTCCAGCGGATGTCAGCAAACTCGAGCAGGAACAGGTGCCACCCAGGCTCTGCAGTGGGGTGGAAGGCTCTTTGGTCGGTATGCAAGGCCCAGGCTTCAGGCCTTACAGCAGCGCGATGTCCAAAGAGGCCGAGCCTAGCCTCGCCCTCTTCTTATATAGCCCCACCCATGAGTCTCTGCGGCGGCCCAATGCACCCTGGGTGCCGAACGGGGTTCTGGGTAACGTAGTCCAGGGGCCTTAAAGGAGACCCCGCTACAAACGTTTTAGATTTTGTTATAAAATTTTGCAAACAGGTAATTTTTCTCCTTCATTGATGTACGCTAATGAGGGTGCACTGATGGGCACTAATAGGCTGCACTGATGGGCACAGATAGGCTGCATTGATGGGCACTCATAAGGCGGCACTGATAGGCGGCACTGGTGGGCACCGATAGGTGGCACTGAGAAGAGGCACTGAGAGGTGGCACTGAAGGGCATTGATAGGTGGCACTAATAGGTGGCAGTGATAGGCACTGGTAGGTGACACTGATAGGCAGCATTGCTAGATGGCACTGATGAGGCACTAATTGGCACCACTGGTGGGCATTGATAGGTGGCACTCGTGGGGATTAAAAGGTGACACTGATTGCTGGCACTGTTATGCACTGATGGGCACTGATTCGTGGCACTGTGGGCACGTGGCACTGGCAGGCGGTACTGGTGGACACAGATGAGATGGCTGTGCATCTTTCCTCTTTGGGACCGATGTCTCTTGCAAAGGAGCTGGCGATCGACTTTTTTGTTCTCCTCACGCTGTAAGCGTAACGATCGTCTGTGTGCATCACCTGATCAGCTGTCATTGGCTGACAGCTGATCACATGGTAAGGGGAGGGGATAGGCCCCTTACTTCGATCTGTGATCAACCGAGTCTCATTGACTCAGTGATCACAGTGCGTACCCTGCAGGGGGCGCACGGGGAACATGCAAAGGGGAGGACATCTATTGGCGGCCTCCCGGCGAAGTAGGTCCGCGCTGTAGCCGTCATTCGGCTATAGTGCGGATCTGAAGGGGTTAAAATCCAATAAAACACTGTCTCACCCTGCTCTGTGCATGCTCAGTTGCTCTTTATTTTTAAGCACTGTGCTCAATTTGTAGAGGCCGATCTGCTGACAGCCTAAGCCAGCCGCAGCCATCTTGTTTGTGGGAAAGACTCGAGCTTGCATCAATTTGTATATCTGCTTATACTACTACTGTGATTGCAATCTTTTTATTAAACTTCTCTGCTTTAAACTGACTCACACTATAGAGAGTGCCCTTTTCTTTTCATTATAATATCGACACACGGAGCCCCAATGTCCAGCATATAGTATGTTGTGATGCATTTTGACATTTACTCGCCGTAACCGCAGTGAATGAAACGGAGGTCTTGTGGAGCCATTAAACACCTACAAATGCGTATTTGACTTCTCTTTAATGAGAGTCATTATTATCCGGTAAGCCCCAATCTTGCATTCACTGTGGTGACTCACTTGTTTCTTCTGGGATACACTCTCACAACGTGTTAATAGATCACCAGTCACTTGGGATCTGTCTTTGGGACTTTATACATAATTTTGTGTTCACTTATGCAATTACTCGATGGTACGGACAATTTTTCTATATGGCACCATATTTGTATCATATGTAATCTATTAAGCGCTGTACTTCTTATTTTTTTTTTATATGTATGCCTTGAATTAGGGCATTGTGACAGCTGTTATTCACTTTGTATATGAATTTTCAGGCATTCAGCATGGTTCTCTTCTTTTTTTAAATTATTTAATTGCTGCCGAAATGTTGGCAACTAAGGAAGCACAGTGTAAAGCATGATTAATCTGGCTACAAATAATTACATAAAAATGATTAAAATTGAACAAAGTGGATTTACTGAGTTTCTGTGCAGTTTAAATGCATTCATGGTATAGCTTTAGCAGCGAGCAGGACCTTTTACAATGCCCCCGGCAGGTGTGGGACAAGGAATACTATAATCATCTTGGATTTGCCAAGATATAGAGACTGATAAAAAAGGTAAAATTATTTAGCATTGCATTTCTACTGCACAATACATATACCGTATATATATATATATATATATATATATATATATATATATATATATATATATATATATATATTACATATATGCACACACAGTGTAGAAGCACTGTAAATGACAATTTAGCACTGCAATAAACTAGTACCTACGGCTATATATGAAAAGACATGCTGGGTGGAGACCCACAGTGCCCCCTTTTGACAGTCAATAAGTCAGCACCCTGGCTAGGGACAAAGAACAAGAGAGCAAGGCAAAAGTAGAGGCGTCGAGTCTTCCTTAATCCTTATTCAAGATGTGTATTTTATTGGAGATTGCTAACATTTTCAAACCTCTATGATCCATTCTTCTATGTTTCACGGCTGCATTCCATTGTAGAGTAATAGACAGTTAGAATAGACAGCTAGGAATTCAAGATTCTGCCAGGAACCACAAAGAACACATAGTCAAAGAGTGAAGGTAAACACAGAGCGTTTCGCGGAATATTGCCGTAAAAAGGGAAGCGTATAACTCAAACACTTTCTCTCTAAACAGCTGTATTGAAAAAAAGCTAGTAGAAGACCCCTTCAGAGGCAAGAAGCCCTCTAATCATATTAGCCCTCAATTTGCCAGACTTATGGAAATATGTGAAGGATCCCAACTATTAAGGCCAAGTACGCACTTGAATTCATATTTAAATGTAATAGCAAAAACATCTGCAGATATGGCATTTGATTTTAGGAAGCTACATTTTTTTCCAGTGTTCAACTATTGCAAAATAATATTATAGTGAATAGAATAAAAAAATAAAAAAATCTTAAAATAAAGCAGTGAATAAATTAAAAGGTCTTTAAAATTGAATATATCAAAATGGCACTTCAAAATGGTACTGTAAAAGAAAAGTCGATGACACAACTGAAGTGCAATCTGTTCGGGATAATACTATTATTTCTGCCATTGATGGTAAGGCCTTATGCCCACGGACGTTTTTACAGCCGCGTTTTTGAGCGTTTTTTACAGCTTAAAAACGCCTGTCCATGTTAGTCTATAGCTTCATGCCCACCTAGACGTTTTTGAGCTGCAAATAGCATAGACGTTTTTAAGTTGTAAAAAAAACCCAGGACCAGTGCGTTTCTCAGCGTCGGTGTTAGGCATAAAAAACCGCGAAGCGTCAAAAAACGCAAAAAAAAACGTGCAAAAACGCAGCGATTGCGTTTTTGAGCTCCGACGTTTATTTTTTATTTTTAGTTTTTTTTGTAAAAAAAAAAAAATTATACAATAACAAGGACAGGCGTTTTTAAGCTGTAAAAAACGCGGCTGTAAAAACGTCCGTGGGCATGAGCCCTAATAATAATAAAGCTAGTAAAGCGATCTTGCTGATAGATTGCCCTGAAACCAGTTTTTCATCTGAACATTAAGGCCTTGTGCCCACGGACGTTTTTACAGCTGCGTTTTTGAGCGTTTTTTACAGCTTAAAAACGCCTGTCCGTGTTAGTCTATAGCTTCATGCCCTCCTAGGCGTTTTTGAGCTGCAAATAGCATGGGCGTTTTTAAGCTGTAAAAAAAAAACAGGACCAGTGCGTTCCGTGGCATCGGCGTTAGGCATAAAAAAAAACGCAAAAACGCCGCGGCTGTGTTTTTGAGCTCCGGTTTTTTTTTTTTTTCGAAAAAAATACGGTCTGAAAATGTATACAACAACATGGACAGGCGTTTTTAACCTGTAAAAAATGCTCAAAAACGCGGCTGTAAAAACGTCCGTGGGCATGAGGCCTTATAATACACTCATCAGCCACTTTATTAGTTACACCTGTTCAATTGCTTGGTAACACAAATTGCTAATCAGCCAATCACATGGCAGCAACTCAATGCATTTAGGCATCTAGACGTGGTGAAGACGACTTACTGCAGTTCAAATCGATCATCAGAATGAAGAAGAAAGTAGATTTAAGTGACTTTGAACGTTTCTTGGTTGTTGGTGCCAGACGGGCTGCTGATCTACTGGGATTGTCACACACAACCATCTCTATGGTTTACAGAGAATGGTCCAAAAAAGAGAAAATATCCAGTGAGTAGGAGTTGTGTGGACAAAAATTACTTGTTGATGTCAGAGGTCAGAGGAGAATGGGCAGAAAGGCAACAGTAACTCAAATAACTACTCGTTCCAACCAAGGTATGCAGAATACCATCTCTGAACGCACAACACATCAGCCTTGAAGCAGAAGACCGGATGCCACTCCTGTCAGCAAAGAACAGAAAACTGAGGCTACAATTTGCACAGGCTCACCAAAATTGAATAGAAGATTGGAAAAAAAAAACATTGCCTGGTCTGATGAGTTTCGATTTCAACTACAACATTCAGATGGTAGGGTCAGAATTTGGAAAAAAACAACATGAAAGCATGAATCCATCCTGCCTTGTATCAATGGTTCAGGCTGCTGGTGGTGTAATGGTGTGGCGAATACGTTCTTCGCACACTTTGGACCCCTTAGTACCAATTGAGCATTGTTTACATGTCACGTCCTACCTGAGTATTGTTGCTGATCATGTCCATCCCTTTATGACTACAGTGTCCCCATCTTTTGATGGCTCCTTCCAGCAGGATAATGCACTATGTCGCGAAGCTCAAATCATCTCACCACTGGTTTCTTGAACATGACAATGAGGTCACTGTACTCCAATGGCCTCCACAGTCACCAGATCTCAATCCAATAGAGCAGCTTTGGGATGTGGTGGAACAGGAGATTCACATCATGGATGGGTAGCCAACAAATCTGCAGCAATTGCATGATGCTATAATGTCAAAATGGACCAAAATGTTTCAAACACCTTATTGAATCTATGCCACAAAGAACTAAGAGTGTTATGAAGGCAAAAGGGGGTCCAAACCCAGTACTAGCCAGGTGTACCTAATAAAGTGGCCAGTGAGTACATAGTGATTCTACAACTTATCTGCTGGTGGTTCTGGAGGACCTTTTTTCCTGCCCCTCACACATAAAGAACCTGATGTAAAAAAATGACAGCATTAAGAGGATTCTCACAGTAACCAATTGGATTGAACCTATCTTAGGGCTCTTTCACACGGGACGGATCAGTAATGATCCGCCCCGTGAACCTCCGCTTGCTCAGCGGGGATCGCTCCGTTGATCCCCGCTGAGCCGGCGGATGACAGGGCGGTCCCCGCACACTGTGCAGGAACCGCCCTGTCAGAGCGCCGCTCTCCCCTATGGGGGATCGGATGACGACGGACCGTAGAGTCCGTTGTCATCCGATCCGATCCACAGACGGATGGAAAAATAGGGTTTTCCTCCATCACACTTTGGCGAATCGGATGTCAGCGGACATGTCACCGCTGACATCTGTGGCTCCATAGGGGTACATGGAGCATCTGTTCAGGTCCGCCTAAAAAACTGACAGGCGGACCTGAACGGACCGTCCGTGTGAAAGAGCCCTAACAAGACATAATGTTACTGGAGGAAACAGAGAGACAAGTTATATAGCATGTACTTCAGGAAGTAGATTCCTGGTGTCTACGTACTGACCCTCTGTGGATCTGCGTGTGTTTATTCTGCAGTGCATTTCTCAGAACTCTGATTAACCACTTAAGGACCGGGTCACGCACTATTACGTCAGCAGAATGGCACGAACAGGCAAATCAACGTAAATATAGGTCACTTTAAATTTGCCACCGTGTGGGCGAGCGCCGCCGGCACCTCCCTGATCGTGCCTGCGGGCCCCGCAGACTCGATGTCTGCCGATGTCCCGCGATCGTGTGTCACAGAGCTGCAGAACGGAGGATGCCTGTGTAGACAAGCATCTCCCTGTTCTGCCTAGTGACAGGACAGTGATTGTCTGATGCCTCTCATCGGGAGCAGCGATCAGTGTCGTGTCACAGTAAGCCACGCCCCCTAACAGTTAGAATCACTCCATAGGACACACTTAACCCCTTCCTAGCCCCCTACTGGTTAACCCCTTCACTGCCAGTCACATTTATACAATAATCAGTGCATTTTTATAGCACAGATCGCTGTATAAATTTGAATGGTGCCAAAATAGCGCAAAAAGTGTCCAATGTGTCCGCCATAATGTCGCAGTCACGATAAAAATCGATGATTGCTGCGATTACTAGTAAAAAAATAAATATTAATAGCACTGCCATAAAACTATCCCCTATTTTGTAGACGCTATAACTTTTGCGCAAACCAATCAATAAACACTTATTGCAATTTTTTTTACCAAAAATATGTAGAAGAATACGTATCGGCCTAAACTGAGGAAAAAATAGGATTTTTGTACTCACCGTAAAATCCTTTTCTCTGAAGTCCATGGCCGGACACAGTTCCTTTATTCTTGACAGTAGGGTTATATGCCATCTATTAGGAGAGGACTAGGCAGACATGTTAACAGTTTAAAAACATGTAACCACAGCAAAGCTGAACAGTACCGCCCAGGGGGCGGTCCCTCTGGTCATAACCCCTCACCCTGCATCTAGCAGCTAAGTTCGACAAAAAGCAGTACAAACATAAAAAGGAGGGGTGGATGCTGTGTCCATCCATGGATTTCAGAGAAAAGGATTTTACGGTGAGTACAAAAATCCTATTTTCTCTTTCGTCCATGGACGGACACAGCTCCTTTATTCTTGACAGTAGGGACGTCCCCAAGCAGTGTCAAAAACGAGGGGTGGGAACAGCAATCAAAACAAACTTCACCCCAAAACAACCAGAGCTCCTCAACAGAGGAGTTGTAACCTTAAACAACCGCCTGCAAAACCTTTTGGCCGAAGCAAGCATCCGCAGATGCATGCACGTCAACCTTGTAAAACTTAGTAAAAGTGTGAACATACGACCAGGTCGCCCGCCGCCTTACACACCTGGGAGACAGACGCTTGATGTCGGAAGGCCCAGGAGGCACCTATTGCCCTGGTCGAATGCGTAGTGACAGGAAAGGGAGGCGCCCACCCTTTTAGGGCATAAGTCTGAATCATGATCTGTCTGATCCACCGAGAAATGGTGGCCGACGAGACCGCCAGGCCTTTCTTTGGACCAGTCACCGACACAAACAGTGAGTCAGACCTCTGAAACGGAGCCGTAGCAGACAGATACACCCGAAGAGCTCGGACCACGTCCAAGGAATGCAAAGCAACCTCTTTGGGATGCGACGGCCGAGGACACAAGGATGGAAGCACAATGTCCTCATTTAGATGAAAAACCGAAACAACCTTCGGAAGAAACGAAGGCTGCGGGCGTAGCACCGCCTTATTCTTGTGGAGGATCAAGTAGGGGGACTTGCAAGACAAGGCCGCCAACTCAGAAACCCTGACTGATGTAATAGCCACCAGAAAGGCAACTTTCTGAGAGAGTGTCAAAAGGGGAATCTCTCTGATGTTCTCAAAGGGAGGTTTCTGAAGTACCAAGAGCACCAGATTCAAATCCCACGGAGGCAGTGGTGGTCGAACCGGAGGGGCCACATGTCGAACCCCTTACACAAACGTACTCACCAGAGAATGAGCCGCCAAGGGTCGTTGAAAGAAGACAGCCAAGGCTGATTTCTGCCCCTTAATGGTGCTTAAGGCAAGTTTTTGATCCACTCCACGCTGTAAAAACAGCAGGATCCTGGAAAAAGAATAAGTCCGTGGACGCCACTCCATCTCCTCACACATAGAGATGTAGGCCTTCCACGTGCGATAATAGATCTTCCGAGAAGATGACTTCCGTGCCCTCAGCATGGTGGAAATGACTGAATTAACTACTGTAAAGCAGGATGAAGTATAGGACCTTGCGACAGAAGGTCCTCTCGCATCGGCAGTCGCCAAGGAACATCCGCCACCAGACGTACTAGGTCGGCGTACCAAGGATGCTGAGGCCAATCTGGGGCAATTAAAATCACCGGAATTCCCTCAGTCTCCACTCTGCGAAGCAGACGAGGAAGACGTTTTAGCGGGGGGAAGGCATAAATTAGTGCTGTCCCAAAGGGATCTTTGGACCTTTGGACCTTGCCACAAACCTCAACCCTTCAGATTGAGTCGAGAAGCCAGGAGATCCAAGTCTGGCGTGCCCCATCTCAGGCAAAGGAGTCAAAACACATCCGGGTGTAGCGACCATTCTCCTTGGTCCAGCATCTGGCGACTTAGTCCGGTTGCTAGTTTTCTACACCCATAATTTACACGGCCGATAGAGCCGGCACGCTCCGCTCTGCCCACCTCAGGATGTGAGCGACCTCCAATGCTACAGCTTCTTTGCAGCCAAGCTTCTTGTTCCTCCTTGATGGTTGACATACGCCACCGCCATGGCGTTGTCTGACTGGATCCTGACTGGACGTCCCTGCAGCCTCTGTGACCATGTGGAGAGGCACTGCCTGATTGCTCGAAGTTCCAGCACATTGATCGGCAGGCGGGATTCTTCCTGCATCCAGCGACCCAGTGTTGACTGTACGCCCCAAACTTCCCCCCAACCGGTCAGGCTGGCATCCGTCATGATCACCGTCCAGTGAAAAGGAAGGAACGACTTCCCGGACTGAAGATCTCAGCCACCATACCAGGGAAGCCCTGGCTAGCTAGCTCACCCGGATTTGATAATCCAGGGACAACAGAGATTTGTCCCATTTGGACAGGATCTCCTTCTGCAAAATTTGAGTGTGGAATTGAGCATACGGTACCGCCTCGAAGGTGGCTACCATGAGACCCAGGACTCGCATGCAAAAGCGCAGCGACGACCACCTGTGGGATGCCAAAAGCTTCACCGCAGTCCGAAGAGTCTTCAACTTTTCCAAAGGGAGAAAAACCTTCACCTCTGAGGAGTCCAGAATCAAGCCCAGGTACTCCAGGCGTTGAGTCGGCAGCAACACCGACTTCTGGAGGTTCAGTACCCAACCAAAGGTTCTGACTGGCAATCGCCACATCCTCCTCTAATTCTGAATCTGAAGCTGCTCTCAGAAGGAGGTCGTCCAGGTAGCCCACGATAGCGATTCCTCGCTGTCTCAGCAAAGCTAGAATCGGGGCGAGCACCTTGGTGAAAACCTTTGGTGCCGACGCCAGGCCAAAATAGAGAGCTACAAACTGGTAGTCATTGTCCCCGACTGCAAAACGCAGAAATCTCTGATTGTTGACATATATGGGGACATGCAAGTATGCGTCCTTGATGTCCAAAGATGCCAGAAAATCCCCGGGATGGAGTGCAGAGACCACAGAGCGAACTGATTCCATCCTGAACCTTCGTACTTTTACAAAGGAGTTGAGGGCCTTGAGGTCCAGGATTGGACGGACCCCGTCCTTCTTTGGGACTACAAACAGATTGGAGTAGAATCCCTGAAACCTTTCCGGCAGCGGCACAGGTACTATTACCCCGCGCATCAGCAGGTCATGCACTGCCCCAAACAGGGCGTTCCGACGAGCCGGAAGAAGATGAAAGTTTGAGGGAAAAAATCTGTTTGGTGGACAAGAAAGAAACTCTATCTTGTACCCTGATGAAACCACTTCGCAAACCCACTGGTCGGAAAGCAGGGAGGCCCACCGAGCTGCAAACTTGCGAAGGCGACCCCCCACCCGAGAGTCGGGTGGGGGCAAACCTTCATGCTGTCGCAGATTTGTTCGCAGGCTTGTTTGGACGCTTTTGTCCCTCAGCTGGCCCTTTGTCGGTCTGGCAACGCTTACCTGCGGGCCCAGACTGACGAAAAAAACGCTTCGGAGTGGAAAAGGAGGGCCCTGGCCTACGGCGCAGCTTCTTACCTTTTCTGGATTGTGGGAGCAGCGTGCTCTTACCGCCAGTGACATTCTTAATAATGTCATCCAGCGAGGCTCCAAATAGCCTCTCTCCCTGGAAGGGTAAATCTGCCAGAGCTTTCTTGGAAGTCTGGTCCGCGGACCAGCATTTTAGCCAAATAAGGCGACGGAGCACCCCAGCAGAGACTGAGGCTCTGGAAAGCAAGGGAGCTGTATCTAAGGCTGCATCGCAGACATACTTAAGGCCATGCACCAACTGGTCGGCCAGTCCCATGCAGACCGGGGAAGCCTGTTGCTCGATCAACTCGTGGTGCAACAATTTTGCCCATTCTGTAAGTGTCTGTGACACCAGGGCCGTGGCCAATACAGGCCATAATGCTGACCCCACCACCGTGAACATGGACAGGGCCACCGCCTCGGCCCTCCTGTCTGCAGGGTCTTTAAAGGCAGGGGTCCCCTCTACCAGAATCGTGGTTACCTTGTTTAACCTGGATACCGGGGGGTCCACAATCGGGGGAGATGTCCATTTTTTCAGGAGACTCTCCTCAAAGGGGTAACGGACCGCCATGCGTTTTGAGACCGAACAGACCCTCTGCGGTCTTTCCCATTCTTTATATATAAACTTATCAAAATAAGTTAGGTAGGGAAACACCTTAGCAGTGCGGACCGGCTTGTGGGACCCAAAAGGGACCGACACCTCAGTAGATGCTCCCACCGTATCTTCCAATTTTAGGGTCTCCCGCACTGCGGTGATAAGTGCTCCAACAGGTGTTCTGTGCTGTTCGCGCTGTTCAGAAAGACATTTCCAGCACTAGAGGCCAAAACTAAGCAAAAACCACAAGAAAATGGCCGCCGGCCGCCTCAGGTAAAAAGAGTGCGAGCTACAAGAAAATGGCGCCAGGTCACCCAAAATGGCTGCCGGATCACTTCTGAGGTAAAGAAAAGGCCGCAAACACGCTGGGCCTCCGCGCGGAGGCCCCACACACATGGCAGACAGACAACACCCCACCACAGAGAGCGGACCTAGGACACCCAGCGCAGCCCCCAGCCAGGACCCAGAGCCCCCCCGGAGGACCCCCAGTCAGGTACACAGCAGGCCCAGCCAGATGCATGAGGAGGGGGGAAGGGACATGGAGAGAAGAAAGGGAGAGTGAGAGACCCCCTAGTCAACCTTCCCAGTAATGCCCAGCTGTTCCATCCTGCCGAGACAGGTGGAACCCTACTTACCTGTCTTGCGAGGACTGCTGGACGCATTCCGGACAGACCCATCACCCGAGCAGTACGGAGTGGCTGTCGGCCACGGCCCACTGTGACTCGGACAGCAGTAGCCCGGTCATATGTGTGCCCCGGAGCATATAGCTCACCAGCCACCCCTGGAGAAAATGGGGTATGTCGTGGCCGACCCAGCACGTAACTAAAGGTCTGTTCGGACTGGGGAGACTACAAGGATCTATATTATCCAGCCTGTCACCCAGCCGGCAGTTGATAGTAGATCTCAGGATCAAAAAAATTAAAAAAATAAAAATAAACTCCAGGACCAATGGTCCCCATAGGGAGCCAGGTCCTTCTCCTATGCTAGGCAGAAAAAAACTAAGCTATTAGATGCAGGGTGAGGGGTTATGACCAGAGGGACGGTACTGTTCAGCTTTGCTGTGGTTACATGTTTTTAAACTGTTAACATGTCTGCCTAGTCCTCTCCTAATAGACGGCATATAACCCTACTGTCAAGAATAAAGGAGCTTTGTCCGTCCATGGACGAAAGAGAAAACTAGTTATTTTATATATTTTTGGGGGATATTTATTATAGCAAAAAGTAAAAAATATTGCTTTTTTTCAAAATTGTAGCTCTATTTTTGTTTATAGCGCAAAAAATAAAAACCGCAGAGGTGATCAAATACCACCAAAAGAAAGCTCTATTTGTGGGAAAAAAAGGACGTTAATTTTGTTTGGGAGCGACGTCGCACGACTGTGCAATTGTCAATTAAAGCGACACAGTGCTGAATCGCAAAAAGTGGCCTGGTCTTTGGGCAGCCAAATGGTCCGGGGCTGAAGTGGTTAATACGAAACTGAATAGCCCTTCTGACGTTACTGTTACAGTGTTTACTGGGTATCTTTAGTAGCTTAAAGAATGTAGGAACATTAGAAAAGTTTCAATCACTGCACACCACGCAAAGCCATATGCAATGGAGGGAAAACAGCCTCAGTAATTCCTACCAAACCACACACCACGACACGTTTCGTCCCCACACGTGGGGGGCGTGGCTTGGTCAGAGTTGCTGAGGCTTTCACTTCATTGCATACGGCTTTGCATGGTGTGTGGAAATTGAAACTTTTCTTATGTTTTTACAGTATGCACAGAGTTTGGACGGACTCCTTTCTAGCCTGCACCCAGCGGGATTCACTGTATACGGCATACAGAGCCTGAGCGGAGACTCTAAGCTTTCCCAGGTCCACAGTTTAAAGAATGATTTCACCAACTGCCCGGAATTGCTGCATTTAAAGATGTTGATGTTCTGTTGTACATGGAATCCATTGGGATTGATTTACTAAATTTGGAGAGCAAAAATCTGGTGCAGCTGTACATGGTAGCCAATCAGCTTCTAACTTCAGCTTGTTCAATTAAGTTTTGACAAAAAAAACTTGAACTGATTGGTTTATATGCAGAGCTGCACCAGGTTTTGCACTCTCCAGTTTTAGTAAATCAACCCTACGTTTCTTAAGTACCCAAAGTCATATGAAATATTTTTAATATATAAGAACAAACCGCACAACACCTTGTTAAGAAATGTTTACCAAGTCCCCAAGGGGGGTCTTAGTATTGTTTTAAGAAAGAAAAAAAGAAAAATACTGTGCGAAACAACAGCAGTAATGGGCTTTCTACCAATGCAATCTCCTTCTTTTAAAAATATATTTTTTACAACCGCTGCTGGTTTCACATCCAATGCAACACAGCAGAGATTACAATGTTTCTTTTAGGAGAAAAACATACATGGTGATGCTTTTCTTCAAACCACTTTGTGTGATCAGCATCAACAAAGCACTTTCAGCAAAAAAAGAGCTAAGAAACTAAAAAAATTCAAATAAAAGTAGCATTGTCTACAGTTGGCATGAAAGCATTCTGCTCTGCTGCCTTTTTGTGTTAAACTGTGATGTTCTATTACAATAATTCATTCTGTATTTGCATTTATTTTTTTATGTGTTCACCGATCAGCGGATGTGTTAAATAAAAAAACAATATATGTAGGATTTTAATTTAAAAAAAATTCAAATGACTGTATATGCTTTCAAGCTCAAAAAAGAACCGTGATTCTTCTTCAAGAATAATAGGATTTTTTTGTACTCACCGTAAAATCCTTTTCTCTGACGTCCATGGTCTGACACAGCATCTTCATTCTTGACAAAGTGGGTTATGTTCCTGCTCATAGGAAAAGACTAGGCAGAATGTTAGATGTTTTAACATACATTCCCTTACCAGAGCTGACCAGCAGGATGAAGCATGGGACCTTGAGATAGAAGGTCCTCCCGCATTGGCAGTCGCCATGGAACGTCCGCCACCAGGCGCACAAGATCGGCGTATCGAGAACGCCAAGGTCAATCTTGAGTAATGAGGATCACCAGAATCCCTCGGCCTCCACCCTGCGGAGTAGACGAGGAAGCAAGGTTCAGTGGAGGATAGGCATAAATCAGCCGATACCGACCCCACGGGGCCACCAACGCCTCTGACGCGTCCGCCCAGGGATCCCTGGACCTGGCCACGAATCTCGACACCTTGCGAGTGAGTCGAGAGGCCAGTAGGTCCACAACCGACGTGCCCTAACCTCCGGCAAAAGGAGTTGAAAATACTTCCGGATGCAAGGACCATTACCCCTGGTCCAACAACTGGCGGCTCAGATAGTTCACCTGCCAGTTGCCTACACCTGGAATGTAAACGGCCGACAGAGCCGGCACGCTTCTCGTGCTTAGCTTCCCAGATCAGACGAGATCGGGCGCTTTCAGGGTAATATGGCCGTGGGCTCCCATTTTAGAATGTGAGCGGCCTCGGACGCTGCTGCCGAGCTCCGCGTTCCCCCCTGATGGTTAACAAAAGCCACCACTGTGGCGATGTCCGACTGGATCCTGACAGAGCGCCCCTGTAGTCTCCCAGACCACGAGGAGAGACACAGTCTGATCGCTCAAAGTTCCAGGACATTGATCGGCAGACGGGATTCGTCTGGAGTTCAAAGCCCTTGGGCTGACAGAACTACCCAGACCCCGCCCAGCCAGAAAGACTGGTGTCCGTAGTGATCACAGTCCATTGGATAGGAAGGAACAACTTCCCTGACCGAAGGGCCGGGGAACTCAGCCACCATGTCAGGGACGTCCTGACCAGGTGACGCAGCTGGATCAGACGATCCAGTGAAAATGGAGAGCCATCCCAGCAGGACAGGATCACCTATTGCAAGGCTCGAGTGTGGAGTCAGGCATACGGTACAGCCTTGAAGGAAGCCACCATGAGTCCCAGGACCCTCATGCAAAAAGGGAGAGACGACCCTTTGTGGGACATCAGCACCCGTACCGCAGATCCAAGAGTCAGCAAGTTTTCCAAGGGGAGAAAAATCCTCGCCTCCGAGGAGTCCAGGATCAAATTTTTTTTTTAAAAGCACGAACCTTAAATGAACCAAAGGAGACAGCCTCCACCAGAGGTTCCTCAGCCACAGCAACCAGCTTGAGAGTGTCCCTCACAGCATCAATGAGTTCACTAACAAGCGACCTGTCATTTACTGACCCAGAGAAGGAGTCATCCTCATAAGGAATGTCCTGGTCAAAATAATCAAAAAATTCAGAGCTAGGGTCCTGTGCTGCAGCAAGGCCCATATCTGAATCGAATCAGAGCACCCCCCCCCCCAGGAGATGGTGGGGGGAGAGGGCACCTCTCAGCCCCCTTGCGCTCGCACGCCGCTTCCATCCTGGAAACAAATGAGTCCAGGACTGCCGACAACCGGTTCATAATGACCGCATGTTAGGGGAAGCAGGTGAAACTGACTCCATAAATCCGCCCTCTGTGACATTGTTAATAAACAAAGGTCCACCCTCCTGCTGCACTGACTAAATAGGAGATTGCCCAGGGGACTCAGTGCCACTGCCCGAACCTCCACAGCAAGAAATAGAGAAGAGGACATGAGGAGAATCATTTGCGCCACTCCAGTCAGCACAAGAGGCCAAAATAGTGGCTAAAACACGCGCAGCTCCAACAAAATGGGCGCCACAATTATAAGTGCGCCATCGCGGGCCCCCGCGAAATGGCTGCCAAGCGGATTCACACAGCAAAACAGTGAAACACAAAACATAGCGCCTGACGGCGCGAAAACTGCACTAAGACCCAGGGCTGACTAGCGGGCATCCCCCACACAGATTTCAGACCCCCGACACCACCCGGGACAGCGTGACCCTCAGGCACCCCCCAGTCAGTGCATGCACAGAAATAAAGGTGACAGAGAGTATTAAAACAACAAGGGGGGGACAGGGAACCCCCCTACAGAAGGAACACATAGTATGTACTCACCTGCTGAGGCAGGGGAACAGTACTTACCCGTCCCGCAAGGACCCACTGGTGTGTTCCTGACAAGCATATCACAGTGCAGTACTGAGTAGCTGTCGGCCCGGTCCACTGTGAAAGATACAGCATAACTGTTCAGTCATATGTGGACCCTGGAGCAAAAAAGCACACCGGCCACCCATGGAGTCGTGGGGTATGTCGTGGACTGATCTTACGCAGAGCAAGGATCAGCACGCTCGATGGTCGGACTGGGAAGACTACGAGGATAGCGAACTACCCAACCTGTTGCCCAGCCGACTGTTGATAGAAGATCTCAAAAATAAAATAATAAAATTTAAAAAGAATAAAATATTTCTTCAAGAGACTGGCTCCGAAGAGAGCCACGTCCTCTCCTCTGCTAGGCAGAAAAAAACTGAGGCAGCTGGCTGCAGGTAGGAGGGTTATGTCCGGAGGGACCTCCCCCTGGGCCGGGCTGTTCAGCTTTGGTAAGGGAATGTATGTTAAAACATCTAACATTCTGCCTAGTCTTCTCCTATGAGCAGGAACATAACCCACTTTGTCAAGAATGAAGATGCTGTGTCACAGTCCATGGACGGTAAGAGAAAAGTCATTTTTGTACAGTTTTAGTATAGTCAATAGGGGTGCAACGGATCAAAAAACTCACGGATCGGATCGATCCTCGGATCAGGGGTCACGGATCGGATAATTTTCGGATCGGCAAAAAAAATAAAAAATAATAATGTTAAATTTTCCATTTCAGTTATTTTCAACACAAAACGTTACAGTATTTGTAAATCCAACGGACTCTTTACATGTTAAATTTTCAAAGCAGCAGCAAACCTGCTGACCTTACATGATTGCTAATGTGACAGAACACCTCTGATTTTCACATTTAACTAAATGTTAAATGTGAAAATCAGAGGTGTTCCGTCACATTAGACATCATGTAAAGGTTTGCTGCTGCTTTTAAAATGTAAAATGTAAACAGTCCGATGGATTTCCAAATACTGTATTAAAGCTGATAAGCTCCGTTTTGTGTGGAAGCTTTGTGTGTAAGAAGATGTCCGCTTGTCCCCTTCTCTCATTACTGTGTGGGGTGGAGCAAGATGGCGGCGAAACGTCATTAGAGCGGCCGCCGCCGGGTGTACGAAGATGGCCGCCGCAGCCGCGGCCTTTCCTACGGCCGAGGCTCCGGAGCACTCCGCGGATCGCGTGGTGATCCGATCCGAACAGGGTGGCCTGTTCGGATCACGGATCACCACCGATCCGTTGCACCCCTAATAGTCAAGGATCCAGAGTTCAACCACCTCAATAGCAGGCACTTTCACCCCCCTTCCTTCCCAGGCCAATTTTCAGATTTCAGTGCTCTCACAATTTAAAGTGGTTGTAAAGTCAGAAGTTTTTTTTTTTATCTTAATGCACTCTATGCATTAAGATAAAAAGCTTTCTGTGTGCAGCAGCCCCCCTCGGCCCCCCTAATACTTACCTGAGCACCATCTCTGTCCAGCGACTGGGTCTCTCCCTCCTGATTGGCCGAGACACAGCAGCGTCGCCATTGGCTCCCGCTGCTGTCAAAGTAATTTACCCATTTAGGAGAGAGAGGGGCGAAGCTGAACCACAGCTCCTTGTCTGCATGGACACACGGAGCTGTGACTCAGCTCGGGTGCCCCCATAGTAAGCTGCTTGCAGTTGGGGCACTCAACAGGAGGGAGGGGCCAGGAGCACAGAAGAGGGACCAAAGAAGAGGAGGATCTGGGCTGCTCTGTACAAATCCATAGAAACAGAACAGGTAAGTATAACATGTTTTGTTATTTTTATAGAAAAAAAAAAGACTTTACAATTACATTAAATGACATTTACTCAGTCATACAACACTGTACCCAAATGACATTTTTATCTTTTTTTTTTGGAGACAGAGTTTTCTTTTGTTGGTACTTAATCACCACTGGGCTTTTTATTTTTTATTATATACACATTTTCTTAGTTTCTGTTACAAAGTTTTGCAAATGAAATCTTTCTTCATAAATTTAGGCCAAAATGTATTCTGCTACATTTCTTTGGTAAAAATAACCCAAATTAGTGATTATTATTTAGTCTGTGTGAAAGTTATGGAGTCTACAAACTACAGGATATAAAAATTTTAAAATTGATCAGTCCTGCTGTACCTTCTCATTTCTTGAGGCCATAAAATGCCAGGACAGTAAAAATACTCCCCAAATGACCCCTTTTTGGAAAGTACACAGTCCAAGGTATTTAGTATTTCTCACCCACAGCATAGGCATACTTACAATTACACCCCCAAAACACATTCTGCTATGTCGCCTGAGTATGGGGATACCACATGTGTGAGACTTTTCACAGACTAGATGCATAGAGGGGCCCAAAATCCAAGGAGCACCAGTGGGCTTTCAAGAAACATAAGTTACATATATAATTTCCTAACACATTTTTGAATGTCCCAGGTCCCAGGAGGCTGCAGGACCATTCACAAGGCACAGTGTGGTTTGCGCATGACGGCTGTGAAGCAGCAAAGGAGTCAGCTTCCCACAGTCAACATGGTGGAGCTGGGGACCTGAACATTGGTGAAGAACCGGCCTGAGAGTGGACATCACCGGATGCACGGACAGCTACGTTTCTATGTCTTAAATGTCAGCATTTACAGTATTTGTAACTGCTGATTTAAAAAAAATTCAAAAATGACTGAAGATCTTCTTGTTAGGATACTAAATTCCTGTGCTCTGAAGAGCGGACGTTACCAGATATTTGGATCCACACTAAAAACAACACTCCAAACAAAGGGCCGTTCACACTGGTGCCCTGTAAAATGCAATATGTGTTTTTTGAAAATCAATGTCATGTTTCTAATGCATTTTAATGTGTTGCATTAAAACTTAACACAACACATTTTACATGCATTATGCATGTATTTTCATCTCTAGTCACTCAAAAAAAAATCACCAAAAAGCACTGTGGTGTGTTTCCACTGACTATAATGGAAGGTGCATTTTTGTTGCAGTTTTCAGGCTGTGCTCCAAAAATGCAGTAAGCAGGACTTTTTAAAAACGTAGCACATTAAAAAAAATAATAATAATGCAGTGCATAGATATTAACAGATAGAGAGAATTTAAAGGGATCAATTTTTAATGCTTCTGTTGCACCAGAAAGGTGCCTTTTAGAACAGCAACATTGCACCAGTGTGAACAGGGTCTAAGTGAAAGTATAATATGATCACTACGTGTGTCAGGAAAGGCTTGTCCATAGCGCAAATTAAGTTTCCCAGAGCATACATACGCGCATGCAAAGGCCAGCAACTGGCCGGGCAGATGTGCATGGATGTGGGCATAGGCTTGTGCACTCATTCATTCAGGCATGTGCCTGTCACCAATACTGGTGCTAAACAGGGTATTTAACCATTTAACCCACCTAGTGGTATTCCCGAGTCTGGCTCAGGGTAAGATTTCAGTACCTAAAGCGGTAACCCCGAGCCAGACTCGGGATCACATCGCAGGATACAGAGGAGGATAAAGGGGAAGTTACTTACCTTGTCCCTGGATCCTGCGATGTGTCCCCGCTGTGTGAGCGAGCCGTCATCTCGCTCGATCCACACTGCTGAGTGCCGCCGAGCTCCGTTTCCTGCGACGTTGCGGCGCACGGGGCGGAGTTCGGCATCAAATTCAAAAAGTGAAACACACAATACACATACAGTATACTGTAATCTTACAGATTACAGAACTGTATAAAATAATTACACACCCCCATTGTCCCTAGTGGTCTGCCCAGTGTCCTTCATGCACTTTTATATAATAAAAACTTCTTTCTGCCTGGAAGCTGGAGATTGTCCATAGCAACCAAAAAGTGTCCCTTTACATCAAAAGTGGTTTTAGACCAGCTAGAAAACAGCGATAATAAATTAGAATCACTTGCAGAATTGAGCGATAGCGATTTGTGGGGAAGTTCGTCATCAAACACTGAAAAACACTTTTATTATTATTGGTTATAATAATTATTATAATTATTTTTTTTTTCAAATATAATTTTTTATTGTTTTATATAAACAGACATAGAATAAAAGACATTACCATACAAACAGAGTGTGACATACAAGTTCGCAAGCATTTATTTCAGACAGGTCTGAATATTCACCCGATATGGATAACCCAACTCGGGGTACTGTTATCACTGAGCTCGTGGCTATCTATTTAGTATCCTCCCCAAATGTTCCTCCTTACTCCATAACCTTCCGTTAGGGGGCGTCACTATGTCTCATCTAGGATAAATCCAATTCCCCGTCCAACTCCCCCCCCCTCCCCGAGAGGGAGGGAGGGGGGAGAGAGAGAGAGAGAGAGAGAATCAAAACCTGGGGGGAGGGGGGGGGCTGACCCAGAGTTCTGAACACGTCTCTAGTCGTAATAATTATCAAGGCTGTTTCCCTTTGCCAAGTTAAGAGTTAAGTAGGGCCGATCCTTCATCCGAATAGATGAAGATGTTCCAGAGCCTCCATGCCTCAGAGTGCCTCTCCTGTTTGTTTTGAGCAGTGAGGACCAAATCCTCCAGTTTTTTGATGTCCTCCACCCTACGCAACCACAGCCCCACCGTCGGGGGCAAACTTTTTTTCCATCTAAGGGGGATGCAGGATTTGGCTGCGTTCAATAAGTGCCGTATGATTGACTTCTTGTATCTCCTTGCCGGTATTGAGGTAGCGTGAAGCAGGAAAAAGGCAGGGTCGTCACCGATTACATGATCAGTGAATTTCTGAGTAATAGTCCTAACTGTTGTCCAGAAGTGTTGTAGACGAGGACAGGACCAGAATATGTGAAGAAGCGTCCCCACCTCCGCCTGACATCTCCAACATTGGTTCGTGGAGTTAGGGAAGTATCTATGCAGTATCTGGGGTGTATAGTACCACCTAGTTAAGATCTTGTAAATAAGTTCTTGGGTTTTTGTGCATATCGATGTTTTCAATGAAAATCGAATTATCGTCTGTTTTTGGGCGTCAGTGAATGAACATTGTAGGTCTACTTCCCATTTCTGTAGGAAAGGCAAGTCAGGTTGTGTGGGAGGGGAGTTTAGTAGTGCGTATGTTTTGGAGAGGACCTGAGACAACGTCCCCTCGTCCCTACAGTATTCTTCAAAGGTGGTCAGTTCTCTCTGATATTGTGCCGGGTTTGGTAATGAATGTAGGAAATTATGTAAGCGAATTGCCCTCCAAAACGGAAGTCGGAAATGTCCTCCATCACTAGTCAGAGCTTGAACAGAGGGCCACGTAGCGTCCTCCACAAAGTGTGAGGCCTGGTCCCTCCCTGTCAAAGCAAGTGACAAGTACTCCGCCGATTCCAGGCCCGGTGGGAACGCTGGATTTCCTAGGATTGGATAAAGGGGGGAATCACCCGAAGAGAGGTGGGTTGATAGTAAGTTTGCCGCCCCTATACGAAGGGTAGCGCCAATAATTGGGTGGGAAGTCAGGGTGGGGGGTAGTCGGTCCAAGCACCAAGTGGCGCCCTTCAGTGACACTGCTGTTTGGGCTTGTTCTAGTTGGACCCAGAGTTTAGATTTGCTGTGACGGTTCCAGTCTATGATTCTGCCAAGATGCACCGCCCCATGGTAATTACGTATATCTGGCAAGGCCAATCCTCCGAAATGTTTCGGCATTGTCAACAAACGTCTACGGAGTCGGGGTTTGGAGTTAGCCCAAATGAAGTTAACGAAAAGGGAATTGACCTGTTTAAAGTACGGGGGTGCAATCCTGATTGGCAATGCCTGGAACAAGTACAGAAATTTAGGGAGGATAGACATTTTGGTTATAATTATTTTATAGTTATTTATTATATTATAATTTATGATTTTGTTTTTTGAACTTTATCATACCCGGGATGTCTACTAGACTCTGGTTTGGACAGATTTAAGTGAGTTATTCCTAAGAATTACAGGCCTACAATATAAAACGCCAAATTTCCATGCAGAATAATGGTACCGCTTTCAGCACCTAAAATCTGACAGAATCATACCGCCAGGGAGGTTAAGGACCGGGGATATTTTTCTTGTTAAAGTATTTTATTGGATATATACTTTTGTCATATACAGATCATATGTAATTCGTGTTGTTGACATTTGACCAATTATTACAAGTATAGAAAAATAACAAATAGTACGGTCTACAGCAGGGATATGCAATTAGCGGACCTCCAGCTGTTGCAAAACTACAAGTCCCATCATGCCTCTGCCTCTGGGTGTCATGCTTGTGGCTGTCAGAGTCTTGCTATGCCTCATGGGACTTGCAGTTCTGCAACAGCTGGAGGTCCGCTAATTGCTTATCCCTAGTCTACAGTATATATCCTAATGAAAATTATAATGACTTAAATGAGATAGAAAGTAAAAAATCCTTGTACGGATATATTCAAGACTGTAGTTTAAAGAGATATCGAACATATTAGTTATAAATTGATCTGTATCTTTGAAACAATATTGCAGAGTAATACTTTTTTGTAGCTGCAATAAGTGTGAAATAACATAAGAATAATAGAGAAAAGAAAGGAGAAAAAGAAGTAAAGATATCAAAATAAAATAAGGTAAAATAAAATTATATAGATAATATAAAATAAAATAGATGGGATAGAATATTAGGAAACTAGGGGGAGGGGTGTAGGAGTTCACCTGAATGGTATGAATGAGTCTGTCCGCGGCTTGAGGGTTTAGGTAAAATACTGTGTTCACTATTCTGAGCAGGGTAGCGCCCAAGCTTCAGAAATCTGGTTTAGTAATTAGATTAACCGATTGAGTCCTCCGGCTACCATGGCATGAGAATCGAGTTGTCACTAATAGAAGGTAGGTGAAATTTAATCCAAGGATCCCAGATCTTTTCAAAGATTGGAATTTGATTTCTTTCTATAGCTAACATTTTGGCGTCAGACATAAAGTTATTTACTCTATTTATGGTCTCGGATATCTCCAATTTAGGGGTCCTCCATGCCTTTGCTATTGTTTGCTTTGCTGCTGTAAGAAATTGAATGAGGAGTTTGAATTGTTTATGTGTAATGAGATCAGGTTTTAGATTGAGCAAGGCCGTGGCTGGGTCTGGTTGCACAGTGAAACCAAATATCTTGGAGGCGGGGATATTTTTCAAACTTTTTGTTTACAAGTTGCGCACCAGTGCACAAAGCAAGGTCCATAAACACATGGATGAGTGAGTTTGCATGTAAAATCTGCATGTAAAGGCAGGTGTTACAATACTTTTGACAACATTGTGTATATCTGCAGTGTTTACTTATCTCTCTCCAAAGCTCTAAGCGTTGTTTTTCGCAGGGGCTTCGTTCCTCTGTTATCAACATGAGTCACTTCTGAGTTGTCCCAACACATGAGATAAATTTGTGTCGGGAGGGAGGAGGAAGGGAGCTCAGAACGGAGCTTGTCTATTTCCAACACCGTTCTTCTGCTGTGTGGAGGGGGGTGTTCCATTCCTCCAATCAGCTCTTACACACTGTACTTGCTGTCTCTCTGCCCTCTTCTCCGAGCTGCTGAGTGTCTCATCAGGGATAATTCCCTTCACTTTCTGTCTCATTGCCAAAATAGGAAGTGAAAGGAAATCTCTCCAAAGTCAGGGAATTCCTGGTTGTCACCTCATTTGAAGATTTCCCCTCTATTACTGTTGTGGAAGCAACTTAAAATTAGGGATTTTCTTTTTCTTTCACTTTTGATCATGATGGTAAAAAGGACAACTAGAGAGGACATGACGCTGCTATTTACTCTGTCAAAAAAAAAAAAAAAAAAGTATATTTAGCTATACTTTAAAAGAGAAGTATGGAATTATTTTTTTTCCCCATAATCATACTTACCTAGGTGGATGCAGTATCGGTCCGATGCTGCATCTGTCCCCCGCTGCCTCTTCACTGTGAACCGAGCCATTGAACATCAGCGATTGCTCGGTTCTTTCGGCTCCCCGAGCAGAGAGCTGCTGCCTGTCAATCTTTGCACTTGCAAAGACTGTGTACTTTGCAAGTGCAGTTGAACAAATTTTCCCCAGAGCTTAGCGGGTGTAATGAAGCTTCACTTTGTAAAGAATACCCAAGCAGGTGCAACAAAATTGAAAAAATAAAACTGCATTTTTTCTTGCACATGATTGGATGGAAATCAGCAGAACTTCATCACATTCACTAAACCCTGGGGGAAATGCGTGCAACTGCACTTGCAAAGTGCACATAATATTTGCCTTTAGTAAATCAAGCCCATATTGTACAATCAGCAATAGGTGTTATTGTGGAACGTTTAACGGTTACATTGTAGACTATTTTAAAGTATTTGGGCAATTTATGTCCCAGCTGTTTAGCCTGATTAAATAAGAATCGCCAGTGAAATAAGACTATTGTCAAGAAGTACCAAAATGTCTGATTTTCTAGCATAGTTAGTTACTTCTTATCCTTTATGGGGAATTTATTAGTCAACACTTCGGAAATTTGCACTAAACTGTTTTTTTTCTAATATCTAATCATAATGGACATTACAGCCTTTTCACATAGAAGAAAGACTGCTAATTAGTGTCTGGGATATACAATGCTTATTTGATTTTCATTATTTGGCTGACTGACATGGCTGTACATTCCTTTTTGTGAAACAGCGAAGCGCAACTTTTTTTAAGTGATTCATCAGTGAGCTAGACAGTTCTATTAATTTAGCGTATCCTACTCCACCAGCACTAGCTAATATGGAACAATTCCCTGGGGAAAATAGTTTTAAAATCAGACTTAATGAATATGGATGAACTCATTTCAAGAAGAACTAGTCAAGTGTTTACTATTTAAATAAAAAATAAAAAAATTACTTTTTGGACAAGTCTGGCAGTTTACATGTCAATCATAAAGTGTAACTGCAAATGACTGCATATGTTTTACGTCAAAGTTATTTCTAGCATGTAACAAATCAACGTAATGTCTAGATAGCTTTTTCCTTTGTGACAAGAGGAGACATTACAGGCTCATGTACACTCATTTACATTAAATACAAAGAATGGTGCACTGTTCCTTTAACCACTTCCATACCGGGCATTTTCACCCCCTTCCTGCCCAGGCCAATTTTCAGCTTTCAGCACTTTGAATGACAATTGTAAGGTCATGCAACGTTGTACCCAAATTAAATTTTGATCATTTTTTTCCCTCACAAATAGAGCTTTCTTTTGGTGGTATTTGATCACCTCTGTGGTTTTTTATTTTTTGTGCTATAAACAAAAAAAAACCAACAATTTTGAAAAAAACACAATATTTATACATTTTTGCTATAATACATGTCGCAATTTTTTTTTTTTTTAACATTTTTTCCTTAGTTTAGCCCGATATGTATTCTTCTACATATTTTTGGTTAAAAAAAAAAATCGCAATAAGCGTACATTGATTGGATTGCTCAAAAGTTATAGCGTCTACAAAATAGGGGATAGAATTATGGCATTTTTTTTTTACTATTAATGGCGGTGATCTGCGATTTTTATCGGGAGTGCCACATTCTAACTGTAGGGGGAGGAGACTCACAAGGGGAGGAGACCGATCGGTGTTCCTCTGTACTGGGAACACACGGATTGGTCTCCTCTCACCTGACAGGATGTGGATCTGTGTGTTTGCACACACAGATCCACGTCCCTGATCTGTGATGAGCAATCGCGGGTGCCCGGCGGACATCACGGCCGCTGGGCACGCACATCGGGTCACGAGCGATGCGGCGAGTGCGTGCTCTCCACAATGCCGGGAAGCCGAGGACGTCATATGACGGCCGCCAGGAGGGACAAAGGGTTCCTGTGGCCGTCATATCACAATGGTGCAGTAGGGAAGTGGTTAAATCAAATGTCACAGAAAGACAAACATCTCCTGCGCTCTCGGTGTATCGTCAAAACACGGGTAGTGTGGTTTCGTCTAAAGGCAAAGTCTAAAGTCTTGCAGCCCTCCTCAGAACAATGGGTGTTCATGTGGCTAGAAAAAAGAAAGAAAAAAGGAGGGTGCACCGACCTAGTGTATTACCACTTAGACGTTTTATTTAAAATATAAAAAAGCAGTAATCTTACTCACAAACGGAGCTTAAATAAAAGCTTATCGGACAAATCAGCTGGAAATTCTTTGGCACCTGCCGACTGGACTCGATGACAGAGAGGGTCGGACAATACTTCAGACAACTGGATAGCTGACGCGTTTCTGGGGCGCACCCCTTTCCTCAGAGCCTAGATGGTCCATGAACGCGTCAGGTGCCAAAGAATTTCCAGCTGATTTGTCCGATAAGCTTTTATTTAAGCTCCGTTTGTGAGTAAGATTACTGCTTTTTTATATTTTAAATAAATCAAATGTCAACCAGTGAAATAATAAAGTGCAAGTGCTGATACACTGAATAATGTGCAATACAATATAGCATAGAATTGAGAAATGAGAAATGAGAAATGAGAAATCAAATGTCAATTGTGAAATAATAAAGTGCAAGTGCTGATACACTGAATAATGTGCAATACAATATAGCATAGAATTGAGAAATGAAACATGCAAAAATGCAATAATGGAAATGATCTGCCAATAAATAAAGTGCTCAGGGCTCTCAATCCAAAGTCACTTTTCTAAAGTGCTCCAGTGCTGCCAAAACGTGCTCCTTATTATGAAAAAGATAGCCTCTTACCAGAAAACATGGATCTCGATTACAGAGATCAAAACCAGCCCACAATCAATCCCCACAATGGAAGCTTCAATCTCATAGGGATCTCGACAGTGTTTTAAATGAAAGCCGCTCACCAGCAAGTACCTGTTTTTTGACAGGGATCTGTCCCCACTTCTGTCGGACGTCACCACGGCAAGATATGTCAGACATCCTTCCCTCCTCCTCCCTCCCCTCGTCGCCAGGCCAGTTAGAGAGCACAGCGCGCTTTGCGGATGCGCAGTAGGGAACCGGCTGTGAAGCCGCAAGGTGGCGGCAGCACCCAAAGGCCGATGGAAACATCAGCAGGGGTGCCAACATCGCTCGATTTCAGTACAGGTAAGTGTCCTATTATTAAAATTCAGCAGCTACAGTATGTGTAGCTGCTGAATTTAAATTTATATTATGCGGGGCGGAACTAAGTTTTAAGGGTATTTAACCTCTTATTTATATAAATAGTGTGGTCTATCTCTGGAGGTGAAAGTTTATCTTAAAAGGCGGTGGTGGTTGTGGTGCATCGTTTTTGGAGAAATATTTTACAGTGAAGACTGAGAAACTGGAGCACGGACACATTAGCGACTGTTATTTATTTAAGTACGGTATTTACAAAGGACACTGATTTTTTTTCTTGTTGTATTTATTATGCTTGTCAATAACGTATGGTATATATGTTAACGCTGTTAATATATGTTAATTTGTGTGTAAATGTCAACATTTACACACAAATAAGATAACCAGAGCACTTCACTGTTTTCTTTTTTCTTTCTTTTCAGATTTGTACTAGTGTGATGTGAGAACAGATTTTAGTGTGATCAGCTCTTCTTTTATTGTTACTTTTTTATTTGGTGAGTTTGTAGAGCAGTGCCATATTTCAATTTTTGTTTTCCTCTTGAATGGTAATACCAATTCAATGTAACAAGGCAATATGCTTGCATTTTGGCACAGCAACATATGTACCAGCACATTTTAAGGTGCACTACGTAAGAAACAATGAGCAAGTGCATTCTTTTTTTTTTCTGGTGCATTTCCAACTCATTAAAATCAATGGGCTGCCTTAAGGCGCATGTTAGCGCAGCACACCAAAAAGGAAAGGCCTAAACCTTTTGGAACTATCTCAAGTACTGCAGCTGTATTCTCCAAAGTGGCTAGCTAAAGAAGCTTGTTTATCTGCTGGCCTAAAATTGGTCAGATGAGAGGTATTCCATAGCAATCCTTGAACATGCTGAATGGAATATACTTGATAATGGCATTTTAACATTTTGGAATTCCTGAGGAATGGTTTGAATGAAAATCTGGGGAAAGGGAAGTGTGTGTTGGTCTAATTAGCATGCTTTGAGATTTCCAGAAAATCAGTGACAGGAATTTGTGATGCTTATACCGTGATTTCGAGTTATATATTGATATTGGTAAGCTCTATATGTGTCTGCGTGTGAATATGCATATAGACAATTGTCAATTTTGAACTGATTGGTTAAGTGATGAGGGTAAGGTGACCTTCCGTTTTTTGGGGGGTTTGTCAATAAGGTATTTTTTTTTCTAACAATTGAGTGTGATTTATCTCTTTTTGTTTGTTATTAATCTGACTAATTGACAGTCACATTACACCATTTGATGATTAGGTGGCACCAGGGGATGATTCAGTTTTATTTGAATTGTATGATGTAAACCACTATTTATTGTATTCAATGTTATGTAAAAGAATCAATGTCCTTCAGTTTGTGTTATATATACACCAACATACAGTATATTTGATTCATTCAAATTAGATTCAGTTCACTTATATTTAAATAAATGAGCAGTCTGAGGATCACTGCTGCTACCAACAGATGTAGAAACTTGACAATTACATTTACCAATATTTTTTTTTTTTATTATTCTTCCCAGCCACATTTACATTTTTCTTAGGTCGGGCAACAGCTTCTGGAGCCAAAGAGGTGCCAAACGAGTGAAAGCACTTAGCAAAAACAGCAAATCATCCAAGTCAGACCACATTCCCAAAGCTTCGCAAGTGCTTGCCACCCCATAGTCACAAGTCCATGCAAATATGACAGTGTGTAGAGAATGTACGGAGTGTTTACTGACCAGGGTGAGAGTATGAATGCGAACCATGCAGGTTAGCTTGTATCTTGTTCACAAACATTCTCCGACAAGCCAACATGGACACATTTGACATACAGTATTGGCATTGGGTCCTAATCTGTTTGTACAGAGATTGTTAAACCTGAGTGGTTAATCCTTCTTGGCTTGTGCGTTGTCTGGTCTTTACTTTGCACACAGGAGTGTCATTTCAAAATATTTGAAAGGTTAAACTGAGGAATGTATTGAGATCCATCTTCTTTCAAATTCCTCTCAGTGCCGTGAACTGGATATAGCTATGAGAACTACAGGATGGTCCTCAATAAAACATGGTTTACGTTATGCCAATTGGTAAAGTTGAAGAACAGAAAAACGTAGATGAAACCATAGTGTCACCTCTTATTCTCAGATGAAAATTTGAGATTCAAGCCTCGTACACACGACCGAGTTTCTCGTCGTAAAAAACACGTCGTTTTTTTAGACGAGATTCTTGTTAAGCTTGTCGATTTTCTCGTCAAGCTTTCCATGCGTACACACTGACATTTCCCAATTTCCTCGTTGTTCTCCGCGGTCACGTCCAGCACGTACGACGGCACTATAAAGGGGAAGATCTTTTTTCTTGGCGCCACCCCTTGGGCTGCTTTTGCTGATCTCGTGTTACCGCGTGTGAAGTAAAAGTTTGGGAAGAGACGATTCGCGCTTTTCAGTCTTCGTACTTTTCAGATCGTTTTCTGCGGTTCAGTTTGTGCTTATGGGTTCGTATCTTGACTTTCAGGGCGTCTAGGCAGGTCGTATCTGTTTTACAGTGCGTTCTTGCCTGTTCGTTTCTGTTTTTCAGTTCGTTATTCATAGGCCTTGCTGTTCTAAAATGCGTTCTGTTCTGTACGTTCTGATAAGACGACCGTTTCCTAGCCATGTCGCCTGGACGTTCTCGTCGTCGAGTTCGTGCTGTGCGTGCGCTTGGTGTTGGTCTGCTTGTTTTGGACCAAGACCAGTCCATGAATGGTGTGAGGAGGAGTTCATGGACCAAGAATTGGTTGCTCCAGCGGGACCAATTCTGCCACATGCCTCTGCTGCGGGAGATCGTCGAGAATAATCCTGAGGACTACAGGAATTTTCTGCGGATGTCTGACCCCGTTTTTCAGGAACTGTTGGCTTTGGTGTCCCCCTATATTACCAGGAAGGACATCGTTATGCGGGAAGCCATCAGTGCTGAGCAGAGGCTCATCGCCACGTTACGTTATCTGGCGACAGGGAGAAGTCTTCAGGACTTGAAGTTCACGACAGGCATCTCCCCCCAGGCTCTGGGCCTCATAATCCCAGACACCTGTTCTGCCATTATACAAGTCCTGCAGGAGGACTATATTAGGGTAAGTTTTCTCCATTAACATCACATTTTATATATTACATGTATGCTAATGTATTGTATTTCTTTCATCCTTCCCTAATTACCATGATTGTAATATGCTGAGAATGTCCCCTTTGTCCTCATGTATGCCTGAAGCTTTAGATTGCCCCTTTTTTCTCCACCATGCATATTTCCCTTCACTAACCTTTCCAGCAGGGGCGCCTGTTGCTCCAAATGTTTGGGGGTTCAAACCCCAATTTAGGAAATAAACTTCTTTCTTTTTTGCTCTGGTGCCTATTAAACGCCCCCATTTGTTCCCTCCAATGCAGCCATTTTGTTCCCTCTAATGCAGCCATTTTGTTCCCTCTAATGCAGCCATTTTGTCCCCTCCTGCAGCCAGTTCCCCCCCCAGCCCTGCACTTACCTTCTTGTGGTCAGCGCCATCCTTCTTCTGTCCTTGATGTCTTCTCCTTCCCTTGATGTTGCATCAGCCAATCATGTTACCATTAAACAGACTTGGTGAACATGATTGGCAGAGCAGCCTGTCAGTGTTTACCCAAGGAATGCCCCCCCCCCTCGTCCCCTATTTAACTTTTCTGCAGCCAATTACATCCCTCAGGCTGTAATGTGCAAGACAATTTTCCTTACTGTTTCTGATATGCAATTTTAAGCCTATAAATGCCGCAGTTCTTCATATGTCGGTCGCTTAACAGGGGGCCATCCACCTGAATAGTGGACGGCATAGACAATACATAGGTTAATGCAAGGCATGAACCTATGTATTGTTCTGAGTGACGGGCACAGGAGAGAGGGGGTAGTGCTCCAGCGCCCACTCTGGACGCACCGCCACTGCAATGCTATCCTGTGGCCAAACACATCTACCCCCCCTCCCCATTATAATTTATTAATGGACCATCATAGGGGGTGATGAATATGATACATGTGCCTTCCATTATACTTATTTAAAACACCTTAATAAACGTAGACTTTGCTTGATGTTGGCCTCTAATGTATTTTCTTAGAATATACTTGTAATGTTTGATTTGTGTATTCTAATATTTTTTCATCTTGTTTGACTCAACAGCTTCCTTCCACGCCACAGGAATGGCAGACTGTGGCATCAGAGTTTGCCACGCGGTGGGACTTCCCCAACTGCGGTGGTGATATAGACGGGAAGCACGTCTGCATCGTGCCGCCACCCCGTTCTGGGTCCTACTACTTCAATTACAAGGGGTTTCATAGCATTGTGCTGATGGCGGTGGTGTCAGCACGGTATGAATTCCTCTATGTTGATGTAGGGAAGAATGGCCGGATGTCCGATGGGGGATCCTTCATCCAGACGGAGTTTGCCCTCCGTCTCCAGAGTGACGACCTTGCATTGCCACCGGATGCAGGGAATATTGAAGGACTCCCCTTTGTTTTTTTGGCTGATGAAGCCTTTGGGCTCGGACCACATCTTATGAGGCCATTTCCTCAGAGGACCCTGACCCCAGAGAAGAGGGTGTTCAATTACCGGCTGGCCAGGGGCCGAAGAGTCGTTAAAAATGCCTTCGGCATAATGGCCAGCCGGTTCCGCCTTTTTAGGACTCCCATCCACTTGGCGGACTACAAAATAAACTATGTAGTTTTATGCTGCTGTGTGCTACACAATTTTCTTTGCCGCAAATCTAATTCATATATGGCCTCAGTTTTGCCTGAGGCTGGACTTTCCCCTGATAATCCCCTGCCGGGCCTGGAATCTGCCCGTGCTGGCTTGCCCCCCCAAAATGCCCGTGATGTTCGGGACAAATAGATGGACTATTTCACGGGTAGGGGGGCAATTCCTATGCCAGGCTATGTCTAAAGATTGCTGTCTAACGATCCAAATAAAAATCTTGTTTAAACTTCTAACTTTACTTGGTTTCCTGTCTCCTAGTTTGTCTTAGTGCATTTGTAGTGCCAAGTGTATTTTCCTTTAGTAAATACCAACCATTTCACTATGTAACCTTAAAAAATGTACCAAATAAGGTTAGAGCATATTAGAAAAAGAAGCTACACGTTGTTTGTGTTCAAATCTTTTACTATGTGCAAATTCACACACTTTTTTTTTTTTTTTTTACATTTTTTGTTTGCCTGGCCACAAACCGGCAATTGTTTTCTTAGGAAAATACAAAAACAACAGTTGCATTCCAAAAATTACAAAATTGGATACCTCGGAGCAATCTGAGACATTCACTTACACAAACTATATGTCTCTATGTGCCCGTCCTAATATGGGGTCCTGCCACCCCTTGCCCAGCCAAAAATTGAATATGCACACAATTGGGATTCTTTTCCTATAGGGATTTTAGACTCCTGATCCCTATTGTCAACATGTGCTATCTGCCATCAGGGGTGATCAATGGACGTGTTTTGGGGGTGCAACCCCTTCCTCAGTTCACCTACTTTAGATACGAGGAAGGGGTTGCACCCCCAAAAGACGTACATGGATATCCCCTGATGGCAGATAGCACATGTTGACACACTGTGTGCAGATTCAATTTTTGGCTGGTTTGATTGTCAAAAATTTTTTACAAGTAGAAGAATAAACATGAACAAAAGGGGGTTGGGATGCCTTATTGAATTCTCCCCAAAACATCGAGAATGTCTTTAAATGTTTGATCCATCACATGAATTCTTTCTTTAATTTTGTCCAGTTCCGTGCTACATTCCATCACTTGCTGGATGAGGCGGAGGCCACTGTCAGCAGAGAAACCTGTACTATCCTTCACCCCAACATTCACATCCCCTAAAAACAAAATACAAAAGGTATTATAACTCTGCAGGCCTACCTCTCTTACCTGAAGCTGTGGTGACAGATACTGACCTGTTGTGGTGACCAGTTCCACAACGTCATCCACCTCTCCTTCCTGCACTTCTCCTTCCTCCACCTCAACTTCCTCTACATCCTTCGTTTGTGGGTCTTTGGGAGTTTGGGGTTGTTGTGAAGCTGTGGGGTTCTTGTGCTCCCTGGAGTGTCCTCCTCCCAGTCTTCTCTCCCCTATGAGAATCAAACAAAAGGTAGAGTTATCACACAGAAATTCTCTATGTTAAAAAAAAAAAACTGGCTAAATTGCTTGGAAGTGGGGTACAAGTGTGTGTTTGGAAGGAAATTAAAGATGAATGCATTATTTCTGACCAAGAATATGCTTAGTATTCACCTTTGTCTGTCATTTTTTAGACATGTAGGCAACACAAAAATTCTCTGAAGCACCTGTGTGGGACACCCAAAAAAGGCGGGTCAGGTGGCCCACACTATAGTGCTCCAAAGTACAGATGTGGAAGCAGCTGCTGAGTGTCCTCTCCTTTACACTGACAAAAGTTTGCATTTCATTCTCTTTACAAACACATCATCTAGCCTAAAACTTTGTGCCCCAAATTTCCCAAAAAATGGCAGATGTCTAATTACTTTTGTGGCTGTAAAATAAGCCAAAACAGCGGATAGTGGCCGAACGAAGTGTCTGTAACGTAACAAACGATTACTGTGCCAAACCAAGTTCAAAATATAACATTTTGGAAGGGAGTCCAATAAGAAAAAAAAAAAAACAGCAACATGTCAGTTTAGAAAAGGATTAATAGCATAAAAGTGTACATTTTACTTACTTTTTGCGAGCATTCTCTTAATGCTCCTTAACTGCTCTGGCTCCCTCAGTTTGAGGTCTGACCACCTCTTTCTGAGCTGCTCATTTGAGCGTTTCACCCCGAAATTCGTCTTCAGACTCTTCACGACTTTAGTGAGGATTTTGGCCTTCCTTCTATTTGGTTTGCTATACGGCCCATGCTTTGCGTCATAATCAGACTTGAGCAAGATGTCCACCATCTCCGCCATCTCCGCAAAAGACATATTCGATGCCTTGAATCTCCTCCTTGATCGTGACGTTTCCTCGGTCTCCGGGCTTGTCTCCTCCTCGTTAGTTGCGGAATTATCAGACACCTGCTGTAACTCCGCCATATCTGTCTGCGCGCCGAAAGAGAAGGGGCGGGGAAAAGATGTTAGTTAGAACGTCATGGGCGGGCGACGTGTGCGGAGCGACGTGTTCGAATTTTGACGCATGCGTGGTGTGTATATAGCAAACACACATGTGACTATAGTACGTTCGGTGTGCGGAGAGAGGAGTTCAAGTGACGGACGTGCGAACGAAGGTATGTGATTTTGTGACTTGGACAAATTGTTGGCCTATACTGTTTTGAGAATGTTGTAGGATATATATGGTGACTACGATGTTAAGGAGGTTAGACTGTTTGCCTCACATTAGTTATATATTATTTCTTAAACTTGCAGATACAATATGAATGTCTTTATTAGCGACAAAGAGTTCCTGGCGGAATTTATTGACCGGGTAAGGGAGCTGCCCGCTCTGTGGGAGACGAAAAACCCCATCCATAAAAAAAGAGGGGTGAGAAAAGCAGCGCTGGAGAAGCTGCTCCCATTTGTGCAGACCAAGGTGCCCACAGCCACAGCAAAACAAGTGGACACTAAAATTGGGAGCTTGAGAGGCACCTACAGGACTGAACGCTCTAAGGTCCTGGCTTCTCAGAGGTCAGGAGCAGCAGCAGGTGATGTGTATGTCCCGATTTTGTGGTACTACAGCAGGATGTCCTTCCTGGATGACCACATTGAGGCAAGGCCATCACTCTCCACTCTTCCCCCCAGACTTCCCTGCAGCCAACCTGAGCCTTCTCTGGAGCAAGAGGAGTCAGCCATCCTGGATGATCCTGATTTGGCCATCTGGAGCCAGGTATAGTATTAAATGAAATTGCATTGGGATAAAATTAATGTTTGACAAATATGTCAAGATGAGAAACATACAATATTTTGGGTTCCACAAGTGAAATCAAGATCTCGAGACATTAGTCTGCACTTAATTGGGTGCTAAATAGTCAATCTGATGTAGGTGTAAATTAGAAAAAATGATTTCTGGATTTACATTCTAATTGCTTCAATCATGTTTATAAAGTTTGATGCAAAGATTAAACCAACATATTAAACTATGTCCCTTTTTCATACACAGGATGAAATCAGCCAGGAGGAGGGTCTGGAAACTGTCAGGCAGGAGGAGGAAGGGCCCAGTGGCAGCCAGGAGGTGGCAGGGCCCAGTGGCAGCCAGGAGGTGGCAGGGCCCAGTGGCAGCCAGGAGGTGGCAGGGCCCAGTGGCAGCCAGGAGGTGGCAGGGCAAAGGAGAAGCACCAGATCCCAGGTGCCTCCCATCCGGCTTCCCAAAAGAGGCAGGAGGGACAGGACCACCAGTGAGGCAGCAATGGCCCTTATTAAAGAGGCCCATGCCACCCTCAAAGAGCCCACATCCCCTGAAGAGGCCATTGCCGGCCTAGTGGAGGCAAAGTTCAAGGTGATGAGCATGGAGCAACGCCTCCTATGCGAGCCCCTGCTCATCACCTTGCTCAACAAGGGGGTGATGGAAAAAATTACCCCCAATACCGCCATTTGTGAGGTGGCACAACTGTCCCAACCTCAACCTCCTTCTCCACCTCCACATTCCGCCCCACCCCCTTCTCCTCCACCTCCACCTTGTTCTTCCGCCCCACCCCCTTCTCCTCCACCTCCACCTTGTTCTTCCGCCCCACCCCCTTCTCCTCCACCTCCACCTTGTTCTTCTGCGCCACCCCCTTCTCCTCCACCTCCTCCTCCTCCTGACAGGAGTACCCCTCCAGTGGCCCAGCCTCCAGCCAAACGAAGAAGGAAGGCTGCAGGGAAGGCTTCAGGAAAGGTTGCAGGGAAGGTTGCCAGGAAGACGAGGAAGTGATGGCCTTGCTTCATTGTGGTCGGACAGAAGGCAGCCTGTTGTAGTACCACACACTTGGGACATATATATCACCTGCTGCTGTTCCTGACCTCTGGGAGGCCAGCATCAGATTGTGTTCAGAAATGTTGGCCTTCTCAAGCTCCCAATTTTAGTGTCCACACAGGGTTGCTGTGTGCTCTGGGGTCCCTGGGATGCACAAATGGCAGCAGCTTCTCCAGCGCTGCCTTCTCTTTATTTTAGTTCAAACATGAATAAATGTTATTTTTCTTTAAGTTCATACTTGACTATGTGTATTTGGGACAGATAACAACCCCCCAAAAAAATAACTAAATCGTATTTCCCAAAAAAGTGTGTAAAATTTAAATAATATATATTAAAAGATTCAATGGGAGATCACTACCAAAACATTGCGAAATTACAATTAACATCAGTTAGAAAAATAACAAATTTTTTAATATTCCTAAAAACTTGCACGATATAATACACATAGATCTTCTTAAGAGCAACAAGAAAAATGTAAAAAAAACATAGTCATAACTCTGTGTGAATCAGCAGCAAAAGAAGTTCATTCGTTTGGATTAATGTCACATTCTAACGAAGATTTCAATGCACAACATTTAAACGATGCAAAAATTTGGAGCGTGACGAATGTGCTATCTCCATTACGAAGGCTTGTTTTACCAGAAGATGCGCTCCCGTCTCATAGTTGCTTGTGAGCATGCGCGCTTTTGGAAGAGTCGTAAAAGCATACACACAAACCATTTTCTCGTCACAAAACAGGCCGACGAGAAAAACGACGAGGAAATCTGGAATCATGACGAGAAAATAGAGAGCAGGTTCTCTATTTTCTCGTCGAGATTCACGGCAATTTTCTCGTCGTAAAACCATACACACGAACGGTTTTCTCGACAAAAAAGCTCACACGGCACTTTTCTTGCCGGTTTTGGACGAGAAACTCGGTCGTGTGTACGAGGCTTCATGTATTCCTCAGAATGCATGCAGACTCTGTATACTAAGAAATATTTCAGTTACAAATTACATATGTTGGGCTAGGTAACCCATGGGCTTAAAGGGGTTGTAAAGGTAAAAATGTTTTTGCCAATATGTGATCTCTGTCCCATATAGATAGAGAATATAGTTGTTATTACTGCTTAAAAGATCTAGTTACCTGTTAAATAATTTTTCATTTTTCTCCACTTCCTTGTTTCCGCTCTATTCTCATAAACTTCTGGGTTTTTGAGCGCGTTCACTACAGCTACGTCATGGCATCAAAGGTACTAAAATTCCCTTGAGGCATAGCAGCATCGCGCATGAGCAATGCCGCTTTTTAGCTGTGTCACATAACGAGAACGAGCCTAGTTCTCGATTCTATTTCTGTCTTCGCTTAGCACACGCCACCCACTTTACACTCATATTCCCGCCTCCCCAGCACGCCCATAGCATAAGTAAACAAATACTAGTAACTATTTCAATGGAGAAAATAAGGGGGCGGAGTTAAGGCAGGGCTGTGCTGCTGTGATGGTCCTTCAATATAATAAGAAGGCACGGGAGGCAGAGCTACAGCGTCTTAGACACGCCCGCTACTCCCCTGCCTCCTGTGCCTGTGAACGTACACAGCGTCTACCCACAGGGATCTAGTCCAAAGGGAGGGGGGCGAGCAAGCTGACTAACCCCCAGCCAAAACGGCTCGGATGATAGGGGCAAGCTTACAGAAGAGGAACAGGAAGTGAGAAATTCACAGAAAGAAAATAAGCATTTAGAAGGGAAATCGAAGGAAAGGGTAAGTGAAACAACAATGCACTAGCTTAAAGGAACTAGGGCTGGGAAAAAAATCGATTTTAATCTTGAATCAAGTTTTGAGTTCAAATCGATTCAGATTTAAAGAAAATCGATTATTTTTTTTTATTTTTTATTTATTATTTTTTTAATTCAAAGTTTCCGTAGCAGGGCTGCAGGGGGCGTATCTGGAATGGCACTGGGCGGCGTTACCCCAATTACATTTACTCACCGCAGCCGCCGCGAGTAGATGTAATGTAACACTAACTAACCGCAAGCCGCCGTCTGCCTACCTGATCAGCGTGTCATGCAGACAGACGGCGGCCATTGCAGTGTTCAAAAGCCGCGCCTCCCGAGTCCTCGTCGTCTGTGATAGGCGGAACACTCAATTTCACAGCAGGCAGTGTTCAGCCTATCACGGACATCCTCTCATCCTCATCTGTTATGAGGATGAGCGGATGTCCATGATAGGTGGAACACTGAATGCTGGAATGGCCGCCGGTGTAGCAGTAAAATCCGTATCCCATGAAAATCTGCATGAGGTACGGGCACAGTGATTGAAGCACGGGCACAGAGAGGCATTGGGCACAGTGAGACACAGGCACAGTGAGACACGGGCACAGTGAGGCACGGGCACAGTTCAATTCAACTAAGAGTAACCTCAAGATTTTTTGTTGTTTTATTAGCTAAATCCAAATACATTATTAATAATTTGGATGTTTAACAATCTTTGTTGCACACTGCACACTGACTTTGCAGTTAGAGAAAGGGTTTGCCTTTGCAATTTTGTTTGTTGATGCACTTCAGTTAATATAATAATAAAAAAAAAAAATCGAATCGTAAATCGAGTTGTTTCTAAAAAAATCGCAGATTTTTTTTGGGGGGGGAAAATCGCCCGGCCCTAAAAGGAACCTATTTAAAAAATAAAAAACAAACCTTTAGTATCACTTTAACTCTCCTTGATACAATAGTGAAGACTTCCCTGCCACATTTCATAGTACAGTTCCTAGCTGTCTATGTCTCTCACAGTTAATAAAATTTGGGTGTTCTCAGGTTTTTCAGCTTCACCTGCTGCCTGCTTCATACAAAGATGGGATTAAAGAAAAAGTTGTTTAACCACTTGCCTACCGGACACTTTCACCCCCTTCCTGTCCAGGAAAATTTTCAGATTTCAGCGCTGTCACACATTGAATGACAATTGCACATTCATGCTACTGTACCCATATGAAACTTTTATCTCTTTTTCATACAAATAGAGCATTCATTTGGTGGTATTTAATCACCGCTGGGTATTTCATTTTTTTTGTTAAATAAATGAAAAAAGACAGAACCCCCCCCAAAAAAAAGCAACATGTTTTTCATAGTTATGTTATAAAATTTTACAAACAGGTAATTTTTCTCCATCGCTAATGAGGCTGCACTGATGGGCAATAAGGCTGCACTGATGGGCAAGGCCGCACTGATGAGGAGGTACTGATAGGTGGAACTGATATTGGGCAATGATAGGCAGCACTGATTGGCAGCACTGGTGGCCACTGTTGAGGCTGCCCTGATAATCAGGACACTGATTAGTGCCCTGATTATCAGTGTAGATGTCCCTTTCACACAAGCCAGTTACCGGCTCTCCTCTCCTCACGCTGTCAGTGTGAGGAAAGGAATGCCGATAACCGGCTTGTGTTTACATCATGAACAGCTACGATTGGACACAGCTGATCACATGATAAAGGGCCACTGTGATTGACCCTTTAGCCCGATCTGTGATCAGATGTACCCTAAGGACACAGCGATCACCGATTATGCCACCCACGCACCGCAGCTGGTGCACAGCGGCCGAGATCATGGAAGGACATCATATGATGCCCTCCCAGAACTGGCTGAGCGTGCTGTCAGGAAGTGGTTAATCTATGCAGTACGTTTCACACATGGGACACCCATTGTTAGTGGTAATTTATTTTTACATAGAAATTGTCCAGAAATAGTTTTTCCTAGAGTTCAGCATTAATTATAAGAGCACTTGCACTTAGTTAACCTCCTGTACCTTTTGTATTAAACTGTACTGTAATTGTGTTGTCCCCCCTATATATTGTAAAGCACTGCGTAAACTGTTGGCGCTATATAAATTGCGTATAATAATAATCTTTTGATCTTGTCAGTGAAGTCTGCCTAATGCATGTTCTTGTCATGGTGTGGCAACGATGCTGCACTGCTCATAAATTCAGAGCAAAGTTACCACTCTCATGTAGGCTGTTCCTGATTGCACTCCAGTGGGATGAGAAGATGTTGCAGTGGCATGGCCATGACATTGTCATTGCTGATACACAAGCTTGACAATCAGCAGCTGGTAACACCCAGTTCTGTCCACTCTTTTCTGGGTTGACAGCACTGCCTCTGTTGCTGAAACCATCCCACTCTGAGCTGCAGTGTCTGGAATAGGAAGCATATTAGACACAAATGAAGGATTTGGCTCAATCGGGGAAAGCAAAGTAAGCCATTTGCTATTTAATTTATGAGGCATGTGCATGGCACAGTAACAGATTTGACATTTGTTTAGAGTGGGGGGTTTAGAGTGGGGGGTTACAGTGGTGGGGCAGATGAGAAAGGGGTTACATTGGTGGGGCAGATGAGCAGGGTGGTACAGTGGTGGAGCAGATGAGCAGGGGGTACAGTGGTGGGGCAGATGAACAGGGGGGTACAGTGGTGGGGCAGATGTGCAGGGGGGTAAAGTGGTGGGGCAGATGTGTAGGGTAGTACAGTGGTGGGGCAGATGTGCAGGGGGTCACAGTGGTGGGGCAGATGAGCAGAGGGTACAGTAGGGAAAAATATTTGCAAGGGGGACAGTGATCTGAGGTGTGAAGGTGCATGAATTGGGGGCTCATCTGAGGTGTGGAGTTGCAGGAATTGGGGCTGATCTGATGCGTGAGAGTGCAGGATTTAAATTTCTCACTACTAAAGTAGTTTACAAAATTTACTTTATAAAAAATCCTTTTCATGATTGAGAGTGTGAAGTTGACATTTTTTTGTTATAAAATTGGCATGCTCAATTTCTTTGAAAGCATTTTTTGGCACACTGTGCTCAAAAGGTTGCCTACACCTGGTTTAGACCACCATACATGAGCCTTTAGGGACAGGTAATAATTTGTTGGGAGTTAAGAAATACACAGGGAGGTTGATTTACTAAGGGCAAATATACTCTGCACTACAAGTGTACTTCAAGTGCATTGCTCTAGATCTGAGAGGAAGCTCTGAAATGAGGGAAATCTCTGCTGATTTCTATCATCCAATCATGTACAAGCAAAAATGCTGTTTTTTTTATATTCCTTCCAAAGTGAAGCTTTACCTAATTTTACTAAGCTCCGTAGCAAGTGCACTTGCAGAGTACACAGTATCTTTTCCTTTAGTAAATCAATCCCATTGAATTTTAGTTTGCCCATGGATCAGTTTGTCCTAGTGATTGTGATGTATGTAACTACACAGTACGGTTTCCAAGTCTCAAGCCTCGTACACACGACCGGTTTTCTCGTCAAGAAACGACAAGAAAACTGTTGGGAGAGCTTTCTTGCCTAGAAAAACGTTCGTGTGTATGGTTTCTCGTCGAGAAAACTGCCGGGAATCTCAACTCGAAAAATAAAGAACCTGCTCTTTATTTTCTTGTCAGAATTCTCGTCGGGATTCTCGTCTGCCTGTTTCCCGACGAGAAAACCGGTCGTGTGTATGCTTTTCCGAGTCTTAAAAAATCGCGCATTCTCAGAATCAAGTATAAGACAGGAGCGCTCCTTCTGGTACAACTAGCATTCGTAATGGAGATAGCACATTCGTCACGCTAAAACGAACTGAAAGCACGAAGACTGAAAAGAGTGGATCGTCTCTCCCCAAACATTTACTAACACGCGGTAACACGAGATAAGCAAAAGCAGCCCAAAGGGTGGTGCCATTGGAAACAAACTTACCCTTTATACTGCCGTCGTACATGTTGTACGTGACTGCGCTTTACAACGACGAGATTTGGAATTGACAGTGTGTATGCAAGGAAAGCTTGACAAGAATCTCGTCAAGCTTGACAAGTATCTCATCGAGAAAATCAAGGTTTTTTTTTACGACGAGGTTGTCGGTCATGTGTACAGGGCTTTACTGACTCCTGCTCTATAAAACAGTGTAACATACATTGTAAATAATTGTAACTGCTGGTGCATGTAATCAATGAGATGTCTCACTTTTTAAATGCAACCTTTTATACAATAATTATCAAGGCGCTCTTTACTGTTCAACCACCTAAAGTTAAATAAGACTTGCTGTAGGATTGCATTACAGAGTCATTAAACCAAAGACATATCCTCTCCAAGTTTAAAAGTGCATTCATTAAATGGGAATAACAGCTTTGAACAGTTCAAAATGTCCTCTAAAATCTGTATAATATATACATTAAATGTAAATTGAAAAAAATTCCAGTAAGTGCACCTTAATTATGAATGTAACATTTACAGTGCCTTAAAAAGTATTCATACCCCTTGGAATTTTCCACATTTTTTCATGTTAAAACCAAAAATGTAAATGTATTTTATTGGGATTTTATGTGATAGAGCAACACAAAGTGGCACATAATTGTGAAGTGGAAGGAAAATTATAAATGTTTTTCAAAATATTTTACAAATAAATATGTGAAAAGTGTGGTGTGCATTTGTATTCAGCCCCCGAGTCAATACTTTGTAGAACCACTTTTCACTGCAATTACAGCTGCAAGTCTTTTTGGGGATGTCTCTACCAGCTTTGCACATCTAGAGAGTGACGTTTTTGCCCATTCTTCTTTACAAAATAGCTCAAGCTCTGTCAGATTGGATGGAGAGCATCTGAACAGCAATTTTCAACTCTTGCTACAGATTCTTAATTGGATTTAGGTCTGGACTTTGACTGGGCCATTCTAACACATGAATATGCTTTGATCTAAACTAATTCCATTGTAGCTCTGGCTGTATAGGTCGTTGTCCTGCTGGAAGGTGAACCTCCGCCCCAGTCTCAAGTCCTTTGCAGGCTTTCTTCTTGCCACTCTTCCATAAAGGCCAGATTTGTGGAGTGCACGACTAATAGTTGTCCTGTGGACAGATTCTCCCACCTGAGCTGTGGATCTCTGCAGCTCCTCCAGAGTAACCATGGGCCTCTTGGCTGCTTCTCTGGTTAATGCTCTCCTTGCCCGGCCTGTCAGTTTAGGTGGACAGCCATGTCTTGGTAGGTTTGCAGTTGTGCCATACTCATTCCAGTTTGGGATGATGGATTGAACAGTGCTCTGTGAGATGGTCAAAGCTTGAAGTATTTTTTAATAACCTAACCCTGCTTAAATCTTTTACACAACTTTATCCCTGACCTCAGAGGCAGCTCTCTAAGTAGGCCAATTAGGCGGTTGCCTAAGGCCCCTCGCTTCCAGGGGCCTTGCAATCTGCCTAACCTGTGTGTGGGAATGTCCTCCCGGTTGGTGTCCCCAGGGCCATCTCTAACGCGGGACAAAAGCCTGCGCTGCGGTGCCCGCAACTAGTTTTTCCTGGCCAGGGGTGGAACTGACTGACCACTTGAGCACTGCCCGAAGGTCTCATGGTCAGTGGACGGCTGCACGTACTCCCCTCCCCCCGCTTCCCCCCTTCTGCTGCGCTCTGCAAGTCTCCTGCCATGTGCAGAGCGCGGATAATGGCCGTAGCGGTTGTGCAATCTCTGCTCTCTCCTCCGATGGACGGTCTCAGAGCTGGCGCCTGACAGTCATCGATGAGCCAGTCTGCCACAGCCTACAGGTACTGTCTAATGGTCCTGCACGACACTGACAGCATCCTGTAGTGTATTAATGTCACCACCCGAGCGACCTTACACACACACAGCCCTGTTATTATGCCATCCTCCTGACCCCTGCCATAATCATTCTCCTCATCATCCCTTGTTCCTGGCATACCACCACCCTACTTCCTGTCATCCACCCCGTCATCTTCATCCCCCCTGCACCGACAGCTCCTTCCACCCACCCCCTATCATCTTCATCCCCCCCTGCACCTCTCTGCCAGCCTCCTACCACCCCACCCCCTGCCATCTTCTTCCCCCTGCACCTCTCTGCCAGCCCCCTACCACCCCCTGTCATCTTCATCCCCCCTGCACCGCCAGCTCCTTACACCCACCCCCTGTCATCTTAATCCCCCCTGCACAGCCAGCTCCTTCCACCCACCCACTGTCATCTTCATCCCCCCCTGCACTTCTCTGCCAGCCTCCTACCACCCCACGCCATCTTCATCCCCCTGCACCGCTAGCTCTTTCCACCTACCCACCCCCTGTCATCTTTGTCCCCCTGCACCTCTCTGCCAGCCTCCTACCACCCCACCCCCTGTCATCTTCATTCCCCTGCACCGCTCTGCCAGCTTCTTCCGTCCACCCACCCCCTGTCATCTTAATCCCCCTGCACCGCGCTGCCCGCTCCTTCCACCCACCCCTGTCATCTTCATCCTCCCTGCACCGCTCTGCCAGCCTCCTACCACCCCACCCCCTGTCATATTCATCCCCCACTACCAGCTTCCTACCGCCCCACCCCCACTATCATCATCCCATCTGTACCCCATTGCCAGTTTCTTACCATCCCACCCCCTGTAATCTTCATCCCCCTGTACTCCTCTGCCAGCTTTCTACCACCTCACCCACTATCATCATCATCCCTATACCCCCACCTCTGACATCCTACCACCCTGCCTCCTGTCATCAATATCCCCCTGTAGCCCACCTCTAGCATCCAACCACCCTACCCCGTCATTATCATCCCCCTGTACCCCACTGATAGCTTCCTACTACCCCACCCACTGTCATCATCATCCCCCTTTGCTGACATCCTACCACTCCGCCCATTATCATCAACATCCCCATCATTCCTATCTACCCCACCTCTGGCCTCCCACCACTCCACCCCCTGTCATCATCATCCCCCTGTACCCCTTCTCTGGCATCCTACCACCCTGCCTCCTGTCATTATCATCCTCATCCCTCCTGTACCCCACCTCTAGCATCCTATCACCCTACTCCCTATCATTATAGGGGAGATATGATCTCAGCATCTCACCCCAATGCTGCTACATCACCCCAAACTGCATCCTGTCATCCAACCAACTTTAACCCAACATTTGCATCACACACCACAATACTGCCCTGCCACCCAGTGAGCGGTAATGATGTGCTGTAACCTCTAGCAAACAATCAGTGAGCGATAATGATAAGCAGTAACCCATAGCAACCAATCAGTGAGCAGGATACATTTGTAGATGAACGAAAATGGTCTTTCGCGCTACTAAAGAGTAAATGAAAAGCAAGTGAAGTGTATAGCGCTAAAAGCTGCAAAAACTACTTGTGTTCACTATACACACTAGTAGAAATAGAAAAGGGGGGAATGTTTTTGCGCTGAAAGCCAGCAGCTGAACTACATAAAGTGCCGAAAGCCAACACTAAAACTGAATATAGTGCTAAAATATTTAGGTCTATATTAATAGTCCTAAATTAATTAATATCCAGTGATAAAGTGCACAAGTATTAAAGTGCTATAATTATATATGAATCTAGGTGTAATGACATAAATAATAATGAAGTGCACACAGTGCTATCTATATATGTATAAAACACAACGATATTATATATACAATTCAAAAAATTTATATTAGGAATAGAAGAAAAAGGTATATCGTAAAAAATAGTCCGTGCTCAAAAAATCCTTAAACGTGAATGTTCAAACAAAGTAAACTGGTGTAAAGTATGAATCCTCTGCTGAATAAATGGATAAAAATATCTCTAATATGTCCATGCAGTGGTCTCACAGAACTCTCACCTCCATTAAAACATAGCATGTATGTTTAAACAATATATCTCCTTAATGGTGGTTCTTCTGATATATATTGTTGTTACTCCCAACCTCGTCTCCTCTGTTTGTAGTATTATTGCAGTCCCTAAGGAGAGAGAGAGGGGGAGGAGGGGGAGAGGAGTGCAACTCCAAAAGGATAGGGTAGGAATAAGGAAGAGAAAAGGGCCTCCAATAGTGTAGTATTTTGGTCTAAAACTGGTTTATTATAAAATAGTTGTAGTGCTCGTACATTAAAACAGTGATTGTGCAGCATAAAAAGGAAACAACAGCGGCGTTGTACGCTGTCTTACTCGTCCTCCGGGTACTTCCAGTCTGCGGTACCTCGTGATGTCCCTACGTCGTTACGTCACGCACCTCGTGACTTCATGAGGTACCGCAGACCGGAAGTACCCGGAGGACGAGTAAGACGGCGTACAACGCCGCTGTTGTTTCCTTTTTATGCTGCACAATCACTGTTTTAATGTACGAGCACTACAACTATTTTATAATAAACCAGTTTTGGACCCAAATACTACACTATTGGAGGCCCTTTTCTCTTCCTTATTCCTACCCTATCCTTTTGGAGTTGCACTCCTCTCCCCCTCCTCCCCCTCTCTCTCTCCTTAGGGACTGCAATAATACTACAAACAGAGGAGACGAGGTTGGGAGTAACAACAATATATATCAGAAGAACCACCATTAAGGAGATGTATTGTTTAAACATGCATGCTATGTTTTAATGGAGGTGAGAGTTCTGTGAGACCACTGCATGGACATATTAGAGATATTTTTATCCATTTATTCAGCAGAGGATTCATACTTTACACCAGTTTACTTTGTTTGAACATTCACGTTTAAGGATTTTTTGAGCACGGACTATTTTTTACGATATACCTTTTTCTTCTATTCCTAATTTTAATTTTTTGAATTGTATATATAATGTCGTTGTGTTTTATACATATATAGATAGCACTGTGTGCACTTCATTATTATTTATGTCATTACACCTAGATTCATATATAATTATAGCACTTTAATACTTGTGCACTTTATCACTGGATATTAATTAATTTAGGACTATTAATATAGACCTAAATATTTTAGCACTATATTCAGTTTTAGTGTTGGCTTTCGGCACTTTATGTAGTTCAGCTGCTGGCTTTCAGCGCAAAAACACTCCCCCTTTTTCTAGGATACATTTGTAGTAACCTCTAGCAACAAATCAGTGAGTGATAATGATAAGCAGTAACCCATAGCAACCAATCAGTGAGCTGTATAAATTTGCAGTAACCTCTAGCAACAAATCAGTGAGTTATAATGATAAGCAGTAACCTATAACAACCAATCAGTGAGCTGTAATAATGTGCAGTAACCTCTTGCAACCAATCAGTGAGCTGTAATGATGTAAAGTAACCTCTATCAACCAATGGGTAAACTGTAATGATGTGCAGTAAACTCTAGCAACCAATGGGTGAGGGGTAATGATGTGCAGTAACCTCTAGCAACCACATATTGAGTATTAACCACTTCCCTACCCAGCCATAGTCAAATGACGTCCACAGATGGGATCTCCCATCCTGGGTGGACGTCATATGACGTCCTCGGATTTGTAGGGGGATATCTGAATGATGCCTGCAGCTAGAGGCATCATTCAGATATCCTTTTCTTGGGCCGGCGATTCTTTGCACCATAAGAACGATCATAGCGGCGGAACATCCCCCCCCCTCCCGCCGCCATCCGGTGCTTCTCCGGGCTCTCCCGTGCGATCGGGGACCCGGAGCGAATCTTCCGGCGTCGTTGGTGGGTCACGTGATGAGCATAGAGATGACTGGTGACCAGATGGTCACCAGTCATCTCTATGATCGTCGGAGGCCCGGGCGCGATGTGATGACGTCACACTCGGGCCTCAAATGTAAACAAAGCCGCCATTGCGGCTGTAAGTATGAGATCAGTGAATTTTTTTTCACTGATCTCATGCTTTCCAGCCTGGAGGAGAGATGTGGGGTCTTATTGACCCCGCATCTCTCAATAAAGAGGACCTGTCACACACATTCCTATTACAAGGGATGTTTACATTCCTTGTAATAGGAATAAAAGTGATCAAAAAATAAAAAAAAGTAAAATAATTGTAAAAAAAAAAAAAAATAAGTAAAAAAAAAAAAAATGTAAAAAAAATATTAAAACGCCCCTGTCCCCGGTAGCTCGCGATCAGAAGTGAATGCACACGTAAGTCGCCCACATATGTAAACGCTGTTCAAACCACGCATGTGAGGTATCGCCGCGTGCGTTAGAGCACGTGCAACAATTCTAGCACTAGACCTCCTCTGTAATTCTAACCTGGTAACCTGTAAAAAAAATTAAAGCGTCGCCTATGGAGATTTTTAAGTACCGAAGTTTGGCGCCATTCCATGAGTGTGCGCAATTTTAAAGCGTGACATGTTAGGTATCTATTTACTCGGTGTAACATCATCTTTCATATTTTCCCCAAAAATTGGGCTAACTTTACTGTTTTGTTATTTTTTAATTCATGAAACCATTTTTTTTTTTTTAAAAGGCGTTTGAAAAATTATTGCGCATGTATCGTGCAAGAAAAAATGTTGCAATGACCGTCATTTTATTTCCCAGGGTGTCTGCTAAAAAAACATATATAATGTTTGGGGGTTCTGAGTAATTTTCTAGCAAAAGAATGATGATTTGTACATGTAGGAGAGAAGTGCTAGAATAGGCCCGGTGTTGAAGTGGTACAAAAAGCCCTGTATGGAAGTGGTTAATATTGTGCAGTAACCTCTAGCAACCAATCAATGAGTGTGAAACAATTTATTTTTATTTTTATGATAAGTCTATGTGCGTGTTTGTTTTTTGGGATGTTGGCGTGGAGTGCGGCAGAAAAATGTTTGCCCAGGGTCCAATCAATATTAAAGATGCCCCTGGGTGTCCCCAGGCTAGCGGAGGGAGCAGACCAGTACACCCTTTGGTAAAGCCATGGAGGTTTCAGCCAGCTGTAACACCTCCCTCAAACGGAGAACATCTCATCAGCTGCAGCCAACAGCAGGCTCTACTGCCGTCCTAGCCTTCTCCCAAAGCCTGCACCACATTGCATGGCAGGAGTTGTAGTTCACCACACCACACAGTAGACTTGCCCTGCCGGTGCCTGTGCTCTGCAGAGACTACACCTCCCAGAATACACTGCAGGGCACTCAAAGCGAATGTGTCGGCTTCTCCTGCTTGTAGGGGATGGAGGAGTGTATAGAAGGATCACCTGTCTGCACTCTGTCTGTGGCTCTAGTGTTTGGTGGCTGCTGCAGCAATGTGGTGTTACCCTGTTAGCCAGGTGACATTTTGCTTGTCATTACCGTAAGACCATCTCTTGTATCATGTTGCACAGTCTTTTCCCATTGTGAAAGTGAGTGGGGCCTCATGTCTAAGATTTGCCTAAGGCCTCACAAAGCCTAGAGCCGCCTCTGCCTGACCTGTCTGGTGTGTTCCTTGGCCTTCATGATGCTGTTAGTTCACTAAAGTTCTCTAACAAATCTCTGAGGGCTTCACAGAACAGCTGTATTTATACCGAGATTAAATTACACACACTCTATTTGCTAATTAGGTGACTTCTGAAGGCAATTGGTTCCACTAGATCAGTGGTTCTCAACCTGGGGGTCGGGACCACCTCGGGGGTCGAATGATGATTTGCCAGGGGTCACTGAATCCTGGGCTGTTCCTGAAGCCTGCATCACTCTCCCAGCCTTATTGCGGCCACCCAGCAGGGCTATCCCTGGAGCCTGTGACCGCCCAGCTGGGCTGTTCCTGGAGCCCGCAGCCGCCCACTCAGCCTCTTCGCATTTCAGTTCACAGCATGGCTGTGGTCAGCTGACTGGTGAGGAATGTAAAGTGGGAGGGGCTGGAGGAGACCATTTCTCCTGATTTCGGCAAAGGTGTCACTGCTACGAGACACCACAAAGTCGGAAACACAGTGAAGCCGGAGACACAGTGAGTGACACTACCTGTGATTATAGTTGCCTTTAAAAGGACTCAGGGAGCGCTAAATGTCTGTGGGTTAGAGGCGTAAATGACGTGTCTTGCCTTGGGTGCCGACAACCCACGCTACGAAAAGAATTTTACTGTTAGGGGTCCCCACAACTTGGGAAATATGATAAAGGGGTCACGGCACTAGAAGGTTGAGAACCACTGCACTAGATTTTAGTTGGGGTATAAGAGTAAAGGGGGCTAAATACAAATGCACGCCACACTTTTCAGATATTTATTCGTAAAAAATGTTGAAAACTATCTATCATTTTCCTTCCACTTCACAATTATGTGCCACTTTGTGTTGGTCTATCACTTAAAATCCCAATAAAATACATTTACATTTTTGGTTGTAACATGACAAAATGTGTAAAATTTCAAGGAGTGTGAATACTTTTTCAAGGCACTGTACATGCTAGCAATTTTTACTAGTTTGCTGTACCATGTTTTGGCGTTGTATTTTAGGTGTACAAATGCTCCCTCTAGTGTCCAGTATATCAGGGGACAGGATAAGAATCTCGGGTAAGTGACTGTTAATATAAGCTGAGTTAGCTTTAGATAAAATCTGTTGTTTTAATCACTTGCCTACTGGGCACTTTCACCCCCTTCCTGCCCAGGCCAATTTTCAGCTTTCAGTGCTGTCGCACTTTGAATGACAAGTGCGCAGTCATTCAACACTGTACCCAAACAACATTTTTATATATTTTTTGAGACAAATAGAGCTTTCTTTTGGTGGTATTTAATCACCACTGGGTAACGAGGGGTGGGAACAGCATCAAAAGAAGACTTAACTTCACCCCAAACAAACAGAGCTCCTCAACGAAGGAGTTGCAACCTCAACCAGCCACCTGCAAAACCTTGCGGCCAAAGAAAGCATCGGAAGATGCACTCACGTCAACCTTGTAAAACCTTGAGAAAGTGTGAACAGATGACCAGGTCGCCGTCTTACACACCTGTGAGACAGATGCTAGATGTCGGAAAACCCAGAAGGCACCAATTGCCCTGGTTGAATGCACCGCGACAGAAAAGGGAGGCGCCCGCCCCTTAAGGGCAGAGGCCTGGATGACGGTTTGCCTGATCCACCTAGAAATGGTGGCCGACGAGACCGCCAGGCCCTTCTGTGGACCAGACACCGACACGAACCCAGGGACGCCGGGACCAGACTGGGGCGATTAGAATCACCAGAATCCCCTCGACCTCCACTCTGTGGAGCAGACGAGGAAGCAATTCCATTGGGGGAAAGGCATACATCAGCTGATACTGACCCCATGGAGCCACCAACGCGTCCGATGCGTCTGCCCAGGGTTACCTGGACCTGACAACAAACCTCGACACCTTGCGATTGAGTCGAAAGGCCAGGAGATCCACAACTGGTGTGCCCCATTTCTGACAAAGTAATTGAAACACCTCCGAGTGTAACGACCATTCCCCTTGGTCCAGCATCTTGCGACTCAGATAGTCCGCCTGCCAGTTCTCTACGCCCGGATGTAAACAGCCGATAGAGCCGAACCGCTCCTTTCTCCCCAACTTAGGATGTGAGTGACTTCCGAAGCTCCTTGTTCATCCCTGATGGTTGACAAAAAGCCACCGCCGTGGCATTGTCTGACTGGATCTTGACCAGACGCCCTTGAAGTCTCTGCGACCACTTGGAGAGGCACAGTCTGATCGCTCGAAGTTCGAGGACATTGATCGGCAGGCGATATTCGTCCGGAGTCCAGCAACCCTGGGCCGACTGGACCCCCCAGACTCCCCCACAAATTGTGAGGCTGGCGTCCGTCGTGATCACAGTCCCATGGAAAGAAAGGAACGACCTCCCGGACTGAAGAGTCGGGAATATCAGCCACCCTCTCAGGGAAGCCTTGACCAGGTGACTTACCTGAATCCAGAGACAATGAAGATTTGTTCCATTTGGACAGGATCTCCTCCTGCAATACTCGAGTGTGAAATTGGGCACACGGTACTGCCTCGAAGGAGGCCATCATGTGGCCCAGAACTTGCATGCAAAAACGGAGAGACAACCATTTGCGGGATGCTAACAATTGCACCGCCGACTGGAGCGTCTGCAACTGCTCCAAAGGAAGGAAGACTTTCGCCTCCCAGGAGTCCAGGATCAAGCCTAGGTACTCCAGACGCTGAGTCGGTACCAACACCGACTTCTGCATGTTCAGTACCCAACCAATTTCCCAGAGGTTCTGACTGGCTATAGACATGTCCTCCTCTAATTCTGAGCCAGAAGCAGCTCTCAGAAGAAGATCGTCCAAGTAGCCCACGATAGCAATGCCTCGCTGTCTCAGCAAAGCCAGATCGGGGGGAGCACCTTGTTAAAAACTCTTGGTTCTGACGCTATTGCAGAAGGGGACATGCAAGTATGTGTCCTTGATGTCCAGGGATGCCAGAAAATCCCCCAGATGGAGCGCAGCAACCTCCGAACGAATGGATTCCATCCTGAACATTCGCACCCTCACAAAGGTATTGAGGGCCCTGAGGTCCAAGATTGGACGGACACCGCCCTTCCTTGTGACCACCAACAGATTTGAATAGAATCCCTGAAACCTTTCTACCAGGGACACTGGTAAAATTAATCCGCACCTGAGCAAGTCTTGTACTGCTCCCATCAAAGCAGACCAACGAACCGGAAGGAGAGGAAGATTTGAGGGAAAGATCTGTTTGGTGGACAAGAAGAAACTCTATCTCATGGATATGCAATTAGCGGACCTCCAGCTGTTGCAAAACTACAAGTCCCATCATGCCTCTGCCTCTGGGTGTCATGCTTGCTGCTGTCAGAGTCTCGCTATGCCTCATGGGACTTGTAGTTTGGCAACAGCTGGAGGTCCGCTAATTGCATATCCCTGCTCTATCTTGTACCCCGAAGTGACCACCTCGCAGACCCATTGGTCAGGGAGCAGGAAGGTCCACCGAGCTGCAAACATGCTAAGCCGTCCCCCCACCCCTGAGTCGGGCGGGGGCAAAATTTCATACGTTAGCAGGCTTGTTAGCCTGCTCATTCGACTTACGCACCCAGGGACGCTTCTGTCCCCCAGCTGGAGCCTTGTCAGTCTGGGAGGATCTGCCGGCTGACCCTGACTGACGAAAATACAGCTTCTGCGCGGAAAAGGAGGGCCCCAGCCAACGGTGCAGCTCCTTCCCCTTAGAGGACTGCGGGAGAAGTGTGCTCTTACCTCCAGTGACATCCTTAATAATGTTGTCCAGCGTGGTACCAAAAAGTGGCTCTGGAAATCAAGGGGGCCGCACTGTGTATGTTTTTACTGTGACGCCGAAGGCGCGCATGTCTTTGGAGTGTGGGAGGAAACCGGAGCACCTGGAGGAAACCTACGCAGGCACAGGGAGAACATGCAAACTCCAGGCAAATGGTGTCGGGGTCCCGGTTCGAACCAGTGACCCTCTTGCTGCCAGGTGAGGGAGTTAACCACTACACCACTGTGCTGCCCCCCAGAGTGGCATCACAGACATACACAAAGCCCTATACCATTAGGTCAGCCAGCCTTACGCACTCTGGAGGAAGCTGATGCTCCTCTACTGTCTGCTGCAAAATCCTTGCCCATTCAGTGAATGTCTGAGACACCAAAGTAAGTCACAGCCAATATAGGTCGCAACGCTGACGCCAGCATGGTGAACCTGGAGCGGGTCACCGCTTCGGACCACCTATCCGTAGGGTCCTTAAAGGCAGGGGTTCCCTCTACCGGGAGAGTGGTTACCTTATGTTCCACGACCGGAGGAGAGGCCCTCAAAGGACCTCTGCGGCCGTTCCCATTCCTTATCTATGAACTTTCAAAGAAAGTAACATAAGGAAAAAACTTTCACAAAGCGGTCAGATTTACTGGGTTGACCCAGGAGCTCATTGAATCGCCTTTGGAGAAGCTGCTGTTGTACCAGGATATTGAAAAGCTGGTTACGACTATTTACTCCCGCCTGCAGTCTGCTGGGGTTAATCCCTTTCAGATTGCTCAGCGGAAATGGGAGGTGGACATTCAGGGGCTGTCCGAGGAGGGGTGAGAGGAGGCCTCGGAGGATTGCTTTCAGGACCTTATTGGATCTAATGATCTGTACGTACAGTTTAAATTTATACACCAATTGCATTATACTCCTGCCAGGCTGGCTCACTTGGGTTTTGCCTCTGCTGCTTCTTGTTCAAGGTGTTACTCAACTGATGGTGGATACATACATATGTTTTGGTCTTGTTCTGCTTTGTCAACGTTTTGGAAGGACTTATTTTCTTTTTTCAAGGACACCTTACATTTACCAATACCTTGTACACCAGAGGTTGGACTGTTGGGAGTTCTCAATGAGTTCGTACCCAGGACCCATGCTCGAATTCTAGTTAATTCTGTTACAATGGAAGAGTGCCTCTGCTCCAGATGTTCAAAGGTTGTACCGAATGATAAATAAGGTTATACCCATTTTTAAATGCATCTACAAGGGTAGGCCCTGTCCTGCCAAGTTTACCAAGATTTGGCAGCCCTGGCATGATATTGCAGATTCCTTTTGGAAGGACACCCCGCTCTCCCAACCCTAATGGGTATTGCCCTGGGTTGGCTTGCTAAGGCTGCAGCCTGCTGGGGACAATGTTGTTGGTTTGGTGCTCTCGGGTTCTGGTTGGAGGTGTGGTGGGCGGTGAGGTGTGTATGGCTGGGTGTGTGCGTGTATGTGTGTATGTAGGGGTTGACTGTACTTGGTTATATCTCCACTGCTTACTATACTATGATTTCCCATAGTGGGGCCCTACGTGGCCCACTTTGGTCAACCTACTTATTTCGTTTTTTTAGTTTTCCTTTGTTGAGGAACTGGAGTTCACAATTTTTTTTGATAACACCATATAGCCCTGTGGTGCTATCATTAATGTGCAATGTTATATACATGTGATGTAACCATTTGCGAGACTGTTTGCTTTGGCGTTGGCGCAGCAAAAATGGCACCCGAGCCCCGGGATATGGACGAGAAGGCCGTGCAGACTTCCCAGGCTTCCCAGGAAACAGACCCTCCCCTCACAGAAAGCGGCCCCCGGTGCCCCACGGGCCCCCACAGGGACTCGGTGCCCCCCACAGGTACACCCCGGTCACAACGGGCCCTAGGGCATGAGGGGAAATGGCGACAGAGAGCAGGGAAAGGGAGGACAGGAGAAACTTTTAATCCCGGGAATGCCCAGCTGTTCCATCCTGCCGAGACAGGAGGAACCATACTTACCCGTTCTTGCGAGGACATGCTGGCGCATCCCTGACAGACCCACAACCGATGGTATGGAGTAGCTGTCGGCCCGGTCCACTGTGAGTGAGACAGCAAGTCATATGTGGACCCCGGAGCATGTGCTCACCGGCCACCCCTGGAGCCATGGGGTACGTCGTGGCAGAACCAGCGCGTAGCTAAGGACTGGCACGCTCGATGGCCAGAACTGGGAAGAACTGGGAAGACTACAAGGATCTATAATATCCAGCCTGTCGCCCAGCCACCAGTTGATAGAAGATATCACAAAAAAATTAAAATAAAATAAAACATTCTTCAGGACTCTGGGCCCAAAGGGAGCCACGTCCTTCTCCTCTGCTAGGCAGAAAAAAACTGAGGCTTATGTACGGAGGGACCGCCCCCTGGGCGGGGCTGTTCAACTCTGTTAAAGTTACATGTTTTAAGATAACTAACATGTTCTGCCTAGTCCTCTCCTATGAACAGGAACATAACCCACGTGTCAAGATTTATGGAGATGGACGAAAAGAGAAAAAATGTTTATGGGGACAAGGGCCTCTTCCCTTTAACAAGGGAGCCCCCAGATCCCTCCCACCCCCCCAACACCCTATGTGAATGAGTATGGGGTACATGGAACACCCATTCACATTAAAAAAGTGTCAAAAATAAACACACTACACAGGTTTTTAAAGTATTTTATTAAGGCAGCTCTGGCTCTTCTCCCTCTTCTGGCGACATATTCTCCGGTTTTTCTCCCATCTCCGGTTCTTCTCCCCTCTGCGTTGTCCTCTCTCTCCGTTGTCTTCTGCTCTTTTTCTGGGTCTTCTCCCTCTGTTCTTCTTCCGATGTTGACTCAATGCAATCTCCCTGTGTAATGCTGGGTCCATCGCATGCAATGACTTATATTGGCATGGGGCGGGGCCACCTGATGATGTAAGTTGGAGGCCCCTTGTGACGTCATCTCCAGGGGGGCATGATGGGGTGAAGACGTCACAAGGGCCGTGGCCTCCAACTTCGGGTGGCCCTGCACCATGCCAATATAAGTCAATGCACACGGCGGACCCAGCATTACTCCGGGAGATCGCATCGAGTCAACATCGGAAGAAGAACAGAAGGAGAAGACCCAGCAAAAGAGCAGAAGACAGTAGAGAGAGAGAGGACAGCGCAGAGAGGAAAATAACCAGAGAGGGGTGAAGGACCGGAGAGGGGAGAATACGTCGTCAGAAGAGGTAGAAGAGCCGGAGCTGCCTTTTTAAAATACTTTAAAAACCTTTGTAGTGTGTTTATTTTTGACACCATTTTTTTTAGGTGAATGTACCCCATACTCATTCACCTAGGGTGGGGGGCCGGGATCTGGAGTCCCCGCCCGCAGACCCCAACAGCCAAGGGTTGTCAGGAAGAGGCCCTTGTCCTCATCAACATTGGTGTTTTGGGGTGGGGCCCCCCTGCCCCAAAACACCAACCCCCCCAGGTTGAGGGCATGTGGCCTGTTATGGTCCAGGAGGGGGGGGGCGCTCGCTTGTCCCCACCCCCTATCCTGACCTGCCGGGCTGCGTGCTTGGATAAGGGTCTGGTATGGATCTTGGGGGGAACCTCACACAAAATTTTGGCGGGATTCCCCTTCAAAATTCTCAGCACACAAGTCACAGCGCAAGTCGGATCATTCTGGTGCGACTTCTATTCAAATCAATGGGCTCCCATAGGGAACCACTGATTTTGAATAGAGACAGAGAAACGCCAGGTGAGGCTTAACGCTGTGTTAAACCTAGTAAAATCGCTTTAAACACCTATTACTGGCTTCTGCCGTTTTTATAGCTTTAGCACTGGAGCCTCAAAACGCACTGGTCCTTTTTTTTTTTTTTTTGGAGCTTAAAAACGCCTATGCCACTTACAGCTCCTAATCGTCGTGGTGGGCATGAGGCCATAGGCTAACATGGAGAGGCATTTTTAAGCTGTGAAAAACGCTCCTAAAAGCTGTGTTTTAGGATAAAAATAAATCAAAATGGGCACTATTAGTTTTGGACTGTACTATGGGTACAAACAACAACTAACATACAAATACAATATCTCACAAAAGTAAAGAACACCCCTCACATTTTTGTAAATATTTTATTATATCTTTTCATGTGACAACACTGATGAAATTACACTTTGCAACAATGTAAAGTAGTGAGTGTACAGTTTGTATAACAGTGTAAATTTGCTGTCCCCTCAAAATAACTCAACACACAGCCATTAATGTCTAAACCGCTGGCAACAAAAGTGAGTACACTCCTAAGTGAAAATGTCCAAATTTGGTACAATTAGCCATTTTCCCTCCCCGGTGTCATGTGACTCGTTAGTGTTATAAGGTCTCAGGTGTGAATGGGGAGCAGGTGTGTTAAATTTGGTGTTATCACTCTCAATCTCATACTGGTCACTGGAAGTTTAACATGGCACCTCATGGCAAAGAATTATCTTAGGATCTGAATAAAAGAATTGTTGCTCTACATAAAGATGGCATGGGCTATAAGAAGATTGCCAAGACCCTGAAACTGAGCTGCAGCACGGTTGCCAAGACCATACAGAGTTATAACAGGACAGGTTCCACTCAGAACAGGCCTCGCCATGGTCGACAAAAGAAGTTTAGTGCACGTGCTCAGCGTCATATCCAGAGGTTGTCTTTGGGAAATAGATGTATGAGTGCAGCCAGCATTGCTGCAGAGGTTGAAGGGGTGGGGGGTCAGCCTGTCAGTGCTCAGACCATACGCCGCACACTGCATCAAATTGGTCTGCATGGCTATTGTCCCAGAAGGAATCCTCTTCAAAAGATGATGCACAAGAAAGCCTGCAAACAGTTTGCTCAAAACAAGCAGAATAAGGACATTGATTACTGGAACCATGTCCTGTGGTCTGATGAGACCAAGATAAACTTATTTGGTTCAAATGGTGTCAAGTGTGTGTGGCGGCAGCCAGGTGAGGCGTACAAAGACAAGTGTGTCTAGCCTACAGTCAAGCATGGTGGTGGGAGTGTCATGGTCTGGGGCTGCATGAGTGCCAACATGTACTGTGACATACTAAAGCAGAGCATGATTCCCTGCCTTCGTAGACTAGGCCGCAGGGCAGTATTCCAACATGATAATGACCCCAAACACACCTCCAAGACGACCACTGCCTTGCTAAAAAAGCTGACGGTGAAGACGATGGACTGGCCAAGCATGTCTCCAGACCTAAAAACTGCAGCATCTGTGGGATATCCTCAAACAGGAGGTGGAGGAGCGCAAGGTCTCTAACATCCACCAGCACCGTGATGCCATCATGGAAGAGTGGAAGAGGATTCCAGTGGCAACCTGTGAAGCTCTGGTGAACTCCATGCCCAAGAGGGTTAAGGCAGTGCTGGAAAATAATGGTGGCCACACAAAATATTGACACTATGGGGGTTATTAACGAAAGGCAAATCCACTTTGCACTACAAGTGTACTTGGAAGTGCAGTCGCTGTAAATCTGAGGGGTAGATCTGAAATGAGGGAAAGCTCTGCTGATTTTATCATCCAATCATGTGCAAGCTAAAATGCTGTTTTTTATTTTCCTTGCATGTCCCCCTCGGATCTACAGCAACTGCACTTCCAAGTGCACTTTCAGTGCAATTTCAAGTGCACTTTGCACCCATAGTGCAAAGTGGATTTGCTTTTAATAAATAACCCCCTTTGGGCCCAATTTGGACATTTTCACATTAAGAGCCCTTTCACACTGGGGCGGGGGGGGGGGGCGTCAGCGGTAAAGCTCCTCTATTTTTAGCAGCGCTTTACCGTCGTTTTCGCATTGCTATTCGGCCGCTAGCGGGGCACTTTAAGAGCAGTGTATTCACCGCTCCTACGGCGCCTCAAAGATGCGGGTAGCAGGACTTTTTTTACTGTCCTGCCAGCGCACAGCTCCAGTGTGAAAGCCCTCGGGCTTTCACACTGGAGTGAAAGGAGAGCCTCTTTCAGGGTGCTTTGCAGGCGCTATTTTTAGCGTTCTAGCGCCTGTAAAGCACCTCAGTGTGAAAGGGGTCTAATGGCTGTGTGTTGAGTTATTTTGAGGGGACAGAAAATTTACACTGTTATACAAGCTGTACACTCACTACTTTACATTGTTGAAAAGTGTAATTTCTTCAGTGTTGTCACAGGAAAAGATATAATAAAACATTTACAAAAATGTGAGGGTGTACTCACTTTTGAGTGATACTGTATGTGGTATCGCTGCAATCGTTAGGAGCAGGAGAATTTAATTTGGGTTGTTCTTTGGTGGAAGGTTATGGTAGTAGTAACAAATATACTACTACATTTAAAAAAAAAAAAAATTCTTTACTATTTTGGCCCAGTTTTCCCTTGATAAAAATAAAATAAAAATCAGAAGATATCCATTGCCACTTACCACCGAAAGAAAGAAATTTGTCCTGAAAAATGCGATATATTCCACCTGGATGCACAAAGTAGTTGGTAAGTGATGGTACAAACACATGTCAAAGTTTCTAAATTGGACTTAAGCATTTAGATTTGTTTTACCCTTAGGTGTGATGGGGTTAAACATCATACATTACAGCATGGAAGATTAAGAATAATTGTTTGCTGTGTAACTCCCCTTTAACACCCCAAACTCCAGTTGTACGATTTTCTTAAATGAAGCTCTTGTTGTTTTTGTAACATCATAGTTTTCACGAAGTCACTTTATAGTTCCATGCTTTAAACCAGGTCTTACGATCCAGCTAAGAATCCCTGGGCCCATAACAGATTTTTCCCATCAACAAAAGAATTTAGCAGTTCTCGCTCTACATATTAAATGAAGCTGCATTGCTCAGAGCCCTAATGAGATGTTAACAATAATCTTATACCCACTGTGTCATGTTGAGCCAAAATTTCCCAAGGCTTGTGACTCAGATTTGCATTGCATGAAAACTCCAAAATGAACATCAATGGTAGATAAAACCTCCTGCTCTATTTGAGAAAAACAAAAATCGGATGTTATGCTTCAATACTTCTCAAGCACACAAAAAAAAAAAAAAAGTCTGGCATGTTTTATCCAAGAATGAATGATATTTATCCTGCCATGAGCCGAGCAAGAAACAAAGGAAATTAAATCCATACTTTTAAAGAGATACTACTACTGAACTTCAGGAGTAAATGTTCTGCCATGTCAATAGTTCCACATGAATTCCCTGTTTTCATTTTTCCCCTTGCATTGAAGGAGTAAAAAGTATTGCTCACTCTGAGCAGCACAAACCAGTGTACAATGAAATTGAACCCTTGTAACTTATCTGGTGAGACCCATCTCCCCACTCCACTTCTATCCAACTAACAAGAATCTACAAAGTTGGCCTACATACTGGCACCTTGCTGGCCTCAAACACCCACCTAAAGTGGTTTTAAATCTCAGACATGAAACATGAAAAAAGCGTATCCCTTCATTGTGTGTATAGTGTTGTGTGACTACTCAATTAAGAGCACTAAGTGTAATTTCTGTCTGCTGCCCTGTTCTTCTATCAGCATAAATCACATATGAAAAGTTTTCCTGATACCAAGAAAATAAAAATGGTGACAGGGAAGGGACCTCCAGCTGATTGACAGCTGTAGCTCTGTTCCTGTGTGAAGTGGGTGTGTCCCTTCCCTCCAATCAGCTCTCAGAGCTCTCCTCACTGAGCTCTGAAGTGTAAAATTTCAGCTCTCCGCCCTATTTTTTCTTACAGCTCAGACAAGCTTTATAAATTTAGGACTGCTGTTAAACAGGGACAACTTATGTGGGAGAATTTTTTTCTCAGCCCTGTGTATCACCTTAAGGCCAGTCACTTCACTGGGTATATGTGAGAGGCAAGCCTCCGTTTACTTCTAGTTCAAATAAAGAAAATCAACTAGGTCCCAGTGAATTCCCACCAAAGGGAAAACATTCTGTTCTGCAAACTGTATAAAAATACTTGTAAAGATAGTATTCAGTATATCAATTCCTTATTTATTTCACAGGTTTTCATTAAAATATTTTTACATTTACATGAAGACCCAGCAAAAGTGACTTTCACAGAGTTTGAGACCAACTATTATACCGACAGGTGTTCTCAGAGTCATCTTTCATAGTGTAAACCTTTTCCCCCCAAAGTAAGAAGAAGAAAAAAAAGCTGTTGCTGTAACACCTTAAAAGTATTACAAATGATGTATAATGAATGCAACGATCTAATTTGTTATATTCTATTAAACCTACTAAAAATGTATTGATTAAAAAAAAAATATATAGGATTTTTGTACTCACCGTAAAATCCGTTTCTCTGACGTCCATGGACTGACACAGCCTCTTAACACTTTACCTGTTGGTTTATGTCCCTGCTTGCAGGAGAAGACCTAGGCAGAATGTGAGATGTTACAAATACATTCTAAAAGCCAGAGCTGAACAGCCCCGCCCAGGGGGGCGTCCCTCCGGACATAGCCATCCCACCTGCAGTCAGCAGCCCTCCGTTCGTAACAAAGCAGTACAAACCTTGAAAGGAAGGGTGGGTGCTGTGTCAGTCCATTTACGTCAGAGAAACGTATTTTACGGTGAGTACAAAAATCCTATTTTCTCTTATCGTCCATGGACTGACACAGCCTATTAACACTTTACCAGTGGGATGTCCCAAAGCAGTGTCAAGAGGGATGGGAGCAGTATAAATCGAAAACCAAAAACTTCACTCCAAACAAGGCAGAGCTCCTCAACGGAGGAGATGCAACTTTAAACAGCCGCTTGCAACACCTTGCGGCCGAAGGAAGCATCCGAAGATGCAGCCACATCAACCTTATAGAACTTAGAAAAGGTATGAGCGGACGACAAGGTCGCCACCTTGCACACCTGTGCAACCGACACTTGATGTCGGAAAGCCCAGGAAGCACCAATTGCCCCAGTGGAATGTGCCGTAACCGGAAAGGGAGGCTCCCGCCCCTTAAGGGCATAGGCCTGAATGACGGTCTGTCTGATCCACCTAGAAATGGTGGCAGACGAAACCGCTTGGCCCTGTTTTGGACCAGAGACGGACACAAACTGTGAGTCAGACTTCTGAATGGAAGCAGTAGCAGACAGGTACACCCGTAAGGCTCGCACCACATCCAACGTGTGAAGCGCAAACTCTCTGGGAAGCGATGGGTGAGGACACAAGGACGGGAGGACAATGTCCTCATTAAGGTGAAAGGCCGAGACCACCTTTGGCAGAAAAGAAGGTCGCGGACGCAACACCGCCTTATCCTTATGGATGACCATATAAGGCGACTTGCAGGACAAGGCCGCCAACTCAGACTCCCGTCTAACAGATGTAATGGCCTCTAAGAAAGCCACCTCCTGAGACAAGGTTAAGAGAGGAATATGGAGTCGGCAGTGGCCCTTATCATATCCTTGGTGCTTCTGTGGAGTGTGGTTTCGAGCTCAACTTTCAGCTGCCATCTACATGAAACATCATTGCACTGCGATTTTTTCTGCTACACTTGTGAGTAGTATTGATGTTCTTTTAAATAAAATCTATCCTAAATGATAATACACTAGGCTGGTGCAGCCTTGTTTCTCTTCTTCTAAGAGAGGAATATCTCTGATATTTTCAAAGGGAGGTTCCTGGAGAACCGAGAACACCAAATTCAGATCCCAAGGAGGGAGAGGAGGTTTGACAGGAGGGAGCACATGGCAAACCCCCTGCACAAAGGTGCTAACCAAGGAATGGCCTGCTAGCGGTCGCTGAAGGAAGACGGCCAAGGCTGAAATCTGACCCTTAATGGTACTCAAAGCAAGCTTTTGGGTCACGCCACGCTGCAAGAACCGCAGGATTCTGGGGACGGAATACGTCTGAGGACGCCAGTCCAGCTTTTCGCACATAGCGATGTAAGCTTTCCAGGTACGGTGATATATCTTTCTGGATGAAGACTTCTGTGCCCTTAACATGGTCGAAATGACCGAATCCGAGCGGTCCCTCAGCACCTGGCTTTCAATAGCCATGCCGTTAAAGGCAGAGACTGTAAAGCAGGATGAAATATAGGACCTTGAGACAGAAGGTCCTCCCTCATTGGCAGTCGCCAAGGAACGTCTGCGACGAGACGTACCAGATCGGCGTACCAATGACGCCGTGGCCAATCCGGAGCAATGAGGATCACCGGAATTCCCTCGGTCACCACCCTGCGCAGCAGGCGAGGAAGCAGCTGCAGCGGAGGGTAAGCATATATCAGGTGATACTGACCCCACGGAGCAACCAACGCATCCGAGGCGTCCGCCCAAGGGTCACTGGACCTGGTCACAAACCTTGACACCTTGCAAATTAGTCGAGAGGCCATCAGGTCCACATCCGGCGTGCCCCACCGCCGGCAAAGAAGATGAAAAACCTCCGGGTGCAAGGACCACTCTCCCTGGTCCAGCGTCTGGCGACTCAGATAGTCCGCCTGCAAGTTTTCTACGCCCGGAATGTAGACGGCCGACAGAGCCGGCACGCTTCTTTCGGCCCACCTTAGGATGTGGGCAACCTCGGATGCCGCAGCTGAGCTCCGAGTCCCCCCTTGATGGTTGACATACGCTACCGCCGTGGCATTGTCCGACTGGATCCTGAGGGAGCGGCCCTGTAGTCTCTCCGACCACGAGGAGAAGCACAGTCTGATTGCCCATAGTTCCAGGACATTGATCGTAGACGGGCTTCGTCCGGAGTCCAAATCCCTTGGGCTGACAGGACTCCCCAGACTCCCCCCCAGCCCGTAAGGCTGGCGTCTGTCGCGATCACCGTCCATTGGAACGACTTCCCAGACCGAAGAGCCTGGGACCTCAACCTCCACGTCAGGGACGCCCTGACCGGGTGACTCACCTGGATCTGAAGATACAAGAACAACGAGGATTTGTCCCAAGTGGACAGGATCTCCTTCTGCAATGCCCGTGTGTGTGATTGGGCATACGGAACGGCCTCGAAAGAGGCCACCATGAGTCCCAGGACTCTCGTGCAAAAACGGATTGACGACCATTTTCGGGACGTCAGGACCCGCACTGCAGACTGAAGTGTCAGTAACTTCTCTGGGGGTAGGAATATCTTTGCCTCTAATAAGTCCAGGATCAGACCTAGATACTCCAAACGCTGAGTCGGGACCAGGACCGACTTCCGAATGTTCAGGAGCCACCCGAAGTCCCGGAGGGTCTGACTGACAATAGTCACACTGTCTTCAAATTCTGAGCCATTGTCTGCTTTTAGAAGAAGATCATCCAGATAGCTCACGATAGCAATGCCTTGCTGTCTCAGCAAAGCTTGAACCAGAGCAAGCACCTTGGTGAAAACCTGTGGTGCCGAGGCTAGGCCGAAGGGAAGAGCCACAAATTGATAGTGGACTTCGGCGATCGCAAAGCGTAGAAACTTCTGGTGACTTGCGCAGATCAGAACATGCAAGTAGAAAGTCCCCTTGATGGAGTGTAGCGATCACCGTGCAAATGGATTCCATACGGAATTTTTGCACCTTCACAAAGGCATTCAAGGCCTTGAGGTCCAGGATTGGCCGAACCCCGTTGTTTTTCGGAACAAACAGATTCGAGTAGAACCCCTGAAACCTCTCCTGTGACGGCACCGGCACAATTACTCCGTACCTGGGCAAATCCTGTACAGCCCCCCAGAGGGCCACCCGACAGGCAGGAAGGAGAGGGAGATTTGAGGGAAAGAATCTGTCTGGGGGCCAGGAACGGAACTCCATCCTGTATCCTGAGGAGACCACCTTGCAAACCCACCGGTCGGAGACCCGGGAGGTCCACCGATCCGTGAACCTGCAAAGTCGTCCCCCCACCCCAGAGTCGGGCGGGGGCAAGACTGCATGCGGAGGTGGGCTTGGGAGCCGGCTTGTTCGGCTTACGCACCCAAGGATGCTTCGGTCCACCAGCCTCACTGTTAGCAGTCTGGGAGGGCTTATCCGTGGACTTTGACAGACGAAAAAAAAAACTTTTTTGCTAGAAAGGAGGGACCCGGCTTACGGCGGGGCTCCTTTCCCTTGATAGTCTGAGGATGGAGAGTGCTTTTACCTCCCGTGACATCCTTAATAATGTCATCCAGGGCAGCACCAAAAAAACTACCACCCTTAAAGGGCAGATCCCTCAGGAGCTTCTTAGAGGCTAGGTCAGCAGACCAGCATTTTAACCAGATAAGACGACGTAACACCACCATAGAGACGGAGGCCCTGGATATTAAAGGGCTGCGTCCAAAGTGGCGTTGCACACATATACCAGGCCCTGCACCAGTTGGTGGGCCAGCGCAATAGTGTCCGGAGGAAGATCAGGCTCCTGCACAGTCTTGTGCAAAATCTTTGCCCATTCCGTGAGTGTCTGAGACACAAGGTTCGCCGCAACGACAGGGCGTAAGGCGATTCCCCACAAGGCAAACATGGCTCTGCTCACCACTTCTGACCTCCTGTCAGTGGGGTCCTTAAATGCAGGAGTCCCCTCCATCGGGAGAGTGGTGGCCTTGTTCAAACAGGCGACTGGGGGGTCGACCACTGGGGGTGAGGCCCACTTTTTAAGCAGGGCCTCTTCAAAGGTGTATCTGATAGACAGACGCCGCAGGACCATAAAAGTCTTCTGCGGCTTTTCCCAAACCTGATCAATGAACCTGTCAAAGAAAGGTGTATATGGAAAAACCTTTTTAGAAGGCTTGGCCTTAAAGGAACCAAAGGAGACAGCCTCCGCCTGAGGTTCCGCAGCCGCAGCATCCAGCTTGAGATTGTCCCTCACAGCATCAATGAGTTCACTTACAAGCGCCCTGCCATTTACTAACTCAGAACTGGAGTCTTCCTCACAAGGAATGTCTTGTTCAAAACCATCAAAATATTCAGAGCTAGGGTCCTGACCAGCAGCAGCTAGCCCCATATCTGAATCGGAGCACTCCCCTTGTGGAGATAATGTGGGGAGAGGGCGCTTTTTTGCTCCCCTGCGCTCGCACACCGCTTCCATCCTGGTAAGAAATGTTTCCAGGACTGCCGACAACTGGTCCATAGGGACCGCAGGTGCTGGAGCACTGCCTGTTGCCTCTGACATGCATGGGGAAGCTGGTGAAACAGACTCCATAATTGCCCTTCTCTGAGATTTTCTCAGAAAAAAAGTCCACCCACTGGCTGCGCTGACTGAGGAGGGGATACCCAGGGGAATCACCAACCCGGACCAGGACCGACCGGTTCCGCTGTAACTGCGTGAGTGAGCAGAAAGTGGGGAGAATCGCGCCGATTCAGCAGCGATAGAGGCCAAACAATGTAAAAAGCGTGCGCGGCTTCATGAAAATGGCCTCCGCAATGCGCTCCAGCAATCCACGGCAAGATGGCCACCATACAAACAAATGTAAAGAGCACTAAACATGGCTCCGAATGGCGCCCAGGCCCCAAAACACACATAAAACAGCCCCCAGCGATTGCAGACAGCCATGAGCCCCCCCCCCGGGACAGAATGACCCCCAGGCACCCCAGACAGCACAGCGCCAGCAATGGTGACAGAGAGTAGCAATAACCAGGGGGAGACAGGGAAAATCCCCCACACAGAGAAACACACAGCATGTACTCACCTGCAGCCAGGAGAGACTACTTACCCGTCCCCTGAGGGACCCACTGGTGTGTTTCTGACAGGACTATCACAGTGCGGTACTGAGTAGCTGTCGGCCCGGTCCACCGCGAAAGATACAGCAGGACTGTTCAATCTTATGAGGACCGCGGAGCATAAAAGCCCACCGGCCACCCCTGGAGTCGTGGGGCATGTCGTGAACTGAGTCTCACGCACACAAGGCGAGGATCAGCACGCTCGATGGTCGGACAGGGAAGACTACGAGGATATCTTGTACCCAACCTGTTGCCCAGCCGACAGTTGACAGAAGATCTCAAAAATAAAACAAGAAAGATTCCAAAAAGGAATACAAATTGGTCTGCTAGGCAGAAAAAAACTGAGGGCTGCTGACTGCAGGTGGGAGGGACGCCCCCCTGGGCGGGGCTGTTCAGCTCTGGCTTTTAGAATGTATGTGTAACATCTCACATTCTGCCTAGGTCTTCTCCTGCAAGCAGGGACATAAACCCACGGGTAAAGTGTTAAGAGACTGTGTCAGTCCATGGACGATAAGAGAAAAAGTGTTAGCCTAAGTATGGCTTTAAATTTGTTATCCCCTTTTTGGCAGACAGGAGCAGCCACTTTAACCACTTTGCGACCGCCTACCGCAGATGTACTGTGGCAGGTCAGCTCTATTGCGTGAAACAACATACCTGTACGTCATTTCGTGCAATAGACACTGGGGGTGCACGCTGATTGGACAGAGGGGGAGCCAATCAGATCGCCGTTCTGACAGGCAAGAAGATAAAGATTTTGTGTTACTGCTAAGCAGGAACACAGATCTCTGTCTTCACCCAGTCAGTCCATCCCCCACACAGTTAGCAAGCACCCCCTAGGGACACCTACAGCGCCTTGCAAAAGTATTCACCCCCCTTGGCATTTTTTGTGTTTTGTTGCCTCACAACCTGGAATTAACATGGATTGTTTGAGGATTTGCATCATTTAATTTACAGAACATGCCCACAACTTTGACAATGTTTTTTTTTTTTTTTTTTTGTAAAGCAAACAACAAATAGGACAAAATAACAGAAAAAGTCAATGTGCATAACTATTCACCCCCCTAAATTAAATACTTTATAGAGCCACCTTTTGCAGCTATAACAGCTCCAAGTCACTTTGGATAAGTCTCTATGAGCTTGCCACATCTTACCACTGGGATTTTTGCCCATTCCTCCTTGCAAAACTGCTCCAGCTCCTTCAAGTTGGATGATTTGCTCTTGTGAACAGCAATCTTTAATGCCGCGTACACACGGTTGTAATTTCCGATGGAAAAAGTCCGATGGGAGCTTTTGGTCGGATATTCCGACCGTGTATATGCCCCATCTGACTTTTTCCGTCGGAGAGCAGGTTCTCTATTTTTCTGGTGGAAATTCCGACTGGATTTTTTCCGATGGCAAGTCTGGCCGTGTGTACGCGGCATAAGTCTGACCACAGATTTTCTATTGGTTTGAGGTCTGGGCTTTGACTTGGCCATTCCAACACATTTACATGTTTCCCCTTAAACCACTCAATTGTTGCTTTAGCAGTGTGTTTGGGGTCATTGTCCTGCTGGAAGGTGAACTTCCATCCTAGCCTCAAATCACACACATAGTGTTACAGGTTTTTACTATAGAATATCCCTGTATTTAGCACCATCCATCTTTCCCTCAACTCTGACCAGTTTACCAGTCCCGACTGCTGAAAAACATCCTCACAGCATGATGCTGCCACCACCATGTTTCACTGTGGGGATGGTGTTCTTTGGATGATGTGATGTGTTGGGTTTGCGCGAGACAAAACGTTTTCTTACTACAATTTTAGTCTCATCAGACCAGCGCACCTTCCTCCATACATTTTGGGAGTCTCCCAAATGCCTTTTCGCAAACTCAAAATGTGCCATTTTGTTTTTTCTTCTGGCCACTCTGCCATAAAGCCCAGCTCTATTGAGCGTACGGCTTATTGTTGTTCTATGTACAGATACTCCAGTCTCTGCTGTGGAACTCTGCAGCTCCTCCAGGGTTACCTTGGGTCTCTGTTCTGCCTCTCTGATTAATGCCCTCCTTGCCTGGTCCGTGAGTTTTGGTGTGCGACCGTCTCTTGGCAGGTTTGCTGTTGTGCCATGTTCTTTCCATTTGGTTATGATAGATTTGATGGTGCTCCTAGGGGTCATCAAAGATTTGAATATTTGTTTATAACCTAACCCTGACTTGTACTTCTCAATAACATTGTCCCTTACTTGTTTGGAGAGTTCCTTGGTCTTCATGGCAGTGTTTGGTTAGTGGTGCCTCTTGCTTAGGTGTTGCAGCCTCTGGGGCATTTCAAAAAGGTGTGTATATGTAATGACAGATCATGTGACACTTGGATTGCACACAGGTGGATATCATTTCACTAATTATGTGATTTCTGAAGTTAATTGGTTGCACCAGAGCTTTTTATGGGCTTCATAACAAAGGGGGTGAATACATATGCACATGCCAATTGTCAGTTTTTTTATTTCTGAAAAATAGTTTTATGTATATATTTTTCTAATTTTACTTCACCAACTTAGACTATTGTGCTCTGATCAATCACATATAATTCAGATTAATAAAACAACAAACTAAAGGCTGTAATGTAACAAAATAGGTAAAAAGCCAAGGGGGTGAATACTTTTGCAAGGCACTGTAGGTTCTTCCCTGCCAGTGTCATTAGTACAGTAACAGTGCATATTTTTAGCACTGATCACTGTAATATTGTACCTGGTTCCCCAAAAAGTTTCAAAAGTCAGTTAGGTGTCCAATTTGTTTGCCGTAATGTCGCAGTTCCCCCAAAAATCGCTAATCACTGCCATTACTACTAAAAAGAAATAAAAATGCCATAAAAATATCCCAGAGTTTGTAGACGCAATAACTTTTGCGCAAACCAATCAATATACACTTATTGGGATTTTTTTACCAAAAACATGTAGCAGAATACATATTGGCCTTGATGAAGAAATTCGATTTTTTTATTTATTTTTTATTGGATGTGTTTTATAGCAGAAATTAAAAAATATTGTTGTTTTTTTTTTTCAAAATGGTCGCTCTTTCTTTGTTTATAGCGGCAAACAATAAAAACCGCAGAGGTGATCAAATACCACCAAAAGAAAGCTCTATTTATGGTGAAAAAAAGGACATACATTTTATTTGGGTACAGCGTCGCACGACCACGCAAATTTTCAGCTAAAATAACGCAGTGCTGTATCGCAAAAAATGGCCTGGTCATTAAGGGGATAAAACCTTCCGGGGCTGAAGTGGTTAAATGGACAGTGATGTCTGAGTTCGGAAGGTGAGGGCTCCTAATCATGTGGCACCATGATTGGCTGCACATTGCCGGCATCAGGAGCTCATTCTACCGGCTCTCAATTGTCTGAGTGGCCCTGGTACTATGTGATCACTCTGACCAATCACAGAGATCACAGTTACGATTGTAAGCAAGGCTGTCAATCATGATGCCTTGCTTACTACTATGATGATCTCTGTGATTGGTCACAGTGATCACATGGTACCAAGGCCAGTCACAGGCCCTGTACTAAGTGATTGGTGTGACCAATCAGAGCATCACATTAGTATGCAAGGTTTCATGAATGACAGCTTTGAACAGGGTTAGAGATTGCTTATAACAGTGATCATCACTGTAATAAGCAATCGGAGTAAATATAAAAAAAATCCCTGATCCCCCTTCCTCCCCTCCCAGAGTCGTAGTACAGTGTCACTATACTAACACTGCCCTGGTGAGAGTATGTAAAAAAAAAAAAGAAGCATTTTATAGAATATGAATAGTCATGGCCGAAATTGTTGGCACCCCAGAAATTTTTCTTTTTTTTGCTATACACATGTTTATTCCCTTTGTGTATTGGAACAAAACAAAAAAAGGAAGGGAAAAAGAAAATTGGACATAATGTCACACAAAACTCCAAAAATGGGCTGGTCAAAATTCTTGGCATCCTTTCAAAATTGTGGATAAATAAGATTGTTTCAAGCATGTGATGCTCCTTTAAACTCACCTGGGGCAAGTAACAGGTGTGGGCAATATAAAAATCACACCTGAAAGCAGATAAAAAGGAGAAAAGTTCACTTAGTCTTTGCATTGTGTGTCTGTGTGTGCCACACTAAGCATGGACAACAGAAAGAGGAGAAGAGAACTGTCTAAAGACTTGAGAACCAAAATTGTGGAAAATATCAACAATCTCAAGGTTACAAGTCCATCTCCAGAGATCGAGATTTTCCTTTGTCCACAGTGCGCAACATTATCAAGAAGTTTGCAACCCATGGCACTGTAGCTAATCTCTCTGGGCGTGGATGGAAGAGAAAAATCGATAAAAGGTTGCAACGCAGGATAGTCCAGATGGTGGATCAGCAGCCCCAAACAAGTTCCAAAGAAATTCAAGCTGTCCTGCAGGCTCAGGGAGCATCAGTGTCAGCGCAAACTATCCATCGACATTTAAATGAAATGAAACGCTATGGCAGGAGACCCAGGAGGACCCCACTGCTGACACAGAGACATAAAAAAGCAAGACTACAGTTTGCCAAAATGTACTTGAGTAAGCCAAAATCCTTCTGGAAAAACGTCTTGTGGACAGATGAGACCAAGATAGAGCTTTTTGGTAAAGCACATCATTCTACTGTTTACCGAAAACGGAATGAGGCCTACAAAGAAAAGAGCACAGTACCTACAGTGAAATATGGTGGAGGTTCCATGATGTTTTGGGGTTGTTTTGCTGCCTCTGGCACTGGGTGCCTTGAAGGTGTGCAAGGCATCATGAAATCCGAGGATTACCAAAGGATTTTAGGTCGCATTGTAGAGCCCAGTGTCCGAAAGCTGGGGTTGCATCCGAGATCTTGGGTCTTCCAGCAGGACAATGACCCCAAACATACGTCAAAAAGCACCCAGAAATGGATGGCAACAAAGCGCTGGAGAGTTCTAAAGTGGCCAGCAATGAGTCCAGATCTAAATCCCATTGAACACCTGTGGAGAGATCTTAAAATTGCTGTTGGGAAAAGGCGCCCTTCCAATAAGAGAGACCTGGAGCAGTTTGCAAAGGAAGAGTGGTCCAAAATTCCAGGTGAGAGGAGTAAGAACCTTATTGATGGTTATAGGAAGCGACTGATTTCAGTTATTTTTTCCAAAGGGTGTGCAACCAAATACTAAGTTAAGGGTGCCAAGAATTTTGACCAGCCCATTTTTGCAGTTTTGTGTGACATTATGTCCAATTTGCTTTTTTTCCCCCCCTTTTTTTGTTTTGTTCCAATACACACAAAGGGAATAAACATGTGTAAAGCAAAACATGAGTTACTGCAATACTTTTCTGTGAGAAATACTTGATTTTCTGGAAAATTTTCTGGGGTGCCAACAATTTCGGCCATGACTGTATATATACATATATATATATATATATATATATATATATATATATATATATATATACACTGTGTATATATATATATATATATATATATATATATATATATATATATATATATATATATATATATATACTGTGTATATATTATATATACACACACACATACACTACTGTGTAAAAGTCTTAGGCGGTTGTGAAAAAATGCTGTAAATTAAAAATGCTTTCAGAAATAGAAGTCTTTATGTACACGGGACATTATTCAACCTCTCCTGAACGATTTAACTTGACAGATAGAAACCGGTGTCTAAAAACGTCCGTTTAGCCGTGTTTACATGCCGCGTTTGCGTCTAGAAGCATTTGAAAAAATATATATATTTTTTTGCTTAAAATTAAAAATGTCTGTAAACGAAATGCTGGTAAACACGAGATGCCACGTTTTGCCGCGTTTGGCGCTTGAAATGCCTCTAAACACAGCTTCTGAATGCATTTTTTGGGGTTACAGAAAAAGCGTCTAAACTCAACTGCCTAGAAATGACTATAAACGACCCTGTGTACATGTACTGATAAGATAACATAGAGGAGAGTTCAGGAGCAGTTAAAAAAAATGGCCATTTGCTAATAAAACGCCCGTTTACAAACAGCAGTGTACATGAGGCCTTAATAGTTTAGTTTACTTTTATCACTTAACAAAACGGGAAGTAAATGATCAGAAGAGAAATACAAACCAAATCAATATTTGGGGTGACCACTCTTTGCCTTCAAAACAGCATCAACCACAGATCTTCTGTGAATGTAGGCTGCCTCAAATCCTTCTGTCTCTTCATGTAATCCCAGACAGACTTCATGATGTTGAGATCAGGGCTCTGTGCGGGCCAAACTGTCCTTCCTTGTTCTCTTCACAATAAAAGATAGTTCTTAATTACATTGACCGTATGTTTTGGGTGCATGTCCTGCTGCAGAATAAATTGGAGGCCTATCACAAATCTTCCTGATAATATGACATGATGGATAAGTATCTGTCTGTATTTCTCAACATTGATCCTGACCAAATCGGAGACTGCGAGCCAGGCCTTCTCATCACACATCAGTGCCTGACCTCACAAATGCGCTTCTGGAAGAATGGTCAAACATTCCCATAGACACACTCCTAAACCTTGTGGACAGCTTTCCCAGAAGAATTGAAGCTGTTATAGCTGCAAAGGGTGGGCCAACTCAATATTGAACCCTACGGACTAAAGGCGGCCATACACGGTTCAAATTTCGAAAGAACTTTCTTTCGAAAATCGTATCAAAGAATTTTCGTACGAATTTCACACCGTTAGTGGGCTGCAGCAACAGCCGATTTTCGTGCGGCAATCAAATTTGAGGAATCCGAATTGTTGGAAATTTTTTGAAAAACAAACGATTTTCTGATCAATGATGGGAGAATCGTGCGAGAAATGTAATAGAAAAAAAATGTGCATGTGCAAGAAAATAATATTCCCAGAGAGAAACGAATATTCCCGGAGAGAAAATAATATTCCCGGCAACATGAAGGTTTGGTCGGCCGAATTTCCAAAATCAATGGTGGCATCACAAAAAAAAACTAACTTTCTGATTTTGAAAAGAAAATTTGTTCGAAATTCGACTGTGTATGGCCTGCTTAAGACTGGGGTGCCATTAAAAAGTTCATGTGCGTGTAAAGGCAGGGGTCCCAATACTTTTGACAATATAGTGTAAATCTCTAAGTATAGGTTCCCTTTAAAAAGAAAACTCTTAATTTCACATATTTGTATGTTTCTCACTCACTGCATGAAGTTGACATTATTCATATGAGTTGAAGATTCCCTTCCAGCGCTAACAGAGTAAATTGCAATATTATGAGAAAGCTTAATACTCTCAGTCAGGGAAGAAAACATTGTGATTAATTTCACATAAGGTGGCCAAGAGATTTATTAAATTACAGATCTTTAAAGGACATCTCCATCCAAAATGGTACATTTTGATTTATGAAGTGAAAAGGTAAAATCCATTGCTTATTTTTCCCCTGAAATTCGACTAGCTTTAAATTGAAGAGTGAAGTCTTCGAGAATCCATCTTTCACTATAATCATGAATAGAAAACAGTATAGCAAAGGACCAAATGTTCTTTCAACGAACAGAGAAAAAAAAACAAAAAAAAACAGAAATAGCATCTCTTAACTAAAACCAATAAAGTTGTAAAATACATCTGTGTTATGCAGAGACTGCAAGCCAATCATTTTGATCTATAAAGTAGAAAACCTCTTTCTGAAGATTTAAAATGTGATAATACTGCTGCAGTAAGACATTTATACATAGAGATGATTACTTCCCAAGGGCCTAGTGGATCAGCTGCATTTCATGCAAATATTTTAGTGCTGATGCTTTGGTGCATTGTATTTCCACACTGAAAATCTCTTTACTGCTTTATTATGGCATATTATTATTGTGGCACGTTTTCAGAATAACAATATTATTGGCATAACACTACAGCGTTCATTCTTGTGATAATACTACTGGAAAGTGGATTATGGTTAACCTTGAAATTTAATGATCTATTTAGGTATTAGGTTGAGGTTTGGGTTCAGCAAATTTGATTTCAGTGAATTCATATTAAGAGATACATTTACTGAATAACAGCACAATATCTTTCATTTAAAGTGGCATTAAACCCATAAAAAAACTATCAATAAATGGTGTAGTCAATGCTGTTCATACTCACTCGGTCACTATGAGATTCGTTTTCTGTATTCTGCAAAAAAAAACTGGTTGATCCTGCTGTTCTCTATCTCCACCTTCTGTCTATGTCCCCACTGTAGTTTGGGATTTTGCAGAGCAGTGTTGACAGCTAGAGCACATGCTCAGTTTTTAGTGTATTTGTACCCTAAGCATTTCTTCCAGATCACATCTAAACAGCCCATGTGACTATAGTCACACATGTTGGTGTATACACAGTGGTAAATGACAGCCCACTCCCTCCCTCCTCCTCCATGCCCACAAACCAGCTAATCACAACAGGGGCAGGATATAGCATGTAGATTAATGAAGGCTACACCTCGCTGGCATTGTAAGACACAGGCTGCCCACACAATTTTATTGCCAAAAATAATAAAGAGATTGTATTTCAAACATATATGTATGAGAATTTAAAACAGTTTATCAATATTAATTATGTATTTTTACCCTGTATTCAAAAGGCTGTTTTTTTTTTTTGGGACCAGCAGGACCAGATGCTCCTCCTGCTTATGTTTCCCTGCAGACCGGCTGGGAAAGATCTATGTCATGTGACAGCTGTATATCAATTAGGAAAGAAGGTACTTATATATTTTTTTATTAATTACATTAAATAATTACAGTGCCATCATCTATATACAGAAAGAGAAGAGGCATTGTAAATTAAACAGCAAGAGTTTAGTATCACTTTAATAGGGCTTTTTCTTTAGGTCAAAAGATGTGAAGGTTAGGTAAGCATTCAAACAAAGGGTTAAGCTTACAGGAAGAAGGGTAGTGCAAGGGTTAGAGTTAAAGTAAGGATTGCTGTAGGGATTGGTGTTAGAGCCCATTCACACAGGGGCAACATGACTTCCAACGCGACTTTGGGAGGCAACTTGGACACGACTTGAGCATGAATCACAGCGCGACTCCAGGCAACTTCAAGTTGCCTCCAGGACAGGCTACTTTCCAGTGGCCAATCAAACAATAATCAGCTCTGTGGGAGGGAGGGGGGAGGGAGGGGTTTGCCTGGAAAACTATTTTTACTTCCTGGAAAGTTGCTTCAGTTAAGACAGGGGATCTGACTTGGAGGCAACTTCCATTGAAATTTATGGGTACAAGTTGCCTACAAGTCGCCTAGAAGTCGGATTGAAGTAGTACAGGAACCTTTTTTGAAGTCGGAGCGATTTCAGTAGTGTGCATTAAGATGGCTCTCATTCACTTACATCGATTTTCTCATGCCGCGTAGACATGTGCATTTCGTTTAGTTCCGAATCGAAATACGGACGAATTTTCATTATTCGGACGTTCGGATGCATCCGAATTACCAAATTACAAATGCTAACGAATTCAACCGAATCCGAAATAACGTTTTGAATCGAAAAACCACGGACGCAATTCGATCGAATTCGAAAAAAATTCTATTTGAATCGAATTTGAAAACAATTGGAATAGATTTGAAAAATATTGCATATATGGTCGAAAATATGGTCAAAAATATGGTCGAAAACTATTCGATGCAGCAATCGTACATTTCCGGTCGAATGTTCCGCCTACAAGCTAGCTATAGTAGAATTCTAATGTGAGTTTAGCTGCACCGTCGAATCTTCTTAGAACTTTTGACAGACACCATAAGCCACAGATTCGACGTTTGTATGTTTTTCGCTGCTTTGTCGAATCTTCATCGTTCATGTTGAATGAATGGTCTATCCCAACAGTCAGCCAAAGCCAACTACTTTCACATTCGTTTGTGCAATGGCGGGCGCGGCCTCCGACTTTGTGTCAGATAATTTCGACCACATGGAGGAAGTTCCTGGGCCTTCTATGGAGGCAGCAGCAGCAACATCCCATTCCCCATCATCCAAAAAGCGGCGCTGGGGGACACAAGCTGCAACCAGCAGGAAGCGTAACCTTATGTGGACTCACATTGAGTCCCAGGTCCTTGTAAAGGAAACGCTTCCTTGCTGGATGCAGCTGTGTGGCCCCCGTTCCAGGGATACCACTCAGGAGTGGAAGCGGGAGAAGTGGGAGGAGATCTCCAAAAAAGTTGAAGGGATGTATCGCCATCGGCGTGACCCGACTGCCTGTCGGAAAAAATTCAGCGACATTAAGCGGTAAGTAACATGTCTGATTATTGTGTTTTTTTTACATTTTAACCACTTCAGCACCGGAGGATTTGGCTGCCAAATGACCGTGCCCCTTTTTGCGATTCGGCACTGTGTCGATTTAACAGTCGTGCGACGTGGCTCCCAAACAAAATTGACGTCCTTTTTTTCCCACAAATAGAGATTTCTTTTGGTGGTATTTGATTATCTCTGCATTTTTTAAATTTTTTTTGGCTATAAACAAAAAAAGAGCGACAATTTTGAAAAAAAAAACAATTTTTTTTTACTTTTTGCTATAATAAATATCCCCAAAAAATATATAAAAAAACAAAACAAATTTTTTCCTCAGTTTAGGCCGATACGTATTCTTCTACATATTTTTGGTAACAAAAATTGCAATAAGCGTTTATTGATTGGTTTGCGCAAAAGTTATAGCGTCTACAAAATAGGGGATAGTTTTATAGCATTTTTATTATAATTTTTTTTTACTAGTAATGGCGGCGATCAGCGATTTTTATCGTGACTGCGACATTATGGCGGACACATCGGACACTTTTGATGCCATTTTGTGACCATTGTCATTTATACAACGATCAGAGCTCTAAAAATGCACTGATTTTACACCATACACAGTTCACACAAGCGCATAATTAGAAAGGTGGACTGGACATCTATATTTAATTGGCACAATCCCAATCCTTTCTTTTATATTTTATTGTGCACCAAAAAAGCATACGTTTTTCTTAAAATAAATTTGGTTAATAAAAAATTTGCAAATCTTGTGCTACGTGAAAAAATGCGCCTAATCCAAAAATTCCATTTGCATTGTTTCATTCTACGGGTTCATTCTACATTTGTTTCATGTGTTGATGTCATTTTCAGATTACAATTGTAGTTTAATTATGGAACCTGTTTCTCTTCTCTTTTTGTTTTGCAGTTCCATAGCGCGTAAACGCCGGCAGTTGGGGTGCAGAGGGAAGCAGGTGCCTCTCCTCCCCCATGAGGCAGAGCTTTTAGCGGGTATAGGGGAGGATGAGATCACCCATCTCCTGGCTCATCAGGGTTGGTGTTTTTTGTCAAGCATCCGACATTTACCATATTTATTGTTTGATTTTATTTAAAGATCGCATCCAGTCCCAGCGCCGCCGGAGGCGGAGGAGCAGGAGTCCTCCACGTCATCAACGCCCAGTAAGTAGTGTAGTAGTGACACTAATACAGTGGGTCCTTTTCCATTTGTCCAGCCTTCCATTGTCGATTACAGTGTCATTGCTTCTCGCTCAAGCAGTGACAGGTAGAGCCTCTGTGACGTTCTGTCAGGTAATGCAACGGCTTGCGTAACTTACGTAATCTGACAGAGCGTCGCTGCTCTGAACTGAGGCACCTGATCAGTGGCGGTGCACCTAGCACTCGCCGCTGGAACCAGGACAGGTAAGTGCCTCGTTTTTTTTTTTTTTTTTATAGATTTTTTGTAAATGGTTGAATGCATGTCCCTGCCTTGTAGATAAACGTTAGTGACCTGACCTGTATTGCCATGCTAATGGATAATTAATTTTATCTATATACAGTATTTATTTATAGTAATTTGAAGCTTGAACATTGTAACGTTCATCATTTCTCCTTTATATTAAATAGGTGTCATCCAATCAGAGGGGGAGACTCAGGAGGAGGAGGCTGAGGCGGCAACGCCCACATGCAAGTTAGTATAATCTTGCTGGTGTCTGCTGAGTGGTCATACATGTTTCAATGTTCTTGTACTAATGTGTGAGATTGTTGTACACTGCAGATTGTAATGTTCTTTTCTATATTAATCATAATCAACAGCTGCTGAGGCTGAGCAGGAGGTGGAGGAGACCTGCCCTGTAGAGGCTGCTGGGGATGCAGAAGATGGTGAACAGCCAGACGCGGCAGATCCAGGGAGTAAGTATAACTTTTTTTGTATTTTCCAGGCAAATATAGTATTTTAAATACGAAATGCTGATGGCAAACCTTGTCTAAAAATGGTTGTGATTTATTCTCCAAGGCTTCGGTTTAGCTGGAATTATTAATTATTAGTCCCCCTCTGCAGCTGATTCCAGTCTTCCTGCTAGCGTGACCTGTGCTTGTTATTTCCTCAATGTCACTTCCCTGATCACGCCACCTTCTTGCTGCAGTTCAGATTCCCAGTCTGAGCCAATCAAAGTTAATCATCGTGAATAACACAGCAGGCTGGAAGGGGTGTGTCAGACAAGAATCTCCAGCTATTGGCTGGCAGTCCCTGGACATGGTCAATCTCTGGCATGCCCCTAATGCATGCATTAACACTTTCCTCATGATGTCTGGTGCCTCCTCTTTGGCATCATCTAAAGCAGGGGTCTCCAAACTGCGGCCCGAGGGCCAGATGTGGCCCTTTGGTAACTTTTATCCGGCCCTTGGGGCACTATTCCTCCCACTCACACCAACAATGGGGCATTTTTTCTTCTATGGATACTAATGATGGGATACTATTCCTCCTACTAATAGGGGCACCACTCCTATTGACCACCAACCCTGAGGCCATATTTATTCTCACTGATGATGGGCCCATGACATTTTCTGCCCCTGTTGGCCACAATCCGGCCCCCCTAAAGTCTGAAGGAAAATAAACTGGCCCTTTGTTTGAAAAGTTTGGAGACCCCTGATATAAAGCAAAAAATTGTAAATGACCTCGTAGATCTTTGTGCAGGCAAATATCTATAAGAAGTTGAGTCTTTAGGCTATAGTGCAGACTCCAGAGTGTATTGTTTTGCACACTGGCAAGGCTGTTTACTGATATATTTTACATGTATCTTGGAGTTTTTCTTTAACTGCTCCTTTTTGTCTAGTGGTTTTTGTTTTAGAAGTTTTAGACACACTGATCCTTGGATCCCCAGTGGTCGGACACATTTCCATGCACCCTCTCTCTCCTTTACTTACATGGTCTAGGCTTCTGAAGTTATTATTAGACCTGCATAGGTCTTGAAGGCACAGGGAGAGACCAGACCACTGCAGTAGCAGAGGGGAGCAGATGAAGCACCGGATATCGAAGGTTCAGTAATTGTAAATTCTCTGTTATACCTCCTAGCATAGACCAGGAGTGAGTAACCTACCTAACCTAGAACAGAAGTGGGGCTTATTCAATCAGTGGCTATATAAAATTATCAACTTTAAAAAGTAGCCTGCTATATTTTATTAAACAACTTTTTATTAGGTCATCCCTAATGCAATGGCTTGAATGGCTTCTCTTTGGTGAGTGTAATGTTAATAGCTGGTATAACTGATATGTTTTTCTGCAAGTGCAACTGATCTTCCATATTTGCGACAGTCAATCAGTCTGGATGAGGTAGAGTAGTTAGTGGTCAGCACTTAGGCGTCCATTACACCTTAAGATTTTCTCCAGCCGGCCGTGCGACCAAGCGGATAAAATCTTTGGGAGATTCTCCTTTACACTGCTCGATGTGTAGAGGGGAATCCCTTTTTACTCTGGCCGGGGAGGACACTCAGCTCCGCCACGGTCAGAGTACAGTAAAGTACTACACCTTCCTGCACAGCTCTGCAAACCTGGGATGACGCAGCAAATTGACACAGACACCACTATCTCCTACACACAAATTGATTAGTTGCATCTCACTGAATATCAAAAATGGAAAACTGGTATGTAGAAGTGAAAACATCTCAAGATGTTACATGATTGTCTACAAGCGTTTTGAGATAATTGTCTTTATATAATGTTAGGGTGAAGAAGTCATGTGTATTGTATTATCTATCTAATGTATTTTCTTTTCTTCACAGGTGAAGTCTTCATCCTTCACCTCCACCCGGTGGACGAAGGCCTGGACATTCCCGCGTCTGGTGATTGGACTCACTGTCCTTCCTCCCCAGCGGTTTCTCCGGCGCCTGTTCTCCTCCACCCTTCACTATCCCCCCCACCTGGACACACCCATTAGTGCCTCCTCCCCAGTGCGTCCTGGTGAGGATTCTCCAGCCGCTCCAGTACACATCCCCCCTCCAGAGCCACATGTGAATGCGTATCTGCGATGCATTGTGGAGGTCCAAGAGAGACAATATGCCGAAACCAGGAGGCTATGTCACTCTTTGGCCCTCCACAATCGCCGGCAGCTTCGTCACTATGTGGCTCTGGAGAGGTACCAATGCAGCCTTAGGAGCCAACTGGAGGCTACTAGGTACCTTGGTGAACAGATGGCTGGCATCAATACGTCCCTACAGTGACTAGTCACCAGGTTGGGGGAGAATATGTTTTCATTATTTTTTTTCTTTTATTTTTTATTTATGTTAAAAATAAAAATGTTTTTGTTCAGAACTAATTGTTTTCTTGAATCTTGCTTTCCTTGTTAGGTTCATTAATCATTATGTGATGTTTATCTAAATGAACTACCGTATTTTCCGGCGTATAAGATGACTTTTTACCCCATAAAAATCTTCTCAAAAGTCGGGGGTCGTCTTATATGCCGGTTACCTGGCATGTAGAATCTCCAGTCTGACCGCGGCCGTCCATTTTTCAAAAGCCGCGCCTCCTCCTCGTGCTGTTCCGTGATAGGCAGAACACTCAGCTTCCCAGCAGAGCCTCTGTTCAGTGTTGGATGGATGCCCTCTCGTCCTCGGATGAGAGGGCATCTGTGATAGGCAGAACACTGAACACAGTGTCTGCTGGGAAGCTGAGTGTTTCCGCCTATCACAGAACAGCATGAGAAGGAGGCGCGGCTTTTGAAAAATGGACGGCCGCGGTCTGACTGAGATTCTACATCTCAGTGATAAGGTATGTGATCGTCGAGGGGCACAGTGAGGCATGCTGGGGGACATTGAGGCATGCAGGGGGACAGTGAGGCATGCAGGGGCACAGTGAGGTATGCAGGGGTACAGAGAGTTATGCAGGGGCACAGAGAGGTATGCAATGGAACAGTGAGGCATGCAGGGGCACAGTGAGGTATGCAATGGCATAGTGAGGTATGGTGAGGCATGGCTAGTCAGAAGGGGGTCATCTTATACGGCGAGCATATCCCAAAACCCAAATTTTATCGGGAAAATTAGGGGGTCGTCTTATACGCCGGCAAAAATGGTAGTCCATTTATTGTTACTAACTTACTAGAGGCCTTATAATTGTCTTTTCTACATTTAACCATCAGGCTGAACTTAGAAAATTGAAGAGATTTCTTTCTACACTATTTCAATGTGCAAAGGGTAATCCCATGTATCTTGTGTCCAGTCATGCCGTTCAGCTTTCCCCCCCACCAGAATACACAGCAGATAGTAACAGCAGGGGTTAACCATACAGTCCTCAACAGTTCACAGGGCATAGGTTGCAGGCTTGCAATCATGAGGGCAACAGTTAACCGGACAGAGGTTCCCAGGCGAGCGCAATCACAAGGGGCAACAGTTCAAAGGGCAGTCATCATTTCCAGGGCTTGAGTAACATGGCAGCCGGGTAGATTACTCACACTGGTGACTTCGGACAATTGCAGATGGTCATGAAACAGGTGGAGGATCAGAGAGGGCCCTGGTGTCCCCAGGGTCAGAGATGGGAGGGGTCCCAGGAGATCGGATGGAAATAAATAGTAATCTGCAACAAAAAAAATTAAATAGATGCTAATAGTCTGCAGGAGATCTGCTGAAATAAAGGAATTGGCTGCTCTAATGCAAAAAAAAAAAAAATAGATGCTAATAGTCTGCAGGAGATCTGCAAAAAAAATAAGGGCTGTTACTGATTAAAATTTTTGTGTTCGATTAATCGTTTTTTTTTTTTTATCGTTAAATCGACTAATCTCGATTAATTATAACCCACATACAGATCCAACTACTTTTAGCTGATCTCCTTGCAGGCCAATTCCCAGTGCAGCTACCAGCCACTGGAAAAATGGATAGCAGGATACAAAACACACACAAAGGCAGCGCTCGATGGGAATAGCATTAAAACTTTTATAGTCTTCAAGTAGGTAACAAAATAAATATTGCACTGGAGATAAAATCGATGTAGCTACATAAACTGTAAAAATGGTGCGAGTAATACCAAACGGTAGCAAAAGCAGTCATAAAAACATGTAGCTAAGTATGATACTGGTATAAAAATGTGTACAACGATACCACTGCTGAATCCAGATGAGAAGGGGCTAACATCAGTCCGTTGGCATGTAGATGTCCCATGAAGGGAACTATCACAACTCCCAGTGGATGGCTGTAGAATCCCAGGTTGATAGAGGGAAGTGATAGAGGGAAGTGTAACAGCCCTTGCGTGTGATCGATCAAAAAACTTAATTGATTAATCAAGGAATTAATAGTTAATTTCCACAGCCCTAAAAAAATGAAATAGATGTTAATATACTGCAGGAGATCTGATGGAAATAAATAGTAATCTGCAAAAAATTTGATTGAAATATTATCAAATCCTGTTGAAACATTATCGAATTCCGTCGAAACATGATCCAATCCTGTTGAAACACGATCGAATCCCGTTGAAATATTATCGAATCCATTGAATCCTGAAATATTATCGAATCCTGTTGAAATATTATCGAATCCTGTTGAAATATGATCGAATCCTATTGAGATCTGATGGAAATAAATAGTAAGCTGCAAAAAATTAGATTGAAACATTATCGAATCCCGTCGAAACACGATCGAATCCCGTTGAAACACGATCGAATCCTGCTGAAACATGATCGAATCCTGTTGAGATCTGATGGAAATAAATAGTAAGCTGCAAAAAATTAGATTGAAATATTATCGAATCCTGTTGAAACATTATCGAATCCCGTCGAAACACGATCGAATCCCGTTGAAACATGATCGAATCCTGCTGAAACATGATCGAATCCTGTTGAGATCTGATGGAAATAAATAGTAAGCTGCAAAAAATTAGATTGAAATATTATCGAATCCCGTCGAAACACGATCGAATCCTGTTGAAATATTATCGAATCCTGCTGAAACATGATCGAATCCTGTTGAGAGCTGATGGAAATAAATAGTAAGCTGCAAAAAATTAGATTGAAATATTATCGAATCCTGTTGAAACATTATCGAATCCCGTCGAAACACTATCGAATCCCGTTGAAACACGATCGAATCCTGCTGAAACATGATCGAATCCTGTTGAGATCTGATGGAAATAAATAGTAAGCTGCAAAAAATTTGATTGAAATATTATCGAATCCCGTCGAAACACGATCGAATCCTGTTGAAATATTATCGAATCCTGCTGAAACATGATCGAATCCTGAAACATTATCGAATCCTGTTGAAATATTTTCGAATCCAGTAGAAATCTTTTCGAATTCGGTCGAAATATTTTCGAATGTGACCGATTTTACGAATTCGGTCGAAAACGGAACGAAATCCGAAAACGAACGTAACGAACATAACGAATCGAACTAAACGAAATTAATTAACGAATTAAAACAAAACGAAACTAAACAAATTTTTTCCTTTTGCACATGTCTAATGCCGCGCGACTTGAGGCGACTTCAAATCGGATCCAAAGTCGCCCCTGTGTGAATGGGCTCTTAGGGTAAGGATGAGTGTTACGTTGCGGGGTATTAATGTGAGCTCCACCTACAGTAGGGCAATGCTATCAGCACCATCTCTGAAGTTCTGCCCCAATAAGTGTATGTGTAAGCAAGAGTGTCTAAAATATCACTGATTTAGGGTTAGATTAAAGTGTCTGTAAAGCCAAAACTACCTGCTGACCTAGAGATGTAACCGGAAACAAAAGGAAACTTCTCCAAAGTGAATGCAATTCCCACCTTAGAGAGCTAAGGAACATATGAACAGATGTCCCCAGTGCAGAATAACAGAATTGCCCTCTTGCTCAGATAACCGTTCATATTTTGTGGATTTCTCCCCTTATCTGTCTTGGTGACAATTAGGGCTGGGAAAAAAATCGATTTTAATCTTGAATCGAGTTTTGAGTTCAAATCGATTCAGATTTGAAGAAAATCGATTTTTTTAGATTTTTAATATTTTTTTTTTTCCTTCAAAGTTTCCGTAGCAGGACTGCAGGGGGCGTATCCGGAATGGCACTGGGCGGCGTTACCCCAATTACATTTACTCGCCGCAGCGAGTAGATGTAATGTAACACTAACTAACCGCAAGCCGCCGTCTGCCTACCTGATCAGCGTGTCATGCAGACAGACGGCGGCCATTGCAGTGTTCAAAAGCCGCGCCTCCCAAGTCCTCGTCGTCTGTGATAGGCGGAACACTCAATTTCACAGCAGGCAGTGTTCAGCCTATCACGGACATCCTCTCATCCTCGTCTGTTATGAGGATGAGCGGATGTCCATGATAGGCGGAACACTGAATGCTGGGAAATTGAGTGTTCCGCCTATCACAGACGAGGAGGAGGCGCGGCTTTTGAATACTGGAATGGCCGCCGGTGTAGCAGTAAAATCCGTATCCCATGAAAATCTGCATCAGGTACGGGCACAGTGATTGAAGCACGGGCACAGTGAGGCATTGGGCACAGTGAGACACGGGCACAGTGAGACACGGGCACAGTGAGGCACGGGCACAGTTCAATTCAACTAAGAGTAACCTCAAGATTTTTTGTTGTTTTATTAGCTAAATCCAAATACATTATTAATAATTTGGATGTTTAACAATCTTTGTTGCACACTGCACACTGACTTTGCAGTTAGAGAAAGGGTTTGCCTTTGCAATTTTGTTTGTTGATGCACTTCAATTAATATAATAAAAAAATTGAATCGAATCGTAAATCAAGTTTTTTTATAAAAAAAATCGCAGATTTTTTTGGGGTGGGAAATCGCCCAGCCCTAGTGACAATAGATAGCAAAAGATATTGACAGAGGGTATAACTCTCCCCTACGCTCTTAAAAACTAAAACCAAAACAATGTCTCTCAATATACTTTAAACCTAACTGAGCTTTCAGTGTGGCGAAAGGTGTGCAGAGTCAGTCTGAACAGAATAGTTTGTGTTCTGCCAGCATGATGCAGATGGACTCTTTTTTGTGTAGAAGTAGTGATCTCCCTGCAGTGGTCCGACACGCCGCCCACTGAATTAGAGCCAGAGTTCTCCAAACAGCAGGGAATATGAGCTTTGCTGACTGCAGAGCTATAGGTTTGACTCAGCAAGCAGTGTGTCAGACCTCTGCAGAGAGACCACTGCCCACAGAAAGCAAGAGTCCTACCCTGCAGCTGCTGCCAGGGGACTGGCTTTTCTATTCAGACTGGGGCTACCCTTAGAAAGAAACAAAAACACATTAAAAACATGTTGTTCTGACGCACCTGGAATGTATTCAGCTGATTTAAAGGATAAGTTCATCTTTTAGGCTGCTTTCACACTGAGGCGTCTGCGGCATCGGCGGTAAAGTGCCGCTATTTTTCTCTCTCCCCCAGACAGGTTCAACGCTACGACCCTCTATTTTCCAATATGTAACCTCTGCAAGACAAGTCAGTGGGCCATTTACTGCTGGTCGGCTGGGAGATCTGTTCCCTATAATGAAAATAGGGAGTCCAATTTTTCCGATATTTCTCATCTTGCTCTTTCAGTTTATAGTAAGATTTTCCATTTGTTGGATTTCTGTTATCCTTGCAAACCAGTGTGATCTAGTTGAACGAGTAGTACTCTTCCACAACACCGGGATAAACGCCTTTGCCACGGTAAGCAGATGTTTTAAAAGTGAATTTTTATATTTTTCAATAGATAAGGGAGTGTCATGTAATAAAAAAGCTGACGGATTTTCTCCAAGAGACACACCTGTAATTGTTTTAACAGTTTCAGCAACCATTGTCCAGAATTCTTTCAGCCCTGGACATTACCAAAAAATGCGTAACATAGTGCCCTCAGATTCCTGACATCACCAACAGACATTCGATACTTAAGGAAATATCTGATGTAGTACTGCTGGTGTTCTGTATCATCTAGTAAGGATTTTATACCCTCCTTCTTGATACCTATTCACCAGTCACGCCTTGTGAGCGACCAATAAAATCCTATCCTTCTGAGCCTGATTGAATATAACCCCCAGGTCTCTTTGGAGCTTCCAGTCCAATCAGCGAAGCATAGAGATATGACAGCGAATGTCTCAGTGATTCCCCCTTTAGACATAGTTCAAACATGGAAGGTGCCCATATTATAGTAAGTATTATTGGTAGCGATCGGATAAAAGCATTCATTTGTGTCCGGCGAAAAAAATCTAGATCTGATATAAAATTACATTCAATCTCTACTCGTCATCAAGGGATTGCCAGTTGATAAATGTAAAAGCCTACTAAGGCCCTGTCATAGTAAGGCATTAAAGCAAGGGTCTGTCAGACCCGGCTGGAAAGTCGGTGTGCCCAGAACTGGAACTAAAGGACTCGGATATGGCAAAATAGTAGTGGTTTTAAAGATCTTTTATATAGTTTGTAAAGTGGCGCCCACCATTGGGTGCCTCTTCACGGTCTGTGGAATATCTGTATCCGGAAGCCATGCAAGCCCTTCCAAAATTAAGGCAACCGTTGCTTGTTCCGTATGGACCCATGGCTTCTTTTGAAGCACACACCAATCCACTACCTGTGCCAAATGCAAAGCCTCATGATACTGGGTCGGGAAATCCAATCCCTCCTTTTTCCTTAGGAAGCGATAAAATCATCCTGCGCACTCTAGCTGGCTTTCCGGCCCAGCTAAATCTCAGAAACTTTGATCGAAGAGCTCTCAAAAAACCTGAAGGAATTTTAATAGGTAAGGTCTGAAGAAGTAAGTGCAAAAGTCTTGGCATAACGTTCATCTTTATGATATTGGTCCTACTAAACCATGTAAAAACCTCCCTGTCCCACCGTTGAAAATGCAGTGTAAACGGTCGCGCCATTGAAGCAAAATTAAGTTCAAATACTCTCTTTAATTTATTCAGTATCTTTGTCCCTAGATAACATATAGGGGAATATGTCCATTTAAAGTCAAATTGGGTAGCTATCTGGTGCTGGAGGGGCGCACCCAGCTCCACCCCCATCGCCTCAGATTTAGTATAGTTCACCTTAAAGCTGGATAGCGCACCATATGTTGCGTAGTTCCAACAACAGGGATGGGAGGGATATCACAGGGGAAGTTATAAAGAATATCAGATCATCCGCATATGCGACAAGTTTATGTTCCCCTCCTTTTGTTGAGATCCCCCTAATATCTGAGTTGGCACAAATAGTTCTTAAAAAAGGTTATAACGTAAGGATAAAGATGATGGGCAATAATGAACAGCGCTGACGCGTCCTATTACCTATGGGAAAAGGATCTGACATTATATCATTAATCTTGATCCGAGCCGAAGGAACGGAGTATAAACTTGTAAACCAGCTTTGCATCCCTGCCCCCAAGCCTATATGTTGTACCATGGCTTTCAAAAATGTCCAATCAACCCTTAAAGGTTAGTTTTGAAGCAATCGGTTTTGCATATTTTTAGGGTAAGGTAAATGTGAGCTGGAATATCAGATAGAAAAAAAAACCTACACCAGTTTTTAACAAATAGGAAACAATGTACTGACATTTGTGGGCTAATTACAGTTAAAAAATGTTTTCAAAGTGTCTCTGGCAAAGCTGTTGTTATTTCATAGGCCAAGGTTAGAATCTTGACTCAGGCAGTGTTTGTGAGGAAAGACGTCTGAGATGGGGTTCTTGCTGTGCTTCATAGCCAGGGCTGTCTTGCCAACCATCCAAAATTTTACAGAGTTTGTAAAAACTGTAGACTAATAAAGGCTATTATAAAAGCTAAGAAAATAACGTCTGTAAAAGTATTTTTTTCTGCAATGAAGAATCAGCCAATACTAGTAAAACCGACATATGAAAACAGGAATAAAGAAAAGGGGATCAAAAAGTTATGATTGCATGCCGTGTTTCAAATGAAAGATGAAGCCATATTGGTTATGATCAACCTACTTTTGTTCCCGTGTTCTCTCACTGGTCTTGCCATGTAATTATATCCAGACATAATATTTAGCCAATCATCATCAATTATACTAAAATTCATGTTTTCGACAGTTGCCTGTTAACCGCTTGCCTGCCGGGCACTTTTACCCCCTTCCTGCCCAGGCCTATTTTTGGCTTTCAGCAGTCACACTTTGAATGGCAATTGCGTTGTCATGCAGCATTGTACGCATATGATATATTTATAATTTTTTTCACACAAATAGAGCTTACTTTTGGTGGTATTTATTCACCACTGCGGTTTTTATTTTTTGCTAAACAAAAGGAAAAAAGAGAACATTTTGAAAAAAAAATAAAAAAGTTTTTCATAGTTTGTTATAAAATTTTGCAAACAGGTAATTTTTCTCCTTCAATGATGTGTGCTGATGAGTGGGCACTGATGAGGCAGAAATGATAGGTGGAACTGATAGGAGGCACTGATTGGTAGCACTGGTGGGCACTGTTGGGACCGCACAGATAATCAGGACACTGATAATCATTGCCCTGATTATCAGCTCTCTTCTTCTCTCCTCACGCTGTCATTGGACACAGCTGATCACGTGGCAAAGGGCCCTTTACCCCGATCTGTGATCAGCTGTGTCCGCAGAGCACGTGATCATGGGATGACGTCCATGGCAAAGCACTCCTGGCAAAGTAAGCCCACACTGTAGCTGTCTTTCGGCTATAGCGCAGCGGGAAGTGGTTAAAAAGATATTTAAAATAAGATTTTGATGCCCCTATCTGCCTCCTTTTTTCAACTCTTAGCAAAGACCCTATCCCTTTGGTTAAATAGATACAGTACATTAATAATCTGGTAGATTCGACCAGTCAGGGTTTTATCTAACAGATCCACTAGTTAGAACATGCGTAGATTGTCGACAGCTATACAGTACCAATGTACACTTACAGAGGAACTTGCAATTATCTCACTGCATACACATAAAGCGCTTGATAGTGTAGAAGGGCCTTACCTTTGAGGCGAATTTGGCTTTGATTTGGTTAATTCCCTGGTATGAAAGGTAAGGTATGGTAATATAGGGCATTAAAATTACATATAAAGGGGGTTATTTACGAAAGGCAAATCCACTTTGCACTACAAGTGCAAACTACAAGTGCAAAGTGCACTTGAAATTGCACTAAAAGTGCACTTGGAAGTGCAATCGCTGTAAATCTGAGGGGTAGATCTGAAATGAGGGGAAGCTCTGCTGTTTTTTTATCCAATCATGTGCAAGCTAAAATGCTGTTTTTTATTTTCCTTGCATGCCCCCCTCGGATCTACAGCGACTGCACTTCCAAGGCAACTTTCAGTGCAATTTCAAGTGCACTTTGCACTTGTAGTGCAAAGTAGATTTGCCTTTAGAAAATAACCCCTTGTACTCTAATTAATCACACATGGAACGTAAGCACGTTTCTATGCAGTTCTTGCTGTGAACCAACCCTAGGACCACTTTGTGCTCCATATCCTAGGAAACTCATATATATGTATTCTCACTTAACATCAGAACTAGGAAATAAAATAGTGCAAATATACAAAAATATATAGAGGTCCTTGCTTAATCCCAAAACAGAAGTTGTCATCAGGCAGACAGTGAAAATGCATACTGTTTGTCAGGAGGATGACTGTGCCAATGTGGACCCTCCAGCTACACTGTAAAATTAGAAAAGGAAAGGCAATAGGCATACCTGAGAAATGTAGGCCAACAGCTGGTCTTATGGAAGGGCAGAGCACCAAGGATCATGCTAGAACTGGGAGCTGAATTATGGAGTAGGAAGTGTATTGGATCACACTGGAAGAGGTAGGGCCAGGGAACTGAAACAGGATCATTCTGGAAGGGATAAGACCTGGGACTTGGATCCGGACTCGCCAAGTATGAGGATGGTTTCACATGAGAGCAGGTGACGTGGTTTTCAACAGGGCATGAAGTCTAACACCCAGCTGCTATTTATCAGGGACCCGCTCATTGGATTTTGGACTAAGCTACGTTGCTGACCACAGATCGCAATCCCTGGGTTCATCCTGCTCAAGCACCACAGACACCAGAAAATAGGTCTGGAACAGATAGATGGCTGTGGACAGAGATAGCCAGGATACAAGCCAGAGGTCAGGGTAGAAAGCAGACAAGGATAACCAGGTACAAGCCAGAGGTCATGGCAGGCAGCAGAAAAAGATAACTAGGAAACATAGCCAAAGTCGGTAAACAAAACTCAGATAGCAAGGATGAAGAATGGATAGCAAGAATGCTCACCAGGGGCATGGCAGTTAGCTAATAATAGCGTAGCAGCGAACTGGAAGCTGCGCCAAATATAAATAAGCTGTTAAAAAAAAGCAAGCCGCTCTGATAGTATAGGATAATAATAGTATTGACTGGCTGCAACACTTACGTCAAAGTCAGGAAGTAGAAGCCGCACTGATTGGACGTGGCCAGAGGTGGCGCTAAAACCAAAGGTAAGTAGACGAGTCTCATGATAAATAGGACACAAAGTGGTCTTGAGATTTTAATTCTATATCATGGTATTTTAAATAATTATGTACATTTAAACACTCCTTACTTGGAGACACAGCTTTTTTTTTCTTTTTTGGACACTTTGATATGTGTACACAAGCGTTTCATCTGTGGTAGTCTCCAATAATGATTTATTGCTCTGGGAGTGTTCAGTGGTTGAGAAGCTACCAAGTGGCAACTAACAGAACTGCAGTCAATGAAGAAATCCTATTTCAACTAGGACCCATCTAGTGCCAGTTTTTGGAAATGCAGTCAATGAAACTGCATAAAAAAATACTGAATTACCTGGTAACCCAGGACCTTTTTTTGTCACCATGGTGACCAGGAATTGTCTAGCCTTGGTATAGTGAAACATAATGCAAGTACTATGAGAAATAGAAATCTGCTGACTTGCGTGTGTCGTGTGTTTCAAACACATGTCAACTACTACCCTGTACATCAGCCCTTATAGTGGCAGACATCTTCATGCATTTATTCCAGATCTCCTGTGCTCTTCCCTTTTGTTCCATCTTTCTCCATTCCCTACTTATCTTCCTATAACCTATAATTAATACTACTCAGTATCTTTGCAGGATTTGAACATCCATGTACTGTATCGGTTAGTTAAGGCTGAACAAACAAGATGATGCATAAAAGAAGCAATTAGATCACCTTGGTCTTCCTTTGCCACTCTAGCAGGTACAATTTACTTGCAATACCTTTGAAAAGTTGTTTCTTCAGTTTCTTTGTTTTTTAATTTCCTGTCTCAGGGACTGATCATTGCAGCTGCATCTCTGAGAGCTGGGTGACCAGTCCCCTCAGCACCCCCTACTAGTTCAGATCAGGAAAACATCAACATAGAGTTACAGCTTCATACACAGTGTGAGATCGGCAGCTGCTGCAGAACTGTATATTAGCAGGCAATTTACTTTTTATAAAATCTATGATGCAGGCTCTACAAGAAAATGGAACAGGGAGGGGGTTTGCTCCGGATCAGCTTCTTCTGCGGTTGGTCTATGCTAACCTGGTTATTATGCCAGTGCTGCCAACAGAGTGTGCTTTTCACAGTATAGGAAATGCTGCTGGCCAGTGTGTCCCAGCGATAAAAGTGGAATTATCTGCTTCTTTGTCCCTGCCCACAGGACCAGCTAGTTCTATGATTCTTCTTGCACATTGTATATAGGAGGACAACTCTTGAGGAATGTAGCACTGACAGGTCTAAGGAAATAGGCTGCCCTGTAGATCCCTACCAAGCTTCCACTACTGCAAAGCTTTTTGGAGCCCTGTGATGATGTCGGGGAAGAAGAAAATAATTATGTTACTGCAGGAAAACAGTAGCTGGGGCACCATCTGTAGAGGGGCAAGAAAGTTTGAGACTTGAAGATCAGCTTTAACTATGTTAATTTATTGAGCGTTTTTTGCCTTCTACATCTATTGCACATCCTCTCTTATGTGCACAATGACCCAATTTATTCCTAGGATAGAGCCATACTCATGGTGGCTTCAAGGCATAGCTGGGAGTAAGGTTTTCCGGTAGAAGTGAATGCGGACATTGGGTGCTTGTGTACACTTGGGGTGGGGGAGCAAACTATAGTTATATTCTAAAGGTCTCAGTTGTGACCAGGCCTTTTTTTCTCAGAGAATAAGTGCAAGTACTCCCCCCTTCCAAGTTACCCCCTGTGTCCACCCCCCTACCCACCTCTGAGCACAATCCCTTAGTCCCACCTCCTGCCCACCTACCAGTACTGTATTACCCCTTATAGAGAATACAGAACCAAGTATCATTTTATGGTGCCAAGTAATTTGTATTGAATGTGGTCAATAATAATTATAAAAACAGTTAAATAGATCCCATGCACCATCAATAGACCCCCACAACAATAGATCCCCACCAGCAACAATAGACCCCTGCAACAAAATACCCCTGTTAAATTACATCTACCCCAGCAACAATAGATCCCCATCAGCAACAATAGATCTCCCAGCATCCAGCATTAATAGACCCTCAGGCAGCCAACAATAGGCCCTTCCTCAACAGTAGATCCTTCCCAGCAACATAAGACCCCCCACAGCAACATAAGACCATCCAAGCAACAATAGATACCCTGGAAACAATAGACCTCCCTTGAAACAATAGATCTCCCAGCAGCCAGCAACAATAGTCTCTCCAGCACATCTCAGCACCCCTTGCCATTACATACATTCAGTGCTGGAGGTGCTGGAGCTGCGTTTCCCCAGCGTTCCTACTGAAAAAAAGCCCTGGTTGTGACACATGATACTCAACTTTACCAAATAAAAGGCGTGTTGCGCTACAGTGATTGATATTAAAAATACTGAAAACAATTATAAATAAATAAACAGTCCAGAAAAATAGACCATAATGGTCAAGTGGCATACTCCATTTTATTCAACTGTGGATAAAGTTATCCAATCCCTTCACCAACTGAACACGCCACAACCACAATAGGCTGGACTCTTAGCAGAAAGCCTGGACCCTTTATTATGAAGGGTCAAACAGGCTTGATGAAAATGTCCCGGTAGTATTGCACTTACATGTATCCATAGTAAAAACAGCATTGCATGGTAATAAAAAAAAATAGAATTTTTTTGTACTCACCGTAAGATTCTTTTCTCTTTTCGTCCATGGACGGACACAGCTGCATAAATCTTGACATGTGGGTTATGTTCCTGTTCATAGGAGACGACTAGGCAGAACATGTTAGTTATCTTAAAACATGTAACTTTAACAGAGTTGAACAGCCCCGCCCGTACATAACCCTCCACCCTGCAGTCAGTAGCCTCAGTTCGTAGAAAAGCAGTACAAACTAAAAAAGGAGGGGTGGGTGCTGTGTCCGTCCATGGACGACAGAGAAAAGGATTTTACGGTGAGTACAAAAAAATCCTATTTTCTATTTTCGTCCATGGACGGACACAGCTCCATAAGTCTTGACATGTGGGACGTCCCCAAGCAGTGTCAGAAAAAACGAGGGGTGGGAACAGCAATCAAAAGAAGACTTAACTTCACCCCAAAGAAGCAGAGCTCCTCAACGGAGGAGTTGCAACCTCAAACAGCCGCCTGCAAAACCTTGCGGCCAAAGGAAGCATCCAAAGATGCACTCACATCAACCTTGTAACACTTTGAGAAAGTGTGAACAGACGACCAGGTCGCCGTCTTACACACCTGTGAGACAGATGCTAAATGTCGGAAAGCCCCGGAGGCATCAATTGCCCAGGCTGAATGCTCCGTGACAGGAAAGGGAGGTGCACGCCCCTTAAGGGCATAGGCCTGGATGACAGTCTGCCTGACCCAACTAGGAAATGGTGGCTGATGAGACCGCCAGGGCCTTCTGTGGACCAGACACCGACACGAACAGTGAGTCAGAACTCCGAAACAGAGCAGTAGTAGACAGGTACACCCGTAGGGCACGTACCACGTCCAAGGTATGTAGCGCAGCCTCCTTGGGATGCGACGGCTGAGGACACAAGGATGGAAGGACAAAGTCCTCGTGTAGGTGAAAAGCCGAAACTACCTTAGGAAGGAAGGAAGGTTGCAAGCGCAGTACCACTTTATCCTTATGGAGGACCAAGTAAGGTGACTTGCAAGACAAGGTCGCCAATTCAGAGACCCTCCTGACCGATCTAATGGCAACTAGAAAGGCATCTTTCTGAGAAAGTGTTGAGAGGAATCTCCCTGATGCTCTCAAAAGGAGGCTCCTGGAGTACCTAGAGCGCCAGATTCAAGTACTACGGAGGAATCCATTGTCCAATCGGGGGAACCATGTGTCGGACCCCCTGTACAAATGTACTTACCAGTGAGTGAGCCGCCAGGGATCGTTGGAAGAAGACAGCCAAGGCTGAAATCTGTCCCCTAATTGTGCTTAAAGCGGTTGTAAAGTCATTATTTTTACTTTTACCTACAGGCAAGCCTATACTAAGGCTTACCTGTAGGTAAAAGAAATATCTCCTAAACCTTTACGGTTTAGGAGATATTCCCCTCGCAATGCGCCGCTGACAGCAGCGGCGCATGTGCACAGGGGATTCTCGGGCTGAAGGCTCGGCAGACGCCGAGCCTCGCCGGAACGAAGTCTCCCGTGCGCATGCACGGGAGTGAGACATCGCGGCTCCAGCCACTCACAGCGCTGGAGCCGCGATACCCGGAAGACACGCCGAGGCAACATGTCATCTCCCCCGGCATGGACCAGGTGAGTGACCGATGCCTCGTTCTAAGGTAAGTATTTCATAATAAGCTTGTATGCTGTGCATACAAGCTTATTATGCCTTTTCCTTTACAGGTGTAAAAAAAAAAAAGTCAGCGGCTTTACAACCGCTTTAAGGCAAGTTTCAGATCCACTCCGCGCTGTAAAAACAGCAGGATCCGAGAAACCGAATATGCCCGTGGGCGCCAAGCCATCTCTACACACATAGAGATGTAAGCCTTCCAAGTGCGATGGTAGATCGTCCAGAAAGAAGATTTCCGGGCCCTCAACATGGTGGAGATTACCGAATCTGACAGACCACGGTCCCTTAGTACCTAGCTTTCAATAGCCATGCCGGTAAAGCCAGCGACTGTAAAGCATAATGAAGTATGGGACCTTGAGACAGAAGGTCCTCCCGCATTGGCAGCCGCCAGGGAGCATCTGCTACCAGTCTCACAAGGTCGGTGTACCAGGGACGCCAGGGCCAGGCTGGGGCGATTAGAATCACCAGAATCCCCTCAGCCTCCATTCTGCGGAGCAGATGAGGAAGCAATTTCATTGGGAGAAAGGCATAAATTTACCTGATACTGACCCCATGGAGCCACCAACACGTCTGACGCATCTGCCCAGGGATCCCTGGACCTGGCCACAAACCTCGACACCTTGCGATTGAGTCGAGAGACCAGGAGATCCACAACTGGTGTGCCCCATTTCTGACAAAGGAGTTGAAACACCTCTGGGTGTAACGACCATTCCCCTTGGTCCAGCATCAGGAGACTCAGATAGTCCGCCTGCCAGTTTCTACGCCCGGAATGTAAACAGTCGATAGAGCCGGCACGCTCCTTTTGGCCCATCTTAGGATGTGAGCGACTGTCGACGCTGCGGCCAAGCTCCTTGTTCCTCCCTGATGGTTGACAGAAGCCACCACTGTGGCGTTGTCCGACTGGATCCTGACCGGACGCCCTTGAAGTCTCTGTGACCACTTGGAGAGGCACAGTCTGATCGCTCGAAGTTCGAGGACATTGATCCGCAGGCGATATTCGTCCGGAGTACAGCAACCCAGGGCCGACTGGACCCCCAGACTGCCCCCCAACCCGTGAGGCTGGCGTCCACCGTGATCACATTTCAATGGAAAGGAAGGAACGACCTCCCGGACTGAAGAGCCGGGGATCTCAGCCACCCTCTCAGGGAAGCCTTGACCAGGTGACTTACCTGAATCCAGAGACAATAGAGATCTGTTCTATTTGGACAGGATCTCCTTCTGCAATACTCGAGTGTGGAATTGGGCATACGGTACTGACTCGAAGGAGGCCACCATGAGGCCCAGAACTCGCATGCAAAAACGGAGAGACGACCATTTGCGGGATGCTAACAATTTCACCGCCGACCGGATCGTCTGCAACTGCTCCAAAGGAAGGAAGACCTTCGCCTCCAAGGAGTCCAGGATCAAACCTAGGTACTCCAGACACTGAGTGGGTATCAACACCTACTTCTGTATTTTCAGTACCCAACCAATTTCCCAGAGGGTCTGACTGGCTATAGACATGTCTTCCTCTAATTCTGAGCCAGAAGCAGCTCTCAGAAGAAGATCGTCCAAGTAGCCCACGATAGCAATGTCCCGCTGTCTCAGCAAAGCCAGATCGGGGAGAGCACCTTGTTAAAAACTTTTGGTGCTGACGCTATGCCAAACTGCAAAAAACTCTGATGGCTGTTGCAGATGGGGACATGCAAGTATGCGTCCTTGATGTCTAGGGACGCCAGAAAATCCCCCGGATGGAGCGCAGCAACCTCCGAACGAATGGATTCCATCCTGAACTTTCGCACCCTCACAAAGGTATTGAGGGTCCTGAGGTACAAGATTGGACGGACACCGTCCTTCTGTGGGACTACCAACAGATACAAATAGAATCCCTGAAACCTTTCCTCCAGGGGCACAGGTAAAAGTACTCCGCACCTGAGCAAGTCTCGTACTGCTCTCATGAAAGCAGACTGATGAGCCGGAAGGAGAGGAAGATTTGAGGGAAAGATCTGTTTGGTGGACAAGAAAGAAACTCCATCTTGTACCCCAAAGTGACCACCTCGCAGACCCACTGGTCAGAGAATAGGGAGGTCCACCGAGCTGTAAACTCGCTAAGCCGTTCCCCCACCCTTGAGTTGGGCGGGGGCAAAATGTCATGCGGTATCAGTTTTGTTAGCCGGCTTGTTCGGCTTCCGCACCCAGGGACACTTCTGTCCCCCAGCTGGAGCCTTGTCAGTCTGGGAACGGCGCAGCTCCTTCCCCTTAGAGGACTGCGGGACAAGTGTGCTCTTACCTCCAGTGACATCCTTAATAATGTCGTCCAGCGAGGTACCAAAAAGCCTCTAAAAGACAATCTGACAGAGCTCTCTTGGATGCTTGGTTAGCGGACCAGCATTCCAGCCAAATCAGGCGGTGCAGTACCACCGCAGATACAGAGGCTCTGGAAACCATTTTACATACACACACTGAGTATTTATTAGTGTATATGTCTTTACTGTGGCGCCGAAGGCGCGCATGTCTTTGGAGTGTGGGAGGAAACCGGAGTACCCGGAGGAAACCCACGCAGACACAGCGAGAACATGCAAACTCCAGGCAGATGGTGACGGGGTCCGGGTGCGACCAGGTGAGGGACCTTGCTGCCAGGTGAGGGAGATAACCTCTACACCACTGTGCTGCCCTCCATTTAGTGAATGTCTGAGACACCAAAGTCGCAGCCAATATAGGTCGCAACGCTGTCCCCAGCATGGTGAACCTTGAGCGGGTCACCGTTTCGGACTTCCTATCAGTAGGGTCCTTAAAAATGATTCCAGGACTGTCGACAGCGTATCCATGGAAACCACAGGGGCACTATTGGCTGCCTCTAGCAATTCAGGGGAAGAAAGGTCACATACTGACTCCATGAAAACCCACTGACAGCCCTCATAGACCAAGTGAAAACACTTAAGAGTCCACCCTCCTTGCTGCACTGACCGGGGGGGGTAACCCAGGGGACTCAACACCCAGAAGGAGACCGCTCAGCACCGAGAGAAAAAAACTGTGAGGAGAATGAGCCATGCGCCGTTCAGAAAACCAGTGCTAGAGGCCAAAGCCCACTCCAAAATGGCCGTCAGACGCCTCAGATAAAAAGGGCGCGGACCACAAGGAAATGGACGCCCACAATACGACCTGCGCCACAGCGCGGCCACGACAAAATGGCCGCCAATGGGAATTTTAATAGAGAAAAAAACACACTAAAAATGGCGCCGGCGCAGCAAAAAATGGCGCCCGAGCCCCGGGATGTGGACGAGAAGGCCGTGCAGAGACTTTCCAGGAGCCAGACCCCCCCCCCTCACAGAAGCGGACCCCAGCGCCCCATGGTCCCCCACAGAGACCCGAAGCCCCCCCACAGGTACACCCCGGTCACAGCAGGCCCTAGGGCAGGAGGGGAAAGGGCGTCAGAGAGCAGGGAAAGGGAGGACAGGAGAACCCCCTTAATCCCGGGAATGCCCAGCTGTTCCATCCTGCCGAGACAGGAGGAACCGTACTTACCCGTCCTTGCGAGGACATGCTGGCACGTCCCTGACAGACCCACAACCGATGGTACGGAGTAGCTGTTGGCCCGGTCCACTGTGAGTGAGACAGCAAGCAGCCCAGTCATATGTGGACCCCGGAGCATGTGCTCACCGGCCACCCCTGGAGCCATAGGGTACATCGTGGCAGAACCAGCGCAAAGCTAAGGACTGGCACACTCGATGGCCGGAACTGGGAAGACAACAAGGATCTATAATATCCAGCCTGTCGCCCAGCCGGCAGTTGATAGATGGTATCACAAAAAAAAATAAAAAATTCTTCAGGACTCTGGGCCCAAAGGGAGCCACGTCCTTCTCCTCTGCTAGGCAGAAAAAAAACTGAGGCTGCTGACTGCAGGATGGAGGGTTATGTACGGAGGGACCGCCCCCTGGGCGGGGCTGTTCAACTCTGTTAAAGTTACATGTTTTAAGATAAATAACATGTTCTGCCTAGTCCTCTCCTATGAACAGGAACATAACCCACATGTCAAGATTTATGCAGCTGTGTCCGTCCATGGACGAAAAGAGAAAGGAAGACATCCAAACATGTAAAATGGGCTGAGCTGTATGTTCCTGTTATGGCGCATTTTACATGTTTGGATGTTCTGTGGCCGCCGCCTTCCTTTTTTACCATGCAATGCTGTTTTTACTATGGACACATGTAAGTGCAATACTTTGTATTAAATGCAACCCTTAAGAGGTTTTACACAATCCAGCGTTTTATTTATTTTTTGGATCTGACTACACGGTCATCGTTTGGGTGGAGTCCCCTGGATGCTCTGGAGCTGTTCCTGACGTGGTTCCTTTGTGATTAGTCCTATGTAGGATGTTTGTTCAGCTCTATTCGATTTTATTACAGGTCTTGTTCATGTCTGGGTGGTTGAAATCTCGTCCATCTCCGCTAGATGGCGGTGTTCCATTTCCATCCAGACATCTCTGTAGATCTAGCCGATTACAGGTACACGCTCTCACGTCCCCACTCATTCCAGAGTTTTTTGGGGCCGCGTGATCGTCGCAACGTTTCCAATACGCCGTGACGTCACGCGGGCTGCTCGGCGGTGGTGCCCAGGTGCACATGCCCGGTGTCGTGAGCGTGTGTGCGCATCATGACGTGTTTGACGCCGTGACGTAGCGCACACGGCGTTCTGCCTGTCGAGGTGGGGGCGGCGCTGTTGCTGCGCCGTGTCATTGTAAGCCCGTCTCTCATCGCAGAAGCGGCTGATACATGGCGTCATGACGCGGGGCAGTTCCTGCACTACCAGCACCCAATTCTATGACGTTCCCGTCAGGGGTCAATATAGTGTGGTTTCATTGGACATTTTTTATATACACAACTCTGCCAATGCGGGAGGAAGAGCGGTCACATGGGTGTCAATCACCGCATGGCCCGCTACTTCCCGATTTTCGCTGGCTTTTCAAGTGTTTCACCATGTGCTTGATTGAGGTCACTTCCGGGTACAAGCCGTGAGCTGACGTGGGAAGGATTTCTCAGCAGATGTTTTCTATTGGTTCCTGGTTGGAGGCTGCGAGCTTAGCAGACCATGTGGTCGGCTCTCCTCCAACCATGGACCTGCTTTTGGAAACTTGACTGATTGGCCAGTTTTCAGTTTAGTTTGGAGTGTTATTTATAAATATAGGTGCAATATGGGGGAGCAGGTAGATGCCCCAGTAGAAGTCCTAGTCGGACGAAACACATCAGCATGGGTACACCACTCCCCATATTGCTTTTATTTCATTTTGTTATTGTGATCACTTTTAATGTTTGTTGGTTTTTATTCATTAACCACTTAAGGACCGGACCAATACGGACCATAATGACCAGAGGGGATTTTACAATTTGGCACTGCGCTGCTTTAACTGGAAATTGTGCGGACATGCAATGTTTTACCCGAACAAAATTTGCGTCCTTTTCTTCCCACAAATAGAGCTTTCTTTTAATGGTATTTGATTGCCTCTGCGATTTATTTTTTTTGCAATATAAATGGAAAAAGACCGAAAATTTTGAAAAAAATTATGTTTTATACTTTTTGTTATAAGAAAATTCGAATAAACTAAATTTTAGTCATACATTTAGGCCAAAATGTATTCAGCCACATGTCTTTAGTAAAAAAAATGTCAATAAGCGTATATTTATTGGTTTGCGCAAAAGTTATAGGGTCTACAACCTAGGGTACATTTTCTGAAATTTACACAGCTTTTAATTTATGACTGCCTATCTCATTTCTTGAGGTGCTAAAATGGCAGGGCAGTACAAAACCCCCCAAATGACCCCATTTTGGAAAGTAGACACCCCAAAGAAATTGCTGAGAGGCATGTTGAGCCCATTGAATATTTTTTTTTGGTCCCAAGTGATTGAATAATGACAAAAAAATTAATAAAAATTACAAAAAGTTGTCACTAAATTATATATTGCTCACACATGCCATGGTTATATGTGGAATTGCACCCCAAAATACATTTTTCTGCTTCTCTTGAGTATAGGGATACCACATGTGTGGGACTTTTTGGGAGCCTAGCCGCATACGGGACCCCGAAAACCAAGCACCGCCTTCAGGATTTCTAAGGGCAAAAATTTTTGATTTCACTTCTCACTACCTATCACAGTTTCGAAGGCCATAAAATGCCAAAATAGCACAAAACCCCCCCAAATGACCCCATTTTGGAAAGTAGACACCCCAAGCTATTTGCTGAGAGGCATGGTGAGTATTTTACAGCTCTCATTTGTTTTTGAAAATGAAGAAAGAAAATAATCTTTTTTTTTTTTTCTTTTTGCAAAATACTCACCATACCTCTCAGCAAATAGCTTGGGGTGTCTACTTTCCAAAATGGGGTCATTTGGGGGGGGGGTTGTGCCATCTGGGCATTCCATGGCCTCCGAAACTGTGATAGGCAGTCACGAGTGAAATCCAAAATTTACACCTTTAGAAAGCACGAAGGCGGTGCTTGGTTTTTGGGGTCCCGTACCGTGACTACGCTCCCAAAAAGTCTCACACATGTGGTATCCCCGTACTCAGGAGAAGCAACAGAATGTATTTTGGGGTGTAATTCCACATATGCCCATGGCATGTTTGAGCAATATATCATTTAGTGACAACTTTGTGCAAAAAAATAAAAAAATAATTGTCTTTTTTCCGCAACTTGTGTCAACATATAAAATATTCCATGGACTCAACATGCCTCTCAGCAAATAGCTTGGGGTGTCTACTTTCCAAAATGGGGTCATTTGGGGGGGTTTTGAACTGTCCTGGCATTTTATACACAACATTAGGAAGCTTACATCCACTCTTCTAACCACTTGAAGACAAAGCCCTACAGATTAAAATGGTGGGTGTTGCATTTTTTTTTCCCACACAGTATTTGCGCAGCGATTTTTCAAACGCATTTTTTTTGGGAAAAAATATATATTTTTTTAATTTTAATGCACTAAAACACACTATATTGCCCAAATGTTTGATGAAATAAAAATCTTAGGCCGAGTACATGGATACCAAACACGACATGCTTTAAAATTTCGCACAAACGCGCAGTGGTGACAAACTACATACATTTTTAAAAGCCTTTACAGGTTACCACATTAGATTTACAGAGGAGGTCTACTGCTAAAATGACTGCCCTCGATCTGACCTTTGCGGTGATACCTCACATGCATGATGCAATTGCTGTTTACATATGACGCCAGACCGACGCTTGCGTTCGCCTTTGCGCAAGAGCAGGGCAGGAAAGGGGTGCTTTTTTTTAAAATTAATTTTCCTTTTTTATTTTATTTTTAAACTGTTCCTTCCATATTTTTTTATTTTATTATTTTTTATTGTTATCTCACTCAGGGAATGTAAATATCCCCTATGATAGCAATAGGTAGTGACAGGTACTCTTTTTTTGAAAAATTCCCTCCCACTGCTTGTAAAAGCAGTCCAGAGGCTAATTAGCCGCTAGGATTGCTTTTACATGAAAGCCGACCGCTGGCTGAAAAGAATGATACCAAGATGATACCTAAACCCGCAGGCATCATTCTGGTATAACCATTTAAAGTCCAGCAACATATCAGTACGTTGCTGGTCCTTGTTGGACATGTATTGTAATCTTTTTTTCATGCAGCCAGTTGGCTGAACGAAAAAAAGAGATTGATCGGTGGGTATGCCCACCATTAGAATAACTCCCTTCATTCACCCACTTCTAATGATGGGCATACATGCACCATTTATACATGCCGAAGCATGGGGGCATCATCCCGCAAAAGTTATGCCGCGTACACACGGTCTGACTTTTCCACGGGCAAGCCTCCGTCGGAATTTCGACCATATGTACACGGCGTTAGGAGCAAAATCGCTCCTCCGCCCCTGCTGCCCCCATGCTTCGGCATATATGCTCTTTATTTTAACTGTGGTGGTGAAATCACCTCCTACAGCACTGGAGTCGCAGGGATCAGGCCTGTCTCTGCGAATGCTGCAGTTATGTGTGTTGTGTTTTGTAAGTGACAGTGATCGATCAATATTGCATTTGGGTGGCCTGGGCTGGACGGTGGGGCAAAACACAGGCGCTAGCAGGAATCTGGGCTGATCCCGCTAACACTGCGTTTTTGGGAACCCTAAACTGCTGGGGACGCTAGCATAGATCTGATCAGATATTGATCTGTTCAGATACTATACCACTAAGGGAGGTGTATGCTTTGCGCGTGGGTGTTAGCGTTACTGGCACTAACCTGACGCTGCCTGGGGCGACACAGACCCTCTCGGGCGACAGCCGATCAGGGGGTTAAACATTTATTGGGTTATATACGGCGGGTGCCCTGACACTATAAAAAGCAAACTAACTAACCAGCGTCACCCGTAACACTTATACGGTGATCACTGGTGAAAGGGTTAACTAGGGGCAATCAGGTGGTTAAAACCTTTATTAGATAATATATGGGGGTACCTGACGCTATAAAAACCTGGCGGCGAACCTAAAAAAAATAACTGACTACCTAGCGGCACCAGCATAACTAATACAGCGATCAGAAAAACGATTGATTAGTGACAGTGGTGCTAGGGGGTGAAAGGGTTACCTGGGGGGCGATCAAGGGGTTAAACCTTTATTAGGTAATATATGGGGGTACCCGACGTTATAAAAACCTGGCGGCGAACATAAAAAAATTACTAACTACCTAGCGGCATCACCAACACTAACACACCGATCAGAAAAACGATTGATTAGTGACAGTGGTGCTAGGGGGTGAAAGGGTTACCTGGGGGGCAATCAAGTAGTTAAACCTTTATTAGGTAATATATGGGGGTACCTGACGTTATAAAAACCTGACGGCGAACATAAAAAAATAACTGACTACCTAGCGCATCACCGACACCAATACAGCGATCAGAAAAACGATTGATTAGTGACAGTGGTGCTAGGGGCTGAAAGGATTACCTGGGGGGCGATCAAGGGGTTAAACCTTTATAGGGGGGGTTAGGGGGCTACCCTGGACCTAAGGGACCTAACACTAACTGCCCTGACACTTTTACAGTTACAAATGTCAGTGATTGCAGTGATCAGTAAGGCTCCATGTACACAGAAGCTCAAAAACTATTGTTTTTAACGCCAGATTTCTGGCAGAAAAAGCTGCTTTAAAATATAGCTTTTATCAGCGTTTTTTACTAGCGTTTATTAGCGTTTTTCTGTGTAGCGTTTTTTTTTTGCAATGGATCAAAAAACGCTGGCGACCAGCGTTTTTGAGCGTTTATTAGCGTTTTTTTGCATATTTCCTGCCGAAAAACGGCACTTTGAACACAAATTTCTTGCGTTCAGAAATAAGCCCATTAACTCCACTGCTCATTAACGCTACAAAACGCTATGTGTACATGAACACAGAGTGCAGTTAATGGGCTTTTTAAAAAAACACCAAAACGCCAATAAACTGCAGTTTATCAGCTTCAGTGTACATGGAGCTTAAATAAATGATCACTGCAATCAGTGACACTGTGACTGGGGGCTGGGGGGTGATCTGGGGGGCGATTGTGTGCCTATGTGTCCTGTTGTCACTTACTTGATGTCTTCTCTCAACGGCGCTCCGGTATATGTGAGCGCCGCAGGAGAGATGACATCACTTCCTGCTGCTTCCTCTCTGCCTGTGTTTACATTACACAGGCAGAGGAAGAATTTGATTCGCTGGGCGCGATCGCGAGGGGGTGGCCAGAAACCAATGGCCGCCCCCTCATCACGGATCGCTCCCAGAGCGATCCCGACTGCCCACTGTACCGGAGGGGGGTCCGATCGGACCCCCCACCCATACGAAGGCAGTCACGTACAGGTACGTGATTGTGCTTGTCCCTGCCATTTTGCCGACGTATATATACAGTGGGCGGTCGTTAAGTGGTTAACCACTTCGCGCCCGTCATACGACTAATGACGGCCGCAAAGTGGTTCTATAATGCCGGGAGGCCGTCATTATACGTGCCCGGCACATCACTGAGATGCCGATGCACGTGCCTGGCGGCCGGGATGTCCGCCAGGTACCCGCGATCGGCCGGTACCCAGACAAGGATCTGTGTGTGTAAACACAGATCCATGTCCTGTCAGGGAGAGAGGAGACCGATGCTGTGTCCCTTGTACATAGGGACACAGATCGGTCTCCTCCCCCAGTCAGTCCCCTCCCCCCACAGTAGCAATCACACATTAGGGAACATATTAACCCCTTCCTCGCCCCCTAGTGTTAACCCCTTCCCTGCCAGTCACATTTATACAGTAATCAGTGCAGTTTTATAGCACTAATCGCTGTATAAATGTGAATGGTCCCAAAAATGTGTCAAAAGTGTCCGATGTGTCCGCCGCAATATCGCAGTCCTGACAAAAATCGCAGATCGCCGCCATTACTAGTAAAAAAAAAAAAAAAAAGTCAGAATTCTATCCCCTATTTTGTAGACGCTATAACTTTTGCGCAAACCAATCAATAAACGCTTATTGGGATTTTTTTTAACCAAAAATATGTAGAAGAATACGTATCGGCCTAAACTGAGGAAAAAAACGTTTTTGTTTTTTTTTAAATGGGATATTTATTATAGCAAAAATCCAAAAATATAGTTTTTTTTAAAAAATGTCGCTTTTTTTGGTTTATAGCGCAAAAAATAAAAACCGCAGAGGTGATCAAATACCATCAAAAGAAATCTTTATTTGTGGGGAAAAAAGGACGTCAATTTTGTTTGCGAGCCACGTCGCACGACCGCGCAATTGTCATTCAAAGCGACGGAGTGCCGAAAGCTGAAATTTCACCTGGGCAGGAAGGGGGTTTATGTGCCCAGTAAGCAAGGGGTTAAAACCCAAAAATTTTGACCTTCACCATTGGAGCACCGTTTTTCTTTCCCCTTCCATGTTCTGGCGGATTACGTTTTTTGAATCTCTCAATCGTGCCTTTTACTGATCCTGTAAGTGGTCCATCCATCTGAAGTTGTCTCAACACCATCTGAAATTAGTGTGGACACCCTGTGACCTCTGAGTCCTCCACAAGTTCAGGATACCACTTACCAAGGGTCCCTAGCCGTGGACTGTCGGGTCCAGGAGCTACATCTGTGGTCTTTACCACCCAGAGCCTTCAGACAAGCCGAGTCTACCTGCCGTTGGGATACTGTATGCCTGAATGATCTGCTGTCGCTGACAGGTAGATCCACCTGTTCCGGTAAGCGTATTCAGTCTCTTCTTACCTATTTGCCAAGAATTCCCATGTGATGATCTACACGGTTACACGTTTATCTTCACCGTCACTCTTCACTTCCTTTTGATGGACATTGTTTTTCTTTTTCTTTTCTTTTTTGATGTGGACTTATCACCATATTTTTCCACTGTATTACCCAGTAGGGTACATTTCACTTAGTGAGATAGAAATATTTCTCTTAGACCTCAGCGCTACTTTTCTACTCCCAGTTCCTTTGTACATCACCTGCTGATGACCCCTACCGGGACATATTCATCAAGCCTGTTTGACCCTTCGTAATAAATGGTCCAGGGCTCTCTGGTAAGAGTCCAACCTATTGTGGTGGTGGCGTGTTCACTTGGTGATGGGCTTGGATAACCTTATCCACAGTTGAATAACAGCGTTTGCCATTTGACCATTCTGGTCTATTTGAGAGACCGATTTTTCTGGACTCTAGTTATTTTACATTTTTTTCAGTATTTTTAATATCAATCACTGTAGCGCAATACACCTTTATTTTGTTTCTTGTTGTTTGTGGTAATATCTCACATTTGTGGTGCGGCTTTTGTTTACACTGAATTATCTTTTCACATGCGTAGTATTATTTGTGTATTTATTACTCAACTTTAACTACTTAAGGACTGCCCACCGCATATATACTGCGGCAGGGTGGCCCTATTGCGCAAAACAATGTACCCGACACTATGGGTGCGCGCTGCACAGCGGGGGAGCTTATGTGCGTTTCCGGTGGCCATGATGTCCGCCAGCCACCAGCGATCGCTCCTCAGAGAGGCAGAACGGGGAACTGCCTACGTAAACAAAAGCATATCCCCGTTCTGACAGGAGAGTACACTGAGATTGGCTGTTCCTAGTGATTAGCTACAGCGATCTCTCTGTACTCCCAGTCAGTCCCATCCCCGCACAGTTAGAAACACCTCCCTAGGACACACTTAACCCCTTGATTACCCCCTAGTGTTAACCCCTTCCCTGCCAGTGTCATTTATACAGTGATCAGTGGATATATTTAGCTCTGATCACTGTATAATGTCACTGGTCCCAAAAAAGTGTCAAAAGTGTCTCATCTGTCCGCCACAATGTTGCAGTCCCCCTAAAAATCGCTGATCACCACCATTACGAGTAAAAAAATTAAATAATGAAAAAATGCCATAAATAATTAAAAAAACATAAATCTATCCCCTATTTTGTAGACGTGATAACTTTTGCGCAAACCAATCAATATACGCTTATTTACCAAAAATATGTAGAAGAATACAAAACTGATGAATAAATTAGTTGTTTTTTTTAAAAATGTATTGGATTACTAGTAAATATAAATATATATATATATCGTAGATTTTAGACACTATAACTTTTGCCCAAACCAATCAATATTCGCTTGTTGGGATTTTTTTTTACCAAAAATGTGTAGCAGAAAACATATTGGCCTAAATAGATGAATAAAATTAGATTTAAAAAAATAATAATTATTGGGTGTGTTTTATAACAGAAAGTGAAAATTATTGTTTTTTTTTTCTAAATTGACTGTCTTTTTTTGTTTATAGCGCAGAAAATAAAAACCGCAGAGATGTTCAAACACCACCAAAAGAAAGCTCTATTTGTGGGAACAAATTTTTTTTATTTATGTAGTATTGCACAACCGCGCAATTGTGAAAGTAACGCTGTGCCGTATCGCAAAAAATGGCCTGGTCATTAGGGGGGTAAATCCTTCCGGGGCTGAAAAGGTTAATGATAACTTATTAAAGCATCTTCTGTATGAAATGTTGTAATTAAAAGTTGAATACAAAGTATTTAATAAACATCTTTATTCTATGAAAACAAAAAAAATTTTTGGTAAGAATAACCAAATAATAACTCTAACTATATTAAAATCTTTCCAATAAAAATAATTGAAAGTAAGACTACTCATGTACCATACATATACTATCTTCATAATGTTTTATAATGTATTATTTAACATTAATATGTATAAACAAGTTACTGCAATAATTCTTTAGCTTCAATAATGGTTATAAACATTAATTATATAGGGAAGTGTATGGCTAGCCCAGTATATGAGCTATTAAAAAGTATAGCCAGGACTTGACCTTTGTCAATTCTTTGACCACGCTTCACAGACAAGATGTAGCAGAAAGTAAAAAAAAAAAACACCTATGAAGATCTTGTCTCATCTAGAATCAAATCAATTTCAGAACACATAAAACTGAATTGGCAGTTGTTCTTTTCTATAGAAGATAAAATAAAAACAAGATCCTGCAGAAGAAATTCTTGCTTATAAAAAAAAAAAGTATTGTGTGGTCATTCAAATTGGCAAAGTGCAGGAGGAAAAAACTGAGTATCCAATAGACTACATAATTTATTTTATTGAGAACATGTATGATTATCACAAATAAAAGTTTGTTCCCAATGGGTGTATTTCTATACATTTTGCGACTCAATCAAAATGTATGGACAACAAAGCAATCATTGCTTTTAATTTGGATCATTCATACCAACAGTGGCAAATAAAATAAAAACATAAAAAATCATTTAACACAGTGGTTCTCAACCTGAGGGTCGGGACTGATTTCGGCATAGGTGTCACTGCTACGAGACACCACAAAGTCGGAGACACAGTGAAGCCAGAGACACAGTGACTAACAATACCTGTGATAATAGTTGCCATTAAAAGTCCTCACTACATTTCTCATATCAGCAGATGACCTTGATCAAGAGCAGTTGGCTGATCAGAACTCCCCGCCAGCACTGCCACGCATCCCATTCCCCCCTCCAAGGAGTAATGCCGCGAACACACGATCGGAAATTCCGACAAGAAACGTCTGACGTGAGCTTTTGGTCAGAAATTCCGACCGTGTGTAGGCTCCATCGGAATTTTTCTGTTGGAATTTCCACCAAGAAAAATGTGAGAGCTGGTTCTCAAATTTTCCCACAAGAAAAGTTCTTGGTGGAAATTACGATCGTCTGTATGCAATTCCGAGGCACCAAAAACCACGCATGCTCGGAATCAAGTCAACGCATGCTCAGAAGCATTGAACTTAATTTTTCTCGGCTCGTCGAAGTGTTGTACGTCACCGCGTTCTTGAAGGTCGGAATTTGGTGTGACCGTGTGTAGGCAAGACAAGTTTAAGCCAAGATTCCGTCTGAAATCCACGGTTTTCTTGTCGGATTTTCCGATCGTGTGTACGTGGGCATAAGAGAAGGAATAAAATAGAGAATACATGAAAGGGAGAGGGAAAAAAGGAAAAAGGGGGAGGAACAAAGAAAAAGGGAGAGAAACAATAAGAGAACAAGAAAGACGGCTAAAGAGAGGGATGGGGGGATGGGGGACGGGGGGACAAGAAGTACAAGTACCAAGGGGTTTTAATACTGTACGAGTGGAAGGGACTCAGGGAGCACTAAATGTCCGTGGATTAGGGGGGCAAATTACTTGTCTTGGCTTGTGTGCTGACAACCCACGATACGAAAATAATTTTACTGTTAGGGGTCCCCACAACTTGGGAAATTTTATCAAGGGGTCACGGCACTAGAAAGGTTGAGAACCAATGATTTAACAGCTAACAACACCCCCTTTATTTAAGCTCTTTAAAGAAACATAAATATAATACATTTCCAATACTGCATGCTTATCCACATGACCTCCAGAAGATTTACCCCCCTGCATGACCAGGCCATGTTTTGCGATATGGCACTGTGTTATTTTAATTGACAATTGCACGGTCAAGTGACGCTGTACCCAAATAAAACGTGTGTCCTTTTTTCCCCACAAATAGAGCTTTCTTTTAGTGGTATTGATCACCTCTGTGGTTTTTATTTTGAAAAAAATAAAATAAAAATACTTTCTGCTATACAACATATCCAATAAAAAAAATGCAAAAAATCGAATTTCTTGATTTGTTTTGGCCAATATGTATTCTGCTAGCGAATATTGATTAGTTTGCGCAAAAGCTTATAGCGTCTACACTATGGGGTATATTATTAATATTATATTAATATTGTTAATATCACAGTCCCAGCAACTTCTAGCGGGACTGTGATATTGCGGCGGACAAACTGGACACTGACACTTTTTGGGGACCAGTGATAATATTACAGTGATCATACTGTCACTGTACTAATGACACTAGCTGGGAAGTGGTTAAACTCAGGGGCAATCAAAGGGTTAACTGTGTGCCTAGCTGGTGTTTTACTACTGTAGGGGAGGAGCTTTTACAAGAGGAAGGCAAAGATCCGTGTCTCTGCTTTGCAGGAACACAGGATCAATGCCTTCCTAACTGACAGAACGGCAATCTGCCTTGTTTACGTAGGCAGATCGTCGCTCTGCCTGTGTACAGAACAATCAGCGGCTGGCGGGGAACAATCACAGCGGGAACGAGCAGCTGGCCAATAGCACTCGCGCCTCATACCCAGAAGTGCATGCATATATATATATATATATATATATATATATATATATATATATATATATACAGTTGCAATAAAAAGTATGTGAACCCCTTGGAATGATATGGATTTCTGCACAAATTGGTCATAAAATGTGATCTGATCTTCATCTAAGTCACAACAATAGACAATCACAGTCTGCTTAAACTAATAACACACAAATAATTAAATGTTACCATATTTTTATTGAACACACCATGTAAACATTCAAAGTGCAGATGGAAAAAGTATGTGAACCCCTAGACTAATGAGATCTCCAAGAGCTAATTGGAGTGAGGTGTCAGCCAACTGGAGTCCAATCAATGAGATGTGATTGGAGGTGTTGGTTACAGCTGCCCTGCCCTCTAAAAAACACACACCAGTTCAGGGTTTGCTTTTCACAAGAAGCATTGTCTGATGTGAATGATGCCTTGCACAAAAGAGCTCTCAGAAGACCTACGATTAAGAATTGTTGACTTGCATAAAGCCGGAAAGGGTTATAAAAGTTTCTCCAAAAGCCTTGCTGTTCATCAGTCCACGGTAAGACAAATTGTCTATAAATGGAGAAAGTTCAGCACTGCTGCTACTCTCCCTAGGAGTGGGCGTCCTGTAAAGATGACTTCAAGTGCACAGCGCAGACTGCTCAATGAGGTGAAGAAGAATCCTAGAGTGTCAGCTAAAGACTTACAAAAGTCTCTGGCATATGCTAACATCCCTGTTAGCTAATCTACGATACGTAAAACACTAAACAAGAATGGATTTCATGTGAGGATACCACAGAGGAAGCCACTGCTGTCCAAAAAAAACATTGCTGCACGTTTACAGTTTGCACAAGAGCACCAGGATGTTCCACAGCAGTACTGGCAAAATATTCTGTGGACAGATGAAACCAAAGTTGAGTTGTTTGGAAGAAATACACAACACTATGTGTGGAGAAAAAGAGGCACAGCACACCAACATCAAAACCTCATCCCAACTGTGAAGTATGGTGGTGGGGGCATCATGGTTTAGGACTGCTTTGCTGCGTCAGGGCCTGGACGGATTGCTATCATCGAAGGAATAATGAATTCCCAAGTTTATCAAGACATTTTGCAGGAGAACTTAAGGCCATCTGTCCACCAGCTGAAGCTCAACAGAAGATGGGTGTTGCAACAGGACAACGACCCAAAGCATAAAAGTAAATCAACAACAGAATGGCTTAAACGGAAGAAAATACGCCTTCTGGAGTGGCCCTGTCAGAGTCCTGACCTCAACCCTAATGAGATGCTGTGGCATGACCTCAAGAAAGCGATTCACACCAAACATCCCAAGAATATTGCTGAACTGAAACAGTTCTGTAAAGAGGAATGGTCAAGAATTACTCCTGACCGTTGTGCACATCTGATCTGCAACTACAGGAAACATTTGGTTGAAGTTATTGCTGCCAAAGGAGGTTCAACCAGTTATTAAATACAAGGGTTCACATACTTTTTCAACCTGCACTGTGAATGTTTACATGGTGTGTTCAATAAAAACATGGTAACATTTAATTCTTTGTGTGTTATTAGTTTAAGCAGACTGTGATTGTCTATTGTTGTGACTTAGATGAAGATCAGATCACATTTTATGACCAATTTGTGCAGAAATCCATATCATTCCAAAAGGGTTCACATACTTTTTATTGCAACTGTATACAGTGCCGTGAAAAAGTATTCATACCAATTGAAACTTTCCACATTTTGTCATGTTACAACCAAAAACTTTTGGGATTTTATGTGATAGACCAACACAAAGTGGCACATAATTGTGAACTGGAAGGAAAATGATAAATGGTTATCAATGTTTTTTACGAATAAATATGTGAAAAGTAGAGATGCACCGATACCATTTTTTTTACGAGTATACTTTTTAACAACATTGTAAACCTCTAGGCAATATCAGACATTCTAGTTTTTGAAAAATGTCTCTATCTGCCCTTCATAATATGGGGTGTTGTCACCCCTGAACAAGCCAAAATTTGAAGATGCACACAATTTTAGGGTTTTAAAAAAAGGTTTTTTTCCCTCCTGATCCCTATTGTCAACATGTGCTATCTGCCATCATGGGTGATCAATGAATGTGTTTTGGGGGTTCAACCCCTTCTTCCTTTCACCTACTTGAGTTGAGAGGAAGGGGTTGCACCCACAAAACACGTACATGGATATCCCCTGATAGCAGATAGCACATGTTGACACTGTGTGCATCTTCAAAATTTGGCTTGATTGAAAAAGTAGGATTTTTGTACTCACCGCAAAATCCGTTTCTCTGACGTCCATGGACTGACACAGCAAGATACTGTAAACGTGTGGGTATACAGTATGTCCCTGCTCGCAGGAGAAGATCTAGGCAGAATGTTAGATGTTAGAAACATACATTCTAGAAAAAACCAGAGCTGAACAGCCCCGCCCATGGGGGCGGTCCCACCGGACATTACCCTCCCACCTGTAGCTAGCAGCCTCAGTTCGTAACAAAGCAGTACAAACCTTAAAAGAAGGGTGGGTGCTGTGTCAGTCCATGGATGTCAGAGAAACGGATTTTACGGTGAGTACAAAAATCCTATTTTCTCTTATCGTCCATGGACTGACACAGCAAGATACTGTAAACGTGTGGGACGTCCCAAAGCAGTATCAGAAGGGTGGGAGCAGTAGTAAAGGAACAACCAAAACTTCACTCCAAACAAGCAGAGCTCCTCAACGAAGGAGTTGCAACATTAAACAGCGGCCTGCAACACTTTGCGGCCGAAGGAAGCATTCGAAGATGCAGCCACATCAACCTTATAGAACTTAGAAAAGGTATGAACGGACGACCAGGTCGCCGTCTTACACACTTGTGCAACCGACGCTTGATGTCGGAAAACCCAGGAAGCACCAATTGCCCTGGTGGAATGCGCCGTAACCGGAAAGAGAGGCGCCCGCCTCTTAATGGCATTGGCCTGTATAACAGCCTGTCTGATCCACCAGAAATGGCGGCAGACGACACCGCTCGGCCCTGTTTCGGACCACAGACGGACACAACTAGTGAGTCATAGCAGGTACCCTATCCAATGTGTGATGTGCAAACCCTCTGGAATGCGATGGGTGAGGACACAAGGACAATGTCCACATGTAGGCGAAAAGCCGAGACCACCTTTGGCAAAAGGAAGGTCGCGGACACAACACCGCCTTATCCTAATGGATGACCAAATAGGGCGACTTGCAGGACAAGGCCGCCAACTCAGACACCTGTCTGACAGAAGTAATGGCCACAAGAAGGCCACCTTCAGAGACAAGGTCAAGAGGGGAATATCTCTGATATTTTCAAAGTGAGGTTTCTGAAGAACCGAGAGCACCAAGTTCAAATCCCGAGGAGGGGGAGGAGGTTTAACAGAAGGGCGCACATGGCGAACCCCCTGCACAACGGTGCTAACCAAGGAATGACCCGCTAGCGGTCGCTGAAAGAAGACGGCCAAGGCCGAAAACTGACCCCTATGGTACTTAAGCAAGCATTTGGGTCACGCTGCAAGAACCGCAGGATACTGGGAACGGAATACGTCCGTGGACGCTAGTCCAGCTCTTCGCACATAGCGATGTAAGCTTCCCAGGTACGGTGATATATCTTTCTAGCGGAAGACTTCCGTGCCCTTAAGATGGTCGAAATGACCGAATCCGAGAGACCTCGGACTCTCAGCACCTGGCTTGCAATAGCTAAGCCGTTAAAACCAGAGACTGTAAAACAGGATGACAAACAGGACCTTGAGACAGAAGGTCCTTCCTCATTGGCAACCACCAAGGAACTTCCGCGATGAGATGTACCAGATCAGCGTACCATGATGCCAAGGCCCATCCGGCGCAAGAGGATCACGGAATCCCCTCGGCCACAACCCTGCACAGCAGGCGAGGAAGCAGCTGCAGCGGAGGATAACAGATATCAGGTGATAATGACCCAATGGGCCCACCAACGGATCCGAGGCATCCGCCCAAGGATCCCTGGACCTGGCCACAAACCTCGACACTTTGCGATTGAGTCGGGTGTAAGGACCACTCTCCCTGGTCCAGTGTCTGGCGACTCCGATAGTCCGCCTGCCACTTGTCTACGCTCGAATGTAGACGGCCGACAGAGACCACGAGGAGAGGCACAGTCTGATTGCCCGTATTTCCAGAACATCGATCGGTAAAACGGGCTTCGTCCGGAGTCCAATGTCCTTGGGCTGACAGGACTCCCCGGACTCCACCCCAGCCCATCAGGCTCGCGTCCGTCATGATCACCGTCCACTGGATGGGGAGGAACGACTTCCCTGGACCGAAGGGCCGGGAACCCCAACCACCACGCCAGGGACACCCTGATTGGGTGACTCATCTGGACCTGAAGATCCAAGGACAACGGGGATTTGTCCCAAGTGGACATGATCTCTTACTGTAATGCCCGTGTGTGTGATTGGACATACGGAACGGCCTCGAACGAGACCCCCATGAGTCCCAGGACTCTCATGCAAAAAACGGGTTGACGACCATTTTTGGGACGTCAGGACCCGCACTGCAGACTGAAATGTCAGTAACTTCTCCATGGGTAGGAATACCTACGCCTCCAAGGAGTCCAGGATCAGACCGAGATACTCCGAATGCTGACCCGGGACCAGGACCGACTTCTGAATGTTCAGGAGCCACCCGCAGTCCCAAAGGGTCTGACTGACGATAGTCACACTTCTTCTAATTCTGAGCCATTGTCTGCTCTTAGAAGAAGGTTGTCCAGATAGCCCACTATAGGAATGCCTCGCTGTCTCAGCAAAGCTAGAACCGGAGCAAGCACCTTGGTAAAACACCTTTGGTGCCGAGGCTAGGCCGAAAGGAAGAGCCAAAAATTGATAGTGGACTTTGCCAATTGCAAGCGCAGAAACTACTGGTGACTTGCGTAGATCGGAACCTGCAAGTAGGCATCCTTGATGTCCAAGGACGCCAGAAAATAACCTTGGAGTGTAACGAACACCGTGCAAATGGATTCCATGTAGAACTTGTGCACCATTACCAAGGCATTCAGGCCATAAGGCCCGGATTGGCCGAACCCCATCCCTTTTTTGGGACTACAAACAGATTCCAGTAGAAACCCTGAAAACTCTCCTGTGACGGAACCGGCACAATCACTCCGGGCCTGATCAATCCTGTACGGCCCCTAAGAGGGCCGCCCGACGGGCAGGAAGGAGAGGGAGAATTGAGGGAAAGAATCTGTCTGGGGTCAGGAACAGAACTCTATCCTGTAGCCTGAGGTGACCACCTCGCACACCCACCAGTCGGAGATCCGGGAGGTCCACTGAACCGTGAACCTGCAAGGACGTCCCCCCCCCGCCCCTGAATCGGGCAGGGGCAAGACTTCATGAGGCGGCGGCTTGGGAGCTAGCTTGGTAGGCTTACACACCCAGGGACGCTTATGTCCCCCAGCCACACTTTTCTCAGTCTGGGTGGGCTTACCCCCTGTGACATCCACAATAATGTCATCCAGGGCAGCCCAAACAGTCTACCGCCCTTAAAGGGCAAGTCAGCCAGGAGCTATTTGGAAGCTAGGTCGGCTGACCAGTATTTCAGCCAGATAAAGCGATGCAGCACCACAGCATAGATAGAGGCCCCAGATATTAAAGGGGCTGCATCCAAAGTGGCATCGCACACAGAGAGTAAACCCTGCGCAAGTTGGTGAGCCAGGGAAATGGTCTCAGGAGGGAGATTATGCTCCTGTACTGTCTGGTGCAAAATCTTTTCCCAACCTGTGAGTGTCTGAGACATAAGTGTCGCCGCCACTATAGGGCGTAAGGCAGACCCCAATAAGGTAAACATAGTTCTACTCACCACCTCTGACCTCCTGTCAATGGGATCCTTAATGCAGGAGTCCATTCCATTGGGAGCGTGGTAGCCTTATTCAAACGGGCGACCGGGGGGTCGATCACTGGGGGGAGAGCCCACTTCTTAACCAGGTCCTCCTCAAAGGGGTACCTCATGGCTAGGCGCCGCGGGACCGTCAAAGTCTTCTGCGGCTTATCCCAGACTTGGTCAATGAATGTATCAAAAAAAGGCACATGAAAAAACCTTTTTGGAATAAATGGCTTTAAAGGAACCAAAGGAGACAGCTTCCACCTGAGGTTCCTCAGCCTCAACATTCAGCTTAATAGTGTCCCTCACAGCATCAATGAGTTCACTTACAAGCACCCTGTCAGTTATTCAGAACTGGGGTCTTCCTCACAGGGAATATCCTGTTCAAAAACATGAAAATCCTCAGAGCTAGGGTCCTGAGCGGCAGTAGCTAAACCCATATCTGAGACAGAGCACTCCCCTACAGGAGAATGTGTGGGGAGGGGGTGCTTTACAGCTCCCTTGCGCTCACACACCGCTTCCATTCTGACAAGGAATGATTCCAGGACTGCCGACAACTGGTCCATAGGGACCGCAGGTGCAGGATAACTGCCAGTTGCCTCAGGCAAGTGTGGAGAAGCAGGTGTACCAGACTCCATATCACCACCCTCTGAGACCTTATACACTACTGCAGTGAATATACAGTCCACCCACTGGCTATGCTGAGGCTGAGGAGGGGATACCCGGAGGACTCACCAACCCTTAAGGTGCTGAGGAAACCGCGCTGTGAAGCCTGAGGAGAGTGAAGAATCTGTGAGGAGATTGTGAAGAGATTGTGAGGAGATTCGCGCCGCCGCTAGAGGCCAAAACCAAAAGTAAAAGCGCTGCGGCTTCAAGAAAATGGCCGCCGGCCGCAGATATAACCACAGATATAACTGAACCACTGCAAGATGGCCGCATTATTCAAAAAAACATCCAGCGCTAATGCGCGCGCTAATGGCACACGCAAAAAGTCCCCACCTCACACACCAGAACGCTGCCCCTCTTCCCAGAGTCCACTAACAGACATGAGCGCCCCCAGCCAGGCCAGAGTGACCCCCAAGCATCCCCCACAGCACAGCACCAGTACAGGGGCAGAGAGCAGCATAACAGGGGGGAGACAGGGAGAAACCCCCCCCACATAAAGAAACACAGCCAGCATGTATTCAACTGCAGCAGGAGAGACTACTTACCCATCCCAGATGGACCCACTGGCTTGTTTCAGACAGACCTATCACAGAGCAGTACTGTGTAGCTGTCGGCCCGGTCCACCGCGAAAGATACAGTCAGGTACTGTTCAATCTTGAGAGGACCGCGGGAGCATAAAAGTAACCCGGCCCCCCCCTGGAGTCATGGGGCATGCCGTGAACTGAGTCTCACGCACACAAGGCGGGGATCAGCACGCTCAATGGTCGGACAGGGAAGACTACGAGGATACCAGTGTACCCAACCTGTTGCCCAGCCGACAGTCGATTGAAGGTCTCAAAAATAAAATAATAAAATTCCCAAAGGAATACATTTTAAAAGTAAAATCTTCCAGGAGACTGGCTCCTGAGAGAGCCACGTCTTCTCCTTCTGCTAGGCAGAAAAAAACTGAGGCTGCTAGCTGCAGGTGGGAGGGTAATGTCCGGAGGGACCGCCCCCCTGGGCGGGGCTGTTCAGCTCTGGTTTGTTCTAGAATGTATGTTTCTAACATCTAACATTCTGCCTAGATATTCTCCTGCGAGCAGGGACATATACCCACACGTTTACAGTATCTTGCTGTGTCAGTCCATGGACGATAAGAGAAAGTGCAATTTTTTTTTTTAAACGTAAAAAATAGAAAATGGGGGGGGTTTGTGTTTCATTCAATTCGCCCCAAAACATCAATGATGTCCTTAAATGTTTGCTCTATAACATTCATCCTTTTTTTCATTATGTCGAGTTCACTACTACACTCCATTACTTGCTGGATGATTCTTTGTGCACTATCACTTGAGAAACGAGGACTTTCATCCCCTAAAAAAATAAAAAAAAGGTATTATAACTCTGCAGGCCTACATCTCTTACCTGAAGCTGTGGTGACAGACACTGACCTGTTGTGGTGACAATTTCCACCACGTCATCCACCTCTCCTTCCTCCACTTCTCCTTTCTCCACTTCTCCTTCCTCCACATCCTGGTTTTGGGGTTCTTTCTGTGGTGTGGGGTTCCTGTGCTCCCTGGAGTGGTGTCCTCCCGGTCTTCTCTCCCCTATGAGAATGAAAGAAAAGATATACATAGCACACAGATATTTCAGGGAAATAATAGGAACATGATACATTGTTTGGAAGTGGGGTACAAGTGTCTGTTTGGGCAGAGTTACAAACTGAAGACATTATTTTTCAAAATAAAAATCTTGACTACTCACCTATTTGGGACAAGTTTCACACATGGAGACACCCCAAAAATCCACTGGAGCACCTGTGTGGGACACCCTAAAAAAGTTGTTCTGGTGGCCCAAACTATAGTGCTCCAGAGTGCAGATGTGTAAACAGCTGCTGAGTGTCCTCTCCTTTACACTGAATCAAGTTGCATTTCATTCTAGTTACAAACACATCATCCAGACAACAATATAACAACATTTATGGAATACAAACAGGCATGTCAAAATAATTTTAACCCTGTATCTTACAAAAACATCGTATGTAGTGGGTGAAAGATGTGTCTGTAACGACCGATTACTGTGCCCACTATATTTTTTGAGATTACATTTTCTAAGGTCCAATACTATAAAAAGCAACAACATGGAGCAACATGCAAGTTCTGAAATACAATAATAGGAACACAGGAGAATTACTTACTTTTTTCTAGCATTCTCTTAATACTCCTTAACTGCTCCGGCTCCCTCAGTTTCAGGTCAGACCACCTCTTTCTAAGCTGCTCCTTTGATCGTCGTACCCTGAAATACTTCTTCGGACTTTTGACTACTTTCTTCATGATTTTGGCCTTCCTTAGATCATGGGTATACGGCCCATGCTTGCCATCATAATCCGCCTTTTTCAAAATGTCCACCATCTCCGCGAAGGACATATTAGATGCCTTGCATCGCCTCCTTGATCGTGACGTTTCACGCTCCGGGCTTGTCTCGTCATTAGAGGAATTAGCAGACACCTGCTTTGACTCTGCCATATCGTCTGCATGCCGAAAGAGAAGAGGCGGGGAAAAGTCGAGAATGAACGTCATGGGCGGGCGACATGTGCGGAGTTTCACGCATGCGTAGTGTATATAAAGCTAACACACATGTGACGTTACTACGTTCTGTGTGCGAAGATAGGAGGAAAAGCGGCGAACGTCAGACCGAAGGTATGATTTTTAACTTGGGACATCAGTGGCCTATACTGCATAGATATTGATTGAGGATATACTGTATATGGGGATAAAGATTACTAGAGTTTAGACTGACTGACATTACTATTTTTGTCTTGTGTTTTGTCTTGCAGAAATAATGAATCCATTTCTGGATAGAGATTTTCTTAGTGAATTTATCGATCGCTTAAGGGAGCTGCCCGCTCTGTGGGAGATCAAAAACCCCATTCATAGAAAAAGAGCGGTAAGGACAGCAGCGCTGGAGACGCTGCTCCCATTTGTGCACACCAGGATGCCCACAGCAACCATCCAACAGGTGTATACTAAAATTGAGACCTTGAGAGGGACATACAGGAGTGAGCGCTTTAAGGTCCTGGCTTCTCAGAGGTCAGGAGCAGCAGCAGCGAAGGTATATGTCCCGACTTTGTGGTACTACAACAGATTGTCCTTTCTAAACGACCACCTGGAAGCAAAGACATCACTTTCTAGTCTTCCCCCCAGACTTACCTGCAGCCAAACTGAGCCTTCTCTGGAGCAAGAAGAGCCTTCCATTCTGGAAGAACCTGATTTGGACATCTGGAGCCAGGTATAGTATTTTCTAAACATTTATTGTGATAAAACTAATGCTGGAAAAAAGAGGTTAATATGAAAAGAAAAAAAAATGTTTGATCAAAAAGTGTTTTACATATCAATAGACAGTAGTGGCCCAAAAAGTTGGGGAGAAGAATGAAAACTGCTGGGGTCATAATGGAAGTCTTTTCTATTTATTAACATTCAATTTGCAACAGTCATGAGCAGAAAATTGTGTGATTGATGAACCAAAAACTCAAACTATGTCCCTTTTTCATACACAGGAAGACATCAGCCAGGATGAGAGGCAGGAAAGTGTTAGGCAGGAGGAGGCAGGGCCCACTGTGAGCCAGGAGGAGTCAGGGCCCACTGTGAGCCAGGAGGAGGCAGGGCCCACTGTGAGCCAGGAGGAGGCAGGGCCCAGTGGCAGACAGGAGGAGGCAGGGCCCAGTGGCAGACAGGAGGAGGCAGGGCCCAGTGGCAGACAGGAGGAGGCAGGGCCCAGTGGCAGACAGGAGGTGGCCGGGCCCAGTGGCAGACAGGAGGTGGCCGGGCCCAGTGGCAGAACAAGATGTCAGGTGCCTCCCATCCACCTTACAAGAAGGACCAGGAGGGAGAGGAGCACAAGCAATGCAGCAATGGTCCTGATAAGAGAGGCACTCCAGGAGCCAACCACAACAGAAGAGGCCTATGCCGCCCTAGTTGGGGCAAAAATGAAAAACATGGCGATGGACCAACGCCTACTATGTGAGCCCCTGCTTCTCACCTTGCTTAATAAGGGGTTGATGGGGACAATTACCACTAATACTTCCATTTGTGAGGTCGCCCAGCCTTCTCCACCTCCTTCTCCTCCACCCCCTTCTCCTCCTTCTGACATGAGTACACCTACAGTGCCACAGACTGCAACCACACGCACAAGGAAGGCTGCAGAGAAGACTAGGAAGTGATGGCCTTGCTTCAATGTGGTCTGACAGTGACAGAAGGCAGGCTGTTGTAGTACCACAGACTTGGGACATATATCTCACCTGCTGCTGTTCCTGACAGCTGGGAGTCCAGGACCAGATTGTGCTCACAACTGGATGTGCTTCTCAAGGTCCCAATTTTAGTGTCCACACAGAGTTGATGTGTCCTCTGGGGTCCCAAGGATGCACAAATTGCAGCAGGTTCTCCAGCGCTGCCTTATATTTATTTTCTTATATACCATAATAAATGGGGTTTTTTTTGGGTTTTTTTACAGTTAATACTTGCCTATGTGTGTGTTTTTCTTAAAGTAAAAAATTTAGCTTTTGAGTAGGCAGACACATTTAAAACAAAAAATGTTTAATTAAAAAGGGACAGATAACACCAACCAGTCTCCTTAAAGGTCAAAAAATACAAGATAATAATGTTAATTGTGGTAACTTGACACAACATTAAAAATCAATTCATGGAGATCACTAGAAATTAAATACCGTATATACTCGAGTATAAGCCAAGTTTTTCAGCACATGTTTTTGTGCTGAAAATGCCCCCCTCGGCTTATACTCAAGTCAGTGTCAATCTTCAACTTTGTGCGCCTGTTCCCGGACAGCCGTAGGTCCCCTGGACCCCAAACTTGGCACACATGTAGCCCCACTATTCATCTACAAGTGTGAAAAGGTTGTTGTCCAGTGAACCTACGGCTGGGGAGGACCGATTTTTCAAAGCCGGCACACCTTCCATAGACTCCCATGTTAAACGTCAGTCTAGTCACACAGCGCCGGAGATCAGGTAGGGAGATTGGCACAGTGAGGCATGGACACAGTGAGGCATGGGCACAGTGAGGCATGGGCATGCACATGGACACAGTGAGGCAAAGTGAGGCACAGTGAGGCATGGACACAGTGAGGCATGGGCACAGTGACAGTGAGGCATGGGCACAGTGAGGCATGGGCATGCACATGGACACAGTGAGTCAAAGTGAGGCACAGTGAGGCATGCAGATGGACACCCTAGGCATATACTCGAGTCAATAAGTTTTCCCAGTTTTTTTTGTGGTAAAATTAGGTGCCTCGGCTTATATTTGGGTCGGCTTTTACTCGAGTATATACGGTAATCATTTAAAATGAAGATCTGCATTCAAACTTTCGAAAAAAAATAGGATTTTTGTACTCACCGTAAAATCCGTTTCCCTGACGTCTATGGACTGACACAGCTCTCATACTGATTACGTGTGGGTATATGTCCCTGCTTGCAGGAGAAGACCTAGGCAGAATGTTAGATGTTAAAACATTGTAGAACAAACCAGAGCTGAACAGCCCCGCCCAGGGGGCGGTCCCTCCAGACATTACCCTCCCACCTGCAGCTAGCAGACCTCAGTTGGTAACAAAGCAGTACAAACTTTAAAAGGAAGGGTGGGTGCTGTGTCAGTCCATGGACGTCAGAGAAACTGATTTTACGGTGAGTACAAAAATCCTATTTTCTCTTATCGTCCATGGACTGACACAGCTCTCATACTGATTACGTGTGGGACGTCCCAAAGCAGTATAAGAAAAGGGTGGGAGCAAATAGTAAAGGAACAACCAAAACTTCACTCCAAACAAGCAGAGCTCCTCAACGGAGGAGTTGCAACATTAAACAGCGGCCTGCAACACTTTGCGGCCGAAGGAAGCATCCGAAGATGCAGCCACATCAACCTTATAGAATTTTGAAAAGGCATGAACGGACGACCAGGACGCCGCCTTGCACACTTGTGCAACCGAAGCTTGATGTCGGAAAGCCTAGGAAGCATCAATTGTCCTGTGGCATGCCCCGTAACCGGAAAGGGAGGGGCCACCCCCTTAATGGCATAGGCCTGTATAACAGTCTGTCTGATCCATCTAGAAAAAGTGGCAGACGACACCGCTCAGCCCTGTTCGGACCCGAGACAGACACACTAGTGAGTCATATCACGTACCACATAAAATATGTGAAGCGCAAACCCTCTGGAATGCGATGTGAGAGGACACAAGGATGGGAGGACAATGTCCACATGTAGGTGGAAAACCAAGACCACCTAATGCAAAAGGAAGGTCGCAGACGCAACACCGCCTTATCCTTATGGATGACCAAATAGGGCGACTTGCAGGACAAGGCCACCAATTCAGACACCCGTCTGACAGAAATAATGGCCACAAAGAAGGCCACCTCCTGAGACAAGGTCAAGAGGGGAAAATCTGATATTTTCAAAGTGAGGTTCCTGGAGAACCGAGAGCACCAAATTCAAATCCCGAGGAGGGAGAGGAGGTTTCAACAGGTGGGAGCACATGGTGAACCCCCTGCACAAAGGTGCTACCAAGGAATGACCCACTAGCGGTTGCTGAAGGAAGACTGCCAAGGCCGAAAACTGACCCCTAATGGTACTCAACGCAAGCATTTGGGTCACACCACGCTGCAAGGACCGCAGGATACTGGGGCCGGAATACGTCCGTAGACGCTAGTCCAGCTAATTGCACATAGCGATGTAAGCTTTCCAGGTACGGTGATATATCTTTCAAGCGGAAGACTTCCGTGCCCTGAACATGGTCGAAATGACCGAATCCGAGAGACCTCAGACTCTCAGCACCTGGCTTCCAATAGCCAATGCCTAATGCCGTTAAGTCAGAGACTGTAAAACAGGATGAAAAATAGGACCTTGAAACAGAAGGTCCTCCCTTATTGGCAACCGCCAAGGAACGTCCGCGATGAGACGTACCAGATCAGCGTACCAATGACGCCGAGACCCACCCGGCGCAAGAGGATCACCGGAATCCCTTCGGCCACAACCCTGCGCAGCAGGCGAGGAAGAAGCTGCAGCGGAGGATAACAGATATCAGGTGATAATGACCCCATGGGGCCCACCAACGGATCCGAGGCATCCGCCCAAGGATCCCTGGACATGGCCACAAACCGTGACACCTTACGATTGAGTCGCGAGGCCCTCAGGTCCACATCCGGTATGTCCACGTGTAAGGACCACTCTCCTGGTCCAGCGTCTGGCGACTCCGATAGTCCGCCTGCCAATTGTCTACGCTGAACGTAGACGGCCGATAGAGACCACGTGGGGAGTTATATTCTGATTGCCCGTATTTCCAGAACATTGATCGGTAAACGGGCTTCGTCCGGAGTCCAAAGCCCTGGGGCTGACAGGACTCCCGACTCCACCCCAGCCCGTCAGGCTGGTGTCCGTCATTAACACTGACCGAAGAACCGGGGACCCAAACCACTATGCCAGGGACGCCCTGAGTGGGTGACTCATCTGGATCTGAAGATCCAAAGACAACGGGGATTTGTCCCAAGTGGAGAGGATCTCTTACTGTAATGCCCGTGTGTGTGATTGGGCATACGGAACAGCCTCGAACGAGGCCCTCATGAGTCCCTCATGCAAAAAACGGGTTGACGACCATTTCCGAGACGTCAGGATCCGCACTACAGACTGAAAAGTCAGTAACTTCTCCAAGGTTAGGAATACCTACGCCTCCATAGAGTCCAGGATCAGACCAAGATACTCCAAATGTTAAGCAGGGACCAGGACCGACTTCTGAATGCTCGGGCGCCACCCGAAGTCCGTAAGGGTCTGACTGACATAGTCACACTTCTTCTAATTCTGAGCCATTGTCTGCTCTTAGAAGAAGATCGTCCAGATAGCCCATAATAGCAGTGCCTCGCTGTCTCAGCAAGGCTAGAATCAGAGCAAGCACCTTGGTAAAAAAAACTTTGGTTCCGAGGCTAGGCCGAAGGGAAGAGCCACAATTGATAGTGGTCTTCACCGATCGCAAGCGCAGAAACTACTGTTGACGTGCGCAGATCAGAACATGCAAGTAGGCGGCCTTGATGTCCAAGGATGCCAGAAAATCCCCTTGATGGAGTGTAGCGAACACCGCGCGAATGGATTCCATGCGGAACTTTACACCATCACAAAAGCATCCAGGCCTTGAGGCCCAGGGTTGGCCGAACCCCCGTCCACCTTTTGGGACTACAAACAGATTCGCGTAGAAACCCTGAACAACCTCTCTTGTGACCGAACCGACACAATCCTCCGGACCTGATCAATCCTGTACAACCCTTAAGAGGGCCGCCCGACGGGCAGGAAGGAGAGGGAAAATTGAGGGAAAGAATCTGTCTGGGGGCCAGGAATGGAATTCTATCCTGTATCCTGAGGTGACCACCTCGCACACCCACCGGTCGGAGATCCGGGAGGTCCACCGAACCGTGAACCTGCAAGGAAGTCCCCACACCCCAGAGTCGGGCAGGGACAAGACTCCATGTGGCGGTGGGCTTGGGAGCTTGCTTGGTAGGCTTACGCACCCAGGGACGCTTATGTCCCCCAGCCGCACTTTTCCCAGTCTGGGAGGGCTTACCCGTGGATTCTGACTGACGAGAAGAAACTCATTCTCCTTTGCCGGAAAGGAAGGGCCCGGCCTACGATGGGGCTCCTTTGTCCGTAACAGACTGAGGAAGGAAGGTGCTCTTACCCCTTGTGACATCCATAATAATGGCATCCAGGGCAGCCCCAAACAGTCCACCGCTCTTAAAGGGCAAGTCAGCCAGGAGCTATTTGGAAGCTAGGTCGGCCGACCAGCATTTCAGCCAGCCAAGGCGACGCAGCACCACAGCAGACAGAGGCCCCAGAAATTAAAGGGGCCGCATCCAAAGTGGCATCGCACACCGAGACTAAACCCTGCGCCAGTTGGTGAGCCAGGGTAATGGTCTCAGGAGGGAGATTATGCTCCTGAACCGTCTGGTGCAAAATCTTCCTGTGAGTGTCTTGAGACACAAGTGTCGCCGCCCCTATAGGGCGCAAGGCAGACCCCAATAAGGTAAACATAGTTCTACTCACCACTCTGACCTCCTGTCAGTGGGATCCTTAAATGCAGGAGTCCCTTTCATTGGGAGCGTGGTAGCCTTATTCAAACGGGTGACCGGGGGGTCGACCACTGGGGGGAGAGCCCCTTCATAACCAGGTCCTCCTTAAAGGGGTACATCATGGCTAGGCGCCGCGGGACCGCCAAAGTCCTCTGTGGCTTACCCCAGACTTAGTCAATGAATGTATCAAAAAAAGGCACATATGGAAAAAAACTTTTTAAATAAACGGCTTTAAGAGAACCAAAGGAGACAGCTTTTACCTGAGGTTCCTCAGCCTCAACATTCAGCTTGAGAGTGTTCCTCACAGCATCAATGAGTTGACTTACAAGCACCCTGTCAGTTTTTCAGAACTGGGGTCTTCCTCACAGGGAATATCCTGTTTAAAAAAACATGAAAATCCTCAGAGCTAGAGTCCTGAGCAGCCATAGCTAAGGCCCATATCTGAGACAGAGCACTCCCCTACAGGAGGATGTGTGGGGAGGGGGCGCTTTACAGCTCCCTTGCGCTCGCACACCGCTTCCATCCTGACAAGGATGATTCCAGGACTGCCGACAACTGGTCCATAGGGACCGCAGGTGCAGGAGCACTGCCAGTTGCCTCAGACAAGTGTGGAGAAGCAGGTGAACTAGACTCCATACTGCCACCCTCTGACTGTTAAACACTATCATAGTGAATAACACAGTCCACCCACTGGCTATGCCGAAGCTGAGGAGGGGACACCCAGAGTACTCACCAACCCCTGTAAGGACCGCTCATTCCGCTGTATGAAACCGCGCTGCCACGCGGGTGAAGCCTGGGAGAGTGAGGAGACTGTGAGGAGACCGGACTGTGAAGAGATTGGATATTCGCGCCGCAGTAGCGGCCGATAGAGGCCGAAACCGTAAGCAAAAACGCTGCGGCTTCAAGAAAATGGCCGTCGGCCGCATACAATACTGCGCCATCGATCCACGGCAAAATGGCCGCCGAGCGCGTTTTTTCCAAAATTACCTCACAGCGCTAATGGCGCACAAGTTTTGCGGTTGTTCACTAACCACAAGGCAGGAGCTCCTGCCCTCACTGGCTGTGGCACGGCAAGCGCTGGGGCGCCTGTTTGAACACAAACAGCCCCACTCAGGAACTAAACCTGTGAAGCTTAGCTTTGCTAAGCATGCATGTAACCACTATCCACCACAGTATGTCACTCACACACCAGAACACTGCCCCAGTGCCATTAAAACAGACATGAGCTCCCCCAGCCAGGCCAGAGTGACCCCCAAGCACCCCCACACAGCACAGCACCAGTACAGGGTGCAGAGAGCAGCATAACAGGGGGGAGACAGGGAGAACCCCCCCACATAAAGAAACACAGCCAGTATGTACTCACCTGCAGCAGGAAAGACTACTTACCCGTCCCTGGAGGGACCCACTGGCTTGTCTCAGACAGACCTATCACAGAGTAGTACTGTGTAGCTGTCGGCCCGGTCCACCGCGAAAGATACAGTCAGGTACTGTTCAATCTTGAGAGGACCGCGGGAGCATGAAAGCAACCCGGCCACCCCTGGAGCCATGGGGTATGTCGTGAACTGAGTCTCACGCACACAAGGCGAGGATCAGCACGCTCGATGGTCGGACAGGGAAGACTACGAGGATACTAGTGTACCCAACCTGTTGCCCAGCCGACAGTTGATTGAAGGTCTCAAAAATAAAATAACAAAATTCCCAAAGGAATAAAATTTAAAAGTAAAATCTTCCAGGAGACTGGCTCCTGAGAGAGCCACGTCTTCTCCTTTTGCTAGGCAGAAAAAAACTGAGGTCTGCTAGCTGCAGGTGGGAGGGTAATGTCCGGAGGGACCACCCCCCTGGGTGGGGCTGTTCAGCTCTGGTTTGTTCTAGAATGTTTTAACATCTAACATTCTGCCTAGGTCTTCTCCTGCAAGCAGGGACATATACCCACACGTAATCAGTATGAGAGCTGTGTCAGTCCATGGACGATAAGAGAAATATATATATATTAAGGAGATCTTGCTCTATATAATAATAAAAAATATTCATGAGATCAGCATTAAAAATGTTGCAAAAAGTTAGTCAGAACTCTGTGTGAATATCAGCAGCAAAACAAGTTCATTATTGTTCATTATTGTACCATTGTAAAGAAGATTTTAATGCGCACCATTTAAACGATGCAATAATTTACAGCGTGACGAATGTGCTATCTCCATTACAAACGCTAGTTTTACCAGAAGGAGCGCTCCCGCCTCATACTTGATTCTGAGCATGCGCGGTTTTTTATGACTCGGAAAAGCATACACACGACAGGTTTTTTTCGTCGGGAAACAGGCCGACGAGAATCCCAACGAGAAAAACGAGAATCCTGACGAGAAAATAGAGAGCAGGTTCTCTATTTTTCTCGTCGAGATTCCCGGCAGTTTTCTCAACGAGAAACCATACACACGAACGGTTTTCTCGGCAAAAAGCTCTGCCAGCAGTTTTCTTGTCGTTTCTTGCCGAGAAAACCGGTCGTGTGTACAAGGCTTTGGGTTCTCTAAAAAATCTCATGAGGTCTTCACAGAACAGCTGTATTTATATTGAGATTAAATTACACACATGTGGACTCTATTTTTCTAATTAGGTGACTTCTGAAGGCAATTGGTTCCACTATATTTTTTAGGTAAGGGTAACAAAGTAAAGGGGGCTGAATACAAATGCACACCAGACTTTTCAGATATTTATTTGTAAAAAAAATTTTCCTTCCACTTCATAATTATGTGCCACTTTGTGTTAGTCTATTACATAAAATCCCAATAAAATACATTTACGTTTTTGAATGTAATATGACAAAATGTGGAAAATTTCAAGGGGTATGAATACATTTTCAAGGCATTGTATACTTAAAACTGCTATAGGGCGATCGGCAAGTGGTTAGACATTTCTGCATTATACAATGCACTCCAGAAATGGGAAACAAACAGTTCAACTCACAGCAATTGCGCGTTGACATAGGATCTAACTGTTTCCTACCCTAATTAAAACTCTAAACCTGCATTAACTTCTCAAACAGCAACAAATGTGGCCTAACTGTGATAGAGGACTGAGTTGTATCTGTAATTCCTATGGGGCTATATTTCTAAATGCTTGATTTTCAACAAAAGCCACTAAAAGCGATCAAAATATTTTTCTAAGAATTGTAGCATGAAGATGAAAAATGTTATGCAGGTGGGGAAACAGAAACAAATCACCAAAAACACAATCTGTTAAAGGGAGAATAAATTACACATTGTATACCGGAGTCCAGAGGCCACAAGTAGGTTTAACAAAACTGACCTCTACTGCATATCTTGGAAAGGTTAACATTGTCACAAATGGCATATTTTCTATCCTCAAAGGGAAAGCTGTCGGTTACGGAGGGTTGAGGTTAAGGTGCAATAAGGAGTCAGGAACCGTGAAAAACTGTCACTACTGCCAACACAGGGAGAATTTCAATTCACCAAAAAAGCAATTGTGTGGTTTTTTTTTTATCTGTTGTTTTTTTTACAAAACGAACAGATGTTGGGGAAAAAAAATTCATAGTACTACAAACTTACAAATTTATTTATGTTTTATGATATTAATTTATTGTGTAGACTTTTTTTACTTGATGTGATTTTTAGTTTTTTTCCATATTCTTATGGCGTGGATATGATCTGCAATGTGTTAGATTGTAGATCAGTGGCGATCATCTTTCTTGATATGGGGGGGCCTCATGTGCCGCCCTTGACATCACCAAAGGGCTGTGCGTAAAATTCAGAGACTGCAGAAATGACACAACACATGATAAGGGAATGCGGAAACGAATACTTGTGCAGCTAATACTCGTGCGCATGCACCAGAACACAGACTGACTCTGGACAGTAACCAGCATGCACTGACACATCTGTGTACGCCGGAGCGCACTGGCGCATGTCCAATCCCGGGGATGGTGCAAACCTGCCTAGTTAAAGGAGGCCCTGATGTCTGGTAATAACTGCATGTTTTTCAGCTTCCCCTGACCTGTGTTCCTCCATTTCTGCTCTTGTTGTCTGACCTCCTATTGCTGACCCAACCTACTCTTGACCGGCTTTTGTACTCTGCTCCGCCTTGCCTCTGATTTGGCTCTGCTGTCTTCCTGATATTGACCTTGGCCTGCTTCTTCACTATGTTTACTCTTTCTCATTGTGTGTGACCCCAGGTTAGCTACTGAATACATCCTTGCTGTCCATCCGTGCTGACCCTGGTTTGCCATCTGATCACATCCTTGATCTTGACAGATACCTTCACTTGCCTTTGACCAAGCGCCCTTCATATTCCCTCCATACTTAGCTTCCAAGGTACAGTTTCTGGAGATATGGACTGCATCATTTTGCCAGTGTAAAAAAATACCTCATCCAGAATATGTAAATCAGTTTTTGGCACCAGTTCACAAAAAGGATATTGGAGAAATGGAGAAAGTGTAGAGAAGAGCAACCAAACTGATAAGAGGCGTGGAGGAACTCAGCTATGAGAAAAAATTGGAGGAAATTAATTTATTCTCTCCTGAGAAGAGGAGATTGTGGGGGTGGGGTATGATCAACATGTATAAATACATAAGTGGTCCATATAGTGAACTTGTTGAGTTTTTCACTTTAAGGTCATCACAGAGGACAAGGGGGCATGTTACATCTGGCGGAAGAGATTTCATCTCCAAATATGGAAAGGCTTCTTCACAGTAAGAGGAAACACATATACAATATTAGTATGTGTTCAGCGCTAAACCATCAGATGATAAAGATTAAAGTTTCAAATTTAAATGAAAAGGCATGCATCTGCATGCTGATACATGAAGGTGCAACCATGTGATCACTGATTAGTCGAAACTAGTCGGGTGGACCTATCTACACGTATCGCTCTCGTTCCTGAATCTATGCCTTTTTAACCATCTTAAATGTGAGTGTTTTATTGTTACTCCTTTTTTTACATTAAAAACATTTCCATACGGTATCACGCTATGTGAGTTTGTTTTTCACTTTCATACGTACAAAATATGGATACCAAGCCTTTTGTATACACCTATGAATACGAGATCAACATACTGAATGTCCTGTTTGACTGAAGTGGAATAAAAAAGCCCCTCAGACTCCAGATTATCTACATTGGGTTTGTTAACCCCCAAAGCCTTTCTCGACTTGGTTGGCGTATGCCTTTCCTAGTCTGAGATTTCCGGTAAGCCTCCTTCAACTCACTCTTGGTGGCGGTTTTCACAGCATTCCTTATTTGAACTGCAAGTTTTATCACAAATGAACACTTCTTTTCTTTCTGGATTGATCTTCACTTCACTTCCAAGTTGATGAACGTTCCTTTTTTGGATTTATTTATAAATATTTTAGTTGTCATAATTAATATTTATCACATTATCACTGTAATGATTTTGGTTTATGTATAATTATATGATTGATTCATTCATTCTTGATATAGTTTGGGTTTTGCACTGGTTTTGATCTAGTGCACACTGTACCACGTTCCCAGTCACTCTTATGTATAGTTTAACAGTGTACATAGACCAACAAAATTAGCGCTACACTTACACCCACATTTCCTTATTGCTTTGTCTACAGCAGTGTTGGCGGCTGTTTTTGTTTTTTGGTTCATTATTTATCTCAGCGCAGTATATCCTCCCCACATTTCAACCATGTGAATGGATTAAAAGTTCTGGGGGATGAACCCCTAAAAATTACAGTCTCTAAAAGAAGTCTCTTAAAGTGGTTGTAAACCCGGTCATTTTTTTTTTTTTCTTAACCACCTGCAAGTCAAAGGCATAATGAGCTAATATGACTAGCATAATAGCTCATTATGCATCACTTAAATTAGATCGGGGCCCCCGAAGCCGTCCTCGTCTCCCTCTTCAGCCGCATCCATCGCTGCGGCGATAGCTGGAAGGTTACTTCCGGGTATCGCCGCACCAGCCAATCACAGCACCGCTCCGGCGCTGTGATTGGCCGGAGCGGCGGAGACGTCACTCTGCGCATGCGCGCGAGAGCCGTCACATTCGGCTACGCCCAGCGATTGCTGGGAAGTAGCCGATTTTGTGAATGGGATTAACCTCATGAATGCGCCGTTGTCTACGGCGCGCATGCGCCGTAGACAGCGGCGCCTGTCATTTTTAGTAAATATCTCCTAAACCGTGTAGGTTTAGGAGATATTTCTTGCACCTACAGGTAAGCCTTAATCTTACCTGTAGGTGCAAATTGAAAAAGTGGGTTTACAACCACTTTAATGGAGGCTGCAAAAGGAGCGAGGCTGCTTCAGGCGTGGGCTCAGGAACCTGATCACTGTGAAAAAAAGAAAGGCAAAAAGAGGAGAGAGAAGCACCAAGCCAATCCTTTAAGCAGCATAGGAATTTATTCAGTATATAGGTAAAAAACAACACTAAAACTTGCGGGAACAATGTTGGAGCACTTTCAGAGTGCTAGAGCGGGTGGGAGATTCCATGTGTAGTGTCACAGGAGGCTTCAGCTGTGGCTAACACACGGCGCTTGTGGATCTCTCAATAGAGACCTCCCGGCGGTCCTCCTGTACTCCTGTGACACTTCACGTGGAAGCTCCCACTCGCTCTAACACTCTGCAAGTGCTCCAACATTGTTCACGCAAGTTTTGCTTTGTTTTTTATTGGAAAAAGCCAACTTTATTTGGATAAAAGTCATTTTACAAAGCAGTTGCTTATGTGGAATAATAAACAGTACATTATAACAGTCATTTGTGTGAGATTCTTTGTACATACATGTTAGGGCACAAGTTTACGAGGGTATATACATCCAGTATATAAGAGACTTCATGTCATTCTGCTACCAATACAGTTCTGATTAAGATTTTCATGGTTTACACCTTCATAGGACAGTCACTTTCTACTTTCATCTAAGTAGGCCTGTCTGCAGGGCTTGGAGTATTTTAGGCACATGTTTCTCCATCCTCTAACCATCTATCCCACACCTTTGAGTACTTATGCGCGCACTTTTTATGGGCATAGACTAATTTTTTAAATGGTAGTCCATCATTAACGTCCCTCTTCCATTGGCGTATGGAGGGAGGCTGAGCCTGCATCCATACCTTGACTATGCCCTTACGCGCCATAAACAGAGTTTCATTTAGAAATGTAGCTTGGTATTTGTAAATTTTTACGTCTGGTAGAAGTCCCAGAAGACACAGTTTGGGGTCCAATACCACTGGGGATCCCATATTGTCATGTAAAAACTGAACAACTGGGCAGCTCCATATGAGATGGAAGAACGTACCTGGTGCTGCGTGGCACAAATTGCATGTCGGGTCATATGTATGGAGGAATTTTGCCTTTTTTAGGGGAGTCAGGTAGGCTTTGTGTACAATGTATATCTGTGTCAGTCTGTCAGATAACTTGGGAGACGTCAGTCTGGTCCCTTCCATTATTTTATCCCAGTCTTCCCTCTCTATGGGGCCTACGTCTTTTTCCCATTCCATTTTTGCCTTTTGTGCAATGGCATTTGAACTACGGCTTCTGATCTTTAGATACAGGGTCGATATGAGTTTAGAGGGTTCCTCTCCCATTATTATATCCAGAACTGGGGGAGAATCTGACACTACTTCCATATTTGGTAATTGTGTTTTTAATGCATGGCACAGTTGTAGATACTTAAAAGCGATCTAGTTAGGGAGTGTATATTCTTCCTTAAGTACTTGAAACTGCTTGAGTCTGGAGTTAGATAACACCTGATGGAGGTATATTATGCCATGTGATTGTGTAGCCCATACTGCCGAGTCTGAAAGAGATTCTAACTCAGGTAGGTGTTTGTTGAACCATAGTGGGGTGTGGGTGTGAATTTTCCCAGTGTTTTGCTTTTTCAACGTGATTTCCCATATTCTTTGATGATGGAGTAGCATTCCCATATTATACCTTGCGTTTTTTCTAGTGATTTGTTTCACTCTAAGGATAGATTGGAGCGGGGTAAATGCTGGGTGACCCGGTTTATTACATACTAGGGATCTATAGCGTTGCATTTCCACTTTGTTAAAGTCGTATATGTGGGAGAGTTGAGCTGCCAAGTAATAATCTTGTAGATCAGGAAGGGACACTCCTCCCATATCCGTAGGGTCCTTTAGAACATGCCAGGCCAGTTTATGTCTGCTATTTCCCCAAACAAATGAGTTTAGAATGGCTTCCATTTGTTTAAAGACTTTTAAAGGGATATAGAGAGGAGCATGCCAAACCATATATAGTATTTTGGGTAACAAAATCATTTTTATTATATTTATACGTCCCATCACCCCTAGAGGCAGCCTGGACCATGTCTGGGTTTTGGACTTTATCAAGTCAAATAGGGGTGTGACATTCAGGTGTGTGTGTAGTCCGTTAAAGTCCTAGTGACCTCCACCCCCAAGTACCTAATTTTTGATACTCTAGATAATGGTAAAGTTGGGTTTGTTTTAGGGGGGGGGGGGGGAGATGTCCAGTGGGAGGATTTGGGATTTGTCCCAGTTGATAAGCAAACCCGAGTAAGTTCACGCAAGTTTTAGTGTTGTTTTTTACATATATACTGAATAACGTCCTATGCTGCTTAACCACTTAAGCCCTGGACCATTTGGCTGGCCAAAGACCAGAGCACTTTTTGCGATTCGGCACTGCGTCGCTTTAACTGACAATTGCGCTGTCGTGCGATGTGGCTCCCAAACAAAATTGACGTCCTTTTTTTCCCACAAATAGAGCTTTCTTTTGGTGGTATTTGATCACCTCTGCGTTTTTTATTTTTTGCGCTATAAACAAAAATTGAGCGACAATTTTGAAAAAACATCTATATTTTTTAAATTTTGCTATAATAAATATCCCCAAAAAATATAAATAAAAAAAAAAATTTCCTCAGTTTAGGCCGATACATATTTTTGGTAAAAAAAAAAAAAAAAAAAAAACATGTCATACTTACCTGCTCTGTGTAATGGTTTTGCACAGAGCAGCCCAGATCCTCCTCTTCTCGGGTCCCTCTTTGGTGCTCCTGGCCCCTCCCTCCTATTGAGTGCCCCCACAGCAAGCAGCTTACTATGGGGGCACCCGAGCCGAGCCACAGCTCCATGTGTCCATTCAGACACAAAGCCGCGGAGCGTCACGGCCCCACCCCTTTCTCTCCTCATTGGCTGGCTGACTTTGATTAACTTTGATTTGATTGATTTCAGTCAATGAGGAGGGGAGTCCTGGGCCGAGACACTCCAACAAAATCGCTAGATCTGGATGGACCTTAGGAAAATATTGGGGGGCTGAGGCATACAGAAGGTTTTATATCTTAATGCATAGAATAAATAACCTTCTGACTTTACAACCACTTTAATGCTTTCTTTGCATTAAGGTGAAAAACTGCAGCCCCCCACCCTGATCCAGTGAGCATGAATGCAGCGGCTCCAACCCCATGTCTCTCTCCCCATTGGACAGATTGACTGTCAATCAAATCCTGTGACAGGGGGCGGGGCGGGGCTGAGTCCCGCTGTCTGTGTCAATCAATGAAGCATTGGGATTTGGAAACGAGCCTGCACACAGGCGCCCCCAGGGAAAGCGGCTTTCTGTGGGGGCACACGATAAAGAGGGGCCTGGAGCACTAGCTGGGGAACCCAGAAGAAGAGGATCAGGGCTGATCTGTGCAAAACTATTGCAAAGAGCAGATAAATATAGGCATGTTTGTTATTATTATTGAAAAAAAAATAAGGTTTACCACCCCCCACTGTTAAAGTACAAGTGGGCTGTTATAAATATGGCATGGACCACATGCTTACAGCCCCCTTGCCAGGAGGATACAAAAGCCTGTATGTCTGGAATTACACTACACCTCTTACAGTGTGCTGTATAATAAAGTACATGACATGCTTCGGACTAACTCATGCAGCACCGTATGGCACATTTTGGGTACCAAAACACTCAGTATGGCAGAAAAAAAAATACTCCAGACTGCAGCATTCTATGTCATGCAGCTTGTTACAAACTCCTGAACATTACACTGTATGTTACACACTGCAGACCTCTGCGCACTGTACACTGTTGTGAACAATACATACAGGTACAGTGGACTACTTACTGCACTCTATACGCTCTATTGTACACGATATACTCTGAACCACTACAATTTGATCACTGTGCTATAAGTTACATGCCGTGACCCATGCACTCTGCTGTGTCCTAAAATTATAGAATTGCACCCCATTTAACAAACATACTGTACATTTCTAGTTTACTTGAAAAGGGGGCTATGCCATCAAAATGAAGGGTTCATTTGGCTGGAGGAAGAGGAACATCTGAGAGGGTAACAGTCCAGTTTAATTATATCCGTTTGTTATGATTTCTAAAACCTGTTTAAAAATTGACGCCACAAAATATTGAAAGCAATGAAAAAAAACAATGACAATGATCACAAAAAAGGGACAGCTTAGGGTAAGCTGCAAGGTGTAACCCGAATGTATTCCCTAGTCAAAGTGTAATATGTACACAACACCAGAAACATTTGGTACATTTGGATATCCTTAATTAGTCACCTTGTCTGCGTTTCTTTTTGTAGAGCATCCCTGTATGTTATGGGGCTAAGATCCATAAATAATAAAAATACAATATCTATTATAGTAATATTAAACTGTCAGTCACATTAAAGCTTCCTAGTTTCTCCTTTTTACTGCACCTGTTTTCCATACACCCTGGACATCTGCCCCTGCTACACCTCCCCAGGTAAGCCTTTAATGTCCAACAAGCTTTTTGCAACAGTTTACTGCAGTTAAATACAGTGGAAAAACAAATGCACACAAGCCCCAACGCACAAACCATCAAGTTCAAGTGCACGTTCAGTAATTATGTAACCATGAGTCATACAAAAGACTTTTTAGCAGCAAACAATGACACTTACGGGATGGTGCTTGCTCTGGGTGCGCTGTAACCAACGCCAGTCTTTTCCCTGCAACTGATCGCAATGTTCTTCTACAAAGATGTTTCCTTTTTTTTCTTTTGCTTTTCCTACTCCAGGCTGCGTCTTATATTCCCTGATAAGCGGTGGCTTCTTTATATGTGGTTAGAGCAGCCAGCTCTGCCTCTTCTATAGCATAAATGACGAGGCTTCTTGGATTCACTGTCTCTTGGATTTCTGTCTGCGGAATACAATAGACATGAAACTGTCAAGTGATAGCGAGAAGAGCCCTTGGGGAGGCTGCAGGAGGTCAGGCTGGATAATGAGTACAATACAGAACAGGGAACCAGCATTTCCTCTGTCTCATGTTGGCATTTAAAACTTCCCACAGCATGCTTGGTTATATGAAAAAAAGAGCCCAGGTGCACATTTCCTATTATATAAGATTGGGGAGGAGTGGATTTGGAAGCTGTCCATGGGAACTAGTGCTGAAACAGCCCAACTACTCACATGGACTTGTTTAATAAAATTCAGTCAGCAATATAATGACTTATACATACAAGCTACATCAGGGAGAGATCTTCATTTACCTCAATCCCCTTTATCTCCCCCCAGTGCTTACTGCAGAAAACTATATGAGTCACTTTACCCACATGGGCACTTAGTGAAGTGTTTGCTTTGCATCAGATTTAAAGGAAACCTATCAGAAAAGATACAGTATATAGAGGTTTACAACAGTCATTTATTTTCTTCCTGGCTGTCCAGCTGATCCAAAGGCTTCCTTTATAAATTACTGACCCAGAACAATTACTCACATCAGGAGCAGTTTTAGTGCTGCAGGACAGCCATGCTGCACAGGATCGCGTATATAAACGTGATCCTGCACTTCCAGGGAGTGGGCATAAGTTGCTCGCCGGTGGTGGGTACAGTGTACTCGATGTCTGCAGACACACGCTGATTGTTCGGTACAAAGGCAAAATGGCGATCTGTCTATGTAGGGAAGGCATGGATCCTGTGTTCCTGCAAATCAGGGACATGGATCCATGTCTTTCCATAGTAAAAACATCTCCCCCACTGTTAGAAAACACTGGCTAGGCACACAGATAAAGTGATACTAAAGCTTCGGTTTAAAAAAAAACAAAAAAACAAAAACAAACATGTCATACTTACCTGCACTGTGCAGCTCATTTTGCAGAGTTGCCCCGATCCTCCTCTTCTGGGGGCCCTTGGCGGCTCTCGCGGCTTCTCCCCGCATTAGATAACTCTCTAGGAGAAGCACTCTCCTGAGAGGGTTACCTTGCGGGCGCACTACTGTGTCATACACTCGGCGTCCATAGATGCCGAGTGTATGACTCGGCCCCGCCCCCTGGTGCCCGCGTCACTGGATTTGATTGACAGCAGAGGGAGCCAATGGCTGCGCTGCTATCAATCTATCCAATCAAAGCTGGGACTCCGTGGAGAGGACGGCTGGGACGGGCCCACGGAAATTCGGGGCTCAGTAAGTAAAACAGGGGGGCAGGGGGGGCCGGACACTGCAAGGTGTTTTTTCCCCTTAATGCATAGGATTTAACCCTTTGATCGCCCCTGATGTTAAACCCCAGCCAGTGTCATTAGTACAGTGACAGTGCATATCTTTAGCACTGATCACTGTAGTCGTGTCACTGGTTCCCAAAAAAGTGTCAAACGTGTCAGTTAGTGTTCGATTTGTCCGCCACAATCACGCAGTCCCACTATAAGTTGCTGATCGCTGCCATTACTAGTAAAAAAAGTACAGAAAAGAAATAAAAATTCCATAAATATATGCCATAGTTTTTAGGCTTCATGTACACGGGACGTTTTTACAACCTCTTCAGAACATATAGTAACCCACGTTTAAAACGTTCGTTTTGCTGCATTTACATGCCTCGTTTAGCAGCGTTTTGCTACATTTGGGTTTAGAAGCGTTTCTAACAAAAAAAAGAAAAACGCTTGTAAACGAAACGCAGCAAAATGCAAGTTACCGCGTTTAGAAGCAGTTGGCGCATGAAATGCCTCTAAACTCAGCTTCTGAACCCATTTTTTTGCGTTCCATAAAAAGCCTCTAAACTCAACTGCCTAGAAACGACTATAAATGACCCTGTGTACATGTACTGATAAGATAACATAGAGGAGAGTTCAGGAACCAACCAATATACGCTTATTGGGATTTTCTTTTACCAAAAACATGTGGCAGAATACATATTGGCCTAAATTGATGAAGAAATTCGATTTTTTACAGACTCCGTGAGTCTGACCGCGGGTCTCGCGGACTCTATGTCAGCCAGGTGTCCCACGATCACCTCACGGAGAGGAAGAACGGGGAAATGCTAATGTAAACAAGTATTTCCCCATTCTGCCTAGTGACAGGACACTGATCACAGCTCCCTGTGATCAGGAGCGGTGATCAGTGTCATGTCACACGTAGCCCATCCCTAGGACAGACTTAACCCCTTCAGCGCCCCCTCCTGGTTAACCCCTTCCCTGCCAGTCACATTTACACAGTAATCAATGCATTTTTCTAGCACTGATTGTAAATGTGAATGGTCCCAAAATAGCGCCAAAAGTGTCCGATGTGTCCGCCATAATGTCGCAGTCACGATAAAAATCACTGATCGCCGCCATTACTAGTAAGAAAAAAAAATATTAATAAAAATGCCATAAGAGTATCCCCTATTTTGTAGATGCTATAACTTTTGCGCAAACCAATCAATATATGGTTATTGGTGGTTTGTCAGTTAAAGCGACGCAGTGCCGAATCGCAAAAAATAGGATTTTTGTACTCACCGTAAAATCCGTTTCTCTGACGTCCATGGACCGACGCAGCTCTCATACTGATTACATGTGGGTATATGTCCCTGCTCGCAGGAGAAGATCTAGGCAGAATTTTAGATGTTAAAACATTCTAGAACAAGCCAGAGCTGAACAGCCCCGCCCAGGGGGGCAGTCCCTCCGGACATTACCCTCCCACCTGCAGCTAGCAGCCTCAGTTCGTAAGAAAGCAGTACAAACTTAAAAGGAAGGGTGGGTGCTGCGTCGGTCCATGGACGTCAGAGAAACGGATTTTACGGTGAGTACAAAAATACTATTTTCTCTTATCGTCCATGGACCGACGCAGCTCTCATACTGATTACATGTGGGACGTCCCAAAGCAGTATAAGAAAAGGGTGGGAGCAAAAAAGTAAGGAACAACCAAAACTTCACTCCAAACCAGCAGAGCCCCTCAACGGAGGAGTTGCAAAATTAGACAGCGGCCTGCAACACTTTGCGGCCGAAGGAAGCATCTGAAGATGCAGCCACATCAACCTTGTAGAACTTTGAAAAGGAATGAACGGACGACCAGGTCGCCGCCTTGCACACTTGTGCAACCGACGCTTGATGTCGGAAAGCCCAGGAAGCACCGATTGCCCTGGTGGAATGCGCCATGACCGGAAAGGGAGGCGCCCGTCCCCTAATGGCATAGGCCTGTATAACAGTCTGTCTGATCCACCTAGAAATGGTGGCAGACGACACCGCTTGGCCCTGTTTCGGACCAGAGACAGACACAAACAGCGAGTCAGACTTCCGAATAGGAGCGGTAGCCGCCAGGTATACCCGTAAGGCACGCACCACATCTAAATTGTGAAGCGCAACCTCCCTAGGATGCGATGGATGAGGGCACAAGGATGGCAGGACAATGTCTTCGTTAAGGTGAAAAGCCGAAACCACCTTAGGAAGAAATGACGGTCGTGGCCGCAATACCGCCTTGTCCTTATGGAGGACCAGGTAAGGCGACTTAGAGGACAGAGCCGCCAACTCAGACACCCGTCTAACAGAAGTGATGGCCACTAAAAAAGCCACCTTCTGGGACAAAGTTGAAAGAGGAATATCTCTTATATTCTCAAAAGGAGATTCCTGAAGAACCGAAAGCACCAAGTTCAGATCCCAAGGAGGGAGAGGGGGCTTGGCAGGTGGAACCACATGGCGTACCCCCTGCAAAAAAGTGCTAACCAAGGAATGACCAGCTAGGGGTCTTTGAAAGAAAACGGCCAAGGCCGAAATCTGACCCTTAATAGTGCTCAAAGCCAGCCTTTGAGTAACACCACGCTGTAAGAACCTCAGGATTCTAGGGACAGAGTACGTCCGTGGATGCCAGTCTAGCTCCTCGCACATAGCGATGTAAGCTCTCCAGGTACGGTGATAGATCTTCCTAGAAGAAGACTTCCGTGCCCTAAGCATGGTTGAAATTACCGAATCAGAAAGGCCTCGGTCTTTCAGCACCTGGCTCTCAATAGCCATGCCGTTAAAGCCAGAGACTGTAAAGCAGGATGAAAGATAGGACCTTGAGATAGAAGGTCCTCCCTCAAGGGCAGGCGCCAAGGGACGTCCGCGATGAGACATACCAGATCGGCGTACCAATGACACCGAGGCCAGTCCGGGGCAATGAGGATCACCGGAATACCCTCGGCCGCTACCCTGCGCAGCAGACGGGGAATCAACTGCAGCGGAGGGTAGACATATATCAGGCGATACCGACCCTACGGGGCCACTAACGCGTCCGAGGCATCCGCCCAGGGGTCCTTGGACCGGGCCACAAACCTCGACACCTTGCGATTGAGTCGAGACGCCATCAGGTCCACATCCGGAGTGCCCCATCGTCAACAAAGGAGCTGAAACACTTCCGGATGCAAGGACCACTCCCCCTGGTCCAGGGACTGGCGGCTCAGATAGTCCGCCTGCCAGTTTTCTACGCCTAGAATGTAAACGGCCGACAGCGCCGGCACGCTTCTTTCCGCCCATCTTAGGATGTGGGCGACCTCCGATGCCGCAGCCGGGCTCCGAGTGCCCCCCTGATGGTTGACATATGCCACGGCCGTGGCGTTGTCCGACTGGATCCTGACCGAGTGGCCCTGTAGCCTCTTCAACCAAGCTGAAAGACACAGTTTGATTGCCCGCAATTCCAGGACGTTGATTGGGAGACAAGATTCGGCTGGAGTCCAGAGCCCCTGAGCTGACAGGACTCCCCACACTCCTCCCCAGCCCGTCATGCTGGCGTTCATTGTGATCACCGTCCAGTGGATGGGGAGGAATGACTTCCCGGCCCGAAGAGCCGGGGACCTCAGCCACTACGTCAGAGACGCCTTGACAGAGTGACTCACCTGGATCTGAAGATCCAAAGACAATGGGGACTTGTCCCAAACTGACAGAATTCCCTTCTGCAATGCCCGAGTGTGTGATTGGGCATACGGAACCGCCTCGAAGGAGGCCACTATCAGTCCCAGGACTCTCATGCAGAAGCGAATTGACAACCATTTTCGGGACGACAAAACCTGTACTGCTGACCGAAGTGTCAGTAGCTTCTCTGAGGGTAGAAACACCTTTGCTGCCGAAGTGTCCAGGATCAGACCCAGATACTCCAAGCGCTGAGTCGGGGCTAGAGCTGACTTCCGCGTGTTCAGAACCCAACCAAAGTCCCGGAGGGTCTGACTGACTATCGTCACATTTTCCTCCAATTCTGAGACATTTTCTGCTCGTCTAGATAGCCCACAATAACAATTCTTCGCTGTCTCAGCAAAGCTAGAACCGGGGCCAGCACCTTGGTGAAAACCCTTGGTGCTGATGCTAGGCCGAAGGGAAGGGCCACGAACTGATAGTGGACTTCGCCTATGGCAAAGCGCAGAAACCTCTGGTGGCCTGCGCAGATTGGGATGTGCAAGTAAGCGTCCTTGATATCCAAGGACGCCAAAAAATCCCCCTGGTGGAGGGTCGCGATCACCGTGCGAATGGATTCCATCTAGGGCTGGGAAAAAAAATCGATTTTAATCTTGAATCGAGTTTTGAGCTCAAATCGATTCAGTTTTGAAGAAAATCGATTTTTTTAGATTTTTTATTTTTTTTTGAAAAAAAAAATAAAAAATTATTTTTTTTTCCCTTCAAAGTTTCCGTAGCAGGACTGCAGGGGGCGTATCCGGAATGGCACTGGGCAGCGTTACCCCAATTACATCTACTCGCTGCAGCCGCCGTCTGCCTACCTGATCAGCGTGTCATGCAGACAGACGGTGGCCATTGCAGTGTTCAAAAGCCGCGCCCCCCGAGTCCTCGTCGTCTGTGATAGGCGGAACACTCAATTTCACAGCAGGCAGTATTCAGCCTATCACGGACATCCTCTCATCCTCGTCTGTGTTATGAGGATGACCATGATAGGCGGAACACTGAATGCTGGGAAATTGAGTGTTCCGCCTATCACAGATGAGGAGGAGGCGTGGCTTTTGAATACTGGAATGGCCACCGGTGTAGCAGTAAAATCCGTATACCATGAAAATCTGCATCAGGTACGGGCACAGTGATTGAAGCACGGGCACAGTGAGACACGGGCACAGTGAGACAAGGGTACAGTGAGACAAGGGTACAGTGAGGCATGGACACAGTTCAATTCAACTAAGAGTAACCTCAGGATTTTTTGTTGTTTTATTAGCTAAATCCAAATACAGTATTAATAATTTGGATGTTTAACAATCTTTGTTGCACACTGCAAAAAACAACAAAAGGTCACAAGCGCTAAATTGGTGGATAAAGAAAAAAATATAATGGATGATAATAATAATAATAAGAAAAAAATCCCAAATATTTTGGGAAGTACAAAGTATCCAAAAGGGGGAAAAAACAGGATCCAGCGCAGCAAGAAAAAATCCGTACCCAGAAGTACAAAATACACAACACGCACACAATATAATCCAGCGCTCATGGAACATACATTATTAACTATTGAAAACTCTTGAAGAATTGATAAAAAAGCTTAGTCCATTTATCACAATAAAGAGAGGGATCCAATCTCAAATGTGCAGAGGGCAAATTAATCTTAACTCTCCAGTTACCAGTGGTGGCAAACTTGTTAAACTTGCAGTGACATCCGTGGAGCAAGGAGGGGTTAAAAAAGTCAAAACAAAGCCTGTGGCATGATCTCCGTGTGAGCACAGAACCTTGAATGATGGACAACAGGCAGACCAGCGTGTGGAGGGCCCTCCAACCCAAAAGGATGCAGAGCCAGGATCGCAGCAAGGCTGGGACAGAAGGAATCACACACAGAGTTTCAAGAGTTTTCAATAGTTAATAATGTATGTTCCATGAGCGCTGGAATATATTGTGTGTTTGTTGCACACTGACTTTGCAGTTAGAGAAAGGGTTTGCCTTTGCAATTTTGTTTGTTGATGCACTTTAATTAATATAATAAAAAAAAATAAAAAATCGAATCGTAAATCGAGTTTTTTATAAAAAAATCGCAGATTTTTTTTGGGGGGAAAATCGCCCAGCCCTAATTCCATCCTGAATTTTTGTACCCTCACATAGGCATTCAGGGCCTTGAGGTCCAGGATTGGCCGAACCCCGTCCTTTTTCGGGACGACAAACAGGTTTGAGTAAAACCCCTGAAACCTCTCTTGTGACGGAACCGGCACAATTACTCCGCGCCCGAGCAAATCCTGTACGGCCCCCAAGAGGGCCGCCCGGCGGGCCGGAAGGAGAGGGAGGTTCGAAGGAAAAAACCTGTTTGGGGGCCACGAGTGGTACTCTATCCTGTATCCCGAGGTGACCACCTCGCACACCCACCGGTCGGAGATCCGGGAGGTCCACCGCACCGAGAACTTGCGAAGACGTCCCCACACCCCAGAGTCGGGCAGGGGCAAGACTTCATGCGGAGGTGGACTTGGGAGCTTGCTTGGTAGGCTTACGCACCCAGGGACATCTTTGTCCCCCAGCCGCACTTTTTTCAGTCTGGGTGGGCTTGCCTGTGGAATCTGACTGACGAAAAAACGTCTTCTTCGCCAGAAAGGAAGGTCCCGGCCTGCGGTGGGGCTCCTTTCCCTTAATAGACTGGGGAAGGAAGGTGCTCTTACCTCTTGTGACGTTCTTAATAATGTCATCCAGGGCGGCCCCAAACAGTCTACCGCCCTTAAAGGGCAAGTCAGCCAGGAGCTTTTTGGAAGCTAGGTCGGCTGACCAGCATATCAGCCAGATAAGGCGACGCACCACCACAGCCGAAATGGAGGCCCCCGTTATTAAAGGGGTCGCATCCACAGTGGCATCGCACACGAAGACCAAACCCTGCGCAAGCTGTTGAGCCAGGGCAATGGTTTCAGGAGGGAGATTATGCTCCTGCACTGTCTGGTGCAATATCCGTGCCCAGCCTGTGAGTGTCTGAGACACCAGTGTTGCCGCCACTATAGGGCGTAAGGCGGCCCCCAATAAGGTGAACATAGTTCTACACACCACCTCTGACCTCCTGTCAGCGGGATCCTTAAATGCAGGAGTCCCTTCCATTGGGAGCATGGTGGCCTTATTCAAACGGGCGACCAGGGCGTCGACCACCGGGGGTTGAGCCCACTTCTTAACCAGGTCCTCTTTAAAGGGGTACCGTAAGGCTATGCGCCGCGGGACCGTCAAAGTCTTCTGCGGCTTATCCCAGACTTGGTCAATGTATGTATCATAAAAAGGCACATATGGAAAAACCTTTTTTGAAGACACGGCTTTTAAAGAACCAAAGGTCATAGTGTCCGCCTGAGGTTCCTCAGCCTCAACATTTAGCTTGAGATCATCCCTCACAGCATCAATGAGTTCACTCACAAGCACCCTGTCAGTAGTTGGTTCAAGACAGGGGTCTTCCTCGCAAGGAATGTCCTGACTAAACACGTCAACCTCCTCAGATTTAGGGTCCTGAGCAGCAGTAGCCAGGCCCATATCTGACTCAGAGCACTCCTCATGTGGAGATTGTGTGGGGAGGGGGCGCTTTACAGCCCCTGTGCGTTCGCACACCGCTTCCAGCTTGACAAGGAATGATTCCAGGACTGCCGACAACTGGTCCATAGGGACCGCAGGTGCAGGAGCACTGCCAGTTGCCTCTGGCAAGTGGGGAGAAGCAGGTGAACCAGACTCCATCTTTTCCACCCTCTGAGACCCTATTCACTATAACAGTGAATAGTACAGTCCACCCACTGGCTGCGCTGAGGCTGAGGAGGGGATACCCGGAGGACTCACCACCCTAGGGACCGCTCGGTTCCGCTGTATGAGCCGCGCTGTAGCGTGGTGTGAAGCCTGAGGAGCGTGAAGGAGCTGTGAGGAGAAAGTATTTTGCGCCGTTCATCAGCGCCGCTAGAGGCCGAAACCGAAACTAAAAGCGCCGTGGCTACAAGAAAATGGCCGCCGGGCGCTTGTGCTTGAGCCGCGGCAAAATGGCCGCCGATGGCGCATTTTTAAAATTTTAAATACCGCGCCAATGGCGCACGCAAAACATTACACAAAGTCCTCCAGAATACTTCCCAGCATATAAAAACAGCATAGAGCGGCCCCACTCAGGGCAGAACGACCCCCCAAGTATCCCCACACAGCACAGCACCAGTACAGGGTGCAGAGAGCAGCATAACAGGGGGGAGACAGGGAGAACCCCCCACACACAGAAACACAGCCAGCATGTACTCACCTTCTTTCCAGGAGAGACTACTTACCCGTCCCGCAAGCACCTTGGAGAACACCCTCGGTGCCAATAGAGGGACTCACTGGCTTGTTTCAGACAGACCTATCAGAGTCGTACTGCGTAGCTGTCGGCCCGGTCAACCGCGAGAGATACAGTAGGTACTGTTCAATCTTGAGAGGACCGCGGGAGCATGAAAGCAACCCAGCCACCCCTGGAGCCATGGGGCATGTCGTGAACTGAGTCTCACGCACACAAGGCGAGGATCAGCATGCTCGATGGTCGGACAGGGAAGACTACGAGGATACTAGTGTACCCAACCTGTTGCCCAGCCGACAGTTGATTGAAGGTCTCAAAAATAAAATAATAAAATTCCCAAAGGAATAAAAATTTTAAAAGTAAAAATCTTCCAGGAGACTGGCTCCTGAGAGAGCCACGTCTTCTCCTTCTGCTAGGCAGAAAAAAACTGAGGCTGCTAGCTGCAGGTGGGAGGGTAATGTCCGGAGGGACCGCCCCCCTGGGCGGGGCTGTTCAGCTCTGGCTTGTTCTAGAATGTTTTAACATCTAACATTCTGCCTAGATCTTCTCCTGCGAGCAGGGACATATACCCACATGTAATCAGTATGAGAGCTGCGTCGGTCCATGGACGATAAGAGAAAGTGCTCTGGTCTTTGGCCAGCCAAATGGTCCGGGGATGAAGAGGTTAAAAAAACGCAGAGGTGATCAAATAGCACTAAAATAAAGCTTGTTGTGGGGAAAAAAGGACATAAATGTTATATGGATACAGTGTTATCCGACCGCGCAATTCTCAGTTAAAGTAATGCAATGCTGCGTCGCAAAAAATGGCCTGGTCATGAAGGGGGGGGGGTGTAAATCTTTCGGAGTGGTTAAAACAGATCAAAAGTCAACAGCTGATGTTAGTGTGGCTTCACCCTGTGCTTTGGCTGCAGTGCATTATACTGCGCTTTCTCATCGTTTTTTCTGATAGCAGACTGAAAATCCCGCATGTAGGGCTTTTGGTGCACTTTCAGAAAAACACACCAAAACCGCGGAACAAATGAGAAGACTATGGGAAAGCACAAGCTAACCTACACAGAAACCACAAGTACACTGCGTTCCACCCACGTCATGTCCAAAATGCAGCGTTCCAGTGAAGCCACACTTAGGTTCTTTACTAACCCTTGCTCGTAAAAAAATAATAATAAAACAGAACTACTGACCTTTTAAAGTGATAGTAACTCTTTTTTTAACTTGTACCTACAGGTAAGCCTGTAATAACATTTACCTGTAGGTGTATTGAATGTCTCCTAAACATGCACTGTTTAGGAGATAATCACACTGCATGCAGCCAGTGGTGTCACCGGCGCATGCGCTCTGAAGGGACAGCATACCCGTTAGAGCTGCACGATTAATCGTCAAGAATCGTTATCGCAATTTTTTCCCCATTGCGATCTTGAAAAAGGGTTTCCTGATCTTCCCGATTTTCAAAAGTCAAAGTCTGGGCAGACTGCCAAGTTTTAAAACATTCTATCAGTGGAATGTTAAGTCTAAACATTGTATCAATTTGTCTTTTACATCAAAGGAATAGACTTCTGTATGTAAATTAGGAACGTTTAACCACCTAAACACTAAACCTTTTTCTGACAGTTGTTGTTTTCAAGTTCAAATTATTTTTTTTGCTAGAAAATTACTTCGAACCCCCAAATATTATATATTTTAGTAGAGACCCTAGAGAATAAAAATGATGGTTGTTGCAATATTTTATGTTGCACTGTATTTGCGCAGTGGTCTTTCAAATGCAATTTTTTGTGAAAAAATAAATTGAATGAATTAAAAAAAAAAACTAACCAGTAAAGGTAGCCCAATTTTTTTTGTATGATTTGAAAGATTTTATGCAGTGAGAATTGTGAGAGAATCATGATCTTTATTCTAAGCAAAAAAATTGTGATTCTAATTTTGGCCAGAATCGTGCAGCTCTAATATCCGTGCCATCCCTTCAGAGCTCCTTGACATGGCCCGTGACTCCCACGCACATTGCAGCACAGCCAATCAGATCATCGGATCATGCAAACCTGGAAGGAAGATGGAAGCCCTGTCAGTGGTGACAGCGTGCCGCTAAATGGCTTCGTTCTAAGGTAAGTATTTAATATAGTGCTAGTATGCAATTCATATCTGCACAATATGACATGTTTTTTTTTTCGTTTTTGTTTTTTGGCTTACTACCGGCAAATTTGTTTTTGTTTTTATAAACAACAAACATGTCACACTGCCGGTTCACACAGGGGCAACACGACTTCAACACGACTTCAGACTTCAACACGACTCAGACACGACTTGAGCATGAATCACAGAGTGACTAAGGCTGGTTTCACACAGGGGCGGTGGGTGCGGTGGCGGTATAGCGCCGCTATTTTTAGCGGCGCTATACCGTCGGAATTGCTGAGGTATTCGGCCGCTAGCGGTGCGGTTTTAACCCCCGCTAGCGGCCAAAAAAGGGTTAATACCACCCGCAAACCACGGCTATAGCCGCAGTTTGCGGACGGTATTACCGCGGTGTCCCATTCATTTCAATGGGAAGGAGCGGTGGAGGAGCGGTAAACACACCGCTCCTTTCACCGCTCCAAAGATGCGGCTAGCAGGACTTTTTTTCACGTCCTGTTGGCGCACCGCTCCAGTGTGAAAGCCCTCTGGGCTTTCACATTGGAGAGACAGCAGCCGCTGTTTAGGCTCGGTTTGCAGGCGCTATTTTTAGCACAATAGCGCCTGCAAACCGCCCCAGTGTGAAAGGGGCCTTAGTGGTGATTTACAACACGACTGAAGTTGCCTCCAGGACAGGAGACATTCTAGTGGCCAATAAAACAAGAATCAGCTCTGTGGGAGGGAGGGGGAGGGAGGGGTTTGCCTGAGAATTGTATGTTCTCTTCCTGTAAAGTTGCCTTCAAAATGAACACTGATCAGACTTCTAAGCGACTTCTATTGAAATCAATGGTACAAGTCGCCTAGAAGTCTGATTGAAGTAGTACAGGAACCTTTTTTGAAGTCGGAGCGACTGCAGTCGTGTGCATTAAAACATCTCCATTCACTTCAATTCGTTTTAAAAATAGCATGACTTGGGGCAACTCGGGGCGACCAGAAGTCGCGTCCGGAGTCGCCCCTGTGTGAACCGGGTCTTACCAGCTCTGTGTAACACACAGAAGGTTTTTAACTTTCATGCATTGAGCCTTTATAACCACTTGTAGGCTGGATTTGCATGGTAGGAGATTGTGACCGGCTCTCTATGGAGCTGATTCACATATCTCCGATGCTGTGTGTCTTTTGGTCCATTTCAGGTCCGAATTCAGCCCAAAAATTCGGAAAAAAACAGATAGCTAACATTTTAGAAAAAAGAAAGTTGTCTCTAAACACATTTCTATGCATGTTTCAACAAACTGTATTACATTTAATTTAAAGGGTAACTCCACTTTCATGTAGGGCTGGGCGATTTTCCCCCCAAAAAAAATCTGCGATTTTTTTATAAAAAACTCGATTTACGATTCGATTCGATTTTTTTTTTTTATTATATTAATTAAAGTGCATCAACAAACAAAATTGCAAAGGCAAACCCTTTCTCTAACTGCAAAGTCAGTGTGCAACAAACACACAATATATTCCAGCGCTCATGGAACATACATTATTAACTATTGAAAACTCTTGAAACTCTGTGTGTGATTCCTTCTGTCCCAGCCTTGCTGCGATCCTGGCTCTGCATCCTTTTGTGTTGGAGGGCCCTCCACACGCTGGTCTGCCTGTTGTTGTCCATCATTCAAGGTACTGTGCTCACACGGAGATCATGCCACAGGCTTTGTTTTGACTTTTTTAACCCCTCCTTGCTCCACGGATGTCACTGCAAGTTTAACAAGTTTGTCACCACTGGCAACTGGAGAGTTAAGATTCATTTGCCCTCTGCACATTTGGGATTGGATCCCTCTCTTTATTGTGATAAATGGACTAAGCTTTTTTATCAATTCTTCAAGAGTTTTCAATAGTTAATAATGTATGTTCCATGAGCGCTGGATTATATTGTGTGCATGTTGTGTATTTTGTACTTCTGGGTACGGATTTTTTCTTGCTGCGCTGGATCCTGTTTTTTCCCCCTTTTGGATATTTTGTACTTCCCAAAATATTTGGGATTTTTTTCTTATTATTATTATTATTATCATCCATTATATTTTTTTCTTTATCCACCAATTTAGCGCTTGTGACCTTTTGTTGTTTTTTGCAGTGTGCAACAAAGATTGTTAAGCATCCAAATTATTAATACTGTATTTGGATTTAGCTAATAAAACAACAAAAAATCCTGAGGTTACTCTTAGTTGAATTGAACTGTGTCCATGCCTCACTGTGCCCGTGCCTCACTGTGCCCGTGTCTCACTGTGCCCGTGTCTCACTGTGCCCATGCTTCAATCACTGTGCCCGTACCTGATGCAGATTTTCATGGTATACGGATTTTACTGCTACACCGGTGGCCATTCCAGTATTCAAAAGCCGCGCCTCCTTCTCGTCTGTGATAGGCGGAACACTCAATTTCCCAGCATTCAGTGTTCCGCCTATCATGGTCATCCTCATAACACAGACGAGGATGAGAGGATGTCCGTGATAGGCTGAATACTGCCTGCTGTGAAATTGAGTGTTCCGCGTATCACAGACGACGAGGACTCGGGAGGCGCGGCTTTTGAACACTGCAATGGCCGCCGTCTGTCTGCATGACACGCTGATCAGGTAGGCAGACGGCGGCTGCAGCGAGTAGATGTAATTGGGGTAACGCTGCCCAGTGCCATTCCGGATACGCCCCCTGCAGTCCTGCTACGGAAACTTTGAAGGGAAGGAAAAAAAAAAATTATTTTTTTTTTTTTCAAAAAAAAAAAAAAAATCTAAAGAAATCGATTTTCTTCAAAACTGAATCGATTTGAGCTCAAAACTCGATTCAAGATTAAAATCGATTTTTTTTCCCAGCCCTACTTTCATGGGGAAAAAAAATAGCAAATATTGAAAAATAATATAGCACATATAATTACAACACTAATCATATTGTAATTGAATGTTATTAAAAATTACGTTTCCTTTTCAATCTGCAGCCACTGAAATTTTCTGAGAATGCATTGCAACATGGCTACCTGGAGTTGTTCTGTACACAGAGTGTGTACTGACCACTCCCCAGAAACATAATTTCCTGCTTGTGTGATTGGCTCACCAATTTTCCCAGAAGTCTGCCTAAGATACAAGTCATATTTCAGGCAGGGCCACCGGGCCAGGGTTGTGGGGAAGAGGCCCTTTTCCTCATCAACATGGTGACAAGGTGCTTTTGAATCCCCCCCCCCCCCCCCCCCCCATGTTAAGGGCATGTAGCATTGTATGGTTCAGCATGCGGGGGGGGGCCCTCGCTCTCCCCCCCTTTCGGATAAGTATCTGGTATGGATTTTGGGGGGGGGACCCCATACCATTTTTTTTTTTTGGCATACAAAATACGTACAAGATCTGAAAAGCCTAGTATGGGTTGGGGGGAACCCTGCATTGTTTTTTGGGCGTTTTTTTTTTTTTTTTACGTTTTGTAATGTCTGCATTCTGTTGTTTACATTCAGCTGTTAGTGGGGAATCCTGCTGACAGCTCATGAGTGATAGGTTGCCCTCTCCTTAAAGTTTGCCCCCCCCCCCTGCTGCCACATTTGGCTCCTTTTGGGGGGAGGGGGGAGTGTATGCCTGTCAAAACCAGGTACCCGCTGCCACTTCCGGGTAAGATCACTTCAATCGTTGTGCGATGATCAACAAAATTTCCGGCACCTCCTCCTCCCCCCTACTGCCTTCTGGGAGACAGATGGGTCCCAAAAGACAGCGGGACCATTCGGAAAGCGCAGTGCGACTTAAGCATGTGCAGTAGGAAACAGGGTGTGAAGCCGCAAGGCTTAACTTCCTGTTTTCCTTAGTAAAGATGCCGGCGCCTGCACCCTGAGACACCCCTCCTCCAAAAGGGCGGAGGGGGTGAAGGAAGCAAACAAGTGGAGCTTCCCATTTTGAGTGGAGCTCTGCTTTAAGGAGCCTTTTCTATAAAAAAAAATGCAAAACACATCAAACACAAAAGCACCAAAAGCATCAAAAGCACCAAACGCGCTGGAAAAACCGCATTATATGCACACTTCCCATATAGCACTGTTTTATGCAAACATTTTCTAAAAGTATATAAAAGGGTATAGCCATGTGCCAAATGTTAATTGACACATTTATTTTCCTATACCTAGACTAGATCATATTTTAACCACTTCAACACCGGGCTTTTTTTACCACTTCCATACCGGGCCTATTCTGGCACTTCTCTCCTACATGTACAAATCATCATTCTTTTGCTAGAAAATTACTCAGAACCCCCAAACATTTTATATATTTTTTTAGCAGACACCCTAGGGAATAAAATGACGGTCATTGAAACTTTTTTTCTTGCACGGTATTTGCGCAATAATTTTTCAAACGCCTTTTTTGGGGAAAAAAAATGGTTTCATGAATTAAAAAATAACAAAACAGTAAAGTTAGCCCAATTTTTTGTGAAAATATGAAAGATGATGTTACGCCGAGTAAATAGATACCCAACATGTCACGCTTTAAAATTGCGCACACTCATGGAATGGCGCCAAACTTCGGTACTTAAAAATCTCCATAGGCGACGCTTTAATTTTTTTTACAGGTTACCAGGTTAGAGTTACAGAGGAGGTCTAGTGCTAGAATTGTTGCACGTGCTCTAACGCACGCGGCGATACCTCACATATGTGGGCGGGACTTGCGTGTGCGTTCGCTTCTGATCGCGAGCTACCTGGGGACAGGGGCGTTTTAATTTTTTTTTTATTATTTATTTTTTTATTTTACTTATTTTATTTATTTTTTACACTTATTTTCCTTCTTTTTTTATCACTTTTATTCCTATTACAAGGAATGTAAACATCCCTTGTAATAGGAATGTATGTGACAGGTCCTCTTTATTGAGAGATGCAGGGTCAATAAGACCCCACATCTCTCCTCCAGGCTGGAAAGCATGAGATCAGTGAAATTTTTTTCACTGATCTCATACTTACTAGCCGCAATGGCGGCTTTGTTTACATCTGTGGACCCAGGCGTGAAGTCATCACATCGCGCCCGGGCCTCCGACGATCATAGAGATGACTGGTGACCATCTGGTCACCAGTCATCTCTATGCTCGTCACGTGACCCACCACCGGCGCCGGACGATTCTCTCCGGGTCCCCGATCACACGGGAGAGCCCGGAGAAGCACCGGATGGCGGCGGGAGGACGGGATGTCCCCTCCCGCCGCCTATAAGAACGATCAAGCGGCGGAACCGCAGCTATGATCGTTCTTATGGTGCGCAGGATCGCCGGCTCTAAACAAGGATATCTGAATGATGCCTCTAGCTGCAGGCATCATTCAGATATCCCCCCTCAAAGCCGAGGACGTCATATGACGTCCACCCAGGATGGGAGATCCCATCTGTGGACGTCATTTGACTATGGCTGGGTAGGGAAGTGGTTAAGAAGCAGTCATGCACAATCTAGAAAGTTTTACAAACTTTTTCTTACAATGGTCCTAAGCACTAAATCATGACTTCTTCCAAAGCTGTACATGGACCTAATAAGCTCATACATATTATATATCTTAAAAAAGTACAGCATCAAAAGTCTTATCAACTTTCCCCAGATATCAGAATTAATTATTTTCATTAGAATGTACACTCATTCATATTTAATGGTCACATTTAATACATAATTTAGTGAACTACTATAAAACGTGTTTATTACAATGTGTGTAGAGATAAAGATAAACCATCACAGACAATCACTGCTGGAAACTATTCTCAAAGCTAAATACTCATCCACTAGAATAAACTGTGTGTAAAGATCATTATTAGAGCAATTTAACTTATGTTAATTTTTTCTGTTTCATTTTAAGATCATTTTTTTTTGTCATGAGGCCTTGGATGAGGTTAAAGCGGAGTTCCACTCAAAAATGGAACTTCCAGTTTTCGGAACCCTCCCCCCCCCTCCGGTGTCACATTTGGCACCTTTCAGGGGGGAAGGGGGAGCAGATACCCGTGTAATGTACTTTTTTTCCCCAAAAATAGAGCTTTCTTTTGGTGGTATTTGATCACCTCTGCGGTTTTTATTTTTTGAGCTATAAACAAAAAAAGAGCGACAATTTAAAAAATATATATATATTTTTTTACTCTCTGCTATAAAACTTACCCAATAAAAAAATGTAAAAAATCAAATGCCGGTATCTTAATCCATTTAGGCCAATATGTATTCTGCTACGTTTTTGGTAAAAAAATTAAAAAAATCCCAATAAGCGTATATTGATTGGTTTGTGCAAAAATTATAGCGTCTACAAACTATGGGATATATTTATGGAATTTCTCTTTGTTTTTCTTTCTACTAGTATTGGCGGTGATCAGCGACTTATAGCGGGACTGGGACAAAGTGGAGCTACAAAACGCTGGAGGGGAAATAATAGGATTTTTGTACTCACCGTAAAATCCGTTTCTCTGACGTCCATGGACTGACACAGCTGTCATACTGATTACGTGTGGGTAGGTATATGTCCCTGCTTGCAGGAGAAATTCTAGGCAGGATGTTAAAACATTCTAGAACAAACCAGAGCTGAACAGCCCTGCCCAGGGGGGCGGTCCCTCCGGACATTACCCTCCCACCTGCAGCTAGCAGAACTCAGTTCGTAACAAAGCAGTACAAACCTTAAAAAGGAAGGGTGGGTGCTGTGTCAGTCCATGGACGTCAGAGAAACGGATTTTACGGTGAGTACAAAAATCCTATTTTCTCTTATCGTCCATGGACTGACACAGCTGTCATAGTGATTACGTGTGGGACGTCCCAAAGCAGTATAAGAAAAGGGTGGGAGCAAATAGTAAAGGAACAACCAAAACTTCACTCCAAACCAGCAGAGCTCCTCAACGGAGGAGTTGCAACATTAAACAGCGGCCTGCAACACCTTGCGGCCAAAGGAAGCATCCGAAGATGCAGCCACATCAACCTTATAGAATTTTGAAAAGGCAGGAACGGACGACCAGGTCGCCGCCTTGCACACTTGTGCAACCGACGCTTGATGTCGGAAAGCTCAGGAAGCATCTATTGTCCTGTGGCATGCGCCGTAACCGGAAAGGGAGGGGCCACCCCCTTAATGGCATAGGCCTGTATAACAGTCTGTCTGATCCATCTAGAAAAAGTGGCAGACGACCCCGCTCGGCCCAGTTCGGACCCGAGACAGACACAACTAGTGAGTCATATCACGTACCACATAAATTATGTGAAGCGCAAACCCTCTGGAATGCGATGTGTGAGGACACAAGAACGGGAGGACAATGTCCACATGTAGGTGGAAAACCGAGACCACCTTATGCAAAAAGGAAGGTCGCGGACGCAACACCGCCTTATCCTTATGGATGACCAAATAGGGCGACTTGCAGGACAAGGCCGCCAATTCAGACACCAGTCTGACAGAAATAATGGCCACTAAGAAGGCCACCTCCTGAGACAAGCTCAAGAGGGGAAAATCTCTGATATTTTCAAAGTGAGGTTCCTGGAGAACCAAGAGAACCAAATTCAAATCCCGAGGAGGGAGAGGAGGTTTCAACAGGAGGGAGCACATGGCGAACCCCCTGCACAAAGGTGCTACCAAGGAATGACCCACTAGCGGTTGCTGAAGGAAGACGGCCAAGGCTGAAAACTGACCCCGAATGGTACTCAAAGCAAGCATTTGGGTCACACCATGCTGCAAGGAGCGCAGGATACTGGGGACGGAATACGTCCGTAGACGCTAGTCCAGCTAATTGCACATAGCGATGTAAGCTTCCCAGATACGGTGATATATCTTTCAAGCAGAGGACTTCTGTGCCCTGAACATGGTTGAAATGACCGAATCCGAGAGACCTCGGACTCTCAGCACCTGGCTTCCAATAGCTGTGCCGTTAAGTCAGAGACTGTAAAACAGGATGAAAAATAGGACCTTGAAACAGAAGGTCCTCCCTTATTGCCAACCGCCAAGGAACGTCCGCGATGAGACGTACCAGATCAGCGTACCAATGACGCCGAGACCCACCCGGCGCAAGAGGATCACCGGAATCCCTTCGGCCACAACCCTGCGCAGCAGGCGAGGAAGCAGCTGCAGCGGAGGATGACAGATATCAGGTGATAATGACCCCATGGGGCCCACCAACGGATCCGAGGCATCCGCCCAAGGATCCCTGGACCTGGCCACAAACCGTGACACCTTACGATTAAGTCGAGAGGCCCTCAGGTCCACATCCGGTATGTCCAGGTGTAAGAACCACTCTCCCGGTCCAGCGTCTGGCGACTCCGATAGTCCGCCTGCCAATTGTCTACGCTGAACGTAGACGGCCGATAGAGACCACGTGGGGAGTTATATTCTGATTGCCCGTATTTCCAGAACATTGATCAGGACCCCCCCCCGACTCCACCCCAGCCTGTCAGGCTGGTGTCCGTCATGAACACCGTCCACTGGATGGGGAGGGACGACTTCCCGGACCGAAGAGCCGGGGACTAAAAAACCACTACACCAGGGACGCCCTGAGTGGGTGACTCATCTGGATCTGAAGATCCAAAGACAACGGGGATTTGTCCCAAGTGGACAGGATCTCTTACTGTAATCCCTGTGTGTGTGATTGGGCATACGGAACAGCCTCGAACGAGGCCCTCATGAGTCCCAGGACTCTCATGCAAAAAACGGGTTGACGACCATTTCCGAGACGTCAGGACCCGCACTACAGACTGAAAAGTCAGTAACTTCTCCAAGGTTAGGAATACCTACGCCTCCATGGAGTCCAGGATCAGACCGAGATACTCCAAATGCTAAGCCGGGACCAGGACCGACTTCTGAATGTTCGGGCGCCACCCGAAGTCCCTAAGGGTCTGACTGACATAGTCACACTTCTTGTAATTCTGAGCCATTATCTGCTCTTAGAAGAAGTTTGTCCAGATAGTCCATAATAGCAGTGCCTCGCTGTCTCAGCAAGGCTAGAATCGGAGCAAGCACCTTGGTTTGGTGCCGAGGCTAGGCCGAAGGGAAGAGCCACAATTGATAGTGGTCTTCACTGATCGCAAGCGCAGAAACTACTGTTGACGTGCGCAGATCAGAACATGCAAGTAGGCGGCCTTGATGTTCAAGGATGCCAGAAAATCCCCTTGATGTAGTGTAGCGAACACCGTGCGAATGGATTCCATGCAGAACTTTACACCATCACAAAAGCATCCAGGCCTTGAGGCCCAGGGTTGGCCGAACCCCCGACCACCTTTTGGGACTACAAACAGATTTGAGTAGAAACCCTGAACAACCTCTCTTGTGATGGAACCGGCACAATCCTCCGGACCTGATCAATCCTGTACGGCCCTTAAGAGGGCCGCCCGACGGGCAGGAAGGAGAGGGAGAATTGAGGGAAAGAATCTGTCTGGGGGCCAGGAACGGAATTCTATCCTGTATCCTGAGGTGACCACCTCGCACACCCACCGATCAGAGATCCGGGAGGTCCACCGAACCGTGAACCTGCAAGGAAGTCCCCCCACCCCAGAGTCGGGCAGGGACAAGACTCCATGTGGCGGTGTGCTTGGGAGCTTGCTTGGTAGGCTTACGCACCCAGGGACGCTTATGTCCCCCAGCCGCACTTTTCCCAGTCTGGGAGGGCTTACGCGTGGATTCTGACTGACGAGAAGAAACTCTTTCTCCTTTGCCGGAAAGGAATGGCCCGGCCTACGGTGGGGCTCCTTTGTCCGTAACAGACTGAGGAAGGAAGGTGCTCTTACCCCTTGTGACATCCATAATAATGGCATCCAGGGCGGCCCCAAACAGTCCACTGCCCTTAAAGGGCAAGTCAGCCAGGAGCTATTTGAAAGCTAGGTCGGCCGACCAGCATTTCAGCCAGCCAATGCGAGGCAGCACCACAGCAGATAGAGGCCACAGAAATGAAAGGGGCCGCATCCAAAGTGGCATCGCACACCGAGACTAAACCCTGCGCCAGTTGGTGAGCCAGGGTAATGGTCTCAGGAGGGAGATTATGCTCCTGAACCATTTGGTGCAAAATCTTCCTGTGGGTGTCTTGAGACACAAGTGTCGCCGCCCCTATAGGGCGCAAGGCAGACCCCAATAAGGTAAACACAGTTCTACTCACCACTCTGACCTCCTGTCAGTGGGATCCTTAAATCCAGGAGTCCCTTCCATTGGGAGCGTGGTAGCCTTATTCAAACGGGCGACCGGGGGGTCGACCACTGGGGGGAGAGCCCCTTCATAACCAGGTCTTCCTTAAAGGGGTACCTCATGACTAGGCACCGCGGGACCGCCAAAGTCCTCTGCGGCTTACCCCAGACTTAGTAAATGAATGTATAAAAAAAAAAAAGGCACATATGGAAAAAAACTTTTTAAATAAACGGCTTTAAAAGAACCAAAGGAGACAGCTTTTACCTGAGGTTCCTCAGCCTCAACATTCAGCTTGAGAGTGTTCCTCACAGCATCAATGAGTTCACTTACAAGCACCCTGTCAGTTTTTCAGAACTGGGGTCTTCCTCACAGGGAATATCCTGTTTAAAAAAACATGAAAATCCTCAGAGCTAGGGTCCTGAGCAGCCATAGCTAGGCCCATATCTGAGACAGAGCACTCCCCTACAGGAGGATGTGTGGGGAGGGGGCGCTTTACAGCTCCCTTGCGCTCGCACACCGCTTCCATCCTGACAAGGATGATTCCAGGACTGCCGACAACTGGTCCATAGGGACCGCAGGTGCAGGAGCACTGCCAGTTGCCTCAGACAAGTGTGGAGAAGCAGGTGAACTAGACTCCATACTGCCACCCTCTGACTGTTAAACACTATCATAGTGAGTAACACAGTCCACCCACTGGCTATGCTGAAGCTGAGGAGGGGACACCCAGAGTACTCACCAACCTGCCCTGTAAGGACCGCTCATTCCGCTGTACGAAACCGCGCTGCCGCACGTGTGAAGCCTGGAGAGAGTGAGGAGACTGTGAGGAGACCGACTGTGAAGAGATTGGATATTCCTGCCGCAGCAGCGGCCGATAGAGGCCGAAACCGTAAGCAAAATCGATGCAGCTTCAAGAAAATGGCCGCCGGCCGCATACAATACTGCGCCATCGATCCACGGCAAAATGGCCGCTGAGCGCGTTTTTTTTCAAAATTACCTCACAGCGCTAATGGCGCACAAGTTTTGCGGTTGTTCACTAACCACAAGGCAGGAGCTCCTGCCCTCACTGACTGTGGCACGGCAAGCGCTGGGGCGGCTGTTTGAACACAAACAGCCCCACTCAGGAACTAAACCTGTGAAGCTTAGCTTTGCTAAGCATGCATGTAACCACTATCCACCACAGTATGTCACTCACACACCAGAACACTGCCCCAGTGCTATTAAAACAGACATGAGCTCCCCCAGCCAGGCCAGAGTGACCCCCAAGCACCCCCACACAGCACAGCACCAGTAAAGGGTGCAGAGAGCAGCATAACAGGGGGGAGACAGGGAGAACCCCCCACAAAAAGAAACACAGCCAGTATGAACTCACCTGCAGCAGGAGAGACTACTTACCCGTCCCTGGAGGGACCCACTGGCTTGTCTCAGACAGACCTATCACAGAGTAGTACTGCGTAGCTGTCGGCCCGGTCCACCGCGAAAGATACAGTCGGGTACTGTTCAATCTTGAGAGGACCACGGGAGCATGAAAGCAACCCGGCCACCCCTGGAGACATGGGGTATGTCGTGAACTGAGTCTGACGCACACAAGGCGAGGATCAGCATGCTCGATGATCTGACAGGGAAGACTACGAGGATACTAGTGTACCCAACCTGTTGCCCAACCGACAGTTGATTGAAGGTCTCAAAAATAAAATAACAAAATTCCCAAAGGAATAAAATTTAAAAGTAAAATCTTCCAGGAGACTGGCTCCTGAGAGAGCCACGTCTTCTCCTTCTGCTAGGTCTGCTAGTTGCAGGTGGGAGGGTAATGTCCGGAGGGACCGCCCCCCTGGGCGGGGCTGTTCAGCTCTGGTTTGTTCTAGAATGTTTTAACATCTAACATTCTGCCTAGGTCTTCCCCTGCAAGCAGGGACATATAACCACACGTAATCAGTATGACAGCTGTGTCAGTCCATGGACGATAAGAGAAATAGGATTTTGTACTCTCCGTAAAATCCTTTTCTCTGAAGTCCATGGACGGACACCGCTCCTTTAGTCTTGACAAGTGGGTTATGTTCCGTCTATTAGGAGAGGACTAGGCAGACATGTTAGATATACAAAAATATGTAATTATACAAAAGCTGAACAGCCCCGCCCAGGGGGCGGTCCCTCTGGTCATAACCCCTCACCCTGCACTCAGCAGCTCAGTTCATCAAAAAGCAGTAAAAACTCAAACAGGAGGGGTGGGTGCTGTGTCCGTCTATCGACTTCAGAGAAAAGGATTTTACGTTGAGTACAAAAAATAGGATTTTTGTACTCACCGTAAAATCAGTTTCTCTGACGTCCATGGACTGACACAGCTCTCATACTGATTACGTGTGGGTATATGTCCCTGCTTGCAGGAGAAGACCTAGGCAGAATGTTAGATGTTAAAACATTCTAGAACAAACCAGAGCTGAACAGCCCCGCCCAGGGGGGCGGTCCCTCCGGACATTACCCTCCCACCTGCAGCTAACAGCCTCAGTTCGTAACAAAGCAGTACAAACCTTAAAAGGAAGGGTGGGTGCTGTGTCAGTCCATGGACATCAGAGAAACGGATTTTACGGTGAGTACAAAAATCCTATTTTCTCTTATCGTCCATGGACTGACACAGCTCTCATACTGATTACGTGTGGGACGTCCCAAAGCAGTATAAGAAAAGGGTGGGAGCAAAATAGTAAAGGAACAATCAAAACTTCACTCCAAACCAGCAGAGCTCCTCAACGCAACATTAAACAGCGGCCTGCAACACTTTGCGGCCGAAGGAAGCATCTGAAGATGCAGCCACAATAACCTTGTAGAATTTTGAAAAGGTATGAATGGACGATCAGGTCGCCACCTTGCACACTTGTGCACCCGACGCTTGATGTCGGAAAGCCCAGGAAGCACCGATTGCCCTGGTGGAATGCGCCGTAACCGGGAAGGGAGGCGCCGCCCCTTAATGGCATAGGCCTGTATAACAGTCTGTCTGATCCACCTAGAAATGGTGGCAGACGACACCGCTTGGTCTTGTTTTGGACCAGAGACAGACACAAACAGTGAGTCAGACATCCGAATAGAAGCAGTAGCCGCCAGGTATACCCGTAAGGCACGCACCACATCCTAATTGTGAAGCGCAACCTCTCTAGAATGCGATGGATGAGGGCACAAGGACGGAAGGACAATGTCCTCATTAAGGTGAAAAGCCAAAACCACCTTAGGAAGGAAAGACGGTCGCGGTCGCAATACCGCCTTATCCTTATGGAGGACCAGGTAAGGCGACTTGCATGACAGAGCCGCCAACTCAGACACCCGTCTAACAGAAGTGATGGCCACTATGAAAGCCACCTTCTGGGACAAAGTTAAAAGAGGAATATCTCTTATATTCTCAAAAGGAGGTTCCTGAAGAACCGAGAGCACTAAGTTCAGATCCCAAGGAGGGAGCGGGGGCTTGGCAGGTGGAACCACACGGCGTACCCCCTGCACAAAAGTGCTAACTAAGGAATGACCTGCGATGGGGTATTTGATAGAAAATGGCCAAGGCCGAAATCTGGCCCTTAATAGTGCTCAAAGCCAGCCTTTGTGCAACACCACGCTGCAAGAACCGCAGGATTCTGGGGACAGAGTACGTCCGTGGACGCCAGTCTAGCTCTTCGCACATAGCGATGTAAGCTCTCCAGATACGGTGATAGATCTTCCTAGAAGAAGACTTCCTTGCCCTAAGCATGGTCGAAATTACCGAATCCGACAGGCCTCGGTCTTTCAGCACCTGGCTCTCAATAGCCATGCCGTTAAAGCCAGAGACCGTAAAGCAGTATGAAAGATAGGATCTTGAGATAGAAGGTCCTCCCTCAAGGGCAGGCGCTAAGGGACGTCCGCGATGAGACGTACCAGGTCGGCGTACCAGTGTCGCCGAGGCCAGTCCGGGGCAATGAGGATCACCGGGATGCCTTCGGCCGCTATCCTGCGCAGCAGGCGAGGAAGCAACTGCAGCGGAGGGTAGACATACAGTAAGCGATACTGACCCCACAGGGCCACTAACGCGTCCCAGGCATCCGCCCAGGGGTCCCTGGACCTGGCCACAAACCTTGACACCTTGCGATTGAGTCGAGACGCCATCAGGTCCACATCCGGAGTGCCCCACCGCCGACAAAGGAGTTGAAACACCTCCAGATGCAAGGACCACTCCCCCTGGTCCAGGGACTGGAGGCTCAGATAGTCCGCCTGCCAGTTTTCTACGCCCGGAATGTAGACGGCCGACACGCTTCTTTCCGCCCACCTTAGGATGTGGGCAACCTCGGACGCCGCAGCCGAGCTCCGAGTGCCCCCCTGATGGTTGACATACGCCACGGCCGTGGCGTTGTCCGACTGGATTCTGACCGAACGGCCCTGTAGTCTCTTCGACCATGCGGAGAGACACAGTCTGATCGCCCGCAATTCCAGGACGTTGATTGGGAGACGAGAATCGTCCGGAGTCCAGAGCCCTTGAGCTGACAGGACTCCCCACACTCCTCCCCAGCCCGTCAGGCTGGCGTTCGTCGTGACCACCGTCCAGTGGATGGGGAGGAACGACTTCCCGGCCCGAAGAGCCGAGAATCTTAGCCACCACGTCAGGGACGCCTTGACAGAGTGACTCAACTGAATCTGAAGATCCAGTGATAACGGGGACTTGTCCCAAACAGACAGAATTCCATTCTGCAATGCCCGAGTGTGTGATTGAGCATACGGAACTGCCTCGAAGGAGGCCACCATTAGTCCCAGGACTCTCATGCAGAAGCGAATTGATGACCATTTTCGGGATGTCAGAACCCGCACTGCTGACTGAAGTGTCAGTATCTTCTCTGAGGGTAGAAACACCTTCGCTGCCGAAGTGTCCAGGATCAGACCCAGATACTCCAAGCGCTGAGTCGGGACTAGAGCCGACTTCTGCGTGTTCAGAATCCATTTGAAGTCCCGGAGGGTCTGACTGACTATTGTCACATTTTCCTCCAATTCTGAGCCATTTTCTGCTCTGAGAAGGAGATCGTCCAGATAGCCCACGATAACAATTCCTCGCTGTCTCAGCAAAGCTAGAACCGGGGCAAGCACTTTGGTGAAAACCCGTGGTGCCGATGCTAGGCCGAAGGGAAGAGCCACAAACTGATAGTGGACTTCGCCTATGGCAAAGCGCAGAAACCTCTGGTGGCTTGCGCAGATTCGCACGTGCAAGTAAGGGTCCTTGATATCCAAGGACGCCAAAAAATCCCCTTGGTGGAGTGTCGCGATCACCGTGCGAATGGATTCCATCCGGAATTTTAGTACCCTCATATAGGCGTTCAGGGCCTTGAGGTCCAGGATTGGCCGGACCCCGTCCTTCTTCGGGACAACAAAACAGGTTTGAGTAAAACCCCTTAAACCTCTCTTGCGACGGGACCAGAACAATTACTCGAGCAAATCCTGTACGGCCCCCAAGAGGGCCGCCCGGCGGGCAGGAAGGAGAGGGAGGTTCGAGGGAAAAGACCTGTTTGGGGGCCACGAGCGGAACTCTATCCTGTATCCCGAGGTGACCACCTCGCACACCCACCGGTCGGAGATCCGGGAGGTCCACCGCACCGAGAACCTGCGAAGACGTCCCCCCACCCCAGAGTCGGGCAGGGGCAAGACTTCATGCGGTGGCGGACTTGGGAGCTTGCTTGGTGGGCTTACGCACCCAGGGACGTCTTTGTCCCCCAGCCGCACTTTTTTCAGTCTGGGCGGGCTTACCCGTGGAATCTGATTGACGAAAAAACGTCTTCTTCACCGGAAAGGAAGGGCCCGGCCTGCGGTGGGGCTCCTTTCCCTTAACAGACTGGGGAAGGAAGGTGCTCTTACCTCCTGTGACATTTTTAATAATGTCATCCAGGGCAGCCCCAAACAGTCTACCGCCCTTAAAGGGCAAGTCAGCCAGGAGCTTTTTGGAAGCTAGGTCGGCCGACCAGCATTTCAGCCAGATAAGGCGACGCAGCACCACAGCACAGATAGAGGCCCCTGATATTAGAGGGGCCGCATCCAAAGTGGCATCGCACACGAAGACTAAACCCTGCGCAAGTTGGTGAGCCAGGGCAATGGTCTCAGGAGGGAGATTATGCTCCTGCATTGTCTGGTGCAAAATCCTTACCCATCCTGTGAGTGTCTGAGACACAAGTGTCGCCGCCACTATAGGGCGTAAAGCGGCCCCCAATAAGGTAAACATAGTTCTACTCGCCACTTCTGACCTCCTGTCAGCGGGATCCTTAAATGCAGGAGTCCCTTTCATCGGGAGTGTGGTAGCCTTATTCAAACAGGCGACCGGGGGGGCCGACCACTGGGGGGTGAGCCCACTTCTTAACCAGGTCCTCCTCAAAGGGGTACCTTAAAGCTATGCGCCGCGGGACCGTCAAAGTCTTCTGCGGCTTATCCCAGACTTGGTCAATGAATGTATTAAAAAAAGGCACATATAGAAAGACCTTTTTTGAAGAGGCGGCTTTAAAGGAACCAAAGGATACAGCTTCCACCTGAGGTTCCTCAGCCTCAACATTCAGCTTGAGAGTGTCCCTCACAGCATCAATGAGTTCACTTACAAGCACCCTGTCAGTTGGTGGTTCAAGACAGGGGTCTTCCTCACAAGGAATGTCCTGTCCAAATACATCAAAATCATCAGAACTAGGGTCCTCAGCAGCAGTAGCTAGGCCCATATCTGAGTCAGAGCACTCCCCATGTGTAGATTGTGTGGGGAGGGGGCGCTTTACAGCCCCCCTGCGTTCGCACACCGCTTCCAGCTTGACAAGGAATGATTCCAGGACTGCCGACAACTGGTCCATAGAGACCGCAGGTGCAGGAGCACTGCCAGTTGCCTCTGACATAAAGCAGGTGTACCAGACTCCATACTGCCACCCTCTGAGACCTTATTCACTATTACAGTGAATAATATAGTCCACCCACTGGCTGTGCTGAGGCTGAGGAGGGGATACCCGGAGGACTCACCACCCTTAGGGACTGCTCGGTTCCGCTGTATGAGCCGCGCTGCAGCGCGAGTGAAGCCTGAGGAGAGTGAAGGATTTGTGAGGAAACTGAGATTTTCGCGCCGTCAGCAGCGCCGCTAGAGGCCGAAAACGAAAGTGAAAGTGCCGTGGCTACAGGAAAATGTATAAATGTGCATTTGAGCCGAGGCAAGATGGCCGCCGAGCGCACTATTCAAATTAAAAACACAGCGCCAATGGCGCACGCAATGAGGCCTCACACACTCCACCAGAACTCCTCCCCGAGTTCACCAACAGCCATGAGCGCCCCCCCCAGGCCAGACTGACCCCCCAAGCACCCCCACACAGCACAGACCAGTACAGGGTGCAGAGAGCAGCATAACAGGGGGGAGACAGGGAGAACTCCCCACATAAAGAAACACAGCCAGCCTGTACTCACCTGCAGCAGGAGAGACTACTTACCCGTCCCTAAAGGGACCCACTGGCTTGTTTCAGACAGACCTATCACAGAGTAGTACTGCATAGCTGTCGGCCCGGTCCACCGCGAAAGATACAGTCAGGTACTGTTCAATCTTGAGAGGACCGCGGGAGCATGAAAGCAACCCAGCCACCCCTGGAGTCATGGGGTATGTTGTGAACTGAGTCTCCCGCAAACAAGGCGAGGATCAGCACGCTCGATGGTCAGACAGGGAAGACTACGAGGATACTAGTGTACTCAACCTGTTGCCCAGCCGACAGTTGATTGAAGGTCTCAAAAATAAAATAATAAAATTCCCAAAGGAATAAAAATGTAAAAGTAAAATCTTCCAGGAGACTGGCTCCTGAGAGAGCCACGTCTTCTCCTTCTGCTAGGCAGAAAAAAACTGAGTCTGTTAGCTGCAGGTGGGAGGGTAATGTCTGGAGGGACCGCCCCCCTGGGTGGAGCTGTTCAGCTCTGGTTTGTTCTAGAATGTTTTAACATCTAACATTCTGCCTATGTCTTCTCCTGCAAGCAGGGACATATACCCACACGTAATCAGTATGAGAGCTGTGTCAGTCCATGGACGATAAGAGAAATCCTACTTTTCTCTTTCGTCCATGGACGGACACAGCTCCTTTAGTCTTGACAAGTGGGACATCCCCAAGCCGTGTCAAAAAAACGAGGGGTGGGAACAGCAAGCAAACAAACTTCACCCCAGAGCTCCTCAACGGAGGAGTTGCAACCTTTAACAGCCGCCTGCAAAACCTTGCGGCCGGAGCAAGCATCCGCAGATGCACTCACATCAACCTTGTAAAAATTTAGTGAAGGTGTGAACGGACGACCAGATGGCCGCCTTACACACCTGTGAGACAGACGCTTGAGACAGCCCAGGAGGCATCAATCGTCCTGGTCGAATGCGCTGTGACAGGAAACGGAGGCGCCCGCCCTTTAAGGGCATAAGCCTGAATCACAATCTGTATGATTCGAAAAATGGTGCCCGACGAGACCGCCAGGCCTTTCTTTGAGACCAGTCACCGACACAAACAGTGAGTCTGACCTCCGAAACGGAGCCGTAGCAGACTGATACACCCGCAGAGCACGTACCACGTCTAAGGAATGGAACGCAACCTCTTTGGGATGCGACGGCCGAAGGATGGAAGTAAAATGTCCTCATTCAGATGAAAAGCCGAAACCACCTTCGGAAGAAAAGAAGGCTGCGGGCGGAGCACCGCTTTATCCTTATGGAGGATCAAGTAGGGGGACTTGCAAGCCAAGGCTGCCAACTCAGAAACCCTCCTGACAGATGTAATGGCCACCAGAGAGAGAGTGTCAAAAGAGGAATCTCTCTGATGTTCTCAAAGGGAGGTTTCTGAAGTATAGAGAGCACCAGATTCAAATCCCACAGAGGTAGTGGTGGTCGAACCAGAGGAGCCACATGTCGGACCCCTTGCACAAACGTACTCACCAGTGAATGAGCAGCCAGGGGTCGTTGAAAGAAAACAGCCAAGGCTGAAATCTGCCCCTTAATGGTGCTTAAGGCAAGTTTCTGATCCACTCCACGCTGTAGAAACGAGATGTATGCCTTCCACGTGCGATGGTAGATCTTCTGAGAAGATGACTTCTGTGCCCTCAGCATAGTGGAAATTAGATCTGGGCGATTTTGGCCCAAAAAAAATCTGCGATTTAAAAAAAAAAAAAAACGACATTCACGATTCAAATCAAGTTTTTTTTTCCTGATGGACACCACGCCGGACCTAAGGAGCTGCGGGCAGGAGTTTTTAGGCGAGGCAGCGGCTTTGGCCTAGTCCTCCGCGATCCTGGGAAAAGGCCGAAGCCGCGGCCTCACCTAAAAACTCCTGCCCGCAGCTCCTTAGGACCCGGGCCCGCAGCTTGCCGCGATGCTGGAAAAAGGCTGCGAGGCCGCGGCTTCGGCCTAGTCCGCGGCGTCCGGCCTTGTGTCCTTTTCCCAGGATCGTGGCGAGCATGATTTTTTAGGCGAGGCCGCGGCTTCGGCCTAGTCCGCGGAGCGCCGGTCCTGTGAAAAAAAAAAAAAAATCGAAAAAATCGATTTGGTAAAAATTTGAATCCATTTGCCCTTGCAACTCGATTCAAGATTCAAATCGATTTTTTCCCCAGCCCTAGTGGAAATTACTGAATCCGAAAGGCCTCGGTCCCTTAGTACCTGGCTTTCAATAGCCATGCCCTTAAAACCAGCGACTGCAAAGCAGGATGAAGTATGGGACCTTGCGACAGAAGGTCCTCCCGCATCAGCAGTCATCAAGGGGCATCCGCCACCAGGCGCACCAGGTCGGCGTACCAGGGATGCCGAGGCCAATCTGGGGCAATTAGGATTACCGGAATCCCCTTGGTCTCCACTCTTCGGAGCAGACGAGGAAGAAGTTTCAGTGGGGGGAAAAGCATAGATCAGCCGATTACGGTCCCCACTGGGCCACCAACACGTCTGTTGTGTCCGCCCAGGGATCTTTTGACCTGGCCACAAACCTCAATACCTTCCGATTGAGTCGAGAAACCAGGAGATCCACATCTGGCGTGCCCCATTTTAGGCAAAGGAGATGAAACACGTCCGGGTGTAGCGACCATTCTCCTTGGTCCAGCATCTGGCGACTTAGGTAGTCCACCTGCCAGTTTTCTACGCCCGGAATGTATACGGCCGATAGAGCCTGGCACGCTCCTTTCTTCCCACCGCAGGATGTGAGCGACCTCCGATGCTACAGCCGAGCTACTTGTTCCTCCTTGATGGTTGACATACAGTAGGTGCCGCCGATATTGTGTCAATCTCGCCTCTTCTAGCGGCGAGATTGACACCCTACGAGCCCCGTCGCGAGAGCCAGCGCTGAGCTGTCTCGTCATCGGGAAAGGAAAAATTTTGTTTTTCCTTTCGCAATGAGCGACACACATTGCCGGTAGACGGAGATCCGACGTGGATTCCCGCCAATACCAGGCACTGTGTTTGGTATGAATCCTTAGCGGGAACTCCACGCCAATTTTTAAATAAAAAAACATCAAAAGAAGGGGTTCCCCTCCAGGAGCATACCAGGCCATTCGGTCTGTTATGGATTTGAAAGGGAATCCCCTAAGCCGAAAAATCGGCTTGGGGGTCAAAATCCAAACCAGACCCTTATCCGAGCACGCAACCTGGCAGGCCGCAGGGGAAGAGGGGGGGACGAGAGAGCGGCCCCCCTCCCTCCTGAACCGTACCAGGCTGCATGCCCTTAACATGGGGGGGTTTGGTGCTCTGGGGCAGGGGGACGACCTGCGGCCCCCTTACCCCAAAGCACCCTGTCCCCATGTTGATGGGGACAAGGGCCTCTTCCCAACAACCCTGGCCGTTGGTTTCGGGGTCTGCGGGCGGGGGCTGATCAGAATCCGGGAGCCCCCTTTAATAAGGAGGGCCCCCAGATGCCGGCCCACCACCCATCGTACCCCTACCCATTCACCTGGTGGGAAAAAATGGCAATAAAAAAAACACACACAGCTTTTTAAAGTAATTTATTACACAGCTCCGGGGTCTTCTTCCGACTCCGGGGGTCTCCGGTGTCGTCGCCGCGCTCTCCGGTTCTTTCTTCCTTCTGCCGGGCCTCCGCTATCTTCTTCCAGCTCTTTTGCTAGCGGGGCCCGGTCTTCTCCATCACATTCTTCCCTCTTCTCCTCCTCTCCGGTTCTTTCTTCCTTCTGCCGAGCCTCCGCTATCTTCTTCCAACTCTTTTGCTAGCGGAGGCCCGGTCTTCCCCGCCGTCTCGTCCGGCTCTCCGTTGTCCTTCTGCCGGCCCCTCTACTATCTTCTTCCAGCTCTTTTGCTAGTGGAGGGGTCGGTCTTCCCGTCGGCGTCTTCTTCTCTCTTCTCCTCCTCGATGTTGACTCGTCGCTTCCTCCCGCTGTAATACTGGCTTCATCGGTCCGCAGTGATTTATATAGGCTTTTCATGACGTCACAGTCACATGTTCCCATGAGAAGCCTATATAAATTGCTGCGGACCGATAAAGCCAGCATTACAGCGGGAGGAAGCGACAAGTCAACATCGAGGAGGAGAAGAGGGAAGAAGACGCCGACGGCGTCGGGAAGACCGGCCCCTCCACTAGCAAAAGAGCTGGAAGAAGATAGTGGAGGGGCCGGCAGAAGGACAACGGAGAGCCGGACGAGACGACGGGGAAGACCGGGCCTCCGCTAGCAAAAGAGCTGGAAGAAGATAGCGGAGGCCCGGCAGAAGGAAGAACCGGAGAGGAGGAGAAGAGGGAAGAAGGCGACAGAGAAGACCGGGCCCCGCTAGCAAAAGAGCTGGAAGAAGATAGCAGAGGCCGGGCAGAAGGAAGAAAGAACCGGAGAGCGCGGCGACGACACCGGAGACCCCGGAGTTGTGTAATAAATTACTTTAAAAAGCTGTGTGTGTTTTTTTATTGCCATTTTTTTCCACCAGGTGAATGGGTAGGGGTACGATGTACCCCATACTCATTCACATAGGGTGGTGGGCCGGCATCTGGGGGCCCCCCTTATTAAAGGGGCTCCCGGATTCCGATCAGCCCCCGCCCGCAGACCCCGACAACCAACGGCCAGGGTTGTCGGGAAGAGGCCCTTGTCCCAATCAACATGGGGACAGGGTGCTTTGGGTTGGGGGGGCCGCAGGTCGCCCCCCTGCCCCAGAGCACCAAACCCCCCCATGTTGAGGGCATGCGACCTGGTACGGTTCAGGAGGGAGGGGGGGCGCTCTCTCGTCCCCCCCTCTTCCCCTGCGGCCTGCCAGGTTGCGTGCTCGGATAAGGGTCTGGTTTGGATTTTGAGGGGGACCCCCACACCGATTTTTCGGCTTAGGGGAGTCCCCTTCAAATCCATACCAGACCGAATGGCCTGGTATGCTCCTGGAGGGGGAACCCATGCCGGTTTTTGATTTAAAAATTGGCGTGGAGTTCCCACTCAGGATTCATACCAAACACAGTGCCTGGTATTGGCGGGAATCCACGTCGGATCCCGTTCAATACAGTGCCGCGTCTCCTCGCTATTGCAGCGAGCGCGAGATGTGTCGCCACCCTGTCGCCGAGATGTCGGCACCCCTGCCGCCGAGAATCTCTGTGATAGGACCGCAATGAATATACAATGTTGGCTGCACCTACTGTACGCCACCGCCAAGGCGTTGACCGACTGGATCCTGACTGGACGCCCCTGTAGCCTCTGTGACCATATGGAGAGGCACTACCTGATCGCCCGAAGTTCCAGTACATTGATCGGCAGGCGGGATTCTTCCTGTGTCCAGCGACCTTGTGTCGACTGGACACCCCAAACACCCCCCCCAACCGGTCAGGCTGGCGTCCGTCGTGATCACTGTCCAGTGAAAGGGAAGGAACGACTTTCCGGACTGAAGGGCCGGAGATGTCAGCCACCAGACCAGGGAAGTCCTGACTAGTTGGCTCACCCAGATTTGAGAATCCAGGGACAACGGAGACTTGTCCCACTTGGACAGGATCTCCTTCTGCAAGACTCGAGTGTGGAATTGAGCATATGGTACCGCCTCGAAGGAGGCCACCATGAGACCCAGGACTCGCATGCAAAAGTGCAGCGACGACCACCTGCAAGATGCCAACAGCTTCACCGCCACAATTTTTCTAAAGGGAGAAAACCCTTCGCCTCCGAGGAGTCCAGGATCAAGCCCAGATATTCCAGGCGCTGAGTCTGCACCAACACCGACTTCTGGAGGTTCAGTACCCAACCAAATTCTTGAAGGGTCTGAATGGCAATCGCTACATCCTCCTCTAATTCTGAGTCTGAAGCAGCTCTCAGAAGGAGGTCGTCCAGGTAGCCCATGATAGCGATACCTCGCTGTCTCAGCAAGGCCAGAATCGGGGCGAGCACCTTGGTGAAAACCCTTGGTGCCGATGCCAGGCCAAAAGGGAAAGCCACAAATTGGTAGTGATCGTCCCCGACTGCAAAACGCAGAAATCTCTGATGCCTGATGCATATGGGGACATGCAAGTATGCGTCCTTGATGTCCAAGGACGCTAGAAAATCCCCCGGATGGAGTGCAGCGACCACAGAGCGAACTGATTCCATCCTGAACCTTTGCACCTTTACAAAGGTGTTGAGGGCCTTGAGATCCAGGATTAGATGGACCCTGTCCTTCTTTGGGACTACAAACAGATTGGAGTAAAATTCCTGAAACCTTTCCAGCAGTGGCACAGGTACTATCACCCTGTGCTTCAGCAGGGCCTGCACTGCCCCAAACAGGGCGTTCCGACAAGCTGGAGGAAGATGAAGGTTTGAGGGAAAAAATCTGTTTGGTGGACAAGAAAGAAATTCTATTTTGTAGCCTGATGAAACCACTTCGCAAACCCACTGGTCGGAAAGCAGGGAGTTCCACTGAGCTGCAAACTCGCGAAGGCGACCCCCCACCCGAGGGCAAACCTTCATGCTGTAGCAGATTTGTTTGCGGGCTTGTTTGGCTTGCGAACCCAGGGACGCTTTTGTCTCTCAGCTGGCCACTTACCTGCGGGACCGGACTGACGAAAAAAACGCTTCTGAGCGGAAAAGGAGGGCCCAGGCCTGCGGCGTGGCTCCTTACCTTTTCTGGATTGTGGGAGCAGTGTGCTCTTACCCCCAGTGACATCCTTAATAATGTCATCCAGCGAGGCTCCAAATAGCCTTCCACCCCGGAAAGGCAAATCAGCCAGAGCCTTCTTGGATGTCTGGTCCGCGGACCAACATTTTAGCCAAATCAGGCGACGCAGTACCACAGCAGATACTGAGGCTCTAGAAAGCAGGGGAGCTGTGTCCAGGGCTGCCTCACAGACATATTTGAGGCCATGCACAAACTGGTCAGCCATTTCTACGCAGACCGGGGAAACCTGTTGTCTTTCCAACTCCTGGTGCAAAATTTTAGCCCATTCTGTAAGTGTCTGTGACACCAGAGCCGCAGCCAAAACTGTCCATAATGCAGATCCCAGCATGGTAAAAATGGACCGGGCCACCGCCTCGGACCTCTTATCCACAGGGTCCTTAAATGCAGGGGTCCCCTCAATCGGAATAGTGGTTACTTTGTTTAACCACTTAACAACCACCTGCCGACAAATAACGTCGACAAGGTGGTTGCTTAACTCTGGGAGGACGTTATATAACGTCCTCCCAGAATCGCGCTCCCGCGCGCCCCCTGGGGCGCGCACACGGGAAACTCCATGACCGCCGGGTCCAGAGGACCCGGCGGATCACGAATCGCGGTAAATCGCCGCTGATAGCGGCCGTTTACCACGTGATCGCTCCGTCAAATGACGGAGCAATCACTTGTAAACAGACCGGCGTCATTTGATGACGCCGGTTCCTCCCTCCCCTCTCTGTACCGATCGGTACAGTGTGAGAGGAGAGGGGAGGGAGCGGATGGCAGCAGCAGCACTGTGGGCTGGATCTGTGACAATTGCAGTCACAGATCCAGCCATCCATCCATCCCTGCTCAGCCATCCCTGGTGCAATACCCTGCCAATACTCTGCAATACACCCTGCCAATACTCTGCAAAATACCCTGCCAATACCCTGGTGCAATACTCTGCAATACCCTGGTGCAATACTCTGCAATACCCTGGTGCAATACTCTGCAATACCCTGCAAAATACTCTGCAATACCCTGCAAAATACTCTGCAATACCCTGCGCAATACTCTGCAATACCCTGCAAAATACTCTGCAATACCCTGCGCAATACCCTGCAAAATACTCTGCAATACCCTGGTGCAATACTCTGCAATACTCTGGTGCAATACTCTGCAATACTCTGGTGCAATACTCTGCAATACTCTGGTGCAATACTCTGCAATACCCTGCGCAATACTCTGCAATACCCTGCGCAATACTCTGCAATACCCTGCGCAATACTCTGCAATACCCTGCGCAATATTCTGCAAAATACTCTGCAATACCCTGCACAATACTCTGCAATACCCTGCACAATACTCTGCAATACCCTCCACAATACTCTGCAATACCCTCCACAATACTCTGCAATACCCTCCACAATACTCTGCAATACCCTCCACAATACCCTGTGCAATACCCTCCACAATACCCTGTGCAATACCCGTGCAATACCCTGCCATACACCGCAATACCCTGCCATAGTCCGCAATACTCCGCAATGCCCTGCAATACTCCGCAATGCCCAGCAATACTCCGCAATGCCCGGCAATACTCCGCAATGCCCGGCAATACTCTGCAATAACCACTTCCCGCCCTCCGGCCGTCATATGACGTCCTTGACTTTGTGCGGGGATATCTGAATGATGGGAGCAGCTACAGGCATCATTCAGATATTAGCTTTTTCAGCCGGCGATTCCCTACACCATAAGAACAATCATAGCGGCTGTTCCGCCGCTTGATCATTCTTACGGGAGGCGAGAGGGGATGTCCCCCCCCCGCGCCGCCCTCCGGTGCTTCTACCGACTCACCGCTACGATCAAAGCCAGGATTGTTGTTTTTTTTTTGTATTTTTTTCAGGCTTCCCAGCCTAGAGGTGAGATGTGGGGTCTTATTGACACCCCCCCCCATATCTCACTATAAAGAGGACCTGTCATGCCATATTCCTATTACAAGGGATGTTTACGTTCCTTGTAATAGGTATAAAAGTGATCAAAAAAATGTTTAGGGCGGAAAAACATGTCAAACTAAAATAAATAAAGTAAAATGAAGAATAAATTTTTTTTTTTTTTTTAAAGCGCCCCTGTCCCCGTGAGCTCGCATACAGAAGCGAACGCATACGTAAGTCCCGCCCACATATGAAAACGGTTTTCAAACCACACATGTGAGGTATCTCTGCGAACGTTAGAGCGAGAGCAATCATTTTGGCCCTAGACCTCCTCTGTAACTCAAAACATGTAACCAGTAAAAATATTTAAAGCATCGCCTATGGGGATTTTTTAAGTAGCGAAGTTTGGCGCCATTCCACGAGTGTGTGCAATTTTTAAGGGCAACATGTTAGGTATCTATTTACTCGGCGTAACTTCATCTTTCACATTATGCAAAAACATTGGGCTAACTTTACTGTTTTTTTTTTTTTAAGCACAAAACATTTTTTTTCCGTAAAAAACGCGTTAAAAAAATTGCTGCGCAAATATCGTGCGAGATAAAAAGTTGCAACAACCACTATTATATTCTCTAAGGTCTTTGCTAAAAAAACATATATAATGTTTTGGGGTTCTATGTAATGTTATAGCAAACAAATGATGATTTTTACATGTAGGAGAGAAATGTCAGAATTGGCCTGGGTGCTCCAGAACGCCTGAAGGTGCTCCCTGCATGTTGGGCCTCTGTATGTAGCCACGCTGTGTAAAAGTCTCACACATGTGGTATCGCCATACTCGGGAGTAATAGCAGAATGTGTTTTGGGGTGTAATTTGTGGAATGCATATGCTGTGTGTGAGAAATAACCTGCTAATATGACAATTTTGTGAAAAAAAAAAAAGAGAAAAAAAAAATCTTGATTTTGCAAAGAATTGTGGGAAAAAATGACAACTTCAAAAAACTCACAATGCCTCTTTCTGAATACCTTGGAATGTCTTCTTTCCAAAAAGGGGTCATTTGGGGGGTATGTGTACTTTTCTGGCATGTTAGGGTCTCAAGAATTGAGATAGGCCGTCAGTACTTCAGGTGTGATCAATTTTCAGATATTGGCACCATAGCTTGTGGACTCTATAACTTTCACAAAGACCAAATAATATACACCAATTTGTACTTATTTTTACCAAAGATATGTAGCAGTATAAATTTTGGCCAAAATTTATGAAGAAAAAATAGTAATTTGCAAAATTTTATAACAGAAACGAAAAAAAAATCATTTTTTTACAACATTTTCAGTCTTTTTTCTCTTATAGCGCAAAAAATAAAAAACCCAACAGTGATTAAATACCACCAAAAGAAAGCTCTATTTGTGTGAAAAAAAGGACAAAAATTTCATATGGGTACAGTGTTGTATTACTGAGTAATTGTCATTCAAAATGTGAGAGCACCGAAAGCTGAAAATTGGTCTGGTTATTAAGGGGGTTTAAGTGCCCAGTGGTCAAGTGGTTAACCGGGATACCGGGAAGTCCACAACCGGGGGAGATGCCCATTTTTTCAGAAGGCTCTCCTCAAAAGGGTAACAGACCGCCATTCATTTTGGGACCGAAAAGGTCCTCTGCGGTCATTCCCATTCCTTGTCTATAAGCTTATCAAAATAAGTTACATAAGGAAACACCTTAGTAGTGCGGGTCGGGTTGTGGGACCCAAAAGGGACCAACACCTCAGCAGATGTCCCAGCCGCATCCTCCAGTTTGAGGGTTTCCTGCACTGTGGTGATAAGTGCTCCAACAAGAGCCTTGTCCTGCGCTGACTCGGACACGGAGTCTTCCTCACTGTCCGAATGGTCCTGGTCTGCATACTCTGACCCTTCAGAACAGGGGTCCTGTTTCACAGCCAGGCCCGAGTCTGAGTCAGAGCTTTCCCCAGAAGATGGTGGGGGGAGGGGGCGTTTTTTTACCCCCTTGCGCCCGCACACCGCTTCTACCCTGGCAACAAATGATTCCAGGACTGCCGACAAAGCGTCCACAGGTACCGCAGGTGCAGAGGCACCGGTTGCTACCACCAGAATGTCTGGGGAAGAAGCGCCAGCTTCTGACGCAATGCTGACCCACACACTTGACAGCCACTCAGGGAAAAAGTCAAGGTACATGAAAAGGCCCACCCTCCTAGCTGCCCAGACCGAGGGGTATTCCCAGAGGACTCACCGCCCCGACCCAGGCATTGCTTCAGCGCTGCCGTCCACTCTAAACTCCTGCACAGTGTGTGCCTGAGGTGTCTCTGAGGTGATCTGCCGTTCGCACCGTTCAGAATGACAAACCAGCGCTAGAGGTCCAGCCAATGTAAAAATCCCCACAAAGATGGCCGCCGGTTACATCAGGAAAAAAGAGCGCAAACTACATGAAAATGGCCGACCGCTGTATTAGCTATAGAAACAGCACGGCTACAAGAAAATGGCCGCAAGCTGTATTAGCATTAGGAACAGCGCGGCTTTCTGAGGTAAAAATAAAAGGCCGCAAAAACACTGGGCCTCCGAGCGGCAGACCACCCACACTAGAGCGGACCCGGACACATCGCGCAGCCCCCAGCCAGGACCCGGAGCCCCCCTCAGGGACCCCCCGGTGAGGTACACAGCAGGCCCAGCAAAGCATGGGGAGGAGGGATGGATGGGGAGAGAGGGAAGGGAGGACTAGAGACCCCCTAATCGACCACCCCAGGAATGCCCAGCTGTTCCATCCTGCCAAGACAGGAGGAACCTTACTTACCCGTCCCTGCGAAGACTGCTGCACGCATTCCTGACAGACCCATCACCGAGCTGTACGGAGTGGCTGTCAGCCACGGCCCACTGTGACTGGACAGCAGTAGCCTGGTCAAATGTGGGCCCCGGAGCATATAGCTTACCGGCCACCCCTGGAGCAAACAGGGTATGTCGTGGCCGACCCAGCGCGTAGCTAAAGGCCTGCTCACGCTCGATGGCCGGACTGGGGAGACTACAAGGATCTATATTATCCAGCCTGTCACCCAGCCGGCAGTTGAAAGTAAATCTCAGGATCCAAAATTGAAAAAAAAAAAAGTTCTCCAGGACCAATGGGCCCCTAGGGAGCCAGGTCCTTCTCCTACACTAGGCAGAAAAAAACTGAGCTGCTGAGTGCAGGGTGAGGGGTTCAGCTTTGGTATAATTACATGTTTTTGTATATCTAACATGTCTGCCTAGTCCTATCCTAATAGACGGAACATAACCCACTTGTCAAGATTAAAGGAGCTGTGTCCGTCCATGGACGAAAGAGAAAAATCTATTATTCTCTATGGAGCTGGTTCACATCTCCACTCCAAAACACCTGAAGCTCAAACAAGTTCTGGATAGGGATGCATCGAATGGGTTTTTTTGGTGCCGAAACCGATACCGAAAATGAAAAATACAAGATCCCGAAAACCAAAACCAATACCGAAACCGAAAGTGACTGTTTTTAAAAAATGTTTTTATACAGGAGATGGTCATAGAGTGGGGATATGGTACAGGAGGTGGTCAGAGACTGGGGACATGGTACAGGAGGTGGTCAGAGACTGGGGACATGGTACAGGAGATGGTCAAAGACTGGGGACATGGTACAGGAGGTGGTCAGAGACTAGGGACATGGTACAGGAGATGGTCAGAGAGTGCGGACATGGTACAGGAGGTGGTCAGAGACTGGGGACATGGTACAGGAGGTGGTCAGAGACTGGGGACATGGTACAGGAGATGGTCAAAGACTGGGGACATGGTACAGGAGGTGGTCAGAGACTAGGGACATGGTACAGGAGATGGTCAGAGAGTGCGGACATGGTACAGGAGGTGGTCAGAGACTGGGGACATGGTACAAGAGGTGGTCAGAGACTGGGAACATGGTACAGGAGGCGGTCAGAGACTGAGGACACGGTACAGGAGGTGGTCAGAGACTGAGGACACGGTACAGGAGGTGGTCAGAGACTGAGGACACGGTACAGGAGGTGGTCAGAGACTGAGGACAAGGTACAGGAGGTGGTCAGAGACTGGGGACACGGTACAGGAGGTGGTCAGAGACTGGGGACACGGTACAGGAGGTGGTCAGAGACTGGGGACACGGTACAGGAGGTGGTCAGAGACTGGGGACACGGTACAGGAGGTAGTCAGAGACTGGGGACACGGTACAGGAGGTGGTCAGAGACTGGGGACACGGTACAGGAGGTGGTCAGAGACTGGGGACACGGTACAGGAGGTGGTCAGAGACTGGGGACACGGTACAGGAGGTGGTCAGAGACTGGGAACACTGTACAGGAGGTGGTCAGAGACTGGGGACACGGTACAGGAGGTGGTCAGAGACTGGGGACACGGTACAGGAGGTGGTCAGAGACTGGGGACACGGTACATGAGGTGGTCAAAGACTGGGGACATGGTACAGGAGGTGGTCAGAGACTGGGGACATAATACAAAAGATCAATGCAGCCTCACCTGTACCCATAAGATGCAGCCTCACCTGTGCCCGTCATGCAGCTTGCCAGTGCCCGTCATGCAGCCTGCCAGTGCCCGTCATGCAGCCTGCCAGTGCCCGCCATGCAGCTTGCCAGTGCCCGTCCTGTAGCCTGCCACGGAGCGTAACTACACAGGCCGCAGTAATAATGTCCCGCCTCCTGTGACACGTCACACTGATTCAATGTCCCACCATTGGATCAGTGTGCCGTCTGTCACAGGAGGCGGGACTATTTTACTGCAGCCTGTGTAGTTAAGCTCCGTGCACAGGCCCCGTCCCATTTTTGGCTCAATTATCGGCAAGAATTCCTTTTCGGCAAATTGACGAAAAGGCCATTTTCGGCCGATATGTTTCGGCGGCCGAAATTTCGGTGCATCACTAGTTCTGGAACTTTATTTTTTAGGCAGATTTGGGCGTGTTTCTGCTTTTTACATGGGTGACCTTTTGACCTGTACAAAATCATGGCAAAACGCATCAAAATCGCAGAAAAAACACAGCAAAATTGCGCAATTTTCTGCCTGAAAATGCTATGCTAGTTTACACTTGCTTAAAAACAAGGCTTCGGACAGGCTTTGTTAAAGCTCTCTGAATGCCAGTCAAAGCTCCAGTCCTGTTTACACCTTGCTTTTGCTTTGGGTTTGCTTCAAAAAATGATACACCATGTCGCTTTAGTTGTGTTTCAAAGCGTCTTCAAAGCTTCCATAGAAGTCTATGGCAAAGCTTGCTTGAAGCCCCTCTGAAGCCACATTGAAGCTCCACCAAAGCCTCATCGAAGCACCAAGCAAATGTAAGCTATAAACAGGACTGTAAGCTAAACATTTTATTTAGTGACAGGAGCTTTGATTGGTGTTCAGAAAGCTTTAACAAAGCGTGTCCGAAGCCATGTTTTGAAGCAAGTGTAAACTAGCCCTAACTGACACTTTTTTGGGGGGACAGTGACATTATTACAGTGATCAGTGCTAAAAATATGTACTGTTACTGTACTAATAACACTGACAGGGAAGGGGTGGGAGGTGTTTGTACTGTGAGAAGACAGAGATCTGTGTTCCTGCTTAGCAGAAACACAGGATCACAGCCTTCCCTTGTCAAAGAACGGCGATCTGCCTTGTTTACATACTCAGGTCGCCGTTCTGCTTGTGCCTCGAATGATTGGAGGGTTTCCTGGCGGACTTCGCATCCTCCAGACCCGCTGATTGGCTCCTGTTGTGTTTAACCACAGCAGGAGCGCGTCGCCTGCGGTGCACGTGCATGCCCCCCAGACCCGAAAGTGCAGAATCACGTACCTGTACATGATTCTTCGCAGAGGAGCCGTCGCTCTGCAGTAAATATGCATGGGGCGGCCGGTGTTCTGTCGATAAGTGCCCGCACATGCGCAGAACGGCACTCCAGCTGAGATGCTAAACAGCTGGGAGGGACGTCACCATAGCGCATGCGCACATCGTAGGAGCCTTTTCTCGATGGGAGATACCATTTCTCTGGCACAATTTAATGCTAGGCAAGCAGCAGAGGGACACCGTATTTGTCATTTTGTTCCTCGCTGTTGCGCCGCGGGTTTACGCTTTTAACCCCCGCTAGCGGCCGAAAAATAGGATTTTTTGTACTCACCGTAAAATCCTTTTCTCTGACATCCATGGACTGACACGGTGTCTCTTTACACTTTACACGTGGGTTATGTCCCTGCTTGCAGGAGAAGACCTAGGCAGAATGTGAGATGTTATACATACATTCTAAAAGCCAGAGCTGAACAGCCCCCCCCAGGGGGCGGTCCCTCCGGGCATAACCCTCCCACTACAGTCAGCAGACTTCAGTTCGTAACAAAGCAGTACAAACTTAAAAAGGAAGGGTGGGTGCCGTGTCAGTCCATGGATGTCAGAGAAAAGGATTTTACGGTGAGTACAAAAAATCCTATTTTCTCTTATCATCCATGGACTGACACGGTGTCTCTTTACACTTTACACGTGGGATGTCCCAAAGCAGTGTCAAGAGGGATGGGAGCAGTATAAATGGAAAAACCAAACTTTCACTCCAAGAAGACAGATCTCCTCAACGGAGGAGTCGCAACTTTAAACAGCGGCCTGCAGCACCCTGCGGCCGAAGGAAGCATCCGAAGATGCAACCACATCAACCTTATAAAAAACTTAAAAGGTATGAACAGACGACCAGGTCGCCTGGCACACTTGTGCGACCGACTCTTGATGTCGGAAAACCCAGGAAGCACCGATTGCCCTGATGGAATGCGCCGTAACCGGAAAGGGAGGCGCCCGCCCTTTGAGAGCATAGGCTTGAATGACGGTTTGTCTGATTCCCCTAAAAATGATGGCAGACGAAACCGCTTGGCCCTGTTATGGACCAGGGGCAGTCACAAACAGTGAGTCGGACTTCCGAATAGAAGCAGTAGCAGACAGGTACACCCGTAAGGCTCGTACCACATCCAATATGTGCAGCGCAAACTCTCTGGGATGCGATGGGTGAGGACACAAGGACGGGAGGACAATGTCCTCATGTAGGTGAAAGGTAGACACCACCTTTGGCAAAAGGGAAGGTCGCGGATGCAACACCGCCTTATCCCTATGGATGACTAAATATGGCGACTTGCAGGACAAAGCCGCCAACTCAGACACTCGTCAAACAGAAGTGATTGCCACTAAAAGGCCACCTCCTGAGACAAGACAAGAGAGGAATATCCCGGATATTCCCAAAAAGGAGGTTCCTGGAGGACCGAGAGCACCAAATTCAGATCCCACGGTGGGAGAGAAGGCTTGACAGGAGGGAGCACATGGCGAACCCCCAACACAAGGTGCTAACCAAGAAATGACCCGCTAGAGGTCACTGAAAGAAGACGGCCAAGGCCGAAATCTGATCCTTGATGGTACTCAAAGCAAGCTTTTGGGTCACTCCACACTGTAGAGGACGCAGGATTCTGGGGACGGAATACGTCCGAGGACGCCAGTCCAGCGCTTTGCATATGGCGATATAAGCTTTCCAGGCACGGTGACAGATCTGCCTGGAGGAAGACTTCCGTGTCCTTAACATGGACAAAATGACAGAGTCCGAGAGACCTCGGTCCCTCAACACCTGGCTTTTAACAGCTCTGCCGTTAAAGCCAGAGACTGTAAGCCGGATGAAACATAGGACCTTGAGACTGAAGGTCCTCCCTCATCGGCAACCGCCAGGGAACGTCCGCAACGAGACGTACCAGATCAGCGTACCAGTGACGCTGAGGCCAATCCGGAACAATTAGGATCACCGGAGTTTATATCAGGCGATAAGGACCCTATGGGGCCACCAACGCATCCGAGTCATCGCCCAAGGATCCCTGGATCTGGTCACAACCTCGACCCTTGCGACTGAGTCGAGAGGCCATCAGGTCCACATCCGACGTGCCCCACCGTCGGCAAAGGAGTCGAAATATGCAAGGACTACTCTTCCTGGTCCGGCGTCTGGCGATTGGCGACTCAGATAGTCCGCCCCTACAGAGCCGGCACGTTTCTTCCGGCCCACTTCAGGATACGGATTACCTCGGAAGCCGCAGCTGAGCTCCGAGTCCCCCCGTGATGGTTTACATACGCCACCGCCGTGGCGTTGTCCGACTGGCTCCTGATGGAGCGACCCCGTACTTTCTCCGACCTGAGGAGAGACACAGTCTGATGGCCCGTATTTCCAGAACAGTGATTGGTAAACGGGCTCGTCCGGAGTCCAAGGCCTTGAGCCGACAGGACTCCCCAGACTCCACCCCAGCCCGTCAGGCTGGTGTCCGTCGTGAGTACCGTCCATTGGATGGGAGGGGAACGACTTTCCGGACCAAGAGCCGAGGGTCCCAACCACCATGTCAGGGACGCCCTGACCAGGTGAATCACCTGGATCCGAAGATCCAAGGACAACGGGGATTTGTCCCAGGTGGACAAGATCTCCTTTTGCAATGCCCTGGTGTGTGATTGGGCATACAGAATGGCCGCAAAGGAAGCCACCAGGAGTCCCGGGACTCTCATGCAAACAACGGATTGACAACCATGTTCGGGATGTCAGCACCCGCACTGCAGACTGAAGTGTCAGCAACTTCTCCAGAGGTAGGATACCTTTGCCTCCAAGGAGTCCAGAACCAGAACTAGATACTCCAGACACTGAGTCGGGACCAGGACTGACTCCTGAATGTTCAGGAACCACCCGAAGTCCCTGAGGGCCTAATTGACGATAGTCACCTTTCCTCTAAGTCTGAGCCACTTTCTGCTCATAGCAGAAGACCGTCCAGATAGCCCACGACAGCAATACCTCGCTGTAACAGAAGGCTAGAACCGGAGCAAGCACCTTGGTGAACACCCTTGGTGCCGAGGCAAGGCCGAAAGGAAGAGCCACAATCGATAGTGGACTTCGCTGATCGCAAGGCGCAGAAACTTCTGGTGACTTGCGCAGATCGGAACATGCAAGTAGGCGTCCTTGAAGTCCAAGGACGCCAGAAGAAAATCCCTTTGGTGGAGTGTAGCGATCACCGTGCGAATGGATCCCATGCGGAATTTCTGCACCTTCTCGAAGGCATTCAGGGCCTTGAGGTCCAGGATAGGTCGAACCACGTCCTATTTTTGGGACGACAAACAGATTCGAGCAGAATCCCTGAAAACTCTCCTGTGACGGAACCGGCACAATCACTCCGGACCTGATCAAATCCTGTACAGCCCCCAAGAGGGCTGCCCGACAGGTAGGAAGGAGAGGAAGATTCAAGGGAAAGAATCTGTGTGGGGGCCAGGATCGGAATACTATCCTATATCCTGAGGTGACCACCTCGCACACCCACCAGTCGGAGATTCGGGAGGTCCACCGATCCGTGAACCTGCAAAGTCGTCCCCCCCACCCCAGAGTCGGGCGGAGGCAAGACTACACGCGGAGGTGGGCTTGGGAGCCGCTTGTTTGGCTTACGCACCCAGGGGCACTTGTGCCCACCAGCCGCACTGCCGTCAGTCTGAGAGGGCCTACCTGTGGACTCTGACTGACGAAAAAAAACCAGTTTTGCTGGAAAGGAAAGCCCCTGTTTGCGGCGGGCCTCCTCACCCTTGCTAGTCTAAGGAAGAAGAGTGCGTTTACCTCCTGTGACATCCATGACGATGTCATCCAGAGCAGCACCGAAAGGTCTACCGCCTTTAAATAGTAGATCCGTCAGGAGCTTCCTAAGGCTAGGTCAACAGACCAGCATTTCAACCAGATAAGACGACGCAATACCACCGCCGAGACAGAGGCCCTGGATATTAAAGGGGCCGCGTTCAGCGTGGCGTCGCACACAGAAACCAGGCCCTGAACCAGTTGGTGGGCCAGAGCAACTGTGTCTGGAGGAAGAATATGCTCCTGTACAGCTAGGTGCAACAATTTTGCCCAACCTGTAAGTGTTTTAGACACAAGGGTCGCCGCTACCACAGGTCGTAGGGCGGATCCCAACAAGGCAAACATGGTTCTGCTCACCACTTCTGACCTCCTGTCAGTGGGGTCCTCAAATGCAGGAGTCCCCTCCATCGGGAGAGTGATGGCCTTGTTCAACCGGGCGACTGGAGGGTCGACCACTGGGGGAGAAGCCCACTTTTTAAGTAGGGCATCTTCAAGGGGTATCTGATAGACAAACGCCGCGGGGCCATAAAAAAATTCTTCTGCGGCTTTTCCCAGACCTTATCCATGAGCTGGTCAAAGAAAGTACAATGGAAAAAACCCCTTTAGAAGGCCTGGCCTTAAAAGAACCAAAGGAGACAGTATCCGCCTGAGGTTCTGCATCCGCAGCCTTTGAGCTTGAGAGTGTCCCTCACCGCAGTCATGAGCACACTAACAAGCTCCCTGTCATTTACTGACTCAGAACTGGAGTTTCCCTCATAAGGAATGTCCTGTTCAAAACCATCCATACATTCAGAACTAGGGTCCTGAGCGGTAGTGGCTAGGCCCATATCTGAATCAGCGCACTGCCCTCGAGTAGATAAAGTGGGGAGAGGGCGCCTTTTTTGCACCTTGCGCTTGCACACAGCTCCCATCCTGGTCAGAAATTGATTCCAGGGCTGCCCACAACAGGTCCATAGGGACCGCAGTGCTGAAGCACTGCCTGTTGCCACTGACATTTTTAGGGGAAGCTGGTGACACAGACTCCATATTGTCCCTCTCTGAGACTCTCTCAGATAAAAAGTCCACCCACAGGCTGTGCTGACTGAGGAGGGGGCGCCCAGGGGACTCACCAAACCGGACCAGGGACCGCTTAGTTCCGCTGTCTGTACCGCGCTGTGTCAGCGCTGGTGAGCTGTGAGGAGACTGTGAGGAGATTCGCGCTGCTACAGCAGCGCTAGAGGCCAAACTAGTGCTGAAAAGCGCGCGGGCTACAAGAAAATGGCCGCCGCACTTCACTGAGGCGATCCGCGGCAAGATGGCCGCCATGACGCCGTTAAAATGAAACAGCACACACGCACAGCGCCACTCGGCGCTCAGGCCCCAAAAAAAAAAAACACACAAAAAAGCCCCAAGGCATACATTGCAGACCAGCATGAGCCCCCCAAGAACAGTGTGACCCCCACGCACCCCACACAGCCAGCGCCAGTAATGGTGACAGAGAGCGACAATAAAATACAGGGGGAGACAGGGAAAATCCCCCACAGAGAAACACACAGCCCTTTGTACTCACCTGCAGGCAGGAGAGACTACTTACCCGTCCCCTGAGGGACACACTGGTGTTTCTGACAGGACTATCACAGTGCAGTACTGAGTAGCTGTCGGCCCGGTCCACTGCGAAAGATACAGTCAGTCAGGAGCTGTTCAGTCTTGAGAGGACCGTGGGAGCATGAAAGCAAACCCGGCTACCCCTGGAGTCATGGGGCCTGTCGTGAACTGAGTCTCACGCACATAAGGCGAGGATCAGCACGCTCGATGGTCGGACAGGGAAGACTACGAGGATATCTTGTACCCAACCTGTTGCCCAGCCGACAGTTGATAGAAGATTCTCAAAAATAAAATAAAAAAGAATTCCAAAAAGGAATAAAATAGGTCAGGAGACTGGCTCCTGAGGGAGCCACGTCTTCTCCTTCTGCTAGGCAGAAAAAAACTGAAGTCTGCTGACTGTAGTGGGAGGGTTATGCCCGGAGGGACCGCCCCCTGGGGGGGGCTGTTCAGCTCTGGCTTTTAGAATGTATGTATAACATCTCACATTCTGCCTAGGTCTTCTCCTGCAAGCAGGGACATAACCCACGTGTAAAGTGTAAAGAGACACTGTGTCAGTCCATGGATGATAAGAGAAAAGGGTTATTTCAATGGGTTATTTCAATGGGCAGGAGCGCATTAGGAGTGGTGAGTTCACCGCTCCTAATGCGCTCCAAAGAAGCTGCTGGCAGGACTTTTTCTGATGCCCTGCCAGCGCACAACTCCAGTGTGAAAGCCCTCGGTCTCCAGTGTGAAAGCCCTGGAGTGAATGGAGCAGCTGTTTAAGGGTGGTTTCACACTGAGCCACCCATAGCGTCGGCGGTAAAACGCCGCTATTTTTACCGCCGACGCTATGGGCTATGGGCGGATTTCGGTCGCTAGCGAGGCGCATTTAACCCCCGCTATCGGCTGAGAAAGGGTTAAAACCGCCCGCAATGAGCCACAATGTCCCATTGATTTCAATGGGCAGGAGCAGTGGAGGAGCGGTAAACACACCGCTCCAAAGATGCGGCTAGCAGGACTATTTTTTACCTTCCTGCTAGCGCAACGCTCCAGTGTGAAAACCCTCGGGCTTTCACACTGGAGAAAATGGAGCAGCTGTTTGAGGGCGGATTGCAGGCCCTATTTTTAATGCTATAGCGCCTGCAATACGCCCTCAGTGTGAAAGGGGTCCTAGCAGGGCCGGTTCAAGGGGTGGCAGAAGGGGCAGAGTATTACATGAAGGGGGAGGGTCGCACTGGAGCCGCGCTGATCTGAAGTTCCCTCACTTACAGAAGTGATGGTAGTGTCTTTACTGTCATGCAGAGCAGGAATCTGGATAGCTGCTAAAGGAAGGAGCCTGCTCTCTCTTCCCTCCAATAGCAACCTGTGGGCGGAAGAGAGGAGGACAACCACGGAGAACATCTCCTTCTGTGTGTAGAGCGCTGGTGAGTGAGGGTAAAGCGTCCTTCAGTTTGTTTCCACAGAGCAGAGAAGTTCAGCTTTTTGCTAATGACAGGAGGAAAAAACAAAACTTGTGTGTGCAATCACTGCCCCTATCCCCTCCCTGCATGTTAGGCTCCTGCTCACCTCTACAGTCAGCCTATAGCCTCGTACACACGGCCGAGATTCTCGTCGAAAAAAACATGTCGTTTTTTTCGACGAGATTCTTGGACAAGAAACTTGTCCCGGCCGAGTGTACACACGCTTGATTCAAAGAACCCGCGGTTCTTTGAATGGAGCGTACACAGTGACGTCATCGACTACGACGAGCATGCGCTCGTCACATTCGATGCCGTCGCCGCCATCTTGGTATACCCTACCCATGCCTAGGAAGCTACCGCGCATGCGTCGAATTCATTTCGAACATGCGCGGGCTTCCCGGAGGACAGGTAAGTGTACACACACTCACTTTTCTCGTCGAGAAACAGGCTGACGAGAATCTCGACGAGAAAATAGAGAGCAGGTTCTCTATTTTCTCGTCGAGATTACTTGTCGGTTTTCTTGACGAGAAACCATACACACGAACGAATTTCTCGGCAAGACATCTCTGCCAGCAAGTTTCTTGCTGGTTCTTGCCGAAAAACTCGGTCGTGTGTACGAGGCCTAAGTGTGTCCTATGGAGGGACAAAGCTGCAGAGAACCGCATGGCAGCATTCCTAGAAGTGGATAGCAGAACGGAGGACCTGAGCTGAGCCACTGCCTTCTATTGTTGTTACTGAAAGGACGGAGAAAAGAGCTTCGACGTCCTACAGCTGACTATTATGTGGGTGATGGTATTGCAGCAGAGGAGAGCTTGCTTCAAAAAGACTGATAGCATGTAAGGTGGAGGGGGGGGGGGGTGAAATGCATGGAGGGGGGTCTGACAGTTATGTGTTACTCAGAGATAAGGAAATACACTATTCCTGGAGAGCTACTTCATCTCAACAAATATTGCTCTTTTATTACTAATTAAAGTAACAATAGCCAGGTTAAAGGAAACCTAAAATGAAACAGGGAGGTTGGCATTGCTGTTTTTTTTATCTGAAAATGCTAGTTGCTTGGTTTTTATGCTGACTGCATTGTTCTGATTCAGTGGAGGTATACAGATTGGGGCATGTGAATTTTGGCAGACTTTCCTGACATACATGCTTTAGGTCAGAATGTATTAAAGATAGTGGGTCAGCACAGTGTCGGTGCGTCCATAGTGGGCGCAGGAGCGCCGCCCCCTCTCTCCTGCACCCATCAATCAACAATACATAGATTCATGCATTGCATGAATCTATGTATTGTCGACGCTGCCGCCCACTATTCAGGTGTCCGGCCCCCTGTTGAGCGCCACCCATCTGATAACAGCAGTGGGTGTGTTTTGGAAGCGCCTGATTAGAGCGAGAGGCTCTAATAGGCTTTCCGATTACAGCCTGAGGGCTCTAATCGGCTTCCAAATGGTTAACCAGCGGGCGCACAGGCTGTGCGTTCCATGGTTAACAGTACTGTGTTAGGGAATCGCTTCCCTAACACTGACCCACCTCTCAGCCAATCAGGTTCACCAGGTCTGGTTACCGGTCACAACAAGGCCTGGGGAATGCCCAGGGAAAAACCAAGCCTACTTACCGACCAGCTCGCTGACAACCAAATAACCTGTCTAACAGTATGCGTTAAAAACAGGGGTTTGTCCGCACGCATTTGCAAACGCATGCGTGAGCCACAGAGCCACGCCAAGGCCCCCTGGAGTCTGTGGTCCTACACTAACTATGAGTGTCCCCACAATGGAGGCACATGCATTCTGGTTACCGGTCACCTGATTGGCTGAAGCGGCAGGCTTGAAAGGACGAGAGGAGGAGCGGGCGGGAGAAGAGTCTTCCTCATCGAGGAAGAAATGGAGGAGACTGCTCGCCGCATGCCGCCGTCACCTGCTGCCAACCCGAGACAAGGTAAGGGTCAGGCAGACAGCGGGCATGCGGGGGGAAACGTTTGTGGAACTGTGGCAACACTTAAGGCACACTGGCAACATTGGGCACATGGGACACTGGCAGCATTTGGTGGGCACAGTCGCAGCATTTGGTGGCACAGTCGCAGCATTTGGTGGCACAGTCACAGCATTTAGTGGCAGCATTTGGTGGGCACAGTCGCAGCATTTGGTGGCACAGTCGCAGCATTTGGTGGGCACAGTGGCATTTGGTGGGCACAGTGTCAGCGTTTGATGGCACAGTGGCAGCATTTGGTGGCACAGTCGCATTTGTTGGCACCGTGGCAGCATTTGGTGGGCACAGTGGCAGCATTTGGTGGGCACAGTGGCAGCATTTGATGGCAAAGTTACAGCGCTTGATGGCACAGTGACAGCGTTTGATAGGTTTTTTTTTCTAATTATTTTCAGTTTATTTGCGCCCCCCCAAATTTTTTTAGCACCAGCCGCCACTGGGTCAGCATAACACCAACTGACTAGCATTCTCAGGAAGAGGTTGGCAGTAAAAGGGCTTATAGTTCACTAATCAGACCTAGTTCCCCTTTTCCCAAACACACAAATTCACAGGACTCTTCTAAGGGGTGCTATAAGTAAAGTGTAATATGCCTTATTGCAGGTGCTTAGGAGACAGTATGAAACCTCTTCTATACCTGTTTTAGGCTGGGTTCACACTATTGCGATGATAGACATCACATGTGATGTCTTTGTGATGCAAATTCAGCCATGCAGTTTAGTTTGTATGGCTGAATTTGCATCACATTTGGACCAAAATGGTGCAGGACCCTTTTTTTTGGTCATCCGATTCCTGTACCATTTCACAGTACACACTGCGATATGCAAACCAATCTGAGGGTGTCCTTAACTTCACATTGACACCCGCAGCAGTTCGCAAATGTCAGTGTGAACTGCTGGCAATTTAGGTGCAATGCAGGAACCCGCACAGGAATCGCTGGGTTTTTCACATCACACCAGTTATTATTAGTAAGAAAGGGTTTTTCTTTGTATGTGTTAACCACTTTAGCTCCAGAAGGTTTTACCCCTTTAAAGATCAGGCCATTTTTTGCGATACTGCGCCGCTTTAACTGACAATTGCGCGGTCGTGCAACGCTGTACCCAAATACAATTTATGTCCTTTTTTTCCCACAAATAGAGCTTTCTTTTGGTGGTATTTGATCACCTCTGTGGTTTTAATTTTTTACACTATAAACCAAAAAAGAGCGACAATTTTTGCATTATTTTTTCAAAGTGCCTCCAGTAAAAATACATATAATTAAAATGTGTGAGTGAACTCTGTTTCTATCGCAATAAACCTAATTGAATTTGTATTGTTTTAAGTATATTCTTGTTTTGAAACAACATTGATTCTTTCTTAAAAACGGAGGGGGGTGGGGGGGGGCGCAGTTTGCCATCTTCGCCCTGGGCACCAAATGGCCTTGTCCCAGCACTGGGTCTAAGGGAACGCGTATGTGTTGCAGCGCACAACACACAGTAACGGTCAATGTGTGTTTCTTTCATACGTATTGGTGCATCACCAGCCCATTCTTTCCTGTTTATCCAATAGCACAGGCCTCATATTTTCCAGTCCATATACATAATACACCATTTAATCCTCATACACACAAATACATTGTTATTAACCACTTCACGCCCGGGCTATAAGCAAAAGACGTCCGCAAAGCGGTCGTCAATTGCTGATAGGACGTCTATGGACGTCCTCTTATTTACTTCCGCGATGCGTGCCACCGCGGGCGCGCGTCGGGGAAAAACTGTGCCCGCCGTGTCAGGCGAGTGCCGATGCGCGTGCCTGGCGGCCGCGATGTCCGCCAGGTACGAGCGATCGGCTGTCACAGAGCCAGGGACGTGGATCTCTGTGTGTAAACACAGAGATCCACGTCCTGTCAGGGAGAGGAGACGGATGGTGTGTCCCTTGTACATAGGGACAACCATCAGTCACCTCCCCCAGTCAGTCCCCTCCCCCCCACAGTAAGAACATCTAGCAGGGAACATATTAACCCCTTGATCGCCCCCTAGTGGTTAACCCCTTCCCTGCCAGTCACATTTATACAGTAATCAGTGCATATTTTTAGCACTGTTCGCTGTATAAATGTGAATGGTCCCAAAAATGTGTCAAAAGTGTCCGATGTGTCCGCCGTAATGTCACAGTCACAAAAAAAAAAATCGCAGATCGACGCCATTACTAGTAAAAAAATAAATAAAAAAATAATTTTAAAAAATCATAATTCTATTCCCTATTTTGTAGGCGCTATAACTTTTGCACAAACCAATCACTATACGCTTATTGCGATTTTTTTTTTTACCTAAAATATGTAGAATACGTATCGGCCTAAACTGAGGAAAAAAATTGTTTTTTTAAAAAAAAAATAGGTTATTAATTATAGCAAAAATTAAAAAATATTGTGTTTTTTTCAAAATTGTCGCTCTATTTTTGTTTATAGCGCAAAAAATAAAAACCACAGAAATGATCAAAGACCACCAAAAGAAAGCTCTATTTGTGGGAAAAAAGGACGTCAATTTTGTTTGGGAGCTACGTCGCACGACCGCTCAATTGTCATTCAAAGCGTGACGGCGCTGAAACCTGAAATTTCGCCTGGGCAGGAAGGGGGTTATGTGCCCAGTTGTCAAGTGGTTAAATATTAACCTGTGCAAGTCTATTTCCACAGAAGGTAGAAATAAAAAAATAAAAAATGTATCAAAACTGCTCAAAGGAAAGTTCTGGTACAAAAACGTGAACTGCGGACCTTCCATGTCACCTATACAGGGTCTGGGATACATATAAACGTTCGTCATTGACGTAACTAAGAGCCCAGAACAAACTTAGGACAGGCCTGACTTTATCTGAAGGGTCTCTCCATCACTAGAACCAGCGACCCGCCATTATCTATTACCTCAGAACTCGATTACCTCAGAATCTTCTTCCCGCCAGTTCCCGCCTGCGCAGTTCCGCCTGAGAGGAAGAGGGAGGAGCCAATAAGGGGGAAGTGTCCGAGGGTTCCCAGAGTGCGCAGGAGAAATTTACACTATGCGTTGGGGAGGCGGGGTTTGCGGTGGAGGGAGGAGCCAGAGCTTTTCCGGAGATATGAGGGGAGGATTCAGTGCTGTCCTGTGTGGGGAGGCGTGGTTTTCGGAGGTGGGAGGAGTCAAAGCTTTGCGGGGAGGGGAGGGGTCAGCGCTGTCATGTGTGCGGAGGCGGGGTTTTCGGAGGTGGGAGGAGTCAAAGCTGTGTGGATATAGGAGGGGAGGAGTCAGGGATGCCCTGATAGGAGGGGAGGTGTCAGTGTTGTCCTGTGTGGGGAGGCGGGGGAGGGAGGAGTCAAAGCTGTGCAGAGATAGGAGGGGAGGTGTCAGTGCGGTCCTGTGTGGGGAGGCGGGGTTTGTGGAAGAGGGAGGAGTCCAAGCTGTGTGGAGATAGGAGGGGAGGTGTCAGTGCTGTCCGGTGTGGGGAGGCGGGAGGAGTCAAAGCTGTGCGGAGATAGGAGGGGAGGAGTCATAGCTACCCTGTGTGGGAAGCGGGGTTTGTGGAAGAGGGAGGAGTCCAAGCTTCTGCGGAGATAGGAGGGGAGGTGTCCTGTGTGGGGAGGCGGGGGAGGGAGGAGTTAAAGATGTGCAGAGATAGGAGGGGAGGTGTCAGTGCGGTCTGTGGGGAGACGGGGTTTGCGGAGGAGGGAGGAATCAAAGCTGTGCGGAGATAGGAGGGGAGGTGTCAGTGTTGTCCTGTGTGGGGAGGCAGGAGTCAAAGCTGTGCAGAGATAGGAGGGGAGGTGTCAAGGCGGGGTTTGCGGCCAATGTGAGGGGGAGGCAGGAATTTCAGAGGAGGGAGGAGTCAGAGCTGTCCTTAGAGGAGCTGGACCTATGAATGCTGTGTTGTGTTGAGTTGCCTGGCTGTGGGTGAGCTCATAGATCTCCTCCCAGTGCACTCCACAAACCTCCCAACTTTTTGAGATGGGAACAAGGGACACCTGTAAGGCAAAGTATGTAGTGATAGGACACACCCCTGCCACGCCCCTTAACCACTTGCCAACCAGGCTTTTTTCTGGCACTTTTTGTTTACAAGTTTAAATCAGTATTTTTGCTATAAAATTACTGACAAGCACAAAACATTATACATTTTAGGGAATAAAATGGCAAAGGTTGCAATTTTTTATGTCACGCGGTAGCGGTTTTTCAAATGCAATCTTTTTGGAAAAAATATATTTCATGAAATAAAAAACAAAATAGTAAAGTTAGCCCAATTTGTTTGTATCATGTGAAAGATGATGTTACGCAGAGTAAATAGATATCTAACATGTCACGCTTTAACCACTTCAGCCCCGGAAGATTTGGCTGCTGATTGACCAGGCCATTTTTGCGATACGGCACTGTGTCACTTTAACTGACAATTGCACGGTCGTGCGACGCTGTACCCAAACAAAATGTATGTATTTTTTTCCCACAAATAGAGCTTTCTTTTGGTGGTATTTGATCACCTCTACGGTTTTAATTTTTTGCGCTATAAACAAAAAAAGAGCGACAATTTTGAAAGAAACACAATATTTTGTACATTTTGCTATAATAAATATCCCAATTTGTTTTTTAAAAAAAAGCTTTTTTTTTCTCAGTTTAGGCCGATATGTATTCTTCTACATATTTTTTGTAATAAAAATCGCAATAAGCGGATATTGATTGGTTTGCGCAAAAGTTATAGCGTCTACAAAATAGGGGATAGAATTATGGCATTTTTATTTATTTTTATTTTTTTACTAGTAATGGCGGCGATCTGCAATTTTTATCGGGACTGCGACATTATGGCGGACACATTGGACACTTTTGACAAATTTTTGGGACCATTGGCATTTATACAGCGATCAGTGATATTAAAATGCACTGAATACTGTAAAAAATGTCACTGGCAGGGAAGGGGTTAACACTAGGGGGCAATCAAGGGGTTAACTGTGTTCCCTAGTGTGTATTCTAACTGTGGGGGATGGGACTCACTATAGGAGACGGCAAATCATAGTTCCCAGCTATTAGGAACTCATAAACAGGTTACCTGTTTAGAGTTACAGGGATGGTCTTGTGCTGGAATTATTGCTCTCGCTCTAACGTTCGCGGTGATACCTTTGTTTGGTTTGAATGTCGTTTACATATGCAGACGCGACCTATGTATGCGTTCGCTTCTGTGTGCGAGGATTTGAGAATTTATTATTTATTAATTATTTATTAATTTATTGTTTATTTTATTTAAAGGATATCTAAGGCCCCTTTCACACGGGACGGATCAGTAATGCTCAGCGGGGATCGCTCTGTTGATCCCCGCTGAGCCGGCGGATGACAGGGCGGTCCCCGCACACTGTGCAGGGACCACCCTGTCAGATCTCTGCTCTCCCCTATGGGGGGATCGGATGAACATGGACCGTCTGTCCGTGTTCATCCGATCCGCTCCGCAGACGGATAGAAAAATAGTAATTTTTCTATCCAGAAAAATTGAGCATTGCGGACACGGATGAGATCGGGTGTCAGCGGATGTTTCATCCGCTGACACCTGCGATCTCATAGGGACCAATGTATGTCCCTTTTTCATCCGTATACGGATGGATGAAAAAGCGGACATACGGTCCGTACGTGTGAAAGGGGCCTAAAGTTTTTTTGTTTTTTTTTTAAACAAACACGTCATACTTACCTTTTCTGTGCAGTTGGTTTTGCACAGAGTGGCCCCCCATCCTCCTCTTCTGCGGTCCCTCAATGACGCTCCTGGCTCCTCCTCTTCTCGAGTGCCCAGTTGAAGAGCCGTTCTCCCTCGGGGCACTCATGCGGGCGCGCTCCCGTGTCCTGCTGCTGTGTCTATTGACACAGACATCAGGACTCCGCCCCCCGCGTCATTGGATTTGATTGACAGCAGTGGGAGCGAATGGCTGCGCTGCTAGCAATCTATTCAATCAGGACCCGAGACACCAGCTGGATTTGGCGTGCTCGTCCCCGTCACTGGAAAGACCGGGTTCAGGTAAGTAAAAGGGGGGCTCTGGGGGGGGGCAGCTGCATCACAGGACGTTTTTCACTTTAATGCATAGAGGGTTTACAACCCCTTTAATTTTTTATTTATTTTTGATCACTTTTATTCTTATTACAAGGAATGTAAACATCCCTTATAATAGGAATAGGGCACGACAGGTCCTTTTATGGAGAGATGTGGAGTCTATAAGACCTCACATCTCTCCTCCAGCCTGAGAACAAAAAAAAAAAAGATCTCAGGCTTTTCAGCTGAATACACGGATGGACTTGTGTCTTTTTTCAACCTCACCTACTATGTAACTATGTAACTATGTGTTTACATTCAAACCTGCACATCCTGGAATGCGCAGAAAATGCACTTTGCACTTGTGGTGCCAAAACAAAGCACACAGTAAAAAAAACACACATGGTTCATCACCAAAAAAGTTACAGGAACTTCTTTGGCGTGTTTGTCTCACATAGGGCAGCCCATTCAAGTAAATAGGCTGCCCTATACTGTTGCGTGAAAACACACATTAGCACGATGCATAGATGTGAATGGGGACTAAAGACTACATATCCCATGGTACCTTTCTGCCTGCAAGCAGTGATTCCTGTACTGACTCCGCCTCCTGAAACTCCTCCTCTTAATGCCTCTGTAGTTTAGAAGGCAGGTTCTGTGAAATTTGTGAAACAGCAGTGCCTACTCACAGGGCATATAGTGACTACATGTCACAGAGTTCAAGGAAGTAAATGTGTGGGGACCTTCACAAATTACGCATCTAACTTCATGATTGTTCAGATTAATAGGAGAAGGCTATAAGTTATTGAAATACAATGTGGAAATGAACATTAATTTGAAGCAGAACTTCGCTCTAAAAAGTAAGTTTCACTTTAACACCTCCTTCCCACTTTTGGAGGGTATTTTTTTTTGGGGGGGGGGCACCTAGTTTTAGAAGGTATGAGCTCCCACTTCCATTCCGACCGCCTAGGTGATCGGAGTGGAAGTTCTTCCACCTCCTCTCCTTGTCTGCAACTTTCTGGGACATATTACAGGTCCCAAAAGGCTGCGGGTCCATTCACAAAGCACAGTGTGAAGCTAGCTGTGACTCCTTGCAACTTAATAGCTGGCTTTACTCTGCACTTTGTCAGTGTGAAGCCAGCTACACCTTGGCATTGCATGCCATTGCTGAGCCTGTCATCTACTAGGACCCCCAGGTCTTTTTCCATCGTAGATTCCCCCAGAGGTTCTCCCCCTAGTGTATAGATTGCATTCATGTTTTTGCCACCTAAATCCATTATTTAAAAAAATTCCACATTAACCGGTTAACGACCGGCTCCTGCACATATACGTCAGCAGAATGGCACGGCTGGGCAGATTAACGTATATTTACATCACTTTAAAAGTCCCATAGTGCAGGCGCGTGCACGCCCCTGCCACGAGCTCCGTGACCGTGCCCGCGGGACCTGCTGACTCGATGTCCGCCAGTGTCCCGCGATCGGGTCACAGAGCTGCAGAACGGGGAGAGGCAAGTGTAAACCAGCATCTCCCCATTCTGCCTAGTGACACTGTCACTAATCGTATGCTTCCTCTCATCAGGAGCAGCGATCAGTGACTCACTCCCTAGGACACACTTAACCCCTTCCTAGCCCCCTAGTGGTTAACCCCTTCACTGCCAGTCACATTTATACAGTAATCAGTGCATATTTATAGCACAGAAAAAATAAACTGCGCTAAGATTGAAAAAGGCAATCTGGTGCAAACACAAGAAATGCCTGGAGCTCAATTGGAAGGAGCAACTTTTCTGCAAACATCAAAACCAGTGAACAAGTGAAATGGAAAAAATAAAGCTGCGCTAAACCTAAATCATAAACCATAAACCCTCTGTATGGGTGCTATGTGATAAATCAAAAAATCACATGAATTACCGTGAATGACCCTAAATCCAAAGTGATATAATGAAATTAATATAATAAGATAAAAGGTCAAGTTCAATAAGAAGTGAATCAATTAATGAAAGTGGAATAGTGAATAAACTCAATGGATTGAAAACATTTAGGCCAGGTTCACACCAATGCGAATTGGTTGCAGCTTACACCGCATCCAATTTGCATAACATTTTAAAATACATTGATTTCAATGAGGCTGGTTCACATATGTGCGATGCATTCGCACTGCGCATTGCCAAAAAAACATGTGCGTTTTCTAGGCATTGCGGTGCGAATTCAGGTCCATTATCTTCTATGGGCACGCATCTGATTCGCAGATCTGTTTAGTTCTCATCATGATTTCTCTCCTTCACTTTTTACTACACTTCCCCCCCCCCCCCTCCTCTCTCCCTGGTCACCAAATTCGCAGCTAAAACGGAGATGATCTGCTGAACAGCTCTCTTATCTTTTTGCAGAGATAAGAGAGCTGGAATTCGCACTGCACAAGTGTGAACCCAGCCTAAAAGTTCATGAATGGATGATCTGGGTGTAATGCCAATATATGATAAAAATCCATCCGTGCACAAATCCAGTAAAGTCCAAACTTTTCAGATGTGGACTGAAGACAAAGTGATCTCCACCACCATATGACAAATTAATCCGCTTACCAGAGCCCTGTGGTTCCCTATAACGGAGGACCCGGAGAAGCTTGTATTGAATCTCAGCTGGATGACAGTAGCACCTTGAATCCACAGCCTCACTAATCAGCATACTCCATGACAGTAAACCAAATGGCAATGGTATGGCATGTAAAGAAAACTGATGCTTCGATAGTGTAAAACCTTTGGCATTTATTGTTGAAACATAAAAATAAATATTGCACTCACAAAAGTAGTTGATAAAACAGCCTTAAGCCCGCTGCGCCGGCCGGACACAAGCAGGCAGACCCGTCCATCTGGAGATCAAGCAGTGGTAGGTGGTGACGTCAGGTGGTAGGTGGATTTACAATCATCAAGCTCGTGTATACTTTTTCCCAGTCTGTTTCCAGTCGCCTTTACCAACTGTTGAGGGAACACTCGATCCCCCTGACGTGGGTTACTGCATTATCAGCGACCCAGAACGGGGCTTGGGTTCTTTAGATGGGAGTACGCCTGCGCGTGTTCTCATAGCGAGGCTTGGGTCTTTTTCCAGACTCTCAGTATAAGTTGTATTAACCCTTGCGGGAATACACGATCCCCATGACGTGGGATATTGTACTGACGGCGACCCAGAACAAGGCTTGGGTGCTTCGGATGGGAATGCGCCGGCGCGCGTTCTCAGAGCGAGGCTTGGGTTCATTTGTTTATCTATTTAAGGGGGTGACGTAGTATGCCGCCCGTGCCCCTGGACGAAGTGACCTATCATGAAACGTGTAGGGAAGAACGAGCGGCGTGCTGACGTCACCACCTACCACTGCTCGATCTCCAGACGGACGGGTCTGCCTGCTTGCGTCCGGCCGGCACAGCGTGCTTAAGGCTATTTTGGCAACTACTTTTGTGTGTGCAATATTTATTTGTATGTTTCAACAATAAATGCCAAAGGTTTTACACTATCAAAGCCATTTGGTTTACTGTCATGGAGTATGCTGATTAGTGAGGCTGTGGATCCAAGGTGCTACTGTCATCCAGCTGAGATTCATTACAAGCTTCTCCGGGTCCTCCGTTATAGGGGACCACGGGGCTCTGGTAAGCGGATTAATTTGTCATATGGTGGTGGAGATCACTTTGGTTTCAGTCCACATCTGAAGAGTTTGGACTTTACTGGATTTGTGCACGGGTGGATTTTTATCATATATTGGCGTTAAACCCAGATCATCCATTCATGAACTTTATGAACTTTATATGTTTTCAATCCATTGAGTTTATTCAGTATTCCACTTTCATTTATTGATTCACTTCTTATTGAACTTGACCTTTTATCTTAATATATTTATTTATATCACTTTGGATTTAGGGTCATTCACGGTAATTCATGTGATTTTTTGATTTATCACATTGCACCCATACTCAGGATTTATGATTTAGGTTTAGCGCAACTTTACTTTTTACATATTTATAGTACTGATCGCTGTATAAATGTGAATGGTTCCAAAATAGCGTCAAAAGTGTCCGATGTGTCCGCCATAATGTCACAGTCACAATAAAAATTGCAGATCGCCGCCATAACAAGTAGAAAAAAAAATCATAATAAAAATGCCATAAAACGACCCCTATTTTGTAGACGCTATAACTTTTGCGCAAACCAATCAATATATGCTTATTGTGATTTTTTTTAACCAAAAATATGTAGAAGAATACATATCAGTCTAAACTGTGGAAAAATTTAGTTTTTTTATAGATTTTTTTGAGGATATTTATTATAGCAAAAAGTAAAAAATATTGAATTTTTTTCAAAATTGTCGCTATATTTTAGTTTATAGCGCAAAAAATAAAAACCGCAGAGGTGATCAAATGCCACCAAAAGAAAGCTCTATTTGTGGGGAAAAAAATGACATTCATTCATCAATGCAATTGTCAGTTAAAGCGATGCAGTGCAGAATCGCAAAAAGTCCTCTGGTCTTTGGCCACCCAAATGGTCCGGGGCTTAAGTTGTTAAACCTCATTTGCCATATAGTTGCCCACCCTATTAATTTGTTCAGATCTTCTTGCAAGGTTTACACATCCTGCAGAGAAGTTATTGACCTTCATTACCAGGCCATTTTTTGCGATATGGCACTGTGTTACTTTAACAACCTCAATACTGGGCACTTTCGCCCCCTTCCTTCCCAGACCAATTTTCAGCTTTCAATGACAATTGCGCGGTCATGCTATGTTGTACCCAAATGAAATTTTTATCATTTGTTCACACAAATAGAGCTTTCTTTTGGTGGTATTTATTCACGACTCCGTTTTAAATTTTTTGCGATATAAGCGAAAATAGAGCAGAAATTTGGGAAAAAAACAATATTTTCTTCTTTCTATTTCAAAAGAAATCCAATAAAATTAATATAGTGCTGCCCCCAGTTAAGAGAGCTGCTGAGTTTTGTTTCGGGCCCTGTATACAGCACCGCCAACCCCCGGCAATCTACTCAACCCACACTGGCACAGTTAGTCTAGGGATTGTTACCTCGTATCGGTCTATACCTGATTATACACAATCTGGCAGTATTGATAGATAACCACTATCTGCAAAGATGACACTAATACCAATGTGATAAAATATATCTGGATTTACTTTGGTATAAGGATTCAAAGTTAAACACATCACATAGTATACATGCAGAGCCCTGCAGCAATAAACATATTCTTCAGTGATAGTGCAGAGTGATCACCCGCCACGTGCAACTATCTTCTTTCCCTATGCGCAATATGGCGCAGCAACAAAGTTTTAACCCCCACCCTGGTCAGGCCTGACCCAGATAAAAACTCAGTCCCTGATGAGAACAATTCTTTGCATGCAACTTGAACGGTGGTGCACTTTTAGGAAACAATATTTGTAATCCAAGGGGTAGTAAATAACAGGGTGGGCCAAGGCAGTCACTAGGCCCAACAAAGTAAAAGGGTAATGAAGTGAGCAAGTGCTCGCTCACCATGCCGGACACGATCCCAGTCCGGGCTTCCACCACTGTGTATCCGCACACAGTGTCTCCAACGGCCGGGTCTCCGGTCCAACTGACGTCAGCAAACTCGAGCAGGAACAGATGCCACCCAGGCTCCGCAGTGGGGTGTGTCGTGGAAGAATTCCCTTGGGCTTTGTACGCAAATCCACACCGCGCCTAAATGTGGACTTCCAGCGTCTAAATGCACACAAAGCACAAAACAATTCCTTCGTGCTTAAAAGCACGTTTGTATCAAGCTCTTTGGTACAAGGAATATGAAGTACTTCAATGGCACCAGGTAGAATCAGAAACGATGCTGCTTCAAGCTTGAGTCTCAAGCGTCTGGGCAGAGCTCAGCCACCCGGATTCTTTTATTCATTGGAAACAAAAGGATAACAAAACAGGAAGTGAGGGCCCCAACAGCCAATCACTTCCCTTAATACAAAATGACATCACAGGAAATGACAAACAGTAAAGGGGAGGGCACTCAAAGGAGGGAAAGGGGAGGAAGTGCACACCCCCATCTTAATCAGCATGGAGCCCACACAATACTGTTCAAAGTAAACAGTATCTAGTGAGATCATTCTACTTGTTCTTATAGTTTTGGGACAATCTGCGGGGACATTGCTACTGCTGTTGTCAATATACGGTACAAGTACACCGACAAGGCAGATATCAATGTCCTCTTATAAATACAGATATGTATCCATAAAGCGGATATGGAATGTCCACAAGAGAGAATTAATAGGTTTCTCTCATTATGCGGACTTCGCTTCTCTAAAGTGTATAGCCATTGGAAAGCATGCAGTCCAGCGCATTGCGCTTGATATCTACAAACCAACAAACGCCCACACACGCAGAGAACACGTTTCAATCCCATAAGAAGGTTTTCATACTGACCGTTTTTACCGCTGGTCTCGATTCAACCCAAGTGCGCTCTGCTAGAGCGCTCCTCGATTAAACATCAGACACAGGGAGACAGATGACAATCTATAAAACGCACATCCTAGAATAAAATGTCCACATAAATCTTATATAATAAAATTTCCACAACAGTCCCTCCTTTTTGTCATATGCTCCCATGTGTCTCTCAAAACTTGATCTTCTTACACCTGGAAATGAATCAGTCCTTACAATCCATAAAAAGGAAAAACGCGGCTTGACATGTAGATTCTGTTCTTCAGGAGACATGACTTATAAGGAGGGTACGAAATGGTGAGCTGTAGTAATCGCCGATCGGTCTGGAATCCTCTGCATCTGATACGTTGGTTGGGCTTCGGGGCGTCTTATCTCATTGAGGAAAATGTGGTCATCTGCTCGGGTTCTGGTCACGCGTCCAATCAGGCAACAGGAGCACCTCATTACGACATATAGAAGGAACAGAAACAAAAATGACATGAGTATATACACCCCTACTTCCTTCAACCACGATCCAATGGAAAATAAAAAATCCCCAAAGTTTCCCAAACCCTTAAAAGGATTCCAACCCTCACTAGCTATAGCTCTGGCTTTGCCTTGCAGGGATCTAGCCTTATCCATATGGGCCTGAACTTTGTCATTGGTATCCTCAATCCAGGTACAACAATCTTCACCTATGAATTCACAGAAACCCCCCTTGGATGCTAACAGATAATCAAGGGCCATCTTTTCCTGTAAAAGAAGGGTCCTGATCTGCCGTTGTTCCTGTGAGATTTCCCTTACAGCTCCTACGGTTTCACTGAATATCCCATCCACAATGGATGAGAAATTATTCAATCGTTTCATAAGTTCAATCCCCCAACCCGTCCAAGCAGGAAACCATGCCCAGGCCTGGTCAGAGTTGGTGAACAATTCCCTTCTAGCTTTTCCTGACGTTCTTACCTTCTCTCGTGCCATCAGATCCTCTCGATCATCCGCGATGTAAGATGCTGGGACTAGTTTAACCAGGACACATGAACCTCTTGCATTAGGGGGGATTACCTTATAAGCTGAGGTACCGCATAAGAAGTAGTAGGGGCCAGTCAGAGTTGCACAGGGGGAACCACTCTGACGGTTACGTGCATTGAGTAGTAACAGGATAGACTGGGGGATTGCTCCCTCGGTCTGAACGTCACACCCTTCCTTCCAACAGATGTAATCTGGTCTATTAGTGTTATTAAAGAAGACGGGGGTTTCGTTGGTTAGATTAACTGTTATACCTTCTTTACAGGTGGTGGACCCAACAAAGTTATCCCCTCTACCGAAACTAAAGTTGAAGCACACTTGTGGGCTACCTAGTTGTCTCGATACCCATACTGGTTTTGTGAGGGAGGGGCAAAAGCCAGAGCTAATGTTAAAACTATAACTAATTTTACCCTCTAGGAATGTATCATTAAGTTCTATTGACAAGTGTCTGTTTGGAGTCTTTAGTTTCCTCATACCGATACGGACATCATATATCGCATGTACTGCTGCCATTGCCGGGGCATCAAGGCTTGGTGGAGGTTTGGAGCATACCCAGCAGTTGGTCCTGTTCGCCATTTTTGCCAGCTGGAGATGCATTTTAAACAATAAATTGGGATGCTTTTCATCATTACCCTTGCTAAAATACACTAAACTAAAACTATAAATAAAGAAGATACTCCTCATTCTTTGATGTAGTTGAGCAGCTTCTTGCAGTGGCTGGCGTGGATCCAGTTGTCCCGTTCTTCAAGCTTTAGTGAGGTCGGCGTGGTCAGCTGAACCTGGAATGGTCCGACGTATCTCGATTCTAGTCCCGTCCTCTGGTATTTCTTTACAACGACCCAGTCACCTGGTTGGATAGAATGTAAACCGGTTATTGAGTCAGGGTCTGGAAGGGACTCATGAACCCTGTGGTGGATTTTTTTTAGCTCACGTTGCAGTGACTGCACATACCCCGTCAGTTGAGAATGTAAAGACGACAGCTGCTGGGGAAAGTACAACCCTGTTTTTGGTTGACATCCGAACAAAACCTCATATGGAGATAACCCGTGAGGTCGTCTAGGTGCATTTCTGATGGAGTGGAGAGCTATGGGGAGACATTCAGGCCAAGGTTTCCCAGTATCAGCTATTATTTTGGAGATTTTGTTTTTAAGGGTTCCGTTTAACCTTTCAACCTTACCACTACTTTGGGGGTGATAAAGAGTGTGTAATCCCTGATTGATATGGAGGGCTTTACACACTTCTGCAAATATTTGACCAGTGAAGTGGGAGCCTCGATCCGACTCGATCGTTTCAGGTAGGCCCCAGCGACACACTATTTCGGACAGGATCTTTTTGGCTGTGGTTGTGGCGTTTGCTTTCTGAACCGGCCATGCCTCTGGCCAACCTGAAAACATATCTACACAGACTAAGACGTGTTCGTACGGCCCACTCCTTGGCAATGTAATGTCGTCTATCTGGATGCGCTGAAATGGATATTCTGGTCGGGGGGAATGTCGTTTGGGTACTGGTACCGTCCTACCTGGATTGTGCAATGCGCAAACCAGGCAGGCTGCTGCAAAATTAGCAGCTGCAGTAGTAAATCCAGGGGCGATCCAATGCTCATCCACCTGCGCACACATAACCATCTTTGACTGATGCCCTGGATAATGAGCCGAATGGGCCATCATTGGAAAAAGCGATCTTGGCAGACACCATTTTTTACCAAGACCGCAGATGTCATCTGGACCTCTCATGGCCCCTAGTGCTGTCCATCTCCTCTTTTCATGTAATTCCGCTTGTGACTGTAGTCTCTTAAACTCTTCCAGAGACACATCAGAGGGGATGGCTAGCATCAGGGTTTTCACAGGAGGGTGCAGAGCACCTTCTTTGGCAGCTCTATCTGCCAAGGCATTGCCATCGGCCTCCAAAGTCCTATCAGTCGTGTGGGCCTTAACTTTTAGAATGGCTATCTCACGCGGCAGGTTGAAAGCAACGAATAACCTGTTGATTAACTGCGCATGTTTCACAGGCTTCCCTGAACTAGTCAGAAAGCCTCTTGCTTTCCAGATAGGACCAAAATCATGGGCTATCCCAAAAGCATACCTAGAATCCGTGTAGATATTGATCCTTTGACCCTCTTGGGTCTCACAGGCTCTTGCCAGTGCCCACAGCTCAGCTTCCTGTGCAGACATGTTGGAACTCAATGAACCCTTTTCCACAATTTCACTGACTGTAGTCACTGCATAACCTGTGTGTGGCTTACCATCTGGGGTGTAATACCTGGAACCATCGACAAAAAGGTTTTTAGCGTTTGGGATGGGGGTCTCCTTCACCGGGCTGATGGTTGTTGACTCGAGTTCCATCAGAGAAACACAGTCGTGGTGATCATCAGCATGTTGTCCTTCTAAATTAACAAGTTGGTTAGAGGTAGAGAGGTTGGTATTGTTAGTCTGGAAGGTTTGAGTATCATTTTTAACACCATTATCTCCCCCCTTCTCTTCCTCCTCAGTAGGAAGAAGAGAGGCTGGGTTTAAAATGGTGCATCGTCTTAAAGTCAGGTTAGTAGGGGTTAGGAGAGCCACTTCGTACTTAGTCAATCTGGCAGCAGAGAGGTGTTTTGTCTGAACTTGATTTAGGATTTCCTGCACTGAATGGGGAGTATAGAGGGTCAGTGGGGAGTCCAAGACTATGTCACCTACCTTCTGTAACAAACCAGCGCAGGCGGCTACGGCTCGTACACAACCTGGTGAACCTCAAATGACTGGATCTAGGGCAGTTGATAGATACATGATGGGTCGGTACCTGGACCCATGTAGTTGGGTCAGTACTCCAGTGGCGTGGCCTTTGCTTTCATAGCAGAAAAGGTAGAAGGGGAGGTCATAGTTGGGCAAACCTAAAGCAGGTGCTTTGGAGAGTTCTTGGATCAAGTCCTGTAGGGTTGACCAGTTATCATCAGTCAGTTGAAAGGGAGTTTGGGATAGGATTTCGTAAAGGGGTCCTAAAGTCGAAGAGATGTTAGGGACCCAGTCTCTACAGTAGTTGATAAGACCGAGAATGGCTCTCGTTTGTCGTGCGTTTCGGGGTTTCGGGAAGTCTTTCAGTGTCTGAATTCTCTGGGTTGTCAGGTGTCGAGTACCCTGAGATATACAATGTCCTAAAAAGGTGACCTTCTCCCTACAAAACTGCAATTTCTCCTTGCTAGCTTTATTCCCCGTGGACGCCAGATGGTTAAGCAATGAGACAGTATGCTGATAACAGACATCCCTTGCAGGGCAACAAAGCAGCAAGTCATCAACATACTGGATCAGCACCACCTCTGGATTCGTTGGGGTCCATTGATCCAACACTATTTTAAGTTTGCAACTGTACTCCGAGGGACTAGTCACAGACCCCTGAACGAGACGTGTCCAAGTCAGTTGTCGACCCTGGAATGAAAAAGCAAAAAGGTACTGGCACTGGGGGTCCAGTGGTACCGAAAAAAATGCATTAGTCAGATCAATAACACTGAAGAAAATTGCGTTAGGTGGTATAGAGGCCAACAAGGTGTGTGGGTTGGGTACCAAAGGGGCATCGCTGATAATTATTTTATTGATAGCCCTTAAATCATGTACTAAACGGAAAGTTGTTTCCTGACCCTTGACAGACTTTTTAGCCACTGGAAACAAAGGGGTGTTACAGGGGGATTTGGTTGGCGTAAGAACTTTTATCAGCAGGTACCGGTCTATTTGGATTTTAAGGCTATCCATCTGAGCCACACTCAAAGGGTATTGTGGTAATTGGGGCAAAATACTCCCTGGTCTGATGTTTACTGTGGTTGGCGGGACCGGCAGAAGACCCACATCATACTTATCAAACGCCCAAAGTTTGGGATCCACTTCTGCTAGCACATCCAACCCCAGAAAACAACCAGGTTCTATCATATACGGTAGAGCCACCATGGCACATAGGCGCTCATCTGTCAATGCACTGCTAACCACAACACCTGTTGGAGTGTACTCAATGACCGCTTGTATCTCAGATAAAATATCAGCTCCCAATAGGTTGATGGGAACATCATCCGATACCAGTACCGACTTAATGGCTTCTGTGTGTTGGCCCAACCTACAATGGAGTGGTTTGGTGGTATGTAGAGACACTGTCTGACCTGTTAGACCCACAGTGGGTATAGTCTCCCCAGAAAGGGGAACCTTGCCTCTGAGATCTTTGGATCTCAGAACAGTTCGAACGGCACCGGTGTCAATGAGGCAAGGGAGGGGATATTTTAATTCCTCGATAAACAGGTTGATATGTCCTGACACCGCTTTGCCAACGTCCTATGAAGAATCATAGTCGTGGCTGGCCATCGCTACAACTGAAGTTGTTGGATCGCGTGAGCCTGGTACCGGATCGTCTGGGATGAACTGCCACTTACCCTTGGGTCTGTTAGGGCAGTCGCGCCTTAGATGTCCTTCCTTTCCACAGATGTAACAAGTTCGGGCTTTCCAGCGTTGTGTCTTTTTCCCACCATCCTGGCCCGTTTGTCCTGCAGAAGGGGCTTGAGACACAAGGATTTTGGATGCTTTGTCCTGTTTCTTCCTATCCATCTCTCTCTCTATTAGGGATGAGCTTCGTGTTCGAGTCGAACATACGTTCGACTCGAACATCGGCTGTTCGATCGTTCGACGAAGATCGAACGATTTGGGCCGTTCGCGCCAAATTCGAGTGACGCGAACGGCCCACAATGCACTACGCCATCGCAGTGTCATCCAGGCGCTGTGATTGGCCAAGCATGCACTGTGACCCCGCATGCTTGGCCAATCACAGCGCCGGCAGCGAGGAGAGCAATGATTGGCCACAGGCAGGATGCCTGTGGCCAATTATTGCTGAGGGTGTTTAGTACACGCCCCACACTATAAAAGGCCGCCAGCACGGCGGCCTAGTGTAGTGTGTTCCGGAGCAGGGATAGAGCAGCATAGGCAGGGACAGTGACTTTTATTTCTTTCTTGCTTAACCTGGATTCCTTTAGTTTAGGGAAAGAGAAGGATAGGTAGGGAGAGTGTCAGTGTGTTTTGTGCTTGTGCTATATTGTGCTTAAAAAAAACATTTTTTCTAGGGACAGAAAACTGTAGGTAGGGAGAGTGTGTCAGTTTCTTTCACTGTCAAAGTCCTTGTTTCCAGGGACCTGGAAGGACAGTGAGTGAATTCTCCTTGTGCTAAATTGTGCTTAAAAAAACATTTTTTCTAGGGACAGAAAACTGTAGGTAGGGAGAGTGTGTCAGTTTCTTTCACTGTCAAAGTCCTTGTTTCCAGGGACCTGGAAGGACAGTGAGTGAATTCTCCTTGTGCTAAATTGTGCTTAAAAAAAACATTTTTTCTAGGGACAGAAAACTGTAGGTAGGGAGAGTGTGTCAGTTTCTTTCACTGTCAAAGTCCTTGTTTCCAGGGACCTGGAAGGACAGTGAGTGAATTCTCCTTGTGCTAAATTGTGCTTAAAAAAAACATTTTTTCTAGGGACAGAAAACTGTAGGTAGGGAGAGTGTGTCAGTTTCTTTCACTGTCAAAGTCCTTGTTTCCAGGGACCTGGAAGGACAGTGAGTGAATTCTCCTTGTGCTAAATTGTGCTTAAAAAAAACATTTTTTCTAGGGACAGAAAACTGTAGGTAGGGAGAGTGTGTCAGTTTCTTTCACTGTCAAAGTCCTTGTTTCCAGGGACCTGGAAGGACAGTGAGTGAATTCTCCTTGTGCTAAATTGTGCTTAAAAAAAACATTTTTTCTAGGGACAGAAAACTGTAGGTAGGGAGAGTGTGTCAGTTTCTTTCACTGTCAAAGTCCTTGTTTCCAGGGACCTGGAAGGACAGTGAGTGAATTCTCCTTGTGCTAAATTGTGCTTAAAAAAAACATTTTTTCTAGGGACAGAAAACTGTAGGTAGGGAGAGTGTGTCAGTTTCTTTCACTGTCAAAGTCCTTGTTTCCAGGGACCTGGAAGGACAGTGAGTGAATTCTCCTTGTGCTAAATTGTGCTTAAAAAAAACATTTTTTCTAGGGACAGAAAACTGTAGGTAGGGAGAGTGTGTCAGTTTCTTTCACTGTCAAAGTCCTTGTTTCCAGGGACCTGGAAGGACAGTGAGTGAATTCTCCTTGTGCTAAATTGTGCTTAAAAAAAACATTTTTTCTAGGGACAGAAAACTGTAGGTAGGGAGAGTGTGTCAGTTTCTTTCACTGTCAAAGTCCTTGTTTCCAGGGACCTGGAAGGACAGTGAGTGAATTCTCCTTGTGCTATATTGTGCTTAAAAAAAACATTTTTTCTAGGGACAGAAAACTGTAGGTAGGGAGAGTGTGTCAGTTTCTTTCACTGCCAAAGTCCTTGTTTCCAGGGACCTGGAAGGACAGTGAGTGAATTCTCCTTGTGCTAAATTGTGCTTAAAAAAAACATTTTTTCTAGGGACAGAAAACTGTAGGTAGGGAGAGTGTGTCAGTTTCTTTCACTGTCAAAGTCCTTGTTTCCAGGGACCTGGAAGGACAGTGAGTGAATTCTCCTTGTGCTAAATTGTGCTTAAAAAAAACATTTTTTCTAGGGACAGAAAACTGTAGGTAGGGAGAGTGTGTCAGTTTCTTTCACTGTCAAAGTCCTTGTTTCCAGGGACCTGGAAGGACAGTGAGTGAATTCTCCTTGTGCTAAATTGTGCTTAAAAAAAACATTTTTTCTAGGGACAGAAAACTGTAGGTAGGGAGAGTGTGTCAGTTTCTTTCACTGTCAAAGTCCTTGTTTCCAGGGACCTGGAAGGACAGTGAGTGAATTCTCCTTGTGCTAAATTGTGCTTAAAAAAAACATTTTTTCTAGGGACAGAAAACTGTAGGTAGGGAGAGTGTGTCAGTTTCTTTCACTGTCAAAGTCCTTGTTTCCAGGGACCTGGAAGGACAGTGAGTGAATTCTCCTTGTGCTAAATTGTGCTTAAAAAAAACATTTTTTCTAGGGACAGAAAACTGTAGGTAGGGAGAGTGTGTCAGTTTCTTTCACTGTCAAAGTCCTTGTTTCCAGGGACCTGGAAGGACAGTGAGTGAATTCTCCTTGTGCTAAATTGTGCTTAAAAAAAAAATTTTTTCTAGGGACAGAAAACTGTAGGTAGGGAGAGTGTGTCAGTTTCTTTCACTGTCAAAGTCCTTGTTTCCAGGGACCTGGAAGGACAGTGAGTGAATTCTCCTTGTGCTAAATTGTGCTTAAAAAAAACATTTTTTCTAGGGACAGAAAACTGTAGGTAGGGAGAGTGTGTCAGTTTCTTTCACTGTCAAAGTCCTTGTTTCCAGGGACCTGGAAGGACAGTGAGTGAATTCTCCTTGTGCTAAATTGTGCTTAAAAAAAACATTTTTTCTAGGGACAGAAAACTGTAGGTAGGGAGAGTGTGTCAGTTTCTTTCACTGTCAAAGTCCTTGTTTCCAGGGACCTGGAAGGACAGTGAGTGAATTCTCCTTGTGCTAAATTGTGCTTAAAAAAAACATTTTTTCTAGGGACAGAAAACTGTAGGTAGGGAGAGTGTGTCAGTTTCTTTCACTGTCAAAGTCCTTGTTTCCAGGGACCTGGAAGGACAGTGAGTGAATTCTCCTTGTGCTAAATTGTGCTTAAAAAAAACATTTTTTCTAGGGACAGAAAACTGTAGGTAGGGAGAGTGTGTCAGTTTCTTTCACTGTCAAAGTCCTTGTTTCCAGGGACCTGGAAGGACAGTGAGTGAATTCTCCTTGTGCTAAATTGTGCTTAAAAAAAACATTTTTTCTAGGGACAGAAAACTGTAGGTAGGGAGAGTGTGTCAGTTTCTTTCACTGTCAAAGTCCTTGTTTCCAGGGACCTGGAAGGACAGTGAGTGAATTCTCCTTGTGCTAAATTGTGCTTAAAAAAAACATTTTTTCTAGGGACAGAAAACTGTAGGTAGGGAGAGTGTGTCAGTTTCTTTCACTGTCAAAGTCCTTGTTTCCAGGGACCTGGAAGGACAGTGAGTGAATTCTCCTTGTGCTAAATTGTGCTTAAAAAAAACATTTTTTCTAGGGACAGAAAACTGTAGGTAGGGAGAGTGTGTCAGTTTCTTTCACTGTCAAAGTCCTTGTTTCCAGGGACCTGGAAGGACAGTGAGTGAATTCTCCTTGTGCTAAATTGTGCTTAAAAAAAATTTTTTTCTAGGGACAGAAAACTGTAGGTAGGGAGAGTGTGTCAGTTTCTTTCACTGTCAAAGTCCTTGTTTCCAGGGACCTGGAAGGACAGTGAGTGAATTCTCCTTGTGCTAAATTGTGCTTAAAAAAAACATTTTTTCTAGGGACAGAAAACTGTAGGTAGGGAGAGTGTGTCAGTTTCTTTCACTGTCAAAGTCCTTGTTTCCAGGGACCTGGAAGGACAGTGAGTGAATTCTCCTTGTGCTAAATTGTGCTTAAAAAAAACATTTTTTCTAGGGACAGAAAACTGTAGGTAGGGAGAGTGTGTCAGTTTCTTTCACTGTCAAAGTCCTTGTTTCCAGGGACCTGGAAGGACAGTGAGTGAATTCTCCTTGTGCTAAATTGTGCTTAAAAAAAACATTTTTTCTAGGGACAGAAAACTGTAGGTAGGGAGAGTGTGTCAGTTTCTTTCACTGTCAAAGTCCTTGTTTCCAGGGACCTGGAAGGACAGTGAGTGAATTCTCCTTGTGCTAAATTGTGCTTAAAAAAAACATTTTTTCTAGGGACAGAAAACTGTAGGTAGGGAGAGTGTGTCAGTTTCTTTCACTGTCAAAGTCCTTGTTTCCAGGGACCTGGAAGGACAGTGAGTGAATTCTCCTTGTGCTAAATTGTGCTTAAAAAAAACATTTTTTCTAGGGACAGAAAACTGTAGGTAGGGAGAGTGTGTCAGTTTCTTTCACTGTCAAAGTCCTTGTTTCCAGGGACCTGGAAGGACAGTGAGTGAATTCTCCTTGTGCTAAATTGTGCTTAAAAAAAACATTTTTTCTAGGGACAGAAAACTGTAGGTAGGGAGAGTGTGTCAGTTTCTTTCACTGTCAAAGTCCTTGTTTCCAGGGACCTGGAAGGACAGTGAGTGAATTCTCCTTGTGCTAAATTGTGCTTAAAAAAAACATTTTTTCTAGGGACAGAAAACTGTAGGTAGGGAGAGTGTGTCAGTTTCTTTCACTGTCAAAGTCCTTTTTTCCAGGGACCTGGAAGGACAGTGAGTGAATTCTCCTTGTGCTAAATTGTGCTTAAAAAAAACATTTTTTCTAGGGACAGAAAACTGTAGGTAGGGAGAGTGTGTCAGTTTCTTTCACTGTCAAAGTCCTTGTTTCCAGGGACCTGGAAGGACAGTGAGTGAATTCTCCTTGTGCTAAATTGTGCTTAAAAAAAACATTTTTTCTAGGGACAGAAAACTGTAGGTAGGGAGAGTGTGTCAGTTTCTTTCACTGTCAAAGTCCTTGTTTCCAGGGACCTGGAAGGACAGTGAGTGAATTCTCCTTGTGCTAAATTGTGCTTAAAAAAAACATTTTTTCTAGGGACAGAAAACTGTAGGTAGGGAGAGTGTGTCAGTTTCTTTCACTGTCAAAGTCCTTGTTTCCAGGGACCTGGAAGGACAGTGAGTGAATTCTCCTTGTGCTAAATTGTGCTTAAAAAAAACATTTTTTCTAGGGACAGAAAACTGTAGGTAGGGAGAGTGTGTCAGTTTCTTTCACTGTCAAAGTCCTTGTTTCCAGGGACCTGGAAGGACAGTGAGTGAATTCTCCTTGTGCTAAATTGTGCTTAAAAAAAACATTTTTTCTAGGGACAGAAAACTGTAGGTAGGGAGAGTGTGTCAGTTTCTTTCACTGTCAAAGTCCTTGTTTCAAGGGACAGAGAAGGACACCTGAAGGTAGCCCTTATTGCTTTTTTCCCATCTCCCTGCAGGCCATCTATTAGAATGTCTGGAAGGCAAACAAGGAGAGGCAGACAGTCAGGAGGCAATAAAAGAGGGCAAGCAGGCTCTGTGTCTGGGGGCAACAGTGCTGGTCGTGGACGCGGTGCATTGTCATCAGCACATGGCCATGGGACACGCTTGTCCTTCTTTTCGGCAGCTGGACATGTTGAGCCACATCATGCCGAAGACTTGGTAGAGTGGATGACCAAGCCCTCCTCCTCCTCCTCATCCTCTCTCACCCAGGCTCAGGGTACTGGAAAAGCAGCTGCCAAAGCGTCCTCTTCCCTGGTATCAATGTCAGACTCATCATCAGTCACTCCTTCCCTAGACCCACCATGTCCTCCTCCTGAGGAGTCCCCCGAACTGTTTCAGCACAGTGTTGGGTACATGCTCCAGGAGGATGCCCAGCGTTTCGAAGGGTCTGATGATGAAACCCAGCTAGAGGAAGGCAGTAGCGTGAGAGCAGACAGAGGGGATGCTCAAGAAGGACACCAATCTGGCAGTCATGTTCCAGCAGCTGCAGCATACTGCCAGATTGGCTCCAGTGATGAGGAGGGAGGTGATGATGAGGTCACTGACTCCACGTGGGTGCCTAATAGGAGAGAGGAGGAGGAGGAGGATGAGGAGGAGGCACATCTCCAACGAGGCAGGATGCCCTTTGGTGGCCAGCGTAAGGGCAGTACACCGACGGAATCACACCGCAGAGCTCCGCCTGTGCAGGGCGCTGCCTCTGCCCGTCATTCAAAAAGTTCTTTGGTGTGGGCCTTTTTTGAGGCTAGTGCATCAGATCGCACAGCTGCTGTTTGCAACATATGTCTCAAGCGTATATCGCGTGGCCAAAACATCAGCCGCTTGGGTACCACATGCCTGACCAGACATATGTTGACCTGCCATGCAGCTCGTTGGCAAGCCTACCTCAAAGACCCACACCAAAGAACAAAGCGGACCTCTCCTTGCACCGCATCAGCTGGGATCTCCAACCCCACTATAACTTCAGTCCTCTCTGAAACATGCACTGAGAGGAATGAAGGTGTAGAATTAGGTGTGTCACAGCCAAGTACTTGCGGCCACTCTGCTAGCAGTACACCGACGTCCGATTCTAGCAGGCAAATTTCCCTGCCCCAGCTGCTGGACCGTCGAAAGAAGTTCACTCCCAGCCATCCACATGCCCAGCGGTTGAATGCTAGCTTGGCTAAATTGCTAGCGCTTCAACTGCTGCCTTTTCAGTTGGTAGACTCGGCCCCCTTCCGTGAGTTTGTGCAATGTGCGGTTCCTCAGTGGCAGGTTCCCAAACGCCACTTTTTCTCATGGAAGGCTATTCCGGCTCTCTACCGGCATGTGGAAGGCAATGTCTTGGCCTCGCTGGACAGGGCGGTCAGCGGTAAGGTGCATATTACCGCTGACTCATGGTCCAGCAGGCATGGACAGGGACGTTACCTTTCTTTCACGGCCCATTGGGTCACTCTTTTGGCAGCTGGGAAGGATGCAGGACAAGGTGCAGTAGTGTTGGAGGTTGTCCCACCGCCACGCCTCCAAAATGCTACTACTGGTTGTGACACACCTCTCTCCTCCACCCCCTCCTCTTCTTCTTCCTCCATGGCCTCTTCCTGTGGTTTGTCCTATGAACCAGCGGTGCTCCGTAGCCGTTCACGGGGCTACGCAAGTACGCAGGCAAAAAGATGCCATGCCGTGCTTGCGCTGGTGTGTTTGGGGGACAGAAGCCACACTGGGGCAGAGGTCCTGTCTGCTCTGCAGGGCCAGGCCGAGAGGTGGTTGACGCCACGCCAGCTTAAGCCAGGAATGGTGGTTTGCGACAATGGCACCAACCTCCTCTCCGCCCTCCGACAGGGACAACTGACCCATGTGCCCTGTGTGGCTCACGTCCTTAACCTGGTGGTGCAGCGGTTCTTGGGCAGGTACCCGGGCTTACAGGATGTCCTGAGGCAGGCCAGGAAAGTCTGTGTGCATTTCCGCAGATCTTATAATGCCAGTGCTCGCCTGGCTGAGCTGCAAAAGGAGTTGAACCTGCCCAAGAACCGCCTTATATGTGACATGCCCACCAGGTGGAACTCAACGTTGGCCATGCTGCAGCGGCTGCACACGCAGCAGAGGGCCATCAATGAGTACCTGTGCGACTACCGCACCAGGACAGGGTCAGGGGAGCTTGGTTTTTTTTCTCCACGCCAGTGGGGCATGATCAGGGATGCATGCACTGTCCTGGCACCATTTGAGGAGGCCACGAGGATGGTGAGCAGTGACAGTGCATGCATCAGTGACACTGTACCTCTTGTCCACCTGTTGGAGCACACGCTGCGTGGAATAATGGACAGGGCACTTGAGGCAGAACAGAGGCAGGAAGAGGAGGACTTCCTTGCCTCTCAAGGCCCCCTTTACCCAGACAGTGTTCCTTCTGTCCCACCCATCGCACAGGAAGAGGAGGAGGAGGAGGAGGATTGTGTCAGCATGGAGGTGGAGGCTGGCACTCAGCATCATCAGCAGCAGTCTTTTAGGGATGATTTACAGTCCCAAGAAACCAGTGGACTTGTACGTGGCTGGGAGGAGGTGGCTGCGGATCATGTCGTCCTTAGTGACCCAGAGGACTCCGGAGCGAATGCCTCAGCAAACCTACGCTGCATGGCCTCCCTGATCCTGCAAAGTCTGCGGAAGGATCCTCGTATTCTTCGGATCAAGGAGAGGGACCATTACTGGCTGGCCACTCTCCTTGATCCACGGTACAAGGGTAAGGTTGCGGACCTTATGTTACCGTCGCAGAGGGAGCAGAGGATGAGACAACTCCGGGAGGCCTTGCAGAAAGGTCTGTGCAACGCGTTCCCAGAGACTGGGAGGTTACAAACTCCTGGTCCTGGACAACGAGTTGCTGAGGCTTCGGCCAGTCAAAGAAGGAGCGGTGGGGAAGGTGGCCGTCTGACCGATGCGTTCAGACAATTCTTTAGTCCGCAGCCCCAAAGTATGATCGGTTCCAGCAACCATCGCCAGCGTCTGATAAACATGGTGCAGGAATATCTAGGGGCAAGGTCAGACTTGGACACCTTCCCCACCGAAAATCCTCTGGCTTACTGGGTCTTGAGGATGGATCACTGGCCAGAGCTTGCACAGTATGCAATTGAGCTACTGGCCTGTCCTGCATCCAGCGTTCTTTCGGAACGCACATTCAGTGCTGCTGGAGGATTTGTCACGGATCACAGGGTGCGCCTGTCCACCGACTCGGTTGATCGACTGACTTTCATCAAGATGAACCAGTCTTGGATCACCACCAGCTACCACACACCTGATGCTGATATAACAGACTAATTGATTTTAACATGTCACATCCCTTCAAGACTGATGCTGATGCTGAGTGCCTGTGCTGTTATGTTGACTGGCTATCCTCCTCCTCCGAGTCCTCAATGATACGATTGATGATGATAGCTTGGAAGATCATTTTTGTTTATGGGTGCCGCCACCAGTGGCTAAGGCCCAATTTTCAGCCCCTGTTTTACAGGGGCGTGTAATTACAATTTTTTTAGCAATAATTTGCCATAGGGCTCATTGCTGTGCTCCAAGTACAGTATCTGTGAGGGGTTGGAGTGTTGTGGCACCAGTGCCTAAGGCCCAATTTTTCAGCCCCTGTTTAACAGGGGCGTGTCATTACAATTTTTGAAGCAATACTTTGCAACAGGGCTCATTGCTGTGCTCCAAGTACAGTATCTGTGAGGGGTTGTAGTGTTGTGCCACCAGTGCCTAAGGCCCAATTTTTCAGCCCCTGTTCAACAGGGGCATGCAATTACAATTCTTGATCTAATAATTCACAGCAGGGTCCATTGCTGCACCCACCAAGAGTAACTCTGAGGGCTTACAGTCTTGTGGCAACGCCACCACCACCACCACCACGAAAGGCCCAATTTTTCAGCCCCTGTTCAAAAGGGGCATGTAATTACAATTCTTGATCTAATAATTCACAGCAGGGCCCATTGCTGCACCCACCAAGAGTAACTGTCAGGGCTTACAGTGTTGTGGCACCAGCACCACCATCAAAGCCCCAATTTTTACTACCACTGTTCAACAATTATATGTAATTAAAATTCCGGATATAATAGTTGACAGCAGGGCGTTCCAGCACCAACCAAGAGTAACTGAGTGCTTACAGTGTTGTGCCAACACCAACAACTAAGGGGCCTATTTCTGCAGAGTATATACGGCAGGTCCCTACTTTCAAACATCCAACTTACAAACGACTCCTACTTGCAAACGAAAGAAGACAACAGGAAGTGAGAGGAAATCTACCCCTAGAAAGGAAAATTCTCTCCTGTAAGAATAAATATGGGAGAAAGGGGTCTCATCTGTACTGATGCTTTATCAGCAATCCTTGTTTCAAGAAAAACACCACATTTCAAAAACAGTTGTCATTGGGACGGAAAGTGAGGTGAAATGTTCTGAACAGGGGCACAGACAGCAAAACAAATGTTACAGGGGTGATAACCCTTACCTATGTTTCCCAAAAAGTTTAAAAATAGATTTTTGGGCTGGAGCTACACTTCAACAATGTACCTGTTCAAAATTACAAACAGATTCTACATAAGAACAAACCTACAGTCCCTGTCTTGTATGCACCGCCTGTATACGGCTGTTCAGAGTATATAGGGCCTTTTTTATTTTATGTGCGGGGTTCCCCTTAATATCCATACAAGACCCAAAGGGGCTGGTAATGGGCTGGGGTAGGGGGGGGGGGGTCATGGGGTAGCTATGCCATTTTTCTTAAAGAATTTCATCCATATTACCGGGACCAGACATTACATTAAAGCCGCAAGCAGTTTTAAATGGCTTTTTTTTCCTTTAGAAGTGTCATTTTGTGCAGGGACAGTTCTAAACACGGGAAACACGTGGCACTTCACAGGCATACTTTAGACACCCCCCAGGTACGATATTTAAAGGAATATTTGACTTTTTTTTTTTCACTTTATGCATCATTAAAATGACTGCTCCCGAAAAACGACCGTTTTTAAAACTTCTTTTTGCATTGATACATGTCCCCTGGTGCAGAACCCGGGTTCCCAAACCCTATTTATGACAATAACATGCATAATAGTTGTTATAATTAGCACTTTAGAATTCGAACGTTCGCATCCATTGTATTTAATAGGGTTCTAATGTTCGTTCGAACTTTCGGTCCGTTCGCGGGTTCTGGTGCGAACCGAACCCGGGGGTGTTCGGCTCATCACTACTCTCTATAGCGGAGAGAGTGGATAGAATGGCAGGTATTGTCATTTCATTAAATTCGGGTCTGGCTAATAATAGCCGGTCTCGAATTTTCATATGGATGCCTTCTAAAAATTTGGCTCTTAGCAAAAGGTGAATGGCGGATAACTTACCTCCGTCGGTTGGCACATCCGGACCAACCTCCAGATCTGCATCCAATGCAGCTTGTTTCAGGCGACGCCAGAAACAAGCACATTCCTCGCCTGGGTTTTGACTGAGTTTCATCACATCTGTGGTAGAAGATGCACCATACAACTCTGGAAGTTTGGCTAGCAGGGCTACACAGAATTGCTTACCTCCAGAAGTGGCTTGTTCGTGGGTGACAATGCCGCAACGGGAGATTATAACCCTTGCCAGTTCTTCTCCTACTTTCGCCCTCAGAACCTGGGCACAATCTGTTCCACTCATGCCGTAGCTAAATTGATTTTGACAAAACATTCTCGCGAACCCTCGTGGATTTGTTCTATAGTCAGGCAGTTCGGCCAGTATGGTCCTGATTTCTGAGGAAGCAAAAGGGACATGCCATACCACCCTTTCCCCCAAAGTCCTTTCACCGTTGGTATTTGGAACACCCTCATATTGCTGCACCCGGACTGGGTAAGTACCAGGTTCAGTGACATAAGTGGGGCTAGGTGTGTACTTTGGAGGTTGTGGCTTCATTGGTTGGCTAATGTGTGCTACCTTGCCCACAACGTTCCCTGTCTGGAAGCCAACCAATGAAGGGTAGATGGTAGGTATGACTGAGTCAAAAGCTCTCAGCGCAGTTATGCAATCTCCACGGTTCCTTAGTCTGGTCTCAATTCCCTTAGACTCACATAGCATCTGTAGATCACCAGTTGAAAATGATTCATAATCAGCCGCAATCGGCGGAGAAAATGCCCCAGATATGGGGAAAGGCGACTGATAGAGAGGGTTAGCTTGAGGTTTAGCGTCAGAGGTGACATGGTTAGATGGAGACGTGGGAGAGAGAGAGAGATGTTAGTTGGAGAGTGCAGAGTAGGGTTGGTTAGATTGGTGATGGCAGAAGCATCAGAGGAAACTACAACAGATCTAGTGTTGGTGGATCCAGCCTACCTCAGCAGAGTTAGCCCAGAAAGAGCCTCTTCCGCTTCCAGCATTGGATCACCAGTCACTGCTATCCCCTCAGGCCAGGTGTACATAATGCGGTTCTTCCGGACTGAAACTGCCTTCTGTATACCCTGCCTGCTTACCATAATAGACTTCTGAAGCCACAGCTCAGCTACATCTAAGGTTTTTGCTGCCCAGAGCCTGGGTTTAAACTCAGTTATGAATTTCTCCCACCTCCAGGCATCAAATGTCCCCTCTAGAGGAATAGCCCAAGTAGTATCCTTGGACCAACTATGCCATTCCTTTAGAGGTTTCATGACCTTTGCCCCAAAGCTAGATTTCATGTACTGTGCAGCCGTCTGACTCTGGGAAGCCTCACATTCCTTCGCTTGCATGGACTTTAAATTGCCCATGGCGATTCGAATCGGCTTATAGTCTTATTCCTGCGTCCAGGAAAAACCCCTGCACCTATTTAGGAGAGCACCGTCAGGTGCCTTCTTCTACGGTGGATTGACGAACTGCAACCACTATATCTGGTCCAGTCCCCCAACTAGAAAACCTAACCGAGGTGTTATTAACTCTATGGCTTGTTGCCCCAACACTTTTGGCACAGAACTACAGAGTACTACTCTTTTACACCGCAATACTCGTAATAACTATGCCAATGATTAGTCAACAACCACAGACCACCCCCCGAATTATGTCTCTACCCCTTACAGTGTATGCATACTGTGAGGGGGTTAACTCGGTAGCGGGTGTGTGTGACCCCCTGGTTGGGCTCCCCACACAAAAACAGGGCCAGCAGACGGAGGTTGTGGTTTTCAAAATCAAAAGGTGCGGTTTATTTCTCTATGTACAGTGACAAAACACAGCAAAGCCAAAAAGAAACATAAACAAAATAAATCCTGGTCAGTTTGACCTCTGACTAAATGTCAGGGTCACCTGTGGCCAGGTGACAGATGCACACCGTAGGGGGACAGGAGTGCACCGCGAGGTAGTGAACCCTATGGCTGGCTTCTGTGGATAGGAAACTGGGTGGTTGTGGAAAGCGGGACCAGAGGAGCACAACCGGGATCCCAACGGAAGCGAGAGCCAAGATTCCCCAGGGCGCGGAGTCTAAGACCCAGCTGGTCTTCTCCAGGGCCTCTAGTGGTGAGGATGTTACGCTGCAGGCTGGGACCAGGTCGCGGCCCCTGGAGTTTCCTAGCTCACGCCCCGTAGGATAAGGGGAAGCAGCAGCACACGATAGAGAGAACCGAATAACAAGCCGAAGGTCAGGGGCCACAAGCAGACAAGGATAACGAAGAACGAGCCGAAGGTCAAGGGTCACGAGCAGACAGGGATGGTCGGGGACAAGCCAATAACGTAACAGAGAGACAGACGTAGCACACGGCAGGCAGGAACCCAAACACACAATGCCTAACAAACACGTTGATCAGCAAAGCAGGCTTGCAGTGCACAGGTTAATATAGTGTTCAGTGATAGGGCCTGGGGTGGAGTCAGGCTGGGAGGAGATTATAAAGGAAGCCAGGTGAAGGAGGTCTGGTCTCTAGATGAACACATGAGGAGGAAGGTAAGATGGCAGACAGACATTAATGCATATCCATGACAGTACCCTCCCTCTTACGAGGCCTCCCCCTTCCCCGCCTGGGCCCAGGTTTAGAGGGAAACTTCAGATGAAACTCCTTTAACAGACGAGGTGCAAAGACCTCAGATGCAGTGATCCAAGACCTCTCCTCAGGACCAAACCCTTTCCAATGAACGAGGTACTGAAGAACGCCTTTACAGAGTCGGGAGTCCAGAATTTGACTGATCTCGTACTCCTGATTATCCTCAGAGACAGGCGCCACGGTAGGAAGAGGACGAGAGAATTTATTGAGGACTAAAGGCTTTAGAAGAGCAACATGAAAGGAGTTAGTGATTTTAAGGCTCTTAGGAATCTGGAGTTTGAAACAAACCAGATTCAGTTTAGCAGTTACCGTGTATGGACCGATGAATCGTGGAGCAAACTTCAGAGAAGGAACTCGGAGCTTGATGTTCCTGGTAGAGAGCCAGACTTTGTCCCCTGGCTGAAGAGAAGGCGGTTTACGCCTGCGGCGGTCGGCAAAGCCTTTGAATTTTTCAGCAGCTGCCCGGAGGGAATCATGAACGTGACCCCAAACGGAATTGAGAGACTCCTGAACCGAAGCCAAAGCTGGAATGTCTGGAGAACAGATCATAGGAAGAGGAAGTTGAGGGTGTTTTCCATAAACTGTGAAAAAGGGTGTCTTTTTTCTAAGGACCTCTCTTGAAAACGAATGTCGATCTGGTTGCATAATGAAATTACATCGTCCAGACCGACGGGAATGGCTCTTCCCGCTAATTCGTCTTTCACTCGGTCAGAGAGGCCATGTAAAAAGGTAGCGACCAGGGCCTCATTATTCCAGCTCAATTCAGCTGTGTGGATACGGAACTGAAGAGCATATTGCCCCACTGAACTAGATTCTTGGCGAAGACGTAAGACAGCACTAGCCGCTGAAGAAGCCCGAGCCGGCTCTTCGAAGATATTACGAAAGAGCTTCAAGAATTCGGACAGACTGGAAACCACCGGATCGTTCCTCTCCCACAGGGGGGCAGCCCAGGCCAAAGCTTCACCGGAGAGGAGGGAAATGATATAGGCTACCTTAGCCCGGTCAGATAGGAAGCTTTGAGGCTGAAGCTCAAAATGAATAGTGCATTGGCTGAGAAACCCCCTGCAGGCCTTGGAGTCCCCAGAGAAACGGAACGGAGCTGGCAATCTTAGTGAGTGTGAGGCTGCGACTGGTGCGATAGGTACAGCCGCTGGTTGTACTTGGGGTTGCGGATTCGGGGTTCCCAAGGAGACCTGAAGCTGCTCGAATCGAGAAGCCAGATCCTGGAGGAATCGCATCACCTGGGTCTGATTTGATTCCTGGGTCTCAAGTCTGCGAACTATGCCCTGCAATGGATCATCCGCGGGAAGCGGGATGTCAGCCGGGTTCATGGCTGATCAAACTGTCAGGGTCACCTGTGGCCAGGTGACAGATGCACACCGTAGGGGGACAGGAGTGCACCGCGAGGTAGTGAACCCTATGGCTGGCTTCTGTGGATAGGAAACTGGGTGGTTGTGGAAAGCGGGACCAGAGGAGCACAACCGGGATCCCAACGGAAGCGAGAGCCAAGATTCCCCAGGGCGCGGAGTCTAAGACCCAGCTGGTCTTCTCCAGGGCCTCTAGTGGTGAGGATGTTACGCTGCAGGCTGGGACCAGGTCGCGGCCCCTGGAGTTTCCTAGCTCACGCCCCGTAGGATAAGGGGAAGCAGCAGCACACGATAGAGAGAACCGAATAACAAGCCGAAGGTCAGGGGCCACAAGCAGACAAGGATAACGAAGAACGAGCCGAAGGTCAAGGGTCACGAGCAGACAGGGATGGTCGGGGACAAGCCAATAACGTAACAGAGAGACAGACGTAGCACACGGCAGGCAGGAACCCAAACACACAATGCCTAACAAACACGTTGATCAGCAAAGCAGGCTTGCAGTGCACAGGTTAATATAGTGTTCAGTGATAGGGCCTGGGGTGGAGTCAGGCTGGGAGGAGATTATAAAGGAAGCCAGGTGAAGGAGGTCTGGTCTCTAGATGAACACATGAGGAGGAAGGTAAGATGGCAGACAGACATTAATGCATATCCATGACACTAAACATGCAGGTTTCCTAAACTAACAACTGGGATCAGCCTGGTGCTGTCCTAGTCCCTAAGTCCCTGGTTTAGTAAAAGTCCAAACAAATAGCCACACAGGCTTTGCCTCACCGCACAGGGGTTCACTCTCCCTAGACAGTCCACACAGGTCTGGTTCCAGGCATGAGCTAACACCTAATGAATCTGGGAGTTCTTATAGAGGCCTAAATGAGCTGACAAGCTTCAGCTGGTCTCATCAACTCCCTGCCTCACGACGCCCAGCACTCTCCCTAGAGGTATGAGTCATTCATGAGCCCACTAGCCTCAGCTGGGCTTCATCAACTCCCTAGTTGTATAAGTCGGCATAAAGCCTGAATCTGGGAGAAATATATCTACCCCCCTGGATGCAACCAGGTGACTTTACCTTCCTGCTGTCACATACCCCCCCCTCTTGTTTTAACCTTGGGGTTGGAACACCAGCAATCAGGCATTCATGTACTCGAGACAAAGCATCCACATTCCCCATTTGAACGCCAGGGCGATGCTTTACTGTGAAGTTGAATTCCTGTAGGGCCAGGAACCACCTATTCACTCTTCTATTTGTCTCCTTGTTTTGAGCCATCCACTTTAACGGAGCGTGATCCGTAACCATGTCAAAGTGCCTACCTAGCAGATAGTACCGAAGGGAATCTAGAGCCCACTTCACCGCTAAACACTCCTTTTCAACCGTGGCGTAATTTACCTCATGGGACTTCAACTTCCTGCTGAGGTAAATGACTGGGTGCTCTTCCCCGTTCCAGACCTGGGACAATACTGCTCCTAACCCCACATCTGACGCATCACTTTGTACGACAAAGTCTTTAGAGAAGTCGGGTGAGTACAACACTGGCTGGCTACATAAGGCTTGTTTCAAGAATTGGAATGCTGCCTCCGCCTCGGGGGTCCATTTAATCATGACCTACCCTTTCCCTTTCGTCAGGTTGGTTAGGGGCACAGCCTTAGAAGCAAAGTGGGGAATGAAGCGCCGATAATAACCCGCGATTCCCAGAAAGGCTCGTACCTGCTTCTTGCTGTTGGGACGTGGCCAACTCTGGATGGCCTCGACTTTGTTGAGTTGGGGTTTTATTACTCCCCTGCCAATGGTGTACCCAAGATATTTGGCCTCCTCCTGCCCAATGGTACACTTCTTGGGGTTAGCCGTAAACCCCGCTTCCCGGATAGAGTCTAGGACTGCTTGCACTTTTGGCAGATGTGAGGCCCAATCTGTGCTATGGACAATTACGTCATCCAGGTAAGCCGCAGCATACTTCCGATGGGGCCTCAGTATCTGGTCCATTTTCCGCTGGAATGTGGCCGGCGCATTCTGTAACCCGAACGGCATTCTCTTATATTGGAACGCCCCGTCTGGGGTTACAAATGCGGTTTTCTCTTTGGCCGACTTGGCCAGGGGAATTTGCCAATACCCTTTTGTGAGGTCAAGAGTCGTCATGTATCGGGCTGTTCCCAGCCGGTCGATCAACTCATCTATACGTGGCATGGGGTAGGTGTCAAATTTTGTAACTTTGTTCAACTGACGAAAATCGTTACAAAATCGCCAGCTCCCATCCGGTTTAGGCACCAACACAATGGGACTAGACCAATCACTTTGGGACTCCTCTATCACCCCTAAGTTCAGCATTTTCTGTACTTCCTCCCGTATTGCCTCCCGTCGGGCCTCTGGGATCCGATAGGGTTTTAACTTCACCCTTTCACCGGGCGGGGTAATAATATCATGCTCTACCCCAGATGTTTGTCCCGGCAGCTCAGAGAACACCTCCTTGTTGCGAAGCACAAACTCCTTAACCTCCTGTTGTTGGGGTTGTGACAAGGTGGCTGCTATTCCAACCTCCGGAATCACGCAACCAGTTTGAGCTGGTGACCAAGTTTCTGCGACTAGGGACTCTCTATCCCTCCAGGCTTTCAACAGATTAACGTGATATATCTGTTCGGGCTTTCGCCTTCCTGGTTGTCTGACCTTGTAATTCACTTCGCTCACTTTTTCCATTATCTCGTAGGGGCCTTGCCATTTGGCAAGGAATTTACTTTCAACCGTAGGGACAAGTACCAATATCCTATCCCCCGGGGAAAAGGTACGGGTCTTTGCTCCACGGTTGTACACTCTCTGCTGTGCCAACTGCGCTTGGGCCAAATGTTCCTTCACGATGGGCATTACCTGTGCAATTCGATCTTGCATCAGGGCGACATGCTCAATCACACTCCTGTGGGGAGAACTCTCACTTTCCCAAGTTTCCTTGGCAATATCCAACAGCCCTCTTGGGTGTCTCCCATACAGTAACTCAAAGGGGGAGAATCCCGTAGAGGATTGGGGCACCTCCCTAATAGCAAACATCAAATAAGGAAGTAGACAGTCCCAATCCTTTCCATCTCTATCCACCACTTTCTTCAACATTTGTTTTAGGGTTTTGTTGAATCTTTCAACCAGCCCATCGGTTTGGGGGTGATACACAGATGTACGCAATTGCGTCACTTTGAGCAATTTACACAGCTCTTTCATAACCCGGGACATAAAGGGTGTACCTTGGTCCGTAAGCAGTTCTTTACAAATACCCACCCGGCTAAAAACAAGAGATAGCTCTTTGGCTATGGTTTTGGCCGAGGTATTTCTGAGAGGGATCGCTTCTGGATAACGGGTGGCATAGTCCATTATAACCAATATGTACTGGTGCCCCCTAGCGGACTTGATTATAGGACCTACCAAATCCATTGCGATTCTCTCAAACGGGACCTCAATGATGGGTAGAGGGACCAGCGGGCTACGGAAATGTGGCATCGGGGCCGACCTCTGACACACAGGGCAGGAGGAACAATAATTTTCTATGTCCTTCATCACCCCAGGCCAATAGAATCTCTGTAATACCCTCTCTCGGGTTTTCTCTGTCCCCAGATGACCTCCAAGAATGTGCCCATGGGCCAACTCCAACACCAACTTCCTGTAAGGTTTGGGCACCACAAGCTGCTCAACGGTTTCTTCTGCCCTTTTTGCCACCCGATACAGTAGGTCCTTCTCTACGCTGAAGTATGGGTAAGTGCAGGTATTATCTGGGTTCACTAACTCGCCATCTATTTCCACTACGTTTTCCCGTGCCTTTATTAGGGCGGGGTCTTTTAACTGTTCTGTGGCAAAATTTTCCCTGTGAACCTCCAGATCAGAAAACTCCACAGACGGTAGGTTTTCGTCTGAGGAGGTGGGCTCCTCTCCAGTTTCTTGAGTCTCCCCTGCCAATACTGACAAGGGAAATTCTGGAGAGTCCTCACCACTCTCAGAGGAGTTCTGGCTATCACATTCCTGGTACATAGGGGCACCAGTGGGGGGCTCAGGATCATCCCACAGTTCCCAGAACTTCGGAAAATCCCTTCCCACAATGGCATCATGCGGTAATTGAGATACTAACCCCACTGGATGAGAGAGGGTACCTTTGGGGGTCTCGAAACACACTGTAGTCACTGGATACTCTCGGGTGTCCCCATGCACACAAATAACAGCTACCTTGCTATTCCCAGAGACCTCTGTTTTAACTAATTCAGCCTTTATCAGGGTCACAAGGCTACCTGAATCCAGTAATACCACAACATTTCTACCATTAATACACATTTTGCATAAATGTTTCTCAGTTCCCCGAATGGCAGTGCATGCGACTGTCGCACACAGCGACTGACGTCTGTCCATCAGAAAGTCACATTGCATGGGTTCCTCCACAACCGGGCAATTTGCTGCAATATGTCCCGCTTGCCGGCAGCGGTAGCAAACAATCCATTTGGCTGCCTCTTGAGCCCCTGACTTCCCAGGCTGTTCTCGCCAAACTTTGGGTAGAGCTCCCACCCTCTCACTCTCTCCACCCTCACCCCTTGGAATCCTCTTATCCGCCCCTGGGGATGGTCTGGTCTTAGGGTGGAAAGTCCGAGAGTCTCTGGAAGAGGCCGTCAGGTTCTCTGTAGCCAAGTATTTCTCTACACGATCCACAAGACCACCGGCCGTCTCTGGGTCTCCATGGCTTACCCACTTTTGGATGGCAGTAGGAAGAGCTCTCAAAAACCGATCCATTACAACACGTTCCACAATCTCTGGTGCGGACAAAGTCTCTGGCTGTAGCCACTTCCTGCTCAGGTGAATGAGATCATACATTTGAGACCTGGGGGGTTTTCCAAGCTGGAAAGTCCAGTTATGCACACGCTGAGCCCGGACAGCCAGGGTGACACCCAGCCTTGCCAATATTTCAGCTTTTAGCATCACATAGTCTTTTGCTTGGTCAGGCTCTAGGTCATAGTAAGCCTTCTGCGATTCACCAGTTAACAGAGGAGCCACCAGTCCAGCCCACTGCTCCTCAGGCCACTTTTCTCTTTCAGCAGTCCTTTCAAATGTGGTCAAAAATACCTCTGGATCATCCTCTCCAGTCATTTTTGTCAATAAACGACTCACCCCAAAGGACGCGGTATTAGTGGGACGGCTTTCCTCACTGGTCTGCGGACGTTGCTGCATTACTGCTTCCATTTGTTGTAGTCTCTGCTCTTGCTTCTGTAACAGGTCTATGAAGCGGGCCTCAGATTGCTGCTGGGCTTGTTGATGAGCTTGCTGCTGGGCTGCAAGGCTCCTTTGCAAACCTGCATTTGTCTGCTGTTGATTGGCATTTGCTAGAGCCAGCTGTTTCAGTATCTCCTCCATGCTGGCTTAAAAAAAACTGCCACTGGTTCTCCACCAACTGTGAGGGGGTTAACTCGGTAGCGGGTGTGTGTGACCCCCTGGTTGGGCTCCCCACACAAAAACAGGGCCAGCAGACGGAGGTTGTGGTTTTCAAAATCAAAAGGTGCGGTTTATTTCTCTATGTACAGTGACAAAACACAGCAAAGCCAAAAAGAAACATAAACAAAATAAATCCTGGTCAGTTTGACCTCTGACTAAACATGCAGGTTTCCTAAACTAACAACTGGGATCAGCCTGGTGCTGTCCTAGTCCCTAAGTCCCTGGTTTAGTAAAAGTCCAAACAAATAGCCACACAGGCTTTGCCTCACCGCACAGGGGTTCACTCTCCCTAGACAGTCCACACAGGTCTGGTTCCAGGCATGAGCTAACACCTAATGAATCTGGGAGTTCTTATAGAGGCCTAAATGAGCTGACAAGCTTCAGCTGGTCTCATCAACTCCCTGCCTCACGACGCCCAGCACTCTCCCTAGAGGTATGAGTCATTCATGAGCCCACTAGCCTCAGCTGGGCTTCATCAACTCCCTAGTTGTATAAGTCGGCATAAAGCCTGAATCTGGGAGAAATATATCTACCCCCCTGGATGCAACCAGGTGACTTTACCTTCCTGCTGTCACAATACATACCTCTGTACGACTGTACACTGCGTCGTCAGATTAAACTGCACAGCACACTTCCGTTTATTTTCGCTACAGAGCAATGTGGCTTCTCTAAATAATCACAAAAATAAAATAAAAAAAATTAAATGGGGATAGCTTTCTGTTGTCTATTTCAGCAGTTGTACGATGTCTCAGTAGTTACACGATCAAACTAATAAACTAACAGTCTGAGCGTGAACAAAAATTGACTACTTGCTGCGCAAAAGTAACTCAAGTAACAATAAAAGTGAATATAAAGCGAGTTTTAAAACCAAAGCCTTTCTTTCCTACCGCAAGCTATACAATAAAAGATGCAGCTCTAAAACCAAAAACAATGGGGGAGGGGCATGAATTGCCTTCTGAGAAACTCAAAGAAAATGCCCAAACAATTAAAAATTAAAATAAAAAAATTAAAACACACCCCGTTAAGAGTACAAAAACTCAGTTAAAGTTAGTTTTTACTATCTATTGAAATTCAGTGTAAAGCAGAGTCTTCACTTTAAACTGAAATTAAAACCAAAAGAAAACAATCTTTTTACAAAAAAATATGCAAAAATAACCAAACCTGAAGATTGGGTTCATACAAAGAAAAACAAAAATGGTGACTCAGACCACATGGCTGAACAAACACAAAGGAAAACAAAATGGTGTCTTCAAAACAAGATGGTGTCCTCAGGCCACATGGCTGAACAAACACAAAGGAAAACAAAATGGTGTCTTCAAAACAAGACCAAACCGTGCCTTTTACAAACAAAAATCACTGTTTTAACACAAAACAGACTGTGCTACTTAACTCATACTAAACGTTAGACGAACTATAATAGCTACACACTTTACAAAAGTTATTTCACACGGTGACCAGCACTATGAAATAACTCAGACACACAATGCTATGTCATTCAATCTCTGCCGCACATTTAAAACATCAACTAACACACTCCATGCATACCGTCACGTTGTACAACAGGAAATGGTTTTACATTTAACATAAACCCCATACAAAGACCCTCTAGGCTGTATTGACTATGGGGTCTACACAGAGGACAGTAATATAGACTTCTATCCCAAGCCAATACAGCTATCCCTCCCAGTACAAATATAAATCCCCGTCCTTGTACACAAAGAGTGAAACCTCAAAAATTTGTTCTTTTGCTAAGCGGAGTTACCTGCAACAGCGAGCAGAGAGACCAGATTCCGGTTCTAGAACAACAAAAATTTCAAAAGTTGAAATGGAGTCTGTCTTACCAAACTTTGCCGGCCTTTTCCTGTCCCAGAACCGCGGACCCAATCTCTCCTCTCGGATCGCTGTGCTGGAACTACGTTGGCTCCAAGCTGGCTCGCCGAAATGTCGTGGAAGAATTCCCTTGGGCTTTGTACGCAAATCCACACCGCGCCTAAATGTGGACTTCCAGCGTCTAAATGCACACAAAGCACAAAACAATTCCTTCGTGCTTAAAAGCACGTTTGTATCAAGCTCTTTGGTACAAGGAATATGAAGTACTTCAATGGCACCAGGTAGAATCAGAAACGATGCTGCTTCAAGCTGGAGTCTCAAGCGTCTGGGCAGAGCTCAGCCACCCGGATTCTTTTATTCATTGGAAACAAAAGGATAACAAAACAGGAAGTGAGGGCCCCAACAGCCAATCACTTCCCTTAATACAAAATGACATCACAGGAAATGACAAACAGTAAAGGGGAGGGCACTCAAAGGAGGGAAAGGGGGGGAAGTGCACACCCCCCATCTTAATCAGCATGGAGCCCACACAATACTGTTCAAAGTAAACAGTATCTAGTGAGATCATTCTACTTGTTCTTATAGTTTTGGGACAATCTGCGGGGACATTGCTACTGCTGTTGTCAATATACGGTACAAGTACACCGACAAGGCAGATATCAATGTCCTCTTATAAATACAGATATGTATCCATAAAGCGGATAACGAAGTCCGCAAGAGAGAATTAATAGGTTTCTCTCATTATGCGGACTTCGCTTCTCTAAAGTGTATAGCCATTGGAAAGCATGCAGTCCAGCGCATTGCGCTTGATATCTACAAACCAACAAACGCCCACACACGCAGAGAACACGTTTCAATCCCATAAGAAGGTTTTCATACTGACCGTTTTTACCGCTGGTCTCGATTCAACCCAAGTGCGCTCTGCTAGAGCGCTCCTCGATTAAACATCAGACACAGGGAGACAGATGACAATCTATAAAACGCACATCCTAGAATAAAATGTCCACATAAATCTTATATAATAAAATTTCCACAACAGGTGGAAGGCTCTTTGGTCGATATGCAAGGCCCAGGCTTCAGGCCTTACACAACAGCGGATCCGCACAGGGAGTCCTATTGCTTGCAGCGCAGTGTCCAAAGAGGCAGAGCCTAGCCTCGCCCTCTTCTTATATAGCCCCACCCATGAGTCTCTGTGGCGGCCCAATGCACCCTGGGTGCCAAACGGGGTTCTGGGTAACGTATTCCAGGGGCCTTAAAGGAGACCCTCTACATTAAATTTTGTCATAAATTTAAGCCAGAATGTATTCTGCTACATGTTTTTGGTAAAAAAATTCTGTTAAGTGTATAATAATTGGTTTGTGTGATCACGGACATACGTACGCAGATGATCATGTACAGATGTGCACAGGTGATCACGGACACATGTGTGGAGATGATCATTAGGACTTTACTGTTACATATGTGGGGGACAGGTGTTTTTACTGTGTAGGGACATGTGTTTTGGGGACACTATTTTGGGGACTTGTGTGTTTCCATTATGTGGGGACACTAGGCTGGTGATCAGTGTGTAAAAAGCTGTAAAAAATAGCTCATACTCACTAATCACCGGCCGGCCGGCTGCAGTGATCTGCAATCCTCTCCTCACTGACAACTTCTGTGTGAGGAGAGGAGAGCCGATCGCCTAGCAACCGGCTCTCTATTTACATCACATGATGGCTGTGATTGGACACAGCCATCATGTAATCAGGAGATCCAATCAAAGGGCCCTCCTGCCGATCGGAGATGCACCGTGTCCGGGTGACACGAGCGCATTGGGATCGCGCCGCTGCACGGGCATGCGCGCGCGATCCCCCTTCTTCTGAGGGACGTTCCTGAACGTCCACTCAGAAAGAGGAAGCACCGACCTGGCCGTATATGTACAGTGGCCGGGTGGGAAGTAGTTAACTGACAATTGTGCGGTCATGCGATACTGTACCCAAATAAAATGTTTGTCCTTTTTTTCCCACAAATAGAGCTTTCCTTTGGTGGTATTTGATCACCTCTGCGGTTTTTATTTTTTTGCGCTATAAACAAAAAAGACAGACAAGGTAGAAAAAAAACACAATAATATTCACTTTCTGTTTTAAAACACACCCAATAAAAAATAAAAAAAATAAAATTTATCATTTATTCATCAGTTTAGGCCAATATGTTTTCTGCTACACAGTTTTGGTAAAAAAAATCGCAATAAGCGTATATTGATTGGTTTGAGCAAAAGTTATAGCGTCTACAAACTACGGAACAAATATTTATTTATTTTTACTAGTAATGGCGGCGATCAGCGACTTATAGTGGGACTATGATATTGCAGCAGACAAATCGGACACCTAACTGACACTTTAGACACTTTTTGGGGACCAGTGACACTAATACAGTGATCAGTGCTAAAAATATACACTGTCAGTGTACTAATGGCTGGGAAGGGGTTAACATCAGGGGTGATCAAAGGGTTAAATATGTACCCTGGGTGTGCTTACTAACTGTGGGGGAGGTGCTTTGACTGGGGAACATAAAGATCTGTGTTCCTGCTTAGCAGGAACACAGGATCACTACATTTCCCTCCCACAGAATGGCGGTCTGCCTTGTTTACATAGGCAGAGCGCCATTATGCCTGTCTCCCGAACGATCGCCGGGTCCCAGCGGACATCATGTCCGCCGTACTCACTGATTGGCTCTCGCTGTGTCCAATCAGGTACAGAGCAGCCAACCTGCTGCAGTATATGTGTGTGGGGCTGTCGCCAAGAGGTTAAAGTATGACTATAGATACACTTTAACACTATTTATACTATATTGCTGACCATACACTAGGATATAATTGTTTAATAATCAGGAGATTTGATTTCATCACTGCAATAAATAGCTATATCCTCAAATCATTTTTATGAGTTTATTTCAACTGATTTCAACCAATTATAAGTCAATAATTTTCTATGAAATTTCATGTGTCTGTGTTGTTTAATTAATAATTTCTATTCCATCTTTGTGTAGCACACAGACCCCACTTTTCTTCGCCAATAGCGGGGCACACCTGCTACTTACCCGGTATCCCCTCCCTGTGTATAGAGAGGAGCGGGCAGTGTTATTGTTGGGTCTTGCAGCAATTACCTCTCTAGAGTGGATCCCTTCCGTTGTCTTGGCAGCAATCTCTCAGAATAAGGCCAATGTCCACACAGGAGTAAAACCCAATCAGCAAGGTTTTATTCTTTATACTCAGTATCAGTCAAGCCTGAGTGGGTATTGCTCACCCGGATAGTCCCTATGAGAGCGGTCCTAGCAGCCTGGATGGAGCACGGATAAATTGTTAAGTTCAAAGGATGCGATCCGGAAATCCTCTGCCACAGGATTGTCAATAGTCCCGAACCTCCCAGCCAAGCAATAAAGAGAGAGACCTTGTACCAGATTGGTGTATTGCAGGACTTGTGATAAAGATGATGGATCCCTCTTTAGGCGAATTTCCAGGCCTCTTCCAGAGACAGCAGTACCGTGGCTAGTCTCCTCCGGGACTGATCCTCCCCTGGTCTCCTTCCCTAAAGGTGGGCTCCCTACAGGTGGGCAGCCTGGGATCCTTCTCTGAGGTGTGCAAAGCTGAGCCTACCATGAGGCAACACAGCCTCGGGCTAAAGGTGCCCGAGGCCCAAACACACATGCGCACCTCGTGCCATATGGGCCACGAGGCGCACTTACAGGACCAAGGGTCCCCTTGAATGCCTCACGCCTAATGGTGTCTGCCCCTTATGTACCCTCTCCCAGCATGCACAGCGGGTAGACCACGCCCACTGCACGGCTGCCGAGAGAGAGCACCCAAGGTGCTGTGATACCCCCGTTTTGGTTCACCTATGCCGGTGGTGACAGTGCCACCTACAGGCAACAGAGAACACTACTGCCAGGCAGTATCACACCCAGAGCAGAAGCAATAATGAATCAGTGATTGGTCTGAGCCCAACTACCTGATCAGACTACCCCTAAATTTCCACAGTGTCCCCAAATATTGGGGGGGGGCACTACATTTGTACAACAGGTACCAGGACAGGTGAGTATGAACATACAAGTACTGTATATCTTCTTTTGTAGAGTGGAACTTTAGATAAAAAATGTGAAACGCCTAATTAAAGTATAACTAAAGGCAATTTTTTTTTTTGTTCTGGGCAGGGTAGAGATGGATTAGAACAAATTAGGTTTTTATTGCTGTCTGTTATGGAGATTCCCCCTCTCTATTTGCCCTGTTTACCATCATCACTAAAAGTGAAAGTAAAAGAAAATCCTACATTTTGGGTTGTCTCCAGCACAGTAAAAGAGGGTCAATTCTCCAATGGGGACACTTGTTCTGGTGACCTGGGGGGCCCCAAGGAATTCTGTTAATTTGCAGGGATTTTCTTTCACTTCCTGTTTTGGCTATGGGACAGCAAGTAAAGGTAAATCTCCCCAAAGGGACAGAGATGACAAAAAAAAAAGAGGGAATATACTTAAGGGACAGGGTGGATTTGATTTAAATCATGATTTAAATCACTAGTAAAAAGGCCTTGATTCAAATCATAATTTTTAAAGAGCAACTGTCATCTCTGTCCCGCAGCGGCTCCTCCTCTAACCCGCTCTTGACTCACCGACATTCACATTCACTTTAATAGGACGGCTGGTGATGCGGCAGTGACACAACAAAGTGAGGGACGTGGCAGCAGCAGGTGAGTGGATGCCCGCTAACAGGCGCTACCATGATGGATCTGAAATGACAGGTGCTTTTTTTTATATAATCTTTATTTTATTTTACATTTTAAACCATACAAAAACTGTGTACAAAGGGGTAAGCGGAAAGGGCACCTTAAGGGCAAATACTGACATTGGTAGCGCCACAATACATTACACCATAAGTGTAATTATTACTAGTACGAACCCATCCCTGTCCTAGATTTTCGATCCAAGTGGACATTCCCCTCACACTTTCGGGGAAGGAGATGGGGCTCGTTCAATAAATCAGAGCAGATACCTTACAGCATCCTAGGCTCACATAAAGTAAAGTAAGAACAAAAAAAAAAAAAAAAAATTGTACAAAAGCAAAAGAAAAATTATATCTACAAGTATCGCTGAGGCCTTTGTAAATCGGCAAAAACTTGGTTCATTGGCTAGTGTGGTGTAACAATACTAGGAACATAAATTCTAATTCTTTGTCTGGTTCTGAACCTGATTCAGTGTCCGGTTCGCCTGGACAAGTTGCCCGAAGACAGGATCCGTCAAAGTTAACAGAGCAATATCTAGACTAGAGGAGACTGGGGCCTGTCCAGAGGTATGTCTCCGCCACGAGGCCCAGATCAATTTAAAGCACTCACGAGTTCCCTTGCATGTGGCCACCCATTCCTCTGCTTCCATGATCTCCGTCACCTTCCCAAGCCAGTCCGACACGCTCAGAACTCGCGGGTTCTTCCAGTGAATTGGTATAAGACGCCATACGGCATTGAGGAGGTGAGGGAGAGCACTGCATTTATAATGAGAGAGGGGGTGGGGGGGATGTGGAGCAGGAAGTGCTTCGGGGAGAAAGGCACATCTATGCCTAGGCTATCCGCTATGAATCTGCGTACAGTAGACCAAAAGGGTGAAACCAACGGACAGTCCCACCAAATATGGAGGAGTGTTCCCTTTTGCCCGCATCCCCTCCAACACAGCTCAGAGACTGATGGATAAATTCTAGCAAGGGAGGTGGACACTCTGTACCACCAGAACAGCAACTTATAGATGTTTTCTTGTGTTTTAGAGTCTACTGAGCTAGAGTGTGTGAGACGGTACAGGTGGTGCAATTGTTCCTCAGCGAACTCACACCTGAGATCCCGTTCCCATTCCCTAATGAAAAATGGTTTAGGGTTAGGCGGAGCCGAATCAAGTAATTTATAAAGAGCTGAGATTATATGTGGTTGAGGGTCCTCAGCTGTCCATATGCGTTCAAACTCTGTAAGGGTAGTTCTAATTGTGGATAGGTGGCGTTGTGAGGAGACAAAATCAGAGAGTTGACGATATCTCCAAAAGTCAAATAGGAAACTACCATACCGCTCCCTGAGAGCGTCCAGCGAAATTAGGCTGTTACTCTCCATGAAGCGGGACAAACTAACACCCCCCAAACAGGTGCTTTTTATATGTAAGGACTCATTCCTTACATTACAAGGTAGTTAGAATCTTTAATATTTGCAAACAAAATGAAGGTTTCCAATTTAGAATAATAAGCTGTCAGGTTAGTAAAACAGCGATATCAGAACCGATTTTAGGTTAATAGGTTATTCACACATAGTTGGAGAACTACTACTTAAATACTACTTAAATACTACTTATTTAATTAAAACAATAACATTGCCATGTGCGTGTTATGTCAGCTTGCAGAGCTTGGATTTATTAAATGAATTTACCAAAAATGTAAATATTGCAGAATATACAGCCTCATGCTACATAACCAAGCTCAATTTCATGCTGAATAAACAAAATTATTAATGTATCTTAAATAGAAAACTATGTTTAGATAGATTTTTACTCCAAAAGTACTGTATTTTTTGCTCCATGAGACGCACTTCCCCCCCCAAAAAAAAATGGGGGAAATGTCTGTGCGTCTTATGGAGCGAATATTGACCAGGCCTCCTCCCCCTCGCGCCGTGTTAGAATAGTCGGGGCTGGGGGCACGGCTGCTGGCCACGAACTAGTGGATGCATGCTGACGCTGTTTCATTCTGGGAACTGTAGTCCACTCCATGCATGCTCAAGCTCCTGGTAGGTGGAGAAGCAGCACAGTACAGTCAGGGATCTACAACTCCCAGGATCTTGCAGGCAGGGCGCGCCAGGGAGTCAGAATTGGGACCAACGTGACTGGCTCGGGATGCAACTTTGCTTGACCCCAGGACAGGCCATGGCCAGCTCCCAGCAGGACCTACAAGCCAGCAGCCAGCAGGACCCACAGGTCAGCGGCCGGCAGGACCCACAGGTCAGCGGCCGGCGGGACCCACAGGTCAGCAGTCGGCAGGACCCACAACCATTTGGAAGTGAAGGGAAATGTCCCTGGGGGGAACAGCAAAAGAAAAAGAGAACCCAAAGGGAAATGGAAGAAATGTTCTGACTTTAGTTGTCTATGTAGCGCTCACTCCCGAAAGGGCCCACTGGTTGTGTCCCAAGGTTATTTCCCCAGTTGGTGTACTAGAAGCTAGGCACACTGTCACAGTCACACTTCTGGCTCAGTAAACAGTCCAGAGGTATCTTTTTTTCGGATGCTTTGTTAAATTTTAACTTGGATTGATGAAGGGTAACTGTGTAATACCAACAAAAGCCTGGGGAATGCCCAGGAAAAAACAAGCCTACTTACCGCTGGGTGTTTAGTGTGCTCCTGTACCTTTAAGGAGGGGTGGCTCCACTTCAGTCCACCTGTCCTCCTCTATCCATCGGAATGCATGTGCCTCCATTGTGGGGACACTCATAGTTAGTGTAGGACCACAGATTCCAGGGTGCCGTGACGTGGCTCTGTGGCTCACGCATGCGTTTGCAAATGTGTGCGGACAAAACCCCTGTTTTTAACACATACTGTTAGACAGGTTAATTGGTTGTCTGCGAGCTGGTCGGTAAATAGGCTTGGTTTTTTCCTGGGCATTCCGCAGGCTTTTGTTGTTATCTGTTTCAGCCTTCCAATGCTGCTTACTGCGATGGCCAGCTATAGATGAGGGCGGTGGACAAGTTTGTTTTTCATATAACTGTGTAATACTCCTGGAAGACAAAGTAACAACTTGAGGACACCTCTTATGTAGCACTACCCAAGTAGGAGTTTCTGGTTATTATTTTGGATCTTTACCGTCACCCCTATCCACAGTTCACCAGATCAGAAACTCAGAGTCTATACTGGGCCTTGCACCCACGAATGTATGCACCAGCCACTTAGTTCTTTTTTCCAATGCTTTTTATTAAACAACTTGAACAGTAGAGGGATAGAGGGTTAGGGGAAAGTTCAGATACCTTGTGCAGATCACTGAGGAACTTGAGATCCAGAAGACAAATACAACTCCTTGTCAGCGGATCTTGCTCACCCGGATAGGACTCTCTCACCGGCCTAGCAGCCGGAATGAAGCACAGACAAAAGTCTCTGCCACAGACTTGATGATAGCAACAACTATTTGTACAATCCTCTGCCACAGGATTCGATGATCAGCAATAGACAAGCGAACACAGCCACACAGTACCTAAAGTCCCTTTAAGCCCATCCGGCAGTACTGTGAGGTAGATTGGTTAGGATGCATCCTCCAATTGAGTCACCAGGCTCCTCTTGAGATACCAGCCTTTCGCTCGGTCCTCTCCAAGATGAGTCCTCCCCCGGATCCTTTCAATTGCTTTGCTTCTTCCCGCAGGACAGACAGCACAGGACCACCTATGAACCAATAGGCCCCAGACAGCTTCTGGGCCTACTTGCAGTCACGTAGCCTCAAGCCAGCAGGGCCCTGAGGCAGAAGAGGAGTTGTCACATACCTTAGGCCAGGCGGGCCATGAGGTAAGAGAGAGAGAAAATGGCGTCTGCCCCTTAAGTATCCTCTCCCAGAATGCACAGCGGCGAACCACTCCCACTGGGCTGTTTCTGGGGAAAAGGGACACCCAATACACCTTAGCCTGTTGTCCTTCCATCACTGGCCTGTTGTGACAATGACACCTACAGGCAGCAGTGTGGAACTGCACACAACACAGCCAATGCTGGAGCAGAGGCTAATTTAGCCACAATATTGAATCTGAACTATGTACAGAACAGATAACCCACTAAATTTACATGCGAGCGCCTGGTCAACAGGAGCAAGGCGCTACACTTACAACCTTAAACTTTCTAGCACAGTCTTGCAGCAGCAAATGATGAACTGGGCTACACAGGGACACCATAAGGAATGTCCACTTTTAAGCACAGACTGACCCTGATTCCAGAGGGATAGCAACAGCACACAGTCACTGGGATCTCACACCCCCTCCTCCCGCAATTGGCGGCCCCCTCCTCCCGCAATTGGCGGCCCCCTCCTCCCGCGATTTGGCGGCCCCTCCTCCCGCGATTGGCGGCCCCCCCTCTCACGATCAGTAGCACCCCCCCCGCTTGGGGGCCCCAAATTCTCAATCTGCTTGGGGCCCCCAAATTCCTTCAAACGGCCCTGCTTGCAGGTGGCAATGGCAGGTGGCACTGGCAGGGGTTACTTACTGCACAGAGGAGGCAGAATTGCCTTCTTCCTCTTCGGGACCGATGTCCCTTACACACTGTCAGCGTGAGGAGAAAAAAAAAAAGATTACCGGCTTTTGTTTACATCACGTGATCAGCTGTCATTGGCTGACAGCTGATCTCGTGGTAAGGGGCCGGGACCGGCCCCTTACTCGGATCTGTGATCACCCGAGTCTCAGTGACTCAGGTGATCACAGCGCGTGGCGCGCGCCCCCAGTGCGTGAAGGGGAGGCCTCCAGGCATTTGGGGTCCACGCTGTAGCCATCATTCGGCTATAGCATGGGCGCCAAGTAGTTAAGGTGGTATTAAAGCCCACTTTTTGATTTTTACAGACAGGTACTGTAAGCCTATAATATGGCTTACCGGTCGGTAAAATGAATATCTCCTAAACGGGCATAGTTTAGGAGATAATCACCCTGGATGCAGCTGGTGACATCACTGGTGCATGCGCTCTGAAGGTCTGGAATACTGTTCTGGACCTTCAGAGCTTCGTGCCGCATGTGTGTGAGTGACATCATAGCAGCTTTTAGTGCAAAAACACCCCCCTTTTTCATTTTTTACTATTGTGTAAGGTGAACACAGTTAGTTTTTGCAGCTTTTTGCACACAACACTCTACTCGCATTTCACCTACTCTTCAGTAGCGTGAAAGACCATTTTTTGTTTAATAGCAGCTTGGCCACTCATAAAGCCAGAGCACGCAAACCCGGAATGAAGACCAGGTGAAGATGGAAGCTCTGGCCATGATTACAGCGTGACCAGTGGAGCTATTCATTCTAAGATAAGTATTTCATATTGTGCTAGGATGCCATGCGGTTTACTACCGCTTTAAGGCCCCTTTTCCACAGACGTTCCGATTGAGTCTGCCTTTCTGTCTTTCAGGCGGACCCGATTGAACCATCCATTCCCTATGCAGAGGCAGATATAAATGGACATGTGTACATTTACACCTGCCTGCATCCAATCTGATCTGCTAAAATCAAATGAGGATCCATTCCTCATCCGTCTAGCAGATTGAATCGAGTGAAAGTCGGATGGAAATGGACAGGAGGTCTGTTTACATCCAACCGCCCATAGAGGAGAGCAAGTTCTGTCCATGTCCATTCTGCATAGTGGAGCAGACATGGACCTGTCATCCGCCTGCTCAATGGGGATCAGATGAGAGATTCCCCGCTAAACAGGTGGATTTGAGCCGGAGTCTGCCTATGTATAAGGAGCCTGATAGTACATCTCATTATACATCACATCTTGTAGATGGACTATTGAGACACAGGAAAGGACATCCTATGCAATCTATCAAGCCATAAAACACCTCCTAAAGCAGGGACAGCCCAGAGCCTGTATGTGTATGGGGATGCCATATTCCATGCACCATCCTCCAGCACCCCGTGTCTCCCTCCGTGCAGAGATGGGAGGGGGAGGCAGTCCAGTTGGTGTTGGCAGACAGTGCAGAGTCCAGGTGTGTGAAGTTCAGTCCCGCACATCAGCAGGCAGCCACTGAAAACGAAACCAAAATAACCCTAAAGTCAGGATGAGGAGCGGCCCCTTCCCCCGAGCACTGCCAGGCTGGACTGGACCACATTGTTTTTAGAGTACTTTGTATGGGGGGGTGCTCGTCAGGGGGAAGACTGCACAGATGCAATGTAGATGGCATAGGAGGCACTACAGTACTATGATCAGTTTTGCCTGGATCTGTGCCAAAGGACAGATTCCAATTATCAGTGATCAGTCAGTGTGGGCGCAGCAAGTGACTGGGGATTTGATTTTACCGCCCCCACTGCACCAAAACAATCACAAGCTGCTCAACTGACTACAGTAGTACTAAAGAACTAAATTTACCTAGCATAACTAGGGGGGTGCTACATCAGCAAAGTAGGATTATTTAAGGTACTGCTTGTTGCCTCTGGCTGCTAGTCCCAGGAAATTTGGAGTGAGATTTGGTGATTTGGTCACTACCGTGCTGCTTACTGTCCGCCTTGCTGGAGAGGAAGCTGTACCTGAAGATCTGTAGTGCAAAGATCTACCTTCTTTTGCTTCATCTGTTCTGTTGATCTGTGCTTTTGTCACATCTCCCTTAATTATTCCTCCAAAACTTATCAGATCAGACACATGTCATTAGTGGGGACAGGTCTGACATGAGGAAGAAAAGCCCTGCCTCTGCCAAGATGGGCACCTCCACATAGGGGCACAGTGCAGAACAAGGTATGGTAAATCAGAAACATGGAATAGGTCAGCAGCAGAAAGACTACAAGTAGCACTGATGACTAGCTGTGCCCTCTGTTTGCTTTTTTTTTTCTTTTTGCTTTTTGACGCTTTCAGCTTTCACAATTCAGGTCCTTTTCAAAAGGTAAGGGTTATGTATTTTATCACCTCAAGTGGCTGCATTTTAAGTTCTTCTCAATAGACTTTTCAGAGAACATAACAGTATTACAATTCAAGTTAGTTGTGGTTCCTGGAGTGATTACCAGGAAATACTTGACCCCACTATTTGCCATGGGTGCATGCAGATGTGTCTGGACTGGCCGTCAGGCTCTTTTAATTTTCCAACAGCCATTAAACTCATTGCATATTCTTAGGAAAAGTAGTACTATTATTTTAAGTGGCTCGGAATGCTTTCTTCAGGTCAGTCTGCTCTTTGAAAACAACTAAAAATGTGCTTATTATCCGGGAAGGCATACAAAAGTAAGCCAATAACAATTTGTTATTTAATTTCTTTAAATCAATAATGGGAAAAAAAACTGAATTTAGAATAAAAGAGCAAGGAGATATAAAAGAGGTCACAGGGACAACATCCAGGCAGCTCAGGTCTGCCACAAGTCAACCAATTGTCTTAAGCAGTTATTGTTGGACACTTTAGCTTATACCCAATATTGCTTAAAATGGGTGGTTCAACATGGTATGAAATAAATGTAGCTCATGTGCGCTTATATTGTAAAGCAGAGAAGGAAGGCAAATTGGTTGAATTCCTGTAGGCTAGTTAATTAGCCATTCAAAAAGTCAAGAAATTATTTAAAACACAACCACTGTAACTATTAAAACATGTCCTTATGCAGACAGTGATGTATTATGGAATTTCCAGTGGTAAATTACATTGTTATTTAGAAATATAGGCAACATTTTTTATATACTATGTAGCGGGGTGTTCAATTTAAGGGAAGTGTCTAAGTGGTAATTAGGCTCAGACACCTTGGATTGTTAGGAGTTATAGATCATTTTTGTCCTCAGGGGATAATGCTGGTGATGAGTTCCCTGTGGCCTGCGGGTGGCGCTGCCATTCTGGGCCGGGGTTGAACCATGAGCGTAGTGCTGTGCCTTTTGTGTCCCCTCTCGGCAGCCGTATAGCGGGGCGGGGAACCTGCGGTGCATGCCGGGAGAGGATATAAAAGGGGCAGACGTCTCCTGATCGGGGTCCACCCCCAGGCACCTTCAGCCTGGGAGTGCGTGTGGCTCATCTCCGGGTGCCCTCGGCCCGGAGGCTGTGTTCCGGTTCCACCTCAGGCACCTTTGGCCTGGGGGGAGATACTATCTCACCGTTCCTGTCCGCCTGGGTATGGAGACCTGGGAGCTGCAGTGACGGCTCGGGGCCCAGTGCCTTCAGCTGGGGTCCGCTAGGGATTGAGGAGTCCAGGGTGCCGCCTTGCGAGGGGACCCGCACCCTAAGAGAAGGGAGGATCATTCCGAAGGACCGATGCAAGAGTCACGGTGAAGGAAGGGTCTGTTGACTCTCTAGGGAGACATCTTCTCCTTGATAAGGGCTATGTTCTAAGAAGGAAGTTCAAGTTCATCAGGTCAGTGGCAGAGGCCTTGTTCACCAGGTCTGTGGCAGAGTCCGAGGTTTCGCCAGGTCCGTGGCAGGGGCCTTATTCACCAGGTCTGTGGCGGAGACCAACTTTGCAGTCTGTGGCAGAGACTGTGCGCCTAAAACTGTTTGAGAATCTGAACAGCGAAGAGTTTGAGCTACGTTTGTGCCTGGACCTCCTCCACACCTTGGGCTGTTCTGTTTCCTTTGCTCCAACCCTTTCCTATCCAAGAGACTGTTTATTGCAAAGTGAGAATAGATACTGAGTTGGAGTTTCAGCTGGTGTGGACATTTACATTATTGGGGAAGTCAAGGACTTGCATCTACCTATAGTACAGGTGAAAATCATGCTCAGGAGGATTTTGGCTCTGGCTGCAGACAAGACCCAACAAAAACACTGCTCAACCTTTTGCACAAGAGGGTACGGGCGCGGTGTGCCTCTCTCCTCCTGCGAGGAGCCAAATTAAATGCAGGGTGGGAGAAAGGTGTGTGCGCTAGAACTAGATCAGGGGTCTCCAAACTTTCTAGAGAAAAGCCAGTTTACTGTCCTAAGACTTTAGGGGGGGCCGGACTGTGCCCACTGGGAGCAAAGAAAGCCAATCTTTAGTTTTAGGGAGAGAAATAGTGGCCTTTCTTTTTGTTGTCTGCGGAAGGAAATATGCCCTATCATTGGTGTTCGTGGAAGGAATAGTGCCCCACTGTTGGTGTCAGTGGCAAGAATTATGCCCTATGTTGGTGTCAGTGGCAGAAAGAATGCCTCAAGGGCCAGATAATGCAAACAAAGTGTCGCATCCGGCCCCAGGGCTGTAGTTTGGAGACCACTGTGCTAGATAGATACATGTATAGTATATGTTCTATTGAAACCAGTATCTGCCAACAATGTTTGGTTTGTCAAATGTGCTGTACTCCTGCTCTTGCCTGTTAAAGCGTTTGTTAACCACCCCCCTAAAAAAAAATACAGATCCTGTTCCCTTAAAGCATGTTATATAGCACTCCAAAGACATGCTGGTAGGTTAATTGGATCTTGTCCAAATTGGCCCAGTATATATGTATATATGTGTGTACGACTGTGTGTCCCAAGCGTGTCCAGATCCTACGGGGTAAAATGACCGCACCAGCCAAGCAGATACTGGCTGCAAAAAGCGCCTAGAGGCGATTCAGTTCGCATGTGTAGTGCTATACAAGTTACTCATTCATTCATTCATTCACAGTGTTTGTGCTGTGTCATTTGGACCCCGTAACAACTGTAATACCTGGCTGATCCTGCCTAGCTATGCCCTCCCCTCTGCAAACAGACCATGGTAATCATGGCTGCCGAACCCTGACATCGTGGCCAGTTTGCGTGCCTTTGTCATTCGCAGCCTGCTATCTGTCCTTCTCCCACCCCGCCCCCCTCTGATGTGTCCCTGCTCTTGCTGCTCTAACTGCTCTCATATCTTCTATTACATCATCCTATCCTCTCTACACCATTATAAGAAGTTTCCCTGTGCCTGTGTTCTGTTAAAAAAACTGCACGATTCTACCTGTATGAGATCCACTGCTACCGCTCAGCTGATTGTCGGCTGCTCGGCGCTCTGTCTCTCCTCTCTCCCCCTCCTCCCCGGGTGATGTCAGCAGGAGGGCTCGACCCCACCCACTGCAGCCGTGAGCTGGAGACAGAACAGAGGAGAGGAATGAGCTGAGCACCCGGACTGGAGCTCATACAGGTAGAATCGTGCAGTTTTTTTTTTTTTAAAGAAAACAGGCCCAGAGAAAGTTCTTATAATGGTGCAGAGAGGATGAGATGATGTAATAGAAGTGGGTTAACAACCACTTTAATGCTAAAGAAAAAAAAAATTCTGTATATTTATACAGCGTGTCCTTATACTGGTAAACTTATATCAGCTGAAATCAGATTGTCAGAGAAACAACCAGTTCAGCCGCGCCAGCCGTGTCCCTGCGCGCATGCGCGCTAGTGCACACCCAATCAGCGATCTGGCTGGCCTATATAAGGCTGCCCAGGTACTCTGACAGATTGCTGGTTTGTCTTCAGCTTCCTGTTTGAGCCTGGTTCCTGTTTCCTGTATCTGACTTCCTGTTGTGACCCGGATTGACACTGACTACTCTGCTCTTCTCCTGGGTCTGACCCTCGGCCTGTTTAACGGACTCTGCCTTGCTTTCTGTGCTTAACCCCCTGCCTGCATCTCGGACCTGCTACTTGTCTTCAGCCCTTGACCTTTTGCCTGCATCTCGGACCTGCTACTTGTCTCCAGTGCTAGACCCTCTGCCTGTAACCTGGACCAGCCCTCTGCCTCCTTGCCTTGATTCTCCGCTTGTGCTCTGGACTCTTGTATCTCCAGCCAGTGTTCTGGACAGAACTGCACCCACCTGTGTTTGACCCTCAGCCTGTTCCTGTTGGAGTATCCTCCTGTGGCCATCCAACCCACCAGTCATCGCACAGCTGTCCAGCTCTACCCAGATCATCTTGCAAGACCTACCCTTCCTGCTGGTAGCCAGTGCCTCTTCGTGCCATCCACCCCCTGTATCACCTCCAGGGGGCGGAGCGCGCCTAGTCGCAAGGGTGGACTGCTCTCGGCATCTCGGCCTCGGTAAGTACTCACCTGACACAGATATCTGGTTTGCAGTGGTTTGCAGTGGGAATTTTGGTTCTGTAAACTGCAGGGAAGGAGGGAAGGATATACGACAGTGGGTGCACAGGTGGAAGGGTGTGGTAATGTTACTGTGTTTGGGGTCAATTACACTGTAACGGTCAGGGATCAGGCTCAGAGACCAGTAGCTATAGCAGTAGAGAGACTCCCAGAGGCCAGCTGGAAAGGTATACAAGTAGGTCACCTTGGTGGATGATGCAGGCTCACCCAAGGTGCAGGGTCTAAGCACTAAATGGTATTCACCAGAGCTCCTGATGGTGAAGATGGGTTTTACTGGGTGTTAGTACCAGGTCGTGGTCCTCAGGATTGCCCCACCAAGCGAACCAGAGTCCAATAGCAGATATAGCAGATAGGAATCAAGAAGAAGTTTAGTCAGTAAACAAGCCAAAGTTACAGTCAGGTCCATAAATATTAGGACATCAACACAATTCTAATCTTTTTGGCTCTATACACCACCACAATGGATTTGAAATGAAATGAACAAGATGTGCTTTAACTGCAGACTTTCAGCTTTAATTTGAGGGTATTTACATCCAAATCAGGTGAACGCTGTAGGAATTACAACAGTTTGTATATGTGCCTCCCATTTTTAAGGGACCAAAAGTAATGGGACAATTGGCTGCTCAGCTGTTTCATGGCCAGGTGTGTGTTATTCCCTCATTATCCCATTTACAAGGAGCAGATAAAAGGTCTAGAGTTAATTTCAAGTGTGTTATTTGCATTTGGAATCTGTTGCTGTCAACTCTCAATATGAGATCCAAAGAGCTGTTACTATCAGTGAAGCAAGCCATCATTAGGCTGAAAAAACAAAACAAACCCATCAGAGAGATAGCAAAAACATTAGGTGTGGCCAAATCAACTGTTTGGAACATCCTTAAAAAGAAAAAAACGCACCGGTGAGCTCAGCAACACCAAAAGACCCGGACGACCACGGAAAACAACTGTGGTGGATGACCGAATAATTCTTTCCTTGGTGAAGAAAACAGCCTTCACAACAGTTGGCCAGATGAAGAACACTCTCCAGGAGGTAGGTGTATGTGTGTCAAAGTCAACAATCAAGAGAAGACTTCACCACAGTGAATACAGAGGGTTCACCACAAGATGGAAACCATTGGTGAGCCTCAAAAACAGGAAGGCCAGATTAGAGTTTGCAAAACAACATCTAAAAAAGCCTTCACAGTTCTGGAACAACATCCTATGGACAGATGAGACCAGGATCAACCTGTACCAGAGTGATGGGAAGAGAAGAGTATGGAGAAGGAAAGGAACTGCTCATGATCCAAAGCATACCACCTCATCAGTGAAGCATGGTGGTGGTAGTGTCATGGCGTGGGCATGTATGGCTGCCAATGGAACTGGTTCTCTTGTATTTATTGATGATGTGACTGCTGACAAAAGCAGCAGGATGAATTCTGAAGTGTTTCAGGCAATATTATCTGCTCATATTCAGCCAAATGCTTCAGAACTCATTGGACGGCGCTTCACAGTGCAGATGGACAATGACCCGAAGCATACTGCGAAAGCAACTGTAGCGGCCTCACCCTCTCTCCATCTTTATCGGTTACACACCAACTCATGTCTAGGGGTTCCTGGGTTGTGAGAGTGAGATGCGCCACGGCCCATGTCCTCCCCATTGTAGTAGGGAGGTGAAGGCCACTTCCTGATGTTTCCTCGGGCCGGTGTGTTCTGTGAATGCACTGAGTCTGTAATTGCAAGCTCACCAGCCTCCCCTCTGCTTCCAGTAACTGGAGTTCACACACCGGAGAAAGGTCCAACACTTGTTTATTTGGCACTCCAATAGCAAAGCACGATAAACAGTTCTTTTAACAGCAGACTGGTTGGGACCTATAACCTTGCCAACGGTGGGATGAGCAGATCAAGGCACTTCCTAACGTTTCAGTTCTATGCCACTATACTATGACCAGCGGCGCCTAAGCCAATCCGGCTGTTACAGAACAGGAAGGATGGGGTCTCTTCCAGCAACCCCTATGAACAGCAATGGAGCCCTCTTCGATACGCTGTGGCCCCTATCAGGGGGATGTGTCCTCCCAAGAGAGTTCCCAGAGGCCCACTGTCACCGGGTTGGTGCTGCTCCGGGTCTCCAGTGGGTAACCTCCCCGGCCTCCTCACCTCAGGTACGAGTCCCTCCGCTCAGGGACCCTCGGACAGTCCACCCTAGCGGGACCCAGTCGAAGGTACTGGGCCCCAGGCCTCCTAGATAGTACCTCACCCCAGGCTAAAGGTGCCTGGGATGGACGCCAACATGACTCCGGACCAGGCCATGGGCACCTGGACCAGACTCCTGGATCTCCCGCACCCAGGCCTAAGGGCCCTGGGTGCGGACCGCAACCCTCCTCCTCCGAGGACCTCCTTCTCCGCAAGACGACGACCTCGTGGTCAGGGCGTCTCCCCCTTTTATCTCCTCCCTTCAACGGCCCGGCGGGTTCCCCGCCCCAGCCATACCATCTCCGGGAAGAGACCAAACAGGGAGCACTGCAGGGGATGATTCTACCTGAAGCCCGTGGGTACCCCGCCACCCACAGGCAAAGGAGAATATTACATCCTCCAATCCTCCACGAAACAAAAAGGGGTCTGAATCCTAACACAATTATACACCTGGGTCACACTATTGCCCAGGTGTATCCCATCAATTTGAGGACCCCGCTACACACTCCCCCCTGTAATTTGACGCTGGTCCCCAGCGTCAGGTGCACACCCATGCCTCCCATAAAGTGGTGACATGGAGTGAAACCCCTGAGGCAGTTCCTCTAAATTTCCCAAGTGCCAAGACCTGCTCAGGGAATGGGGAACATATAAAACAACTTATGTCATAAAACACTTTAAACATCTGCCTAGTCACAGCCCCTCTCCCACACTGTCTAAGAGCCACCCACTCTCAATGATCTTGACTGACGATTCTCCTGCAGGGGAAAGAAAAACAACATCCTAACATAATTTCGTGTCATTTGGGATGAGTGGGCCCGTCAGCCGAGAGACCCACTCACTCCAACAAGCAAGGTGATGTGTGGGTGAAATATTTTCAAACATTTGTTGCGCAACACTGCCACCTGGTGACAACGCCGCGGTCATGACACTCAACGAATCTTCGTTCTTCCAGCTTTTCCCTACTCTGCCACTATTCCCAAATGTCCTTGCCTTTGGCACATGAAGAAAAGGGGAAACACGAAAACACAACAGTCCCCAAGTCTCCAACGAGAAAAAGAAAAGCCCAAACAAAAACAAAAGCAGGGCACAGTCCTGCGTGTCTGAGAATGGCTCTTCCAGAAAGTTCAAGTGCACAAAAGAAATAAACAGGAGTTCTTTTCTCCTATAAGTAAAACTTTGGATCCGGCAGGTACAGGGGTTTCAGGTGTTTGTCAAATGCCTCTATCGAATACTCGACATCTTCTCCTTCTCTTCTGCAAATGACTATCTTGTCAGCATGGATATGGCGCCCCAATTTCCATTCAGCTTTGCAGTCCTCAAACCTCTTAGACACTGCCGGCACACATTCCAGGTACCTGCGGGCATGGGGCACCTTCAACTTGTCCCACACAAACTCGTCATACCATCTTGTTCTCCAGACTTCCACCTCATACAGCAAGTCCCGGGGTAGATACGGGTACTCCCACCCATATTCCCGAGCTACTTTATGGCAAAACAGTCTCTGCAAGCGGGCCAAAGGTGGCATAGTGGCTTTCTCTCCAGTTCCAGGCAGCACAATAGCTTCCGGATGCCGAGGTACCTTTACCAGCTCCCTGGAAATGACTTTCGGCGCTCTCAGAGAAGCGCGGGGTGTCCCCACAACCAAAGTAGGTGAGGTAACAGTAGATGAGGACACAGGTGGAGGGGTAGGTTCCCTCGTAAGCTGCGGGTCTTCCACCCGAGGCGTGCTGTCTCCTGTGTACATAGGTGAATCCCGTACCGCACGGGAAGCAAGAAGTGGCACTCTATCCCAGCCCTTGCGGCTGAACAGTTCGTCTATCTCGCCATCATCTCCGCAATCAGACAGCGACTCTAGGTCGGAGGTGTCATACATCTCCGCAGGCAGATATCTACCGGTGGACACAGAATCATCTTCTCTGGGGGGTTCCACCTCCAATGGGCCCCCGACACCTCCAACCACCACCACAGTCCCAGCCCCTGGCTCACCTGACCCTTGTAGAAGACTGGGATGTCCGGGACTTCCATCTCGACCGGCGCCATCCAGGCCAGGCAAGCAGCGGGGTGAAGCTCGACCACGTCCATAGGATGCCTGTACTAGGCCAACTTTCCTCTTCGGTGGTGGGAGCAGAGAACTTGTGGCGACCGAGGCAGCATCCTCGGATTTTTCTCTGTTGGGCAGTCCATCGCCCTGGTCAGCGCGCACGGGAACCTCGACAGAGGCCTTGACCTCCCCTTCCGGAGTAGCAGTACCCGTGAGGTGGTTGAGGCGAAGGGCCCGGGGCCTTGCTGTGGACGACTCGACCTCAAAAAGGAATTCTCTGCACTCCTCACATCGCCCGAATGGCTTCAGGGTGACCACCAGTCCCGAGCAGCCGGGACAGATCACACCGAGGGCCTCCGTGTCTCTGCAAGTGTACAGAGCCAACCGCCCTCGGGGCCTAAGTCTTTCCCCGTGTCTGTGATGGGGGCAGCAAAGGAAGTCATTCTCGTGGGGTGAGGAACCATAATCCACGGGGCACTTGAGGTCATCCCGACTGTTTGCTGCTCCATCATGCACTGACCCCGCGCCGGAGTCTCCACGTGTATCCCCACACTTGGCCAGACTCCTCCCATGAGCTGTACATTTTCGCGGGCTTCCTCTTGACTCCGCCCACGAACGATGTCGCCATGGGGTGCCTCGTGGCGCAGTGCGTTAACAGTCCCCACGTGCAGTACGTCACACGGCTGGACCTCTCCCTTTTTCCGCTCCTCCGCATGGGCCTTTCCCGTGTTAGGGTCATTTCCACAACTCCGAGCAGGGACGCACTTTGGCCAGTAATTTGGCCGATCTGCTCGGAACTCCTCTGGGCAGCAAAGTTCAAATGTAGACATTCTCAAGTCCATCTTTAGAACACACTGTATCCCGGACTCACGAGCCCCCACGTGTAGCGGCCTCACCCTCTCTCCATCTTTATCGGTTACACACCAACTCATGTCTAGGGGTTCCTGGGTTGTGAGAGTGAGATGCGCCACGGCCCATGTCCTCCCCATTGTAGTAGGGAGGTGAAGGCCACTTCCTGATGTTTCCTCGGGCCGGTGTGTTCTGTGAATGCACTGAGTCTGTAATTGCAAGCTCACCAGCCTCCCCTCTGCTTCCAGTAACTGGAGTTCACACACCGGAGAAAGGTCCAACACTTGTTTATTTGGCACTCCAATAGCAAAGCACGATAAACAGTTCTTTTAACAGCAGACTGGTTGGGACCTATAACCTTGCCAACGGTGGGATGAGCAGATCAAGGCACTTCCTAACGTTTCAGTTCTATGCCACTATACTATGACCAGCGGCGCCTAAGCCAATCCGGCTGTTACAGAACAGGAAGGATGGGGTCTCTTCCAGCAACCCCTATGAACAGCAATGGAGCCCTCTTCGATACGCTGTGGCCCCTATCAGGGGGATGTGTCCTCCCAAGAGAGTTCCCAGAGGCCCACTGTCACCGGGTTGGTGCTGCTCCGGGTCTCCAGTGGGTAACCTCCCCGGCCTCCTCACCTCAGGTACGAGTCCCTCCGCTCAGGGACCCTCGGACAGTCCACCCTAGCGGGACCCAGTCGAAGGTACTGGGCCCCAGGCCTCCTAGATAGTACCTCACCCCAGGCTAAAGGTGCCTGGGATGGACGCCAACATGACTCCGGACCAGGCCATGGGCACCTGGACCAGACTCCTGGATCTCCCGCACCCAGGCCTAAGGGCCCTGGGTGCGGACCGCAACCCTCCTCCTCCGAGGACCTCCTTCTCCGCAAGACGACGACCTCGTGGTCAGGGCGTCTCCCCCTTTTATCTCCTCCCTTCAACGGCCCGGCGGGTTCCCCGCCCCAGCCATACCATCTCCGGGAAGAGACCAAACAGGGAGCACTGCAGGGGATGATTCTACCTGAAGCCCGTGGGTACCCCGCCACCCACAGGCAAAGGAGAATATTACATCCTCCAATCCTCCACGAAACAAAAAGGGGTCTGAATCCTAACACAATTATACACCTGGGTCACACTATTGCCCAGGTGTATCCCATCAATTTGAGGACCCCGCTACACAACCAAAGAGTTTTTTAAGGGAAAGAAGTGGAATGTTATGCAATGGCCAAGTCAATCACCTGACCTGTTTCCGATTGAGCATGCATTTCACTTGCTGAAGACAAAACGGAAGGGAAAATTCCCCAAGAATAAGCAGGAACTGAAGACAGTTGCAGTAGAGGCCTGGCAGAGCATCACCAGGGATGAAACCCAGCGTCTGGTGATGTCTATGCGTTCCAGACTTCAGGCTGTAATTGACTGCAAAGGATTTGCAACCAAGTATTAAAAAGTTAAAGTTTGACTGATGATTGTTAATCTGTCCCATTTCTTTTGGTCCCTTAAAAAGTGGGAGGCACATATACAAACTGTTGTAATTCCTACACCGTTCACCTGATTTGGATGTAAATACCCTCAAATTAAAGCTGAAAGTCCGCAGTTAAAGCACATCTTGTTCGTTTTATTTCAAATTCATTGTGGTGGTGTATAGAGCCAAAAAGATTAGAATTGTGTCAATGTCCCAATATTTTTGGACCTGACTGTAAGTAACAAGTGGCTGCAGGTTGGGATCAAGCAGAAGCGTTGTCCAGGAACAAGTCAAGTGATTGCAAATATATGGACGGCAGCAGGAGTGACAAGAGCAAGATATTGGCTGGAGAGAGCACAGTAATCTGGAAAACAGGAAATTCAATGGTAAGGAAGTTTATAGGAGGAGCAAAGAGTTCAAGGTTTCAGAGAAATAAGACACAAGGAAGGTTGTTCAAAGAATCAGCCAGGGAGCTAACTAGCATCTAAGGTGGCTTAGCAAGAAGACATACTGCCAGACACAGCAGAGGTTGCAGGTTCAGATCTGTGGCTGGACAGAGACAGTGTCTGAAAAAATAGTGTCAGCTTGTACTGAATCACCTTATCTTATTTGGTCCCTGGTAGTGGTAGTACACTGGATGATTATTGCCTGTTCCTGATTGCCATAGCCGTTACTGGGCTGCCTTGTTTTCTCCACATTATTTTTCATGTGTTGACACAAAATTAGCCTCTCTGACGACAGAGAGGGGAGCCTGGGTGACTTAGAATAGGCAATTATGAGAAAGCAATGTGAAGCAATGCCTCTCTAAATTAATCATATGCGCCCCTACATTTCCTATTTATTGAGTCTTCTACTACTTCTTCTATAATAAGTGTGCCTACCCATTAGCAATAGAATACCCTCATAATAAGCCTGTTTTGAGTGAAAGACATTAGAAAAAGTGGAGCCTCAGTGGGTTGTATTGCACCTGAACAATAAAAGTATCTGTCATGGACGTCTCACAGTGGGGTTTATTTACTAAATCAGGCTCACTTCTGCATAGAAACCAATCAGCTTCCAGATTTTAATGCCAAACCTTAAAGCGGAGTTCCGCCGAAAAAAATAAATATTAAAAGTCAGCAGCTACAAATACTGCAGCTGCTGACTTTTAATATATGGACACTTACCTGTCTAGGGCGCCCGCCAGGCCCGGACTGAAACAAAAAATAGGCCCAGGCATTTTAGACTGAGCAGCCAACTTTTCCAGGGACCCGAGGGTCCCAGTCCTATTTTGGCCATACTATTATAGCGATACCCCCAGTTAAGAGGGCTGCCTTGATTGTTTCGGGCCCTGTAGTGCACCGCTGTCAACCCCTGGCAATCGGCTCTAACCTCTCGTGGCACAGTTAGTAAAGGGGATGATAGAATTGCAATCACTCTAATATTCTCTATGACACAATCCCACAGTAAGGCACACAGTAATGGTATAGACCAGTAAATGACACTGACAACCAATATACTTAACTCTATTAGTAAAGGTTAAAATGATAAAACAGTATGCAATGTCACATGCAGAGCCCTGCAATATGGGTATAGTTATTAAAACATTAAACGTTCAGCAATATGATAGACAGTTTAACAGACCCCGCTGCAGCTATCCTCCCTCGTGAGCAAAATGGCGCCCAGCAATGTCCTATACTACCCAGTCAGGCTGACTATGATTTGGGTATAGTTCTGTGGAAGAAATCTCTGCTAGCAAAACACGGTGGTGCACTTTCAGGAACAATTGTAATCCAACAAAGAAATGATGATCGGTAACTTTGTAATGCCAGGGAGACTAATAACTCAGTTCAGCAGATAGTCTCCCCAGAGTGTAACTGCAATCACTGTGATGGCCCTGAATAAAGTTAATGGGCCTAAATATATTGTAATGTAGCTCAGAGCAGGTGCTCTCTCACCCGACCGTACTAGTCCTTGTCCATTACTTCCGTTACTGTGACTCGCTTCACAGTGTCCATGACACCTGGGTCTTCGGTCCTCCTGATGACAGCACTCAGCAACAGGATCAGACGCTCCGCAGGCTCCTCGGTGGAGCGGAAGGCTCTTTGGAAAAGCACAAGACCCAGGCTTCAGGCCTTGTACACACAGCAGGTCAGCACAGGGATCCTCTTGCTGGGAGAGCGGTGTCCAAAGAGAAAGAAACTGGGGCCCGCCTCCCTCTTATAAAGTCCACCCCAGCAGTCTTTGCACGGGGCAATGCACCCTGGGTGCCTCAAGGTGTACTCGGTACTGTAGTCTCTTGAGGTTTAAAGGGCAATACCCCGCTACACTATGCTAGTACTGTCTGTCTCCTATTGTGCTCACACTGCCCAATGACACTGACCTGCTCTCTCTCTGGTGGTGCTGGACAGCATGGCGCTCTCTCTCTGGTGCGGTACAGCGTGGCCCTCTCTGGTGGTGCGGGTACAGCGTGGCTCTCTCTGGTGGTGCAGGTACAGCGTGGCTCTCTCTGGTGGTGCAGGTACAGCGTGACTCTCTCTGGTGGTGCGGGTACAGCGTGGCGCTCTCTGGTGGTGCGGGTACAGCGTGGCTCTATCTGGTGGTTCCCTAAGCACAGTAGTTTCTGCTGATTTGCCCTCCGCTGTGGCCAATTGGAAGGGAAGAAGAACAGGCAGGAAGTCTTCTCTTCCCCATGCTGCCGACATGAGAAGGGGAGGGGGAGCGAGCGGGGGAAACATCCTGACAGTGGCCCGCAGCTCTACCCCCTTGTGGATGCCCATGGCTGTAGGAGGAGCAGCAGAGAGCAGAACCGTCAACGTCAGCTCTGAGGCTGAGTTGTGTGTGAGAGACACACAGCTCAGCCCATGCAGCCGCTAGTTCCACCGGAGAAGACACAGCCATGGCTGCATAGTAGGCGAGCGGCCTGTGTTAACACTGTCCAGGCTGCAGTCGCCGCTTACCTCCGGCTGTGCGGCCTGATCATCAACAGGCCACGGAGTGGATGGCCACGGCCAAGCTGATTTGTCCCTCGGCTCTCGGGTGGAGGCGCCACCATCTTCGGTAAGGGAATCAGGAAGTGAAGCCTTGCGGCTTCACTTCCTGGTTCCCTACTGCGCATGCGCGAGTCGTGCTGCGCGATCCCACTGGTCCCTGTTGTCTTCTGGGACCTGTGTGTCTCCCAGAAGACAGCGGGGGGGACGGAGTAGGCGCCGGACGTGGTGTAGGTCACCGTGGTGATCTATGCCCAGAAGTGGGAGCAAATACCTGTATTCCACAGGTATCTGCTCCCTCCTCACCCCTGAAAGGTGCCAAATGTGACAACGGAGGGGGGAGGATTCCAAAAAAGCAGAAGTTTCATTTTTGGGTGGGACTCCGCTTTAACTGAACAAGCTGAGGTTGCTGAGGTTAAATGCTGAATGGCTACCTTGCACAGCTGCCCCAGATTCTGAGCGTTCCAGTTTTAGTAAATCTACCCCATTACGTCTGATTTCTGTTGCCCTTTATTGCAAATGCTGGGAGCATGAACACGCTCCTGTGTCAGTTTTCTTTTTAGTACATTAACACCACTCTAGTTAGTGATTGGTGCCAGCTCTAAAAAGCTGCATGATTCTATGCAGATTGGATAGATGTTTTGCCAATATTAAGAAAAATCCAAAAATGTATCATTTAAAAATTTTCAATTTAGCACGTAACCTTCTTCTTTTTGTTTATTCCTTCTCAAAGAGCGACTTAAGAAGTACTGAAGCCAGGCACAGCTGGACAACTAGAATTCGCAAAATGAGAACAGCCTCTGTATATCTCTCATGGCGGGCATCTTGTATGTCTTAAGTTTTCAGAATAAAGCAAACACTTTTTATATTATTTGCAGGCTTGGTGAGAGCTTTTGTTCACATTTGTATAATTCCTTTTAAGATTACTTTGTTCTTTGACTTTTTAAATAAAATTCCAACATTGTTTTTTAGCTATTTATGCTTCACACTTATGCCGCGTACACACAATCGTTTTTAATGTCATTTTCAAAAACGATGTTTTTCTCGACGTGATTTTTCTTGTTTCCTCTCAAGCCTGTCTTGCGTACACACGTTCATTTAAAAAAACGCTCGAGCAAAGCGCAGTGACGTACAACACGTACGACGGCACTATAAAGGGGAAGTTCCGTTCGAATGGCGCCACCCTTCATGTTAGTAAAGTTTGTTGAGCGACGATTCGCGCTTTTCAGCCTTGTGCTTTTCAGTCCGTTACAGCGTGACGAATGTGCTATCTTCATTACGAGCGCTAGTTTTACCAGAACGAGCGCACCCGTCTCATACTTGATTCTGAGCATGCGCTTTTTTTTTCTCCTCGTAAAAGCATACACACTACCGTTTTTCACGTCGTTAAAAAAAACGACGTGAAAAACGACGTGAAAAAATGGAGCAGGTTCTCATTTTTTTAGGCCATTTTTCACGTCGTTAAAAATGCTCTGGAGCCTACACACGATCGTTTTTAATGCCCAATTTAAAAAATGGCATTTTTAACGACGTGAAAAACGATCGTGTGTACGCGGCATAACAGTCTTGTAGATGGGTCACGTTAACCTAGGTGTGAAAGTGAGACATATATTGTTAGCAGTGAATATGGCAGACACCAGTAGATGTTGAAAAGCCAATAAGACCTTCAAAACAAGTAAACATATTTGCTCTGCTTGAGATCACCCAGGACTATATGTGATTTCTTTGCAATAAATAGATTTACAGCTTGGTCAGTTTCAAAGAAGAGGCAGATTCATCTGAAATAGGTTGTCTTCTCAAAGATTTGGAAAACAGTCTTTTTGTATTTTTTATTGTGCAAAGACTGTAATTATATTTGCACATGGGTACAGCTAATTACATATGTAAAATCAGCTCCCTGCTTTGTTGTGTTGCGTAGGTGTAACACCCTCCTAGGTAGGTGCAAAGATTAGATAAATTAGTATTAGTTGTGATTTAATATTTAGTTGTTTAATTTTCAGTGAAGCTTTAATCTGCTAGTTAGGTCTGCTCAGTGTATTCAGCTGCAGCCAGTCTGGCTTATAGCTTCCTCTGTATCTAGGAGACTGTAGAAGTTTCTGGATAGTAGGTATGAAGATATGCAAAAGGCAGCACAAATATTGATACATCCCCAGCCAATCTCAGAGAGGCAGACTCTGATGGGATGTTGGGAGACTGTATTTATTCCGTGAACACACTGAACTCTTGTCCCAGAGTGGAGGAGTCCAGTCTGAGGGGGCTGCCATGTGGAGACCTCAGGTGGGGAGACCTGAGGGAGGAATTCTGAGACCCAGGTGCTTAGAAGAAGCTGACTGAGGAAAGCTGTCTGCCATAGATCTGTCTGCTATCACTGGAGGGCATCGCTTGGAGGATTGAAAGGAGGCATCCATCTGTCCTTGGGAGTACAGACACTACTGGATCTTGGGGAACTTGCGCTCTAGCTACCTCTGGTGCCAAGTGATAGTCAGCTGTGGGTCTGTTAAAGAGGAAACTGGCTGGTGTCCTGAAGAGCTCTGTTCAGATATTGTCCACCAAAGAGAAGGGACTTTTCTCTACTGGTTCTACTACTACTTAAGCAGAAAGGAAGAGTAAGTCCTCAGTGTACATAGTTCTCATTCTTGGAGTATCCTACCACTTCCCTCATCCCTATTCAAGTTCTACAAAAATAAAAAAACAACAAAAACAACATCTCCTAGACTGTTTTTTGGAGAAAGAGTGAATGAGCCTGTTGTGTGCCTGGCTGTGGGGGCTGAAGTTGGGAAGACCTGGACAAGTAATTTCTGTGGCTCAGGCCCGGACTGGGACAAAAAATAGGCCCGGGCATTTTATACTGGGCAGCCCAATTCCTGGGGGAAGTAGGGCGGAAATGTGGGGCGGGCATTCGCGGGGTGGTTGGTGACCAGATATTCATTCTGAGAGACATCCCAGTACAGCAAAGAGACGGCCCCAGACCAGTACACAGACAGCCCCACACCAGTAATAATAGAAATCCCCATACCAGTAATAATAGACAGCCCCATGCCAGTAATAATAGACAGCCCCATGCCAGTAATAATAGACAGCCCCATGCCAGTAATAATAGACAGCCCCATGCCAGTACAAATAGACAGCCGCATCATTGCCAGTAATAATAGACAGCCCCATGCCAGTTCAAATAGACAGCCCCATGCCAGTAATAATAGACAGCCCCATGCCAGTACAAATAGCCAAATGCCAGTAATAATAGACAGTCCCATACCAGTAATAGACAGCCCCATGCCAGTACAAATAGACAGCCCCATGCCAGTACAAATAGACAGCCCCATGCCAGTGCAAATAGACAGCCCCATGCCAGTAATAATAGACAGCCCCATCATGCCAGTAATAATAGACAACCCCATCATGCCAGTAATAATAGACAGCCCCATCATGCCAGTAATAATAGACAGCCCTATGCCAGTAATAACAGACAGCCCCATACCAGTAACAGACAGGCCCATACCTGTAATAATAGACAGCCCCATACCAGAAATAATAGACAGCCCCATACCAGTAATAATAGACAGCCTCATACCAGTAATAATAGACAGCCCTCTGCCAGTAATAACAGACAGCCCCCTGCCAGTAATAATAGACAGCCCCCTGCCAGTAATAATAGACAGCCTCATGCCAGTAATAATAGACAGCCCCATGCCAGTAATAATAGACAGCCCCATGCCAGTACAAATAGACAGCCCCATGCCAGTACAAATAGACAGCCCCATACCAGTAATAATAGACAGCCCCATGCCAGTAATAATAGACAGCCCCATGCCAGTACAAATAGACAGCCCCATCATGCCAGTACAAATAGACAGCCCCATCATGCCAGTAATAAATAGACAGCCCCACCATGCCAGTAATAATAGACAGCCCCATCATGCCAGTAATAATAGACAGCCCCATCATGCCAGTAATAATAGACAGCCTCATCATGCCAGTATTAATAGACAGCCCCACCATGCCAGTAATAATAGATAGCCCCATCATGCCAGCAATAATAGACAGCCCCATCATGCCAGCAATAATAGACAGCCTCATCATGCCAGTAATACTAGACAGCCCCATCATGCCAGTAATACTAGACAGCCCCATCATGCCAGTAATACTAGACAGCCCCATCATGCCAGTAATAATAGACAGCCCCATCATGCCAGTAATAATAGACAGCCCCAAACGCACTGGAACATGTTTTTTTTTTCTCAGTGTGCTTACCTTGCTCGCTGTGCAGCAATCAGTGTCTCGGCCAGTTTTAGGAGAGAGAAGGCCGCCGGTGTTAGGAGAGAGAAGGAGGCTGCCGCCGCCGTCTCCTTCAGTGCAAGTGCAGCTATACCTCCAGTGCAGCTGGCCCACGAGGTGTCTGTCCAGCACAGGCACTTCCTGTAGGTCACAGGAGCCTTCTCTCCTGCCTCCTTCTGTGCCTCATAAATGTGCTGGCGCCGGCCGTGCTTTAGGAATGCCGTATAGCGGGAGGTGAGCGGCGGCTGCGGTCTGTGTTAACCCTGTCCAGACCGCGGTCGCCGTTTACCTCCCGCTGTGTGGCCCAGTCATCAAGAAGACTCCTATGGGAGTAGCACTACATAGGAATTTAGTTTCACTGCCTCTGCCTTTTGGTCTATTGGTCATACAGTGGAACCTCGGATTGCGAGTAACACGGTTAAAGAGCGTTTCGCAATGCAAGCAATTATTTAAAAAAAAACCTGACTCGGTTTGCGAGTGTTGTCTCATAAAACGAGCAGGATTCAAGCCTCTGCAGTGTGCAGTACCGCATTTGGCCAGAGGTGCGGGGGCACCGGTGACACTCTGAGATGCTTGGAGCCTCTCAGGAAATACTCGGAAATACTCTGTTCCCGAGTCTTTCTGAGCCTTTCCGAGTGGTCTCCGAGTATTTCAGAGTCTTTCCGGCACCCCCCCACCTCTGGCCACATGCGGTATTGTATGCGACAGAAGTCAATGTGGAACAAATTATCTTTGTTTCCATTGACTTCTATGGGGAAACTCGCTTTGATATGCAAGTGCTTTAGATCACAAGCATTCTCCTGGAACGGATTATGCTCGTAATTCAAGGTTCCACTGTATATTTCCTTTTCACAATATTTAACAACTATTTAACAACAGATTTTCTAAAGAGCTACACATAGATTTGAGGTTGGTTGACAGTCTCACATCTATGGAATTGCTGCAGGACACAGCTTAGGAGGAACAAGAGAAGGACCTGTCCCAATTGTTGCAGCTTCTACTTATAATAGACAAGGCTCACAAAAACTCCACTTCCATGTCTCCAGCTCTGTCCTGGTCCCGGGCACCCTCATTCCGGGACAATATAGTGTCCCGGAATTGCCCCCGGCCCTGGGTCGATCTAATGCCCCATAAAATAGCCTTTGCATCGTCTCTGTCTCTCACTGCCTCAGCCTGTGGTGGGCCCCTAGCTGCCAGAGACCCTTTTTACTTTATTCACCACCACCGCTGGCTCAGTGCCCAAACTGGTTGCTACCTGCCGCCCGCTTGGTGTGTAGCAGCCAGTGACGTCACTAGCAGGAGCGAGGCAGAGACCCATCACAGCGGAGGAGATTTAACTTCCTCCTCCACGCCTACTGTTTAGTTCCACCCACCTCCTCCCTGTATGTTCTGGAGTCCAGCCAGGCAGCGGCATGCAGAAGGAAACTTCTAAGACAAACTGCAGTGCACAAACTAAACAGAGAGATGGTAGAATGGCAAGTAAAATGCAAAGCACTCACCAACATTACAGATCCATCAGGGTTAAAATCCTGTCAGCTCTCCCCCAGCAGCCAGAGTTCTGTGCTGAACTGTCAGCACTTCTCAGAAACTCAGAGTGTGTGTCAGCCTGGAATGAACAAGCCTTTCAGTGCACTGTGCAGAGAGGACAGTAGGCAGATAAGGATCGGCAGATAAGGGTTGGCAGGAGAGGACGCTGAGCTGACAGATGAGATTACACCCTGGATGGAAGGAGGACACATCCTTAGATATCAGGGCAGGGTTCATGCTGGGACTTGAAATCCTTCACTTTTGGGGGATGTGACTAGGGTGATCACGTGTCCCGGATTGCCCGGGACAGTCCTGCATTTTGCAGGTCTGTCCCGGGCATATTCATTCCAGGACAATACAGTGTCCCTGAATGAAACTGACACAGCCACCCCCCGGGCCAATCTGATGCCCCCAAACAAGGCGGCCACATCACCGCTTTACTCACTGACAGTACTTGTCCTGGCCGGGAAAGCCTGGAGGAGCACAATCCCGCCCCTGTTTGTGATTGGAGAAATCATAAATCCCGCCTCTTGTGTCCAATCACTGTGCTGTGATTCGTTACAGCACAAGCTGATTTTTGGAAAGGGAGGGTGTCCCTGAATGGTAGTTTGGAAATGTGGTCACCCTAGATGTGACCCCTCCAAAAATGAAGAACTACAGGTCCCAGCATGAACCCCTCAGAGCTGAAGATGTTTCCTGCATCCCTGCACACATGATAACTCCTCACACCCGGCCCTTCTGTCCAGCTGCTCACTGTCTCTTCTCTCCCAATACTTGATTGACTCTCACTGCAGCAGCCCCCCTCCCCCCCTCCTCCTTCATCCTCAGCCTTTCATGTTCTGCCACTTTTTCACCTACTAGCTAAGCAATCCTCTCAGCAGTGGCCCATCTCTCATGTGCAACTATCACAGCCTCAGAATCTTGCCAGCATTCCATTCATTGCTCCTTCAACCTGCCAGAAGTTTTTTTTTCTCCACTGCAGAAGTGTAACTACAGGGGTCCCCATTGCAACCCAGCCTTATACTCCAGGGGACCCATGCAGCTTCCCTATAAACCTGGATAGGAGGGGTGGCATATAGAGGAACTGATGCCCTCTATGTTCTTCTTGCAGCCACTGAATGCCTGCAGGTGGTAAAGGAGGAAAAGCGGGCATTCAGCGGCTGCAAGAAGAACATGGAGGGCATCAGTTCCTCTATATGCCGCCTCTCCTATCCAGTTTACTTCTGCCCACAGTTCCATTAACGCTCTCCTGGCCCCTCTGTGATCTTCCCCAGCAACTTCTCTGCTCTCTCCCATCCCACCCCCCCTTCTCCAACCCCCTGCTGTCCTCCGGTCCCACCTGTGCTCTTCTTTAGTCCCCCACCCCGTGCTGTTCTCCGGTCCCCCCTGTGCTCTTCTCCGCCTCCCCCTGTGCTGTTCTCCGGTCCCCCCTGTGCTGTTCTCCGCCCCCCGTGCTGTTCTCCGTCCCCCCACTTGTGCTGTTCTCCGGTCCCCCCTGTGCTGTTCTCCGCCCCCCCTGTGCTGTTCTCCTGTCCCCTCCTGTGCTGTTCTCCAGTACCCCCCTGTGCTGTTCTCCAGTCCCCCCTGTGCTGTTCTCCAGTCCCCCCCTGTGCTGTTCTCCAGTCCACCCTGTGCTGTTCTCCAGTCCCCCCCTGTGCTGTTCTCCAGTCCCCCCCTGTGCTGCTCTCCAGTCCCCCCCTTTGTGGCTCTCCAGTCCCCCCCCTGTGCTGTTCTCCAGCCCCCCCGTGCTCTTCTCCGGTCCTCATGCTCTTCTCCGGTTCCCTCCTGTGCTCTTCTCCGGTCCCCTCCTGTGCTGTTCTCCGGTCCTCTCCTGTGCTGTTCTCTGGTCCCCTCTTGTGCTGTTCTCCAGTCCCCCCCTGTGCTGTTCTCCAGTCCCCCTGTGCTCTTCTCAGGTCATCATGCTCTTCTCTGGTCCCCTCCTGTGCTTTTCTTTAGTCCCCCACCCCATGCTGTTCTCCGGTCCCCCCTGTGCTCTTCTCCGCCTCCCCCTGTGCTGTTCTCTGGTCCCCCCTGTGCTGTTCTTCGCCCCCCCCTGTGCTGTTCTCCGTCCCCCCACTTGTGCTGTTCTCCGGTCCCCCCTGTGCTGTTCTCCTGTCCCCTCCTGTGCTGTTCTCCAGTACCCCCCCCTGTGCTGTTCTCCAGTCCCCCCCTGTGCTGTTCTCCAGTACCCCCCCTGTGCTGTTCTCCAGTCCCCCCTGTGCTATTCCCCAGTCCCCCCCTGTGCTGTTCTCCAGTCCCCCCCTGTGCTGCTCTCCAGTCCCCCCCTTTGCGGCTCTCCAGTCCCCCCCTGTGCTGTTCTCCAGCCCCCCCCCTGCTCTTCTCCGGTCCTCATGCTCTTCTCCGGTTCCCTCCTGTGCTCTTCTCCGGTCCCCTCCTGTGCTGTTCTCCGGTCCTCTCCTGTGCTGTTCTCTGCTCCATTCTTGTGCTGTTCTCCAGTCCCCTGCCCTGTGCTGTTCTCCAGTCCCCCTGTGCTCTTCTCAGGTCCTCATGCTCTTCTCTGGTCCCCTCCTGTGCTTTTCTTTAGTCTCCCACCCGTGCTGTTCTACGGTCCCCCTGTGCTCTTCTCTGCCTCCCCCTGTGCTGTTCTCCGGTCCCCCCGTGCTGTTCTCCGGTCCCCCTGTGCTCTTCTCCGCCTCCACTTGTGCTGTCCCCTGGTCCCCCCTGTGCTGTTCTCCGCCCCCCCTGTGCTGTTCTCCGGTCCCCTCTCTTGTGCTGTTCTCCGGTCCTACCTGTGCTGTTCTCCACCCCCTCGTGCTGTTCTCCTGTCCCCCCCTGTGCTGTTCTCCAGTACCCCACATGTGCTGTTCTCCAGTCCCCCCTGTGCTGTTCTCCAGTCCCCCCCTGTGCTGCTCTCCAGTCCCCCCCTTTGCGGCTCTCCAGTCCCCTCCTGTGCTGTTCTCCAGCCCCCCCTGTGCTCTTCTCTGGTCCTCATGCTCTTCTCCGGTTCCCTCCTGTGCTCTTCTCCGGTCCCCTCCTGTGCTGTTCTCCGGTCCTCTCCTGTGCTGTTCTCTGGTCCCCTCTTGTGCTGTTCTCCAGTCCCCCCTGTGCTGTTCTCCAGTCCCCCTGTGCTCTTCTCAGGTCCTCATGCTCTTCTCTGGTCCCCTCCTGTGCTGTTCTCTGGTCCCCTCCTGTGCTGTTCTCTGGTTCCCTCCTGTGCTGTTCTCTGGTCCCCTCCTGTGCTGTTCTCTGGTCCCCTCCTGTGCTGTTCTATGGTCCCCTCCTGTGCTGTTCTCTTGTCCCCTCCTGTGCTATTCTCTAGACATGTGCATTCGTTTTCGTCCGAATGCATTTTCGTCCGAATTTCAGCTATTTTCGTTATCGTTTTAACAAACGAAAACGAAAGCACAGAATCCGAAAACCAAAAGATCCGACATAAACAAATGCTTTATTTTCGTTTTCGTTGCTACAACAGTTCGATATAGATAGGAGATTCGACGTGATGCTGACAATAACAATCTGTGTCTATCGAACCTGTGGTCGAATGTGCCTAACCTTAACTCTATTAGTCCAAGATTATTCTACATAGGAGAGAAAAGATTCGACATTATAGAGAGAAAAGATTCGACATAGGAGAGAAAGATTCGACATAGGAGAGAAAAGATTCGACATTATAGAGAAAAGATTCGACATAGGAGAGAAAGATTCGACATAGGAGAGAAAAGATTCGACATAGGAGAGAAAAGATTCGACATAGGAGAGAAAAGATTCGACATTATAGAGAGAAAAGATTCGACATAGGAGAGAAAAGATTCGACATAGGAGAGAAAAGATTTGTTATTATAGAGAGAAAAGATTCGACATAGAGAGAAAAGATCACTGCTGGAATTGGGTGGGGGAAGTAAAATAAAAATAAAGTTGATGATGAATGTTATTGGCTGATTGTAACCAAAGAGGAGGAGCAGTAAAATAGCTAGAATGACGAAGATTCGACAAAGCATCGAAAGTTAGAAGATTCGACGGTGCAGCAAAACTGTACGACGCTGCAATCGTACATTTCCGGTCAAATGCATCCGCCCATAGGCTATAGAAGAATTCTAATGTTGGTTGACTAGTAATAGTAATGAACAAATATAATTATTACTAGTCATACAACATTAGAATTCTTCTATAGCTTGTGGGCGGAACATTCGACCGAAAATGTATGATTGCAGCGTCGTACAGTTTCACTGCTCCGTCGAATCTTCTTTGAACATTCGACAGACACCATAAGCCTTCAATGACAGATTCAACCTTAATTAATTCAGATTTTCGGACAAATGCAATTTCTAACGAAAAACAAAATAAATAAAAACGAATTTCGGGAGTAACTAAATAAATTTATTTTTCGGACGAAAACGAAATTCCGAAACGAAATATTTCAGTGTGTACATGTCTACCATTCTCTGGTCCCCTCCTGTTCTGTTCTCCAGTCCCCCTGTGTTATTCTCTGGTCCTCATGCTCTTCTCCGGTCCCCTCTTGTGCTGTTCTCCGGCCCCCTCCTGTGCTGTTCTAAAGACCCCCCTCTGTGCTCTTCTCAGGTCCTCATGCTCTTCTCTGGTTCCCCACTGTGCTCTGGTCTCAATGCTGTTCTCTGGTTCCCCTTCCCCTTGTGCTCTTCTCCAGTTCCCTGCTGTTCTTCAGTCCCCCTGTACTGTCTCCCGGCCCCCCTTCTGCCCCCGCAGCTCTGCCAGGTTCCCCCCTCCCCTCTCCCACCAGCTGCTGCAGGGATATGTCAGGATGGAGAGCAGGGAAGGGGCCGGTAAATACATACCTCCCAACTGTCCCTGATTTGAAGGGACTGTCCCTCATTTAGAGCAAGGTCCCTCTGTGCCTCTTTCCTCCTTGTTTGTCCCTCATTTTGGTCTGATCTATATAGTTGTATATAAAATGCACTAATTATCTATTAAAAAGCATTTTACAGTGCTAAACCTTTAATCCATATTCCAAATTGCTGCATTTGTAAATTCCAGAAGCCAAAATAAAAGAATAGTAGTGGAAAAAAAGCACCTGTGGGTTTAACCAATCTTTTTTTTGTATAATTCAACTTTAAAGGGGGCGTGGTAGGGGATGTGTCCTATGCCTACATATTTTTGCTAATAGGTGTCCCTCATTCCCATCTCAGAAAGTTGGGAGGTATGCATTAGCTACAAACTCTGTGTTTTTTGCTCAGCCTTCATCTTGTATCATAGCAGTGTAAACATCAACTTTGACAAAGCATTTTCAGATCATTCAGCCAGCTTTGTTTAAGCTTTTAAAGTACCATTTAGTTCCAGTTTGTAAATGTTGAACACAGACCCTTATTGGAGTGCTGATTGCCTCTTTAACCACTTAACGACCGCCCACTGTAAATATACGTCGGCAGAATGGCACCGACAGGCAGAATCACGTATATGTACGTGATTGCCTTTGTATAGTTGGGGGGTCCGATCGGACCCCCCTTCTTTACAGTGAGCGGTCGTTTTACCTTCGGGAGCGATCCGGCATGAGGGGACGGCCGTTCGATTCCGGCCACCCCCTCTCGATCGCTCCCGGCGAATGAGAGCTTCCCCTGCCTGTGTGCTTGTTTACACAGGCTGGAGGAAGTGATGTCATCTCTCCTGCGGCGCTCACATATACCGAGCGCCGTACAGGAGAAGATGCAGGTTAGTGCACACAACACTACACTGACACCAGGACACATAGGTACATAAATCGCCCCCCCCAGGCCCCCCAGACCCCCCCAGATCACCCCCCAGATCACCCCCCAGATCACCCCCCAGCCCCCAGTCACAGTGTCACTGATAGCAGTGACCATTTATTTAGTGATCACTGCAATCAGTGACATTTGTGACTGTAAAAGTGTCAGTACATTTAGTTTTAGGTCCAGTGTAGCCCCCTAACCCCCCCTAATAAAGGTTTAACCCCCTGATCACCCCCCAGATAACCCTTTCACCCCCTAGTACCGCCGTCGCTAAGCGATCATTTTTCTGATCGATGTCTTAGCGTCGGTGATGCTGATCGGTAGCCAGTAATTTTTTTTAGGTTCGCCGCAGGTTTTTATAGCGTCGGGTACCCCCATATATTACCTAATAAAGGTTTAACCCCCTTGATCACCCCCCAGGTAACCCTTTCACCCCCTATCACCATGGTCACTAAGCGATAATTTTTCTGATCGATGTTTTAGCGTCGGCAATGCTGATCGGTAGCCAGTAATTTTTTTTAGCTTCGCCGCAGGTTTTTATAGCGTCGGGTACCCCCATATATTACCTAATAAAGGTTTAACCCCCTTGATCGCCCCCAGGTAACCCTTTCACCCCCTATCACCACTGTCACTAAGCGATAATTTTTCTGATCGCTGTCTTAGCGTCGGTGATGCAGATCGGTAGCCAGTAATTTTTTTTAGGTTCGCCGCAGGTTTTTATAGCGTCAGGTACCCCAATATATTACCTAATAAAGGTTTAACCCCCTTGATTGCCCCCCAGGTAACCCTTTCACCCCCTATCACCACTGTCGCTAAGCGATAATTTTTCTGATCGCTGTCTTAGCGTCGGTGATGCAGATCGGTAGCCAGTAATTTTTTTTAGGTTCGCCGCAGGTTTTTATAGCGTCAGGTACCCCCATATATTATCTAATAAAGGTTTAACCACCTGATCGCCCCCCAGGTAACCCTTTCACTCCCTATCACCACTGTCGCTAAGCGATTGTTTTTATGATCGTTGTCTTAGTGTCGGTGATGCAGATCGGTAGCCAGTAATTTTTTTTTAGGTTCGCCGTCAGGTTTTTATATAGCGTCAGGTACCCCCATATATTACCTAATAAAGGTTTTAACCCCCTAATTGCCCCTAGTTAACCCTTTCACCAGTAATCACCATATAAGTGTTACGGGTGACGCTGGTTAGTTAGTTTGCTTTTTATAGTGTCAGGGCACCCGCCGTATATAACCCAATAAAGGTTTAACCCCCTGATCGCCCGGCGGGTGATATCAATTAGGTTTTAGCGTCAGAGAGGGTCTGCGTCACACCCCAGGCAGCGTCAGGTTAGTGCCAGTAACGCTAACACCCACGCGTGAAGCATACACCCCCCTTAGTGGTATAGTATCTGAACAGATCAATATCTGATCTGATCAGATCTATACTAGCGTCCCCAGCAGTTTAGGGTTCCCAAAAACGCAGTGTTAGCGGAATCAGCCCAGATACCTGCTAGCACCTGCGTTTTGCCCCTCCGTCCAGCCCAGGCCACCCAAGTGCAGTGTCGATCGATCACTGTCACTTGCAAAACACAACACACATAACTGCAGCGTTCGCAGAGACAGGCCTGATCCCTGCGACTCCAGTGCTGTAGGAGGTGATTTCGCCACCACAGTTAAAAAAAAAAAAGCATATATGCCGAAGCATTGGGGCAGCAGGGGCGGAGGAGCGATTTTGCTCCTAATGCCGCGTACATACAGTCGAAATTCCGACGGAGGCTTGCCTGTGGAAAAGTCTGACCATGTGTACGCGGCATAACTTTTGCGGGAAGATGCCCCCATGCTTCGGCATATATAAATGGTGCATGTATGCCCATCATTAGAAGTGGGTGGATGAAGGGCGGTATTCTAATGGTGGGCATACCCACCGATCAATCTTTTTTTTTCGTTCAGCCAACAGGCTGCATGAAAAAAAAATTACAATACATGTCCAACAAGGACCAGCAACGTACTGGTATGTTGCTGGACTTTGAATGTTTATACCAGAATGATGCCTGCGGGTTTAGGTATCATCTTGGTATCATTCTTTTCAGCCAGCGGCCGGCTTTTATGTAAAAGCAATCCTAGTGGCTAATTAGCCTCTGGACTGCTTTTACAAGCAGTGGGAGGGAATGACCCCCCCCCCCGGATATAAAAAGCGCCATTGGGAAATTGGGAAAGCATTTTATCACACCGATCTTGGTGTGGTCAGATGCTTTGAGGGCAGAGGAAAGATCTAGGGTCCAATAGACCCCAGTTTTTTCAAAAAAGAGTACCTGTCATTACCTATAGCTATCATAGGGGATATTTACATTCCCTGAGATAACAATAAAAATGATAAAAAAAAAAAAAATATGGAAGCAACAGTTTAAAAGTAAAATAAAAAAGCAAAATTAATAATAAAAAAAAAAAAAAAAGCACCCCTGTCCTGCCCTGCTCTTGCCCAATGGCGAACGCAAGCGTCGGTCTGGCGTCATATGTAAACAGCAATTGCACCATGCATGTGAGGTATCACCGCGAAGGTCAGATCGAGGGCAGTAATTTTAGCAGTAGACCTCCTCTGTAAATCTAACGGGGTAACCTGTAAAGGCTTTTAAAGGCTTTTAAAAATGTATGTAGTTTGTCGCCAATGCGCGTTTGTGTGAAATTTTAAAGCATGTCGTGTTTGGTATCTATGTACTCGGCCTAAGATCATCTTTTTTATTTCATCAAACATTTGGGCAATATAGTGTGTTTTAGTGCATTAAAATTAAAAAGTGTATTTTTTCCCCAAAAAATGCGTTTGAAAAATCGCTGCGCAAATACTGTGTAGAAAAAAAAAATGCAACACCCACCATTTTATTCTGTAGGGCCTTTGCTTTAAAAATATATATAATGTTTGGGGGTTCAACATAATTTTCTTGCAAAAAAAAATATGTTTTCATGTAAACAAAAAGTGTCAAAAAGGGCTTTGTCTTCAAGTGGTTAGAAGAGTGGATGTAAGCTTCCTAATGTTGTGTATAAAATGCCAGAACAGTTCAAAACCCCCCCAAATGACCCCATTTTGGAAAGTAGACACCCCAAGCTATATACTGAGAGGCATGACGAGTCCATGGAATATTTTATATGTTGACACAAGTTGCGGAAAAAAGACAATTTTTTTATTTTTTTTTGCACAAAGTTGTCACTAAATGATATATTGCTCAAACATGCCATGGGCATATGTGGAATTACACCCCAAAATACATTCTGTTGCTTCTCCTGAGTACGGGGATACCACATGTGTGAGACTTTTTGGGAGCCTAGCCGCGTACGGGACCCCAAAAACCAATCACCGCCTTCAGGCTTTCTAAAGGGTGTAAATTTTTGATTTCACTTCTCACTGCCTATCACAGTTTCGGAGGCCGTGGAATGCCCAGATGGCACAAAACCCCCCCCAAATGACGCCATTTTGGAAAGTAGACACCCCAAGCTATTTGCTGAGAGGTATTGTGAGTATTTTGCAGATCTCGCTTTTTGTCACAAAGTTTTGAAAATTGAAAAAAAAAAAGAAAAAAAAAAAAAATGTTCTTTCTTCATTTTCAAAAACAAATGAGAGCTGTAAAATACTCACCATGCCTCTCAGCAAACAGCTTGGGGTGTCTACTTTCCAAAATGGGGTCATTTGGGGGGGTATTGTGCTATTTTGGCATTTTATGGCCTTCGAAACTGTGATAGGTAGTGAGGAGTCAAATCAAAAATTTGTGCCTAGAAATCCTGAAGGCGGTGATTGGTTTTCGGGGTCCCGTACGCGGCTAGGCTCCTAAAAAGTCCCACACATGTGGTATCCCCGTACTCAGGAGAAGCAGCAAAATTTATTTTGGGGTGCAATTCCACATATAACCATGGCATGTGTGAGCAATATATCATTTAGTGACAACTTTTTGTAATTTTTTTTTTTTTTGTCATTATTCAATCACTTGGGACAAAAAAAAAAAATATTCAATGGGCTCAACAGGCCTCTCAGCAATTTCCTTGGGGTGTCTACTTTCTAAAATGGGGTCATTTGGGGGGGTTTTGTACTGCCCTGCCATTTTAGCACCTCAAGAAATGAGATAGGCAGTCATAAATTTAAAGCTGTGTAAATTCCAGAAAATGTATCCTAGTTTGTAAACGCTATAACTTTTGCGCAAACCGATAAATATACGCTTATTGACATTTTTTTTACTAAAGACATGTGGCTGAATACATTTTGGCCTAAATGTATGACTACAATTGAGTTTATTCGATTTTTCTTATAACAAAAAGTAGAAAATATCATTTTTTTTCAAAATTTTCGGTCTTTTTCCGTTTATATCGCAAAAAATAAAAATCGCAGAGGCAATCAAATGCCATTAAAAGAAAGCTCTATTTGTGGGAAGAAAAGGACGCAAATTTCGTTTGGGTACAACATTGCATGTCTGCACAATTTACAGTTAAAGCAGCGCAGTGCAAAATTCTGAATTCACCTCTGGTCCTTTAGCTACCAAATGGTCCGGGGCTTAAGTGGTTAAACAAGCTGCTAGCAGGCTTTAGCACTTCTTGAAGCTTGTTGAAAGTCTGCTGAAGCTTGCTAGAAGCTTGCTTAATGTGACAATCAACACTCCTGTTAGGATATGTGTTCAACATTTATAAGCTGGAGTTGAATGGTACTTTAAAAGCTTTAACAAATCTTTCTGAAAGCTCAGCAAATGGTTTGTCAAAGCTTGCAGTTCACACTGTTCTTGTACAAGCTGAAACCCGTATGAAAAAGTCCTTACTGTCAGTTGAAGTGTCACATTTGTGTCCTTGGCAGCTCAGAATGGTCACGTGATGAATGCAGATCCTACCATTTTTGAATATCTAAGGGGCCCCTTAGGCTAACTATTCCTCCCACTGATACCATAGATGGGGCACTATTCCTCCCACTAACACCAATAATGAGACACTGTTCCTTCCCCTGATATCATCAATGAGGCACTATTCCTCCCACTGATACCATCGACGGGCACTATTTCTTCCCCTGATACCAACGATTCGGGCACTATTCCTCCCACTGATACCAATGATGGGGCATTGTTTACTCCCATTGATGCCAGGGCATTTTACACTCACACAGTCTTGATTACTCCCATTACCCTGGCATCAATGCAAATAAACAACAAGACTGCCCCCCCCCCCCCCAGTCTGAAAAACAGTAAACTGGCCCTTTGTTTAGAAAGTTTGGAGACCTCTGGTTTAACCAGATTTAGAAAGTAAGTAAATCCTCCAATTAAGGAAACAAATAGTAACTAAAACATCAGAAAGGCCCCAATCATTCCCACACAACCAGAAACATAAAAAGGAAAATTACAGAGTTTTTCTCTAAATGCAACATTTGTGTAATTTATAGTGGCTTGTCAGTTTTTGAGGAATGTGGAGAAAAAAGAATATCTCTCCGGCACAGTCTACTTGTCACTGACATCAGAATAATGTACCACGGACCATTTTAAGAATGGAACATTTACATTAATTGCAGGACATCCCCTTGGTAGGTTAACATACAGGAAACAGGGGTCAGGCACTGCTGCTGCACATTAATAAAACACAGTCTTCAAGGCAAATGCCGACAGCAGGCACAATACAGAAGAATGTCAGAGAGCTAATTTCAGTCACTGGGAGATGGAGGCGAAGAAGCATCACTTTCTTTATCAGTTTTTTTCCCTGTGTTGCAGACACAAACCCATGGCGAGATATGTGATAGAGTAGACAATTTCATGCCCTCTCAGAAAGTTTTTATTTATGAGTGTGAGAGCAATCACAGGCACTTGATGTTTATTATAATTGTCAGGCCTGAAATAAAAAATGAATGGTCATTCCAGGCATTTTAGGATTTTGTCATGAGATAATGGTCTTGTGCAGAAATCTTCATATAACTTATAACTTAACTTATAACTTATCTTCATATAACATGAAACGTATCCATTAACCTAAACCTAACCCTAAACGTGTATCTAAACCCAAAAACAAATGGAATATATTGCAGCTTACCAGTTCCCAGATGAGATGGCTGTAATAGTTTTCTTTTTTTTTTTTGTCTTTTTTTTTTTTTATTCCTTGGCACCCTGCATTTCTGTCAGATAATGCACCACTTGGCCCAGAAAATTGTTGCAATTACAAATGTTTAGGCATTCTCATGTTTATTTTTTTTGTTTGTATTGGTATAACACAAAAAAAGTGGAGAAACAAAAAGCCAAATTTGACGCATTCCATGCAAAACTCAAAAAACGGACTGGAAAATTGTAAGAAATAATCGCATTCCAAGTTTGTGATGCTTCTGTAATTTGTAATTAAACTCATCTGTGCCAATTAACAGGTGCTGACAATATAGAAATCACACAAGCAACAAGTTAAATGGTGAAAAATTTACTCAACCTTTCTGTTGTGTGTATCTGTGTACCACACAGAGCATGGTGAAGAGAAAGAGCAGCAAAGAATTGTTTGAGGATTTGAGAAGAGAAATAGTGGAAAAGCATGGACAATCTCAACATTACAAGTCCATCTCCAGAGATCTTAATATTACTGTGTCCACTGTGTGCAACATTGTCAAGCAGTTTTCGGACCATGGAACTGTAGCTAATTTCCCTGGATGTGGACGAAAGAAAAAAATTATTGAATATTGCAACGAAGGATTGTTGGAATGGTGGATAAAGAACCTCGATCAACTTCCAGACAAAATCAAGCTGACCTTCAGGTACAGGGTACAACTGTGTCAGCTCGCACTATACGTTGCATTTGAATGAAAAGAGATGCTATGGTAGGAGACCCATTGCTGACACAGAAACTTAAAAAAGCCAGATTGGAGTTTGCCAAAACTTACCTGAGGATAATGACATTATGAAATCTGAACACTACCAAAGAATTCTGGAGAGCAATGTAGGGCCCAGTGTCAGAAATGTTGTCTCCATCAGAGGTCATGGGTCTTACAGCAGGACAATTACCCAAAGCACACATCAAAAAGCACCCATAAATGGTTTAAGACAAAGCGCTGGTGAGTACTGAACTGGCCAGCAATGAGTCCAGATCTAAATCCCATAGAGCAGTGGTTCTCAACCCTGTCCTCAAGTACCCCCAACAGGCCATGTTTTCAGGTTTTCCTTTATCTTGCACAGGTGCTTTTAGGCCTGGTTCCCACCTATGCATTTTTTTGTATGTTTTCAGTTTTTCAGAAACACACTACAGTCCATTTAACATGGGTTCCTAAGGGGCACTTTCAGATCTGTGCATATTATGGAAAGGGCCAGGAACTTTTTTCTGGTTTTTGGTTCCATAGACTTCAATGGATCAAAAACGTGTATTGAAAAATGCAAAATGCACCTGGAATATGCAAACTGCAACCTGCAAAGGACCAGGCCTATATCTTGCACAGGTACTTTAAATCAAAGTCAATGGCTTGGTATTTTGGACAGCTATTTTATCTAAGAGAAATTCCCAAAACATGGGGACAGGGTTGAGAACCACTGCCATGGAGCACCTGTGGAGAGATCTCAAAACAGCAGTTGGGAAAAGGAACCCTTTCCAATCTGAGAGACCTGGAGCAGTTGGTGAAAGAAGAATGGTCCAAAATTTCAGTAGAGAGGTGTAAGAAACTTATTGATGGTTACAAGAAGCGATTGATTTCAGTTATTTTTTTGTCCTGGTGCCTGCCTTCCAGTCTGGTGTCCTGGTGCCTGCCTTCCAGTCTGATGTCCTGGTGCCTGCCTTCCAGTCTGATGTCCTGGTGCCTGCCTTCCAGTCTGATGTACCCGCTTTCCATTCTGATGTGCCCGCTTTCCAGTCTGATGTGCCCGCTTTCCAGTCTGATGTGCCTGCTTTCTAGTTTGATGTGCCCGCTTCCCAGTCTGAGGTGCCTGCCTTCCAGCCTGATGTCTCAGTGCCTGCCTTCCAGCCTGATGTCTCGATACCGGTGTCCCAGTCTGAAGTCCGGGTGTCCCAGTCTAAAGTCCCGGTGTCCCAGTCTGAAGTCCCGGTACCTGTTACTCGGCTTCCTGGACCAGCGCCTGGTGTCCGGCTCGCTGATCCAGGGCCCGTTACCCAGCCCACTGGACTCTGCTTGCTGAGCTCGTGCCTTTTACCCAGCTTTCCAGTAAGGAGCCTGCAGCTCAGCTCGATGACCCGGAGCCCGCTGTCTGCCCGGATGTGCCCGCTGTCTGCCCGGATGTGCCCACTGTCCGCTTTGACGTGCCTGATGACCAGCCTGAAGTACCCTCATCCATTATTCTGCTCGATGCCATAGACTATGGACAATTAAAAATAGTTGGAGCGTCCGGAGGCCGCTCCTTTTGGGGCGGTACTGTCAGGAAAGGGTTCACCTGTTGGTGGCGCTGTTGGTCCCGTGGATCGCAGTACCAGTGTCCACCAGCTGGTGTCTTCTTGCAGCCAGGATCTGTGATAGAGGATCGCACCTGCTGGTGGCACTGTCAGATCCATGGGTCGTAGTACCGGTGTCCACCAGTGGGTGTATTCCTGGCAGTGTGGGGCAGGCAGCACCTCCTGCGCTCAGGTGTTACCTGAGGACAATCACTGCAGTCTCATAAATACCCGGCAAGCCCTCACATGCTTGCCTTGGTATCTCTCTCTCTGACCTTGAGCCTGAAATCCCGACGTTGAGCCTGCATCTGACCTGGCCTGATACGATCTGTTCCCTATCCCGAGCCCATCCTGGACCTGTCCCTCCTGTTACCTGATTACCTTGGATCCCTGCCCTGCAGCCTATCCATCCATCCTCTCCCTGTCCTGTTGGTCTCTCGTCCTTACCTATCTGCTGATCTCCCTGTGTATGACCCCGGTCTGGCTTTTGTTTACGATTCTGGTATCTTCCATTTATTGTATATATTATTTGTTGTTTGTGGTTGGTTGTGTACTGTGTTTATTAACTTACTTGCCACCTATCTAATAAACACCATTATCTTTTACTTACATGCGTTTTTGGTCTCCTCTGTGCAGTCCACACAGTCTGGTCTACTAATTCCCTGACAGAGGCTCTGGAAATGTAGAGTTAGGACCGCAGCATATAGAGGTCCCTTGGCGTATGCACTGTGGTTTACTCATATATTTGCAAATGTGTGCAAGAAAAACCCTCTGTTTTTTAAGCAAGCTGTTAGACAGGGCCAATTTGGTTGTTTTGCAGGTTGGCTGGTAAGTGTGCTGGGATTTTTTTTTTTTGTGATGTGAATTGCCCTTCCATGTGCACCTTGCTGCAAAGGCCAGTTATAGGTTGGGAGGTTTCCACTTTTTTTGCACTGTGCACTAACCTCTACAACTAAGCCCAATCCAGGTTAAAAGCATCAGGGGGGGGGGGGGTGTAACGGGCAGGGACTGTGGCTGAAGCTGGTATCTTCACTATTTGACTTGGTTAACATTGGCAGAAGTTGAGTTTCTTGGTTGTGTTAGGCTGCAATACACTTAAACCATAGACATAGGAAAAGCACATGGACGTAGCATAAGGGGTTGCAGGGGTCACAATCGCAACCCCGCCCCTAGCTCCATGGGGCCCCAGCAGCCTCCCTGTCATATTATCATATCCTCCACAAAGTCCAGCTCCGATCTGCCCTAGGGCCCCACAGCCACGCTCCAGTACTGGGTTTCTACTTTGCCTTCCACAGTCCACACCCCTCCAATCTCATTGGCTGGGGAGAAGCTGTGAGGCATTTCCTGAATGGAAAGGAGCACGAGGTTAGAACAGCCAAGGATGGGGAATTGTCTGTGCTCTGTGCTGGCAACATGGAATGGTAACCGTGCTTAGCGAGGCAAGAGGAGGAGAGTGCCGTCCTATAGCCACGATGGGACAAATGTCACTGGTGAGGTAAGACACCGCTCAGTGTCTCCTAGTCACCAGCTGGGATTCTCTGTACCCCCCCACCCAGGGATGTTCGCTTACCACACTTCCCTGACAACTGGGGAAAAGACACACACCTCCGGGAGGTGACCTTCCCCCAACACCTGCCAAAACTGACAGAGAAACCTTCAGAAATTGCTAAAACATATCCCTTAACACCTCCTCAGGGGGCCCCTGAAGGGCTACAGTACAGGCTCCAGATTTTGTATCACATGGCTTTGCCCTCCCAGATCTAAGTTGCACCTCCCACCTCCAAAGCCCCATGACCACCCCCTCTGCCCTGGATACTATGCCCGGCTGCTGAGCTCCTTTCCCATTACAGCACTCTATACTGCTCCTCCTCTGAAGGGCTGAAATCACATTCCTTTACAACACAGCCAGGTAGCCATGATGTGCACAGGGTGTATCTGCCAACTGCAACTACACTGCAGTTCTGACTAGAGAATTTCACAGGTCAGAACGGCAAAGCCAGACACACCCTGTGAAGGCTGACAGACTGTGTGTAAATGAATGTGATTTGAGCCCTGTGTAGTGTGTGTGTGTGTGGGGGGGGGGGGGAGCTGTATACAGTGCTGGGATGGGAAAGGTGCTCTGCTAAGTGACCTGCCAGGGGTCCCTGTCCTCTGACTCTCCAGCGGTAATCCCTATCCTCTGATGTAAAGAGGAACTCTGGGAACTCAAAACTCTTAAGCCACTTTGAGTATCTTGGCATGCAGTGGATTTTTCTGCACGCATGGTGGAAGTGGTGGGTGGTAATGGGGGGGGGGGCCAGGTCAACTTTTGCATCGGGGCCCACAAGCTTCAAGCTATGCCTCTGGAAAAGCATGTTGTTGCAAGGGAAGAAGAAATAAAAAATAAAAACCAGACTGAGCTCATCCCCAATGTGCACAAATTTATAATGTATCCCTAGTAGATGTAGCAAGGATCCATGACAATTCATAAAGCTCTGGCTGTAAAAGGCACTTTGTGCCAAGCTAACGCTGAATAATATTTTACAAAAAACACCTTACACTTCATTATTTACACCTTCTATCATTTACATCAGTCAGTGTGTAGCTGTGGCTCTTTCTTGTAGCAAAATCCTCTGCAATTTTCTCCTGTCCATCACAGCAGATGGAGACATGTCTACAGACTTGATTTGAACATAATTTTCTTGAACGCTCGAATCCCCAGAACCTCGTTGTCGCAGGTTGTAGAATTGTCTTCACAGATGCATGACAGAGATTCATGAAGTTTTTATTGACAAGATAAGTGTTCTGACATTTGGAACCAGAGAAAATAACCCTGTTTATATATAAAACACATCAAATTGTTGAGAGCCATCAGGACGAACTAAGATTGCAGAAAGGTTGGCGGTAGGCATATGTTCCACTAATTTTATGTGAGATTCTAATGGATAAAACCAGTCAATTTAAATTCACTAGCCAAGATGAGCCAATAATAAAAAAAAATCCTCTCTTGCAATTCTATCCGTTGGGTTCCAGTGGTGGCCCATCCATAGGGGGTGCACGGGTGCCGCCCAACCCACCCCCCCTCCAAGCTATTCACAGATGATTGCAAGCGGGGAAGCTGATTTGCCCGTGTTTAGCGAGTGTTTGGGGCGCAAGCGATTCGCCTGCAAACACTCCCCCACTCTCCAGTGATTTGTCATTGCTCCTATTCTTTTATTTTAATGGCCAGGACCGGAGGACATGGGCGGTGCTTTTTGCGGCACCTCATCACTTCTAAACGCCGCCGGTCTAAAACTATGGGTGGAAGCAAGTGGAATACAGGGGGCGGAGTGGTGGATTATCTAAAGGGAGGGGCTTATGAGAAGTTGGAGGGGTCAACAAGGAAGGGCGGGGTCTGGCACCCCCATTCTAAAACCAGCCGCCACTGTTGGGTTCTAACCCTTTAATAGGCTAGTAATTAATAGCATATTTTTTTTTTCTTGTTACCCTAACAAAAAAAAGCAGGCATTGGCATTTGCTAACCCGAACACCCCAGCTGGAAAATATAGTGGGCCCTAGACCCCATCTGGTCGCCAAAAGTGCTAAAAACCTTGCTGATGAACTTGTGAGATCAGAATTCATCAAAATTACCCCACGGAACTGGCTAACTGATCTTCCCAAACTAAAAGGAATGTTCACATGTGGAAAATGCCACATCTGCAAATTTGTGGACAAAACTGATACGTTTACAGATGCCGATGGACGGAAGACCTACCAGATAAAGGACTTTATTAACTGTAACACCACTCGGGTCCTCTACATCATTGAATGCCCATGCCACAAATACTACATAGGCAAAACAAAACGCCCTCTAAAAATCCGTATCGATGAACATCTATCAAGCATCAGAGGTACTGATGAAGAAAAGACTCCCATCGCACAGCATTTTGCTAAATTTAATTAAGGCCAACCTAACGGCCTTAAAGTGAAGGGCTTCTTTGCTCTCAAATTATCAGACAGGAGGGGAGATTTCAACACCATCCTCCTGCAACGCGAAAAGGAATGGATTTTCCGCCTAAAAACGATGGCGCCTAAAGGACTCAGTAATTAATGAAATCTCCAAGTATTCCTAACAACATAGGAATATAAATACTCGTAACCGACAATCCTCCTAAACCAATATCACTAATATGTATAAATATGCAACCGGCTGAACTATTGCAAAAATAATAAATGTGTAAATATGCAATATGAAGTAAAATACTGTATACCCAATACTAATTTAAAGCATCAACCCTGACCACTTTATCAAGTGTCAATTTGCATATTAGCCACAAGATGGCGCCACACTGAACTGCATTACTACACACCCAAACTGACCCTGAGAAGGGTTAACATTGAATCCAATTAAGGACAGGGCAGGGGCGGATCCAGAGTCTAGTCTCGGGAGGGGCACTACCAGAAAATATATTTTTTTGGGGGCAATTTATCAGGGAAATGACTAGTGTTAGCGCTTCAATGACCACGGCACCATGGTTGATATGGTGTCAGTGTCATGGATATGCAGTAGTGTTTGTCTGTCAGCTTACCTTCCTTCCCATGTGTTCATCTTAGAGGCCTGAACCCTTTCACCTGGCTTCCTTTATAATCTCCTCCCAGCCTGACTCCACCCCAGGCCCTATCACAGAACACTATATTAACCTGTGCACTGCAAGCCTGCTTGGCTGATCAACGTGTTTGTTAGGCATTGTGTGTTTGGGTTCCTGCCTGCCGTGTGCTACGTCTGTCTCTCTGTTACGTTATTGGCTTGTCCCCGACTATCCCTGTCTGCTCGTGACCCTTGACCTTCGGCTCGTTCTTCGTTATCCTTGTCTGCTTGTGGCCCCTGACCTTCAGCTTGTTATTCGGTTCTCTCTTATCGTGTGCTGCTGCTTCCCCTCTTTTCCCCTTATCCTACGGGGCGTGAGCTAGGAAACTCCAGGGGCCGCGACCTGGTCCCAGCCTGCAGCTAACATCCTCACCACTAGAGGCCCTGGAGAAGACCAGCTGGGTCTTAGACTCCGCGCCCTGGGGAATCTTGGCTCTAGCTTCCGTTTGGATCCCGGTTGTGCTCCTCTGGTCCTGCTTTCCACAACCACCCACTTTCCTATCCGCCGAAGCCAGCCATAGGGTTCACTACCTTGCGGTGCACTCCTGTCCCCCTACGGTGTGCATCTGTCACCTGGCCACAGGTGACCCTGACAGTCAGGATGATTGAAGCGCATTATTCATAGTAGATAACGGCGCAGGCTCACACTGAGCGTCCCCGTGTTATGAATGGGACATTCCGGTCCCCCGCGCATGCGCGGGAGTGACGTCATCGCCGCTCCGGCCAGTCACAGCGATACACGGAAGGGACTCGAAGGCAAGATGGCGGCGGAGGGGAACCAGGAGCGCTTTGGGGGCTTCTATCTCAGGTAAGTCATTCACAATGAGCTAGTATGCTATGCATACTAGCTCATTATGTCTTTCTCTTGCAGGGTTTTTTTTTTTAAAAGAGGGTTTACTTCCTCTTTAAGACTCCCTGGGGATCTCAGACTGATCAGTGAGGACAGATGTCCATAGTGTGTATCTACTAGCCAGAATCTAGGGTAACAACACTAAGGTTTCCTGCTGTCTCATTGCAACCTGACCCCCAACACTGACCAATGCTGCATGATAAGTAAATTTGAGGGGTGGAGCTCAGATATCTATTTGAGAGAAGACGTCAACAGTGTATCTCCACAGCCATATCTAGGCTAACAACACTGATATTTCATGCTATCTCACTAGAACTGAATCCCCACACACTTATCTATATCTATTTACAGTATTGCCTGCACTTCATTATAATTCACGATTGTGGTCTGCATGTGAACCCGGGTGTGTGCTTTTTACGGCAACGTTGTCCTATGTTATAACCTGTATTGCGCAGTCCGCATTACTGTATCTGTCCAATTTTGATATATAATAAAGTTCATAATTATAGGTAAGACTGATGTTCTCCTTATTCCCCTCCTCCCTGTTGAACTCCTCGGGGTATCTTCCCCACCTTGTATCTTCATAATCCATTGTGTTCTAGAGTTGATGGGATGGGCGCCACCTAAATCGGTGAGTCGGCATACCTATTAGTGCTGACCAATGCATTGGTCCAGCACTCCTGATACTACAGTACCCAAACTGGTGTTTTATTATTTGTTATAACAAAAAACATGCCCAATCTCCTCTCTAAAGATGCCAGCCCTGCATACCAACCATACAAGCTTGTATTGCCATACTAGAGGGCCATAAATGCCCCCTGGCCTTGCTGCCCCCCAGCCCATATACTGTACCTTCTTTACCAGGTAGGTACTGTACTTTAAGAGGTATACAATAAAATCACCCCTTTCCTAGAAATGGTGGCTGATACTGACAAACACCCAGCTCTTGCATACCTGTGGTGCCATGGACATAGTGCAGTAATGCAGGAGTTGGCTTATGTGCAACCTATCTGTCTCCTGTGTTGTTAGGATATGTTGCTACCTTTCCACAGACCATTCACTTGGTTAGAACTCAATTAAACTTTCAGTTTAAATCAGCTAAATGCATTCTAGGAGTATAGAAACAAAAAGTGGGTAAAGTCTTACAGCTTGAGTAAAAGTCTGTCCACTGCTAGCATTCTGCAGGCTAGGAGCCTTGCTCTTTGTGAGAAAGCAGTAATCTTTTGTAGAGGTTCAACATGGCCTCTGCTGAGTCGAGCCAGGGCACTATAATCTGTGTGGAGCATGAACTTTTCTGATTGCAGATCTATAGGTCTGTTGGACCGCTGCAGAGAGACCACTGCTTTCACACACAGAGCAAGGGTCCTCCAATGCAGCTGCTAGCAGGGATCAGGCTTTTCTACTCTAAAGGCTGTGGCTGCAAGAAAATGATCCGTAAGACATTGAACACCTCTTGATTGGATGCCCCTAGAATGTGTTCATCTGACAACCAAAACTGGGTTTACAGCAGTGGTGGCTCATGTTTTTTTTGTTTGAGTGCCCCCCGCCCTCGCGGCACCACAAAACCCCCCCGCTCGCTGTCTGCCGGTCGCTTACCCCATCTAGGCAGTGGGCATTGGGAAGCGGCGGGGATCTTGCAGCGGCAGACATCAAGGAGTGGCGGGAATCGGGGGATTGGCGGACATCAGACTGTGGCGGGCATCGGGTAGCGGCTCCTGCATCTTCTCCTCCTCCCCCTCCTCGCTTCTGCCGTGCATTTCCTCCCCTCCTCCTAGGCATCCAATAGGATTGCCTGTCCTTTCAACCACTTGGTTGACGGGTATCAGATCCGTTTCCCGATTGGTCGGGAGGAGGATCAGTGTTGAAACAGCAAATATTCATTCGCTGTTGTAACACTTGGGTGGGCTCGTAGCGCAATGCTCTGCGCCACGAGCCCACCCTGTTTTGAAGCCTATTAGAGCCTCTGGCTCTAATCAGGTGCTTAAAAAAAACACCCCCGCTGCTGTAATTCAGGTGCCCGGCGTCCTAAAAGGGGTAGGAAGCAGAAATAGGGGGTGGCGGCGGCGATGAATAGAGCATCGCAACGCTAGAAAGTGGAGGGGGTGGCGGCCGTGGATAGAGGGAGCGGAGCTCGGGCACCCCTAATGGACGGTCTGCCACTGGTTTACAGGGGGTTTACAGGTACTAATATTGTTGTTGCTTGCACAACACTATAGCAGGTACCTAAAGGTGTGTATACAAACCTCCTACAGTTTTTGCTTCTTCTTGCTTCCCCCGAATTCCCGGTCATTGTACAGTTCCGGAGAGCTTTAAATCTTTCCTGCTCCTTTCTGCTTCCTGCACGCTTCTGTTGGTCATTTATATAGCTCCTCACACTGATGGATCAAAACAAATATAGGGAACAGGATAGACCAAAACAGCTCCTATAAAACCCAGAATATTTGGAACCTTGCTTGTCACTTCACAGCTGTCAGTAGGTTTTTGTGTTCTTTAAGTGAACAATCCACTTAAAAGACATGAGTGCCCAAAAACCCAAAGCTCAATTTGCATTATTATTTACTGTATGTAGCACCCTCTAGTGTGCTATTAGTTTAGTGGAGGCAATTTTATTTGACTCATGGTAGGTGTGAGTCTGGAATCTGGGTCAGGGTTTATTGCAGGTCAGGCTGGATGACTCACAGAGGCAGGCCTCTGGTGCCTCCCCCTGGTTCTGTAAGTTAGTAGGCAGAGGCCAGGAGGGTTTATCTGCATACTTAGGGGAACCCATCCAATCCCTAGGCATACTGTCCTGGATGGGTGGCTAGGCCAGCTCTTAAATATGGATGAGTCATGCTAGCAGAGGAGTCGGGTGAAAGATAGAGCGCTGAGGAGGCTGTCGGTGGCCTAAGAGAGGACTCCCAGGTCTAGAGAAGACCCCAGGCTGGGCTCGGGCTGGCTCAGGAGGATCCATTCAGCAGAGCGGTTTGATTTGGAATCTTGCCTGAGAGCAGTGGGAGCAAGGAGGGCAGTGTGAGTACATCAGCACACCCAGGGATTTTCAAGGGGAGAGACTGCAACATGTAGCAAGCTTTATAAAAGGACAGAGCTGTACTTAAAGTGGTTGTAAACCCACTGAAAAAAAACCCTGCATAGCATACTAGCTCATTATGAATTACTTACCTTCGATCGAAGCCCACGCAGCGGTCCTCATACCCTGCTCCAGCTGGCGACATCACTCCCGGAGTTACTTCCGGGTTTCGCAGGCACCGGCGCTGTGAATGGCTGGAGCCGCAAGGACGCTCTGGGAACCGCCGTAACAGCATACTCACTGAAACAACAGCACGTACATGCCATTTCTTCAGTGCGCATGTGCCAATGACGTCGGCACATGTAGATACAGGGGATATCTCCTTAACCGTGCAGGTTTAGGAGATATCCGGGGTAGCTACAGGTAAGCCTTATTATAGGCTTACCTGTAGCAAAAAGTGATTGTAAAGGGTTTACAACCACTTTAACCCTTTATCCTTGCCCTGGGAGATCTTCAGAGCAGCTAGGAGGGCTGGTTGTGCCTGCTAACAATGTAAGGGGGAGCAGTTCTACACAAGGAGAGGATACACTCCTGCATGCAGTTTGCCCTATCTTTTTTTGCTATTTCCAGGAGGGGCTGAGAGCTTCTAGTCTGTAATGGACTTTTGCTACTAATCTACTAAGGCCCGGGGCCTTAGTCTTATGCCCCGTACACACGATCGTTTTTCATGCCATTAAAAATGCCATTTTAAAAAATGGCCATTAAAAATGATCGTGTGTAGGCTCCAGAGCATTTTTAACAACGTGAAAAACGGCCATTAAAAATTCCGGACATGCTCTCTTTTTTCACGTCGTTTTTCATGTCGTTTTTTTTAACGACGTGAAAAACGATAGTGTGTATGCTTTAACGACGTGAAAAAAAACGCGCATGCTCAGAATCAAGTATGAGACGGGAGCGCTCGTTCTGGTAAAACTAGCGTTCGTAATGGAGATAGCACATTCATTACACAGTAATGGACTGAAAAGCGTGAATCGTCGCCCAAAAAACTTTACTAACATGAAGGGTGGCGCCATTCGAACGGAACTTCCCCTTTATAGTGCCGTCGTACGTGTTGAACGTCACTGCGCTTTGCTTGATCGTTTTTTTTAATGATGGTGTGTACGCAAGGCAGGCTTGAGAGGAAACATGAAAAGAAACGAGGAGAAAAACGTCGGTTTAAAAAATGACATTAAAAACGATCGTGTGTACGGGGCATTATTCCTGTGTCCGTGATCGGAGCAGCAAGGGAAGTCATCTCCGCTGTAGAAGGAACAGAAATCCACTGAGTATTTGAGGTCATCCTGACTGGCTGCTGCTCCAATGCGCACTGACCCCTTTGCGCCGGAATCCCCACGTGTGTCCTTCCACATGGCCAGACTCCTCCCATACTCTGCATTTGTTTGCGGGCTTTCTCTTCTTCCCGCCCACGAACTGCGCAGCTATGGTGTGCCTCGTGGCGCGTTGGCCAATATGACCGACCTACTCGGAACTCCTCCGGGCAGCAAAGTTCAAATTCAGACACAATACACATCCCGGAAACGATGCCCCCACGTGTAGCGACCTCACCCCTCTCACCCCTTCTCATTCTCGGCTTGTTTGTCTTGTCTAGGGGGTTAGTACTGGGGGGGAGGGATGCGATACACCACGGCCCATGTCCTCCAGAGAGACTGGAGGTGAAAGCCAGAACTATCGGGTTTTGTGTGTATGTCTCAGAGTCAAATCCTTTCTCCGAAATGACTCCCTTTGCTCTCAGTAACCAGAGTTCCACACACTGAAAAGGTCCAACTCGTATTTATTCTCTTCCAGCAATAAATAGTCATACAGCACAGACAGGTTGAGACCCATAGAACACAATCCTTTAAGTAGCGCTAACCACTGTGGTGTCACCAATGGTTATGATGTATAGTCGCTGCCACCGACTATATAGAACAAGAGCATGAATTACCTTCGCTATCACAGCCCCTGTCAGAGGGAAGACATCCGTCCAAGAGAGTTACCGGAGGCCTATCCGTCACCGGCAAATGCTGCGCCGGACTTTCCGGAGATGTTCCGCTCACCAGCCTCCTCGTCTCAGACACAGGCACCCAAGGCGTTAGGGCCCCCCCAATTCCTCCACCCTCGCGGAACCCAATCGAAGGTACTGAGTCCCAGGCTTCCGCATTAGTACCTCACCCCAGGCTAAAGGTGCCTGGGATGGACTCCATCTCCCGCTCCGGCCAGGTCAAGGGCACCTGGGCCCGGAATTCCGGAACGCCAGCACCCAGGCTGAAGGTGCCTGGGCGCGGCCGCGTCCTCCGACTCTGAACCCCAAGGTCAGGGCGTCCGCCCCTTTTATCTCCTCTCCCTTAGCGTCACAGCAAGTTCCCCGCCCCGCCGTACCAGCGCCAGGAAAGGACAAAAAGGGATGCAGTCTTGCGGTGAGTGTTCAGATCCGGCCCAGGGCGACAGCGCCACCTGCAGGCCGCAGGGAACCTCACACCACCAGAGTCCTCCAAGAACCATAAAAGGGTCTCAGATTCCCTAACAATCAGTGCATCTGGGTTACACTACCACCCAGATGCCTCCCCTAAATTCAAATACCCGCTACAATCACATTTGGTATAAAACACATAGCTTGACAAAATACAATCCCACCCCTCCTAACATATCTACTCCACCCATTCTCCGATAGAAATTGTTGCAGGTCACCTGCAGAGGGAGAGAAAAAAAAACACAATATACAATTCTAAGGTATGGAGAACAGAACCATCTCCCCGAGAAGAGATGATTATCCTCTAATATATATACATTTTCTCTATTGCATGGCTAAGCCTAGCCTTACTGAAATTTTCTGCAAAACACCACCACCTAGTGGCAACTCAAGTCATCACACTCCAATGCATACATGTACTTCACATGAACTTTCCATCTTGACCACGACGGTTCTCACTTTGGCCTGACTAAACTACCCCACTGTTCAGTTGAAAGAAAAAAAAACATTTCCTTTCCTTGCGGAGCTGAAGAGAGAGAAAAAAAACCACAAGCTTTCCAATTCCTCAGTTGAGTAGATTTCCCTGCAGCAAAGGGTAAAGTCACAAGTGAGTTCAGGGCAGGCAATTCCTGTGAAACGGAACAAAAAAAACCAAGTTCCATCTCACAAATAATACTGAGGATCCGGAAGGACAAGAGCCTTCTATTGTCTATCTAGGGTCTCTATAGAGTACACGGTATCCTCTTTCTCCTTACAACAAATTACCACATGGTCCACATGGATGTGCCGACCATAAGTCCACTCCTTACGGCACCCCTTGTAACGATCGGCCATAATAGCAGAACATTTTAGATACCGGTGGCCTCTGTGCACCTCCAAATATTCCCAAACAAAATCCACATACCACCGTTCTCTGTAGGCCTCAATTTCGAAGAGTAGCTCCTTGGGAACGTAGGGGTATTCCCACCCGTATTCCGCAGCAACCTTCCTGTTCAGAAGCCTCTGCAACCGGGCTAAAGGTGGTATGGTCGCCCGATCTCCTGTCCAGGAAGAACAATAGCATCCGGGGACCTTTTTATTTGAACTTGCTCCAACTGTGGCAGAGGTGGCCGCAACGGCGGACATCCCTCCTTGGTAGTAGGCACAGACAATGTAGGTGCAGGCAGAGCAGGTGTGGGTAGGACCTTTTCCATTAAAGCAGGGGCTTCCACTCTAGGTGTAGCTTCCCCAGAGTCCATTGGCGAGATCCCCCTTAGGCTGCGGGGTGAAGTCACTGGAACTTTATCCCATCCTTTTTTTATGTAGACCTCATCAATCTCATCATGGTCATTCCCCACATCGGATGACGAATCCAAATCGGAAGTGTCATATTCCTCCGCCGGCAAATAATTTGTGGTGGACACAGGCACATTGTCCCCAAAAATAGAGTGTTTCCGCGGGCTGGCTGTCCACGCATCCCCAGTTGTGTGGAGTATGAGCTTCTCTGCCATCCCCGGTACACTCAATGTCACAGTTCCCCCAGCCTCCTTACTGTCCCCTGACGTAGATCTCCTGGAGGTCCCTCCGGCTTGAGGATACGGTTCAGGCAGGCGCTGGGGCAGGCTTCGACCGCGGCCGCAGGAGGCCTTAACGTAGCCCACTTTTCGCTTGGCAGGCAAAATGGAGGTCTCGGCTTTGGCGGAGGCAGCATCCGCTCCGGTACCCGCTGATGGCCCTGCAGCAGCTGAGTCCTCTCCACTGGCTAAATCCGTGGCAGCCAACACGGTACGCAGGGGCTCAACTGTGGGAGTACATGTTTCCTCCTCTGAAGTGACGATACCCGTAAGGTAGTTGACTTGGTAGACCCAGGGTTTCTCAGTGGGTTGGTCTACCTCGAAGAGAAACTCTCCACAGGATGCACACCTTCCAAAGGGCCACAGTTGCACCGCTAGTCCTTGGCATCTGGGACAGAGCATGCCCAGGGCCTCCGCATCTCGGCAGACGTAGAGAGCGAAGCGACCCCTAGGCTTTAGCTGGATCCCTGTTTCCGTCAGGGGGGCAGTGAGGGGAGCAATGTCCATGGTTGAGATGGGTTGGAACATCGATGTAGCAGAAGTCCATGGGGCGGCAGCCATATTGCTTCTCCTCCAATGATCCAGCTCGTACTGTCCCTTTGGCGCCAATGCGCCATGTGCAACACACAAGTTGGTGGGGACTCCTCCCCCTTTCTTCTTCCTGCACGTAGCTCGCAGGCTTTTCTTATGTTTGAGGCACGCCCACGAACTACGCAGTTAGCAAAGTCCAGTACAGGCCTTTACCTCCATTTTCCACACAAATGACGCAGTTAAATTTACACATCATACACGGGGAAAAACACAGTCCAACTTCCAAGGGGGGTAGCTGCAAAACATCCCGGACTCGAGCCCCCACGTGTAGCACACGGACCCTTTTCTCCTTCCTACTGTAGCGGGGTCCTCAATTTAGTGGGATACACCTGGGGGTAGTGTGACCCAGGTGTGTAATTATGTTAGGGATTAGATCCCTTTTTGTTATTCGTGGAGGATTGGGTGGTGCGATATTCTCCTTGACCAGTGGGTGTCAGTGTACCTGCTGGCTCGAGGTAGAATCGCTATCACAGTGTTACCCTTTTTTTTTTTGGTTCCTTCCTGGCGATGGTACGGCTGGGGCGGGGAACCCGCCGTGGTGTCGATGGGAGGATATAAAAGGGGGAGACGCCCGCGCCACGAGGTCGTCGTCGCCTGTCTGTTGTTCTTGTGGGAGGGGGTCACCCCTTTCACGCACCCAGGCACCTTAGGCCTGGGTGCGGGCGGTTCAAGGTTCCGGCCTAGGCGCCCTAGGCCTGGCCGGAATGAAGATGGAGTCCATCCCAGGCACCTTCAGCCTGGGGTGAGGTACTATTGAGGAGGCCTGGGACCCGGTGACTCCGACTGGGTCCCGCGAGGGTGAAGTTGCTCCAGGGCGCCCCTTGCGAGGGGACCCGCATCTGAGGTGAGGAGGCTGGGGAGGTCACCCGTCCGAAGACCCGGTGCAGTGTCAACCCGGTGACGGATGGGCCTTCGGTAACTCCCTTGGAGGACATCTTCCCCTGATAGGGGCTACAGCGCAGCGGAGGAGCTTTCATCAAGATTCCTGCAACCCCTGGTCATAGCACAGGGAGTGTAGGGACTAGGAACCCGTACAGTGCCTCGACCTGCTTTCCCCATCGTATCATGCCGTTGCATTGACTGTGTGTGGAGATACGCAATAAACCTGAGTTTGGACTTTGATGGGTGTATGGACTCTGTTGATGGGAACAAAGGGAGATTCCGGCACGGAAGGACTGACCCTCATAACCAGCACACATTTGGCCCGAGGAAAAGATTGATATTGGCCTTCACCTCACCCACAGCCATGGGGAGGACATGGGCCGTAGCGCACCTCACTCTGTCGCGTGACATACCCCTAGCTAAAGAGGACGGGGTGAGGCCGCTACACTACCTTCACTTTGTAGAGATAAAGGCACACCGTGCCACATGCCCGTATCCTCCTGGTATAAGAGGTTGAGCGGTGTTCTTACAGTTTTGGGTCCTGCAGTGAGTTACCTCCCGTCCATTGGTTCTCGTCCCCAGAATATAGGGAAAAGTCTGTTCTTTTCCCCGAAAGAAGGCCAATGTCCAGACAACGTTTAAACTCCAAACAGACGAGTTTATTTTATCTTGCTTGAAACAGATTTGGAAATAGGTTGAAGATAGTAACAAAAGCAGGTAGGGAGACAGGTTCAGGCACGCGGCACCCAGTTACCCTATTCTTCACTCAAGCCTGAGTGTGAATTGCTCACCCCGATAGATCTCTCTCACAGTTCTAGCAGCGGGAGTGAAGCACGAACAGTTTCTTTAAGTTAGTCCCCTTCACGGACAAGTCTAAGAGATCCTCTGCCACAGAATCCTTTAGTTACTGAATTAGAACTTTGAAAACTCCCATAGATTAATAATTAACTCTGTAGCCTTGGACTAAAGGTGCCCGAGACTCCTCGGCCAATTCACGCACCCCAGGCCAGCAGGGCCAATGGGCGCGACTTCGCCACCAGGGGTCCTCCTGGGAATCCCCCCCCCCGGCACCACCACCCCAATGGGGCACACTCCTCCTCTCCCCACTCTCCACTCTCCAATCCTGCTAGAACATGGCATCTGCCCTTTTTGTACTCTCTCCCAGGATGCACAGCAGGCTGAATTCCGCCCACCGCACGGTAGCCGAGAGAAGACACCCAATCACACCACAATGTCACCAGTGGTTCAACCCGAGACCTGGGCAACAGCGCCACCACAGGCCCAGGGAAACTATACACCAGGCAACAACATGGCAGAGCAGAGTCCATATTAAACAGAATTGTAGAATCTGAGCCATACTATTGCTCAGACTGCCCCTAAATTTACAACATAGCGTCCCCATTTTTGGGGGTCCCGCTACACGTACAAGACGTAGGACAAGCCAAGATCAATGAAGTTCAATAGGTTCGGCTCTTCTGCTTGATTTTGAGCATGCGTTGTTTTTTGTGCGTCGGAATTGCATACAGACGATCGGAAATTCCGACAAGAACTTTTCTTGTCGGAATTTCTGACAGCAAATGTCCGATGGAGCCTACACACGGTCAGAATGTCTGAGTAAAAGCTCACATCGAACATTTGTTGTCGGAATTTCCGATCGTGTGTATACGGCATAACAGTTAAATAAGACCCCTGAAATAGCTTAGGAGGATCAGTTACTGAGCCCACAACCCCAGCACTGTCACTGAGAACATCTCGGTCAATGAAGACACTGTGGGTTTGCCGGAATGAATAAGCCCAATTTCTTAAACAAAATCTAAACACACTTTCGTCTCAGTAAAGCTTATTTTTTTCAGACTATAAAAAGTAGGTGCTCGTGTAAAATTGCAACCTCTGCTCTCTAAATTCTTCAGTAAATGAGAGGAAAACAGTCTTCTCTGCCGGCTGAAATGCTTACCGGCCTCCGAGACACTGGAATACGTAAACAAATTAGACGTATATGAAACTAGGAGCCGGGACACAGACCAAGGGACCGTGAATGGCTACATTTGAAGGTGTTCTCAAAATACAGAGCTCCCTTCCAGGCAGAATTTTGGCTCGTACCTGTGACAGGAACACATAAACGCCTTTGTACTTTGGCTATGGATTAATGGACTTTATTTATCCAGAAAACAGGCTCTGATAACCCAGTGTGGGTGGGCTGGTCACAAATTATAAATCCACATTGCCATTCCTACACTTCCCCTGGGTCTCCCTGAGCACAACTCATAGAACGGCTGACTGTGTGGTTGCGTGTCCTTGATTATCTAGCGGCCACACTGTTGCCGTTTCATATGCTGGTTTTACAGTAAATTAGATGACGGACCAGGGCTTTCTCTTGGGAGTATATTGGTGGTCCTCAAGCACCTGTTCACGTTCTTGAAACATAGCCTAATAAATCTGATTACTGAGCACTTTCCAAGAGCTGTTCATAAAAAATGAATTTACCAAAATTCTTCTGAGCATCATAAAGTAAATTTGTCACCCTGGGGCTAAAAAAGGCAAAATTTAGACTTTTACCGGTAAAGTTTCTTCCTAAGAGAATTAGTAACAAGTTGAAATATGGGTAAATAATAACGTTTTAACAAAATGCTAATATCATGAAAGAAGCATCTTTCAAATGTCTCAACCCCACCCCTATTGTTTTCTTGAAATTCAGTTTTAAGGACTGTTGAAATACAGAATTGTATTTTGTGCAACAACTACCTTACATTTAGTAGAGATACACTATATTATCAAAAGTATTGGGACACCTGCCTTTACACGCACATGAACTTTAATGGCATCCCAGTGTTAGTCCGTAGGGTTCAATATTGAGTTGGCCCACCCTTTGCAGCTATAACAACTTCATCTCTTCTGGGAAGGCTGTCCACAAGGTTTAGGAGTGTGTCTATGGGAATATTTGACCATTCTCCCAGAAGCGCATTTGTGATGTCAGGCACTGTCAGGGACCTGCCAGAAATCAAAGACAGTTCTTGCTTCCCTCGGTACCTGTGCGTCGGCGCGCGCCAGATGTGCGCGCGCGTGCGCCAATTGCGCACGCTTGCGTGTTAAACTATATGGCGCCATTAGGCCTTTAAAAGGCCAGCAGTTACAACAGTGCATTGCTGTCTGATCTGCAGCTTTCTAAACCTGAATACCTGCATACCTGCTACCTGTTACCAGTACCGACCCGGCTTGCCCGACCACCCGATATTTCTCCAACCCTGACCTCGGCTCGCCTTGACCCTGCTCTGTCTCTCACCTGCCTACCTGCTGCCAAACCTTGCCTGTGTTCCTGACTACGTCTAAGCCTGCTGATCCATACACCTAACTACCTGCTCTGACCCGGCTTGTCTGACCCTCCTGCTGTCTGCTGTTTTGTGCACCTAAACCAAGCTTATCTCACCTTGCTCCAGCTTCCGCTGTTCCAGTATCCACCAGCTCCCGGGTCGCTGACCTGCAACCACCTGCTCTGCTGCCTACAGATCCAGCCATCCCTGGAGGATCACCACCTTGCCACGGTGCCAACCACCACACCTACTGCAGGCACTCCTACCTCACTGCGCTCTCGAGGTCACTGTCCCCAATCCAGTGACTCATGAGCCAGGGCTGTAAGAGAGGTCTCCTCCTACAAAGTCAGGCTCTACGACCAGGTACGTTCTGTACATAACAGGCACTGATGTTGGGCGAGAAGGCCTGGCTCTAATTCATCCCAAAGGTGTTCTATCTGGTTGAAGTCAGGACTTATGGACCTTGCTTTGCGCAGTGGTCCAAATCATTTGGTGGAGGGGGAATTATGGTGTGGGGTTATTTTTCAGGGGTTGGGCTTGGCCCCTTAGTTCCAGTGAAGGGAACTCTTAAAAAAGTGTTACTAAACCCACAACAGTAAAATCAGTCTGTATATGCACTAAATCATACTTGTTATACTCACTGTGGACCATAAGGGGTTAATCCTCTGTATTGTGTAAAAAGGCTGTTTGATGCTGTCTTCTTTGATCCTTTCCTTCTTCCACAGTCTCCAATATATCTCCTGATATTTACAGAGCATTGGGGGTGCTCTGCACATGCTCAGTTTGGTGTGTATTGCTAGAGAGTTTTTTTCTTTTTCTTGGGAGAGTGCATGTGATCAGCACAGGGCCAATCAGCACTGTCCAGACAGAGTGTCAGGGTTCTTGCAGCCTCATAGAACAGTCAGAGGAGAATGAAAACCCCTCCTACAAGCTTTAATCAGACACTCATAGAATTCACAAGACTGCTATATGCTGCTGATGAGAAAAGGTAATTAGCAGTTTATAGTTACTAAAATAATTTCCATGTTCTGTGTACTGTGGGACAGTGGCGTAGCGTGGGTTGTCAGCACCCGGGGCAAGGCAAGTAATTTGCGCCCCCCCAACCTGCAGACTTACACTACACTACACTAACCACTACACTACCCACCACACTACACTACACTGACCACTACACTACACTATACTACCCACCACACTACACTACACTACACCACCCACACACTACACTACCCACCACACTACACTACCCACCACACTACACTACACTGACCACTACACTACACTGACCACTATACTACACTGACCACTACACTACACTACACTGAACACTACACTACCCACCACACTACACTACACTACCCACCACACTGCACTACACTACCCACCACACTACACTACCCACCACACTACACTACCCACCACACTACACTACCCACCATACTACACTACACTACCCACCATACTACACTACCCACCATACTACACTACCCACCATACTACACTACACTACCCACCACACTACACTACACTGACCACTACACTACACTGACCACTACACTACACTACCCACCACACTACGCTGACCACTACACTACACTGACCACTACCCACCACACTACACTACCCACCACACTACACTACACTGACCACTACACTACACTACACTGACCACTACACTACACTGACCACTACACTACCCACCACACTACACTACACTACCCACCACACTACACTACACTACCCACCACACTACACTACCCACCACACTACACTACACTACCCACCACACTACACTACACTACCCACCACACTACACTACCCACCACACTACACTACACTACCCACCACACTACACTACACTACCCACCATACTACACTACCCACCATACTACACTACCCACCATACCATACTACACTACACTACACTACACTACCCACCACACTACACTACCCACCACACTACACTACACTGACCACTACACTACACTGTAAAAAAGAAGGGGGTGGAGGCGCCAACTAAATAAATCCTACTGTAATTATTAATGTAAGTATAGTATATATACTTACAGGTTCACTTAAAAATGATATCCATCGAGGATGGGGGTGTTCTGAGGTCTGTTCTGCTCTGCTATACTTACATTAATGATTACAGTAGGATTTATTTAGTTGGCGCCTCCACCCCCTTCTTTTTTACACTTCTTGCTGACTGAAGACATGGACACCCTCTGAGGATGGCTGCCTCCTCTTGTTTTTTAATATACAGATTGACTTAGAAGTGGCATTAGAGCCACTATTACATTCATTTTAAAGGCATCACATCGCTAGGAGCGCCGGAATCCCCCCTTTCTACAAACACTACACTACACTACCCACCACACTACACTACCCACCACACTACACTACCCACCACACTACACTACACTGACCACTACACTACACTGACCACTACACTACACTACACTGACCACAACATTACCCACCACACTAACCACTACACTACCCACCACACTACACTACACTACCCACCACACTACACTACACTACCCACCACACTACACTACACTACACTACCCACCACACTACACTACACTACCCACCACACTACACTACCCACCACACTACACTACACTACCCACCACACTACACTACACTACCCACCATACTACACTACACTACCCACCATACTACACTACCCACCATACTACACTACACTACCCACCATACTACACTACACTACCCACCATACTACACTACCCACCATACTACACTACCCACCACACTACAATACCCACCACACTACCCACCACACTACACTACCCACCACACTACACTACACTGACCACTACACTACACTGACCACTACACTACCCACCACACTACACTACACTACACTACCCTACCCACCATACTACACTACACTACCCACCATACTACACTACCCACCATACTAGACTACACTGACCACCACACTACACTACACTGACCACCACACTACACTACACTGAACACTACACTACACTGACCACTACACTACACTGACCACTACACTACAATACCCACCACACTACACTACCCTACCCACCATACTACACTACCCATCATACTACACTACCCACCATACTACACTACACTACCCACCATACTACACACCATACTACCCACCATACTACACACCATACTACCCACCATACTACACACCATACTACACACCATACTACACTACACTACCCACCATACTATACACCATACTACACTACCCACCATATTATACTGTCCACAACACTGAGAACTACACTGACCACTACACTGACCACCATACTACACTACACTGACCTACTACACAGACCCAACTGACTCCTACAGTAGGAGTCCTACTTCGGCTTCCTGCACTACTCACACCCCCTCCACACAGCTCGGTGCAAATCCATCCTCTGAGTCCTCCTTACCTCTGCCTGCTCTCCGCCAGGACTCTCATCAGGACAGGACCTCAGCACTGGACGTGCAGAATTGCTTCGGAGTCCCGACTCCCGGCCAGCGCCATCCACCCGCAGCCCGCTCCATGGTGTCAGACGCTGCACGCCTGCACCTCCATGCACCCATCTCCACCAAGCCTCGCCCCTCCGCTCCACGCTAGACACACAGCACCGTACCAGAGCGGAGGGGAAGACAGCGGCCCTGGCGGCTCACACTTCTAGTGCTTGTCATGCCGCCGTGTTCAGAGTTTCCCGGCACACTGTGATTGGCCGTATGGCGGGTCATGTGCGGAGGCGGGACTTCTAGAGCGATCGCGGAGAGGCCAGCCCCACGCCGCACATGACCCCCATACGTCCAATCACAGGGCGCCGGACACTAAACATGACGGCCAGAGATCGGGGACACAGGAAATAAAAATCAGGAGGAGACACGGAATGTCGCCCCCCCTAAATGTTGCGCCCGGGGTGATGGACCCCCTGCCCCCCACGCTATGCCACTGCTGTGGGAGACCAGATATAATTAGTGCAGGCTCCTGGGTTTAGTAACACTTGAAGGCGTCAGCATGCCAAGACATTTTAGACAATTTTATGCTCCTAACTTTGCGGGAACAGTTTTGTGGTTTGCCCCTTCCTGTTCCAACATGACTGTGCACCAGTGCACAAAGCAAGGTCCATAAAGACATGGATGATCAAGTTTGGGGTGGAGGAACCTGACTGGCCTACACAGAGTCCTGACCTCAACCCAATAGAAGACCTTTGGGATGAACTAGAGCGGAGACTGCGAGTCAGGCCTTCTCGTCCAACATCAGTGCCTGACTTCACAAATGCGCTTCTACAAGAGTGTTCAAACATCCCTTAGACCAGGGGTCTCAAACTGGTGGCCCTCCAGTTGTTGCAAAACTACAAGTCCCATTATGCCTCTGCCTGTGGGAGTCATGCTTGTAACTGTCAGCCTTGCAATGCCTCATGGGACTTGTACTTTCGTAACAGCTGGAGGGCCACCAGTTTGAGACCCCTGCCTTAGACACACTCCTAAACCTTGTGGACAGCCTTCCAAGAAGAGTTGACGATATTATAGCTGCAAAGGGTTGGCCAACTCAATACTGAACCCTATGGAATAAGACTGGGATGCTATTAAAATTCATGTGCGTGTAAAGGCAGGTGTCCCAATACTTTTGGTAATATAGTGTATATTCTTCAATCAGTAGATGGCAGTGTTTATAAGTTTGTAGCTGCATCTATGGTATGCTCTATGTCTTTTCCCTGAATAAAGTTCCTGTTTCCTGTCTGCAGTAAGCAGCAAAGCCCATATGGACTGTGCACTGTCTGTTCTGTAGGGCTATATACAGAGTTTCTAAAAAGGACAGAGTCCAAAAGTGGACTACACCCAGTGTGACAAGAGCAAAAAGACCCCCTCTGTGGGGGTTTAGTTAGACAAAGCCAGACTCAAGGCAGATGACTACTTCTTTCCTGAATGTATAGCTAACCCACAGTGCTCTGGGAAATCTTTGTTGTGTGTCAAATGTGTATTTGTTAGTCAAGGAGTGTATACATATAATAAATAAGTGATATCAAAAGGGTAAAGAAAGTAAATAAGAGAAAAAAATAAAATGGTCAAGCTGGCCATGGATGCCGGCTGGTCAAAAAAAAAAAAAAAGAATAAATGCTCCCATCCACACATTTGAAGTGGATGGAGGAATCCTCCCTGCATGTTATTGTATTCTGACAGCGGGGCTTCTCCACAGCCATAATACACTGATCAGTGCTGCAGCTGATTGGCTTCAAGCACTCATCAAACGCAAACTTTTCAATCACTAGGTTAGGGGTGCTCAACCTTTTGAAGAGCGAGGGCCACTTAAGTGATTTGGTAACTGGTCGCGGGCTACAATAAACTATGATTGGAAATGAACCTTTACTGTCGTGAGTCCTATAAGGCTGCTTTCACACTGATACGATGCGGTTTGTCCGCACAAGGCGCGCAGCGCAGTGCACCTCTGGCTTTCCTGGGGGCTAGCTGCACTGAGCCATAGACTTCTATTACATCTTGCGGGTGTGGTACAATTTCAGAAAGTGCACCAAACCCGCAGGATAAAATAGAAGTCTATGGCTCAGCGCAGCTAACCTGCAGGAAAGCCAGAGGCATGGGCGTCCGTTCCATAGGGCAAGGGGGGTCAATTGCCCCCCCCCTGGAAGTCAGAGTGAAGACACACTTGCCCCCTGTGTTGAAATGGCTTCCGCGGCCAGAACTGTACATATCATTCAGACCAGACTGCAGTCTGCACCGAGAGTGACGAGATTGCTCCGTGGATGATGTGTCTCCCCTCCCCCGCCGTCTCACTAGCGGCATAGTGTCTGTCCACCCCGCACTAATGCTGAGTGCAGGGGGGATCCGAAGAACTTCAGTGAGCTCACACTGCCTGCCGCTGATTGCATGCAGGAGGAAGCCGGTGGGTGGGCCCAGACAAGGGGGAGGCAGCTGAAGAATCAAAAAGCAGGAACGAGGATGCGCTCATATTACTGCCAGCTTACTGGCAGCATCACACCCTTTCTCCTGGGCACAGGCTCCTCTCAGGCTGGGAGGCTGGATCGGGGCTGTAACAAAGCTCCTCTACAGGTGGGCGGAGCAAGCGACCCTACACAGACTGCAGCCCGATCACTGCTTCCTGCCCAGCAGATATCAAGGCTCACCCTGGGGCAGACTGAAGATAACAGAGGATGGATGCCACACTGCATATTCTCCTCCCGTGAATCCCATCCTGTTTTGCCTTCCAAGCTGTATAATCCTGTGCTGTAATCCTGTTCTGCATCTTGCAGTGCAGCTTTACTGAAAGAGAAAGTAAAAATCTTGGCTATGTCAGGAATATATTGGGACTTTTCAGGCTCCACATGGATGCATTCCACACACACACACTATATCTTATTAAACATTATTCTTTTTGATAATGTGGAATACTTCTATGTAGAACTTGAAAAGTCCCAGTATATTCCTGACATTATCATGAGCATAAACAGCAAGGAACATACAGAATACAGGTGCCAGGACACCACTGTGTACATCTTTTTGTATTGCAATGTATTGCAATACATCTGTGTTGTGGGCGGCCATATTTTGATCTTGATGAAAACAACCTATACATACAGTATAGGCTGTTTTCATCAAGATCAAAATATGGACACAACAGATGTATTGCAATACATTGCAATATAGAAAGATGTACATTCTCTAGTCTAGACTATATTTATATGGGCATGGAGTGAAGCGGAATTATCCTCAAGAGCTATTTTACACTGCCAGCTGGCCGCGTTATCGGTAAAGCGCCGGTAGATTTAGCAGCGCTTTACCATTGTTTTAGTGGCGCTATTCGGCAGCTAGAGGGGGGGGGTTAAACCCCAGCTAGTGGTCGAAGACAGGGTTAAATGCGACTGTGTATTGCCGCTGCTGAAGCGGACGTCCATGGCCAGAGGTGCACTGCACTGCGCCCGCTGTGCGGACAAGCCGCATGGTATCAGTGTGAAAGCAGCCTAATAACCCTTTTTTATAAGTGCCCATGTGCCCATTGCAGAAGTGCAGTATATGTGATGTTTAATACACTGACCCTTAACTCTTTCAGCTTCTGCTGGCATTAGTCACCCTTCCGCCCAAAAAATGTCCCAGGCAAAGTGAGAAAAGCTACAGAGCTACAGAAGAAGCCAGAGGGAGAAGGCAGCAGAGGAAGAAGACAGCGGAAGGAGAAGACACCACCAGAGAGAGAACAAGAAGAAACCCCGGAGGGAGAAGACCGGAGAACAAAAAAAGTTTTTAAAAAAAGGACTTGTCAAAAACCATCTTCTGTGTTTTGTAACACTACACTTATTTTTTTGTTGAATAGGCAGCGTAATGTACCCCATACTCATTCACATAGGGGGCTGGGATCTGGGGGTCCCCTTGTTAAAGGGGGCTTCCAGATTCCAATAAGTCCCCTGCCCGCAGACCCCTACAACCACCACCCAGGGTTGTCAGGAAGAGGCCCTTGTCCCCATCAACATGAGGACAAGGTGCTTTGGGGTGGGGAGAGCCCCCCTCCCTATGTTGAGGTCTTGTATTGCTTGTCTCCTCCCTTTCCTGACCTGCGGGGCTGCATGCTCGGATAAGGGTCTGGTATGGATTTTGGGGGGGACCCCACGCCATTTTTTTTAAACTTTGGCATAGGGGTGTCCCCTCCAAATCCATACCAGGCACGAAGGATATGATATGGACCCAAGGGGGACCCCACGCCATTTTTTTTTCACTGTGACTCGTCGGTTGTTAATGACGCAGTGGCCATCTTCCGGCTCACTCCTTTAGCAACCGGCTATATACAATGTATTTAAAGAGAAAAAAAAACGTAAAACGCAAAATGCATGAAAACTGCATGCAAAAACGCATGAAAAACTAGGGTTTAAAAACACAAAACGCAGTGCAAAATGTGCCTGAAAATGAATCAAGCGCAGTCTACGTAGATGTGAACCTAGACATATTGCACAAAACAACTATATAGAGTGAGAATTTGCTTAAAGTGAAAAAAAAAATAACAAACTTCTTCTCAAGTCCCCTGCCAGCGCTCCAGGCCCCTCCCTCCTGCCAAGCAACTCTAGAGCAAGCAGCTTGCTATGAGAGCACCCAAGCAGGCTTGCTCCTGAGACGCTGCTCTGCATGTCCATTTACTCACAGAGCTGTGGCGCTGCCCCACCCCCTCTCTACTCATTGACTCACTGGCTGTAATTGACAGCCAATGAGGGAGAGTCCCTGGAGAGCCGAGGCTCTCGCGCACATTGCTGGATCGCAATGGGGCTCAGGTAAGTATTAAATGGGGCTGGGGGGCTGATGTACAGAGAAGGATTTTTACCTTTGTGCATAAAATGCACGAAGGTAAAAAACCTTGAGCCTTTAGAACAACTTTAATCAGTTCAGCCCTGAAAGATTTGGCTACTCAATGACCGGGCCATTTTTTGCGATACGGCACTGCTTCACTTTAACTGACAATTGCGCAGTCGTGCGATGCTGTACCCAAACAAAATTTATGTCCTTTTTTCCCACAAATAGAGCTTTCTTTTGGTGGTATTTGATCGCCTCTGTGGTTTTTGGTTTTTGCGCGATAAACAAAAGAAGAGTGATAATTTTGAAAAAAAAACAATATCTTTTACTTTTGCTATAATAAAGATCCCAAATTTAAAAAAATAAAATAACATTTCCTCAGTTTAGGCCGATATGTATTCTTCTACATATTTATGGTAAAAAAAATATCGCAATAAGCGTATATTGATTGGTTTGCACAAAAGTTATAGTGTCTACAAAATAGGGGATAGATTTATTGCATTTTTATTATTATTATTTTTTTTTACTAGTAATTGCGGTGATCTGTTATTTTTTTCAAGACTGCGATATTATGGCGGACAGATCGGACACTTTTGACACATTTTTGGGACCATTGACAATTATACAGCAAAAAGTGCTATAAAAATGCACTGATTACTGTATAAATGTCACTGGCAGGGAAGGGGTTAACACTAGGGGGCGATCAAGGGGTTAACTGTGTTCCCTAGGTGTGTTCTAACTGTGGGGGGGATGGGACTGACTAGGAGGAGAGAGAGATCAATGTTCATAATCTGTCTCCTCTCCCCTGAAAGAAACGGGATCTGTGTGTGTAAACGAGCGATCACGGGTGCCCGTCTGTCATCGCGCCCCCCTAGTGGTCAAAAGGCGAAACCGACTTACAGTTACGTTGGTTCGCCCAGGGGAGCCAACCTGCCGCAGTACAACTGCGGCGGCTGGTTGGCAAGGGGTTAAGCAATCCATCCAATTTGTATTCAGTCAGGGGCTTAATATTCAGTTGGGCTCTTGAGCTGCATTCATTGATGGGTTTTGTTAACTTCAAGTGGATTTTGCATTCCCAGTCTAAGGGAATGCTAGACCTACAGTCAGGTCCATAAATATTGGGACTTCGACACAATTCTAATCTTTTTGGCTCTATACACTACCACAATGGATTTGAAACGAAACTAACAAGATGTGTTTTAACTGCAGACTTCCAGCTTTATTTGAGGGTATTTACATCCAAATCAGGTGAACGGTGTAGGAATTACAACAGTTTGTATATGTGCCTCCCACTTTTTAAGGGACCAAAAGTAATGGGACAGATTAACAATCATAAATCAAACTTTCACTTTTTAATACTTGGTTGCAAATCCTTTGCAGTCAATTACAGCCTGAAGTCTGGAACGCATAGACATCACCAGACGCTGGGTTTCATCCCTGGTGATGCTCTGCCAGGCCTCTACTGCAACTGTCTTCAGTTCCTGCTTGTTCTTGGGGCATTTTCCTTTTAGTTTTGTCATCAGCAAGTGAAATGCATGCTCAATCGGATTCAGGTCAGGTGACTGACTTGGCCATTGCATAACATTCCACTTCTTTCCCTTAAAAAACTCTTTGGCTGCTTTCGCAGTATACTTCGGGTCATTGTCCATCTGCACTGTGAAGCGCCGTCCAATGAGTTCTGAAGCATTTGGCTAAATATGAGCAGATAATAATATTGCCCGAAACACTTCAGAATTCATCCTGCAGCAGTCACATTATCAATAAATACAAGAGAACCAGTTCCATTGGCAGCCATACATGCCCACGCCATGACACTACCACCACCACCATGCTTCACTGATGAGGTGGTATGCTTTGGATCATGAGCAGTTCCTTTCCTTCTCCATACTCTTCTCTTCCCATCACTCTGGTACAAGTTGATCTTGGTCTCATCTGTCCATAGGATGTTGTTCCAGAACTGTGAAGGCTTTTTTAGATTTTGTTTGGCAAACTCTATTCTGGCCTTCCTGTTTTTGAGGCTCACCAATGGTTTACATCTTGTGGTGAACCCTTTGTATTCCCTCTGCTGAAGTCTTCTCTTGATTGTTGACTTTGACACACTCCTGGAGAGTGTTCTTGATCTGGCCAACTGTTGTGAAGGGTGTTTTCTTCACCAGGGAAATAATTTTTCGGTCATCCACCACAGTTGTTTTCCGTGGTCTTCCGGGTCTTTTGGTGTTGCTGAGCTCACCGGTGCGTTCTTTCTTTTTAAGGATGTTCCAAACAGTTGATTTGGCCACACCTAATGTTTTTGCTATCTCTCTGATGGGTTTGTTTTGTTTTTTCAGCCTAATGATGGCTTGCTTCACTGATAGTGACAGCTCTTTGGATCTCATATTGAGAGTTGGCAGCAACAGATTGCAAATGCAAATAGCACACTTGAAATGAACTCTGGACCTTTTATCTGCTCCTTGTAAATGGGATAATGAGGGAATAACACACACCTGGCCATGGAACAGCTGAGCAGCCAATTGTCCCATTACTTTTGGTCCCTTAAAAAGTGGGAGGCACATATGCAAACTGTTGTAATTCCTACACCGTTCACCTGATTTGGATGGAAATACCCTCAAACTAAAGCTGAAAGTCTGTTGTTTAAGCACATTGTGTTTGTTTCATTTCAAATCCATTGTGGTGGTGTATCGAGCCAAAAAGATTAGAATTGTGTCAATGTCCCAATATTTATGGACCTGACTGTACCTCAAGCAAGTCTAATGCAGATCAGAAGGATATCAGCTGCGGGTTAATATTGTTGTTGTTCAGTCATTTAGTCGTGTCCAACTCTTCGTGACCTTATGGACCATAGCGCGCCAGGCTTTTCTGTCCTCCACTGCCTCCCGAAGCTTGCTTAAAGTGGAAGTAAACCCTCCTATCATTTTCAGGCAAGGAAGCTGCCATCTTGGCCTCTGTTTAATCTTCAACTGCCATGATGCTGCACATGTGATCAGTTATGACACCAGCCATTGGATGGTTTGACAGTTTGGTTGAGAGCACCACCAATGTGACAGTTGGCATTCCCGGCATGCCAGGAATGTAACTGCTTTTTGAAACTGTTAAATCGATGGGTTTACTTCCACTTTAACTTCATGTCCGTTGTTTCGATGATGCTATCTATCCATCTTGTTTTCTTGTTTGCAGGTTAATATACGTGACAATAAATTCTGAATGATCTTAGACATAATGTATGTGAAATTGATGCTATTGACACAAGTTCAAAGTCTTTCACAGGCTCTAAAGGAGAATCTGGCTGTAACATATGTGGCCATATTTTGCCCATTTAACATGATGTACTCGTGTCATGTATTTTTACTTTATTATCGGCACAAACTAAGAATTCTTACTATTTTCAGATACATTTCTGCCTTTTGTCTTATGTACGTTCCCCAAACGCGAGAAAGACATTTTAGGCACCAAACACCCTCCCTCATAGGGAATACATATCAAACCATCAAGATATCTTTGACACACCAAGTAACTTTGTAATGATCTTTTCTGCTCTCATAAAACAAGTCTCCTATCAGCTACTATTTCACAGCTTGGAGAGCTATCCATGAGTCAACAGATATTTTTTATTGGCCTCTGTACTCCAATGTGAGGCAAAATTATTCATCCAAATCTGCAGGCCTCAGAGGCACTTGTCATGAAATGAATTGCGTTTTGACATGACCCATTTTCACAGATTTAGACTTGCATAATTAAAGGCATCTAAAAAAAAAGCTTTTTCCCTCTTTGTAAAATGTAAAAATTCACATTTCTTATAATAAACATAAAAATGCTTGCTTAAAGGCTTAAGGGCAGTAAGAAGTGTTAAAATAACTATATACAGTGCATCTCAAAAGTATTCACAGTGCTTCACTTTTTTCACAGTTTGTTATGTTACAGCCTTATTCAAAAATGGATTAAATTCATTATTTTCCTCAAAATTCTACAAACAACACCACATAATGACAACGTGAAAGAAGTTTGTTTGAAATCTTTGTAAATCTATTAAAAATAAAAAACGAAAAAATCACACGTACATAAGTATTTACAGCCTTTGCCATGACACTCAAAATTGAGCTCAGGTATATTCTGTTTCCAATGATCGTCCCTGAGATGTTTCTAATACTTGATTGGAGTCCACCTGTGGTAAATTCAGTTGATTGGACATGATTTGGAAAGGCACACACCTGTCTATATAAGGTCCCACCGTTAACAATGCATGTCAGAGCACAAACCAATCTATGAAGTCCAAGGAATTGTCTGTAGACCTCCGAGACAGGATTGTATCGAGGCACATATCTGGGGAAGGGTACAGTAAAATGTCTGCAGCATTAAAGGTTCCAATGAGCAGAGTAGCCTCCAACATCTGTAAATAGGAGACGTTTGGAACCACCAGGACTCTTCCTAGAGCGGGCCGTCAGGACAAACTGAGAGATCGGGGGAGAAGGGCCTTAGTCAGGGAGGTGACCAAGAACCCAACGGTCACTCTGACAAAGCTCCAGCATTTCTCTGTGGGGAAAGGAGAACCTTCCAGAAGAAGAGCCATCTCTGAAGCACACCACCAATCAGGCCTGTATGGTAGAGTGGCCAGACGGAAGCCACTCCTCAGTACAAGGCACATGGCAGCTCGTCTGGAGTTTGCCAAAAGGCACATGATGGACTCTCAGACCATAACAGACAAAATTCTCTGGTCTGATGAAACAAGGATTGAACTCTTTGGCCTGAATGGTAAGCATCATATCTGGAGGAAATCAGGCACCTCTCATCACCTGGCCAATACCATACCTACAGCGAAGCATGGTGGTGGCAGCATCGTGCTGTGGGGATGTTTTTCAGCAGGAGTAACTGGGAGACTAGTCAGGATCGAGGGAAAGATGAATGCAGCAATGTATAGAGACATCCTAGACTAAAACCAGCTCCAGAGCGCTCTGAACCGCAGACTGGGGTGGAAGTTCATCTTCCAACAGGACAACGACCCTAAGCACACAACCAAGATAACAAAGGAGTGGCTACGGGACAACGCTGTGAATGTCTCTGAATGGCCCAGCCAGAGCCCAGACATGAACACGATTGAACATCTCTGGAGAGATCTGAAAATGGCTGTGCACCGACACTCCCCATCCAACCTGATAGGCCTTGAGAGGTCCTGCAAAGAAGAATGAGAGAAACTGCCCAAAAATAGGTGTGCCGAGCTTGTAGTAGCATACTCAAAAAGACTTAAGGCTGTAATTGGTGCCAAAGGTGCTTCAGCAAAGTATTGATCAAAGGCTGTGAATACTTATGTACAAGTGAGTTTTTGTTTTTTTATTTTTAATGAATTTGCAAAGATTTCAAACAAACTTCTTTTATGTTGTCATTATGGGGTATTGTTTGTACAATTTTGAGGAAAATAATGAATTTAATCAAATTTGGAATAAGGCTGTAACATAACAAAATGTTTAAAAAGTGAAGTGCTGTGAATACTGTGATGCACTGTACTGTACAGTGAAGGAAAAAAGTATTTGATCACCTGCTGATTTTGTACGTTTGCCCACTGACAAAGAAATTATCAGTCTATAATTTTAATGGTAGGTTTATTTTAACAGTGATAGACAGAACAACAACAAAAATATACAGAAAAACACATTTCAAAAAAGTTATAAATTGATTTGCATTTTAATGACTGAAATAAGTATTTTATCCCCTATCTATCAGCAAGATATCTGACTCCCAGGTGTTTTCCATACAGGTAATGAGCTCAGATTATGAGCACTCTCTTAAAGAGAGTGCTCCCAATCTCAGCTTGTTACATGTATAAAAAAGCACCTACAAAGTGGGCATGATCTGGGTGGGGATGACAATTCTGGGGACTGCAATGAAGATATTGGTAAATATGAATTAGGGGGGTACCCTGTTAATCAGGAACTGACATGAGTTTAGTTAGTGGCTTTGATGAGCAGATGTTTTGATGTTTTATGCTACGGAGTTGCTGTACTTTTACTTGCGACTGTATATAGTTACAAAGTTACATACCTGTAGTTAGTCAGGTTGAAAAAAGACACAAGTTCATCCAGTTCAACCATAAAAAATAAATATATATATAATGTAGCGCCCTACTCCCAATGAGTGGGTGCTATATGTTTATATATATGTTTGAAATTATAGTTGTCTGGGCATTAGTTTGGCCCAGAGAGATTTATTCAAATTGTGGCGCCGTTTCAGTTTAGCTGGTTGCGTGATTTCCCCCCCCAGCAGTGGGTATCGCTGTCACCGCTGGTCAGGGTTGGAAAGGCAACAGGCTGGACGTATTGGGTACCTCTTTCCCAGAAGTAGCGCAGGGGGCGTAGTGAACCCGCTGTGCATGCTGGGAGAGGGTACTTAAGGGGCGGACGCCAAATCTGGGGGTCGTTTGTCTCTGATCCTCACGCGAGGGCCCTCCTGGCCTCAGGGATGTGTTGGCAGTTCCCGCCTCCGGGCCACGTTGGCCCGAGGCCTTGCAACTGAGATGTAGGCCCATGTCTACATGGACACAGTGAGGCAAAGTGAGGCACAGTGAGGCATGCAAAAGGACACCCTAGGCTTATACTCAGTTTTCCCAGTTTTTGTGGTAAAATTAGGTGCCTCGGCTTATATTCGGGTCGGCTTATACTCGAGTATATATGGTGTATATATATATATATATATATATATATATATATATATATATATATATATATATATATTTTTTTTCTCAAAGGGGTCAGACTAAACTGGTGGTAGCAGTGCTAACCAGGCATGAGACAGGGACACCCAGTGCAGTTTGTTCTGCACTTTTAGTTAGCAAATACAAACACGATTCAAAGCTAAATACAGCATATATGTGGGTATAGAATTGGGTATGTGGGATTGTATGATATTATTAGTGTAGCGGTACCACCGTAGGAGCTGCTGGTTTAGTTTTGGGTCTGCACGTTACCTCACTGTTCCAAATGTTCGGCTCCAGGGGTTCTCCTTGAAGAGTTTATCTGGAAGAAATGTCTGCACCAACACAAAGTCTCTTTCAAGGGTTTATTTGAATAAACGTTCCAACAGAGGGGGTAGCGGAATGGGGAGAACTCAGGTATCTTACTTGTCGATCACGGAAATTTCCTAGGTCCAGAGGAGCAACTGTCTCCTCGCTGGACTCAGCAACCACCGGATAGGCCTACTCTCACCGGCCTAGCAACCAGTGCGAAGCTCCATCAAAGATAGTCTCTGCCACAGACTAGGTATTAGAATTTGCTCAATAGTCTCTGCCACAGACTAGGTATTAGAATTTGCTCAATAGCTCTAATGTAGTAGACATCCTTTAAAATGTTCATCCATAGTGAAAGAATGGCCTATCTTCCAAAATGGTTTAGGTACCTTGAGATAGTTCCACACAGCTTCATGGTACCATTCCTCTCTGTGAGTCTCAATCTCCTGCATAATTTCCCTGGGAACATAGGGGAACTCAAGTCCATAATCATTGGCTACCCGTTTGTTAAGCAATCTCTGTGACCGGGCAAGTCTAGGCAATGAATGGTAGCTTCCATATCCTGGAGGTATGCAAGAAGCTGGAGATTTAACTATCATAGGATTCACAGACAGTTTTCCTGACCCATATGCATTGGTAACTTTGGGCAGGATTTCACTGGTAACAAGCGAGGCTTCCACTATAGGTGTTGTCTCCCCGGAATCCATGGCTGTCAATTCCGAAAAACTATGTACCGAAGCAACATCTTCCATGTTGCTCAACAACAATTCGTGAGACCTGGTCTCAAACAAGTCATCATCTCCGATATCCGACAGAGAGTCTAACTCAGAGTCCTCCCACACTTCTACAGGAAAATATGTATGTACAGTCCCAGGTACTTGTTCCCCAGATATCTTACTGGTTCCTGACGTGGACCTCCCGGGGGTATCACCTCTTTTGGGGTCTGGTTCCAGCAGTTTCTGGGGTTGACCTCCACCGCGGCCACGGGAGGCCTCCACGTATCCCACCTTCTTCTGGACAGGCTTAGCAAAGATAGGTGCAGCGAAGGGGGATACCGTTGAAGTGTCCGCCGGTGACTCACTCACAGTGATAACAGCGCCAGCTCCCTCCGGAATGGCTGTTGTAGCGGATGTGGCAGGCATAGACCGGGCAATCTGTTCAAAGGCAGCAGCTTCTTCTGTCACGTTGCCTGTGACCCAATCCACTTCGTAAGCGCAGGGTGGCACAATTGGTTGCTCCACTGAGAACAGGTACTCCCCATATCGTAGGCATCGGACGAAAGAACGGGGATGCATAGCCAGTCCATTACACCTATTACACAGCATACCCAGCGCCTCCACATCACTGAATGTATAACGCATGAACCGCCCATGCGGCTTCAATCGAATGCCAGTGTCCGTTAGCACAGTTACGGGCAGCAAGGTACTTTTAGCGGTACTCACAGGAAGCATCCTGGGCCCAGAGCTAGACTGTAATGACAACATTGAAGACATGGCAATGCTCCGTCTCTCAGGGTGTTGGACACACATGTGGCGTCCCACGCGGCAAACAAGCGGGAACTCCTCCCATTTGCTCTCTTTAACACGTGGCTTGCGGGCTTTTTCTTTTCCTTGACTCCGCCTACAGCCCACACGGTCCAGAAGTGATCGCAAGTTTCTCCACATTTAAGCACAGTCCTTCTCCCTCTGTGGATAGGTCCCAAAATGAACAGTCTGTTTAGTTGCGAGGGGTAACGGCAAATCCCGGACAAGCCTCCAAGTGTAGCGGTACCCCTGTAGGAGCTGCTGGTTTAGTTTTGGGTCTGCACGTTACCTCACTGTTTCAAATGTTCGGCTCCAGGGGTTCTCCTTGAAGAGTTTATCTGGAAGAAATGTCTGCACCAACACAAAGTCTCTTTCAAGGGTTTATTTGAATAAACGTTCCAACAGAGGGGGTAGAGGAATGGGGAGAACTCAGGTATCTTACTTGTCCATGCCTCACTGAAAAATGTGCTGAAAAACTCGGCTTATACTCGAGTATAATATGGTAGATCCCGATGATCCCCAACCTTCTACATAAAATACTGGCCCTCTATAGTAGCCTATTTGCGCAGATCAGCTCTAATGGCCTTCTATCTGATCCTATCTGGATCCATAATGGTACTCTTAAAGGGTGCCCTCTTTCTCCTCTATTGTTTATTCTTATCATGGAACACCTCGCTATGGTCCTCCGTCATAACCCTGATTTTCAGTGCATCATGGTTGGCGTGTGTCAACATGAACTATCACTTTATGCTGATGACCTCCTATTATAGGTAGCGTACCCACATATCTCTCTTCCTTCCATTATCAAAGAATTTGGCCAATTAGGTCATTTTAAAGTTAACTATGATAAAGCATCTCTTTGACCCGAACTGTCCTGTCACAGATACAGTCCAATTTTTCCTTTAATTGGCAATGGACAACTATTAAATACCTAGGCATACAGATACCGACCTCCTTGCCCTCTCTGGCTGATATTAACTATCAGCCTTGACTCCAAACGGTTCTCACTGGTCTTAGATCGTATGATAAACCACATATCCTCTGGTTCTGATGCATAAATGTTATTATAATGGATATTTTACCAAAATTTCAGGCAATTCCCTTGTCCCCCTAGCAAGTTTTTTCGCATCTATCACCAAAGCCATTTGCACCTATGTGTGATCCCGTAAGAAACCTACGATCATGTTGGTGTTTTGTCTATACCTAAACTGAAAGGTGGAGTAGCACTCCCCCCGCTCTCTTTATATTTTCAGGCAGCCTCCCTAATTGAGATAATTAACTGGTTCCACGGGACATCCACTAAGCTTTGGACCTTGATAGAAAATGACTTAGTAAATCCAGACCTTCTTTCCTACTGTGGACAGACCCCAAGTGTAGACCTTCCGTGACTTGCCTTGGCTTCCACTATTGACCTCTGTTACTCTACAAATATGGGACATGCACATTACCAAAGGTCTCCTTTCCTCTGGGCCAAGTCCTATGACCCCTTTATTTGAGTGCTCTGCCTTTACCCCTGCACTTCTTTGATCACAATATCTTTCATGGCAGGGAAGGTCACACTCTTTACAGAGGTAAATTGCATTCCCTATCTCAGATACTGTCAAATTGCCAGAACTCCTCGAGAGCATGGTTGGAATATACAGTGGAACCTCGAATTACGAGCATAATCCATTCCAGGAGAATGCTCGTAATCCAAAGTACTTGCATATCAAAGCGAGTTTCTCCATTGAAGTCAATGGAAACCAAAATAACTTGTTCCGCATTGACTTTAATGGCATGCAATACCGCATGTGGCCCGAGGCGTGGGGGGCACCAGAGAGCCTCGGAAACAGCCGGAAAGGCCCGAGGACAGTTTGGCTGACCTCGGCAAACCTCGGAAAGACTCCGTTCCCGAGCCTTTCTGAGGTTTGCTGAGGTCAGCCGAGCTGTCCTCGGGCCTTTCCGTGAGGTGGGGGGCTCCAACGCCCCCCACCTCAGGCCAAATGTAGTACTGCACACTGCTTTGGCCTGAATCCTGCTCGTATTGTGAGACAACACTCGCAAACCGAGTTAGGATATTTTAAAATACAGTGCTTGTATTGCGAAGCGCTCGTTAACCGCGTTACTCGCAATCCGAGGTTCCACTGTAATGAACTTTAACACTACCTCTGGACCCTACTACCCTTGGACTCCAGACCCTACACAGACTTTTAATTGTTGCTTTCCCAGTCCACTAGACTAGACCGTCCCTTTTTAATACTATACCAGATCTTGCTAAAATAATCTTTTCCATACCCTCTGGCTTTTATCGCTAAATGGGAGATGGAGTTGGATGAGTCCCCTGAGAATCCTGATTGTGGACAAGATGCTGGCGTTGGCATACAGCCCATCAATCTCTTCTTTAGCCCATCAACGTAACTTCAAGATAGTGTCTAGATTATAGCAGTGCCCCATGATTCTACATAAGATGAACACATCTATCCCAGATAAGTGCTGGAGATGCCTGGGCACTATGAACCATATATGGAGTATGTATGGAGCATGTGTCCCAAGCTCATTCCCTTTTGGAATAAAATATTACAGCTGATGAAAGATTGGTAGGAGATAAGTTTCTGAATACGCCTCAAATTACAGTTCTCTATATGCTCCCAGGTTTTTATAAACAAATCAAGAAAAGCTTGAATAGACATGTCCTGACAGTGTAAACATATTGGGGTTTGGGGAGGGGGAATTGCGCAAGTTCCGCTAATAAGTGGGTGAAAAGAAGTGTCACCCACTAAGGATCATTTACCTGATGAGGTATAGTTGCTGTAACCATATAGGCATACAAAAGGAAAAGGGGGGGGGGGGGGACCAGTCTGTTTAGGACAGACAAAAAGGGGTTACTATAGGCAACAGATCGTAGATCCAGAGACGGAAATGATTTTAGAATTAATCATTTATTCCTATTATCATTTTAAAAATATGTAAAAGGAAAACATATGAAAGTGCAGTATTATTATCAAAAAGTGAATGGTCATACAGTACATAAGTTAATTGGAAACATCTGATGGACAGACAGGACTAACAAATAACTAAACATGTAACAACACACTAGTCCGGACGTATGGTTCGGTCTTATATGAGTATGTAACCCAGAAAAAGAATAATATTATTTTGTATATTGATTACCGTCCACCAAGGAATATAGGGTAATCTGGACCACCTACTAATAAGTGGATTTGTTTATTAGAGTCGAATGGGTTTAACATTAAATATAAGGCTGAACCTGATGGAGTGGGAGAGGGAAACCGGGGGAGGGGAGTAATAGCGCTGGGGGGATGTATTGGGACTGGTACAAATCAAAGTAGATGACCTAAATGCAATATTGGCATTAGGTACATGGTGGAAGTCTACTGGTGGAAATGTTCCCTGAAGGTTGAAGAGGTTAATTGAAGCTTATATAGGGGCTATTGTATTGGCACAATGATAGTAGACTCCCCTCCCCCGGTTTCCCTCTCCCACTCCATCAGGTTCAGCCTTATATTTAATGTTAAACCCATTCGACTCTAATAAACAAATCCACTTATTAGTAGGTGGTCCAGATTACCCTATATTCCTTGGTGGACGGTAATCAATATACAAAATAATATTATTCTTTTTCTGGGTTACATACTCATATAAGACCGAACCATACGTCCGGACTAGTGTGTTGTTACATGTTTAGTTATTTGTTAGTCCTGTCTGTCCATCAGATGTTTCCAATTAACTTATGTACTGTATGACCATTCACTTTTTGATAATAATACTGCACTTTCATATGTTTTCCTTTTACATATTTTTAAAATGATAATAGGAATAAATGATTAATTCTAAAATCATTTCCGTCTCTGGATCTACCATCTGTTTCCTATAGTAACCCCTTTTTGTCTGTCCTAAACAGACTGGTCCCCCCCCCCTTTTCCTTTTGTATGTCCTGACAGTGGCACAGTCTCTAATCGCTAGACATTGGCGGAAACCGGAGTCCCCTTCCCTGGAAGCTGGAATCATATAAGCTCATGTAGACTGTATGGTGCCATTTTTGTTATTCATCTGACTTTGATTCTCTTGTATCCTGAGTATAAGCTGGCCTATAGTGATATTCTCCAATCCCGTAAGAGCGCTTAGATGCAGGCCCCTTTCTCCCTTTCTCCCCCATCCATCCTTTTTTTTTCCCTCCCTAATCTTTTTCTTATTAACAGTATGAACATTGTACTGGCACACGTCTGGGTTCACTTTTTATACAAGCCATCAAATAGACCTTTTGATTCCTGGGGCATGACTCATGGTATTAGATGTCCTCAAGTGGTGATAGTTATGGTTGCTTTTTGGGCATCCTGAGCTCATAAAATCTGTCATACACTATTATGCCTATTTCTTCATGGCCCTATTTTCAGTTTCTACAAGGAATTAGTACCTGCAGTCATTCTGACTTCTGATATTTGTTCAATTGTATAAGCCTCATATTGTGCTTGATACATTTGTGTCCAAATCCTTGTATTATGCTTGCAGGGTTGTACACCTTTTTGTTGTTTGCCTTTAAAAACTCAAATTAAAAGATTAAACATAATTACATATTTCGGTGGGCAAAGTCAGTAGAACACATAAAGGTGAAGATTCAAGCTATCCAAATAGTTTTACATGCTTCTTTGATAGATCTGCTATACTGTATGTGAAATGTTAATTGCTTAGCAGCATGTGACTAAACTGTAGTTGACCACTGCTGTATCTGCAATAAGCTGCTTCCAGCGGCGCTGCAGATGAAGCTCTTGTCATCAAGGGGTTCATGTTATGTTACGAAGAAATTGAAAATCCGACACGTAGTTTAGCCTTTAATCCTTTAGTACCATATTCAGCTCTTTTTTCTGTAGCAGTTTACAGCAAAAGAGTGTAAAACTTCTTAAAGAAGCCTGAGGTGGCTCGTTACCAACATCTAAGAGCAAAATATCGTTCACATAAAAGATCCATAAATTATGCATAAGCTGTTATTACTAAAGGGGGTTCTGTGCGTGCTAACATAGCAGAGCTTCTGGATTTACATTTCTATATGAAAGCGTAGAGATTAGACTAGACGCTAAAACATCAATTTTGAGCAATACAAAGAACAGTTTAGTACGAGGAGAGGCAATCACATACACAGATGTTGTCTTACGCTTTTTTCATTTCTAATTCAAAATAAATAGAACTACATAAGAACAGCGTATTTTATCCATAGCCAATGGGATTTCAACTTTGTCATCATAATAGGGACCTTTCAGGATGGAAATACAGGGGGTATAGAAAAAAATCACATTTAGTTGTTTTTCATCCTGGAATGAAGACAGACACAGTTTGTGTGTTATCCAGTTGTATTTTTTCAGTGCAATTTATTACATCCAAGTGAAAGATATAACACCAACGTGTCAGAATTTAAAACATTTTTTTTTTAAAACAGAACCACTGAGTTGGAAAAATGATCACCCCCTTGTGTCAGTATTTTGTTGAACCACCTTTTGCTTTAATTACAGCCTTTAGTCTGTTGGGATATGTCTCTACTAACTTTGCACATCTACACTTTGAAATATTTGCCCACTTTTCTTTGCAGAACTGATCAAGTTCAGTTAAATTTGACTGTGACCATTTGTGGACTGCAGTCTTCAAGTCATTCCACAGATTTTCAATGGGGTTTAGGCCTGGGCTCTGACTAGGCCATGCAAGGACATTCACCTTTTTTTCCTTAAATCACTGTGTGGTCAATTTTGCTGTGTGCTTTGGACCATTGTCATGTTGGAAGGTAAACCTTCTTCCCATTGACAACTTTCTGGCAGAGGGCAGCAGATTTTCCTCAATAATTTGAAGGTATTTTACCCCATCCATTTTCCTTCTATCCTGACAAATTCTCCAGTCCCTGCTGCAGAGAAACATCCCCATACCAGTATATTACCACCTCCATGCTTTACTGTAGGAATGGTGTTATTTGGAGGGTGAGCTGTATTGAATTTCCACCAGACATACAGTGGCTTGAAAAAGTATTCATGATCTGTATGTGACTAATATATATGTCCAATAAAATACTTTGACAAGGAAAAAGTATTCATAACCCTTGACATTTTCTACATTTTGTCATGTTACAATCAAAAACGTAAATGTATTTTATTGGGATTTTATGTGCTAGACCAACACAAGGTGGCACATAATTGTGACGTGCAAGGAAAATGATAAATGTTTTTTTATTTTTTACAAATAAATATCTGAAAAGTGTAATGTGCATTTGTATTTAGTCAATACTTTGTAGAACCACCTTTTGCTGCAATTACAGCTGCAAGTCTTTTTGGGGATGTCTCTACCAGCTTTGCACATCTAGGAAGTAAACTTTTTGCCCGTTCTTCTTTGCAAAATAGCTCAAGCTCTGTCAGATTGGATGAACAGCGTCTGTGAACAGCAATTTTCAAGTCTTGACACAGATTCTCAATTGGATTTAGGTCTGTACTTTGACAGTGCCATTCTAACACATGAATATGCTTTGATCTAAACCATTGTAGCTCTGGCTGTATGTTTAGGGTCGTTGTTCTGCTGGAAGGTGAACCTCCGCCCCAGTCTCAAGTCTTTTGCAGACTTTAACAGGTCTTCTTGTAAGATTTCCCTGTATTTGGCTCCATCCATCATGCCATGAACTCTGCCCAGCTTCCCTGCCCCTACTGAAGAAAAGCATCCCCACAACATGTTGCTGCCACCACCATTCACTGTGGGGATGGCATGTTCAAGGTGATGTGCAATGTTAGTTTTCTGCCACACATAGCGTTTTGCTTTTAGGCCAAAAAGTTACATTTTGGTCTCATCTGACCAGAGCACCTTCTTCCACATGTTTGCTGTGTTCCCCACATGGCTTCTTGCAAATTGCAAACGGGACTTCTTATGATATTCTTTCAAAAATGGCTTTCTTCTTGCCACTCTTCCATAAAGGGCAGATTTGTGGAGTGCATGAATAATAGTTCTCCTGTGTACAGATTCTCCCACCTGAGTTATCATGGACCTCTTGGTTGCTTCTCTGATTAATGCTCTCCTTGCCCGGAGGTTTTCTTTTAAGATTGCCCATCAGTTTAGGTGGACAGCCATGTCTTGGTAGGTTTGTAGTTGTCTTGGACTTTTTAGGCACAACCAAACAGGTTATAGCTAGAAAAAGTATTTTAATATACATATAAAGAATGTGTTAAAAGCATCCACATTGAGGAGTCAGTAACTCAAAAAAGTTACACAATTAATACTGTACATAACCAATGGATAACTGTATGGAAACTTGAAGATGAATAGCAAACATTCCATAATAATCTTGTCTCCACAAGTGAGGTTATGTAGAAGAAATTTGATTAATAGAATGTCCTAGGCTCTACATGTTGCACGCCTTGTGCTTCTTCAGGAGCATCAAAAAGACTAACTAGATGGAAAAACAAAATATACATAAAATCAGATATAATACAAAACACTGTAGCATAATACTATAGCATAGCGCTTTTAATGTCCCCTCTCCAATTAGGCCAATGGCCAGTATCTCAGAGGGATCAATGGAGGCCGGGCAAACCAAACATCTATGGGGGCGTACATAACATGATATCCAAGGTACTTCCTAACTTAATATATAATCAAGGGATGAGGCAAAAAGGGGGAGGGGGACAAAATATGAGAAGGGGGGGGGAAAGGGGAAGAGGAACAGGGAGCAGACATGGAAGGATAGAGGAGGGAGGGAAAGGGACAAGGAAGGAAAGGGAGAATGAGGGAGAGGGAGGGAGGGGGGGTTATAGGAAGAGGAAAGAAAAGGAAAAGAGAGGGAGTACACTTAAGCCTGATTGTTTTATAAGCAGCATGTTTCAGTCCGCAAGGTATGTCGAGTTTTAAAGATTCATTAACCATAAGGTGAATCAATTAGAAAAGATATACTTACTACATCATATGGAATAATGTGAACACAGCTAAAAAAACAGGTTAAAGAGCAGCAAGCTTGAGCTTTGAGCGGTTAATAGGGAATAATATTATGGCTCACGTATTGGGATTACCCTCCTATAATAAAGATACGCTTGATCTTCTCAATCTTATTGATAGTATGGTCATCCCTCCTGATGCCCTGCTTGTGACGTTGGATGTTGAGGCTCTGTAATCTAGCATCCCTCACAAGCAGGGCATCGGAATGGTCCGTACCTTCTTAGGTGAACAAGATCATCTTTGGGATTATTGCGAATTCATTTTGGAATTGCTTAGATTTATTCTTACCCATAACTTTTTCAAATTCAAGGATTCCCACTTCCTCCAGGTACAGGGGGTGGCAATGGGCACGTGCTGTGCACCTGTCTATGCCAACCTGTAGCTGGGGGGGTGGGAACGATATCTCTTTTCAGACAATTGTCTGTCGCCTCTTACCAACCATGCGCTCTGCTGGCTACATTATATCGATGACGTGTTTATCATCTGGACGGGCACTCCAGCTCTGCTCGCCACCTTTGTTGATACTATTAACCAAAATCATTTTAACCTAAAATTCACAGTTTCTAGTAATCCTCAGCAAATCACATTTTTGGATATCACTATCTTTAAAGATCAAGAGAATTGCTTAGCCTCCACACTGTTTAGGAAAGATACAGCAGGTAACACCCTGTTGCATGCGGATAGCGCCCATCCCATAGCACTCATTCTGAGTATTCCATACGCCCAATACTTCAGATTATGTTGCAATTGCACAAATCTGGAAGAATTTAAAAGACAGGCCAATTTACTCCGTACTCGATTACGGCAAGAGGCTATAGCAAATCTCTGCTCCGCAGTGCTTTAAATAAAGCACTACGTCAATCACGTAATTCATTACTATACAAAGTTAAAAATGCAAAAAATAACCAAACAGTCGAATATATCACAAAATATTCACAACAACATAAGGAACTACGTAATATACTGGCAAACCATTGGCCAACTCTCCAGGAGGATCCCATCCTTAACAAATACGTTGATTCATAGATCACTTTTAGAAGTGTTATGTATTATATCTGATTTTATGTATGTTTTGTTTTTCCATCTAGTTAGTCTTTTTGATGCTTCTGAAGAAGCGCAAGGCGCGCAACATGTAGAGCCTAGGACATTCTATTTATCAAATTTCTGCTACATAACCTCACTTCTGGATTCAATATTATTATGGAATGATTGCTATTCATCTCCAAGTTTCCATACAGTTATCCATTGGTTATGTACAGTATTAATTGTGTAACTTTTTTGAATTACTGACTTCTCAACGTGGATGCTTTTAACCATTCTTTATATGTATGATAAAATACTTTTTATATCTATAACCGGTTTGGTTGTGCCTAAAAAGTCCAACCCTTCTATTCCATTTCTTTGTTTCAAATTGTTAGGATGCGGCACTGTTTATCTTAGTATCCACAGGACCACTCTGTATTGATACAATAAATATTGTCCAGGTTTGTAGTTGTGCTATACTCTTTCTATTTTCAGATGATGGATTGAACAGTGCTCCGTAAGATGTTCAAAGCTTGGGATATCTTTTTAGAACCTAACCCTGCTTTATACTTCTCCACAACTTTATCCCTGACCTGTCTGGTGTGTTCCTTGGTCTTCATGATGCTGTTTGTTCAAGGGGGTTCTCCAACAAACCTCTGAAGGCTTCACAGTACAGCTGTATTTTTACTGAGAATAAATTACATACAGGTGGACTCTATTTACTAACTAGGTGAATTCTGAAGGCAATTGGTTCCACTAGATTTTAGTTAGGGGTATCCGAGTAAAGGGTGCTGAATACAAATGCACCCCACACTTTTCACATATTTATTTGTAAACATTTTTTAAAACCAATTATCATTTTCCTTCCACTTCACAATTATGTGCCACTTTGTGTTGGTCTATCACATAAAATCCCAATAAAATATGTTTACGATTTTAGTTGTAACATGACAAAATTTGGAAACTTTCAAGGGGTATGAAACTACAAGTACAGTACAACTGTATCATTTGGTGTTGGGGCCAAATAGTTGAATTTTCGTGTCATCTGACCATAACACCTCTTCCCTTTGTGACCTTTTGTGGTCTCAGAATCTTTAAGGTGCGTTTTGGCAAGGCTCAGTCATGACTGCATGTGGCCTTTCTTGAGGAGTGGCTTTTTTCTTGCAACCCTCCCATTTAAGCCACATTTGTGGAGAATGTGTGATGTTGTTATCACATGCACACAATGACCACTCTCCCTCACTGGCTGAGACAGCAGCAGGTGCCATTGGCTCCCGCTGCTATAAATCAAAGGCAGTGGGCCAAAGAGGAGAGAGAGGGGGCTGAATGGACACACAGAGCATCTGCTCAACTTGGGTGCCCCCATAGCAAGCTGCTTGTTGTGGGGGCTGGAGGAAGGGACCAGGAGCACCGGCAGGGGACCCGAGAAGAGGAGGAGCTGGACTGCTCTGTGCAAAACCACTGCACAGAGCAGGAAAGTCTAACATTTTTAAACCCCCCAAAAAAACGAGATTCCAACACCTTTGTGTCTGCCTGGGATTACATGAAGAGACAGAACGATTTGAGGCAGCCGACATCAACAGAAGATCTGTGGTAATTCTCCAAGATGTTTGGAACAACCTACCTGCCAAGTTCCTTCAAAAATTGTGTGCAAGTGTACCTAGAACAATTGATGCTGTTTTGAAGGCAGAGGGTGGTCACACCAAATATTGATTTAATTTGGATTTCTCTTCTGTTCATTTTAACCACTTGTGGACCGCCCTCCGTACATTTACTGAGGCAGGGTGGCTGTTCTGTGCAGGATCACGTACCTAGTATGTGATCTGACACTTCTGGGGCTGGGGCACGTGCACGCCGCTGGTGACCCGTTCCTGCTGTGATCACACACAGCTGGAGCCCAGTGGCAGGTACCGTGGACTCGATGTCCGCTGACACCTGATGATTACACAGTACACAGGCAGAACGGCAATCTGCCTATCTACACAAGGCATTTCCGTTCTGTCAGAAGGGAAGGTATTGATCCTGTGTTCCTGCAAAGTAGGAACACAGGTCTTTGCCTCCCCCAGGTCAAATCACCTCCCCCACAGTGGGTAAGCACAGGCTAGGCACACAGTTAAAGTATAACTAAAGGCAAAACTTTTCTTATAAGTTTTGGATACAATGGAGATGTATTAGAACACTTGACAGTTTTTATTGCCTGTCTGTGCCCCCGTTATGGAGATTCACCCTCTCTATTTCTTCTGTTAACCATTATCATTGAAAGTGAAAGTAAAAGAAAATCCCACATTTTGGGTTGTCCCCAGAAATGTAATAGAGGGGAAAACTTCCAATGGGGACACTAGTTCGGGTGAGCTGGGGGTCCCCAAAGAATTCCCTTAATTTGCAGGGATTTCCTCTCACTTCCTGTTTGGCTATGGGACAGGAAGTGAAGGGAAATCTCTGCAATGGCACACAGATGGCAAAAAAAAAATCTGACAGGGGTTAACCCTCCCTTACTCTATCCAAAATGAAAAAAAAGTTTTGCCTATAGTTCTACTTCAACCCTTTGATCGCCCCTGATGTTAACACCTTCCCTGTGTCATTAGTACTGTGGCAGTGCAAATGTTTTAGCACTGATCACTGTATTAGTGTCTGGTCCCCAAGAAGTATCAAAAGTGTCAGTCAGGTGTCCGATTTGTCCGCCGCAATTTCGCAGTTCTGCTATAAGTCACTGATCGCCGCCATTACTAGTAAAAAAAAATTATATATATATATATATATATATATATATATATGTAGCACCCACTACCTTTTGGTAGGTACTAGAATGAGGTTTTTCTATGTTCAGGTATTAGCGCAGGCAAATTTAGGCAGGCCTGCACATTAAGCTAGGCCTGTTTGTTTTGATCTGGGACTGGGAGTGTTTAGAGTAGCTGTAGGTGTGACCACTTGTGCTCAGGCTCAGAGACGCCTCCCCTGCTTCCAGTCAGAATATTCTGGAAGAGGAGGCTGGGTCTCGTGCTGGAGTGGCAGGTAGCTCATGTGAGGGGGTTCTGCCAATCCCCATTCGGTATTGGCAGGGGGGGCGGGCCTCCTATATAGGCTGAGGTCACATGCCAGGGAGGGAGAGTTGTTACAGAAGCAAGATGGAGTGCTAGTTGCTGTGTGGTGGTCCCCAGCCTGGGGTCTACCATGTGCGGAGAGGGGGGGGGGTCCCGGGGAGGACTCATCTCTCACCTGCACTGCAGAGGAGGAATTCTGTCAGAGGAGAGGAAGGAATATAGTGTAGCGGGTATGTACTTCTGTGAATGTTTACATCGGGTGAAGACATCAGTGATGTCTTGTTCCCTGCGACCCAGCAGGTGGCGCTGTCACTTTGGGCCAGGGTTGAACCATCACTGCAGTGCCGTACCCTTTGTGACCTCTCGCAGCGGTTGTATGGAGGGGCGGGGAACCCGCTGTGCTTGCTGGGAGAGGGTATAAAGGGGCGGACATCTTCGCCACGAGGTCCGAGCCCCAGGCACCTTCAGCCTGGGGGCTGCTGTCCGCGGTCGGTGTCCAGGCGGCCTAGGCCTGAACACGAGGAGTTCGGGAGTCACCCCAGACACCCTCAGTCTGGGGTGGGGTACACCAGTCAGGCCTGGGGCCCAGCTTCTTCCACTGGGTCCCGCCCGGGAGGAATCATCCTAAGGTGCCCACAGTATCAGGTACCTGAATCCAGGCGTAACGGACCGTGCAGGTGACCTTCCGGTAGATCTGGTGCAGCATATTGCCAGTGCCGGGACAGGGCCTCCGGAGACCGTCGGGATGGATGTTCTTTCCAAACAGGTGCTGTATTCACACGGAAGGTGGTCCATGTTCTAAGGTCGGTGGCAGAGACCGTTACATTAAGGCCAGTGGCAGGGGCCTCAACAGTTCACTTGGTAGGTGGCAGCTGCCAACTTCACGGTCGGTGGCAGAGACCGTGCGCCAAGCCTATTCGCACGCAAAAGGAATAGGAGAGTTAATTTGTGCCTGGGCCTACTCGCATCCACACCCCTGTCTGTCTGTTACAAGAGTTCAACTGATTATGTTCATCCTGACAAATGGAGAAATAAAATAGTGTTGGACTTTTAAATGGTGTGGGGCTCTATTACTGGTAGACACATCTCCACGAAGGAAGCAGAGGCTCCGTATGCAATTTTAGTGTAGACTGTTGTGGCCGCGGAACGCAGCAGTTCAGAAAAAGGACTCTAAATCTGTGGATTGCTGTGACCGGGGAAACTAGTTTCTGCAAGATTGGACTATCTGGGCCTAGTAGTCCATCGGTCGCCATGTGCTGCTAAAGTACTGGGCCGTGGGGGAGAGATGTGGATGCATCTCTGGTTCAGTGCCAGCATTTGAGGGACTGTCAGCAAGTTGGGGATTATTCAGAGTTAAGCCTCGTACACACGGCCGAGATTCTCGTCAAAAAAAACATGTCGTTTTTTTCGACGAGATTCTTGGACAAGAAACTTGTCCCGGCCGAGTGTACACAAGCTCGATTCAAAGAACCCACGGTTCTTTAAATGGAGCGTACGCAGTGACGTCATCGACTACGACGAGCATGCGCTCATCACATTCGATGCCGTCGCCGCCATCTTGGTATACCCTACCTATGCCTAGGAAGCTACCGCGCATGCGTCAAATTCATTTCGAACATGCGCGGGCTTCCCGGAGGACAGGTAAGTGTACACACACTCACTTTTCTCGTCGAGAAACAGGCTGACGAGAATCTCGACGAGAAAATAGAGAGCAGGTTCTCTATTTTCTCGTCGAGATTACTTGTCGGTTTTCTTGACGAGAAACCATACACAGGAACGAATTTCTCGGCAAGACATCTCTGCCAGCAAGTTTCTTGCTGGTTCTTGCCGAGAAACTCGGTCGTGTGTACGAGGCCTGACTCTCCATAGGAAAGCAAGTCATACAGGAAACTAATGCCGTGTACACACGATCGGTTTTTCTGATGAAAAAAGACCAAAGGACTTTTATTCATTGGACAAACCGATCGTGTGTGGGCCCCATCGGTCTTTTTTCCATTGGTATAAAAAAATAGAACATGATTTAAATTTTACCGATGGAAAAAAAAACGATAGCAAACGCATGCTCAGAATCAAGTTGACGCATGCTCAGAAGCATTGAACTTCATTTTTCTCTGCTCTTCGGAGTGTTTTACATCACGGCGTTTGGGAAGGTCGGATTTTTGACTGATGGTGTGTAGGCAAGACTGATGGAAGTTAGCTTCATCGGATTTCCGATGGAAAAATCCATCGGATTTTATTCCATCGGAAATCCGATCATGTGTACAGGGCATAACAGTTTTACAGCAAAGGATTTACACAGGAATCTAGAAGTCATACTCTGCAGGAGTTAGTGCAGAAGAAGTGGAGCAATAGTCTGCAGTGAAGCAAAGTAGAGCAATAGACTGTAAACATTTGTTGTGTCTCATTACCAGAATTGAATCCTTTACCAATGTGCTAAATGCTATGGGCATCACATATCATCCCTATCCTACCCAAGTTTTATCCCACAATAAAAATGCCGCAAAGCAACGCGAATGACTGTTCATTGTCTCAAGATGGATGCATGATGGTCAGGCAGCAGGGTGATGTGTGGATCTTTTGAGATCGCGGCAGTGCACCGCTACATTTATATATATATAAATATATATATATATATATATATAAATAAATATAAATATATATATATATATATATATATATATATATATATATATATGTAGCGGGTGGTTACATTTAGGGGAGGCATCTGAGTGATAAATGGCTCAGATGTAGCAATTGTTAGGGTTCATGGACCAATTTATGCCAGTGGAGGATGCAAGGGTGTCCAATTCCCTGCGACCTGTAGGTGGCGCTGTCGCCATAGGCCGGGGTTGAACCACCATTGTAGGTCTGTACCCTTTTTGTCCTCTCGCACCAGTAGTACAGCGGGGCGGGGAACCTGCTGTGCATGCTGGGAGAGGGGATAAAAGGGGCGGACATCTTCCGCTCGGGGTCCACGCCCAAGCACCTTCAGCCTGGGTGTGAGTGCTGGTGGTCTCCGGGCGCCCTCGGCCCGGGGACAGAGCTGCGATTCCACCCCAGACACCTTTAAGTCTTGGGTGAGGTACTCTCTGGAGGCCTGAGGCCCAGTACCTTCGACTGGGTCCCGCAAGGGATAGAGGATTCCTAGGGTGTCCTCCGGTATTGAACACCCGAATCTAGGGCGAGGGGGACCAGAGAAGTGACCTTCCCGGAGATCCAGCGCAGCATTGGCTGGTGACGGCGGAGACCTCTGGTGACCGTCCAGATGGATGACTCCCCTGACAGGGGCCGGATCTCAAGAAGGTAGTTCATGTTCTCATGGTCGGTGGCAGCGACCCAACTGAAACCCAGGTCGGTGGCAGAGGCCTAAATCCTATTTCACCCGGTCGGTGGCAGCGACCACCCTCACGGTCGGTGGCAGCGACCGTGCGCCAAGCCTGTTTGCGCATACTGAAACAGGAGAGTAATAAGTTTATGTTTGTGCCTGGACCTTCCTCTTCACCTTGCCTGTTCATTGTCTAACCTGTCTGCTCGCAAAGGACTATTTATTGCTCTAAAATAATAAATAAGTGTTGGACTTTCAATGGTGTGGAACTTGGCTTTCTGGGAGTTAAAGGATCATCCTCAAGGGGTGCCTTGGCTTTGGACAGGGGCACAGACCCGAAGGTAATTGTGTATAGCTCACACCTCTACACACTAGAGGATGTGAGCTGGTGGTGCGTCACACTCTCCTCCCTGGTCCCCTAGACGAGAGCCATTGACATTGACAGAGAAGGAGGGAGTGAGAGGTGAGGTCGCTACATATATATATATATATTGTGAGGGGGTTAACTCAGTAGCGGGTGTGTGTGACCCCCTGGTTGGGCTCCCCACACAAAAACAGGCCCAGCAGACGGAGGTTGTGGTTTTCAAAATCAAAAGGTGCGGTTTATTTCTCTATGTACAGTGACAAAAACACAGCAAAGCCAAAAAGAAACATAAACAAAATAAATCCTGGTCAGCTTGACCTCTGACTAAACATGCAGGTTTCCTAACTAACAACTGGGATCAGCCTGGTGCTGTCCTAGTCCCTAAGTCCCTGGTTTAGTCAATGTCCAAACAAATAGCCACACAGGCTTTGCCTCACCGCACAGGGGTTCACTCTCCCTAGACAGTCCACACAGGTCTGGGTCCAGGCATGAGCAAACACCTAATGAAGCTGGGAGTTTTTATAGAGGCCTTAAACGAGCTGACAAGCTTCAGCTGGTCTCATCAACTCCCTGCCTGCACGACGCCCAGCACTCTCCCTAGAGGTATGAGTCATCCATGAGCCCACTAGCCTCAGCTGGGCTTCATCAACTCCCTCCCTAGTTGTATAAGTCGGCATAAAGCCTGAATCTGGGAGAAATATATCTACCCCCCTGGATGCAACCAGGTGACTTTACCTTCCTGCTGTCACATACCCCCCCCCTCTTGTTTTAACCTTGGGGTTGGAACACCAGCAATCAGGCATTCATGTACTCGAGACAAAGCATCCACATTCCCCATTTGAACGCCAGGGCGATGCTTTACTGTGAAGTTGAATTCCTGTAGGGCCAGGAACCACCTATTCACTCTTCTATTTGTCTCCTTGTTTTGAGCCATCCACTTTAACGGAGCGTGATCCGTAACCATGTCAAAGTGCCTACCTAGCAGATAGTACCGAAGGGAATCTAGAGCCCACTTCACCGCTAAACACTCCTTTTCAACCGTGGCGTAATTTACCTCATGGGACTTCAACTTCCTGCTGAGGTAAATGACTGGGTGCTCTTCCCCGTTCCAGACCTGGGACAATACTGCTCCTAACCCCACATCTGACGCATCACTTTGTACGACAAAGTCTTTAGAGAAGTCGGGTGAGTACAACACTGGCTGGCTACATAAGGCTTGTTTCAAGAATTGGAATGCTGCCTCAGCCTCGGGGGTCCATTTAATCATGACCGACCCTTTCCCTTTCGTCAGGTTGGTTAGGGGCACAGCCTTAGAAGCAAAGTGGGGAATGAAGCGCCGATAATAACCCGCGATTCCCAGAAAGGCCCGTACCTGCTTCTTGCTGTTGGGACGTGGCCAACTCTGGATGGCCTCGACTTTGTTGAGTTGGGGTTTTATCACTCCCCTGCCAATGGTGTACCCAAGATATTTGGCCTCCTCCTGCCCAATGGTACACTTCTTGGGGTTAGCCGTAAACCCCGCTTCCCGGATAGAGTCTAGGACTGCTTGCACTTTTGGCAGATGTGAGGCCCAATCTGTGCTATGGACAATTACGTCATCCAGGTAAGCCGCAGCATACTTCCGATGGGGCCTCAGTATCTGGTCCATTTTCCGCTGGAATGTGGCCGGCGCATTCTGTAACCCGAACGGCATTCTCTTATATTGGAACGCCCCGTCTGGGGTTACAAATGCGGTTTTCTCTTTGGCCGACTTGGCCAGGGGAATTTGCCAATACCCTTTTGTGAGGTCAAGAGTCGTCATGTATCGGGCTGTTCCCAGCCGGTCGATCAACTCATCTATACGTGGCATGGGGTAGGTGTCAAATTTTGTAACTTTGTTCAACTGACGAAAATCGTTACAAAATCGCCAGCTCCCATCCGGTTTAGGCACCAACACAATGGGACTAGACCAATCACTTTGGGACTCCTCTATCACCCCTAAGTTCAGCATTTTCTGTACTTCCTCCCGTATTGCCTCCCGTCGGGCCTCTGGGATCCGATAGGGTTTTAACTTCACCCTTTCACCGGGCGGGGTAATAATATCATGCTCTACCCCAGATGTTTGTCCCGGCAGCTCAGAGAACACCTCCTTGTTGCGAAGCACAAACTCCTTAACCTCCTGTTGTTGGGGTTGTGACAAGGTGGCTGCTATTCCAACCTCCGGAATCACGCAACCAGTTTGAGCTGGTGACCAAGTTTCTGCGACTAGGGACTCTCTATCCCTCCAGGCTTTCAACAGATTAACGTGATATATCTGTTCGGGCTTTCGCCTTCCTGGTTGTCTGACCTTGTAATTCACTTTGCTCACTTTTTCCATTATCTCGTAGGGGCCTTGCCATTTGGCAAGGAATTTACTTTCAACCGTAGGGACAAGTACCAATATCCTATCCCCCGGGGAAAAGGTACGGGTCTTGGCTCCACGGTTGTACACTCTCTGCTGTGCCAACTGCGCTTGGGCCAAATGTTCCTTCACGATGGGCATTACCTGTGCAATTCGATCTTGCATCAGGGCGACATGCTCAATCACACTCCTGTGGGGAGAACTCTCACTTTCCCAAGTCTCCTTGGCAATATCCAACAGCCCTCTTGGGTGTCTCCCATACAGTAACTCAAAGGGGGAGAATCCCGTAGAGGATTGGGGCACCTCCCTAATAGCAAACATCAAATAAGGAAGTAGACAGTCCCAATCCTTTCCATCTCTATCCACCACTTTCTTCAACATTTGTTTTAGGGTTTTGTTGAATCTTTCAACCAGCCCATCGGTTTGGGGGTGATACACAGATGTACGCAATTGCGTCACTTTGAACAATTTACACAGCTCTTTCATAACCCGGGACATAAAGGGTGTACCTTGGTCCGTAAGCAGTTCTTTACAAATACCCACCCGGCTAAAAACAAGAGATAGCTCTTTGGCTATGGTTTTGGCCGAGGTATTTCTGAGAGGGATCGCTTCTGGATAACGGGTGGCATAGTCCATTATAACCAATATGTACTGGTGCCCCCTAGCGGACTTGATTATAGGACCTACCAAATCCATTGCGATTCTCTCAAACGGGACCTCAATGATGGGTAGAGGGACCAGCGGGCTACGGAAATGTGGCATCGGGGCCGACCTCTGACACACAGGGCAGGAGGAACAATAATTTTCTATGTCCTTCATCACCCCAGGCCAATAGAATCTCTGTAATACCCTCTCTCGGGTTTTCTCTGTCCCCAGATGACCTCCAAGAATGTGCCCATGGGCCAACTCCAACACCAACTTCCTGTAAGGTTTGGGCACCACAAGCTGCTCAACGGTTTCTTCTGCCCTTTTTGCCACCCGATACAGTAGGTCCTTCTCTACGCTGAAGTATGGGTAAGTGCAGGTATTATCTGGGTTCACTAACTCGCCATCTATTTCCACTACGTTTTCCCGTGCCTTTATTAGGGCGGGGTCTTTTAACTGTTCTGTGGCAAAATTTTCCCTGTGAACCTCCAGATCAGAAAACTCCACAGACGGTAGGTTTTCGTCTGAGGAGGTGGGCTCCTCTCCAGTTTCTTGAGTCTCCCCTGCCAATACTGACAAGGGAAATTCTGGAGAGTCCTCACCACTCTCAGAGGAGTTCTGGCTATCACATTCCTGGTACATAGGGGCACCAGTGGGGGGCTCAGGATCATCCCACAGTTCCCAGAACTTCGGAAAATCCCTTCCCACAATGGCATCATGCGGTAATTGAGATACTAACCCCACTGGATGAGAGAGGGTACCTTTGGGGGTCTCGAAACACACTGTAGTCACTGGATACTCTCGGGTGTCCCCATGCACACAAATAACAGCTACCTTGCTATTCCCAGAGACCTCTGTTTTAACTAATTCAGCCTTTATCAGGGTCACAAGGCTACCTGAATCCAGCAATACCACAACATTTCTACCATTAATACACATTTTGCATAAATGTTTCTCAGTTCCCCGAATGGCAGTGCATGCGACTGTCGCACACAGCGACTGACGTCTGTCCGTCAGAAAGTCACATTGCATGGGTTCCTCCACAACTGTGAGGGGGTTAACTCGGTAGCGGGTGTGTGTGACCCCCTGGTTGGGCTCCCCACACAAAAACAGGCCCAGCAGACGGAGGTTGTGGTTTTCAAAATCAAAAGGTGCGGTTTATTTCTCTATGTACAGTGACAAAAACACAGCAAAGCCAAAAAGAAACATAAACAAAATAAATCCTGGTCAGCTTGACCTCTGACTAAACATGCAGGTTTCCTAACTAACAACTGGGATCAGCCTGGTGCTGTCCTAGTCCCTAAGTCCCTGGTTTAGTCAATGTCCAAACAAATAGCCACACAGGCTTTGCCTCACCGCACAGGGGTTCACTCTCCCTAGACAGTCCACACAGGTCTGGGTCCAGGCATGAGCAAACACCTAATGAAGCTGGGAGTTTTTATAGAGGCCTTAAACGAGCTGACAAGCTTCAGCTGGTCTCATCAACTCCCTGCCTGCACGACGCCCAGCACTCTCCCTAGAGAGGTATGAGTCATCCATGAGCCCACTAGCCTCAGCTGGGCTTCATCAACTCCCTCCCTAGTTGTATAAGTCGGCATAAAGCCTGAATCTGGGAGAAATATATCTACCCCCCTGGATGCAACCAGGTGACTTTACCTTCCTGCTGTCACAATATATATATATATATATTTATATATCCCATAAGTTGCGCTATAACTTTTGCGCAAACTAATCAATATACGCTTATTGGGATTTTTTAACCAAAAATATGTAGCAGAATACATATTGGCCTAAATTGATGAAGAAATTCGATTTTTTACATTTTTTTATTGGGTGTTTTTCATAGCAAAATTAGTCTTTTTTTTGTTTATAGCACAAAAAAATAAAAACCGCAGGGGTGATCACATACCACCAAAAGAAAGCTCTATTTGTGGGAAAAAAAATGTCAAAAATTGTATTTGGGTACAGCGTTGCACGACCCGCGCAATTGTCAGTTAAAGTAATGCAGTGCCGTATTGGAAAAAATGGCCTGGTCATGAAGGGGGGGGGGGGGATAAATCATCCGGAGGTCAAGTAAGATAAACTATTAACATTTCTATTTCTTCTTAAAGCATTCTTCATTGACAGCATTTTTTCACACCTGCCTAAAACTTTTGCACAGTACTGAATCTTTCAGTTATACATTAAGCACAATTTGTAAACAGCGGTATCAGTGCTATAACGGACTCTGGAAGGGATTACTGCACTGCAGTCTTCAGAACAAGCGGAGGGAAGTCAGGACAGGTTAACAGAAAAATACAGTCAACTTCTGTACCATTGTCAACAGCCCTTATATCATTTAGACCTCTCCCTGTGCTTACACAAGGTTGCTGCGGCAGTTGCTATGGAGACAAGCCTTTCCCTGTGTATAATTGGCCTCTGTGCAGTCTGTGCTTTGCGTTCCTGGCTTTTAATGCAATTAGGGATTACTGCAAAACACTCCTGTATAACTACAGATAATTTCCATCCCCGGTTTTATCAGCGGAGCAAAGACGAAAAGTACCATTTATTAACTGTGCGTGGGGCTATTTATTAACTGTGCGTGGTGCCGTTATACAGATGTCACAGCATTTTGTTTTTGTGGAGAGACGGTGGCAGAATATTTTTCCATTAGCATTCTACAAAATGTTTAAATTAAACAGAAATGAAAATAAAAATAAAAATTCATTCATAGGCATGTGCACAGGGTGTGCCGGGTGTGACTGGGCACACCCTAAATACCCCATGTTGCACAGATTCCACCTGCTGCCTGAGCCCCTATGTCATTCACTGGCCCCTTACTTTTGTGAATGGACACAGTGAGTGATCGGTACCGATCACTCGCTGTGTTCATACATAAATGAAGCATAGTACACTGTGTTATATACTGTATACACACACACAAATGTGTGTTTGAGCTTTGGGGTGCACACCCTAATGCAATAGGCTGCGCACACCTATGAGTTCATTTGTGACCCAGTGGCGGGCACTCCATTAGGGGCGCAGGGGCGCCGCCCCCCTAATCCATGCACCCGGCCCTTAATATACATGCAGGGTGCTGGACGCAGGGATTTCAATGTTTTTTTTTTCTTGAAGCATGAGATTAGGGCCTGAGTCTTCTAATTGGCTGCAAAAAAGGGTGGGATCTGCGCCCTAGGCGCACTCACTTGTGTAAGATTAGCAAATTAATATTCGCTAATGTCTTCCCGCTTCTCCTCCCGGCCAATCAGGAAGTAGGTCCGTCTTCCCGTTAAATTGCTGCCTTTCCAACGCACAACGCTTGTCGCTCAAAAAGGATCAGGAGCCATGATTTGGTTGCCATTAAATTGGTTGTAAAGGCAGAAGGTTTTATTTTGTCTTAATGCATTCTATGCATTAAAATAAAAAACCTTTATGTGTGCAGCAGCCTCCCTTAGCCCCCCTAATACTTACCTGAGCCCCACCTCGATCCAGCAATGTGCACTTGTGCCTCGGCCATCCAGGACTCTTCCTCCTGATTGGCTGCACCATTGGCCCCCACTGCTGTCAATCAAAGTCAGTTAGCCAATCAGTAGAGAGAGAGGGGGCGGGGCGTAACCGCGGCTCCGTGTCTGAATGGATACACAGAGCAGCGGCTCGGGGGCCCCCATAGCAAGCTGCTTGCTGTGGGGGCACTCGACAGGAGGGAGGGGCCAGCAGAACCAGTGACCCAAGAAGAGGAAGATCTGGGCTGCTCTGTGTAATACCTCTGCACAGAGCAGGTAAGTAGGGATGAGCCGAACACCCTTCGGTTCGGTTCGCAGCAGAAAATGCGAACAGGCAAAAAATTTGTTCGAACACGCGAACACTGTTAAAGTCTATGGGACACGAAAAGTGATAATTTTAAAGGTTAATATGCAAGTTATTGTCATAAAAAGTGTTTGGGGACCCGGGTCCTGCCCCAGGGGACATGTATCAATGCAAAAAGAAGTTTTAAAACGGCCGTTTTTTCGGGAGCAGTGATTTTAATAATACTTAAAGTGCCACAACGGAGAAACTGCCCCTGCGTGGGCAAATGTTAAGCCCCTGCGTGGGTAAATTTACATGCTCATATAAATTTCAATAAAAAAGATTTTGCAAAAAAAATAAAATAATGCTTAAAGTGAAACAATAAAAGCGAAATATTCATTTAACCACTTGATAGCCGGGCCATATACAAATGACGGCCTCAAGGTGGATCTAGAAATCCGGGAGGCCGTCATTATACGGCCTCGGCTATTCCGGCCACTGGGGGGCGCGCGCGCGCCCGGCGCATCACTGAGATGCCGATGCGCGTGCCTGGCGGCCGCGATGTCCACCAGGTACCCGCGATCGGCGTGTAAACAGACAAGGATGTGGATCTCTGTGTGTAAACACAGAGATCCACGTCCTGTCAGGGAGAGGGGACCGATGCTGTGTCCCTTGTACAAAGGGACACAGATCGGTCACCTCCCCCAGTCAGTCCCCTCCCCCACACAGTAGTAATCACTCCCAGGTTACACATTTAACCCCTTCCTCGCCCCCTAGTGTTAACCCCTTCCCTGCCAGTGTCATTTTTACAGTAACCAGTGCGTTTTTATAGCACTGGTCGCTCTAAAAATGACAATTGTCCCAAAATGGTGTCAAAAGTGTCCGATGTGTCCGCCATAATGTCGCAGTCACAATAAAAATCGCTGATCGCTGCCATTACTAGTATAAAAAAAAAATATTAATAAAAATGCTATAAAACTATGCCCTATTTCTTTTTCGTACATCACGGGACACAGAGTGACTTAGTCATTACTAATGGGTTATATAGTTTACCTTCAGGTGCTGGCACTGGCAACTTCCAAACCGGAAGTACCCTCCCCTATATAAGCCCCTCCCATCCGGGAGCACCTCAGTTTTTTTGCCAGTGTCTAAGGTGTTGGCCAAAGAGTAACATGTGTTTTCCTGGGCTTGCGTACAGGTTCTTTTACGGGTCTTAGTAAGCTGTTCCGGATCCCACCAAAAAAGCTTCATAGCTAAACGGTCGGTACCCGGGCCTTGCAAGAGAAGAGCAAGGTTTTGCCTGTAATGCCTCTCTTAGGAGGGCTGGACCCTGGGATCCAGAGCTCTGGTCATACCCACGACCAAGATGTTTTCTATGCAGGGTGCTATACAGGTCCAGGGGAGTGGAATCCTTGGGAACCCGGTCCCTGAAGGTTTAATTACAATGCCTGCCGTGATAGGTGAAGTTTGGGCATCTGTGGACCAAACAGAGTCCTGCGGCGGGAAACAGGTAAGTGGGGGCCCCCAGGAACTTGGTTCTATTGGGGGACCCCCAAGCCTAATTTGTCTTTCTGTCTGTTACCTAATGGTATTCCCGCTAATATCTGTGTATGCCTGTAACTACTGGAAAATGTAAAATTTTAATAGTAGTCAAGAAAAAAAAAAAAAAGAAGACCGCGGTACCTGTGTTAAACCACTAGAGGCCGCTGTGGTCCATTTTTTCTTGTCATGTGGATCTTTGGTTTTCTCAAATCAAAAGATCCAAGCAGTTGGTAAGTTCTCTGTGGGAATCCACTTCCTCTGCCCTGTTGCTGCGCTCATCCACCGCACAGGCCCTCCGGCAAAAAGGGCCCTGGCTCCTAGTCCCTGCTTGGTTTCGAAAAGGGCGCCAATGGTGCACGGGCGCGCGCGCGGGCGCGTGCACGCGCCTCCTATGAAAAAAAGGGGCGGGGCGGGTGGATGGCGCTCGATGCGAGCCGCGGCGCTTCTGCGCATGTGCAGGCGTCCCAGCATGTGTAAAAGACACAGTACAAGTGTCAGCTGGATGCAAGCAGAGCTAGCAACAAAACGGTGGCACACAGAGGCGGTTGATGCAGGCATCCCCATAGAAAGACACTTTAGTGGACACCCGCTGGTATATAGCAGCAACTGTGTTAGACTATTACCAGCAAAATTGGTGTATGACGACGGGAATACCTCAGCTTTGTGCTTATAGGATATGTCGTCCAGACGCTCTGGAAATAGATCTTCCAAGAAGCGAAAGGGGTCTCCGTCGGGCTCTGAGGATTTTGGGCATGCTGTACTGCGCCAATCTCCCCTGAAATTTCAGAGGTCAGTAGCCGTAGGAACCCCGCAGGAGTACCTGGTACTGCGGCTGTCCCCAGTCCACCTGCTCCTGTATATATAACAGAGGAGGTTTTATCCTCAACTCTGGGAGGATTGGAAGAGAGATTAACAGCATTGATCGCTGCTTCCCTGCCACAGGAAAAGCGCGTCCGATCTCCGTCTCCTCCTGCAGAGTGCCTGTTAGTGGAGGAACAGTCCCATAGATCGACCTACCTGAAGGGGATCAGGTGAGGTTGATAAAGTTATAGAGGAATCAACAGTGGAAGAACCTTTCTCAGCATCTCAGGCTGAAAGATTATGGGTTCAGTCTCTGACTAACATGGTCCGAGCAGCATTTTAAATGCCTCTGGCGGAACCATCAACCACTACTGTCTCCTCGCTGGGGTCGCTGAAAGCTCCCCAGACTGTCTGTTCCTTCCCAATCCACCCTTTATTGGAAGGGTTTATTTACCAGGATTGGGAGCATCCTGTAAAATATTTACTCCCCCCAAGAGATTTCCAGTGATCTATCCCATGGAGGATAAGTTCATAAAAAAAAATGGAGGGTCCCTATAGTGGACACAGCCATCTCTTGTGTAAATAAATCACTGACATGTCCAGTAGATAATGTTCCAAAGACCCAATAGATAAAAAATTGGAGTCTTTACTAAAATCTGCTTTCTCTACAGCAAGTATGGTGACACAACCTGCAGTAGCAGTGATTGGAGTCTGCCAAGCAATGAAAGATCAGTTGAAACAAGTCTTAAGGGACTTACCAGATCAGCAGGCTCTTGCCCTAGCTGACCTACCTAGAGCCTTGTGTTGCGGTGGACGCCATAAAGGATACAATCCAACAGGCATCCCGCTTTACGCTGTCTGTAGACATATGCGTAGGCTTCTATGGCTCAAAAACTGGTCTGCTGAAGCTCCCTGTAAGAAATTGCTGATTAGCTTCCCATTTCATGGAGAACGCTTATCTGGAGATGATCTGGACAAATATATCCAGAAAACTTCTGCCGGTAAAAGTACACTCTTGCCGGTTAAGAACAAGGGTAGAAGTCCTTCTTTTAAGAGGCCTACTTCTCCAGTCCCTGGCACATCGGCTGTGAAACAGTTCCGACGGCCTCCGCGGTCAAATCCAGGGGGCAGAAATCAGGGACAATCACAGGGTAACAAGAAACCCTGGGTCAAGAGAGGTACAAAACCTCCTCCCAAGTCATGAAGGGTTGCCCCCACTCAATCGGGTGAGGGGAAGACTTCAGTTGTTCACAGAGACCTGGCGGGACACCTTCAGAGATGGGTGATCTCCGCAGTAAGTCTGGGATACAGGCTGGAGTTAAAAGACATTCCTCCTGCCCATTTTATAAGGTCAAACGTGCCAAGCGATCCCCAGAAGAGTGGATCCCTCCTTCTGGCACTAGAGCAACTATTGCTCCAAGGGTAATCATGAGGGTTCCCTTGGAAGAAAACGGGTTCGGGTTTTACTCGAACCTTGTCACAGTCCCCAAACCAAATGGGGACATGAGGCCCATATTAAATATAAAAGGGCTAAACAAGTTCCTACATATCAGGACTTTTTCGGATGGAGTCGATCCGATCGGTGGCCACCGCCCTACAAGGGTAGGAATGGTTAGCCTCGATCGACATAAGGGATGCTTATTTGCAGGCCCAGATTTACTCCCTTTGCCGCCCCAAGGCCGGGTCCTTCAATGCCGCCCCCTCCCCCGCCAAAAAAACCCCGAAAAGTCCCCCAACCCTGAAAACGCACATATACTAATGGAAAAATCATACGGGTGCACCTACGTAGAAAATGTATGAGGATTGAGGAGTGAGCTGTGTACAGTGTATAGGATTGGAGGGGTGAGCTGTGTACAGTGTATAGGATTGAGGGGTGATCTGTATATGGTGTGCAGGATTGAGGGGTGATTTGTGTATGGTGTGCAGGATTGAGGGGTGATCTGTGTTTGGTGTGCAGGATTGAGGGGAGTTCTGTGTATAGGGAATTGAGGGGTGATCTGTGTATAGTGTGCAGGATTGAGGGGTGATCTATGTATGGGGGATTGAGGGGTGATCTGTGTATGGTGTGCAGGATTGAGGGGTGATCTGTGTATGGTGTGCAGGATTGAGGGGTGATCTGTGTACGGTGTGCAGGATTGAGGGGTGATCTGTGTACGATGTGCAGGATTGAGGGGTGATCTGTGTATGGTGTGCAGGATTGAGGGGTGATCTGTGTATAGGGGATTGAGGGGTGATCTGTGTATGGTGTGCAGGATTGAGGGGTGATCTGTGTATAGGGGATTGAGAGGTGATCTGTGTACGGTGTGCAGGATTGATGGATGATCTGTGTACGGTGTGCAGGATTGAGGGGTGACCTGTGTACGGTGTGCAGGAATGAGGGGTGATCTGTGTATGGGGGATTGAGGGGTGATCTGTGTACAGGATTGAGGGGTGATCTGTGTACGGTGTGCATGAATGAGGGGTGATCTGTGTATGGGGGATTGAGGCGTGATCTGTGTACGGTGTGCAGGAATGAGGGGTGATCTGTGTATGGGGGATTGAGGGGTGATCTGTGTACGGTGTGCAGGCTTGAGGGATAATTGGGGGGAAATGACGGACATTTGGGATAAGTGGGGGGACATTTGGGATAAGTGGGGGGACAAGAGGGACATTTGGGATGAGTGGGGGGACAGGAGGAACATTTGGGATAAGTGGGGGGACAGGAGGGACATTTGGGATAAGTGGGCGGAGATGATGGACATTTGGGATAAGTGGGGGGACAGGAGGGACATTGGGGATAAGTGGGGGGACAGGAGGGACATTGAAAATAAGTGGGGGGAGATGACGGACATTTGGGATAAGTGGGGGGAGAGGAGGGACATTTGGGATAAGTGGGGGAGATGACGGACATTTGGGATAAGTGGGGGGACAGGAGGGACATTTGGGATAAGTGGGCGGAGATGATGGACATTTGGGATAAGTGGGGGGACAGGAGGGACATTGGGGATAAGTGGGGGGACAGGAGGGACATTGGAAATAAGTGGGGGGAGAGGAGGGACATTTGGGATAAGTGGGGGAGATGACGGACATTTGGGATAAGTGGGGGGACAGGAGGGACATTGGGAATAAGTTGGGGGACAGGATGGACATTTGGGATAAGTGGGGGGACAGGAGGGACATTTGGGATAAGTGGGGGAGAGGGTGATGCTCTGTGTATGTGTGTAGTGTAGATTGTATGAGTGTAGTTTGCCCTATGTGACTGTGTTATCCATGCTGAGTGACCCAGAGATGTCCATTTACATTTACAGCAGCACACAGCAGACAGCAGACTAGCAGAGCTCTGAGCAGTATACTGCATGGACTCATTGGACTGGAAGCAGCTCAGTGTCCCGAGTCTCACAGCCAATAGGAAGCCAGGAAAGTCTGCATGCACTTCTTGTGAAGAGAAAGGCAGAACTCACAGTGCTGGCTTTGCCTTGGAGAGGATGATTAGGTGCAGTAGTAGCTGCTCGCTCGTCTCACCTGCTTTTTTTTTTGTACACCATCAATCTGATCTCTTGTCTGCAACACACTCTGGCTGTCTGCCACAATCAACGGGGAATGAGGCGTCCCAGATACTGAGGAGAGGAGAGGGGGAGGAGGAGAAGATAGCAGAGGCGGGACTCCAGGAGCATTAAGGACAGGTCAGCCCCGCCGCCTCACATGACCCCATTCGCCCAATCACAGAGCGCCGGCCGCCCAGCTGACATTAAACATGGCGGCTGGATCACAGGGGGACACAGGAAATAAAAATTAGGCTGACGGAGCCAGAGTGACACACACTGACACGGGATTTCCCCCCCCCCACTGCACGGCGCCGCCCCTGCACCCACTGCCGCCCCGAGGCCCGGCCTCGGTGGCCTTGTCAGGAATCCGGCCCTGCTTATTTGCATATTCCCATCTGTCCGGCCCACCAGAAATTTCTACGCTTTGCAGTAGAAGGGCGCCATTTTCAGTTCAGAGCCTTACCTTTCGGTCTGGCCACAGCACCACGAGTGTTCACAAAATTCTGGCCCTACGATTGGCCAAACTAGGAACACAAGGTGTAACGATAATGGCATATCTAGACGACTTGTTGCTGATAGACCACTCAGTGAAAAAAACTAGAAGTGGTCGTTCACAAGATAATCAAGTATCTGGAATCTCACGGTTGCATTATCAACCGAGACAAGTCAGCCCTAAAAAAGACTGGATTCAAATCAGAGAAAGATTTTCTTACCTCCAGAGAAGGTGTCGTCTTTGAAAGATTTGACCCACTTAGTGGGTACAAAAAAGAAAACCATCCATACGCCTGTGTATAACGCTGCTGGGAAAAATGGTGGCTTCATTCGAAGCAGTACCCTACGGTCAATTCCATTCAAGGAACTTGCAGAGGGCCATACTGTCAGCCTGGAACAAAAAAGTTCAGGCTTTAGACTTACCAATGTCCCTGTCCCCTTCCGTTCGCAAGAGCCTCCATTGGTGGTTGGTGCCCCAGAATCCGGTAAAAGGGAAACCCTTCAGTCCGGTTTCTTGGAAGGTGGTCACTACAGATGCCAGCCTCATAGGCTGGGGGGCAGTACTGGAGCAATGGCTCTCCAGGGCAAGTGGTCAGAAGCAGAGAAGGCCCTGCCCATCAATCTCTTAGAGATACGAGCAGCCCGGTATGCCCTAGTAGCATGGACATCCAAACTCCAAGGGTCACCTGTCAGAATTCAATCAGACAATGCCACAGCAGTGGCATATATCAATCACCAGGGTGGCACCAGGAGTCGTGCAGCCCAGAGGGAAGCGAATTGCATCCTGGAATGGGCAGAAAGGTATGTCACAGCCATATCCGCGGTTTTCATCCCAGGAGTGGAAAATTGGAGAGCGGACTTTTTAAGTCGCCAGCAATTATGCCCGGGGGAATGGTCTCTTCACCCCGAGGTTTTCCAGGCAATATGCCAGCGGTGGGGAACACCGGATGTAGATCTGCTAGCATCCAGATTCAACGCAAAGGTGGACAGATTTGTGTCTCGCACAAAGGATCCCCTAGCTTGCGGTTCGGATGCCCTAGTGTTCCCTTGGGATCAGTTCAAGCTGATATATGCGTTCCCACCGCGATTAATCCGCAGAATCAGGGTAGAAAGAAACCAGTGATTCTGGTGGCTCCAGCGTGGCCCCGAAGGGCATGGTACGCGGAGATTGTAAAAATGTCAGTGGGAAGTCCTTGGACCCTCCCACATCGTCCGGACCTGCTTTCGCAAGGACCGATATACTACCCTTCCTTACCAGCCCTAGGTTTGACGGCCTGGCTATTGAAGCCCACATTCTAAAAAAGAGAGGGCTCTCTAATCCTGTGGTATCTACCATGATCAATGCCAGGAAGCCGGTATCCAGGCAGATCTATGATAGGATCTAGAAGGCGTACATCACGTGGTGTGAGGCCAAGAAATGGCATCCACGTAAGTACGTAATAGGTAGGATTCTGGACTTCCTACAGTGGGCTGTACATAGGAAGCTTGCCTTGAGTACTATCAAGGGTCAGACGGCCTTGTCAATATTTTTTCAAAGGCCCTTGGCTTTGCATTCATTAGTCAAAGCTTTCATACAAGGAGTGATGCGTATTAGCCCTCCGGTTAGTATTCCCATATGTCCATGGGACTTAAACCTGGTTCTGTCGGTTCTACAGAAACAACCATTTGAACCATTGCGGCACATTTCCTTGGTTCTTTTCACCAGGAAATTGATTTTCTTAGTAGCCATTTGTTCGGCTAAAAGAGTATCGGAATTAGCCGCCTTGTCCTGTAAGGAGCCATATTTGGTTATCCATAAGGACAGAGTAGTATTACGTCCTCATCCAGCCTTCTTCCTAAGGTGGTATCGAGGTTCCATTTGAACCAAGATGTGGTTCTTCCTTCCTTTTTCCCCAAACCTAGTTCGGTAGAGGAAAAGTTATTGAATTCTTTGGATGTAGTAAGAGCAGTTAAAGCTTATCTTAAAGCCACTGCTCAGATTCGTAGAACGGATACTTTGTTTGTTCTGCCGGAAGGCCCCAGAAAGGGTCAGGCAGCATCAAAAATCTACTTTAGCCAAGTGGATTCGACAGGTCATAATACAAGCCTATGGCTTGAAAAGGAGACCGCCTCCGTTCAAAGTTAGGGCGCACTCCACAAGAGCAGTTGGAACTTCATGGGCAGTGCATCACCAAGCCTCCCTGGCTCAAGTCTGTAAGGCCACAACATGGTCCTTAGTACACACGTTTACTAGATTCTACCAGGTAGACGTCAGAAGTCAGGAGGATGTCGCCTTTGGGCGCAGTGTGTTGCAGGCCGCAAAAGAGCCTCATGCCTGATGGCACCCAGCTTATGTATAGTGTATCCCTCCCCTCATTGGGCATTGCTTTGGGACATCCCATTAGTAATGACTAAGTCGCTCTGTGTCCCGTGATGTACGAAAAAGAAAAAGGGATTTTTATAACAGCTTACCTGTAAAATCCTTTTCTTGGAGTACATCACGGGACACAGAGCTCCCACCCCTCTTTTTGGGACACTTATTGCTTTGCTACAAAACTGAGGTGCTCCCGGATGGGAGGGGCTTATATAGGGGAGGGTACTTCCGGTTTGGAAGTTGCCAGTGCCAGCACCTGAAGGTAAACTATATAACCCATTAGTAATGACTAAGTCGCTCTGTGTCCCGTGATGTACTCCAAGAAAAGGATTTTACAGGTAAGTTGTTATAAAAATCCCTTTTTTGTAGATGCTAAAACTTTTGCGCAAACCAATCAATAAACGCTTATTGCGATTTTTTTTCACCAAAAATATGTAGAAAAATACGTATCGGACTAAACTGAGGAAAAAAAAAATGTAAAAAAAAATTGGGATATTATTATAGCAAAAAATATTGTGTTTTTTTCAAAATCGTCGCTCTTTTTTTGTTTATAGCGCAAAAAATAAAAACCGCAGAGGTGATCAAATACCACCAAAAGAAAGGACGTCAATTTTGTTTGGGAGCCACGTCGCACGACCGCGCAATTGTCATTCAGATCGTGACAGCGTTGAAAGCTGAAATTTGGCTTGGGCAGGAAGGGGGTTTAAGTGCCCAGTAAGCAAGTAGTTAAATTTCGTACCTGGGGGTATCTATAGTATGCCTGTAAAGTAGCGCATGTTTCCTGTGTTTAGAACAGTCCCTGCACAAAATGACATTTCTAAAGGAAAAAAGTCATTTAAAACTACTCGCGGCTATAATGAATTGTCGGGTCCCGGCAAATAAAAGTCATTGAAAAAAATGGCATGGGTTGCCCCCCAGTCCATTACTAGGCCCTTTGGGTCTGGTATGAACATTAAGGGGAATCCCGAACCAAAATAAAAAAAAATGGCATTGGGGCCCCTTTCAAAATCCATACCAGACCCTTCAGGTCTGGTATGGATTTTAAGGGGTACCCCGCGCCAAAATGAAAAAAAAATGGCGTGGGGTTCCCCCCAAAAATCCATACCAGACCCTTATCTGAGCATGCAACCTGGCAGGCCGCAGGAAAAGAGGGGGGGAGGAGAGAGCCCATCCCCATCAATCAACATGGGGATATCCTCCCCATGTTGAGGGCATGTGGCCTGGTACGGTTCAGGAGGGGGGGCGCTCTCTCGTCCCCCCCTCTTTTCCTGCGGCCGGACAGACTTTTAAAGGGTGTTCCGTGGCTTTAGAATTTGCCGCGAACACCTCAAATTGTTCACTATTCGGCGAACAGGCGAACAGCCAATGTTCGAGTCGAACTCATGTTCGACCCGAACGTAAAGCTCATCCCTACAGGTAAGTTATAACATATTTGTTATTTTTAATGAAAAAAACGAGACTTTAGTATCCCTTTAAGAAGTATCACACAAGCGTCCTACGATTTTGAATCAAGAAAATACTACAGGAGTTTGGGACTTTGAGTGAAACTGTAGACATGGTATAGGTATTAAAAGGGTACATATTTATTAATCATAAACGCATGACACATCTCCAAAACAGAAATCACATGGAAGAAACAACATTCTGATAAATGTAATTCCTTAATTCACACACACATAAAATATGGGCATGCACAATATAGGCAACAAGGGTACATCAGTGTATAACCAGGCGCCACATAGTGGTCTGTGTGGATAAATGGATACATTCAATGAGTTTACATATGTACAGTTGTCACATGGCAACACACGATAGAAAAATAAAAAAATAAAAAAACGAGTCGGGCACCAGAGATGCAGATATATGCCTTCACAGCATTATCCAAATTGACAATATTACCATCAACCCCTGAATGTTTTATACTGGTTTTAATATCTTTATTTTTTTATTTTTCTATTGCGTGTTGCCATGAGACATCTGTACATACAGGTGATACTCGAAAAAATTAGAATATCGTGCAAAAGTTAATTTATTTCACTAATGCAACTTAAAAGGTGAAACTTATATATGAGATAGACTCATTACATGCAAAGCAAGATACAGGTCCTTCTCAAAAAATTAGCATATTGTGATAAAGTTCATTATTTTCTGTAATGTACTGATAAACATTAGACTTTCATATATTTTAGATTCATTACACACAACTGAAGTAGTTCAAGCCTTTTCTTGTTTTAATATTGATGATTTTGGCATACAGCTCATGACAACCCAAAAATCCTATCTCAAAAAATTAGCATATTTCATCCGACCAATAAAAGAAAAGTGTTTTTAATACAAAAAAAGTCAACCTTCAAATAATTATGTTCAGTTATGCACTCAATACTTGGTCGGGAATCCTTTTGCAGAAATTACTGCTTCAATGCGGCGTGGCATGGAGGCAACCAGCCTGTGGCACTGCTGAGGTGTTATGGAGGCCCAGGATGCTTCGATAGCGGCCTTAAGCTCATCCAGAGTGTTGGGTCTTGCGTCTCTCAACTTTCTCTTCCCAATATCCCACAGCTTCTCTATGGGGTTCAGGTCAGGAGAGTTGGCAGGCCAATTGAGCACAGTAATACCATGGTCAGTAAACCATTTACCAGTGGTTTTGGCACTGTGAGCAGGTGCCAGGTCGTGCTGAAAAATGAAATCTTCATCTCCATAAAGCTTTTCAGCAGATGGAAGCATGAAGTGCTCCAAAATCTCCTGATAGCTAGCTGCATTGACCCTGCCCTTGATAAAACACAGTGGACCAACACCAGCAGCTGACATGGCACCCCAGACCATCACTGACTGTGGGTACTTGACACTGGACTTCAGGCATTTTGGCATTTCCCTCTCCCCAGTCTTCCTCCAGACTCTGGCACCTTGATTTCCGAATGTACTTTGGACCACTGAGCAACAGTCCAGTGCTGCTTCTCTGTAGCCCAGGTCAGGCGCTTCTGCTGCTGTTTCTGGTTCAAAAGTGGCTTGACCTGGGGAATGCGGCACCTGTAGCCCATTTCCTGCACACGCCTGTTCACGGTGGCTCTGGATGTTTCTACTCCAGACTCAGTCCACTGCTTCCGCAGGTCCTCCAAGGTCTGGAATCGGTCCTTCTCCACAATCTTCTTCAGGGTCCGGTCACCTCTTCTCGTTGTGCAGCGTTTTCTGCCACACTTTTTCCTTCCCACAGACTTCCCACTGAGGTGCCTTGATACAGCACTCTGGGAACAGCCTATTCGTTCAGAAATTTCTTTCTGTGTCTTACCCTCTTGCTTGAGGGTGTCAATGATGGCCTTCTGGACAGCAGTCAGGTCGGCAGTCTTACCCATGATTGCGGTTTTGAGTAATGAACCAGGCTGGGAGTTTTTAAAAGCCTCAGGAATCTTTTGCAGGTGTTTAGAGTTAATTAGTTGATTCAGATGATTAGGTTAATAGCTCGTTTAGAGAACCTTTTCATGATATGCTAATTTTTTGAGATAGGATTTTTGGGTTTTCATGAGCTGTATGCCAAAATCATCAATATTAAAACAAGAAAAGGCTTGAACTACTTCAGTTGTGTGTAATGAATCTAAAATATATGAAAGTCTAATGTTTATCAGTACATTACAGAAAATAATGAACTTTATCACAATATGCTAATTTTTTGAGAAGGACCTGTAGTTCAAGCCGTGATTTGTCATAATTGTGAGGATTATGGCTTACAGCTCATGAAAACCCCAAATCCACAATCTCAGAGAATTAGAATATTACATGCAATCAATAAAACAAGGATTGTACATAGAACAATATCGGACCTCTGAAAAGTATAAGCGTGCATATGTACTCAGTACTTGGTTTGGGCCCCTTTTTCAGCAATTTCTGCCTCAGTGCAGCGTGGCATGGAAGCCATCAGCCTGTGGCACTGCTGAGGTGTTATGGAAGACCAGGATGCTTCAATAGTGGCTTCAGCTCTTCTGCATTGTTGGGTCTCATGTCTCTCATCTTTCTCTTGGCAATGCCCCATAGATTATCTATGGGGTTCAGGTCAGGCGAGTTTGCTGGCCAATCAAGCACAGTAATCCCACGGTCATTGAACCAGGTTTTGGTGCTTTTGGCAGTGTGTGCAGGTGCCAAGTCCTGCTGGAAAATGAAGTCTGCATCCCCATAGAGCTTGTCTGCGGAATGAAGCATGAAGTGCTCCAAAATCTCCTGGTAGACGGCTGTGGTGACCCTGGACTTAATGAAGCACAGTGGACCAACACCAGCAGGTGACATGGCTCCCCAAATCAACACAGACTGTGGAAGCTTCACACTGGACTTCAAGCATCTTGCAGTGTGTGCCTCTCCATTCTCCCTCCATACTCTGGCTCCTTGGTTTCCAAATGAGATGCAAAATTTGCTCTCATCAGAAAAGAGGACTTTGGACCACTGAGCAACAGACCAGGTCTGTTTTTCTTTAGCCCAGGTAAGACGCTTCTGACGTTTGTTGTTCAGGAGTGGCTTGACAAGAGGAATACGACATTTGAAGCCCATGTCCAGGATCCGTCTGTGTGGTGGCTCTTGATGCACTGACTCCAGCCTCAGTCCACTCCTTGTGAAAGTCCCCAACACTTTTGAATGGCCTTTTCCTGACAATCCTCTCCAGGCTGCGGTCATCCCTGCTGCTTGTGCACCTTTTTCTTCCACACTTTTCCCTTCCACATAACTTTCTATTAATGTGCTTTGATACAGCACTTTGGAAACATCCAACTTATTTTGCAATTACCTTTTGAGGCTTTCCCTCCGTATGGAGGGTGTCAATGATGGTTTTCTGCACAACTGTCAGGTCAGCAGTCTTTCCCATGATTGTGATTTAAAGGCTCGGGAACCCTTTGCAGGTGTTATGGCTTAATTAGCTGATTAGAATGGGACACTTTGAGCCTAGAATATTGCACCTTTTCACAATATTCAAATTTTCTGAGATTGTGGATTTGGGGTTTTCATGAGCTGTAAGCCATAATCATCACAATTATGACAAATCACGGCTTGAACTATCTTGCTTTGCATGTAATGAATCTATCTCATATCAGAGGTGGGGGACTTGAGTCACATGACTTGACTTAAGTCAGACTTGAGTCACCTGTTTGAGGACTAGCGACTTGCTTGACAGAATTCAATAAATGACTCGACTTGACTTTGACTTGTCACTAATGACTTGCGACTTGACTTTGACTTGGGCTATATGACTTGCAATGACTTGGCACCACTAACACTAACCACAAGCCGCCGTCTGCCTACCCGATCAGCGTGTCATGCAGACAGACGGCGGCCATTGCAGTGTTCAAAAGCCGCGCCTCCTCGTCTGTGATAGGCGGAACGCTCAATTTCACAGCAGGCAGTGTTCAGCCTATCACGGACATCCTCTTATCCTCGTCTGTGTTATGAGGATGAGCGGATGTCCGTGATAGGCGGAACACTGAATGCTGGGAAATTGAGTGTTCCGCCTATCACAGACGAGGAGGAGGCATGGCTTTTGAATACTGGAATGGCCGCCGGGATGCCGCCGATCAGGTACACGGCTGACGGGCACAGTGAAGCATGGGCACAGTGAGACACGGGCACAGTGAGACACGGGCACAGTGAGGCATTGGGCACAGTGAAACATGGGCACAGTGAGACACGGGCACAGTGAGACACGGGCACAGTGAGGCATTGGGCACAGTGAAGCACAGGCACAGTGAGACGCGGGCACAGTGAGGCACGGGCACAGTGAAGCATGGACACAGTGAAGCATGGGCACAGTGAAGCATGGGCACAGTGAAGCATTGACACAGTGAAGCATGGGCACAGTGAAGCATGGGCACAGTGAGGCATGGGCACAGTGAGGCATGGGCACAGTGAAGCATGGGCACAGTGAAGCATGGACACAGTGAAGCATGGGCACAGTGAAGCATGGGCACAATGAAGCATGGACACAGTGAAGCATGGGCACAGTGAGGAATGGACACAGTGAGGCATGGGCACAGTGAAACATGGGTACAGTGAAGCATGGACACAGTGAGGCATGGGCACAGTGAGGCATGGGCACAGTGAGGCATGGGCACATAACCAATATTATTTATTGTTATCCCTCCTATTATTTTTATACAGTATGGGGTAGATCAGTATTTTGCCTTGATTTGTGACTTGACCAAAATAAATGACTTGACCTGACTTGCTTGACTTCTAGCAGGTACTCGACTTGACTTGCTTGCTTTTCGTCACAGTAACTTGGGATTTGCTTGAGACTTGAAGGTTAAGACTTTAGACTTGCTTGTGACTTGCACATGTGTAACTTACTCCCATGTCTGTCTCATATATTAGTTTCACCTTTTAAGTTGCATTAGTGAAATAAATTAACTTTTGCACGATATTCAAATTTTTCGAGCAACACCTGTATGTAAACTCATTGAATGTATCCATTTATCCACACAGACCACTATGTGGCACCTGGTTATACACTGATGTACCCTTGTTGCCTATATTGTGCATGCCCATATTTTATGTGTGTGTGAATTAAGGAATTACATTTATCAGAATGTTGTTTCTTCAGTGATTTCTGTTTTGGAGATGTGTCATGCGTTTATGATTAATAAATGTGTACCCTTTTAATACCTACATCATGTCTAAAGTCTCACGCAAAGTCCCAAACTTCTGTAGTATTTTCTTGAACCTGGGATGGAGGTGCACCACATATGCACCTCATCTAAAGTCCCCAACCCCCCCCCTCCTTTTTACGATTTTGAATCGCTCATGTGTGAGCGGAGCCTAATCCTTGGTGAAACAGGCAATGCTGAGGATGAAAAGGCTCATTGAAAATAATAACCGTTAGCACTAGTTCACATTGGAGTGATTTGTCATGCAATTTGACATGTTAATTTGCAGCCTATTGCAATGGCACCTTTCCAATTGGTGCAATGCCGACCTTGCAGCGCCGCGCTGATTTGCAAAAGTAGTTCCTGCACTACTTTTGACGATTTCGGGTGCGACTTCAATAGACATCTGTGCATGAAGCCGCAGAGATATTACAGCTCACCCTCTTGTCACACAGAGCGATTAGTCCACTCTCTGCTCTGCACCCAGGTGACTCTGGCTGTCAGCACACCTGGACCCAGCACTCCGGATCCTGCTGAGGCTACCTTTATGCATTAGTGGTGCTGCAAACTGGACAGCGACATGCACTCTCCATGCTCCTTCATGGCAAGAGGAAGCTGTGCAAATTAACATACTTCCTGATCCTGGGTAGGGACAACACTCCTCCGCGGTATCTATGGAGGTTGTAACCCTAGGCTGCTCTCCTGTTATTGACTACAAACATGTTTGTACTGCTTCATCTCCATTATATTGGTAGATTACAGAATATACAGTATCTGGCGAAGAAGGTATTCTTTGGTTGAGCTCACATGAAGTGATAAGGACATAGGATTTCTGGCAAGATCAGGTATTTTTCATATTTTCTGAAAATGTTCATAGCTTGAAAAAAAAATACCACTCCCACATCTAAGAACTGTAAGCTAGCGCATTTATGTCCTTGTGTATACAGCCGTGGCCAAAAGTTTTGAGAATGACACAAATATACATTTTCACAAAGTCTGCTGCCTCACTTTTTATGATGGCAATTTACATACACTCCAGAATGTTATGAAGAGTGATCAGCTGAATTTCAATTTATTGTAAAGTCCCTCTTTGCCATGCAAATGAACTTAATCCCATAAAAAAAATTTCCACTGCGTTTGTGAAGAAGGATTCAGGGTGCCCAAGAAAGTCCAGCAAGTGCCAGGACCGTCTCCTACAGTTGATTCAGCTGTGGGATTGGGGCACCACCAGTGCAGAGTTTTCTCAGGGATTGCAGCAGGTAGGTGTGAGTACATCTGTAGGCACGGTGAGGAGAAGGCTTTTGGAGGATGGCCTGGTGTCAAGAAGGGCAGCAAAGAAGCCGCTTCTCTTCAGGAAAAACATCGGGGACCGACTGATATTCTGCAAAAGGTACCGGGATTGGACTGCTGAGGACTGGGGTAAAGTCCTTTTCTCTGATGAATCCCCTTTCTGATTGTTTGGGGCATCCAGAAAAACCTTGCGAGAAGAAAAGGTGAGCGCTACCATCAGTCCTGTGTCATACCAACACTAAAGCATCCTGGGACCATTCATGTGTTGCTTCTCAGCCAAAGGAAGTGGGCTCACTCACAATTTTGCCTAAGAGCACAGCCATGAATAAAGAATGGTACAAAAATGTCCTACGAGAGAAACTTCCCCCAACCATCCAAGAACAGTTTGGTCATGAACAATGCCGTTGCCAGCTTGATGGAGCACCTTGCCATAAGGCAACAGTAATAACTTATTGGCTTGGGGAAAAAAACATCGACATTTTGGGTCCATGGCGAGGAAACTCCCCAGACCTTAATCCCATTGAGAACTCGCTGTCAATGCTCAAGAGCTGGGTGAACAAAAAAACCCCCACAAATTCTGACAAACTCCAAACATTGATTGATTATGCAAAAATTGGGCTGCCATCAATCAGGATGTGGACCAGAAGTTGATTGACAGCATGCCAGGGCGGATTGCAGAGGTCTTGAAAAAGAAGGGTCAACACTGCAAATATTGACTCTTTGCATAAAATTAATGTAATTGTCAATAAAAGCTTTTGACACTTATGAAATGCTTGTAATTATACTTCAGTATATCATAGTAACATCTGACAAAAAGATCTAAAAACACTGAAGCAGCAGACTTTGTGAAAATTAATATTTTAGTATTTGTTTGGGCCACGGCTGTAGCTGCCCTTTAATAAAAGGGCAGCTACAGAGTTCATAGCATAGCAGAGTTCAGAGAGGGGAGGGATTAAAAGGAGTATGCTGATAGAAAGAGAGACCAGAGAGATAAAAAGATGAGCTTATCAATGTGCCATATCTTCTACCACTGTCCAGTCACAAGGTGGGATTAGGGAAGAAACCTGTAAGTGAACGCAGAATCGCAGTACAAATAGATCAGGTCTACTCACCTACCAGACAGGCCTGTGTTGTGTAGCAGAGCAGTGTAAAGCCTGGTACACACGATCAGATTTTCCGCGGACGAAGCGTAGGACTTTTGTCCGAAGGGCGTTGGCCGTGAACTTGTCTTGCACACAAGCGGCAAAGAATTGTCGTCCAGAAAACACAAAACGACGTGGCTTTTCAGCTCTTTAGCGCCACCCTTTGGGCAACTTCTGCTAATGTTGTCTTATGGTTAGCATTGCTTCTGAGCATGTGTGTTTGTACTTTGGATTTTTTTCCGAAGGACTTGTGTACATGCGATCGAATAATCCGTCATCACACATTTGTTGTCTGAAAATTTTAAAGCATCCTATCCAACATTTGTTGTCGAAAAATCCGACAACAATTGTCCGATGGAGCATACAAATGGTCGGATTTTCTGACAAAACCCTGCCATCACACAATTCCCGTCGGAAAATCCGATCGTGTGTATGGGCCTTAAATCTCAGAACTGGATGGACAGAAATACAAATCCCTGGGCAGGTAAAACAGCTCTTTAATAGGCATTTCATTTGTGTATTTGGCTCTTTGCCTGGAGTACAGCTATAAAATACTCTATATTTTCCTTCACTTATCTAAAAGTCTATCTATGGAGCGTAGCCTTGTTTGTCAGCACTGTCCTTACACTTGATACTTCACCTGTGGCAAGAATCAATGAAATGTCATTATCACTAATAGAAACTGCTCAAAACTAAATGGCCGACAAGGGAGAAAAGAGAGAGACATATCAATGGTGGGTAAGAGAGGAATATTAGAAGCAATCGACCCATAAGTTCACTTGGTGTTACCACAAAGCTGTCAACCCATAATTGGTAGGTACCCCAGATATTGGGGTTAAACACCGCTTGTTCATCAAGGAGAAAATACGGCAGCCACATTAAGTGATCATCAGCACTGCCACTCAAACCTTTCCTCAGTATTGCTAATTCCCCGTTTTTTTTTTTTTTTTTAACAGAGAGTTTTTATTAGACAAATCAGCATTACAATACAACCAGTAAATAGCACATCCTCCAGTGCAGAGCAAACAAACAGGATAATGCGTCACATCCGGGGGAACACACCCCTCTCATTCGTTGCTAAATGCAAATAATCAACAAACATTGGCCCAAACCCGGTCGTGCCTAAAACGACTCTAGTTCACCCCTCCCCGGCCACACAACAACCCTGAGTAGCAGTAAAGTCCAGGGACCAAGAGGGGCAGGGGGGGGGAAGCCATCCCCAACAACAGCCCAGTCAGTTACACCCAGGGGGGAGTTCCAAGTCAGAGCGAGTGGTCTGCCATGAAGACCAAATTTTGTCGAACTTCGCGGGGCACTGTCTACTCTCATAAGTCAATTTATATAGAGAAAGTACTGAGTTGACTGAGCGCTGCCAGGCGGCGCATGTGGGGGGGGTCCTCGGTTTTCCACTTGAGCAGGATTTCCCTCCTAGCATAAAATAGTGAGAAGGTCAGGCAGAGTTTACAATATCTATCCCCTTCCACGTCCTCCATATGATTCAGCAGTAGGATCTTGGGGTCAGTCGGCACGTTTAAGCCAGTCACGTCCGTCAGTCTGGAAGCCACATCCACCCAATAGGGCTGGAGTTTCGGACACGACCAGACCATGTGCCAAAACGTACCTATCTCCTGCCTGCATCTCTGACAATTAGGATCTCGCTGCGGGTAAATACGTGCCAGCCTCTGCGGGGTGTAGTAGGCTCTGTGGAGAAATTTAAATTGTATAAACCTATCCTTTGCAGCTATCATAACAGGGATATAAGATGCGAGGCAATCCCTCCACTCCTCCTCGTCCAGTGAGGGAATATCAGCCCTCCATTCCTCCCACGGCTTAGTAAGCTTGGCATCAAACTGTACAGTGAGGTACAGGTAGAGGGACGAGAGGGGGCGGTCCATGAGGGCGGAGGATAAGAGTCGCTCAATAGAGTCTGACTCCAGGGTTATAGGCTCTGGGAATTGGGCCTCAAAAGCATGTCTCAGCTGCCAGTACCTAAATTGGAAAGAGACCGGCAGGAGATACGCCTGCCTGAGTTCCTGGAAAGGCATAATCGTACCCGCTTTCACTATATGTTTCAGAGTAACGATTCCCTTTTTCGCCCACAGGGATGGATCTGGGATACTATTCATGTGAGGCAGCATAGGGTTAGCCCACAAGGGCATATGCGGGGATACCAAGTTGGGTCGCCGGTACATTAGTCGAGCCTCCTGCCAGACCTTAACTGTGGTCCGCATGAGGGTCGTCATACAGGGGCTGGCCCTGAGGCCACGAAACGGTAGATTGCTCAAGGCCGCATAAGAGCCCACAATAGCCGCCTCAAGTGTGACCGCCGGATTTTGTCTAGGCTGGGAGAACCACCATCTCACCGTAACCAGGACAGCTGCCCAGTAGTAAAGCAAAAAATTAGGGAGCGCCAGTCCACCTCCGGACAAAGACAAATATAAGGTCTTCCTCGCCACCCGGGGGGGTCTCCCAGCCCAGACAAAAGAGATCAGCAGGCTGTCCAACCTCCGGAAGAAAGACCTAGGGATATACGAGGGGGTATTGCGAAAGAAGTATAGGAATTTCGGGAGAAAGACCATCTTCAAAAGGTTGACTCTACCCACTGGCGTCAGAGGGAGGGAGCGCCACACCGCGCACTTGGCCACTAGTTGGGTCATGAGTGGTTGTATGTTTTTGCCAACGTAGTCACCAATCTTACTGCCAACCTTGATGCCCAGGTATGTAAACTCGTCCACCCATCTGAGCCGCGTTCGTGTCGTGGGACGCGGGGCCGAGGGACATAGGGGAAATAAGACCGATTTGTCCCAGTTGATGCGAATACCGGAGTAGCCCCCAAATTGATCAATCAGATCTAAAGCCACCTGCAGGGATGAAGAGGCGTCCGCCAGGTATAGCAGGGCATCATCCGCATACAGAGACAGCTTTTCTTCAATTGGACCTATTTTCAATCCCCGGACCCTCGTCTCAGCTCTCAACAGGATGGCCAGTGGTTCCATAGCAAGGGCAAATAAACCCGGGGAGAGCGGGCACCCCTGTCTCGTGCCGCGACCCAAGGGGAAGACGTCTGATAGACAGCCGTTGGTCCGAATTCTAGCAGATGGGGAGCTATATAACATGCGTACCCATTTCAGGAAGCCTGGCCCAAACCCGAAGCTGTCGAGCACCCCCCAGAGGTAGCCCCACTCTACAGAGTCGAAGGCCTTCTCTGCGTCAAGTGAGGCCACCACTCCCGTCGACCCCTCACCAGCCCCATCAATGTGGGTGAGGAGGCGTCTAATGTTAATATCCGTTCCCCTACCCGGCATAAAGCCTGTTTGATCCGAGTGTACCAGGGCAGTAATGACAGAGTTCAGTCTTGTTGCCAAGATCTTGGCCAGGATCTTCGCATCAACGTTCAGCAACGAGATAGGGCGATACGAGGAACAGAGGGAAGGGTCCTTCCCCGGCTTCGGGATCACCACTATGACCGCCTCACCCATGGAAACAGGGAGCTCTCCCTGCTGCGCGGACACCGCGAATAGGGAATGTAGTCTGGGCACTAGTTCGTCTGCATAGTGTTTGTAGAACTCTACAGGAATTCCATCAGGCCCGGGCGTCTTGCCAGATTGCATAGATTTAAGGGCCCGCTGGATCTCCTGCACCGTGACAGGGGCGTCAAGTCGCTCACGGTAGGTCGCCGTAAGGACCGGAATGTCAATGTCTCCCAAATACTTCACCAGGTCCTCATCACCATAATCCACCCTTGACTCATAGAGTGCACGGTAGAAGTCAGCAAAGCACTGATTAATACCCCCCGGAGAGCTTACCAGCTCCCCCGCCGGGCCCGTGATATGGGAGACACTAACCCCCCCTCCTGCTCCCTGGAAAGCCAAGCCAGCATCCTACCCGACCTCTCCCCCTGTTCAAAAATCCTATGGGACTGAGCAAGTAGCTTTTTTTGGGTAAGTGAGGTACGGATACCAAGGACCTCCCCCGTCAGGAGCTGCAGGTGGGCATAGTGTTGGGGGTCACGGGTCCTAATAAAGGTCTCCTCTGCACTGGCAGCCTCCCTTTCCGCCCTCACTAAGTCTGCGCTGCGTTCCCTACGAACTCTGGCAATAATGGTCTGGTAGTGTCCTCTCGTGGAGGCTTTAAAGGCATCCCATACTATCCCGGTCCCCGCCGTGCCCTCATTGTCTGCCCAATAACCGGTCAATTCAGTTTGGAACTGGTCGTCCACAGAGGTGTCTGAGATCCAAAACCTGGACAGTCTCCACAGGCGAACAGGATGGCCCCTAGAGAAATCCAGCGCCAGAAGCAATGGTGCGTGATCCGAGATCCCCCTAGGCAAGATCTTCACATCTGTAACCCTTTGCAGGACCGGTCTGCCCGCATATACCAGGTCTATGTGGGAGAACGTCCTGTGGGAGGCCGAGTGGCAGGTGTAGGCCAAGTCCCGAGGATGTTTCCACCTCCACACGTCCGTCAGTCCATAGACATCAGCCCATTCAGCCAACCCAGAGTAGTGTCGACCTCCAGGCGTCAGGCGATCCATATCTGGATCGGGGACCAAGTTAAAATCCCCCAAAAACACAGTATTATCAGAGGTGAACTCGGCCACCCTGCTCGTTATGTGGTTCAGCAGCAACAGGGAGGCTGGCGGGGGAAGATATAGACCCACTATGGTCCAGGTCAGCGAATGAATCACGGCATGAATTATAACGTATCTACCATCAGGATCGAGAATCAGGTCCAGGAGCCGGAACGGGAGGGACTTTAACACAAGTATACTGACCCCTCTAGAGAAGCTAGAATAGGTAGAGTGATAGTGGTGGCCCACCCATGGCTTTTTAAGTGAGAGAATTCTACTCCCCATGAGGTGCGTTTCCTGTAGGACACAGATATGCGGGTTATAAGACTTAATAAATTGGAACACCAGGGAGCGTTTGGTCGGGGAATTCAACCCCCTGGTGTTCCACGATAGGATATTAACTGCTGACATGGACCGTCAGATTAATAGGGGGGACAGGATGACACCGCATGACTCCCGGACCTGACCCCCAGACCCAGGATGTACACATCTGGAAACAGAGCAATGCTGAAGTATCAACGTTTTGAATGTAAAGCAAAAACATAATGAAAACAAAAACAACAAAAAGAAAAAAACAGATCAGAACAAGAAAAATAGCCCCAGAAGGGCAACAATCCCCACCCCCCACCCCACCCAACCCCCTAAAACTGAGGAGGGTATCCATCCCAAACAATAACAGCTCGCCGGCTGCAAAGGGGGTTCCGTGCAAGAGGCGAACTCAGCCCCCCAGATAAATTCTGGGGGGGCCGAGCAACTGTCTGAGCGACTCTCTAAGTGCGAGACTTCCGCTGGTAATGCAACAAGCTGTAAGGGACAGGAGTTCAGGAGGATGGAAGCGGACAGGAACGCGTCCCAGCAGTACAGTCGATCCAGTGACAAGGGAGTAAACGTGGTATGGTCCCCAGTGTCACATGGGGGGATAAAAAGACCCAAAAAAGGGGAAAAAGGAGTGTTCTCCTGATCACGTCAGGGGCGCCAACTTGGGTTCCCACATCGGCGGGGGCCAGCCGTCACCATCGGAGCTGCACACACCAAGGAGATTAGCCGGACACAACAGGTGCAACAACAGGTGTGAGAGCTCCGTCCAGGGGGCTAGTCTGCCGGCCCCACCGATATAGGCAAATTCAAAACAAGGGTGGTATCAAATAGTACATACCATGCGTCCAATCAGCGGGCCCGCGGCAGCGACTCCAACCAGACAGACACCTCCCTGGGATTAGTGAAGAAGCGGGTCGTCTCCCCGTCCTGTACTCTCAGACGGGCCGGGAAAAGGATGCTGTAACGGATGTTGCGCGCCCTCAGATTCACCCTGACCTGGTCGAACGACTTCCTGAGCTTCTGTGTTTCTACCGAATAATCGGGGAAGACCATCAGCTTGACGTTCTGGAATCGTAGGTCGCCCACGAGCCTGGAGGCACGGAGAACTTCGTCCCGATCCCGGAAGTTGAGCAGGCGGAGGATGAAGGTTCGCGGCGGGGTTCCAGGAGGTCCCGGCTTAGGAGGAATGCGGTGCGCCCTTTCCACCACATATTGGGGCGACATGCGAGCCTCGGGGAGGAGGGTACGCAGCATACCCTCTATAAAGCCTATAGGGTCACTCCCCTCTACCCCCTCGGGTAGACCGACAATGCGGAGGTTGTTGCGCCGGTTTCTGTTTTCGGCGTCCTCGGCTCTGTATTCAAGGGCCTTGACTTTGGTTTGGAGATTGCGGAGCGCTGCGCCCTGTTCTGCGACCACATCTTCAGTGTTACTAACTCTCTGCTCGGTCTCCGCCATCCTGGTCCTAAGCTTGTCCATGTCCTGGCGGATAAGGCCTACGTCCATCTGGACGGCCTCTATTTTTGTGGTTAAGGTGGACTGGCATGTGGCAATGGCCGCCATGACTTCCGCCAGCCAGGGCGGTCGGGCTTCAGCCGAGTCCATGGGGCCTATCTGTGAGGCCTTGTGGGAGCTCCGGGTGGTACGGCTTTGCACCGGGAGATCAGCGGGCGTTGGAGGGGGGTCCGGTAACGGTTGAGAAGTTAGTTTCCTGCCCCCTTTGTTGGATCTTGCACCCGAGCTCCGGCGCCGCATTCAGGGCGCTCACCGTGCCCTGAAAATATAGTTGGCGGCTTTAGGGGTTCCCCCGTGTTCCCCCTGGAGAGTCACAAGAGGAGAAAGGGGGGGAGAGGGGCCCGGTTGGACCGCCAGGAAAGGCCCCGGCTGCGGCCTAGCAGGTCGAGCGGGCCCGGACGCAGGACTGATGGATGGATGGATGGGTCAGCAGTCAGTGTGTCCACCTCTGTCCAGCCGCCCACAGCCCGCGTCAGCCCACCTCTCTCGTGTGCAGGGGGCCGCAGCACTCCGGAGCTCCGCTCCGGAGCTCCGATGTCCTCCAGGAAAGTCCGCGGCTGCGGCCTAGCAGCGCGAGCGGGCCCAGATGCAGGATGGACGGGGAAGTGAGCAGCAACCGATGCGTCCCCCACCACCTCCGCCGCCCACAGCCGCCGCCAGTGCACCAATCCGAATTGCAGGGGGCCTCAGCGCAGCTCCGGCCCGATCCGGACCCCCGAACGCCGCCAGGAAAGACCGCGGCCGCGGCCTAGTCACACGCGGAGGAGCCGGAATTCGCCTGTGGAGGGGTTAGCAGCCGTCAGGAGGACTGCCTCGCTTCCCTCTCTATTGCGCCCCACTCCCCCAGTCAGCAGGGGTGGATGAATCGGCCTCTAACTGCCCAGGATCCGGGTAAGAAGCAGAAAGCAGCGGAGCCCTCAGTAAAAGCAGCCGCTCACAGCGCCATCTTGGCCACGCCCCGCTAATTCCACGTTTAACATCCGCTTTAGGTTAGTGCCTGACTTTTATGTCCTTCATTAACTATAGAAGAATGGAAGTGAATATAAGTGGAGGGCTTGACTTAATTGTACAGTAAAACCTTGGATTGCAAGCATAATTTGTTCCAGAAACATGCTTGTAATCCAAAGCACTTGTATATCAAAGCGAATTTCCCCATAAGAAATAATGGAAACTCAAATGATTAGTTCCACAACCATTTATTCATACGTCCTTCAGTTTATAGTCCATATTAAAAGATTATAGCAATGTGATAGGTTGTATAACCATAAAATGTCCATCCACAAATGGAAACCTCCACAAGGGGATTAGAAGCAAAATCCAGCAGGAGCTACAGAGTATAAAAGAGAAGAGAGGCACCTCTAAGTGTAGCAATATGTTTCTAAATGTTGTACCCTCATTAAATGTAACCATGTTGCTACACTTAGAGGTGCCTCTCTTCTCTTTTATACTCGGTTGTGACATGACGCTGCTTGTATATCAAGACATCGCTTGTATATCAAGTCAAAATTTATTTAAAAATGTTGCTTGTCTTGCAAAACGCTCTCAAACCAAGTTACTCTCAAACCAAGGTTTTACTGTAATTGTGGCTGCTGATACAGCTTTACAGCTAATAGGCAGTGCCATGTAGGATAAACATAAAGAAAAAAGATCTATATAAATATATACAAAATATCTGAAAATGGACCAATCCTGATATACTGATGGTCTAATTTCTTGAGGCACGAAAATCCAAGGACAGCACAAATATCCCCGAAATTACCACTTCTTGAAAAATAGGCAGTCCAAGGTATTTAGTAAGTGGCAGGCATGGTGAGTTTTTTGGAGTTGCCATTTTTTGTCATAATTTTTTGGAAAATGAAAAAATTAATCAAAAATTATTTTTAAAACTATTTTACATACTGTGCAGTACAGTGTCATCATATAACTGGTGTGGCGGTGATTAGGGACACTGACTGGTGACAGTATGTAAAAAAATATATTTATTTTTTATTTTTTATTAATGAAAAAAAAATAATTAAATTTCCTTTTTACATACAGTGACCATAGCAATACAATGTTACCATACCATAACACTGTACTACTCTGGGAAGGTGTTCAGAGTTTATTTATTATTTTACAAACTATGGTTGCTTATAACTGTGAATTTTACAGTTACAAGCAACCATTTTTTCTGAAAGAAAACTATTCATTCAGTATTTGCTATTATAATTAGCTGTGAGTGGCCACCGTTAATCACATGGTACAGATGGGCTTTGTTTGGCCCTGTTTGTACCATGTAATGACTGTGACCAATCACAGAGCTCATTACAATAGTACACAATGAAAGTCATGTATTAAAGCCTTTCATTGTGTACAACCCTGCCGGGTTGCATGCTCGGATAAGGGTCTGGTATGAATTTTGGGGGGGACCCCATGCCATTTTTTATTTTATTTTGGCGTGAAAGGATCCCCTCTGAATCCAAACTAGAGGCCTGGTATGGACTGGGGGGGGGGGGGGGGGGGGTGTTAGCCCGCAATTCTTTTTTTTATATTCAGCTGTCAGCAGGGAAGCCCACTTTCCGGCCCCCTCCTTAGCAACCAGCTGTATACAGTGTAAAAGAAAACACGCAAAATGCAAATTGCGCCAAAATCGCGGTAAAAGCGAAGTAAAAACGCGTGTCCAAAAACGCAAAGAGCACTGCAGAAACGCTCAAAAGCAACATTCATAGATATGAATTGAGCCTAAACAAGTAAACAAGGCAGACCGCTATTCTGTGACAGAGGAAGAGAGAGATCTTGTGTTCCTGCTAATCAGGAATACAGATGGATCTGGATCTTCCTCCATTCAGTCCATCTCCAACACAGTAGAAAGCACTCCCTAGGAGCACGTTTAACCCTTTGATCGCCCCTTTCCTTGCCAGTGTCATTTATACAGTGAGAGTGCTTTTTTTTAGCACTGATCCCTGTATTGGTGTTACTGGTCCCCAAAAAGTGACATGCAGTGTCAGATTTGTCCGTCGCAATGTCGCAGTCCCGCTAAAAACAATAAAAAATAAAATAAAAAATATATCCCATAGTTTGAATATGCTATAACTTTTGCACAAACCAATCAATAAACGCTTTTTGGGATTTTTTTTTACCAAAAATATGTAGCAGAGTACATATTGGCCTAAATTGATGGAGAAATTTAATTGGATATGTTTTATAGCAGAAAGTAAAAAATATAGTTTTTTTTCAAAATTGTCTGTCTTTTTTTGTTTATAGCGCAAAAAATAAAAACCGCAGAGGTGATCGAATACCACCAAAAGAAATCTCTATTTGTAGGAAAAAAAGGACATCAATTTTATTTAGGTACATCGTCGCACGACCGCGCAATTGTCAGTTAAAGCAACGCAGTGCCGCATCGCAAAAAATGGCCTGGCCAGGAAGGGGGTAAAACTTTTCCTGAGCTGAAGTGGTTAATATTAGCACACTTACCTGATGTCAGCACCCCAGCCGGTTTTCGGATCGGCTCTCGGGTGCTGCCCTGCAGCTTCACAGCCGGTTCCCTACTGCACATGCGCGAAGCTCGCTTTGCTTCCTAACTGGCCCGGTGGCGGAGGTAGAAGGAGGGGGACTGAACTTCCGAGTGACAGCGCCACGGCACAATGTCCCGGAAGTGAGGAAGGTTACCTGTCAAAAACAGGTACTTGTTCCCCCCTCCCCCAGAAAGGTGCCAAATGTGGGAGGAAGCAAATAAACTGAGGTTCCACTTTTGGGTTGAACTCCGCTTTAAGTTGACAAGGTATATTTACCCGCAGACCTGAAACCCTTTGGATGTTTTCTATTTTCTATTACTATTCTCTGTAAACTCCAAAAACTTTCATGCATGACAATCTCACATTTCTGCAACGCTGCAGCCACCATTTTTGGCACCAACAATGTACTATACTGCCAAAGTTGTCACATATCTTCCGCCTTCTGCTTGGTCCAATAATGGATGGTCCACTTGACCATGCCTGCATGCCTTATGTATTAGGTTGCAGTTGTCTGAGTCGTAGTAATAATGAGCAGATAAACCCGCTGAGTACGGAGCACTCAAAGATGATAAGAAGCACGCAGTGCCAGTCATATGTGTGGTAGGCAGTCAAGTTCAGAAATAAAATCAAATAGCTTTATTAAAGCAGAAAAAAGGAACTGTAAAAATGCTTTGAAATGGAAAATTGATGCTTTAGTCCATGTGGAATGAAAGCAGAGTGCAAAGTGTAATTTCTGTCATGAAAGCCGGCACAGAGGTGCCAGAACTCTAAAAGACCAATTTTTCTACGTAGATCTTTTCCGCTAAATTATTTATACAGCCCTGCTTTCAATACGCAAGAAATCCAAATATACTGGAGCATGCTGGAAATGTCCCATTCATCATGCATATAAAGAATTTAAAACAAACTACACAGGAACATGAGTCTAGAAATGTTGTGTCAGTTTTTTTAATACCCTGGTAGCTACTGTACAGCGGCGGGTAAAATAAGTATTGAACGCGTCACCATTTTTCTAGGTAAATATATTTCCAAAGGTGCGATTGACATCAAATTTTCACCACATGTCGGTCACAACCCATGCAATCCAGACTCACAAAGAAATAGAAAAAAATACATTCAGAAATAAAGTTATGTGTAATAAAATGGAATGACACAGGGAAAAGGTATTGAACACAAGGGAGGTACAAAAAGGCAGGGAAAACCAAGACACCAGCTGAAATCTATCAGTATTTAGAAAGCAATCCTGCCCTTTGCAAGTTCAAATTAATATCAGCTGGTTCAGCCTCAACTGGTGACCTATAAAAGGTGACTTATTATTGTTATAAACAGAATATTGGCATGCAATAAAAAAGGGATTAACTCCAGGGATAAAGCAAAAATTCTCCCGCTCTACAAGACTCTGGTCCGGCCGCACCTGGAGTATGCTGTCCAGTTCTGGGCACCAGTTCTCAGGAAGGATGTACTGGAAATGGAGCGAGTACAAAGAAGGGCAACAAAGCTAATAAAGGGTCTAGAGGACATTAGTTATGAGGAAAGGTTGTGAGCACTGAACTTATTCTCTCTGGAGAAGAGACACTTACGAGGGGATATGATTTCAATTTACAAATACAGTACTGGTGACTCCACAATAGGGATAAAACTTTGCCCCGGAAGGGAGTTTAATAAGACACGTGGCCACTCATTAAAATGAGAAGAAAAGAGGTTTAACCTTAAACTACGTAGAGGGTTCTTTACTGTAAGAGTGGCAAGAATGTGGAATGCCCTTCCACAGGCGGAGGTCTCAGCGGGGGGCATCGATGGTTTCAAGAAACTATTAGATAAGCACCTAAAGGCCCACAACATACAGGGAAATACAAGGTAATACTGACATATAATCACACACATAGGTTAGACTTGATGGACTTTTTTCAACCTCAACTACTATGTTACTATTACCAAGTTGTCACACAAGAAACATCTTATGATGGGTAAAAGCAAAGCAATCTCTTAAGACCTTCACAACCTTATTGTTACAAAACATACTGATGGCATTGGTTACAGAAGGATTATCTAAACTTCTGAATGTTCCAGTGAGCACTGTTTGGGCCATAATCCGGGAGTGGACAGAACATCATTTCACTATAAACCGGCCACAACTAGGTGCTTCTTGCAAAATTTCTGACAGAGGAGTGAAAAGAATTACCAGAAGAGTTGTCCAAGAGCCAAAGACCACTTGTGGAGAGTTTCAGAAAGACCTTGAATTATTACCAGGTACAATTGTTTCAAATAAAACAATAAGTAATGCACATAACCGCCATGGCTTTAACAGCATAGCTGTTGAAGCTCATGTCTTGAGGGACAGGGGTATCTCCAGATTGGGATTTACTTCTCTCAAAGTCTCTCATCGCACATGGAACCCATACTTGGCTTGATGCAAGGAACGTAGCTTTATTCCCAGGAATACTCTGACCTGGAATACCCAGACCTGGATCAGCAGTATCTCCAGATTTGAATCTACACCTTGCAAGGTCTGTCATTGCACATGGAAGCTATACTTTGCTTGATGCAAGGAAAGTAGATTTATTCCTAGGAATACCCTGACCTGGAATATTCAGACCTGGATCAACAATTGACCTTTATTACTACCAGATCTCAGTTACTGCGATCCAGAGGTCGCTAGCTTCCCATTAGTTTATTAGGACCTTTGTTTATGGTACCTCTCATATAGTTCCCCTTGTGTGTTCACCTGTTACTCCATGGGATATAAATTTGTTATCTGAATTTGAAACTTCAAAAACAGCCTTCTTAACCTATTAAGGATTTTCCCCTTTCAACCCTATTTACAAGGTTGCTTTTCTTATCACCATCACTCCTGCAAGTTGTGTGTCTGAGCTGGTGGCTTTGACCTATAAAGAACCATTGTTGGTCTTACGGAAAGTTGCAGTGATGCCAAAAGTCTTTCTAAGGTGGTTAAAGCCTTTTATCTCAACCAGGACATTGCTCTCCCATCCCTCTGCTTGGCTCCAGTGCATCAGGAGAAGATGTCACCTAATTGTCTGGATGTAGTGGGCGCTGTACATGTCTTTCTTACAGCCACTGCTTCTTGAAGTGACATCTTCTTCTGATTCACCGGAGCCAAGCAGAGGAATGGGAGAGCAATATTCTGTTTGAGATAAAAGGCTAAAACCACCTTAGAAGGGCTTTGGGCCTCAATGCAAATTTTCGCTCAGATATGCAACTTGCAGGGGTGATGGTGATAAGAAGAGCAACCCTGTAAATAGAGTTGAAAGGGGAAAATCCTTAACAGGTTAAAAAGGCTGTTTTTTAAGTTTCCAATTCAGATACCAAATTCATATACCATGGAGTCACAGGTGAATAGACAAGGGGAACTATATGAGAGGTACTATAAACAAAGGTCCTAATAAAATAATGGGAAGCTAGCGACCTCTGGATCGCAGTAACTGAGATCTGGTAGTAATAAAGGTCAATTGTTGATCCAGGTCTGAGTATTCCAGGTCAGAGTATTCCTGGGAATAAATCTACTTTCCTTGCATCTAGCAAAATATGGCTTCCATGTGCAATGACAGACCTTGCAAGGTGTAGATTCCAATCTGGAGATACTGCTGTCCCTCAAGACATGGGCTTCAACAGCCATGGTGTTAAAGCCAGTGACTGTAAAGCAAGATGGAAAACCTGTCCATGAGACAGAAAGTCCTACCAATATGAAAGAGTCCACAGAGCATCTGCCAGGAGTCTGATCAAGTTTGAATAATACATATGGGAAAATTCAGAGCTATGAGCATCTCCAAAAATAATTTAACAAAAATAAAAGCATAGATGAGGTTGTATTGTTATACCAAAGCATCCATTGTGCTTCTTCAAAAGTATATCTGTACATATAGACAAACCTGTCCAGTTTGTTGTTGAACCTGGATGCTAAAAGGTCTACATCCAGTGTCCCTCACCTAAAACACAGGTCCTAGAACATCATTGGGTGTGGGGACCACCACACTGGAACTAGGCATTGCGGGATGAGGACGTCTGACTGCCAATTGTCCACGTCCAGGAAGTAAACAGCAGACAAGGTTGAAGCATAACGTTCTACCAAAAACATAATCCTTTCTACTTCTTTTGCTGTAGCAAGAATCCTGGTTGTTCCCTGATGGATGATGTAGTATTGTTTGAAGGGATCTTCATCGGAAGACCTTACAGTCTGGATGTCCAGCATTGTAGAGGGATAGAATTGCTCATAGCTTCAGTATATCATTCCTCCTGTCCAAGAACTTCACACTGATAATTTGTCTAGCACTTCTCCCCAGCCTGACATCCATTGTGAATATTTTCCAAGAGATACTGTGTAACGGAACGTCCCACACTCCGCTTGAGTGCTTCCGTCATATACCACTTCCTCCCAGTCTGGATATAGATATCAGATATTCCAACTGCTCACAAGCACACAACGAGACGATACTTGTTTGTCTGCTGAACATGGAGTGTTTATTAGAACAAGAATACAGTCTTATATACAGTTAAAGAGGGGGTAACCAGAACATAAATTAACATGAGCTAATTAACTAATCCTTTAGACAGCTGAGGTGACTCATAGGCATGACCTTTTAGGGTAGACTTCCCTTCTCCTAGCTCACCGGCTACACATTATCACAAATCAACACAGAACTCCTTCACACAATAGCAGAGTTAATTAACACATTATAGCAGACAACAGACAGACAGGTGGCTGGAGGTGATGACATTAGCATCTAACAGTATATGTCCTGTGAGGGGGTTAACTCGGTAGCGGGTGTGTGTGACCCCCTGGTTGGGCTCCCCACACAAAAACAGGGCCAGCAGACGGAGGTTGTGGTTTTCAAAATCAAAAGGTGCGGTTTATTTCTCTATGTACAGTGACAAAAACACAGCAAAGCCAAAAAGAAACATAAACAAAATAAATCCTGGTCAGTTTGACCTCTGACTAAACATGCAGGTTTCCTAAACTAACAACTGGGATCAGCCTGGTGCTGTCCTAGTCCCTAAGTCCCTGGTTTAGTAAAAGTCCAAACAAATAGCCACACAGGCTTTGCCTCACCGCACAGGGGTTCACTCTCCCTAGACAGTCCACACAGGTCTGGTTCCAGGCATGAGCTAACACCTAATGAATCTGGGAGTTCTTATAGAGGCCTAAATGAGCTGACAAGCTTCAGCTGGTCTCATCAACTCCCTGCCTCACGACGCCCAGCACTCTCCCTAGAGGTATGAGTCATTCATGAGCCCACTAGCCTCAGCTGGGCTTCATCAACTCCCTAGTTGTATAAGTCGGCATAAAGCCTGAATCTGGGAGAAATATATCTACCCCCCTGGATGCAACCAGGTGACTTTACCTTCCTGCTGTCACATACCCCCCCCTCTTGTTTTAACCTTGGGGTTGGAACACCAGCAATCAGGCATTCATGTACTCAAGACAAAGCATCCACATTCCCCATTTGAACGCCAGGGCGATGCTTTACTGTGAAGTTGAATTCCTGTAGGGCCAGGAACCACCTATTCACTCTTCTATTTGTCTCCTTGTTTTGAGCCATCCACTTTAACGGAGCGTGATCCGTAACCATGTCAAAGTGCCTACCTAGCAGATAGTACCGAAGGGAATCTAGAGCCCACTTCACCGCTAAACACTCCTTTTCAACCGTGGCGTAATTTACCTCATGGGACTTCAACTTCCTGCTGAGGTAAATGACTGGGTGCTCTTCCCCGTTCCAGACCTGGGACAATACTGCTCCTAACCCCACATCTGACGCATCACTTTGTACGACAAAGTCTTTAGAGAAGTCGGGTGAGTACAACACTGGCTGGCTACATAAGGCTTGTTTCAAGAATTGGAATGCTGCCTCCGCCTCGGGGGTCCATTTAATCATGACCGACCCTTTCCCTTTCGTCAGGTTGGTTAGGGGCACAGCCTTAGAAGCAAAGTGGGGAATGAAGCGCCGATAATAACCCGCGATTCCCAGAAAGGCTCGTACCTGCTTCTTGCTGTTGGGACGTGGCCAACTCTGGATGGCCTCGACTTTGTTGAGTTGGGGTTTTATTACTCCCCTGCCAATGGTGTACCCAAGATATTTGGCCTCCTCCTGCCCAATGGTACACTTCTTGGGGTTAGCCGTAAACCCCGCTTCCCGGATAGAGTCTAGGACTGCTTGCACTTTTGGCAGATGTGAGGCCCAATCTGTGCTATGGACAATTACGTCATCCAGGTAAGCCGCAGCATACTTCCGATGGGGCCTCAGTATCTGGTCCATTTTCCGCTGGAATGTGGCCGGCGCATTCTGTAACCCGAACGGCATTCTCTTATATTGGAACGCCCCGTCTGGGGTTACAAATGCGGTTTTCTCTTTGGCCGACTTGGCCAGGGGAATTTACCAATACCCTTTTGTGAGGTCAAGAGTCGTCATGTATCGGGCTGTTCCCAGCCGGTCGATCAACTCATCTATACGTGGCATGGGGTAGGTGTCAAATTTTGTAACTTTGTTCAACTGACGAAAATCGTTACAAAATCGCCAGCTCCCATCCGGTTTAGGCACCAACACAATGGGACTAGACCAATCACTTTGGGACTCCTCTATCACCCCTAAGTTCAGCATTTTCTGTACTTCCTCCCGTATTGCCTCCCGTCGGGCCTCTGGGATCCGATAGGGTTTTAACTTCACCCTTTCACCGGGCGGGGTAATAATATCATGCTCTACCCCAGATGTTTGTCCCGGCAGCTCAGAGAACACCTCCTTGTTGCGAAGCACAAACTCCTTAACCTCCTGTTGTTGGGGTTGTGACAAGGTGGCTGCTATTCCAACCTCCGGAATCACGCAACCAGTTTGAGCTGGTGACCAAGTTTCTGCGACTAGGGACTCTCTATCCCTCCAGGCTTTCAACAGATTAACGTGATATATCTGTTCGGGCTTTCGCCTTCCTGGTTGTCTGACCTTGTAATTCACTTCGCTCACTTTTTCCATTATCTCGTAGGGGCCTTGCCATTTGGCAAGGAATTTACTTTCAACCGTAGGGACAAGTACCAATATCCTATCCCCCGGGGAAAAGGTACGGGTCTTTGCTCCACGGTTGTACACTCTCTGCTGTGCCAACTGCGCTTGGGCCAAATGTTCCTTCACGATGGGCATTACCTGTGCAATTCGATCTTGCATCAGGGCGACATGCTCAATCACACTCCTGTGGGGAGAACTCTCACTTTCCCAAGTTTCCTTGGCAATATCCAACAGCCCTCTTGGGTGTCTCCCATACAGTAACTCAAAGGGGGAGAATCCCGTAGAGGATTGGGGCACCTCCCTAATAGCAAACATCAAATAAGGAAGTAGACAGTCCCAATCCTTTCCATCTCTATCCACCACTTTCTTCAACATTTGTTTTAGGGTTTTGTTGAATCTTTCAACCAGCCCATCGGTTTGGGGGTGATACACAGATGTACGCAATTGCGTCACTTTGAGCAATTTACACAGCTCTTTCATAACCCGGGACATAAAGGGTGTACCTTGGTCCGTAAGCAGTTCTTTACAAATACCCACCCGGCTAAAAACAAGAGATAGCTCTTTGGCTATGGTTTTGGCCGAGGTATTTCTGAGAGGGATCGCTTCTGGATAACGGGTGGCATAGTCCATTATAACCAATATGTACTGGTGCCCCCTAGCGGACTTGATTATAGGACCTACCAAATCCATTGCGATTCTCTCAAACGGGACCTCAATGATGGGTAGAGGGACCAGCGGGCTACGGAAATGTGGCATCGGGGCCGACCTCTGACACACAGGGCAGGAGGAACAATAATTTTCTATGTCCTTCATCACCCCAGGCCAATAGAATCTCTGTAATACCCTCTCTCGGGTTTTCTCTGTCCCCAGATGACCTCCAAGAATGTGCCCATGGGCCAACTCCAACACCAACTTCCTGTAAGGTTTGGGCACCACAAGCTGCTCAACGGTTTCTTCTGCCCTTTTTGCCACCCGATACAGTAGGTCCTTCTCTACGCTGAAGTATGGGTAAGTGCAGGTATTATCTGGGTTCACTAACTCGCCATCTATTTCCACTACGTTTTCCCGTGCCTTTATTAGGGCGGGGTCTTTTAACTGTTCTGTGGCAAAATTTTCCCTGTGAACCTCCAGATCAGAAAACTCCACAGACGGTAGGTTTTCGTCTGAGGAGGTGGGCTCCTCTCCAGTTTCTTGAGTCTCCCCTGCCAATACTGACAAGGGAAATTCTGGAGAGTCCTCACCACTCTCAGAGGAGTTCTGGCTATCACATTCCTGGTACATAGGGGCACCAGTGGGGGGCTCAGGATCATCCCACAGTTCCCAGAACTTCGGAAAATCCCTTCCCACAATGGCATCATGCGGTAATTGAGATACTAACCCCACTGGATGAGAGAGGGTACCTTTGGGGGTCTCGAAACACACTGTAGTCACTGGATACTCTCGGGTGTCCCCATGCACACAAATAACAGCTACCTTGCTATTCCCAGAGACCTCTGTTTTAACTAATTCAGCCTTTATCAGGGTCACAAGGCTACCTGAATCCAGTAATACCACAACATTTCTACCATTAATACACATTTTGCATAAATGTTTCTCAGTTCCCCGAATGGCAGTGCATGCGACTGTCGCACACAGCGACTGACGTCTGTCCATCAGAAAGTCACATTGCATGGGTTCCTCCACAACCGGGCAATTTGCTGCAATATGTCCCGCTTGCCGGCAGCGGTAGCAAACAATCCATTTGGCTGCCTCTTGAGCCCCTGACTTCCCAGGCTGTTCTCGCCAAACTTTGGGTAGAGCTCCCACCCTCTCACTCTCTCCACCCTCACCCCTTGGAATCCTCTTATCCGCCCCTGGGGATGGTCTGGTCTTAGGGTGGAAAGTCCGAGAGTCTCTGGAAGAGGCCGTCAGGTTCTCTGTAGCCAAGTATTTCTCTACATGATCCACAAGACCACCGGCCGTCTCTGGGTCTCCATGGCTTACCCACTTTTGGATGGCAGTAGGAAGAGCTCTCAAAAACCGATCCATTACAACACGTTCCACAATCTCTGGTGCGGACAAAGTCTCTGGCTGTAGCCACTTCCTGCTCAGGTGAATGAGATCATACATTTGAGACCTGGGGGGTTTTCCAAGCTGGAAAGTCCAGTTATGCACACGCTGAGCCCGGACAGCCAGGGTGACACCCAGCCTTGCCAATATTTCAGCTTTTAGCATCACATAGTCTTTTGCTTGGTCAGGCTCTAGGTCATAGTAAGCCTTCTGCGATTCACCAGTTAACAGAGGAGCCACCAGTCCAGCCCACTGCTCCTCAGGCCACTTTTCTCTTTCAGCAGTCCTTTCAAATGTGGTCAAAAATACCTCTGGATCATCCTCTCCAGTCATTTTTGTCAATAAACGACTCACCCCAAAGGACGCGGTATTAGTGGGACGGCTTTCCTCACTGGTCTGCGGACGTTGCTGCATTACTGCTTCCATTTGTTGTAGTCTCTGCTCTTGCTTCTGTAACAGGTCTATGAAGCGGGCCTCAGATTGCTGCTGGGCTTGTTGATGAGCTTGCTGCTGAGCTGCAAGGCTCCTTTGCAAACCTGCATTTGTCTGCTGTTGATTGGCATTTGCTAGAGCCAGCTGTTTCAGTATCTCCTCCATGCTGGCTTAAAAAAAACTGCCACTGGTTCTCCACCAACTGTGAGGGGGTTAACTCGGTAGCGGGTGTGTGTGACCCCCTGGTTGGGCTCCCCACACAAAAACAGGGCCAGCAGACGGAGGTTGTGGTTTTCAAAATCAAAAGGTGCGGTTTATTTCTCTATGTACAGTGACAAAAACACAGCAAAGCCAAAAAGAAACATAAACAAAATAAATCCTGGTCAGTTTGACCTCTGACTAAACATGCAGGTTTCCTAAACTAACAACTGGGATCAGCCTGGTGCTGTCCTAGTCCCTAAGTCCCTGGTTTAGTAAAAGTCCAAACAAATAGCCACACAGGCTTTGCCTCACCGCACAGGGGTTCACTCTCCCTAGACAGTCCACACAGGTCTGGTTCCAGGCATGAGCTAACACCTAATGAATCTGGGAGTTCTTATAGAGGCCTAAATGAGCTGACAAGCTTCAGCTGGTCTCATCAACTCCCTGCCTCACGACGCCCAGCACTCTCCCTAGAGGTATGAGTCATTCATGAGCCCACTAGCCTCAGCTGGGCTTCATCAACTCCCTAGTTGTATAAGTCGGCATAAAGCCTGAATCTGGGAGAAATATATCTACCCCCCTGGATGCAACCAGGTGACTTTACCTTCCTGCTGTCACAGTCCCAAGAGTATGAATCAGTCACTCTAATATGGCATATACAGGGTCCCCAGGCATACAGCTCACAAAGAGCACCGTTCCCCCAAATGCCAGGGCCCATGATCGCAAGGCAAGAGGCTAGCATTCAGTCCCCACCAAAAGCCTCTGTCCCGTGTGAGTCTGTCACATACTGTATAAAGAAAGAACTTTCCAAACTCCAGACCAGGACTTCTGAGTCACAAGGCCAAACACAACCTTGTCCTTGGTGACAGACAAATAGGTTTGCCCAGTGACTGTACTGATTTGTACCAAGATGACAGAATCATGAGTTGCAGTGTTGTAACAGGATGGGTAATCAACCAAATCCTTAGACAGGGAGTAATTTTAACTTGCACTTTACTAAAAAGATGTAAAGAGCCTTGAGTGAAGAAATCAAAATAACAATCTTGACATCCATAATCCTTGGACACTAGCAAACAACCAGGGCATGCTGGTAGCAACAGGCGTTATATTAGGTTTTGTTCCCCAAGCCACTTAGTTATGACTGTTGCCTTATGGCAAGGTGCTCCATCATGCTGGAAAAGGCATTGTTCCTCACCAAACTGTTCTTGGATGGTTGGGAGAAGTTGCTCTTGGGGGATGTTTTTGTACCATTCTTTATTCATGGCTGTGTTCTTTGTGAGTGAGCTCACTCCCTTGTCTGAGAAGCAACCCCACACATGAATGGTCTCAGAATGCTTTACTGTTGGCATGACACAGGACTGATGGTAGCTCTTACATTTCCTTCTCCAGACAAGGTTTTTCCGGATGCCCCAAACAATCGCAAAGGGGATTCATCAGAGAATATGACTTTACCCCAGTCCTCAGCAGTCCAATCCCGGTACCTTTTGCAGAATATCAGTCTGTCCCTGATGTTTCTCCTGGAGAGGAGTGTCTTCTTTGCTGCCCTTCTTGACACCAGGCCATCCTCCAAAAGTCTTCTCCTCACTGTGCGTGCAGATGGACTCACACCTGCCTGCTGCCATTCCTAAGCAAGTTCTGCACTGGTGGTGCCCCAATCCCACAGCTGAATCAACTGTAGGAGACAGTCTGGCACTTCCTGGACTTTCTTAGGCGCCCTGAAGCCTTCTTCACAAATGCAGTGGAAATGTATTTTATGGGATTAAGTTCATTTTCATGGCAAAGAGGGACTTTGCAATTAATTGCAATTCATCTGATCGCTCTTCATAACATTCTGGAGTAGATGCAAACTGCCATTAGAAAAACCGAGGCAGTGAAAATTAATATTTGTGTCATTCTCAAAACTATTGGCCATGACTGCAGGAGCATTGTGGGTCTTTCACATAGGTGGAGATGTTAGAAATTCTTATATTCCTGCTTGGTAGACCTAAACTGACATTTGTTGTGTGTGCTACCCTAAACAATATGCTGCAAGTTCTTTTTTTTATCTGTTGGCATGGGTTGGCACTGGCAGCCCATTCAAATGTAAGGGCTGCTTTAACACAACAGACTTTAACACAAAATGCGTGTTCGGTAAAGAACTGCAAAGAGGCCCTCAGAGATTTTTTATAAATGTGTTTTTTTATATGACTAGTTTGGATGTAAATAGCGTTAGCATAGTTTTTCAAACCTGGTATCAAGTTTGAAAAGCTCTTAAAACATTAAAACTATTCAAACTTCAACAGGCAGCCAATGCTTGCTCAATACAATGCCTTTAGCAAGAAAAACTATATATGTTATTGAGGTTGTGTTTCTTCCTAATCTGCCAATGTGCTTAGATTGTTTTGTTTCACTCTGTTGCTTTCTGTGTTACTACACCGCAGGGGGTCAGAACGGAGAGCTGCTAGTTGTGCACCGCTGAGCGGTTTTATGGCTTATCTGGAAAAATTGTGCCTGGATCTTCTTTAGGGGCTTTTCGCACAGCCCTGTGCCTTATGCATGAAGTTAGCATTGTCTCAGTGAGGAAAGAGTAAGAAAAAAAGAAGGTTTAATATTGTAAAGCAGAGCTTTCCTTGCAGATAAACTAGATCCTTGGAGAGAAAAGAAGGAACGAGAGAAGGCTTCAAAGTGGATTTGGATCAAAAGTTCTCAAACGCTTTGAAAAAATAAACTCTATAAGCCTCTCGGTTGAGACAAATATCAAGTCTTTAGGCAGTTCAGTGACTTCAATTTTGTTCTTAAAGAAAAATTCCACTTTCATAAAAAAATTATACATATAATTGCTATGCAAGCCAATTTTTGGTTTACTTTAATACCTTTCCATTTCAGTCTGCAGAAACCTAGGATTCTCTATAACTGTCCACATTTTTTATTTATTTTTCTCAAATTTTTTTACTTGCATCTATGGCAATAGTGGCTCAGTGCCTGTCACAGATGACCACACGTATGTCACGTATCTGTCCTTAGTTTGGGGCTACACAGATGAGAATTTGTCACTGTGAGAATTAAAGTGGAACTTCAGCTTCCCGCCAACAACCCACTCTCTGCGCTTCTCCATTTCCTTAACTACGGTGATGTCATGGGTCCTTCCTCTTCTTACTCAGCAGCGATGGTCCTTCCTGTTGAACTGAGCGCTCATGTAATGGTGTGTGAGAACCATTCAGTCCAGGAAAACTTTAAAGTATAACTAAAGGCAAAACTTTTTTTTTTCATTTTGGATTCACCCTCTCTATATGTCCTGTTTAGCAATATCATTGAAAGGGAGAGTAACAGAAAATCCCAAATTTTGGGTGGTCCCCAAAAAAGTAATAATGGGGAAATTTTCCAATGGGAACACTAGTTCTGGTGACCTGGGGATCCCAAAGGGATTTGCTTAATTTTATTAGATATCCTCCCACATCCTGTTTGGCTATGGGACAGGAAGTGAAGGTAAATTTCCCCCAATGGGACAAAGATGGCAAAAATAAACCTTACAGGGCTTATAAGTTATAACCCCCTTTACTCTATTCAAAATGAAAATAAAAGTTTTTCCTATAGCTCTACTTTAAACCCAGGCTGATGATGTGTCCCCAGGGGACATGTCACTGACAGCCTGTGCTGTGGACTGACAGTCACCAACTGCTTAGTTCTCAGTGTTAGAGCCGGAGGGGGACAGATACAGCATCAGACCGATACTTCATCCACCTAGGTAAGTATGATTCTACAAAAAAGTCATTCCCCATACTTCTCTTTTAACAAAAAAAACTTTGAGTTTTACCTCAAGTGGAACTATACTGCATCTGAAAACCACAAACCAAAAATGCTATTTAATTCATTTTTTAATATTTAAAGCAAACTCCATCCATCCATGTCTCCATGCTTTACTTTGCTGAGAAATCACTTTGAAAACATCCCCTAACATTTATGGCAGTGGCTGTCTTGAGTAATGACAGATTATTCATGCAGTATTTACTTCCTGGAATCCATCTGCCCTTAGCTCAGACATGCAGACAAGAGGTTTTGCTTAGCTGAGAAAACCCCTCCTCCTCTCCTCTCCTCCTGAGGACTCCTGAGATATATGTCATCATTTGCCTAGGCCCGGAAACCAGGAAGTAACAGAACAAATGTTAAAAAATAAATAAAACAAGAAAATATTATATACGGTACTTCCTTATCTATTTACTAATTCTAGCAGAATAAGGATTCAAATATTTTTTTATTTGTTCTATATTATTTTATGTTAGGTATGCAATGGGAGGCTCCAGGCCAACGTAAGATAGGCGGAAACATCCAAAAATCCCAAGTGGCCAGGAACAGGGTCAGTAATTATGACAGGCATATCTCTTTATTTAGGTATCTAAGACATATAAAAAGCCAGTGGCTGACTCATTGAAGGCAAAGTCACAATCTTTCAAGGTATCCTCAATAATCCAAATTCCATTGCTGGCTTTCGACTGTAAAGTTGGCTATGCACTGTTCAAAGTTCGGCCATTTACTGATGAACTGCACAAAATTTGCTTAGTGGGTGGCCATGTCCACTCCCTCTTGCCTGACATCCTTTAAATTGAAAATACAAATAAGTCAGGTGTAATGTTGTCAGCTGAACAGAAGATGCATTTTAGATTGTAAGCTCTAACAAGCAGGGCAATCTGATTCCTCCTGTATTGAATTGTATTGTGACTGTACAGTTTGCCTTTGTATTTTAACCACTTAACGACCGCTCACTGTATATATACGTCGGCAGAATGGCACCGACAGGCACAATCACGTAGAGCATATGTGATTGCCTTTGTACAGTTGGGGGGTCCGATCGGACCCCCCTCCTATACAGTGAGCGGTGGCTAAGTGTCCGGGAGCGTTCCGGGATGAGGGGGCAGCCATTCGTTTCTGGCCACCCCCTCGCGATCGCTCCCGGCGAATGGAAATGCCCCCTCTGTCTGTGTCAGACAGAGGGAGCAGGAGGAAGTGATGTCATCTCTGGTGCGGCGCTCACATATACCGAGCGCCGTACAAGAGAAGATATCAGGTCAGTGCACACAACACTACACTGACACCAGGACACATAGGGACATAAATCGCCCCCCCAGGCCCCCCAGATCACCCCAGATCACCCCCCAGATCACGCCCCCAGTCACAGTGTCACTGATTGCAGTGACCATTTATTTAGTGATCACTGCAATCAGTGACATTTGTGACTGTAAAAGTGTCACCAAAGTTTAGTCTTAGGTCCAGTGTAGCCCCCTAACCCCCCCTAATAAAGGTTTAACCCCCTGATCACCCCCCAGATAACCCTTTCACCGCCTATCACCACTGTCGCTTAGCGATCATTTTTCTGATCGCTGTCTTAGCGTCAGTGATGCCGATCGGCAGCCAGTAATTTTTTTTAGGTTCGCCGCAGGTTTTTATAGCGTCAGGTACCCCAATATATTATCTAATAAAGGTTTAACCCCCTTGATCGCCCCCCAGGTAACCCTTTCACCCCCTATCACCACTGTCACTAAGCGATCGTTTTTCTAAACGCTGTCTTAGTGTCTGTGATGCAGATCGGTAGCCGGTAATTTTTTTTAGGTTCGCCGCAGGTTTTTATAGCGTCAGGTACCCCAATATATTATCTAATAAAGGTTTAACCCCCTTGATCGCCCCCCAGGTAACCCTTTCACCCCCTATCACCACTGTCGCTAAGCAATTGTTTTTCTAAACGCTGTCTTAGTGTCGGTGATGCAGATCGTAGCCAGTAATTTTTTTTAGGTTCGCCGCAGGTTTTTATAGCGTCAGGTACCCCAATATATTATCTAATAAAGGTTTAACCCCCTTGATCGCCCCCCAGGTAACCCTTTCACCCCCATCACCACTGTCACTAAGCGATCGTTTTTCTAAACGCTGTCTTAGTGTCTGTGATGCAGATCGGTAGCCGGTAATTTTTTTTAGGTTCGCCGCAGGTTTTTATAGCGTCAGGTACCCCCATATATTATCTAATAAAGGTTTAACCCCCTTGATCGCCCTCCCAGGTAACCCTTTCACCCCCATCACCACTGTCGCTAAGCAATCGTTTTTCTAAACGCTGTCTTAGTGTCGGTGATGCAGATCGGTAGCTGGTAATTTTTTTTAGGTTCGCCGCAGGTTTTTATAGCGTCAGGTACCCCCATATATTATCTAATAAAGGTTTTAACCCCCTGATTGCCCCTAGTTAACCCTTTCACCAGTGATCACCATATAAGTGTTACGGGTGACGCTGGTTAGTTAGTTTGCTTTTTATAGTGTCAGGGCACCCGCCGTGTATATAACCCAATAAAGGTTTAACCCCCTGATCGCCCGGCGGGTGATATCAATTAGGTTTTAGCGTCAGAGAGGGTCTGAGTCACACCCCAGGCAGCGTCAGGTTAGTGCCAGTAACGCTAACACCCACGCGTGAAGCATACACCCCCTTAGTGGTATAGTATCTGAACAGTTTAATATCTGATCTGATCAGATCTATACTAGCGTCCCCAGCAGTTTAGGGTTCCCAAAAACACAGTGTTAGCGGGATCAGCCCAGATACCTGCTGGCACCTGCGTTTTGCCCCTCCGTCCAGCCCAGGCCACCCAAGTGCAGTATCGATCGATCACTGCCACTTACAAAACAAAAACACACATAACTGCAGCATTCGCAGAGACAGGCCTGATCCCTGCGACTCCAGTGCTGTAGGAGGTGATTTCACCACCACAGTTAAAAAAAAAAAGCAAATATGCCGAAGCATTGGGGCAGCAGGGGCGGAGGAGCGATTTTGCTCCTAATGCCGCGTACATACGATCGAAATTCCGACGGAGGCTTGCCCGTGGAAAAGTCCGACCATGTGTGTGCGGCATAACTTTTTTGCGGGAGGATGCCCCCATGCTTCGGCATATATAAATGGTGCGTGTATGCCCATCATTGGAAGTGGGTGGATGAAGGGCGGTATTCTAATGGTGGGCATACCCACCGATCAATCTCTTTTTTCGTTCAGCCAACTGGCTGCATGAAATAAAAAGATTACAATACATGTCCAACAAGGACCAGCAACGTACTGGTATGTTGCTGGACTTTGAATGTTTATACCAGAATGATGCCTGCGGGTTTAGGTATCATCTTGGTATCATTCTTTTCAGCCTGCGGCCGGCTTTCATGTAAAAGCAATCCTAGCGGCTAATTAGCCTCTGGACTGCTTTTACAAGCAGTGGGAGGGAATGCCCCCCCCCGGATATAAAAAGCGCCATTGGGAAATTGGGAAAGCATTTTATCACACCGATCTTGGTGTGGTCAGATGCTTTGAGGGCAGAGGAAAAATCTAGGGTCTAGAAGACCCCAGTTTTTTCAAAAAAAGAGTACCTGTCACTACCTATTGCTATCATAGGGGATATTTACATTCCCTGAGATAACAATAAAAATGATAAAAAAAAAAAAAATACTTGGAAGGAACAATTTAAAAATAAAATAAAAAAGCAAAATTAATAATAAAAAAAAAAGAAAAAAAAAAAGCACCCCTGTCCTGCCCTGCTCTTGCCCAATGGCGAACGCAAGCGTCGGTCTGGCGTCATATGTAAACAGCAATTGCACCATGCATGTGAGGTATCACCGCAAAGGTCAGATCGAGGGCAATCATTTTAGCAGTAGACCTCCTCTGTAAATCTACTGGGGTAACCTGTAAAGGCTTTTAAAGGCTTTTAAAAATGTATGTAGTTTGTCGCCAATGCGCGTTTGTGCGAAATTTTAAAGCATGTCGTGTTTGGTATCTATGTACTCGGCCTAAGATCATCTTTTTTATTTCATCAAACATTTGGGCAATATAGTGTGTTTTAGTGCATTAAAATAAAAAAAAGTGTATTTTTTAACCCAAAAAATGCGTTTGAAAAATCGCTGCGCAAATACTGTGTAGAAAAAAAAATGAAACACCCACCATTTTAATCTGTAGGGCCTTTGCTTTAAAAATATATATAATGTTTGGGGGTTCAACATAATTTTCTTGCAAAAAAAAAAATGTTTTCATGTAAACAAAAAGTGTCAAAAAGGGCTTTGTCTTCAAGTGGTTAGAAGAGTGGATGTAAGCTTCCTAATGTTGTGTATAAAATGCCAGAACAGTTCAAAACCCCCCCAAATGACCCCATTTTGGAAAGTAGACACCCCAAGCTATATACTGAGAGGCATGTCGAGTCCATGGAATATTTTATATGTTGACACAAGTTGCGGAAAAACGACAATTTTTTTTTTTTGCACAAAGTTGTCACTAAATGATATATTGCTCAAACATGCCATGGGCATATGTGGAATTACACCCCAAAATACATTCTGTTGCTTCTCCTGAGTACGGGGATACCACATGTGTGAGACTTTTTGGGAGCCTAGCCACGTACGGGACCCCAAAAACCAAGCACCGCCTTCAGGCTTTCTAAGGGTGTAAATTTTTGATTTCACTTCTCACTGCCTATCACAGTTTCGGAGGCCATGGAATGCCCAGATAGCACAAAACCTCCCCAAATGACCCCATTTTGGAATATAGACACCCCAAGCTATTTGCTGAGAGGTATTGTGAGTATTTTGCAGATCTCGCTTTTTGTCACAAAGTTTTGAAAATTGAAAAAAAAATATATATATATATATATATATTTTCTTTCTTCATTTTCAAAAACAAATGAGAGCTGTAAAATACTCGCCATTCCTCTCAGCAAATAGCTTGGGGTGTCTATATTCCAAAATGGGGTCATTTGGGGGGGTTTTGTGCGATTTTGGCATTTTATGGCCTTCGAAACTGTGATAGGTAGTGAGGAGTGAAATCAAAAATTTGTGCCTAGAAATCCTGAAGGCGGTGATTGGTTTTCGGGGTCCCGTACGCGGCTAGGCTCCTAAAAAGTCCCACACATGTGGTATCCCCGTACTCAGGAGAAGCAGAAAAATGTATTTTGGGGTGTAATTCCACATATAACCATGGCATGTGTGAGCAATATATCATTTAGTGACAACTTTTTGTAATTTTTTTTTTGTTTTTTTTTTGTCATTCAATCACTTGGGACAAAAAAATAAAAAATTCAATGGGCTCAACATGCCTCTCAGCAATTTCCTTGGGGTGTCTACTTTCCAAAATGGGGTCATTTGGGGGGGTTTTGTACTGCCCTGTCATTTTAGCACCTCAAGAAATGAGATAGGCAGTCATAAATTTAAAGCTGTGTAAATTTCAGAAAATGTACCCTAGATTGTAAACTCTATAACTTTTGCGCAAACCAATAAATATACGCTTATTGACATTTTTTTTACTAAAAACATGTGGCTGAATACATTTTGGCCTAAATGTATGACTACAATTGAGTTTATTCGATTTTTCTTATAACAAAAAGTAGAAAATATCATTTTTTTTCAAAATTTTCGGTCTTTTTCCATTTATATCGCAAAAAATAAAAATCGCAGAGCCAATCAAATACCATTAAAAGAAAGCTCTATTTGTGGGAAGAAAAGTACGCAAATTTCGTTTGGGTACAACATTGCATGTCCGCACAATTTACAGTTAAAGCAGCGCAGTGCTAAATTCTGAATTCACCTCTGGTCCTCTAGCTACCAAATGGTCCGGGGCTTAAGTGGTTAAAGCACTGTGCAAGCTGCTGGTGTTATATTAATCCTGAATAATAATATCCAATCAGATGCAGCCACTGTTCAGGTATTCAGAGAGACAGAAACTGTCAAAAAGCAATAGCCCAGCAGAGGGATTCATCTAGCCATGCTGCTTAACGTGAATGGAAAAATCTGTTCATTGGAAAAATCAGATTTTTTTTTCTTTTTGTTCATCCAGCTGGGTCTATTAGTGTATGGCTAGCTTAAAGGCTAAGTTCACCTTCTTTTTTCTAAATGCCAGCTCCCCTATGTACCAATATAGCATTATTGTATTTATTTTGCAAAAATAAAACAGCTTTCCCTTTATTCTATACACACTTACCTCTCTGTCTTCAAAGCTGTTTTAAAACACTTCTCCATTACTTCTGCCTTTCTTCCTGGTCAGACTTTAGGTCATGACACAGGAAGGAGTTGACCAGCTGAGGGTAGATGATGCAGGGTGTGTGCTAATGAGATCAGCTGGTCAACTCCTTCCTGTGTCATGACCTAGAGTCTGTCCAGGAAGTGAGGCAGAAGTAATCAAGCAGGGTTTTTAAACAGCTATGAAGACAGTGAGTTAAGCGTGTGTAGAATTAATTGAAAGCTGTTTTATTTTTGCAAAATAAGTACATTAATGCTATCTTGGTACATAGGTGAGCTGGAATTTAGAAAAAAAAAAAGAAGGTGAACAAAGGTGAACTTAGCCTTTAAGAGCCCTACAAATAAATAGATTCTGGGTGTTATTCCAGGCAACTGCAAAAATGTCATGTGGACTTTTATAAAGTTCTTTATGTTTTCCTTCCTTGAAAAGCCATTTAAGTTTATCTTTAAATTGCATATTAAACTGTTTTGGAAACTTTTTTTTTCTGCAGACTTCTAAATTACAGTACAGAGAGGTCATTGCCTGTGAACTTGCTGACTTTCAAATTATGTTAGAATCTGATGATGACATAATTATATTTTCTTTTATTGTCCAAAAAGAAATGGCAGATTTAATGGGCGTTTATGGTAAAACATTTGAATGTGCTTGACATCAAGAATCAGATATTAGCTACTGTAGATAATAAAGGTCCATCTGTTTCTAAGATTTGACTCGCTTGGTAAAGATGTTTAACGTATGTAGCGCTCAAGGTTAAACATGCACAGAAAATAGCATCCAACTGAGAGGGGTGTTTATTTATTAATGCAATAGTTTAGTGCCAGGTTAAGTAGCAAAGTTTTTTGGAGCTACTAAGTTTATTGTAAAATCACCTGGTACTTCTATTTCAAGGGAGCATAATCACAAAAAAAGTAGTTGTGAGTTAGATTTTGTTTCCTAAAACAATGTGTATTATAACCATTTGCAAATTATGTTGTAATAAAATGTCAATTTTTTTTCATGGGGATTATGCCTTTGTAATGTCTGTTGTAATTGCCAACTGATCACCAATAGTGTTGAGCGAACCCGAACTGTAAAGTTCGGGTCCGTACCGAACTTTAGCTTTTTCCCGAACCCGAACCCAAACCCGGACTTTGCGCAAAAGTCCGGGTTCGGGTTCGGGTTCGGCAATCTAATTACGCATTTAGAAATGCTTCAGGGGCCAGCCAATCACCTTTTGATTAGCTGGTGTGCCCTTAGAGGCCATCATAGCCATGCCTACTAATGGCATGGCTGTGATTGGTCAGTGCAACATGTGACCCAGCTTCTATATAAGCTAGAGGCACACAGCACACACGTCACTCTGCTTCAGAATAGATAGGGAGAGGATCTAGTCTGCTGCTGCTGCTTTTAGGGAGAGATAGAAAAATACATGAGTTAGTCCTGATTCTGGAATCTGAGGGAAAAGATAGAGACAGTGTCGTGTAGGGCCAGCTTCCCGTTTTTTGCTTTTAGGGAGAGAGATATATTATATAGGAATAGGAGTCCAGATTCAGAGATATAACTCAGCGATCTGCATAGGTTTACCTGTTTGTGTTGCAGTGCACAGTCTTTTTACACTGCCATGAGCCCAGTGTCAGAGAAAATCTACCTTTTATCTGCAAGCTCAGTGCACCAGCACTGCATATATTACGTTGAGAGATACACCGTTTCCATACTGTGGGTGTATTCTGCTCTTGGAAAAAGATCCATTTAGGACAAAAAAAAAAGGCACTTTATTGTGCTCTTTTCCAAAAGACCCATTGGGCAAAAAAAAATAAAAAATCCATTTTATTTTGCTCGTGCAAAAAAAGACCCGTTTAGGGCAAAAAAAAAAAAAATTTGCACTTTAATGTACGCTTGCAAAAAGAGCCATTTAGGGCCACAAAAAATATTTTGCAGTGTGTTAGGCCCCTTTCACACGGACGGATAGAATGGTGCTTTTAGCTGCGGATTTTCTAGTTTTCTACCGCAGCTAAAAGCACACAATGCTTTCCTATGGCCCCATTCACACACAGCGTTTAGCTGCGATTTCGTTACATGCGGTTCGGTGCGAATAGAAAAAATAGAATTGAATGCGTCCAGGTGCGATGTAGCGCAGCTATCTGCACATAACTGCAGGTAATCGCAGTGCACTGTGTCAGCTGTGGATAGCAGCGTGAACAAAAGAAAAAAACAACAGGAAGCACATCAAAATAAAAATGGTTGCTATGGGGATGACAATAATGGCCAACCGCAGCTAAACGCAGCCGCATGTAAACGCACGTAAACACAGCTAAAAGCAGTGTACAAATGCAGCTGATCGCTGTGCCTGGGGTCTTGAATTTCAAAAGAAAGAAACATGCTTTTAACTGCGGCAGAACAGCCGCCCGTGTGAAAGGGGCCTTATACATATGTGGAGGTGTGTGAAATAAACAATTTATATATAGTTTTCTTCTACTGTGCTATACTAAAAAAAAAAAATTTTTTTTGAATAGCATTTTCTGCAGTTCTGTAGCTGTGCGATTCAGCGGTTACGTACTGTGGGTGTATTGTGGTCTTCCAAAAAACGCCATTTAGGGCCACAAAAAATATTTTGCAGTGTGTTATACATATGTGGAGGTGTGTGAAATAAACAATTTATATATAGTTTTCTTCTACTGTGCTATACTAAAAAAACAACACCAATACTGTCCCCCGAGGACAAAATGGTCCATGAATCCTACAGAATTAGGGTGTTTGAGCCTATTTACCACTCAAACACTTCCCTTAAATTTAGCACCCCGCTACATTTTTATTTCAAAGTATTTTATTTTCCCACTAGCTTATCCATTAAATCGTGCCGTTGAGTTTCTGAGGTTCTTAATGACTTCCTGTACCTCTTCTGCTAAAAAGGGGGCCTCCAACATATTTTTTTTAATGTTATTTTAAGTTATTTCCCTATCCACATTTGTTTGCAGAGCACTTGCCATGCTCTTAACAACATTTTGCTGCCATTTGCAGCCCTCTAGCCCTTTCCATTACTTTTTTAGAGCCTTTTTACTCCTTAGAAGTCCGGGTCCCCATTGACTTCAATGGGGTTCGGGTTCGGGTTTGGGTTCGGGTTAAAGTTCGGTCCCGAACCCGAACTTTTTTCCGAAGTTCGGCCGAACCCATCGAACCCGAACATCCAGGTGTCCGCTCAACTCTAATCACCAAGTATTCTTTTAATGAAAGCTGCAGATTGTAGCCCTCTTTTGGGGGTGTTGTGAGAAATGGCCCTCCCCAAACAGAATTGCACAGAGCAGGTAAGTGTACCATGTTTGTTATTTTAAGAAAAAAAAAAGCTGAACCTTCAGAGCCACACAGTACATACTGTACTATACAACGTACATGTACAAACAAGCAGTGGCATCGCTATTGGGGTGCGGGGGGTGCGGCCCACACCCGAATGACACCCGCAGAGGGGTGACACCATCCTGAGGGCAGCAGAGGGTCCTGGGTTCTGGAGGCAGGGCTCCTTTCAGCCAGAACATTCCAGCACCATGCTAGCCCTCAGTGAGACTCCTCAGTCTCACTCTTACTGCTTCTGCGGCTGCCTCCTTTCACAAGCCCGCTGCCCCGAGGGTGACAGTCTAAGCAACTAACTCTCGGGGCGGCGCGGCTGCACATGGAATGGCTGCACACTGAATTCTCCCCGCCTGCCACCCAGGTGCATAAGGGGAGAAAGGAGTCTATACTGATGGAGGGGGGTATCTGTACTGAGGGAGAGGTGGACTATACTGATGGTGGGGGGTCTGTACTGTGGGAGGGGGTCTATTCTGATGAAGGAGGGGTCTGTACTGAGGGAGGGGGTATATATAAAGTATATATATATATATAACAGGGCTTGATAAATTTGCTTGGAATGTAGAAGCCAGCTAAAAATGTTAGGAGCCAGGAACGCGCCCCGTCCCGCCGAGCTCGCATGCAGAAGCGAACGCATACGTGAGTAGCGCCCGCATATGAAAACGGTGTTCAAACCACACATGTGAGGTATCGCCATGATTGGTAGAGTGAGAGCAATAATTCTAGCCCTAAACCTCCTCTGTAACTCAAAACATGCAACCTGTAGAATTTTTTAAACGTCGCCTATGGAGATTTTAAAGGGTAAAAGTTTGTCGCCATTCCATGAGTGGATGCAATTTTGAAGCGTGACATGTTGGGTATCAATTTACTCGGCGTAACATTATCTTTCACAATATAAAAAAAAATTGGGCTAACTTTACTGTTGTCTTATCTTTTAATTTAAAAAAGTGTATTTTTTCCCAAAAAAGTGCGCTTGTAAGACCGCTGCGCAAATACGGAGTGACAGAAAATATGGCAACAACTGCCATTTTATTCTCTAGGGTGTTAGAATAAAAAATATATATAATGTTTGGGAGTTCTAATTAGAGGGAAGGAGATGGCAGTGAAAACAGACAGGGGAAGCTCCATTAGCATTGCTGGTTGTATTGTCATACCAACGGCCACCACAAGATGACGCCAGATCACAGAAGGAAGCATAGGCCTGCAGAAGGCCGCAAAGCCGCAGCCTCAATTACCGGCCGGCGTGGCCCGACGTGATCGCGCGCCAGGGGGGGGGCGGGGGTCGCACGGAGACACAGGATACCCCAGCTGTGCCGCCCCAGGCGCCAGGTTGCTAATTCTAGTCGCAATTGCGACCTGGCGCCCGGGGTTTGTCGAATCCTGTATATACTGTATACAGTATCTCACAAAAGTGAGTACACGCTTCACATTTTCATAAATATTTTATTATATCTTTTCATGTGACAACACTGAAGAAATTACACTTTGCTACAATGTAGTGACTGTACAGCTTGTATAGCAGTGTAAATTTGCTGTCCCCTCAAAATAACTCAACACACAGCCATTAATGTCTAATCCGCTGGCAACAAAAGTGAGTACACCCCTAAGTGAAAATGTCCAAATTGGGCCCAAAGTAGTATTTTATGTGGCCATCATTCTTTTCCTGCACTGCCTTAACCCTCTTGGGTATGGAGTTCACCAGAGCTTCACAGGTTGTCACTGGAGTCCTCTTCCACTCCTCCATGATGACATCACAGAGCTGGTGGATGTTAGAGACCTTGCGCTCCTCCACCTTCCGTTTGAGGATGCCCCACAGATGATCAATAGGGTTTAGGTCTAGAGACATGCTTGGCCAGTCCATCACCTTTACCTTTGTGGGGCATCCTCCGTGATGTCATCATGGAGGAGTGGAAGAGGACTCCAGTGGCAACCTGTTAAGCTCTGGTGAACTTCATGCCCAAGAGGGTTAAGGCAGTGCTGGAAAATAATGGTGACCACACACAACAATATTGACACTTTTTGTCCCAATTTGGACATTTTCCCTTAGAGGCGTACTCACTTTTGTTGCCAGCGGTTTAGACATTAATGGCTGTGTGTTGAGTTATTTTGGGGGACAGCAAATTTACACTGTTATACAAGCTGTACACTCAGTTACATTGTAGCAAAGTGTAATTTCTTCAGTGTTGTCACATGAAAAGATATAATAAAATATTTACAAAAATGTGAGGGGTGTACTTACTTTTGTGAGATACTGTACAGTACATAACGTATTGTCAACCTATATAGTGGTTTCTACCATCCTCTCCTCATCGGTTCTCCCCCTTTTATCCAATACCCCCCTTCCCATACATGGGTAGGGGAGGGTGTACGCCTCTTGTTATTTTTCCCCTCTTAATGGGAGTTAAGTTCTGAGCACCCCATTGGGGGACACATCTTAAATCTAGAGACACATAGATGTTTTCCCCAGCTTCCTAATGAAGCCTGCTAGATAATCTGAGAAACACACTGAAGCACTGCACCTCTACCCCACTGATTGAATCAGCAAGTGTCTTCGAAGGAACGATCACTGGTCACCTCAGATACGATAGGGATAATATTTGAGGGCATTCACTTTGGAACGTTATGGTCAAAACTTGAAAAATAATTTATGGGACTAAAAGTTCATTACCCTATCTAATCTTTAACATGGGTTTAAATGAAGATAATCAAAATAATAATAAAAAAAAAATATTATTCATTTTAACAATATGTTTGGCTGTATAGGTTGTATCCATGATTAGCACCTAAAAAGACCCATTGTCTCATTTTATTATTTACGATTGCATATACTATCAAAAGCTTAAAAGAAAGTATAGTGTTGGCTTTAAATACATCTAATATAGATAAAATATGATCTGCTTCCCTGTCTGCAAAAGCCATTAATGTTGATATCCCAGCTATCCCAACTCACCAAGCGCATTGCTTGGGAATAACATTTTAATCTACCCCCTAATTAAATGTTCACACGCTAAATAACTCTTGTGTAATAACATTTCCCTCATCTGTCCCTTCCTCACACTTGGCACAATTAAAATGCTTGTGCATGCCTTCATCATATCCCAACTTGACCATTGTAACACCCTCCTTTGTGGCCTACCAATGAACAGACTATCAGAACTCCATTTGAACTCTGTTGTTCAAATCAATAAATTCTCTTCTTACTCCACAAGTGATTTTGCTCTATTTTAGTGCTTTAACTTGTGTAGTGCTATGCTGAGTTTAACTAGTTGTCCCCAAACAGCAAAGAGGCTACCATCCACCCAAGTAACAGTCCATTCACTACGTCTCCAATAAACAGTCTAGGGTTGTCTTTTTGTGATTTATTGCTGATAACATTTCCAACAGAAGAGGGATTGGGGACATGGGATACTCCAAAATGGTTAGCAATTGGCTGTGAAAGGACAATATTCTCTTTAAGCAACTGTGAATATTGGACAGTCTAACTCTAAGGCCTCACTGCTTGGGACCATAAGGCAATTCTATATGGCATCAGGTTACCCTGCACCACTGCATAGCTATTGGTACCCGGTGCAATCTCAGGAACACTGTATAGTACAGGTGGGCACTCTTCTCTAAACTCACAGTCCTGGACAATGAAGAAATAACCGCTCACCAAGCCTTTGAACCTTTGCAATGCTCCCGCCCTACTTTGAACAAACAGGTGTTGGCTCTGCACAAGTCTATGGAGGAAGAAAACATCCTGGACTGCCGCACTCCATAGAAGACGTCTTTATTATGAAATTAAAATCAAATCAAATGGAAACAGGGACAGAAGGCTAACGCGTTTCACATTGTTAGATGCTTACTCGTAGCTAAATGAACAAAGACCAAAAATGTGTATAAGAGGAGGGTGGAAAAGAACCACCCACCAATCAAAATTTCACAGTCCAGGACACTGCTAAGGATGGGGAATGGCCAGTATCTGAGGCAATCTCTCCAGGGCTTTAGACTATTTAGCAGCTTCCCCAGTCACCATCTGGGCACACCTCCCCAGATCAATATTCAGACTGGTTATTTGAATTCTCCCTCCTCATGCTCTAGAAGCTTCTTCAAGAGGCAGGGGCAAGCAATTTAACTTCCAGCGTGTGAAACCCTGAACAGACTAGACCAAACAACCACTGCCCCCACTGCTCAGAAGGAGCCAAAAATGAAATGTACCTAGCATCCTATGGTAGGATGGGCTACACTTGGTACAATTTAAAATCAAAATTCTAACCTACAAAACATTCTCCAATTTGTTCTCACCATACATTTCATGTCTAATGTCCAAACACTAATTAATGTGTGACCTCCGCACTTCCCATAACTGTCTCTCCTCCAGTCTAGTGACTTCTTCATACTCTGGCCTCAGGTTCTCCCCTTCTGCAGTCTTTTCCACTTTCAAAACGAACACATCCTTAAATTGAATATGTTGCTCATTTAATTTTTTTAAAAGAAGCCACTATACAAAAGAAGATCAACAGTCGCAGAAAAACAATCAGCATCTGATATTGATTGACTCTGCGTTGTCACATGGAGTAAATCGCATGCTATTTTCTTTGACATTGAACCTCAGGGAAAGTAATAGAAAAATAATATATTCTGAGGAGGGTGAAGGATTAAGTAAACCTTTAAAGCAAACCTCCTTTGTGGAAGTGATGCCCAAGAAATGACAAGAAGAGGGCAAAGACTAGTCACCGGCATTGCCTGTAGGGTCCTTACAACTATGAGGCTCGAGGCACAAGAAATGCAGGGCTATTTTTCAAGACAGATTCAATACAAAATATTTTTTTCAGGGTAATGTTTAGGTACAAATAACATTTCTGGACGTTCCCTATAACATAGCAAATAAATATCCACTTTTTTGAGTTTAAGTCTACTTTAAGAGATGAGTTCAGCAGAAAGGAGACTTGAGTGCTCTAAGATTAATATTGTATCATAAAAGACACAAAACATATCCCAAAAGCCTTCAAAGAATAAAAATGATATTACATTACGGGGCGCTGTGACATTCATGGCCTAATCCGCAACAATTCCTGACTATTTAACTTGCAGAACAGATTAGTTAAAGGATAATTCTCCTGTCATCGCCGTACATCTGCTTTTATTACAAAATGAGATCTAGTACAGGAGACCTGTAAAAGAAAAAAAAGATTGTAAAAAAAGGTAATCATTAATATTCCTATTGAAAGCATTTTTTTAAAAGTGTTATATTTTTGAAAGCTTTGAAAATTTTGAGACCAGTAACCATGACTGTTTTCCCAGCCTGCAGTTTGTTTCTTGATCTGTGCCCTGCTTCCTAACTGGTGCCTGGGCTTTGCATGCTGCCTTATAACTTTACCAGCTTTACCAATGCTTTTGTAGTTTTCGTACAGTTATTACAGTATTTCACCCCTTCTCACCTGAGTGTAAAACAAATCTTAATGCCTAAGCACAATCTTGCAACTTTGACATGTGTTAGTAAAATCATTCAAACCATCGCAACAACTTTGTGCGTCCAGGTAGATTATGTCTAGTTTTTTTCAGGACCAATTGGGCTTTCATTTGGTAGTAAATGGTTATCGATATCTCATGATTTTTTTTTATTATTATTATTATTATTATTATTATTATCATTATAAAAAAAAAACTGGCCTAAAATAGTAAAAAAAAAAATGTTGCTGTATATTTCTTGTTATTACCATAACCTACCACCAAAGAACCACCCAAAGTTAATTCTCCTGCTCCTGATGATCGCAGCAATACCACCTATGTGTATATTCTTTTTTATTATTATTTTTTCCTACCTAAGGCTACTTTCACACTGAGGCAGTTTTTAGGTATTTTAGCGCTAAAAATAAAGCGCCTGAAAACTGCCTCTCATTCCTCCCCTGTGTGAAAGCCCGAGTGCTCTTACACTGAGGCAGTGCTCTTGCAGGACGGGAAAAAAAGTACTGCAAGCAGCATCTTTGGTGCGGTGTATACAGTGCTCCCCCACTTTGGGGGTTAAAAGCGCCCCGCTAGCTGCTGAAAATAGACTGCTAATGGACCTGCCGCAACTTTGGCTTCCTTTGTTGTGGTAAAAGAGTACTTTTTCACTAGTGACATCTTTTATAAAGTTGTCCAGGGAAGCACCAAAAAAGACTTTCACAACAAAGGGCATGTGAGGCGATTGTTTTTCACATTGCTATTCCACAGACCAGCATTTTAGCAAAATAGTTCTCTGCATATTAATAGACATGAGATGGAAATCTCCACCAAGCTATCAACACAATAGTGCAATGCAGCAGGCATGAGCTCTAAACATTCCAAAACTGCATGGTCAGTAAGGATGACATGTGGTTTTTGGACATTTGCTTAGTGCATATCCCTAAAGTCTGAGTCTACTTCCACCATTCAAAAAAAAGAGGGACACCACGTGCAACTGAGGGTACGATTCCTCTCATCAGTTTACTAGCTACCAGTGCAGTAAGTCACCATTGGGAATTAACAATTCTCTGCTTCCACTCTATGGCTCCATCCATCCACCTGAATTCCCCTGAGTGTAGCAGCAGCAGCCCACCACTGGAGGAGATTTGGAAAAGCCCACAACGCCACTAGAAGGAAAAGAAACACTCACGCACAGAGCCAAATATTCAGATGGCCACCAGCTTTGAAACCGAAACTATCGGTGTGACGTCAGCATATAGCTCTTTCCAACACGTTTTGTGCCAACACGCGCCTTCAGGGGATGCTAGGATGGTGGAAGCAATACACAGACGTTTCTGGAGCTAAAGGACTTTTTATTTTATTCATGCCTTTTTTGTGTGGTATTTTCACTTTTCACATTTTTATGCACATGATTTATAGAGGATGTTTTAATTTGCTGTTGCTATATTAAGGTGATGCACCTTTATTACTGTTATATTTAGGTTTTCTGTATGCTTACCTATTTTTTAGCACGGACTTATTATATTTATCTAATGTTCTAAAAGCCTTGCTTCTGGGTACAGTTTGTAAATATATAAGGGGGCTCAGTCACACTGGCCACGTTAAACTAATGCAGGAAGCGTTGCTATCAAACAGACCCATTCTTCTCCACTTTGCCCTTATTGCCATTATGACCTCTTTGTGTGTTAGTGGTGGTTAGCACCAAGTTGGTATATTAAGAGTGTCCCCATTGTTTTGGTCTTCTCTTGAAGCACCCTTCCTGTGGTGGAGAACACACGCATGCTGCCTGTATTACTGGTATATCCTTTAAGGAAATGGGCCACACATTTTAAACAACAACAAAAAAAGAATACCAGCCAGTCTGGCAGAAATAGATTTATTGCTGAATATACTCGAACCATGAAAAGGCCAGACACTCCAAAAACCTCAAACATTGTAGATCAAATAGCTCACCTCTACTGGTTGGTAGTAACCTCTTCAAATTACCGTACATAAGGAGCTGGGATTATGCGATAACCATCCTACTATTCACTGTAGCTTTAGTTCCATGACATTGTTCATGTAAGGCCTTATCTATCATTATCTGCTAAGACTTGCATTTGTTTTGTAACAAGCAACACCTCCCATGGCATCGAGCTGTTTCCAGCAGTCTGACAGATAATCGTTAAATACTTTGCTTGCAGCCTGGTTTATCCTCCCTCCAATGTATCACTGAGACACTAACACATCCAACCAGATCCTGGAGTCTTCGCTGCAATTAATCAAAAGGACAGAAGGATTGGTAAACTCCCAGGAACATAGGAGCAGTTTAAAAAAAATGAAGGTTAATTAAAGCGGAACTACACTGCATTTGAGCAACACAACTAAAAACACTATTTAATTCATTTTTAGTATTCAAAGCAAATTTACCCATTCATCCAAATCTCCATGCTTTTTTTTGCTTAGAAATCACCTTGAAAAGGCATTTCTGATAAATATATATGGTAACATTCAGCAATGAGACCTGATCTCCTGAAGGCGTGTAATATCCCATTGATTTGGGCCTTTGAGCAACAATATACTCTTTGCGTGCCCTAGATCTGTACGGTAGAGCAGGGGTCGGCAGTGGACCAATGTTTGATTAAATTCCAGTCGGTTAAAGGGAGTACACGCTCGCCACCCCAACAGGGATCATGCTGTGGTCCGTACGTACTCTCCTTGCCCCTCCCGGATATTTTGGTTCTGACCTCTGACCCCTCCCTGCCCCTCCATTTTTAATCTAGTAAATAAATGTGTGGACTGCCTAGTGACAGTGCTTCAAAATATATGGTTACTGATATATGACTGTGATCATATGGCACGCAAGAAAAGCTAACAAAAAAAAAAATTTAAATACAGGAAAACGAAAACTATAAGTGACCTTCACTTTTTTTTTTTTTTTTAACTCAGCCGTTCAGGGGATAGGTATGCTGAGCTCGACCGGGTAAACCCTGTGGAGTCATCTTGTTACCACAATAGATAAAAAAGGAAAAAAAAAAAGGGAGAAACAGAAAAAAAATAGGAAAGACAGAGGAAGAGAGAGTAAGTGCATCTGTGGTGTTATTGTCAAAGAAGAGCGGGGGAGAGAGCCCAGTACCTGAGTCAATCGTTAAGAGAAGGCAGGTGACCCGGATACAGGGGAACCTTGATGTAGTGAGCCCAAGGTTCCCAAGTCGCTTCAAACTTGGGCACCCTGTCTAATAATTTTGCAGTGATTTGTTCTTGGGTCAAAATCCAAGAGATTTTCCGCTTGGCGGCTATCAATGATACCTTATTAGTTTTCCACGCCTTTGCAATGGTAAGCTTTGCTCCTAGAAGCATGAAGAAAATAAGCTTATTGGTGTGTTTGGGGACACCTTCTATTCCGTGGTTCAGTAATGCAATAGTGGGGGTTTGTGGAATTCCAATTCCCGTAACTCTCCGTACCAGATGGAAGAATCTGTTCCAGAAGCCTCTGATACGTGGGCAAGTCCACCATATATGGTGCATAGTACCTATCTGCTTACAATCCCGAAAGCAAAGGGGTGAGGCATCAGGAAAAATTCTAGCAAGCCTAGAGGGGACATAATACCAACGTGTGAAAACTTTAATGTTTGCCTCTATTAGGTTTGTGTTGAGAATACCCTTGTAGGATTTCTGGAAATTACAGTGCCATTTATTTGGGTCCCATGACAGGCCCAAATCAGCTTCCCATGCCTGGGCATATGGGGGCAAGCTGTGTTTACTTGCCAATAAGGCGTATATGAGTGAAATACCACCCCTCTAATCCATGAGGGCACCACACCACTGTTCGTAAGCTGTTGGTTTAGGGGGAATGGGTTTGTCTGTCCATAAAGTGTTTAGAAATGTCTTAATTTGGTTAAATCGAAATGTCTCGGAATTCGACATTTCCAATTTGTTAACACAGTCAGTCATCGTGAGTAGGCCAGAAGCCGAGAAGAAGTGTCCTATTCTAAACATGCCCTTATTCAACCACCATTTGAAAGTTGTTGTGTTCAATCCTGGAATAAAGACCTGATTGTGAAATATATGGGCCAATGGTCTAAGGGAAGAAACCAGCGATTTCTGTTTGTGGAGTGTATCGCAAAGCACCATCGAGTGTGAAAGTGTTGGGGCCATTATTGGGGGTCTATGTTTCCGAGGGCACCACATCAGAAAATCTATTGTGTGGTTTGGAACCGCCTGTCTCTCCATGGATATCCAATCCGGTTTGGGCCCCTTAGAATACACTGAAGAAATTTGGGCCAGTTGAGCCGCCTGGTAGTACCACCATAAATTTGGAAGGCCTAATCCTCCTTGCACTTTGAGGCGAAAAAGGACCTCCTTCGATAAACGGTGTCCCCTCTTTCCCCAGATAAAATGTATAATGCGTGATTGAAATTTGTTAAGGAAATGTTTGGGTATAGGGATGGGCAGTGAACGGAAAAGATATAAAATACGGGGCATCAGGGTCATCTTAACCGCATTAACCCTACCCAGCCAGGACAGACCACATTTAGACCATGCCCCGAGGTCCCCCTCTAGTTTTTTGACAATTTGGGGGTAGTTTGCAGCAAAAAGTTTGTCCACCCTACTGGGGAGTGTGATTCCCAAGTAAGGTATAGATTCCGTGGCCCAAGTAAAGGGAAAATTGTGTTTTAATGATGAAAATTTTCAATAAAAATATTGAACAAGAAAAGGCATTTCTGGCTGTGGCCATCTTGAGTAAAGACAGGTGATTCATGCAGAATTTACTTTCTGGAATCCATCTGCCCTTAGATTAGGCATGCAGGCAGGAGGGTGTGCTTAGCGGAGATGCTGTTAAATAGTCTGGAGCCCTGGGCAGTATATATTTTACCCTGTAAGGGATGGATCAGTAAGCTCCAGTGGGCTGCTGACTCTTAAAGTGGTTGTAAACCACGTAGACAAATATTTTTTTTTTTACTTACCTGCAAGACAAAGCTATAATGAGCTAGTATGACTAGCATACTAGCTCATTATGTACCACTTACCTTCAATCGGGGCCGCCAAAGTCGTCCGTGTCCCTCCTCTAGCCGCATCCATCGCTGCGGCGATAGCCGGAATGTTACTTCCGGGTATCGCCGCTGCAGCCAATCACAGCGCCGCTCCGGCGCTGTGATTGGCCGGAGCGGCGAAGACGTGACTCCGCGCATGCGCGCGTGAGCTGTCGAATTCGGCTATGTCGTAGAATGTTGCGACCTAGCCGAATTTGTGAATGGGGTGAAGTCAGCGTCGCCGCATTTACATACAAATATCTCCTTAACCGTGTAGGTTAAGGAGATATTTCATGCACCTACAGGTAAGCCTTAATCTAGGCTTACCTGTAGGTCTTTGTTTAAAAAGTGGGTTTACAGCCACTTTAAGGCACCTTTGGACTGGGTGCTGGATTTCTCCACCAAGGGATCAAGCCTGTGGGAGTATCTGCTACTATCTCATGGTCCCCAGCTGTGAGACATTAACTATTTTGCCAACTACCTCATGGTCCCCAGCTGTGAACCAATAGACTGTTCTGCAAACTATCCCATGGTTCCCAGCTGTGAGAACTGGATAGTGCTCCTTTTACTGAGAGAAGAGTGTTCTCTGTTAACTGTATTTAAACATTTTGAAGTATCCCATACCACCCCAATCCCCCTCATGTTATCAGTTCTACAAGCAAACAACATTTAAAAAGACTTCCCCATGACTATTCCATGAGCCGGGGTGTATGGACTGGTACTGTGTGTCTGGCTGCCTCTGCACTGTCTTGGCTAAAGAACCTGTTAAAACGACAGCAGCCTCTTTGGGGGTAGCGCTGCAAGAAAATTTGGCAAGAATAAAATCCTTTGTCCTCCTGTGTCAAGCAAAACCTATATCACAATAAAAAAGCTTTTGCACAGCACCCTTCCTTCCCATTCTCATTAAAGTTGGTACTGTGCATATCTGACTAGGCTACTATGGGTCTGAACCTGCAGCTAGTGTTGAAATGAAAACGCAGCAAGAAGGGATAAATATAGAAGACTGGCAGGAATTCCAGGTATTTCAACTTGATTCAGCTTCACCAAACACAAAAATAGGTCAAAACACAAAAACCGAAAAACATGCACAATGAACCTGGTTTAACCACTTCAATACAGGGCTTTTTATATCCACTTCCATACCGGGCCTATTCTGGCATTTCTCTCCTACATGTACAAATCATCATTCTTTTGCTATAAAATTACTCAGAACCCCCAAACATTATATATGTTTTTTTAGGAGACACCCTAGGGAATAAAATGACGGTCGTTGCAACGTTTTATCTTGCACGGTATTTGCGCAATAATTTTTCAAATGCCTTTTTTGGGGAAAAAAATGGTTTCATGAATTAAAAAATAACAAAACAGTAAAGTTAGCCCAATTTTTTTGTAAAATATGAAAGATTATGTCACGCCGAGTAAATAGATACCTAACATGTCACGCTTTAAAATTGCGCACACTCATGGAATGGTGCCAAACGTAAAAATCTCCATAGGCGACGCTTTGAAAATGTTTACAGGTTAGAGTTACAGAGGAGGTCTAGTGCTAGAATTGTTGCACACGCTCTAACGCACGCGGCGATATCTCACATATGCGGTTTGAACGGCGTTTACATATGTGGGCGGGACTTACGTGTGCGTTCGCTTCTGAGCGCGAGCTATTGGGGACAGGGGCGTTTTAATTTTTATTTTTTTATTTTTTTTACTTAATTTTTTTTTATTTTTACACTTTTTAAAAAAAAATTATTATTTTTTTGATCACTTTTATTCCTATTACAAGGAATGTAAACATCCCTTGTAATAGGAATGGTGTGTGACAGGTCCTCTTTATGGAGAGATGCAGGGTCAATAAGACCCCACATCTCTCCTCCAGGCTGGAAAGCATGAGATCGGGAAAAATAAATCACGATCTCATGCTTTCAACCGCAATCGCGGCTTTGTTTACCTTTGGGAACCCGGGCGTGATGTCATCACATCGCTCCTGGGCATCCGACGGTCATAGAGATGACTGGTGACCATCTGGTCACCAGTCATCTCTATGCTCGGCATGTGACAACCGACGCCGGACGATTCTTTCTCCAGGCCCTCGATGGCACGGGAGAGCCCGGAGAAGCACCGGATGGCGGCGGGAGGGGGGGGGGAGTCCCCTCCCTCCGCCTATAAGAACGATCAAGTGTCGGAGCCGCCACTATGATCATTCTTATGGTGCGCAGAATCGAAGGCAGAAGAGAAGGATATCTGAATGATGCCTCTAGCTGCAGGCATCATTCAGATATCCCCCCACAAACCCAGGACGTCATATGACGTCCACCAGGAGGGAGAGAGGGTTCGTGCCGGCGTCATTTTACAATGACCTGGTATAGAAGTGGTTAAGCAAACTTTTTTTAGTTTTAGGTTTACATACACTTTAAAGAATTCACATTGTGGAAGAGTTTGGTGTACTGTATAGTGGTGATAAATGACAACGGGAGCTTCACACCATACCCTTCCACTTACAATCCTGCTAGTATGGTTAAAGTTAAGGTTAAAGTGTTACTAAACCCAGGAGCCTGCATTCACTATATCTGGTCTCCCACAGTACACAGAACATGGAAATGCAATTATTTTAGTAAATATAAACTGCTAAATAGCTTTTCTTATCAGCAGTATATAGCAGTCTTGTGACTTCTATCAGTGTCTGGTTAAAGCTTGTAGGAGGAGTTTTCATTCTACTCTGACTGTCCTATGAGGCGGTAGGACCCCTGACTCTCTGTTTGAGACAGTGCTGATTGGCCCTCTGCTGATCACATGCACTCTCCCAAGAAAATAAAAAAAACTCACGCAATTCATGCCAAACTGAGCATGTATAGCTTGCCCCCAAGTCTCTGTTTTATCAGCAGATAGATTGGGGACTGTGGAAGTGTCAGAAACCATGAATCAGACTGAGACAGAAGTGCAGTTAAATCACACTTGTTTAATAATAACAGTAAAAGGTAAACAGAGCAACGTAATCAAATCATAGCCAGAGTTTGGTAACCGGAACGGATAGTCAGACAAGCCAGGACATCAGGGAGCCAGAGATCAGCGTACTTCAGGCCAGGCCAGAAAATCAGGAATCCGGAGAATCAGCGTAGTGGAACAGCATGCAGGAAACAGAAGGGACATCAGTCAAGCAAGTCTTCAATAGGTACACAGGAGAGAATCCCTGGATGTGTTGACCAAGGTGAAGGCAGAGAGGAACTGAACTGAACAGCTTAAGTAATCAGCAGGACTGTCGAACAGGATATCATCATCAGGTAAGTCACGGTGGAAAAGATTGGAGCTGGCAATTAACTGACAGCTGAGCGGCCTACTCTGAGAAGGAAAGGCTGAGCCCAGCCCTAACAGGAAGGAGAGGAGGATCAGAGAAGACAGAATCAAACAGCCTTTTACCCAATGCGGAGGATTAACCCCTTAGGTTCCATAATGAGTATAACAAGCATGCTTTACTGCATACACAGACTGATGTTACCGTTGTGGTGTTGTGGGTTTAGTAACACTTTAAGGTCAGGTCCATATTATCTCAGAGTTCTGTTCACTTATAGAGTTTTGTTTTGTTTTTTGCATATTTTCTATCTTTCGTTTTTATGGTCATAACTGAATGTGAATGTTATGCTTTGATATATGCAGCCAGTAAATGGAACTTTTTTTCTTGTATCGCCATAGCCCCAATGTTTTAAAAAGCTTGTGGTTTACAGAGCACAATAGCTCAAGATGAAATTTAAACATACATCAGTGAATAAATCAGAAATTCTATCTGAGAGTTCCATGAGACAGAACGAGCCTTGAGGCAGGCACCTTCTGTTGTGATCTTCATAGTGTTCTGGGAATCCTTTGTAATGTATTAAATCAGAGGTCTCTAAGTTCTTCAGCTTCTCGACTTCTTCATGAATTTTTATTGAACTGCCCGCAAACATTTATTATTAGAAAATAATTTAATAGATGCTGATTTAGTAGTACCAGAAATATCATTATTCATAACAAAAATAACATTGATTTTAACTTAATAAAAACAATTGAAATGGTTAATATTTAAAATAGGAAAAATTTAAGATTTAACATACCAGTGTAGCACTGAGTGTCAGTATTTTATCATTTATTGTAAGATTTAACATACTTTTTCTACTCAAACTGGTGATAGCATGGCTTTGATTGGACTGACGAGTGGCGTGAAGCTCTACAGAGACCTCAAAATATTAATTGACCCAAGTCAACCTTACATCATTTATTGACCATCAGCCAATTTATCCACTCCTTGGATAGTTCATTCGACCCTTTGGGTTTAAGAATAAATGGGCTGTCAATGCACCCCAGCACATAAAATAATAGGGCTGTAAATGAAGCTGTGTTTTTAAGATACATGAAAGTGTTATTTAAAATGAATGACTCCGTATTGCATTACAACGTGCATGGTGAGTGTTACCACACATTACTACAATGCAATGGTGTACTCCTATTTTAGTCTTCTAAAATATTACTAAGTGTGTCATCAACTATAGAACCTTTTATATTTACTTTATATGGCTGAAGAGTGATCACTATGTATCAAATTTAATTCATATATTTAATATATACCTTGTTCTAACATGTACATTACACTATAAGCTTTATTGGGGCGATGACAAATGGTCATACATACTTTATAAAGCTTTAAAGAATTTGATGGCATGATGATTATATGCATTCAGAAAGAGAGAGAGAGAGAATAGACAAGGAATTTGTCTCTATAAGAGGAGACTCATGCCAATGAGAATTTATACACAAAGCAATTCTGCCATCTTGTGTATAATAGAGAGTATTACATTCTTCATATACAAATACAAAGCAACTTAAAGCATATTTCCACGTTTGCTGCTACATTAGGATAATAGCTACTTTATGTTTGTTACATGTTTGTTACATGTTTTCGATCACATACCATAACTTAAAAAATAAATAAATAAACATTTCCGTTTACCATTTTAGATGCCCTTTTCTAATAACTGCAGCAGTTAAAAATCTTATAGAGCTCTTTTTGTTTATGAGGGAGCTGGGGAGCTGTGTTTGTCATAATTAACCCTGTCTGTACTGTGCTGGCAGATCTCCTTATCAGTTGTAAACTGGACTTGAACATGGTACAAACAAAGGGGCTAAAGATTTAGAAGCGTGACTTCTCCATTGTATTTTATTTAGAGGAATCTCTGGAGGTGTTTTGTAGTTCTAGCACATACCTCCAAAAGTTCTGAGATGGGAATGAGGGACACCTGATAGCAAAAGTAGGCATAGGACACACCCCCTACCATGCCCCCTCTAAAGGAGAATTGTACAAAAAAAATGATTGGTTAAACCCACACGTGCTTTTTGGAATGTACAAATACAGCAATTTAGAATTTGAATGAAAGGTTTAGCACTGGGAAACACTTTTTGAAAGATACAACTATATATATCAAAATGAGGGGACAAATGAGGAGGAAAGAGGGACAGAGGGACTTTGTTCCAAATCAGGGACAGTCCTTCGAATCGAGGGACAGTTGGGAGCTATGCTAGTACACTTCCCACCCAAGTTATCTTCTGCACAGATACAGTACAGTAAGAGAGCCATGTCACCCTAAGACAGAAAGTGTTACTGGCAAGGTCATCAGTTAGAAATAAAGGAAAAAAGACTGAAAATAGGAATTCTAATGCAGCCACTAATGCAACCTCTACATCCAAGGACTGGTAAGCTGCAATATATTGCATTATATTCTTGGTTTGGGTATCATTCAAACTGACTTTAACCACTCAAAGCCAGTCCTTTTTCTGACATCTGTTGTTTACAAGTAAAAATTTTTATTTTTTCTATAAAATTTCTTAGAATCCCCAAACATATAGACCCTAGAGAATAAAAGGGCAGCCGTTGCAATTTTTTATGTCACACTGTATTTAGACAGCGGTCTTTCAAATTAAATAGATACCTAACATGTCATGCTTTAAAATTGCGTATGCTCGTGGAATGGCGACAAATACAGAGGAGGTCTTGGGCTATAATTATTGCTCAGAAATTATATCTGAGCATTCACTTATGTATGTGGGTGCGACTTACGTATGCGTTCGCTTCTTCTGCGCACAAGCTCGGAGGGACACAACGCTTTCCATTTTTAATTTTTTTTCTTATTTATTTAATTTTTTACTTTTTATTTTTCCACTGTCCCTTTAAAAAAAAAATGAACACTTTTATTCCTATTACAAGGAACATAAACATCCCTTGTAAAAGAAATAAGCATGACAGGTCCTCTTTATTCAGAGATCTGGGGTCAAAAAGACCTCTGATCTCTAATTTACCTTACCAAAAAAAGGGAAAAAAATTAATTTTGCCTTTAGGAGGGAAATAAAACCCATCCCTTTAGGGCTGGGAGGCGGAAGTGACATCAGAGCCTAGGCATAGAGCCGAGTGGAGGCTATCTTGCCCTCACTTGGCTTCCTGCCTGACGATCGCCACATCGGATGGTTTCCCGGGTTACCGACGAGTCCAGTAAGCTTGGGAAACACCGGGAAGCGGCGGGAGGGGGGGCACCTTTTCCCGTGGCCCTATATAACTGATCTCACGGGGGACACACCACTGAGACCATTTTTATCTGAAAGCTGGCCACCTGCTGTAAATAATGATACCAGGGTTATGGCAGCTAGTTGCTGCCATAACCCTGGTATTTAACATCAAATTAATGATGTACATTTACAGTTAGGCGGTCGGCAAGTGGTTAAATTCACTAAAGCTAAATACATGGTTAGATATTTTTCTTTCATTCTGCAGCCACGCAAACAGAGAAAGATGGATGAATCTCTCCTGCCGAGCTTTTGCATTCTGACAGCACAGTGGTTGCATTTGATGGCACAGTGGTTGCATTTGATGGCACAGTGGTTGCATTTGATGGCACGGTGGCTGCATTTGATGGCACAGTGGCTGCATTTGATGGTACAGTGAGGCTGCAATTGATGTTTTTTTTTCAGTATTTTTCAGAAATTTTTCAGTTTGTTTGCGCCCCCCAAAAAATTTGGAGCACCAGCCACAACTGATACAAGTCATATTTGAGGCACACCCTACAATAGGAATTTCAGTTTTGGTGAGCTACTCCCTAGGACTTAATTACTTCTAAGGGGATGCAGACCCTGTGGCTCATTAGAACACTGAGATTGTGCCAGTTGACTATAATGAACCAGACCCTCCCATTCAGAGTCAGTCTACAAAGGACATGGCAAAACAAACAGATATTTCCTTAAAGTAGAAACAGGTAGGAAACTGCAACAGAGTTTGTTAAAATCACTGCAATAAACTTTAGAGTGGTCACTCAGATAGGATTAAAAAAAAGTAGAAGTAAAAAAGTAGAATTACTCTTTAAACGTACAGTGGAACCTTGGTTTACTAATAATGCGGTTAACGAGCGTTTGGAATAGCGAGCAACTTTTTTTAAAATTCTGACTCAGTTTGTAAGTGTTGTCTCGCAAAACAATCAGAATTCAAGCTAATTGGGTGTGCAGTACCACATTTGGCCAGAGGTGCGGGGGTGCCGGTGAGATGACACTCGGAACGGTTCAGAGCCATTCGGAAATACTCGGAATCATTTGGAAATACCCCGTTCCCTAGTGTTTCCGAAACTTTCCGAGGGTTTCCGAGATCAGCCAAGCTGTCCCTGAGTATTTCTGAGGCTCTCTGGCGCCCCCTACCTCTGGCCACATACGGTACTGCATGCCATAGAAGTCAATGCGGAACGAATTATCTTTGTTTCCATTGACTTCTATGGGGAAACTCACTTTGATATGCGAGGGCTTTGGATTACAAGCATTCTCCTGGAACGGATTATGCTCTTAATCCAAGGCTCCACTGTATACTCCAAAATATACTAAGAAAGGGAGATTTATGCAATTTTCACTATAGAGACAGTTCTCAAAGAGCAAGCAGAATGTCTTTCAAGAGCCATATCATATCTTGTTATCTTAATGCCTAACTCTAAGCTAAACTTTTTTTTTAAATAGCTTAAGATGAGTTAGAAATTTTAACTTTGTGTCTATGAACCGATTTGAATGAGCAGGGAGTGTAAGAAATCTGCCCTACTTAGTCTTTATTCCACAGGTGTCAGACAGAACAGAAACTGAAGGGAACCCTCCGAATGGGAATGCAGGCAACACTTTTCAAGTAGAGTTAAGAAGGTTTATGTAGTGCGCACTCCCAAAAGGGCCCACAAATTTTTCCCAGGATCCTTTCCCTGATAAGTGAGACATCAGCCAGGCACACAGCAATAATCACTCTTCTGCCTAAATGAACAGTCTAAGGGGTCGCCTTTTTTTAAGTTTATTTCTGAGTAACTTAGATACAGCAAAGGGAGTGTGAGATACTCAATGAACATTAAGCATGAACACTATTTCTCAGGACAGTCCCTCTAGCAATGAAACAGAAAGTGTATAGCACTGAGACACCATCAGAAATATCTCAGGCCAGGCAAGCATTAGTACTGATACACAAGGGATGGTAGCAGCAACAGTCACCCGGACCCTTCACTCAGATCTGTACTCACAATGTCCCTACTCCCTATATAATGGGATGCCTCCTTCCAATATCAGACAGACATTTCCCCAGTGAATCCTCCAGACCAGATCCTCAGTGAAATTCCTTGCTTAAAGTAGCTTCAGAGATTCTTAGCAAAACAGAACCTCCAGCTCTGCCACAGCTCGAACCTCAATGAGAACAGGTAGAATTTTAGCTGGGCTGCCTAGAAGAGCAGCTGCCCTTCTGGCTGGGAACTTGTCCTCCTGAACAAAAACAGAGCAGCTCCAAGCACCAAACTATTTATGCACTCCCTCGGTCACCTTCTGGGCACACTCCCCCAAGGATTAGCTGAGACAACATAAATATTCAAGTTGCTGTTTTGACTTTCCAGCCCACTACACTCTGGAATCTTCCAGAAGGCAAGGAGAAAGAATAAAACCTGCAACCAGTGGAGCCCAGAATAGCCCAAAGCAATCAAAAACTGCTCCACTGATTACATTGGAGCCGAAATGAACTAAATTTACCTAGCTTATAAGCAGGTAGAGTTTTATGCTGCCACAGTTGGGAGGGTTAGTGTTAAATGTGTTTCCCTAGTTTTTTTTCTTGGTGGGCTTTCCTAGGTCGAACCCCCTGCTTCTGTGTGTTATAAAAGGGACAGGGGTCCAAACCTGAGGGGTGCTGAAAGCTTCTGAAAGTCTGATGGTGGCTTCCCGGTTATCCACCAAGTTTGGGGTACTCACCTCATTACGGGAGAACCTGTATATCTGCCAGATCACGACTTCAATGTTTAAGAACTGAAAAGTTGTATTACATTTGTCTGCCAGTTTAACCTTAACTGTTTTGCACTGCACTTTATTTATATTTTGTACATGTGTATTGTTAGGGAGTGTTACGCAGCTGCGATAGCTTGCATTTTAGGGGGGCAGGTAGAGTTTTATGCTGCCCCAGTCAGGAGGGTTAGTGTTAAATGTGTTTCCCGGTACTTTTTTGGTGGGCTTTTCTAGGTCTGACCCCCTGGTTCTATGTGTTATAAAAGGGACAGGGGTCAGAACTGGAATGCCAATTAATGCAAAGCCACCCTCAGGATCCTTCTACAGCCTGGGGGGATTGCTGGGACCTGCAGTCCACCCTGAAGATGCCAATCCTGGATACTGCCATCATGGACTCAGACAGATATGGACTCGTTAATGTGCAGGTATGCTGGGGCAGCCACAAGCCTGAGAAAGGGATTTGTTTAGGAGAAGACTGTTGCCTTTGTTTAACTGACATGCCAAGTTATTTAAGTAAAGTTTCTGAAAATTTGCCTTTTCCTGGTCTGAAGTTACTCAAGGGGTGTAATGCAAGTAACTGGCACATATAGGCTACAGTTCGGGTCACTAAACACATCGGGGTATGAAGATAACGGTACAGAGTTAATACAGTGTGAAAGTACAGTGGTTACCAAGGGTAACAAAGGTTTCTTTAGCAGCCTGTAAGCATGTATATGTGACAGATAGGATAGCTTCTAGCAGGAGGAGTTGTTGTTGACACTCTTCGTGAGCAGGTCCGTCTCCTATAGCAACAGAAGCAGATCAGCACCACATAGCCACAGAGGTCCCCAGCCTGTTAAGTAAAGTGCATTGATGGAGTAGGTGCTAGATGCACAGTGGGGCAACATACTGTTACTGGGAGTGAGGTAGCAGTGATACACTGGACAGGTGGATCAGTGACCGTGGTGGTGTATATTACATCAAGTGAGTTTATTTAAGTTCTGTCGTCTGTCCAAGCAAAGGTACCCCATGTGTAAGGCAGTGACCCCACCAAAGTGCCTAGCGTAGCCCAGAAGAACCCATGCTGGGGTAGGCCTCTCATGTGACCCACACTTGGCGCCCAACAAGAAGGGGAACATGGAGGACTTGGCTATCACCCTATCCCCCTTAAAACTACGGCGCTTTAGCGCTAATGCACCCCCGCCCCAGTGTGAAAGTAACCTTAAGAGTACCATATTTGATTAGTGAGTGCTGCATAAATAGGTTCTCCCAAAGCTTCCCTTCATCTTCACATTTAAGCCCTTTTGGGTGATACACGTTAGGTTAAAAAGGGTCTGGCTGGACCTTTTGTTATCTTGTTCACAACAATGTATTTAGATTTGGTTGGAAATAAAGCAGCATCCTTCAGGAGGATGCCATTGCTAACCTGTCCTTCTTAAAATGCTAGCTGCTTGGCTGCTCTGCTAAACCAATAGTTTTATAACCTTCTATGGCACAGACCTGGAACAAGTATTTAGATTAGAAGCTGTGACACGACTTTGACTTTTCTGCATGCTTGTCCTAGTTCAGTAACTGTAAAAGTATAAGAATCAGAGATATCCAGGAAATTTTAATTTTTAGAATGATGAGAGCAACAGCAGCCCCACATTTCTCTCTCTACAGGTTTCCTTAAATTGGAACTCCACTCTAGAAGTATATCATAGTTACTTGTTTAAAACTTTTTTTGTTTCACATTTCTTTAGTTACTTCCTGGTGCTCAGATGTAATGTAGTTTTGCTTTAAGGGCTTGTCCACACTATCAGTGGTGGCCTGTGTTTTTTCACACTGGATAAATGCAGGTCACTCACCACCAGGGCACATAGACATGGCACTACATGTCACGGCACAGCAGCGCAACACACTGAGCTGTGCACTTCAAAAAAAATTAAGAAAAAAATTATGACGTGTGATGCGCTGAAACATGCATCTCACAGCTCCCTGCTGGAGCCAACACTGCCACTATCCAGTATGAACCTAGCCTTGGAGCAGAAATAAATTCAATGATACCTTTGCTTCAATGGTCCAATACCCATGAGGTCCCTTACATTGGGGGTCAGTGAAAAGAATGCCCCTTACATTGGTGGTCAGTGAAAAGAATGCCCCTTACATTGGTGGTCAGTGAAAAGAATGCCCCTTACGTTGGTGATTAGTGGGAAGAATGCCCCTCACATGGGCGGTCAGTGAGCACAATGCCGCTTACATTGGCATAGCTCCCAACTGTCCCTGTTTTGGAGCAATGTGCCTCTGTCCCTCATTCCTCCTCATTTGTCCCTTATTTTGGTCTGATCTATATAGATGTATATAAAATACACTTTTCAGCCGACATTAATTCCCAGTAGCCTATCTGCACAAAGTCCACCCGGGGCTAGTCCTGGTACATCCAACCACCTCGGCCATAGCTTCTCAAACTTATGTGCACTGCCCCTATGCTGGTATACTAGCTTCTCCATTCTCAGTACCACTCCAATATTGGTAATCCACTCTTTCATGGTCGGGGGGGCCTCAGCCTTCCAGTGTATCATAATTAGTTTCCTCGCCTGGAACAATACCCTATGTACAGCCTCTCTGCAGTCTTCTTCCCACTCGTATTCCTCAAGAGCACCCAGGAGGCAAGCTTGCGGGTCCTGTGGAAGAGATACTCCGAACACTGAGTTAAAGCAGTTGCATACCCAAAAATGAAAAAATAAATAAAAAGAAAAACCTGCAAGACAAAGGCATAATGAGCTAGTATGACTAGCATACTAGCTCATTATGAATTACTTACCTTAGATCGAAGCCCCCCAAGCCGCCCTCGTCTCCTCCTCCGGCCGCAGACATCTCTCCGGAAGGTTACTTCCGGGTATCGCCGGTCCGACGCTGTGATTGGCCGGAGCGGCGAAGACGTCACTCTGCGCATGCTATGATTAAGCACTAGTGTGTAGTGCGAAACATGTCAGCTGTTGTCCCGGTTTTGCAGTGATTTGTAGTGCATTTTAAATCCTGTTTTTCCAATAAAGGCAACCATCAAGTTTTTTTGGAGTGCGGCTGTCCATACCATCATTTCTTTTCCTTTATATACTCCGCGCATGCGTGCGGGAGCCGTCAAAGCCGGCATTGCTGGTTTTATGAATGGCTATTCTCAGTGCGCCTGCGCCGTAGACATCGGTGTATTCTTTGTGGCAAATATCTCCTAAACCATGTAGGTTTAGGAGATATTGCAAACACCTTAATATAGGCTTACCTGTAGGTAAAACATGTCAGAGAGGGTTTACTACCGCTTTAACAGTAGTTACCACTCCTGCCCAATATGTGTGGAGTTTGGGACACCTCCAAGCATATGGATAAGATCTCCATGGTCTCTTTTGCAATGCGTGCATGTGGGGTCGAGCTGTGAATTCATCAAGTGAAGCCTGCGGGGAGTATAGTAAGTTCGTAGCAGGATATATAACTGGGTAAGCCTTTGGGAGACGTTCAGTAAGCACCTGCCTACTGCCTGAAAAATCTCTTCCCATTGCTCCCCATCTAACTGGCTGGGCCTTTCCTTCTTAGTAGACACAATTCTTGAGTGAGGTTTGTATAAAGCAAAGTATAAGAGCATAAAGAATGTCCAGTCAGTCTTATCTTTTCAACATTTTGCTGAAATCCACATGACATAATATGTCCCAAGCTCAGAGAACATATTCCGCTACCGAGAAATGCAACCACAGAGGGGGATTGGTGACCAGAATTCCCTCTCCATTGCTTCTCTTACTCCTCCATACCCAGAAGGTACTGCAAACAGGACAGGACAGCTAGGGGAAAGCACTGGTGGCCCTTTGCTTACACATCCTGAGGACTCTACAGCTTCTTCTTTCCATCAGCCCTTACCTCAAGCTCTGGCTACCTCTTTTATACCCACTTGCCAGGGCTCAGGGTAAGGGCTTTCTAAAAGGGAGCCTAAACCCTGTCTGCATGTACCACCCAGCCCTGCTGCTGGTAGCCTATCAAACTTTACAAGAAGCTGACAGCTACTGCCGCTGGGCGGTCCACCAGGCGGCACTTACGTTTAGTGCAGTATGCACCCAGGGACTGATGCCCAGAACGCAAGCAGTCTGTGCTCCGGGCATTTGTCCCTGAGCGCACACTGCATAAATTGACATCTAATTTACTCTCTGTAAAGGTCAATATAAGCTTAAACCCCTCCAGCGGGGCTCTCAGCCCTCCCTCTAGCTGACTCCAGGAGTTCTTTTCATCAACCTACAAAACAGTAATGCCACAAATCCTCAGGTATGTTCATAGGGATGAGGAAGATCTCATAGTGTAAACCATCCTTTTATTGGATCATATTTAATAAAACCGCACTTACATTACACCTTCCAATACAATGCAGTGTATACAAGTAGATCAGAGATAACCGCTATGAAAAGCTGCAGAGTTGTTGTCTTGCCTCCTCGTTTGTGGTGACGTCACTGGTCCTGCCTCTTGGATGCGTTGCATCCTCTGGATTTTATCAAAGGGAAGCATAGGGTTTGACAGGCTGCCGGCAGTTGGACTGGACAATGCAGCTCTACCTTCCACCCTTAAGCCCTAGAGCAGTGGTTCTCAACTCGTGTCCTCAGGACCCACCAACAGGCCAGGTTTGAAAGATAACTGAAAAACATCACCGGTGATATCATTTGCTGCTCAGTGATTACAGTATTCTAGTCTGCATCTCTCCAAGGTAATACTTAAAACCTGGCCTGTTAGTGGGTCCTGAGGACAGGAGTTGAGAACCACTGATCTAGAGCCTTTTGCACACCCAATGTGTATGAGGCCTTATAGTCCTTTAATCTTCAGAAATGTCCAGTGAAGGGAGGCAGCTTTTTTACAAACAGAGATGCCAACTTCAAATGTCCATAACAGTGAACAAAATCAATTTTTGTGCATGCTGAGAGATTTTTTTATTCTATTTTTAAATGCTAAAATATAGTACAAGTTGTCTGGGAGTGAGGTCCGTTAATGCATTTGCCTTATTATATCAGAAATGTTCAGGAGGAAATCAAACATCAGACAGGGAAGTTCATGTGAGGAGAGAACAGCTGAACAATCAGAGGTTTACTTAACAGCACGCAGACAAATCATGATAATCATTTTATGGTTGACCTTTTGGGTAAAAAATAGAAAGCTATGTTAATATTCAGTATGTATGAAACATTCATTGCTTACAACACTTCTGCAAAACTTTAGGGCCCCATTAAATAAGACCGTATAGAGAAAGAGGAATAATGATATGCAACGGTAATCCACAGCAACCAATCAGATTACTGTACATGCACGTTGAAAAGTGTTCAGATAAATGTTTAAAAATAACATGCATATCTGCTAAATAATTCAAAAAACATACATTTAGTTCACTGTCTGACTGCTATAGGTATTTAAGCTGCAGAAGGCTTAAACGCTTAGACCATTAATTTCTGAAAAGCCTGTGAACACAAGCAGAAATTTCAGATCAGTCTACAGTCTCTTTTCTCTGCAAATTTGGTGGTGCTGTATCACTTATGATTCTGTTGGGTGGGTGAGGTAGGTATTTACATACAAGATTTAGCACCATCTCCGAAGCAGCCACTTGGTAATTTTAGGTTCTCTGTTCTGCGCCATCACTCCAAGGACAACTTCAGCCCCTCTGACACACCTGGTTTGGAGTGCACTCTAAGGAATTGGCTGGGGGGGTTGGTACAGCATTTCCTAAGGGGTATCTTTTTAACTAAGCAAAGGAGCAAATGTCTCTAGGGAGCAACTGTTAGGGGGCAGGCTTTAGCCCTGACTCTTTGAAGTAACCAGTAAGCGTTGGCGCGCTTAGATATAGTCAACAAGGCCTGCAGGCAGTAATATAGCTATAAGGTAGCTGGTTAAGTAGTTCCTAAAGTCTCCATCTGTAGTGGTGGTATCAAGCAACAGCCACAAGGCCCTGTAACCAGACCCAGCGACACGGCAGCAGTGGTCCCTCTGATTAGGTGTCCGCTTGCTCTCAGCTGCCTATAGTGACTCCGGTAGGCAGCACAGCAAAGTCTGTATCCCGGCAGTGGCTCTGTCCCTCCACACTCATGTCACAGCTCTGTCCTCTCTGGCTTCCCCACACAGCAGTGGCCCTCCAGTGGCTCAGTCTCTCCCTCTATGGGATAGCGCTGCAAAGCACCTAAGTATGCTTTCTCAGGCTCTTCCCAAACTGCTAGGATCTCTCCTCCTCTCAAACGCAGGGCTAGGTGGGGCTGTATTTTACACCCTGTTAGTTTCCAATGGGTAGCGCTCTCAAGGGAACTACATATCCCATCGTCCTCCTCTCTCCTTACTGATTGGTCCTCCTGTGTTTAGCCGGGAGGAGGGCGGGGATTACACAGAGACTGCTGCTGCACATCCTGTCCTGTCTCAGGACAGCTGCTCCAGTTCTCTTCCTCTTTTTTTGGTCTCTCCGCTGCTGACAGTAGGAGGAACTGAGCAGGGGCGGGGGACCACACATACAGTCCGCTCCTCCAGAGCTTTGTCGCTTCTCTGGATGCAAGAGTGGGCGAGCAGGGAGAGCAGTGCAGACCTGGCAGAGCACCTGGCTACACAGGTCATGCCTGTATCAGTGTGCATATGTTGAGGCTTCCAACTTACTGTATATTAGGCTATGCTCACAAATGCAACTGTCACTGCCGCACCTCTGAAAAGTGATGAGGGTTCCTGAGAGGTTTATTGTTGGGATTACAGGGAGGGTTAGTGTGAGGGTTGGTGGGAGGTTTACTGTTGGGATTACAGGGATGGTTAGTATTGGGGTTAAAAGAAAAGTCATTGCAAAGGTTACAGGGAGGGTAGGTGTAAAGGACATAGGAAGGGTAAGTTTGGGGGGTTACAGGGAAGTTTAATGTTGGCTTTACAGGAAGGATTAGTGTTGGGGTTAAAAGAAAAGTAATTTCAAAGGTTACAGGGAGGATAAGTGTTGGGGTTACAGGGAAACGTTTGTTTGATGGTTACAGAAAATGTTAGTGTTGAGGTTACAGAGCAGGTTAGCGTGAGGGTTACAGTAGGAATTAATGTTAGGGTTACAGGGAAGGCTAGTATCAGGGTTACATAGTTAGTCAGGTTGAAAAAAGTCCATCTAGTTCAACCAATAGAAAAAACAAATAGAAAAACTCCACATACACTATCCTATACCCATAGTTGATCCAGAGGAGGGCAAAAACCCCAATAAATCATAGTCCAATTTGCTCCAGAGAAAATGTCCTCCTAATAACTCATGAGGTATTTGGATATTCCCTGAATTACCAATCCCTGGTATTATAACCTATAAATGTTAAAGAAGTATGGAAATAAAAAACAAACAAACATACATATTCACCTCTATGCTGCAGCTTTCCCATGTTGGCTCTAAGACTGAGAACTTAACGATCAAATGACCATTGGTCACACAGCTCTCGGGTCTTCTTAAAGCAGAGGACAGTGACTGTCAGTAACCACTCTCCGCTCTTCTACTCCAGCACTCACTGGAGAGGGGGTGGGCACAGCCGGCTTTGGCTCTAAGATACGTGATGAGAACTGGAACCAGCTGTCAATCAGGCAGCTGGATGGACCCTGACAATATGGTTGGGATCCTTCCAGATCCTTCAAGAATTATGTTAAAATATGTGGGTTTCGCTCAGTCTCTAGAGGGTCCTAGTTCATCGCCAGCTGATAGGAGCGCCGGCTGGGAGCGGAGCTCGTCTCTGCTCCAGACGTCAACATGTAGCAGAGAAAGTATCCCTTAAGGCACACATCACTGCAAATCCGCTATGAAAAAGTATGTGGCTATCTCAGCCAGGCCACTGAAAGCAAATGTATTGCCATAATGAATTTCTTTACCAACTGTAAGGTTACATATGGCCAGTGACCAATAGAGACAAGCCATGAAGTAGTACACAATGGAAAGAAGAGGAGTGTGGTTTTAGGGCTTAAACCCCACTGAGGAAAATAAATGGTAAAAATCTTGGCTGTAGGTGCTTTATAAAAATAAAAGCAAACAAAATCTCAACTGAAAATAAGATTATTTTTTTTTTAATAGACAGGTGGGATTAAATTAAGGGAACTGATTAGGAGAATGAACTTCGTTTTGGATAGACTTTCCTCTTAAATGTGATTAATAATCAATATCGTGCTTGCCAGGTTTAGAAAAAAAATCTATTTTTTGAAAGGACATTTGTATAATGAAAAGCCAAGGAAGTAATGTGATCTGAAGACATACAGTACTTGAACAGATGCAACAAGCTAATTATTCATCTTTTCCAGTCAACAGTATCAGCTGTGCATATAAAACATATTTCATTTCATTTGAATTTTTTTTCCTCTGGTCTGCAGAAATATATGCATATATATAAAATAGTCTTCCGCAGGAACTCGAATTAAGGGTAAGGTTAAAACCCTTGTTAATTTTTCCTCTCATTTTGTCATTTTGGAGGGAATTCCTTACCTAGTTGCATGGGCGTCCGCTGAAATTTTTTCAGGAGGGGGGGGGGCGCTTCGGCGATACATAGTCGCATTTTACCCTTTCTTCGACCGCTAGCGGGGGTTAAAAGCGACCCCCCCACGTTAAAATGTAAAAGCACCCCACTGTGCCCCCTGCAGGGGCGTACCTAGAGCACTTGGCACCCGGGGCTGAGCCTATATCTGGCAACCCCCCACCTTAAAATGTAAAAACTCCCCACTGTGCCCCTGCATACCTCTGCATCCTTCAATATCTTTTTGTCACTACTGTGTACCCCCTCTCCACAACTGCACCTCTGGACCCCATTACACAGCACTGCACTCTGGACCCCTTTACATTACACAGCACCGCACCCCTGGACCCCTTTACATTACACAGCACCGCACCTCTGGACCCCCTTACATTACACGGCACCCTGCAGCTCTAGACCCCTTTACATTACACTGCACCTCTGGACCCCTTTACTTTACACAGCACCCTGCACCTCTGGACCCCTGTACATTACACAGCACCCTGCACCTCTGGACCCCTTTACATTACACAGCACCCTGCACCTCTGGAGCCCTTTACATTGCACAGCCCTTGTACCTCTGGACCCCTTTACATTACACTGCACCTCTAGACCCCTTTGCATTTCACAGCACCCTGCACATCTGGACCCCTTTACATTACATGGCACCTTGCACCTAAGGACCTCTTTACATTACACAGCACCCTACACCTCTGGACCCTTTTACATTACACAGCACCCTGCACCTCTGAACATTACACAGTACCCTGCACCTTTGGACCCCTTTACATTACACAGCACCCTGCACCTCTGGACCCCTGTACGTGATCTGATCAGTCTCGGCAGCCGCTGTCACAGCCGAGCAGAAGGAGAGAATGGGATCGTTGCACCGGGTCCCGGGTGTGCTGACTGGGTCGGGTGCGGCTCACAATACACCCCCCCCCCTGCAAAGCCACTACCTCAGGCTCTCCATGTGTGTCCTGTCAACGCTCGCTGCCTAAACCCGTGGCGCTGTCTCGCTGTCTTTAGTCGCGTGCATCACTGGACCCCTTTACATTACACAGCATCCTGCACCACTGGCCCTCTTTACATTACACAGCACCCTGCACCACTGGCCCCCTTTACATTAGACAGCACTCTGCACCACTGGCCCCCTTTACATTACACAGCACCCTGCACCACTGGAACCCTTCACATTACACAGCACCCTGCACCACTGGCCCCCTTTACATTACACAGCACCCTGAACCACTGGCTCCCTTTACATTACACAGCACCCTGCACCACTGGCCCTCTTTACATTACACAGCACCCTGCACCACTGGCCCCCTTTACATTACACAGCACCCTGCACCACTGGCCCCCTTTACATTACACAACACCCTGCATCACTGGCCCCCTTTACATTACACAGCACCCTGCATCACTGGACCCCTTTACATTACACAGCACCCTGCATCACTGGACCCCTTTACATTACACAGCACCCTGCACCACTGGACCCCCTTACATTACACAGCACCCTGCACCTCTGCATCCCTTCATACAGCACCCTGCACCTCTGGACTCCTTTACACAGCATCCTGCACCCCCTGCATGTTACATAGACTGTGACAGCCCCCTCCCCCTTCCTACCTTAATCATGCAGCCAGAGGGAGAGGCACCGCAGCGCGGGAACTGCTGGAGTTATTTTTCATATTACCAAAGATAATGATTGGTTGCTAAGACCACCTAGCAACCTATCACCTGCTGGTTAACTCCAGCAGTTCCTTCCTCTGTTCAGCGCTGCTCACTGTCTCTCTCTCCTCCTGCGGTATAGGAGGAGTGAGAGTGTCTTCTTTCTTCCGCAATGCTCGGCCGGCTCTGGATGTCACTCCGGGGAGTGGTATGTTCCACACCCGGCCCGGGCACCCCCGCACACTCACAGATTGGCTCTCCTGGCTCTCCCTGGCTGCCCTGTCACCCAGTGGTGTATTTAGGTTTTGTGCTACCCTAGGCCTGACTAAACTCGTGAACCCCCTAATTTTAATATGACACACCCCAATGTAAAGGAGAACTCTGATGTAATAGGGACTGCTGCGGACTCTGGTGTAATAGGAAATTCTGATGTAAGGGGTCTCTGGTAACTACACCCCTTTCTTTACAAAAGAGCCCACAGAGCTCCCCCTTACATCGTGGTCCACAGAGACTGTGGGAATGGCACAAAGAACAGTCAGAGACTGCGGGCATGGCAACCAGAGACATCTATTTATTATCAAGCAATGGTAGAGTGCATGTAACAGGATTCAGAGCATGCCTGTCATCTCTCTGTGCTGTGCAGTGTGCAGTCTTGTCAGCCTCACCTGGTGCCATATGTTTTCGTGCTGACATCTTCCCGACCACTCCTCTCAGCATCTTCCTCTCCTTCAGTAGATCTCCCCCGGCCACCGCACAGACAGCCAGAAACGCCACCTCCCGCCGCCCGACTCGTACAGCATCCTCATCTGCTCGCAGTGCCCGGACTTCCCGTTCACACAGACCCTGCCTCCGCTGCTGCAAGTGTCCTCATGTCGCCTCTGGATTGGTGCAGGACCCCGCTCACTAGCGGAGCGGCTCCTTCCGCCTGCCCCAAAGACACTCGCGCTGATCTATAATTCTGCAGCGCAGTAGGGGCTCTGGGGGGCTTTTTTCGTGGGGGGGTGGTATTTTGCCGCCCACCCAAATTGCTCCCCCAGTCCTGAGCCTTGTTGGCTCACTGCGCCTCTGCACTGCCTGAGTTGCCCCGCGTCCCCCCTTCACTCGCGGGGGTGCCGGCCTGACACCCCCCGCAGTTCTTGATTCCAGGGGGGGCAATCGCCCTCCCTTGCCCTATGGAGCGGACGCCCATGCCTAGTTGTCACTGAAACAGATGTCACCATTGAAAGATTCCCCCTCTATTCTTCTGGTGACAACGCAAATGTTGGATTTCCCATCACCTTCCAAAACAGTAACAATAGTCAATAGGACACAAAAATCACTTACTGCCTCTGTGCAACTGGGTTAGAAACCCAGAGGGCAGAAGTAAATAGAGAGAGAGGAACTGAGACTGCATGTCCTACTTGAGAAGGAGCTTGTCACGATCAGAGGTCGGGCTCGAAGACCAGTTGCTATAGCAATAGTGGGACTACCACCGACCAGCAGGATAGGTACACAGGCATTAGGGCAGGTGATACAGGCTCACCTGAGGTGTGGAGTCTAAGTACTAACCATTTATGGATTTTGCTGCATGTTAGTACCAGGTCGCGGTCCTCAGAATTGTCCAACCAGGAGGTGAGCAGGCTGTGGTCCAGTAGCGAATAAGTAGGTAAGGATCAAATGGAAGCGTAGTCAGTAAACAAGCCAAAGGTCAGTAACGAGTAGTTGCAGGTTGGGGTCAGGCAGAAGCTTAGTCGAGGAACAATCCAAGGGTCGATAACGAGTGGTTGCAAAATATGGACGGCAGCAGGGCAAACAAGAGTGAGATACTGGCTGAAAAGAGCACACCAATCTGGCAAACAGAAAGTGCAGAGACATGGCTTGAATCAGGGAGTTCATGGGGGAAACAAAGAGTTCAAGGTTCAGCAGAAGTCAAGGAACAAGGCAAGGTTGTCCAATGGATCAGATAAGGTGCTCTCCAGTAGCTCAGCGAGAAGAGTTATTACCAGACACAGCAGAGGTCCCAGATTCAAGTTCAGGCCAGAAGCAGACATTATTGGGCAAGTTTTTCTATGTTTACTATTGTTGCCTATAGCCTTTGCGTGTATACAGTTGATCAAAAGTACTCTGCAGGTCATTCACTAGGTCCCCTGTGTGGTTCTGGGATTTTTGCTCACCGTTCTTGTGATCATTTTGACCCCACGGGGTGAGATCTTGCGTGGAGCCCCAGATCGAGGGAGATTATCAGTGGTCTTGTATGTCTTCCATTTTCTAATTATTGCTCCCACAGTTGATTTCTTCACACCAAGCTGCTTGCCTATTGCAGATTCAGTCTTCCCAGCCTGGTGCAGGTCTGCAATTTTGTTTCTGGTGTCCTTCGACAGCTCTTTGGTCTTCACCATAGTGGAGTTTGGGGTGTGACTGTTTGAGGTTGTGGACAGGTGTCTTTTATACTGATAACAAGTTCAAACAGGTGCCATTAATACAGGTAATGAGTGGAGGATAGAGGAGCCTCTTAACCACTTAACGACCGCTCACTGTATATATACGTCGGCAGAATGGCACCGACAGGCACAATCACGTAGAGTGTACGTGATTGCCTTTGTACAGTTGGGGGGTCCAATCGGACCCCCCTTTTATACAGTGAGCGGTGGCTAAGTGTCCGGGAGCGTTCCAGGATGAGGGGGCAGCCATTCGTTTCTGGCCACCCCCTCGCGATCGCTCCCGGCGAATAGAAATGCCCCCTCTGTCTGTGTCAGACAGAGGGAGCAGGCGGAAGTGATGTTATCTCTGGTGCGGCGCTCACATATACCGAGCGCCGTACAAGAGAAGATATCAGGTCAGTGCACACAACACTACACTGACACCAGGACACATAGATCGCCCCCCCAGGCCCCCCCAGACACCCCAGATCACCCCCATATCACCCCCCCAGCCCCCAGTCACAGTGTCACTGATTGCAGTGACCATTTATTTAGTGATCATTGCAATCAGTGACATTTGTGACTGTAAAAGTGTCACCAAAGTTTAGTCTTAGGTCCAGTGTAGCCCCCTAACCCCCCCTAATAAAGGTTTAACCCCCTGATCACCCCCCAGATAACCCTTTCACCCCCTATCACCACTGTCGCTTAGCGATCATTTTTCTGATCGCTGTCTTAGCGTCAGTGATGCCGATCGGCAGCCAGTAATTTTTTTTAGGTTCGCCGCATGTTTTTATAGCGTCAGTTACCCCAATATATTATCTAATAAAGGTTTAACCCCTTGATCGCCCCCCAGGTAACCCTTTCACCCCCTATCACCACTGTCACTAAGCAATCGTTTTTCTAAACGCTGTCTTAGTGTCTGTGATGCAGATCGGTAGCCGGTAATTTTTTTTAGGTTCGCCGCAGGTTTTTATAGCGTCAGGTACCCCAATATATTATCTAATAAAGGTTTAACCCCCTTGATCGCCCCCCAGGTAACCCTTTCACCTCCTATCACCACTGTCGCTAAGCAATTGTTTTTCTAAACGCTGTCTTAGTGTCGGTGATGCAGATCGTAGCCAGTATTTTTTTTTAGGTTCGCCGCATGTTTTTATAGCGTCAGGTACCCCAATATATTATCTAATAAAGGTTTAACCCCCTTGATCGCCCCCCCAGGTAACCCTTTCACCCCCATCACCACTGTCGCTAAGCAATCGTTTTTCTAAACGCTGTCTTAGTGTCGGTGATGCAGATCGGTAGCTGGTAATTTTTTTTAGGTTCGCCGCAGGTTTTTATAGCGTCAGGTACCCCCATATATTATCTAATAAAGGTTTTAACCCCCTGATTGCCCCTAGTTAACCCTTTCACCAGTGATCACCATATAAGTGTTACGGGTGACGCTGGTTAGTTAGTTTGCTTTTTATAGTGTCAGGGCACCCGCCGTGTATATAACCAAATAAAGGTTTAACCCCTTGATCGCCCGGCGGGTGATATCAATTAGGTTTTAGCGTCAGAGAGGGTCTGAGTCACACCCCAGGCAGCATCAGGTTAGTGCCAGTAACGCTAACACCCACGCGTGAAGCATACACCCCCCTTAGTGGTATAGTATCTGAACAGATCAATATCTGATCTGATCAGATCTATACTAGCGTCCCCAGCAGTTTAGGGTTCCCAAAAACGCAGTGTTAGCGGGATCAGCCCAGATACCTGCTGGCACCTGCGTTTTGCCCCTCCGTCCAGCCCAGGCCACCCAAGTGCAGTATCGATCGATCACTGTCACTTACAAAACAAAAACACACATAACTGCAGCGTTCGCAGAGACAGGCCTGATCCCTGCGACTCCAGTGCTGTAGGAGGTGATTTCACCACCACAGTTAAAAAAAAAAAAGCAAATATGCCGAAGCATTGGGGCAGCAGGGGCGGAGGAGCGATTTTGCTCCTAATGCCGCGTACATACGGTCGAAATTCCGACGGAGGCTTGCCCGTGGAAAAGTCCGACCATGTGTGTGCGGCATAACTTTTTTGCGGGAGGATGCCCCCATGCTTCGGCATATATAAATGGTGCGTGTATGCCCATCATTGGAAGTGGGTGGATGAAGGGCGGTATTCTAATGGTGGGCATACCCACTGATCAATCTCTTTTTTCGTTCAGCCAACTGGCTGCATGAAATAAAAAGATTACAATACATGTCCAACAAGGACCAGCAACGTACTGGTATGTTGCTGGACTTTGAATGTTTATACCAGAATGATGCCTGCGGGTTTAGGTATCATCTTGGTATCATTCTTTTCAGCCTGCGGCCGGCTTTTATGTAAAAGCAATCCTAGCGGCTAATTAGCCTCTGGACTGCTTTTACAAGCAGTGGGAGGGAATGCCCCCCCCCCGGATATAAAAAGCGCCATTGGGAAATTGGGAAAGCATTTTATCACACCGATCTTGGTGTGGTCAGATGCTTTGAGGGCAGAGGAAAAATCTAGGGTCTAGAAGACCCCAGTTTTTTCAAAAAAAGAGTACCTGTCACTACCTATTGCTATCATAGGGGATATTTACATTCCCTGAGATAACAATAAAAATGATAAAAATAAAAAAGCAAAATTAATAATAAAAAAAAAAAAAAAAAAGCACCCCTGTCCTGCCCTGCTCTTGCCCAATGGCGAACGCAAGCTTCGGTCTGGCGTCATATGTAAACAGCAATTGCACCATGCATGTGAGGTATCACCGCGAAGGTCAGATCGAGGGCAATCATTTTAGCAGTAGACCTCCTCTGTAAATCTACTGGGGTAACCTGTAAAGGCTTTTAAAGGCTTTTAAAAATGTATGTAGTTTGTCGCCAATGCGCGTTTGTGCGAAATTTTAAAGCATGTCGTGTTTGGTATCTATGTACTCGGCCTAAGATCATCTTTTTTATTTCATCAAACATTTGGGCAATATAGTGTGTTTTAGTGCATTAAAATTAAAAAAAGTGTATTTTTTAACCCAAAAAATGCGTTTGAAAAATCGCTGCGCAAATACTGTGTAGAAAAAAAAATGCAACACCCACCATTTTAATCTGTAGGGCCTTTGCTTTAAAAATATATATATATAATGTTTGGGGGTTCAACATAATTTTCTTGCAAAAAAAAAAAAAATGTTTTCATGTAAACAAAAAGTGTCAAAAAGGGCTTTGTCTTCAAGTGGTTAGAAGAGTGGATGTAAGCTTCCTAATGTTGTGTATAAAATGCCAGAACAGTTCAAACCCCCCCCCCAAATGACCCCATTTTGGAAAGTAGACACCCCAAGCTATATACTGAGAGGCATGTCGAGTCCATGGAATATTTTATATGTTGACACAAGTTGCGGAAAAACTACAATTTTTTTATTTTTTTTTGCACAAAGTTGTCACTAAATGATATATTGCTCAAACATGCCATGGGCATATGTGGAATTACACCCCAAAATACATTCTGTTGCTTCTCCTGAGTACGGGGATACCACATGTGTGAGACTTTTTGGGAGCCTAGCCATGTACGGGACCCCAAAAACCAAGCAACGCCTTCAGGCTTTCTAAGGGTGTAAATTTTTGATTTCACTTCTCACTGCCTATCACAGTTTTGGAGGCCATGGAATGCCCAGATAGCACAAAACCCCCCCAAATGACCCCATTTTGGAAAGTAGACACCTAAAGCTATTTGCTGAGAGGTATTGTGAGTATTTTGCAGATCTCGCTTTTTGTCACAAAGTTTTGAAAATTGAAAAAAAAAAAAATATATATATATATATATTTTCTTTCTTCATTTTCAAAAACAAATGAGAGCTGTAAAATACTCGCCATTCCTCTCAGCAAATAGCTTGGGGTGTCTATATTCCAAAATGGGGTCATTTGGGGGGGTTTTGTGCGATTTTGGCATTTTATGGCCTTCGAAACTGTGATAGGTAGTGAGGAGTGAAATCAAAAATTTGTGCCTAGAAATCCTGAAGGCGGTGCTTGGTTTTCGGGGTCCCGTACGCGGCTAGGCTCCTAAAAAGTCCCACACATGTGGTATCCCCGTACTCAGGAGAAGCAGAAAAATGTATTTTGGGGTGTAATTCCACATATAACCATGGCATGTGTGAGCAATATATCATTTAGTGACAACTTTTTGTAATTTTTTTTTTTTTTTGTCATTATTCAATCACTTGGGACAAAAAAAAATTATATTCAATGGGCTCAACAGGCCTCTCAGCAATTTCCTTGGGGTGTCTACTTTCTAAAATGGGGTCATTTGGGGGGGTTTTGTGCTATTTTGGCATTTTATGGCCTTCGAAACTGTGATAGGTAGTGAGGAGTGAAATCAAAAATTTGCGCCCTTAGAAATCCTGAAGGCGGTGCTTGGTTTCCGGGGTCCCGTACGCGGCTAGGCTCCCAAAAAGTCCCACACATGTGGTATCCCCGTACTCAGGAGAAGCAGCAAAATGTATTTTGGGGTGCAATTCCACATATAACCATGGCATGTGTGAGCAATATATCATTTAGTGACAACTTTTTGTAATTTTTTTTTTTCTTTTTTTTAGTCATTATTCAATCACTTGGGACAAAAAAATAAAAAATTCAATGGGCTCAACATGCCTCTCAGCAATTTCCTTGGGGTGTCTACTTTCCAAAATGGGGTCATTTGGGGGGGTTTTGTACTGCCCTGTCATTTTAGCACCTCAAGAAATGAGATAGGCAGTCATAAATTTAAAGCTGTGTAAATTTCAGAAAATGTACCCTAGTTTGTAAACTCTATAACTTTTGCGCAAACCAATAAATATACGCTTATTGACATTTTTTTTACTAAAAACATGTGGCTGAATACATTTTGGCCTAAATGTATGACTACAATTGAGTTTATTCGATTTTTCTTATAACAAAAAGTAGAAAATATCATTTTTTTTCAAAATTTTCGGTCTTTTTCCGTTTATATCGCAAAAAATAAAAATCGCAGAGGCAATCAAATACCATTAAAAGAAAGCTCTATTTGTGGGAAGAAAAGGACGCAAATTTCGTTTGGGTACAACATTGCATGTCCGCACAATTTACAGTTAAAGCAGCGCAGTGCAAAATTCTGAATTCACCTCTGGTCCTCTAGCTACCAAATGGTCCGGGGCTTAAGTGGTTAAAGAAGAAGATTCAGGTCTGTGAGAGCCAGAAATCTTGCTTGTTTGTAGGTGACCAAATACTTATTTTCCACCATAATTTGCAAATAAATTCTTCCCAAATCAAACAATGTGATTGTCTGGATTTGTTTCCACATTTTGTCTCTCATAGTTGAGGTATACCTATGATGACAATTACAGGCCTCTCTCGTCGTTTTAAGTGGGAGAACTTGCACAATTGGTGGCTGACGAAATAATTTTTTGCCCCACTGTATATATATATATATATATATATATATATAGAGCTGAAAAGGTATTTTTGGATAGAAACTGCACTGATAATATTTGGCTATCTGCGCTCTGACATATTAAGTAGATGAGTGATTCAATACGATGATATCCACCTGAGAATGACATTAGTTTTAGATAGACTCTGCATTTATATGCAATTAATAAAACATATCATTCTTGCCAGATTTAGAAAAAAATCCATATTTCGAAAGGACATTTGTATAATGAAAAGCCCATGAAGTAATGTGATCTGAAGACATACAGTACTTGAACAGATGCAACAAGCTAATTATTCATCTTTTCCAGTCAGCAGTATCAGCTGTGCATATAAAACATCCTTCATTTCACTTTACCTTTTTCCTCCTGTCTGCAGAACTGCATTTTCCATGACAGTCTTGATTTTTTTTTTATTTTTTTTTTGGCTGTCTAGGGACACAATTGTTCAAAAGCTTATAATAAAAAACAATTTAAAGGGAAACTGTAATTGCTTCCATATTTATATTGAACGTTTAATGTTATAAATGTTAAAACTGATTTCTATTTGTTGTCACATATAAACGTACATATATATGTAGCCACCCCCTCACCCCGTCCTCTTTAGCTAGGGGTATGTCACGCGACAGGGTGAAGTGTGCTACGGCCCATGTCCTCCCCACAACGGCGGGCGAGGTGAAGGCCAATACCTGATGTTTCCTCGGGCCGGTGTGTCCTGAGCATGTACCGAGTCTGTCGTGCAGAAACCACCGAACCACCCTTTGCTCCCATTAACAGAGTCCATACACCGATCACAGTCCAACTGTTGGTTTATTTCGTATCTCCACATACAGGCAATGCGATGGCATGATACGGTGAGATGAGCAGGTCGAGGCACTATACTGATCTGGGTCCCTACACCCCCTATGCTAGGACCAAGGGTTGTAGGAGTCTTGACATGAATACCTCCGTTGCGTTGCAGCCTCTATCAGGGGAAGATGTCCTCCAAGAGAGTTACCGAAGGCCCATCCGTCACCGGGTTGACACTGTACCGGGTCTTCGAACGGGTGACCTCCCCAGCCTCCTCACCTCAGATGCGGGTCCCCTCGCAAGGGGCGCCCTGGAGCAACTTCACCCTCGCGGGACCCAGTCGGAGTCACTCTGTCCCAGGCCTCCTCAATAGTACCTCATCCCAGGCTAAAGGTGCCTGGGATGGAATCCCAGCTTCATTCCGGCCAGGCCTAGGGCGCCTAGGCCGGAACCTTGAACCGCCCGCACCCAGGCTGAAGGTGCCTGGGTGCGTGAAGAGATGATCCCCCGGAAAAGACCTCGTGGCGAGGGCGTCTCCCCCTTTTATCTCCTCCCGTCGATACCACGGCGGGCTCCCCGCCCCGGCCGCACCATCTCCAGGAAGGGACCAAGAAGGGTAGCACTCCGGTAGTGATTCTACCCTGAGTCAGTAGGTACACTGACACCCACTGGTCAAGGAGAATATTACACCACCCAATCCTCCACGAATAACAAAAAGGGGTCTGAACCCTAACACAATTACACACTTGGGTCACACTACCCCCAGGTGTATCCCACTAAATTGAGGACCCCCCTACACACTCCCCCCTGTGATTTGACGCTGGTCCCCAGCGTCAGGTGCACACCCATGTCTCCCAAGGAGTGGCGACATGAAGTGGGCCCCAGAGGCTATCCCTCAAATTTTTGGATACTAAGTGTGCCAAGACCTGCTCAAAAGGGAAAGGGGAAATATAAAACGATAAACATTTATATAAGACATCTATTCTGTACACATGTACAATCCCTCCCATCGCTGTCTAAGAACCACCCCACTCTCAGTAGTCTTGACCGATGAATCTCCTGCAGAAGGGAAACAACAAAAGAAAACACATCCTAACACTCGGTGTTAACTTGGCATGAGTGGGTCCGTCAGCCGAGAGACCCGCTCACTCCAATAAGTAAGTAACGCATGTGTAGCATTTCGAACAACCGTTGCACAACACTGTCACCTGGTGACAGAGCTGCGGTAATGACACTTGGTGAGATCTTCATTCTTCCTGCTTTCCTACTCTGACTCTACCCCAAAAGTCTCTGCCTTTGGCACATGAAGAAAAGGGAGAAAAAAAACAACAGCTCCCAAGTCTCCAGTGAGTAAAAGAAAAACCCAAATCAAAACAAAAGTAGGGCACAGTTCTAGGCGTCTGGGAATGTCTCATCCAGAAAGTTTCAACAGCAACAAGATAGGAGCTCACTTCTCCTATAAGTAGAACCTTGGATCCGGCAGAAACAGAGGCTTCAGGTGCCCGTCAAACACTTCCACTGAATACTCGACATCCTCTCCTTCTTTCCTACAGATGAGCACCTTATCGGCATGAATATGGCGTCCAAGTCTCCAATCAGCTCTGCAGTCCTTGAACTTTTTAGGCACAGGCGGCGAACATGACAGGTATCGCCTGGCATGGGGTACTTTAAGCTTTTCCCATACAAACTCGTCATACCACCTTGGTCGCAGGACCTCAACTTCATACAATAAGTCCCGAGGCAAGTAGGGGTACTCCCACCCATATTCACGGGCGACTCTCTGGGAGAAAAGTCTCTGCAATCTGGCTAGGGGCGGCATCACATCTCGCTCACCTTCTCCTGGCTGTACGATGGCCTCCGGGTGCCGAGGTACCTTCACCATCTCGGGTTGCTTTGTCTTTGGTGCCCGCAACGAAGCACGCTGCGTCCCCACCATCAGAGCGGGTGATGTAGTTGAATGAGGAAAGTTGGTCAGAGGGTTAGATTTCCTCGGGAACTCCGGGGCCTGCGCCCGGAGCGTACTGTCTTCTATGGACATGGGGGAATCCTGTGGTTTACTCAGCACAGGTAGCGGGCGTCTGTCCCATCCCTTCCGGTGAAACAGCTCGTCTATTTCTCCGTCATCACCACAGTCTGACAACGACTCTAGGTCGGAGGTGTCATACATCTCGGCGGGAAGGTAGTCTCTAGTAGACGGAAGGCTACCCTCCCTTTCGGGCTCCACCGGCTGTGAACTCCCAACACCTCCAACCAACACCACAGTCCCAGCCCCTAGCTCACCTGGACCTACTGAAGAACTGGGATGTCCGGGACTCTCTTCTCTACCGGCGTCATCCAGGCCAGGCAAGCGGCGGGGTGAAGCTCGACCACGACCACAGGATGCCTGCACCAGGCCTATCTTCCTCTTCGGGGGTGGCAGCAGGGAGTCTGTGGTGACCGAAGCAGTGTCTTCGGATTTTTCTCTCTCAATCTCTGGTTGGGCAGTCACTTCGCCCTGGTCAGCGCGTACGGGGACCTCCACAGAGGCCTGGATCTCTCCCTCCGGAGTGGCGGTTCCTGTGATGCAGTTGAGGCGTAGGGCCCGGGGCCTTTCCGTGTATGGTTCAACCTCAAAAAGGAACTCCTTGCATGCCTCACATCGCCCGAATGGCTTTAGTTGGACCACCAGTCCCGAGCATCCGGGACAGATCACACCGAGAGCCTCTGTGTCTCTGCATGAATACAGAGCCAACTGTCCTCGGGGCCTGAGCCTTATTCCCGTGTCTGTCAGGGGAGCAGCAAATGCAGTCATTTTCGTGGGGTAAGATACCGGCATCCACGGGGAGCTTGAGGCCATCCCGACCACTTGCTGTTCCATCACGCGCTGACCACGCGCCGGAGTCTCCACGTGTATCTCCACACGTGGCCAGACTCCTCCCACAACTTGTACGTTTTCGCGGGCTTCCGCCAGCCTCCGCCACGAATTGTACAGTCATGGGGTGCCTCGTGGCGCAGTGCATTAACAGTCCCCACATGTAGTACTTCACACGGCTGGACCTCTCCCTTTTTACGCTCCTCTGCGTGGGCCTTTCCCGACTTAGGGTCATGTCCACAACTCCGAGCAGGGATGCACTTTGGCCAATCACATGGCCGACCTGTTCGGAACTCCTCCGGGCAGCAAAGTTCAAACACAGACGTTCTCAGTTCCATCGCCAAGACACACACTATCCCGGACGACGAGCCCCCACGTGTAGCCACCCCCTCACCCCGTCCTCTTTAGCTAGGGGTATGTCACGCGACAGGGTGAGGTGTGCTACGGCCCATGTCCTCCCCACAACGGCGGGCGAGGTGAAGGCCAATACCTGATGTTTCCTCGGGCCGGTGTGTCCTGAGCATGTACCGAGTCTGTCGTGCAGAAACCACCGAACCACCCTTTGCTCCCATTAACAGAGTCCATACACCGATCACAGTCCAACTGTTGGTTTATTTCGTATCTCCACATACAGGCAATGCGATGGCATGATACGGTGAGATGAGCAGGTCGAGGCACTATACTGATCTGGGTCCCTACACCCCCTATGCTAGGACCAAGGGTTGTAGGAATCTTGACATGAATACCTCCGTTGCGTTGCGGCCTCTATCAGGGGAAGATGTCCTCCAAGAGAGTTATCGAAGGCCCATCCGTCACCGGGTTGACACTGTACCGGGTCTTCGAACGGGTGACCTCCCCAGCCTCCTCACCTCAGATGCGGGTCCCCTCGCAAGGGGCGCCCTGGAGCAACTTCACCCTCGCGGGACCCAGTCGGAGTCACTGGGTCCCAGGCCTCCTCAATAGTACCTCATCCCAGGCTGAAGGTGCCTGGGATGGAATCCCAGCTTCATTCCGGCCAGGCCTAGGGCGCCTAGGCCGGAACCTTGAACCGCCCGCACCCAGGCTGAAGGTGCCTGGGTGCGTGAAGAGATGATCCCCCGGAAAAGACCTTGTGGCGAGGGCGTCTCCCCCTTTTATCTCCTCCCGTCGATACCACGGCGGGCTCCCCGCCCCGGCCGCACCATCTCCAGGAAGGGACCAAGAAGGGTAGCACTCCGGTAGTGATTCTACCCTGAGTCAGTAGGTACACTGACACCCACTGGTCAAGGAGAATATTACACCACCCAATCCTCCACGAATAACAAAAAGGGGTCTGAACCCTAACACAATTACACACTTGGGTCACACTACCCCCAGGTGTATCCCACTAAATTGAGGACCCCGCTACACACTCCCCCCTGTGATTTGACGCTGGTCCCCAGCGTCAGGTGCACACCCATGTCTCCCAAGGAGTGGCGACATGAAGTGGGCCCCAGAGGCTATCCCTCAAATTTTTGGATACTAAGTGTGCCAAGACCTGCTCAAAAGGGAAAGGGGAAATATAAAACGATAAACATTTATATAAGACATCTATTCTGTACACATGTACAATCCCTCCCATCGCTGTCTAAGAACCACCCCACTCTCAGTAGTCTTGACCGATGAATCTCCTGCAGAAGGGAAACAACAAAAGAAAACACATCCTAACACTCGGTGTTAACTTGGCATGAGTGGGTCCGTCAGCCGAGAGACCCGCTCACTCCAATAAGTAAGTAACGCATGTGTAGCATTTCGAACAACCGTTGCACAACACTGCCACCTGGTGACAGAGCTGCGGTAATGACACTTGGTGAGATCTTCATTCTTCCTGCTTTCCTACTCTGACTCTACCCCAAAAGTCTCTGCCTTTGGCACATGAAGAAAAGGGAGAAAAAAACCAACAGCTCCCAAGTCTCCAGTGAGTAAAAGAAAAACCCAAATCAAAACAAAAGTAGGGCACAGTTCTAGGCGTCTGGGAATGTCTCATCCAGAAAGTTTCAACAGCAACAAGATAGGAGCTCACTTCTCCTATAAGTAGAACCTTGGATCCGGCAGAAACAGAGGCTTCAGGTGCCCGTCAAACACTTCCACTGAATACTCGACATCCTCTCCTTCTTTCCTACAGATGAGCACCTTATCGGCATGAATATGGCGTCCAAGTCTCCAATCAGCTCTGCAGTCCTTGAACTTTTTAGGCACAGGCGGCGAACATGACAGGTATCGCCTGGCATGGGGTACTTTAAGCTTTTCCCATACAAACACGTCATACCACCTTGGTCGCAGGACCTCAACTTCATACAATAAGTCCCGAGGCAAGTAGGGGTACTCCCACCCATATTCACGGGCGACTCTCTGGGAGAAAAGTCTCTGCAATCTGGCTAGGGGCGGCATCACATCTCGCTCACCTTCTCCTGGCTGTACGATGGCCTCCGGGTGCCGAGGTACTTTCACCATCTCGGGTTGCTTTGTCTTTGGTGCCCGCAACGAAGCACGCTGCGTCCCCACCATCAGAGCGGGTGATGTAGTTGAATGAGGAAAGTTGGTCAGAGGGTTAGATTTCCTCGGGAACTCCGGGGCCTGCGCCCGGAGCGTACTGTCTTCTATGGACATGGGGGAATCCTGTGGTTTACTCAGCACAGGTAGCGGGCGTCTGTCTCATCCCTTCCGGTGAAACAGCTTGTCTATTTCTCCGTCATCACCACAGTCTGACAACGACTCTAGGTCGGAGGTGTCATACATCTCGGCGGGAAGGTAGTCTCTAGTAGACGGAAGGTTACCCTCCCTTTCGGGCTCCACCGGCTGTGAACTCCCAACACCTCCAACCAACACCACAGTCCCAGCCCCTAGCTCACCTGGACCTACTGAAGAACTGGGATGTCCGGGACTCTCTTCTCTACCGGCGTCAACCAGGCCAGGCAAGCGGCGGGGTGAAGCTCGACCACGACCACAGGATGCCTGCACCAGGCCTATCTTCCTCTTCGGGGGTGGCAGCAGGGAGTCTGTGGTGACCGAAGCAGTGTCTTCGGATTTTTCTCTCTCAATCTCTGGTTGGGCAGTCACTTCGCCCTGGTCAGCGCGTACGGGGACCTCCGCAGAGGCCTGGATCTCTCCCTCCGGAGTGGCGGTTCCTGTGATGCAGTTGAGGCGTAGGGCCCGGGGCCTTTCCGTGTATGGTTCAACCTCAAAAAGGAACTCCTTGCATGCCTCACATCGCCCGAATGGCTTTAGTTGGACCACCAGTCCCGAGCATCCGGGACAGATCACACCGAGAGCCTCTGTGTCTCTGCATGAATACAGAGCCAACTGTCCTCGGGGCCTGAGCCTTATTCCCGTGTCTGTCAGGGGAGCAGCAAATGCAGTCATTTTCGTGGGGTAAGATACCGGCATCCACGGGGAGCTTGAGGCCATCCCGACCACTTGCTGTTCCATCACGCGCTGACCACGCGCCGTAGTCTCCACGTGTATCTCCACACGTGGCCAGACTCCTCCCACAACTTGTACGTTTTCGCGGGCTTCCGCCAGCCTCCGCCACGAATTGTACAGTCATGGGGTGCCTCGTGGCGCAGTGCATTAACAGTCCCCACATGTAGTACTTCACACGGCTGGACCTCTCCCTTTTTACGCTCCTCTGCGTGGGCCTTTCCCGACTTAGGGTCATGTCCACAACTCCGAGCAGGGATGCACTTTGGCCAATCACATGGCCGACCTGTTCAGAACTCCTCCGGGCAGTAAAGTTCAAACACAGACGTTCTCAGTTCCATCGCCAAGACACACACTATCCCGGACGACGAGCCCCCATGTGTAGCCACCCCCTCACCCCGTCCTCTTTAGCTAGGGGTATGTCACGCGACAGGGTGAGGTGTGCTACGGCCCATGTCCTCCCCACAACGGCGGGCGAGGTGAAGGCCAATACCTGATGTTTCCTCGGGCCGGTGTGTCCTGAGCATGTACCGAGTCTGTCGTGCAGAAACCACCGAACCACCCTTTGCTCCCATTAACATAGTCCATACACCGATCACAGTCCAACTGTTGGTTTATTTCGTATCTCCACATACAGGCAATGCGATGGCATGATACGGTGAGATGAGCAGGTCGAGGCACTATACTGATCTGGGTCCCTACACCCCCTATGCTAGGACCAAGGGTTGTAGGAATCTTGACATGAATACCTCCGTTGCGTTGCGGCCTCTATCAGGGGAAGATGTCCTCCAAGAGAGTTACCGAAGGCCCATCCGTCACCGGGTTGACACTGTACCGGGTCTTCGAACGGGTGACCTCCCCAGCCTCCTCACCTCAGATGCGGGTCCCCTCGCAAGGGGCGCCCTGGAGCAACTTCACCCTCGCGGGACCCAGTCGGAGTCACTGGGTCCCAGGCCTCCTCAATAGTACCTCATCCCAGGCTGAAGGTGCCTGGGATGGAATCCCAGCTTCATTCCGGCCAGGCCTAGGGCGCCTAGGCCGGAACCTTGAACCGCCCGCACCCAGGCTGAAGGTGCCTGGGTGCGTGAAGAGATGATCCCCCGGAAAAGACCTCGTGGCGAGGGCGTCTCCCCCTTTTATCTCCTCCCGTCGATACCACGGCGGGCTCCCCGCCCCGGCCGCACCATCTCCAGGAAGGGACCAAGAAGGGTAGCACTCCGGTAGTGATTCTACCCTGAGTCAGTAGGTACACTGACACCCACTGGTCAAGGAGAATATTACACCACCCAATCCTCCACGAATAACAAAAAGGGGTCTGAACCCTAACACAATTACACACTTGGGTCACACTACCCCCAGGTGTATCCCACTAAATTGAGGACCCCGCTACACACTCCCCCCTGTGATTTGACGCTGGTCCCCAGCGTCAGGTGCACACCCATGTCTCCCAAGGAGTGGCGACATGAAGTGGGCCCCAGAAGCTATCCCTCAAATTTTTGGATACTAAGTGTGCCAAGACCTGCTCAAAAGGGAAAGGGGAAATATAAAACGATAAACATTTATATAAGACATCTATTCTGTACACATGTACAATCCCTCCCATCGCTGTCTAAGAACCACCCCACTCTCAGTAGTCTTGACCGATGAATCTCCTGCAGAAGGGAAACAACAAAAGAAAACACATCCTAACACTCGGTGTTAACTTGGCATGAGTGGGTCCGTCAGCCGAGAGACCCGCTCACTCCAATAAGTAAGTAACGCATGTGTAGCATTTCGAACAACCGTTGCACAACACTGCCACCTGGTGACAGAGCTGCGGTAATGACACTTGGTGAGATCTTCATTCTTCCTGCTTTCCTACTCTGACTCTACCCCAAAAGTCTCTGCCTTTGGCACATGAAGAAAAGGGAGAAAAAAAACAACAGCTCCCAAGTCTCCAGTGAGTAAAAGAAAAACCCAAATCAAAACAAAAGTAGGGCACAGTTCTAGGCGTCTGGGAATGTCTCATCCAGAAAGTTTCAACAGCAACAAGATAGGAGCTCACTTCTCCTATAAGTAGAACCTTGGATCCGGCAGAAACAGAGGCTTCAGGTGCCCGTCAAACACTTCCACTGAATACTCGACATCCTCTCCTTCTTTCCTACAGATGAGCACCTTATCGGCATGAATATGGCGTCCAAGTCTCCAATCAGCTCTGCAGTCCTTGAACTTTTTAGGCACAGGCGGCGAACATGACAGGTATCGCCTGGCATGGGGTACTTTAAGCTTTTCCCATACAAACTCGTCATACCACCTTGGTCGCAGGACCTCAACTTCATACAATAAGTCCCGAGGCAAGTAGGGGTACTCCCACCCATATTCACGGGCGACTCTCTGGGAGAAAAGTCTCTGCAATCTGGCTAGGGGCGGCATCACATCTCGCTCACCTTCTCCTGGCTGTACGATGGCCTCCGGGTGCCGAGGTACTTTCACCATCTCGGGTTGCTTTGTCTTTGGTGCCCGCAACGAAGCACGCTGCGTCCCCACCATCAGAGCGGGTGATGTAGTTGAATGAGGAAAGTTGGTCAGAGGGTTAGATTTCCTCGGGAACTCCGGGGCCTGCGCCCGGAGCGTACTGTCTTCTATGGACATGGGGGAATCCTGTGGTTTACTCAGCACAGGTAGCGGGCGTCTGTCTCATCCCTTCCGGTGAAACAGCTTGTCTATTTCTCCGTCATCACCACAGTCTGACAACGACTCTAGGTCGGAGGTGTCATACATCTCGGCGGGAAGGTAGTCTCTAGTAGACGGAAGGTTACCCTCCCTTTCGGGCTCCACCGGCTGTGAACTCCCAACACCTCCAACCAACACCACAGTCCCAGCCCCTAGCTCACCTGGACCTACTGAAGAACTGGGATGTCCGGGACTCTCTTCTCTACCGGCGTCAACCAGGCCAGGCAAGCGGCGGGGTGAAGCTCGACCACGACCACAGGATGCCTGCACCAGGCCTATCTTCCTCTTCGGGGGTGGCAGCAGGGAGTCTGTGGTGACCGAAGCAGTGTCTTCGGATTTTTCTCTCTCAATCTCTGGTTGGGCAGTCACTTCGCCCTGGTCAGCGCATACGGGGACCTCCGCAGAGGCCTGGATCTCTCCCTCCGGAGTGGCGGTTCCTGTGATGCAGTTGAGGCGTAGGGCCCGGGGCCTTTCCGTGTATGGTTCAACCTCAAAAAGGAACTCCTTGCATGCCTCACATCGCCCGAATGGCTTTAGTTGGACCACCAGTCCCGAGCATCCGGGACAGATCACACCGAGAGCCTCTGTGTCTCTGCATGAATACAGAGCCAACTGTCCTCGGGGCCTGAGCCTTATTCCCGTGTCTGTCAGGGGAGCAGCAAATGCAGTCATTTTCGTGGGGTAAGATACCGGCATCCACGGGGAGCTTGAGGCCATCCCGACCACTTGCTGTTCCATCACGCGCTGACCACGCGCCGTAGTCTCCACGTGTATCTCCACACGTGGCCAGACTCCTCCCACAACTTGTACGTTTTCGCGGGCTTCCGCCAGCCTCCGCCACGAATTGTACAGTCATGGGGTGCCTCGTGGCGCAGTGCATTAACAGTCCCCACATGTAGTACTTCACACGGCTGGACCTCTCCCTTTTTACGCTCCTCTGCGTGGGCCTTTCCCGACTTAGGGTCATGTCCACAACTCCGAGCAGGGATGCACTTTGGCCAATCACATGGCCGACCTGTTCAGAACTCCTCCGGGCAGTAAAGTTCAAACACAGACGTTCTCAGTTCCATCGCCAAGACACACACTATCCCGGACGACGAGCCCCCATGTGTAGCCACCCCCTCACCCCGTCCTCTTTAGCTAGGGGTATGTCACGCGACAGGGTGAGGTGTGCTACGGCCCATGTCCTCCCCACAACGGCGGGCGAGGTGAAGGCCAATACCTGATGTTTCCTCGGGCCGGTGTGTCCTGAGCATGTACCGAGTCTGTCGTGCAGAAACCACCGAACCACCCTTTGCTCCCATTAACATAGTCCATACACAGATCACAGTCCAACTGTTGGTTTATTTCGTATCTCCACATACAGGCAATGCGATGGCATGATACGGTGAGATGAGCAGGTCGAGGCACTATACTGATCTGGGTCCCTACACCCCCTATGCTAGGACCAAGGGTTGTAGGAATCTTGACATGAATACCTCCGTTGCGTTGCGGCCTCTATCAGGGGAAGATGTCCTCCAAGAGAGTTACCGAAGGCCCATCCGTCACCGGGTTGACACTGTACCGGGTCTTCGAACGGGTGACCTCCCCAGCCTCCTCACCTCAGATGCGGGTCCCCTCGCAAGGGGCGCCCTGGAGCAACTTCACCCTCGCGGGACCCAGTCGGAGTCACTGGGTCCCAGGCCTCCTCAATAGTACCTCATCCCAGGCTGAAGGTGCCTGGGATGGAATCCCAGCTTCATTCCGGCCAGGCCTAGGGCGCCTAGGCCGGAACCTTGAACCGCCCGCACCCAGGCTGAAGGTGCCTGGGTGCGTGAAGAGATGATCCCCCGGAAAAGACCTCGTGGCGAGGGCGTCTCCCCCTTTTATCTCCTCCCGTCGATACCACGGCGGGCTCCCCGCCCCGGCCGCACCATCTCCAGGAAGGGACCAAGAAGGGTAGCACTCCGGTAGTGATTCTACCCTGAGTCAGTAGGTACACTGACACCCACTGGTCAAGGAGAATATTACACCACCCAATCCTCCACGAATAACAAAAAGGGGTCTGAACCCTAACACAATTACACACTTGGGTCACACTACCCCCAGGTGTATCCCACTAAATTGAGGACCCCGCTACACACTCCCCCCTGTGATTTGACGCTGGTCCCCAGCGTCAGGTGCACACCCATGTCTCCCAAGGAGTGGCGACATGAAGTGGGCCCCAGAAGCTATCCCTCAAATTTTTGGATACTAAGTGTGCCAAGACCTGCTCAAAAGGGAAAGGGGAAATATAAAACGATAAACATTTATATAAGACATCTATTCTGTACACATGTACAATCCCTCCCATCGCTGTCTAAGAACCACCCCACTCTCAGTAGTCTTGACCGATGAATCTCCTGCAGAAGGGAAACAACAAAAGAAAACACATCCTAACACTCGGTGTTAACTTGGCATGAGTGGGTCCGTCAGCCGAGAGACCCGCTCACTCCAATAAGTAAGTAACGCATGTGTAGCATTTCGAACAACCGTTGCACAACACTGCCACCTGGTGACAGAGCTGCGGTAATGACACTTGGTGAGATCTTCATTCTTCCTGCTTTCCTACTCTGACTCTACCCCAAAAGTCTCTGCCTTTGGCACATGAAGAAAAGGGAGAAAAAAAACAACAGCTCCCAAGTCTCCAGTGAGTAAAAGAAAAACCCAAATCAAAACAAAAGTAGGGCACAGTTCTAGGCGTCTGGGAATGTCTCATCCAGAAAGTTTCAACAGCAACAAGATAGGAGCTCACTTCTCCTATAAGTAGAACCTTGGATCCGGCAGAAACAGAGGCTTCAGGTGCCCGTCAAACACTTCCACTGAATACTCGACATCCTCTCCTTCTTTCCTACAGATGAGCACCTTATCGGCATGAATATGGCGTCCAAGTCTCCAATCAGCTCTGCAGTCCTTGAACTTTTTAGGCACAGGCGGCGAACATGACAGGTATCGCCTGGCATGGGGTACTTTAAGCTTTTCCCATACAAACTCGTCATACCACCTTGGTCGCAGGACCTCAACTTCATACAATAAGTCCCGAGGCAAGTAGGGGTACTCCCACCCATATTCACGGGCGACTCTCTGGGAGAAAAGTCTCTGCAATCTGGCTAGGGGCGGCATCACATCTCGCTCACCTTCTCCTGGCTGTACGATGGCCTCCGGGTGCTGAGGTACCTTCACCATCTCGGGTTGCTTTGTCTTTGGTGCCCGCAACGAAGCACGCTGCGTCCCCACCATCAGAGCGGGTGATGTAGTTGAATGAGGAAAGTTGGTCAGAGGGTTAGATTTCCTCGGGAACTCCGGGGCCTGCGCCCGGAGCGTACTGTCTTCTATGGACATGGGGGAATCCTGTGGTTTACTCAGCACAGGTAGCGGGCGTCTGTCCCATCCCTTCCGGTGAAACAGCTCGTCTATTTCTCCGTCATCACCACAGTCTGACAACGACTCTAGGTCGGAGGTGTCATACATCTCGGCGGGAAGGTAGTCTCTAGTAGACGGAAGGCTACCCTCCCTTTCGGGCTCCACCGGCTGTGAACTCCCAACACCTCCAACCAACACCACAGTCCCAGCCCCTAGCTCACCTGGACCTACTGAAGAACTGGGATGTCCGGGACTCTCTTCTCTACCGGCGTCATCCAGGCCAGGCAAGCGGCGGGGTGAAGCTCGACCACGACCACAGGATGCCTGCACCAGGCCTATCTTCCTCTTCGGGGGTGGCAGCAGGGAGTCTGTGGTGACCGAAGCAGTGTCTTCGGATTTTTCTCTCTCAATCTCTGGTTGGGCAGTCACTTCGCCCTGGTCAGCGCGTACGGGGACCTCCGCAGAGGCCTGGATCTCTCCCTCCGGAGTGGCGGTTCCTGTGATGCAGTTGAGGCGTAGGGCCCCGGGGCCTTTCCGTGTATGGTTCAACCTCAAAAAGGAACTCCTTGCATGCCTCACATCGCCCGAATGGCTTTAGTTGGACCACCAGTCCCGAGCATCCGGGACAGATCACACCGAGAGCCTCTGTGTCTCTGCATGAATACAGAGCCAACTGTCCTCGGGGCCTGAGCCTTATTCCCGTGTCTGTCAGGGGAGCAGCAAATGCAGTCATTTTCGTGGGGTAAGATACCGGCATCCACGGGGAGCTTGAGGCCATCCCGACCACTTGCTGTTCCATCACGCGCTGACCACGCGCCGGAGTCTCCACGTGTATCTCCACACGTGGCCAGATTCCTCCCACAACTTGTACGTTTTCGCGGGCTTCCGCCAGCCTCCGCCACGAATTGTTCAGTCATGGGGTGCCTCGTGGCGCAGTGCATTAACAGTCCCCACATGTAGTACTTCACACGGCTGGACCTCTCCCTTTTTACGCTCCTCTGCGTGGGCCTTTCCCGACTTAGGGTCATGTCCACAACTCCGAGCAGGGATGCACTTTGGCCAATCACATGGCCGACCTGTTCGGAACTCCTCCGGGCAGCAAAGTTCAAACACAGACGTTCTCAGTTCCATCGCCAAGACACACACTATCCCGGACGACGAGCCCCCACGTGTAGCCACCCCCTCACCCGTCCTCTTTAGCTAGGGGTATGTCACGCGACAGGGTGAGGTATGCTACGGCCCATGTCCTCCCCACAACGGCGGGCGAGGTGAAGGCCAATACCTGATGTTTCCTCGGGCCGGTGTGTCCTGAGCATGTACCGAGTCTGTCGTGCAGAAACCACCGAACCACCCTTTGCTCCCATTAACAGAGTCCATACACCGATCACAGTCCAACTGTTGGTTTATTTCGTATCTCCACATACAGGCAATGCGATGGCATGATACGGTGAGATGAGCAGGTCGAGGCACTATACTGATCTGGGTCCCTACACCCCCTATGCTAGGACCAAGGGTTGTAGGAATCTTGACATGAATACCTCCGTTGCGGCCTCTATCAGGGGAAGATGTCCTCCAAGAGAGTTACCGAAGGCCCATCCGTCACCGGGTTGACACTGTACCGGGTCTTCGAACGGGTGACCTCCCCAGCCTCCTCACCTCAGATGCGGGTCCCCTCGCAAGGGGCGCCCTGGAGCAACTTCACCCTCGCGGGACCCAGTCGGAGTCACTGGGTCCCAGGCCTCCTCAATAGTACCTCATCCCAGGCTGAAGGTGCCTGGGATGGAATCCCAGCTTCATTCCGGCCAGGCCTAGGGCGCCTAGGCCGGAACCTTGAACCGCCCGCACCCAGGCTGAAGGTGCCTGGGTGCGTGAAGAGATGATCCCCCGGAAAAGACCTCGTGGCGAGGGCGTCTCCCCCTTTTATCTCCTCCCGTCGATACCACGGCGGGCTCCCCGCCCCGGCCGCACCATCTCCAGGAAGGGACCAAGAAGGGTAGCACTCCGGTAGTGATTCTACCCTGAGTCAGTAGGTACACTGACACCCACTGGTCAAGGAGAATATTACACCACCCAATCCTCCACGAATAACAAAAAGGGGTCTGAACCCTAACACAATTACACACTTGGGTCACACTACCCCCAGGTGTATCCCACTAAATTGAGGACCCCGCTACATATATATTAGAGAGCTGTGAAACAAAATGTAGAATAGTCTTCCATAGGGACTGGGTTGTGCAGATAAAGTAGACAGGGAGGAGGTTTCCCCTATTGAACATATAAATGGAAAGATTACAGTTAAAAATACACAACGCTGATTAAAGCATCACCAGCAAACCACAACCACCATGCAAACTTCCACCAACAGTTACATACTGTAGTTACATAATCGGTAAGGCTGAAAAAAGACAATAGTCCATCCAGTTTAACCTGTGTAGGTGTATATTTATCAGTGTCTATAATGATTTCCCATGTCCCTGAATGTTGTGTCCTATAAGATGTAGATCTAAGAGTCTTTTAAAAATATCCATACTCCCCGCAGGCACCACCAATTGTGGGAGAGAGTTCCACATCCTTGTTGCCCTAACAGTGAAGAACCCCCTGCGCAGTTTAAGGTTAAACCGCTTCTCCTCCAGTGTGGCCCCTTGTCCTTTTATATTCCCTGGGACTGAATAGTTTATTTCTTATGCTGGGATCCCCATTGAGATATTTGTAGATCGCTATTGTGTCTCCTCTCAAGCGTCTCATCTCCAATGAAAATAAATTTAGTGTTTGCAGTCGTTCCTCGCAGTTGAGGGCCTCCAGTCCCCTTAATAATTTAGTTGCCTTTCTTTGAACTCTCTCCAGCTCAAGCACATCCCTTCTGAGGACTGGTGACCAGAACTGGATGGAAAACTTCAGATGTGGCCTAACCAGAGTTTTACAAAGTAGCAAAATTATAGTTTTATCCCTGGAGTATATCCCTTTTTTATGCATGCTAAAATTCTAACATTTAAAAAAAATTAAAGTTCTGAGGATGTTTTAGAAATGGTAAATGCAGTAATATACCTCTTCTTACTGTGTATAATACTGTCAGCTGAACTACCTTTACTCCAATTGAAGCTAGTGCCATTCCTTCTTCTGCACACCACTGAGACCAGCAACAAATCCCTCACCTGTGCATGTATGTATGTTGCATTTTTATATGGGGAAAATGTCCTTGTTTTTTTTCCATGAATGTAATCTTTGAGTAATCAAACTCTATCAAGTGTAGCCAGGTGCTTGGCTAAGAATGGAGAGTGGGAGAAACAATGGATGCAGCTGCTCTCGGTAGCTGCTGCCCTGCAGTGCTCAACTGGTTAACAGCTATATCACCAACAGGAAAAGTTCAATAGACTGAGTCAGGCAGCACTGCACTATGTGAACTGTAGCCCAGAGGAGAGAGACTCTACCTAAATCAAGAGCTTTTGAACTGCATTTCCTGGAGGCTATAGAGGACACAGCTTCCTCTTATCATGAGGGAGCCTGGAGAGTGCATATTGCTGTCCAGTGTGCACCACCACTGCTGCATTGCGGCAGCCTGAGCAGGATCCGGAGTGCTGAGTCAAGGTGGGCCATCAGCCAGAGTCATCTGTTAACTAATTGCTGTGTGTGACTGGAGGGTGAGCTGCAATATTCTGGAACTGGGGAGCTGCTGCTGTGGTGATTTACTATCTGCTGCTAGAGAGACTGAGCCCTTTAGGAACTGACCATACAGCCATCTAGTAGCCTTATTGCTGCCAGTAGGCTTGACTGGGACTATTCTCATGGGTACCAAAGGTACAACTGGGCCACAACGCTAGCCAGCTGAAGAGTTAGGACTAAAGACTATCTCTTTACAGCTGCTACGCAGAGACCTTTTTTCACTGCTTATGCTAAGAGGTACCTCTCAGAGGGACATTGCACCATATCCTAGCCATTCTCCTAGATTGCAGTTAATGTTTATGTGCACTGTTTATTTATGACTTTGCTGATTTATGTGTTAATTCTAGTCTAGTGGCACAGCACAGAACTATATTCTATACCAAGGCCTAGTGATCGCACTGCCTAGTGGACCAGTAGTGTATTTAGGTTTTGTGCTGCCCTAGGCCTGACTAAACTTGTGCACCCCCTAATTTAAATATGACCCACCCCTTCCGGTCAAGGCCACACCCCTTGCTGTTTAAGACCCACCCTGAAATTTTCAAGTTGGGACACTAGTTCTGAGGGCCTGGGGCGGGGGGAGCATTGGATTCCCTTAATTTGCATAGATTTCCTATCACTTCCTGTTTGGCTATAGGGGAGAAAATTAAGGGAAATCTCTGCAATGGGACAGGGATGGTAAAAAATAAACTGACACGGGCTATAACTCTCCCTTACTCTATCCAAAATGAAAAGAAAAAGTGTTACCTATAGTTCTACTTTAAGCACAAATTTCTGATAATTTTAAGCAGAGCCCCCCCACAGTTGCGGAATGCTGGCCGCCCGCATACCAGAAGCAGTGGGGGCACTAGACTAACTTGCCTCTTATGGGGGCGCTAGACCAATTTGCCTCATTAGACTGGCGCTACAATAATAGTGTAGCTCAAGCCGGCGGAGACTCTTTCCGTGCTGCCCCCCTGCAAAGTGCTGCCCTGGGCCTTGTTGGCCTAGGCCAGGATACAGCTTTGTAGTGGACTTTGTCTGAACCTACCTTCTGTGTGTTCATTTATGCTCAAACCACCAATTATTCTAACACATGACAATGCTTGTGTCCATTTCTTGGTGCCAAGCCACAGCTGAGTTAACCCCGTAAGGCCCTCTGTTGTAATAGTTACATAGTTACATAGCTAGTCAGGTTGAAAAAAGACACAAGTCCATCCAGTTCAACCATAAAATATATATATATATATATATATATATATATATATATATATATATATATTGTGACAGCAGGAAGGTAAAGTCACCTGGTTGCATCCAGGGGGGTAGATATATTTCGCCCAGATTCAGGCTTTACGCCGACTTATACAACTAGGGAGTTGATGAAGCCCAGCTGAGGCTAGTGGGCTCATGAATGACTCATACCTCTAGGGAGAGGGCTGGGCGTCGTGCAGACAGGGAGTTGATGAGACCAGCTGAAGCTTGTCAGCTCATTTAGGCCTCTATAAGAACTCCCAGCTTCATTAGATGTTAGCTCATGCCTGGAACCAGACCTGTGTGGACTGTCTAGGGAGAGTGAACCCCTGTGCGGTGAGACAAAGCCTGTGTGGCTATTTGCTTGGACATTTAAAACCAGGGACTTAGGGACTAGGACAGCACTAGGCTGATCCCAGTTGTTAGTTAGGAAACCTGTATGTTTAGTCAGAGGTCAACTTGACCAGGATTTATTTTGGTTATGTTTCTTTTGCTTTGCTGTGTTTTGTCACTGTAAATAGAAAATAAACCGCACCTTTTTTTGATTTTGAAAACCACAACCTCCGTTTGCTGGGCCTGTTTTGTGTGGGGAGCCCATCCCGGGGGTCACACACACCCGCTGCCGAGCTAACCCCCTCACAGTTGGTGGAGAATGCGGGCAGTTTTTTTTAAGCCAGCATGGAGGAGATACTGAAACAGCTGGCTCTAGCAAATGCCAATCAACAGCAGACAAATGCAGGTTTGCAAAGGAGCCTTGCAGCCCAGCAGCAAGCTCATCAACAAGCCCAGCAGCAATCTGAGGCCCGCTTCATAGACCTGTTACAGAAGCAAGAGCAGAGACTACAACAAATGGAAGCAGTAATGCAGCAACGTCCGCAGACCAGTGAGGAAAGCCGTCCCACTAATACCGCGTCCTTTGGGGTGAGTCGTTTATTGACAAAAATGACTGGAGAGGATGATCCAGAGGTATTTTTGACCACATTTGAAAGGACTGCTGAAAGAGAAAAGTGGCCTGAGGAGCAGTGGGCTGGACTGGTGGCTCCTCTGTTAACTGGTGAATCGCAGAAGGCTTACTATGACCTAGAGCCTGACCAAGCAAAAGACTATGTGATGCTAAAAGCTGAAATATTGGCAAGGCTGGGTGTCACCCAGGCTGTCCGGGCTCAGCGTGTGCATAACTGGACTTTCCAGCTTGGAAAACCCCCCAGGTCTCAAATGTATGATCTCATTCACCTGAGCAGAAAGTGGCTACAGCCAGAGACTTTGTCCGCACCAAAGATTGTGGAACGTGTTGTATTGGATCGGTTTTTGAGAGCTCTTCCTACTGCCATCCAAAAGTGGGTAAGCCATGGAGACCCAGAGACGGCCGATGGTCTTGTGGATCGTGTGGAGAAATACTTGGCTACAGAGAACCTGACGGCCTCTTCCAGAGACACTCGGACTTTCCACCCTAAGACCAGACCATCCCCAGGGGCGGATAAGAGGATTCCAAGGGGTAAGGGTGGAGAGAGTGAGAGGGTGGGAGCTCTACCCCAAGTTTGGCGAGAACAGCCTGGGAAATCAGCGGCTCAAGAGGCGGCAAGAAGGATCGTTTGCTACCGCTGCCGGCAAGCGGGACATATTGCAGCCAATTGCCCGGTTGTGGAGGAACCCATGCAATGTGACTTTCTGACGGACAGACGTCAGTCGCTGTGTGCGACAGTCGCATGCACTGCCATTCGAGGAACTGAGAAACATTTATGCAAAATGTGTGTTAATGGTAGAAATGTTGTGGTATTGCTGGATTCAGGTAGCCTTGTGACCCTGATAAAGGCTGAGTTAGTTAAAACAGAGGTCTCTGGGAATAGCAAGGTAGCTGTGATTTGTGTGCATGGGGACACCCGAGAGTATCCAGTGACTACAGTGTGTTTCGAGACCCCCAAAGGTACCCTCTCTCATCCAGTGGGCTTAGTATCTCAGTTACCGTATGACGCCATTGTGGGAAGGGATTTTCCGAAGTTCTGGGAACTGTGGGATGATCCTGAGCCCCTCACTGGTGCCCCTATGTACCAGGAATGTGATAGCCAGAACTCCCCTGAGAGTGGTGAGGACTCTCCGGAATTTCCCTTATCAGTATTGGCAGGGGAGACTCAAGAAACTGGAGAGGAGCCCACCTCCTCAGACGAAAACCTACCGTCTGTGGAGTTTTCTGATCTTGAGGTTCACAGGGAAAACTTTGCCACAGAACAGTTGAAAGACCCCGCCCTAATAAAGGCACGGGAAAACGTAGTGAAAATAGATGGCGAGTTAGTGAACCCAGATAATACCTGCACTTACCCATACTTCAGCGTAGAGAAGGACCTACTGTATCGGGTGGCAAAAAGGGCAGAAGAAACCGTTGAGCAGCTTGTGGTGCCCAAACCTTACAGGAAGTTGGTGTTGGAGTTGGCCCATGGGCACATTCTTGGAGGTCATCTGGGGACAGAGAAAACCCGAGAGAGGGTATTACAGAGATTCTATTGGCCGGGGGTGATGAAGGACGTAGAAAATTATTGTTCCTCCTGCCCTGTGTGTCAGAGGTTGGCCCCGATGCCACATTTCCGTAGCCCGCTGGTCCCTCTACCCATCATTGAGGTCCCGTTTGAGAGGATCGCCATGGATTTGGTAGGTCCTATAATCAAGTCCGCTAGGGGGCACCAGTACATATTAGTTATAATGGACTATGCCACCCGTTATCCAGAAGCGATCCCTCTCCGAAATACCTCGGCCAAAACCATAGCCAAAGAGCTATCTCTTGTTTTTAGCCGGGTGGGTATTTGTAAAGAACTGCTTACGGACCAAGGTACACCCTTTATGTCCCGGGTTATGAAAGAGCTGTGTAAATTGTTCAAAGTGACGCAATTGCGTACGTCTGTGTATCACCCCCAAACCGATGGGCTGGTTGAAAGATTCAACAAAACCCTAAAACAAATGTTGAAGAAAGTGGTGGATAGAGATGGAAAGGATTGGGACTGTTTACTTCCTTATTTGATGTTTGCTATTAGGGAGGTGCCCCAATCCTCTACGGGATTCTCCCCCTTTGAGTTACTGTATGGGAGACACCCAAGAGGGCTGTTGGATATTGCCAAGGAAACTTGGGAAAGTGAGAGTTCTCCCCACAGGAGTGTGATTGAGCATGTCGCCCTGATGCAAGATCGAATTGCACAGGTAATGCCCATCGTGAAGGAACATTTGGCCCAAGCGCAGTTGGCACAGCAGAGAGTGTACAACCGTGGAGCCAAGACCCGTACCTTTTCCCCGGGGGATAGGATATTGGTACTTGTCCCTACGGTTGAAAGTAAATTCCTTGCCAAATGGCAAGGCCCCTACGAGATAATGGAAAAAGTGAGCGAAGTGAATTACAAGGTCAGACAACCAGGAAGGCGAAAGCCCGAACAGATCTATCACGTTAATCTGTTGAAAGCCTGGAGGGATAGAGAGTCCCTAGTCGCAGACACTTGGTCACCAGCTCAAACTGGTTGCGTGATTCCTGAGGTTGGAATAGCAGCCACCTTGTCACAACCCCAACAACAGGAGGTTAAGGAGTTTGTGCTTCGCAACAAGGAGGTATTCTCTGAGCTGCCGGGACAAACATCTGGGGTAGAGCATGACATCATTACCCTGCCCGGTGAAAGGGTGAAGTTAAAACCCTATCGGATCCCAGAGGCTCGACGGGAGGCAATACGGGAGGAAGTACAGAAAATGCTGAACTTAGGGGTGATAGAGGAGTCCCAAAGTGATTGGTCTAGTCCCATCGTGTTGGTGCCTAAACCGGATGGGAGCTGGCGATTTTGTAACGATTTTCGTCAGTTGAACAAAGTTACAAAATTTGACACCTACCCCATGCCACGTATAGATGAGTTGATCGACCGGCTGGGAACAGCCCGATACATGACGACTCTTGACCTCACAAAAGGGTATTGGCAAATCCCCCTGGCCAAGTCGGCCAAAGAGAAAACCGCATTTGTAACCCCAGACGGGGCGTTCCAATATAAAAGAATGCCGTTCGGGTTACAGAATGCGCCGGCCACATTCCAGCGGAAAATGGACCAGATGCTGAGGCCCCATCGGAAGTATGCTGCGGCTTACCTGGATGACGTAATTGTCCATAGCACAGATTGGGCCTCACATCTGCCAAAAGTGCAAGCAGTCCTGGACTCTGTTCGGGAAGCGGGGTTTACGGCTAACCCCAAGAAGTGTACCATTGGGCAGGAGGAGGCCAAATATCTTGGGTACACCATTGGGAGGGGAGTAATAAAACCCCAACTCAACAAAGTCGAGGCCATCCAGAGTTGGCCACGTCCCAACAGCAAGAAGCAGGTACGAGCCTTTCTGGGAATCGCTGGGTATTATCGGCGATTCATTCCCCACTTTGCTTCTAAGGCTGTGCCCCTAACCAACCTGACGAAGGGGAAAGGGTCGGTCATGATTAAATGGACCCCCGAGGCTGAGGCAGCATTCCAATTCTTGAAACAAGCCTTATGTAGCCAGCCAGTGTTGTACTCACCCGACTTCTCTAAAGACTTTGTCGTACAAAGTGATGCGTCAGATGTGGGGTTAGGAGCAGTATTGTCCCAGGTCTGGAACGGGGAAGAGCACCCAGTCATTTACCTCAGCAGGAAGTTGAAGTCCCATGAGGTAAATTACGCCACCGTTGAAAAGGAGTGTTTAGCGGTGAAGTGGGCTCTAGATTCCCTTCGGTACTACCTGCTAGGTAGGCACTTTGACATGGTTACGGATCACGCTCCGTTAAAGTGGATGGCTCAAAACAAGGAAACAAATAGAAGAGTGAATAGGTGGTTCCTGGCCCTCCAGGAATTCAACTTCACAGTAAAGCATCGCCCTGGCGTTCAAATGGGGAATGTGGATGCTTTGTCTCGAGTACATGAATGCCTGATTGCTGGTGTTCCAACCCCGAGGTTAAAACAAGAGGGGGGGTATGTGACAGCAGGAAGGTAAAGTCACCTGGTTGCATCCAGGGGGGTAGATATATTTCGCCCAGATTCAGGCTTTACGCCGACTTATACAACTAGGGAGTTGATGAAGCCCAGCTGAGGCTAGTGGGCTCATGAATGACTCATACCTCTAGGGAGAGGGCTGGGCGTCGTGCAGACAGGGAGTTGATGAGACCAGCTGAAGCTTGTCAGCTCATTTAGGCCTCTATAAGAACTCCCAGCTTCATTAGATGTTAGCTCATGCCTGGAACCAGACCTGTGTGGACTGTCTAGGGAGAGTGAACCCCTGTGCGGTGAGACAAAGCCTGTGTGGCTATTTGCTTGGACATTTAAAACCAGGGACTTAGGGACTAGGACAGCACTAGGCTGATCCCAGTTGTTAGTTAGGAAACCTGTATGTTTAGTCAGAGGTCAACTTGACCAGGATTTATTTTGGTTATGTTTCTTTTGCTTTGCTGTGTTTTGTCACTGTAAATAGAAAATAAACCGCACCTTTTTTTGATTTTGAAAACCACAACCTCCGTTTGCTGGGCCTGTTTTGTGTGGGGAGCCCATCCCGGGGGTCACACACACCCGCTGCCGAGCTAACCCCCTCACAGTATATATATATATATATATATATAAGTGTAGTGGGTATTTTAATTATGTGAGGACTCTGGTGGTGTGAGGTTCCTTGGGGTCCCTGGGTGGCGCTGTTGCCTGGGGCCAGAGTTGAACTCACTCCGCGAACCGTGACTTTTTGTCCTCCCCTGGAGCTGGTACAGCGGGGCGGGGGACCCGCTGTGACGCAAAGGGAGAGGTCATAAAAGGGGCGGACGCCCTGATTTTAGGGAGAGAGTCGGAGGACGCGGCCGCACCCAGGCACCTTCAGCTTGGGTGCTGGCGTTCTGGTGTTTCAGGCCTAGGCACCCTTGGCCTAGCTGAAGCAGGGATGGAGTCCATCTCAGGCACCTTTAGCCTGGGGTGAGGTACTATGGCGGATGCCTGGGGCTCACTACCTTCGACTGAGTTCCGCGAAGGTGGAGGAATCCGAGGGGGCCCTAACTCCTTGGGTGCCTGTGTCTGAGTTCGTGAGGACTGATGCGCAGTGACTTCTCTGAAGAGCCCGGCGCAGCATCGCTGGTGACGGAGAGGCCTCCACTTCTCCCTTGGACGGATTTCTTCCCCTGACAGGGGCAAAGTGAGCGAAGGTAATTCACGTTCTATATTACCTAGTCAGTGGCAGTGACTATTCACCACTGGTGACAGCACAGTGGGCAACAGCAAGAAGGGAAAGGATTGTGCCTCGATCTGTCCCCCTCATTTTCCAAAGGAGAAAGATTGTTTTATTGCTTGGCAAGAAGAATAAAACTGAGTTGTACCTATTCACTGTGTGGAACTTGGGTTACTAAAGCAAAGGAGTCAGGGACGAAGGACTGGACTTGACTCTAGGACACCTGCACAAAAGCCCAATCTCTGGCCTTCACCTCCCAGTTACGGAGGACATGGGCCGTGGTGTGTTTTATCTCTCTCTCCCAGGTACCCCTAGACAAGAGCCATATAACCGATAAAGAAAGGGAGAGAGGTGAGGCCGCTACATGTGGGGGCATCGTATCCGGGATATGTGTATGGTGTCTGAAATTGAACTTTGCTGCCCAGAGGAGTTCCGAGTAGGTCGGCCATATTGGCCAACGTGCCACGAGGCAACCCATAACTGTGTAGTTCGTGGGCGGGGCAAGGGAAAAGACAGCGAACAAGTGCAGAAGGTGGGAGGAGTCTGGCCACGTGGAGGTATGCACGTGGAGATTCCGGCGCGGGTGGGTTAGTGTGCAATGGAGCAGCAAAGAGAGAGGATGGCTTCAAGTGCTCCGTGGATTTCTGTTCCTTCCTTCGCGGATATGTCTTCTCTGGCTGCTCCGATTATGGATACGGGGATAAGACTAAGGCCCCGGGGGCGATTGGCTCTCTTTACCTGTAGAGACATGGAAGCCCTCGGTGTGATCTGTCTAGGCTGTTCAGGACTGGTGGTCCAGCTGAAGCCGTTTGGGCGCTGTGAGGTCTGCAAAGAATTCCTCTTCGAGGTGGAACCATCCACAGAAAAGCCTCGGGCTTTCCACCTCAACTACCTCACAGGGACTGCCACTCCAGAGGGAGAGATCGATGCTGGTGCGTTCCCCGTGCGCACTGATCCGGGCGAAGGGACTGCCCAAGCGGAAGTGAAAAGAGAAAAATCCGAGGATGCTGCCTCGGTCACCAGCAGCTCCCTGCTCCGGCCACTGAAGAGAAAAGTCGGCCTGGTGATGGCCTCGTGTGGTCGTGAAAGAGCTTTGCCCCACTGCTTGCCTGACCTGGATGGATTCGGTACACAACGTCCTGGACATCCCTGCTCGTTTAAAGGTCCAGGTGAGCCAGGGGTTGGGACTGTCTGTGTGGTAGAAAGTGGCGGTAGTCCACAGTCGGTAGAGGCCGTCAAGGGGGATAGTTCCGTGACTGGGAACTATCTCCCCACGGAGTGCTACGACACCTCTGACCTGGATTCATTGTCTGACAATGGCGATGATGGGGAGATAGACGAAATCTTCCAACAGAAGGGATGGGACAAGATGAAGCTACTCTTGGCCCGTGTCACGAGGGACCTGCCCATGTCTACTGGAGAAAGTACACCCCGGGTAGAGGCCCCGGCGCCAGGGGATGAAGCTGGTCCTTTGTCTGAAGTTTCCCTTCTGGATTCAACATCCATTTCACCTGCTCCTGTTGCGGGAGTGCAACGTCAGTCACTGCGGGCTCCTAGGCCCAGGTCCACCGAGGTGGTAAACGCACCTCGCCACCCAGAAGCGATTGTTCCACCTGGAGAGGGAGACCGAGCTACTATGCCACCTTTGTCAAGGCTGCAGCGTCTCTTTGGCCAGAAGGTTGCTCAGGAATATGGGTGGGAATACCCCTATCTGCCTCGGGAACTGCTCTATTAGGTGGAGGTCTTTCGGCAAAGATGGTATGATACCTTTGTATGAAACAAACTGAAAGTGCAGCAAGCACGGCGGTATCTTTCTTGTTCACCAACGGTCACCAAGAAGTTTCAGGACTGTAAAGCTAAATGGATGCTGGGAAGACACATTCATGCGGACAAAGTGGTGATCTGCCGTAAAGAAAGAAAAAGTATTGAGTACCATGTGGAGGCTTTTGATGATCGTTTGAAGCCTATATCATTGCCTCATCCAAGGTTTTATCTGTAAGGGGAAAAAAAAAGAGACTCCCGTGTGCTTTTCTTTTCTATTCCTGGCTGAACTTTCCAGAGTGCCTTTTCTTGAACACAGGGACTGTGCCCTAGTTTTTTTTGTATTTGGGCAGTTCTACTCGTTGGAGATATGGGAGCTGTGTTTTTGTTTGTTCTCCCTCTTTCTTCTTGCGCTCAGAAGAAATCAGTGACTTTGGGTTTTAGATAGTGTAGGATCACAGAGAAAATGTTCAAGAGGAAAGTTCATCTGGAAGTGATGAGTGTCTTGACCGCGGCACTGTCACCAGGTGGCAGTGTTGCGCAACGATTGTTTGTTTTTTTTGACATTATGCAGCACTTATTGGAGTGAATGGGTTTCTTCTAGGATAGACCTATTCATTCCAAGCAAACACACATGTTGGTAGGATGTATGTGTTTTTTTTATTTCCCTCTGCAGGAGACTCGTCTGTCAAGACTACTGAGAATGGGTGGTTCTTAGATAGCCAGGGGGAGGAATGTAAATGTGTGAGATATTTAAAGTGTTTTTATTGAAAAGTTTTATAGTTATATTGTTTTAAGTTTTCCTTTTCCCATTCAGGTCTTGGCACAATTCGGGGCTAAATTGTGTAGTTTGGTTTCTGGGCTGAACTCATATCATCACCCTTGTGGGATGTGAGTTTGTACCAGACACTGGGGGACCAGTGTCAAATCACCAGGGGGAGAGTGTAGCGGGTATTTGAATTATGTGAGGACTCTGGTGGTGTGTGGTTCCTTGGGGTCCCTGGGTGGCGCTGTTGCCTGGGGCCGGAGTTGAACTCACACCGCGAACCGTGCCTTTTTGTCCTCCCCTGGAGCTGGTACAGCAGGGCGGGGGAACCCGCTGTGACGCAAAGGGAGAGGTCACAAAAGGGGCAGACGCCCTGATTTTAGGGAGAGAGTCGGAGGACGCGGCCGCACCCAGGCAGCTTCAGCTTGGGTGCTGGCATTCCGGTGTTTCAGGCCTAGGCACCCTTGGCCTAGCTGAAGCAGGGATGGAGTCCATCTCAGGCACCTTTAGCCTGGGGTGAGGTACTATGGCGGATGCCTGGGGCTCAGTACCTTCAACTGAGTTCCGCGAAGGTGGAGGAATCCGAGGGGGCCCTAATTCCTTGGGTGCCCGTGTCTGAGTTCGTGAGGACTGATGCGCAGTAACTTCTCTGAAGAGTCCGGCGCAGCATCGCTGGTGACGGAGAGGCCTCCAGTTCTCCCTTGGACGGATTTCTTCCCCTGACAGGGGCAAAGTGAGCGAGGGTAATTCACGTTCTATATTACCTAGTCAGTGGCAGTGACTATTCACCACTGATGACAGCACAGTGGGCAACAGCAAGAAGGGAAAGGATTGTGCCTCGATCTGTCCCCCTCATTTTCCAAAGGAGAAAGATTGTTTTATTGCTTGGCAAGAAGAATAAAACTGAGTTGTACCTATTCACTGTGTGGAACTAGGGTTACTAAAGCAAAGGAGTCAGGGACGAAGGACTGGACTTGACTCTAGGACACCTGCATAAAAGCCCAATCTCTGGCCTTCACCTCCCAGTTACGGAGGACATGGGCCGTGGTGTGTTTTATCTCTCTCTCCCAGGTACCCCTAGACAAGAGCCATATAACCAATAAAGAAAGGGAGAGAGGTGAGGCCGCTACATATATATATCAAACAATCCCATATACCCAATTCTATACCCACAGTTGAGCCAGAGAAAGGCGAAAAACTCCAGCAGAGCATGATCCAATTTGCTACAGCAGGGGAAAAAATTTCCTTCCTGATCCCCCGAGAGGCAATCGGATTTTCCCCGGATCAACTTTACCTATAAATGTTAGTACCCAGTTATATTATGTACATTTAGGAAAGAATCCAGGCCTTTCTCAAAGCAATCTACTGCAGGGAGTCTATTCCTCATTTTCACAGCTCTTACTGTGAAGAAACCTTTCCGTATTTGGAGATGAAATCTCTTTTCCTCTAGATGTAAAGAGTGCCCCCTTGTCCTTTGTGTTGACCGTAAAGTGAATAACTCAACACTAAGTTCACTATATGGACCCCTTATATATTTGTACATGTTGATCATATCCCCCCTTAATCTCCTCTTTTCAAGAGTGAATAAATTCAGTTCCTCTAATCTTTCCTCATAGCTGAGCTCCTCCATGCCTCTTATCAGTTTGGGTGCCCTTCTCTGCACTTTCTCCAGTTCCCCGATATCCTTTTTGATAACTGGTGCCCAAAACTGAACTGCATATTCCAGATGAGGTCTTACTAATGATTTGAACAGGGGCAAAATGATATCTCTCTCTCTGGAGTCCATACCTCTCTTAATACAAGAAAATACTTTGCTCGCCTTGGAAACTGCAGCTTGGTATTGCATGCCATTATTGAGCTTATGATCTACCTAAACCCCCAGATCCTTCTCCACTACGGATCCCCCCAGTTTTACTCCCCCTAGTATGTATGATGCATGCATATTTTTAGCCCCCAAGTGCATAACTTTACATTTATCAACATTAAACCTCATCTGTCACATAGTCGCCCAATTAGACAGAGCATTGAGGTCAGTTTGTAAATTGGCGACACCCTGTAAGGACGTTATTCCACTGCACAGCTTAGTGTCATCTGCAAAGACAGAAATGTTACTTTTGATCCCAGACCCAATATCATTTATGAAGATATTAAAAAGTAAGGGTCCCAGCACTGAACCGTGGGGTACACCACTGATAACCTTAGACCATTCAGAGTAAGAATCATTAACCACTACTCTCTGAATTCTGTCTTTTAGCCAGTTTTCTATCCATTTACAAACTGATATTTCCAAGCCTGTAGACTTTACCTTACAGGTTAGCTGTGTGTGGGGAACTGTATTGAATGCTTTTGCAAAATCCAAGTATACCACGTCCACCTCCACCCCTCTGTTCAAGGTTTTACTTATCTCTTCATAAAAAGAAATCAGGTTTGTCTGACAACTTCTGTCTTTCATGAATCCATGCTGTCTGTTTCTTAAAATATTTTTTTCAGGCTCAAAAAAGCCCGGCAGTCGGATTTCAATAGGGTGCTACAAGCACTCCAAAAGGCAGAACTCAAACACAAACATACTGGAGACCCGGAGGAGTTGACTGACATGAGAGAATTATTCCTGCGCTTACTGGATAGCCAGACGCGTAAACAGTTGCGCTACATGTCACACAAGTATTATGAGCATGGCAATAAATGTGGCCGAATGCTCGCTAGAGCTCTCAGGAAGAAGCGTGCGCAAATACTTGTACATAAGCTGTGCCTACCCACTGGTATACTCATTATTAAGTCCTCCCAAATAGCCTCTGGATTCCGAGACTATTACGCCTCCCTTTATGACCTAGGTTCGACACACTCCCCAGGGGTTCGTGACACGAGACTGACCGTCATTCAAACTTACTTGGCGGCGTCTGGCCTTCCCCCGCTGACAGACAAACAAAGTTCCACGCTAGAATCCCCTATTACCCCTTCTGAGATCTAATGGCAAGAGCCCTGGCCCTGATGGGTTCACTAAAGCTTACTACAAGCAATTCTTACCTCTGCTGTCAGAGTCGATGTGTAGCTACTTCAACTCCATAGCATACGGGAATGCCATTCCAGGGGAGGCACTGCTGGCTCATATCTCAGTCATCCTCAAAGAAGGGAAGGACCCAACTATGCCCCAAAGCTACAGACCCATATCCCTCCTCAATGTAGATGTGAAAATTTTAGCAAAGATTCTCGCCACCAGATTGAAACACCTAATCCCGCTTATTGTCCACCCCGACCAGACTGGATTCGTCACGGGCCGTGAAGCTGGGGACAATTCCATTAGAGCCATACAGCTCATTCATTGGGCGCTTACCTCTCCTGACTCCCCCTGTATCAAATTCTCTCTACCGACGCAGAGAAAGCATTTGACCGGGTGGACTGGACCTACTTACATGCTGTACTTGAGACCATAGGATTACGCACACACATGTTGGCTTGGATCATGGCATTGTACTCAGATCCAAGTGCACAAGTTAAGGTTAATGGATTCCTCTCCCCCTGATTCCCGATCAGAAATGGCACGAGACAGGGGTGCCCGCTTTTGCCTATCCTTTTTGCCCTAGTGCTAGAACCGTTTCTGCGCACCGTACGGGCAAACGTCAACATTAAAGGATTGACGGTGGGTCATACAGAGCACAAACTCTCAGCATATGCTGACGACGTGCTATTCCACCTTACGGAACCCCTGATCTCACTGCCAAATCTGATGCGGGAACTCTATCATTTTGGGTTGCTTTCTAATTTTAAAATTAATTATGCAAAATCGGAGATACTTCCTATCCAGATACCGCCCTCACTCACTGATCGGTTGCAAACAGCCTTCCCGTTTACCTGGGCTAAGTCATCCCTGAAATATCTAGGCATCCGGTTAACAGATAGATTTGACACCCTCTATGCTGCCAATCCTCCCCCCCCCCTGCTAACCACAGTGAAAAATGTGACTTGGCTAATTGAACTAAGACAGCCTTTACTTGAATGGGGAGACTGGCCGTAGTAAAGATGAACATCCTCCCATGCATACTGTTCTACGTGCAGATGATACCCATGTCCCTTCCTAGAGGTTTTTTCACCCAGATGTCTAGTCTGATATCGAAATTTATATGGCACAACCAGAGACCGAGAATTGCGATTAGGTTGTTGACACTCCCGAGGGTAGCGGGGGGTCTGGGCCTAACAGATATTCAAAGGTATCATAGGGCAATCGTTCTCCAGAGGATACTCAATTGGCGCTTCCACACTACCTCCAAACTCTGGGTTTCCCTGGAGAAGTTTATGGCGTGTAGGAACCTATCTTATGCCCCACGGTTGTCCCGGGAGCACAGGGGGCTTTTCTTCCCCACTGACGACTCAGGCCCTAGGAACCTGGGATCATCTTAATGCTAGACTGGCTCTGGCCCCTCCTGTGTCCCCATTGGTCCCACTGGGAGGCTTTTTGTGGTTCCCGCCGGGGGAACAAGTGGCTTTTTTTGGGCCCTGTGTCGAAGATGGTAGCGCTAGCTGTGGTAAGCTTCTGCAGGATGGTAAACTCTTGCCCCTGGAGACACTTAGAGAACGGAATGGGAGCTTCCCCATGGACTTTTGGCGCTACCGGCAATTACACCATTTCTTAGTGACTCACGGGGACTCCATACGGGACATCTCTACGCTCAAACCCTTCGAACGCCTCTTTATAGAAGAGGAACCGATCCCACATATGATCTGTGAACTTTACCGCCTACTTAGCTTTATGGCCTATAAGCAGAAACCTGCATTTGTTAGGGCCTGGGAACGGGATTTAGAGACGGTTTTCACCCCCACCCTATTGTCACACCTGTACCGATTCACCCGATCCAGCTCCATTGATTCCAAAACCCAGGAAACAAATTATAAAATATTGTCGCGCTGGTAGCTAGGATCTACCCTACCACGTCAGACAGATGCTGGAGGGGATGTGGCCACAGGGGTATACTCCTGCATATTTGGTGGGACTGTCCAGTGATCAGACCCTATTGGGAGGACTTACAGTCCCAGATTAAGAAAATCCTAGACCTGGACATCCCTCTCTCCCTGCTTCACTTTCTCTTGCACATTCCTCCCATGCCAGTGGGCCAGTACAGACGGAGTGTACTGCCCCACCTATTAAATTCAGCAAATCAGCTACTTCCTATATATTGGAAACGTCCGCAAGTTCCCAGCAGGGAGGAATGGATCCGTAAGGTTGGTGAAATACGGGAGGCAGAGGAATGGATCGCCACCTGCAGGAATACCCAGGAACGCTTTTCCGGCACCTGGTCAGCCTGGGTGACATATGTTTCAGACCCAGGATACATGACCTCAAGTCTGGATGTAGCAATGCTGGAACTGGCAGACCCTTCCCTTAAGCAAAGACCTCGGGCCCCCTAAATTGACACAGAGCCTTCAGTTACACTGTTTTGACCTAATTAAGCAACTAGAGGGGGAAGGGAGGTGATGTGACTTTTTCTTTTCAGCCACTTAAAATGCAGCGAGGTGATGGAGGCAAGTGGCGCGGGGGAGGAGCTGGACATGTGACCCCAGGTATGTTCCAACTGAGCCTATTCCCTTTCTTTTCCTCCCCCCCCATTTTTTTTCTTTCCATTTTTTCTCGTCTTCTTTTTACTGATTTTCCCTGCCTTTTCTCTATTGGTCCTCTGACCTCAAGTGACCTAGTTGTTGACACGCCAGGAGATGGGTGGGCCTTGGAGGTACCGGCCAGTCTGACGGACATGGGACCCCGGGGGGACAGGCACTTCTTGTTGCTACCTCGGTGCGGATGTCTCGGCCTAAATGGGGACCGGCCGGGGTTGTTGCATGCGGGGAGGTAAGCTGGAGGTCTATAGTGGCCCCCCTCCCCTCGTGCCCGCCCGGCCGATTTACCCCCTAATCTGCACATTACCTAGTGCACTAACTGCCGTCCAGACGACTGGCTGGCTTGACTTCCGGTTCTCACTCCTCCTCAGCGGACACCCGCCTTTATTCGTAAATGAGAGGTTCGAGGTGACTCTCTCCCACTTTCTGTTTTTCTGCTATGATGTTTTCTAAGAAAGGGGACACTTCCACCTCCGGCTCGCTGCCTGATTTATGAGTCTAAGTTATGCCCATTAGAACATTGGGTCGCGATGTGATTGTCTGTTTGTCTGTTTTCAATGTTCTATATGTTTTTATGTTATTTAGAAAAATGATTGGCATACTGTTTGCTGCAAATGCCTATGACAATGTGTGTTGTGATGTACTTACTACCTTTCCGATCACAAATAAAGATTTTACAAAAAAAATACATTTTTTCCAGCAAGAACTATGTGGTCTTTTAATAATCTCTCCAATATCTTCCCAACTTTAGAAGTTAAACTACAGTAACAGGTCTATAGTTACTTGGTAAAGACTTTGTTCCCTTTTTAAATATAGGCACCACATTGGCCCTACGCCAATCCAGTTGTACTGTTCCTGTCATTAATGAGTTCCTAAAAATTAGATACAATGGCTTTGAAATTACAGAGCTCAATTATTTTAGGATCCGTGGGTGTATGCCATTACAACATCACTTTTTACTCTAAAATTATGCCTTTTTTTTTTTCGCCTAAAGACCAAATTACATAATTAGTAGGTCCTATTGTTCAGCCTAGCACTGATATTGGATGGTAAAATGTGTAAATAGGCCTGTTTACCTGGACATGAAGTCAGTCAACCTGTGAACTGGCCTTGAAGCACACAACTGGGCTTCATAAATAAAAATTAAAGTAAGTAAACTGCCTGAAATATTTATTCTGTGATTGATAACATGTCTAGATCATGCATATATCAAGGTACCGTTGCATGCATTGATAATATTAGATTTTGAGCTTGTTATGTCTGTGTTGTAATTTTACAACCTTGGGTTAGAGGAGTAGCAGAATTTGCTTGTGCACCTTGCAGTTTTCACCTGTTCCATGTGGTTAAAAAAAGCCATAGAAATACTGTTTTTGATCATTCACAATACCAGCTTGATATTAGATCAAAATGTAATGGTTATTACTAGGGATGAGCTTTATGTTCGAGTTGAACTCATGTTCGACTCGAACATTGGCTGTTCGCCCGTTCGGCGAACAGCGAACAATTTGGGGTGTTCGCGGAAAATTCGAAAAGCCGCAGAATACCCTTTAACAATCTATGGGAGAAATCTAAAGTGCTCATTTTAAAGGTTAATATGCAAGTTATTGTCATAAAAAGTGTTTGGGGACCTGGGTCCTGCCCCAGGGGACATGCATCAATGATGTTTTTTCGGGAGCAGTGATTTTAATAATGCTTAAAGTGAAACAATAAAAGTGAAATATTCCTTTAAATTTCGTACCTATGAGGGTGTCTAAAATATGCCTTTAAAGTAGCGCATGTTTCCCGTGTTTATAACAGTCTCTGCACAAAATGTCATTTCTGAAGGAAAAAAAGTCATTTAAAACTACTCGCGGCTATAATGAATTGTCAGTCCCGGCAATACAAAGAAAAGTAATTGAAAGTCATTGGAAAAAAAAATGCGTGGGGGCCCACCCAAATTCAATTACCAGGCCCTTCAGGTCTGGTATGGATTTTAAGGGGAACTCCACGCCAAATTTTAAAAATAAATGGTGTGGAGTTCCCCCCCAAAATCTATACCAGACCCTTTATCCAAGCATGCAACCTGGCAGGCCGCAGGAAAAGGGGGGGACGAGGGGGGGACAAGAGAGTGCCCCCCCTCCTGAACCGCACCAGGCCACATGCCCTCAACATGGGGAGGATGCTTTGGGGGTCTGTGACCCCTCAAAGCACCATGTTCCCATGTTGATGGGGACAAGGGCCTTATGCCCACAACCCTTGCCTGGTGGTTGTGGGGGTCTGCGGACGGGGGGCTTATCAGGATCTGGAAGCCCCCTTTATCAGATTCTCCCCCCCATATGTGAATTGGTAACGGGGTACATTGTACCCCTACCATTTCACAAAAGAAAGTGTAAAAAAATTTAAAAACCACACAGACACCGTTGTGAAAAGTCCTTTATTAAAAATAAAAAAAGCCATTCCAGCATTGTAATGCAGTCTGTTCAGCAACGATCCATGAATCTCCAGCGATGCGGCGTGTCTCCAGCGATCAACGAAGGAACATATTCCCTGCACCGGAGCCTCCCGGCTAATGACGCGCAAGCAGTGTTGACAGTTCTTTTATAACCAAGGCCCGGTAATTGAATTTGGGGGGACCCCCACGCATTTTTTTTTTTATCAATGACTTTCAATGACTGTTCTCTGTATTGCCGGGAGCCGACAATTCATTATAGCCGCGAGTGCTTTTTATTGTTTCACTTTAAGCATTATTAAAATCACTGCTCCCGAAAAAACTGCAGTTTTTAAAACTTTTTTTTGCATTGATACATGTCCCCTGGGGCAGGATCCGGGTCCCCAAACACTTTTTATGACAATAACTTGCATATAAGCCTTTAAAATTAGCACTTTAGATTTTTCATGTTCAAGTCTGATAGACTTTAACGGTGTTCGGATGTTCGAACAAATTTATTGCCTGTTCGCATGTTCTGATGCGAACCGAACTGGGGGGTGTTCGGCTCATCCCTAGTTATTACTTAAAAATGTAAGTTTAAATTAAGGAATACATTATTTATCTTTGAATGTAGTGTATGTATATACTTAACTTGTCCTGTTGTGTTTTCTGGCCATTACCTAAATATCTGCTTGCTACATAAGGGACAGGTGATAATGTTCTGGTATATGGAGGGGCTATAGGTTCTAATCGCATAATAAGTCTAGCGCACTCACCCCAGACTTTACCTGCTTTTCTTTACTTGGCTCCTCCGCAGGAAAGAATGAGGCACACCGCACTATCAGCCTGTACCCTCCTGGATGGGGAGGTTGAGCGGTGTTAGTTTTCGGGCCTGCCTGCGGCTGGTGTTAGAATCCTCCCAAGCTGATCTCGCCTCTGCATTTAGCCAGAAGCAAGTCCTTAATTCTCCCCAGTAAAGCAACTGTCCACACCAACTGAAAGTCCAACCTTTGTATTTATTTCACCACGGATAACAAATAGTCTCTATGAGAGCAGACAGGTTGATACGAGACACAGGTCAGATAAAGTGGGAGGAGGTCCAGGCACAAACTCAATTCAGGTTTCCCTTACTGTTCTGCTTTCACAAACAGGTTTGGGCGCACGGTCTCTGCCACAGACCGGGTGAATATGAAAGTCACTGCCACTGACTTGTTGAAGTTGGTCACTGCCACTGACCTGGTGAATAGGGTCTTGCCCTATTTGGTCACTGCCACTGACCTGGTGTGCGTAGAGTCACTGCCACTATGACCTACAGAACATGTACTTCCTTCTTGAAGAAACTTGGCCCATGTCAAGGAGAAGAACCTCCCTCCAGAGAGTTACGAGAGGCCCCCACTGTCACCACGACTCTGCGCTGGGTCTTCAGAAGGGGTCACCTCCCTGGCCTCCTCAATCCTGGATACGGGTTCCCTCGCAAGGCGGCACCCTGGGAGCCCTCAATCCCCAGGGGAACCCAGCCGAAGGCGCTGGGCTCCGGGCCTCCAAAATAGTACCTCACCCCAGACCGAAGGTGTCTGGGATGGAACAGGAACTCGGCCTCCGGGTCTAGGGCACCCGGAGACAACACACGCACCACTCAGCTGAAGGTGCCTGGGCACGACCCCACCGGAAGATGGCCGCCCCTTTTTTTATCCTCTCCCGACAGGCACAGCAGGTTTCCCGCCCCGCCGTCACTACTGCTGAGAGGGGACAAAAAAGACACAGCCATACAGGGTGGTGCGTGCGTTGTCTCCGGGTGCCCTAGAACCGGAGGCCGAGTTTCAGTGGTTCAACCCTGGCCTACGGCAACAGTGCCACCTGTAGGCCACAGGGAACAGCACACCAATAGTATCTCCCAGGGACAGAAATGGTCCAAGAAGCCTGACAATTAGTGTATCTGAGCCTGGTTACCACTCAGATACTCCCCCTAAATATAGAACCCCGCTACATAAGCATAGAGTACAATAGGCTAGCCAGACAGTATTGTTTTCCCTCTGTGGATTATGTTAATTGATTGGAACTCGTGAAGTCTTAAAATTAAAAATTAAATTTTGTAAAAAATTTGACAGTGTCTGAGATGGAAAAAAAAGACAAACTTTGGAAACTCAGACCATGGCTTGATGCGTTCAGGGAGAAATGCCTGCAGGTGGTACCAGAAGAACACAACTCTGTGGATGAAATGATGATTCCTTTTAGGGGGAAATTTAGCAGCATCAAGCAATACATGCTTGGCAAGCCACATTCATGGGGGTTCAAGGTGTGGGTAAGGACAGGCATATCTGGCATAGTGTGTGACTTTGATGTGTACCAAGGCAGTGTGAACAGAATACACGCTAGATCTGAACTTGGATTGTCAAGAGATGTGATGAAGCTGGCCTCCACACTTCCACAAGGTCACAACAACAAGATCCGTGCAGACAATTATTTCCCCTGCGCCCCACTGATTATTAAGCTGCTTGACCAGGGAATTCGTTACACTGGAACAGCCAGGCAGGTATGCTCTCCCAACTGTAACCTTGATAGTGAGAAAAGCCTAAGGAAAAAGGGCAGAGGAAACATTTGTGTCAGTTTGGAAGTGAGCCACAACATCTGTGCATTGAAATGGTTTGACAATAGGGAGGTCACACTTGTGTCATCCCCTGCTGGCCCAGAACCGGTGGAGAAGACTCAACACCGAGACAAAGCCGCCAAAAGATATTTTGAAGTTGAGAGGCCTTACATTGTGGGTGTCTATAACAAATTCATGGGCGGTGTGAATATGTTGGACTCATTTGCAGCAAAATATAAGTTTCCTTTGAGATCCCGCCGCTGGTATATTTACATCTTCTGGCACACCATCATCCTAGCTGTGATCAATGCATGGCTGCTGTACAAACAGGATTGCAAAGCACTGAATGCTTCCAAGAAAAATACTAAACAGGAGGTTGTTTCAAGCCCAGTAAGCATCCTCTCTCATCCTAGTTGGCACAACTGTTATAAAACCAAAAAGAGGGCGACCAGGTTTAATCCATCGGAGCCCAATTCCACAGACAGGGAGCTCCTAAATGACAGGAAGAGACCATACACAGAAAAAGGGAGTCCTTCAAATGGCATCCCAGCCAAAGAAGGACATGTATGGACATTTCCCTATAAAAACAAGTAGAGGACGCTGCAGACAATGTGGTAAAGGTTATACCAACAATCTTTGCAGCAAGTGCAATGTCCGCCTCTGCTTCTCAGAGGACAAGAACTGCCTTTGGGACTATTATAACTGAGCATGGCTATGAACATAGCTAAACATAATAAATGTCAAAGTACGCAGTAGGCTTTGTAAAAAAAAGTTTGAACTTAGTTTTATAATAAATTATTATTAATGAAAAATATGACTTGTATCATTATTATTTTGTGAGAATTACTGTATAGATATTTGGGCTACTGTTGAAGGACTTATCAAGCAGAAAGGCCTTCAAATAAACCCTTTGGCCTCTACATTTGTCCTGACAGTAGGAGTAAAATTACTGAAATTCTGCTACCAAATAGGCCTAATGTGGCAAAATTACAACATTCACAAAAGAACGTTCTAAAATGTAAAAAATTATAAAACCCATTAATTTCTGCATTAGAGGACTCCAACAACAATATCTAAAAGGTAAAAAACATTTTTTTGCAGTTTTCTTCTATATTTGGGTCTTCTGGGGTTAAGGGTACTGTATATATACTCGTGTTCTTATAAGTGTGTGCTGTAACTTTCATTCAACCAGGTGTGTCAGAGGGGCTGAAGTTGTTCCTAGAGTAGAGGTTCTGAAAAGTGAACCCAAAGACCATTGCTCCTGCGGGGGTACCACAACACAAGTTTAAAGGCCCATTGCAAGCAAATATATTTTTTGGGGAAAGAATAGCACAGCAGGTATAGATTTAAAATATTTTTTTTTCTGTACTTTCACCTGCAATTTTTTAAGCTGGGGACAGGTTGTCAGGAAAGGGTTCACCCGCTGGTGGCGCTATTGGTCCTATGGATTGCAGTACTAGTGTCCACCAGCAGGTGTCTTCTTGCAGCCAGTATCTTTGGTGGAGGATCTCACCTGCTGGTGGTACTGTCTGATCCATGGGCCGTAGTACTGGTGTCCACCAGCGGGTGTATTCCGGCAGTGTGGGGCAGGCAGCACTTCCTCCACTCAGCTGTTACATGAGGACAATCACTGCCGTCCTATAAATACCCGGCGAGCCCTCACATGCTCGCCTTGGTATCTCTCTCCCTGACCTTGAGCCTGCAATCCTGACATTGAGCCTGTATCTTTCCTGACCTGATCCGATCTGATCCCTATCCCGAGCCCTTCCTGGACCTGTCCCTCCTGTTTCCAGATTACCTTGGATCCCTGCCCTGAAGCCTGTCCATCCATCCTCTCCCTGTCCTGTTGTTTCCCCGTCCTTAACCATCTGCTGATATTCCCTTGTGTATGACCTTCGGCTTGGCTTGTTTACGATTCCGGTATCTCCCCTTTATTTGTATATACTATTTGTTGTTAGTTGTGCACTGGTTGTTTTCACTTGTTTGTTGCTTTTTAAATAAACACCTTTTTTTTTCACTTACATGCGTTTTTGGTCTCCTCTGTGTAGTCACACAGTCTGGTCTACTAGATTCCCTGACATAGGGTCTCAAAAGTTTTTATGAAAGTGCCATAAGGGGACAATATGGATTTGTCTCTAGTAAAGCAAAATAGTCTGCATTTTTCCCCCCTGTATTATCTAGAGTTTTTGATGGATTTTGCTCACTCTACTTTTGGGTGTTGAACTTGACATGCCTGGATTATTCTCCACACTGCACAGTTTTGTCTTCCTAATGAAACTGCTAATAGACATCTTGGCAAAAATTCCAGACAGAAGTTGATTGGATCATCACAGCCAGCGAGTCTACAGCCAACAGGATACAGAAGTGGAAGGGGGCAAGTCATTGCAGCCATAACATGAACAAAGAATCGAGGATTTAAAAGTTGGGTACTTTAATTATTTTAAATAATATTATTGTAGCGCCCTCCTCACTCCCCTCTTCGCATCAGCTCGTTTCTCTTCTTGTCTAGGGGTACCTTAGAGGGGAGGAGCGGGGACACCACGCCTGGCCTCCACCACATGTGTCAGTGCAGTGTAAGCAAAGTTCTTTCTCCACCTTCGGGTCAGTGTTGTGCACCTCAAACTTCCACGTGAGATTACCTTGAACAATGTCCACCAGAAAAGAGCTCCACACCATTAAAGTCCAACACTCCTTTATTCTTCTCGAGTGAACAGCATAATCAGTTAGACTCCCTTAGAAACAGAACAGAAAAGGAGGTGTGGATGCGAGTAGGCCCAGACACAATGAACTCTCCACCTTCCTCCCTGAAAGTGGGTTGCGGTCTCCGAGCGAGGGGGAATTTCCTTCCAGGCGGCCTCCGGTGGGAGGCTCACCCGTCACTGGCAATCTGCTGCACCCGGTCTTCATGTGAGGAGCTCCCCCCGGTCCATTACGCCTTCCGGATTTGGGTATCCAATCCCTGGGTTCCCTAGGACCTCCGTCCCTCGCGGAACTCAGTGTTGGGCACTGAGCTCCAGACCATCTTCTCGAGTACCTCACCCCAGGCTAAAGGTGCCTGAGATGGAACACGACCTCCAGCTGTCCTCTAGGCCTAGGCTGCCTAGAGGACCGACACGAACCACCGCCCACAGGCTTAAGGGGCCTGGGACTCGACCCCGTGACAAAGATGGCCGGCCCCTTTATACCCTCTCCTAGCAAGCACGGCGGGTTCCCCACCCCACCATACTGCTGCCGAGGGAGGACAAAAAGGAGGCACGGCACACAGCAATGATTCAACCCCAGCCCAGGGCGACAGCGCCACCTGCTGGGCTGCAGGGAATTACACATCACTGGTGTCTCTGCCAGTTAAATTTACACCCGGGAAAGTACATACCCGCTACACTATATTTTAATTACATATTCATATGATGATAAAATTAAGTAATACATTGTTTATCTGGTATTAAATAATGTCATTTTGATTTAAATTTCGATGTGTATACAGGCAATAATAATAATTAAGAAAAAAAAAAGGTTTTGGGGCCCTTAAAGCTATATTGCAGGCACAAAAACATAGCATATGTATAATCCTTTATAGTCATGAAGGATATATAAATACATTTTACGTTTTCCAAATGCTTATGCAACTCAGATATTGTATATTGTCTTGTAAATGTAGTGGTGACATCATTGTGCTGTACATAAGTCTGTACAAAGAGCAGAGCTTTGGGTGGGACTGAACAGGTCCTCTTACTACAGGCTGCCTGCAGAAAACTACAGATGGGGACAGAGACAAAAGAGAGAACAGAAGTGAGTGGTCTTTATTACAGAAAATGCCTTCATAGAAGCAAACTACAGGAGTTGTTTCATGCTTGATGTCACTGTCTTCAAAATCAACTTGTGTTGCTGTCTGCAGTTGTTAATGTTGCACCTGAGTCTCTGCAAGATCAGTCTACCATTTTGCTGTCCTATGCTTGATGCCTACTCATCTCTGCAACCACTTTATAATACCACAGAAACAAGCCCCGGGTCTTTTACTGTCCGCGTGTTTAGACCCTCTTTCTCTACGGATTCTTAAGCCCCGTACACACGGTCTGACTTTTGCCCAACAAACTTAGTTTTAAGCAAGTTGGACCCACAATCCGACCGTGTGTACGCTCCATCGGACAAACTGTTTTTCGTTTGGTTTTGTTTTCATCGGACAAAAGTTGGGTCTGCAAACGGACAAACTTTTGCCCAACAAAAGTCCGATGGAGCAAAGTCCTACCGTGTGTACAGAAAACCATAGGACTTTTGTCCGATGGACAAAACAACTAATGTTAAAATCAACCAACAATAGCAGAAGTTGACCAAAGGGTGGCGGTAAAGAGCAGAAAAGAGCTGAAAAACCATGTGATGTTGCAAAAAGTTTTGGGAAAGTTTGCAGAAAAGTCCTGTGGTGTGTATGCTATGGGTGTGCCCGGCCAACTCCGTTCGGACAAAAATCCACAGGAAAAGTCAGATGGAAGTCCGACCGTGTGTACGAGGCTTTAGAGAGAAGTGCAACTGGACACCTCCACTATTGTGCTTAGAAAGATATCTACAATAAATTACCTGAGCAAAGACCTCTTATGTATACGTTCCCAGGCTACTGTACCTGTGATCTCTGTTCCAGTTTTGATACCCATTTGCGGCCTTTGACTGTTTCTTAACAATCTTTGATACTTGCCAGCCCTGATCTTGCCTACTGATTCTGTACCACACATCATTTCTTCCTGCTGTCAGTTGTTGTCACTCAGATTGTAGGTGAGGGCTGCAACCTGGGAGCTGTGCCGAGCAAAGCCCATGATTCCTTGTGAAGTGGTCTGATGGACACTGGGCAGTTTCTTAGACCCTGTGCCTCAGCCATTAGTGCCTACATTCACCTGATGGTGCAGTAGGTCCACTACCCCGGTGACACTGGATTACTGCACAGATTTGGAAGAAATACACAAAGAATATTAAGATTCATGTGCCTCTTGTATTTAGATAATATTCATTTAGCTTGGATTTCAACTTTAAAAAAGGTAATTTATAGTGATTGTAGAGTGAATTGCTGTGTGTGAGTCTTTTGATGAAATTGTGTGTACATTTATTTATAGTGGTTCTGTATTTTGATTTTTTTAACAATAGAAGTGGTTCTGTATTTTGATTTTACCATGCAGTGCAACAGCTTTGCTGCTATGGGTATGGATTTTGTTGAGAAAATGCTACTCCAGATTGCCTCCAGAGTTGGTCAGTCGACCAAAAGCCAAGGCAATTTAGGTTACTTGATTTATGTTGGAGACAAAAGGAAAAGGTTAAGAGTGGTTGATCTTCTACTTCAGTGGAGATAATGTGACCACAGGCCTAGGTTTTTGGTTATGCAAGCAGCACTTGGTCCAACTGATTTGCCCATTTATGAGATTAAGTAGACCCGAACTCAATTAACAACCCTGGTTATTTTGACAATCTTTCTCCATTTATGCCATATATTAGGGGTAAATATAAATGAAAACAATCAGCGCCAAAAATTGCTATAAATATTGTGCTACTAAATACTAGTGTTAATAATCTATAATAAACATGCACAGCTGCTTAACATTCTAATTGATACACCACACTGGTTGCAAAAATTAAAGTGAATAAATGTAGCGCTGTGTATAAACCTATTACTATCTAATAAAATAAAAGTGCATATAATCATGAATCAAAATTTAAATTGAATAAATAAAGGCTCTTCTTATGATCAGTGTTTCAACGCTAATCCACCACTGTGATCGTTTGACCTCGAAAGGAGTGCACACCACCACCAATAAAATTGCGCGCTCACCTCCCAGATGAGTTAAAACTCATGACCAGATCTCCCCTCGAGTTCACACGATCTTCCTCCTTTAAACAATCAATGGCATGTAATACAGCTATTTGTTATTGGCAACATAGCACATTTGCTTCCAGGGAAACAACCTCTCAGCTTTTGCTCAAGATTCCAGGGATTTCAGGGCATGTAAATGATAAATAGAGAGACCGTAGTGTTCTCTGTATACAAAATGTATTTAAAGCCCCCAAAAACAAATCACACTTAAAGTATAGAAACGTTAAAACCACATGTAAAAAATACACAGTAGCACTGTCTTACACACTCACGGTGCCTAGCTAGACGCCTCGTTATCAACCAATCACAGGCCTTCCTCACGAGATCTGTTCATGAGTTTTAACTCATCTGGGAGGTGAGCGCGCAATTTTATCGGTGGTGGTGTGCACTCCTTTTGAGGACGAACGATCACAGTGGTGGATTAGCGTTTATTCAATTTAATTTATGGACTATTTATCACTCATGTTATGATTCATGATTATATGCACTTTTATTTTATTCAATATTAATAGGTTTACACACATAGCGCTACATTTATTCACTTTAATATATTAGGGGTATCCAAACTTTCTAAACAAAGGGCCAGTTTACCATCCTTTACTCTTTGGACTGTGGCTGTTGTGGGTAGAAAATGTCCAAGTATCAATGGGAGTAGAAAATGTCTCAGGCCTGATGGTCAGTTTTGGGTAACATAGTACTTCTTGTCAGTAGGAGGATGAATAGTGCCCCATAATTGGTATTAATGGGAGGAATAGTGCCCAATCATTTATATCAGTGAGGGGACTTGTGTCCCATCATTAGTGTCAGTGGGAGGAATAATGCCCCATCATTGGTGTCAGTGGAAAGAATAGTGCCTCTTATTAGTGGGAATAACAGTGCCCCAAGGGCCGGACATAGGCAAGCAAAGGGCCACAGTTTCCAGACAACAGTCATAAATGGTAAAAGAGGCTGGGATATATTTTCTCCATAAAATATGATGCTCCAGCCGTCTCTGATGTCTGGTGAAATTAGCTGTGTTAAAGCATGTATCCTGTGGTTTCTGTTCATGAGGCTTGATGTAATGACAGGAAGAGATGGTCGGTCAGGTTATCTGATGGAACAAAGGTAATCTTCTTCAGAAGAGACCATGTGGTCAATTTCTCAGCACTGGTCATGTGACCGGATACCGGTATTTTACAGCTTAGGTTTGCCTAACCAAATATACATAATGAACATTTGGTCCCTTTTTCCACCCACACATATACCAGGAAGATTAATTCATTAATACAGTTTTGTTCCATTTCCACTCAAATAAATGATTATACAAAAGTTCATTTTATCTCAACAAGATTATTTTGCAGGCAAATTTATTTGTTAATCAAAATATATTAATTTACATATTAAACACTAAAAATGTATAAATCAGGAAATATCCAAGAAATAAATGTCATTGATTTGAAAATACAAAAGAAAAATGTATCTACTCAACAGAAAATAAATGATTATGTACTAGAAAAAACAAGCTAACATTTAATGCAAGACATGGACAGTATATTTGATGTGAATAGTATATAACAGTAGTCTAAGTATGCATGATTGTAATATTTTATGTAAAGTAAACCTGATGGGATCTTTAGACATTTTAACTGTCCATGGCAGTGTGCAGCAATTTTGTTTATTTAAATAGTGTGTCGGAAGCACCAAGATCAGGGGTACTTTAATATGCAAATTGCGACCTGAGCCTATGTAGTCTTACCTCCAGACCCCTTTATAAATAAAAATCTGATCACAGGTGCTCCAGCTCATCAGGCGCCCCTTAGGCCGGGTTCACACTGGTCTGACAAACGCTCCGACATTGGGAGCTCATGTCGCATGACGTGTGAAAATCAACATTTCCCTATGAGAGCCAGCTTAACTGGTCCGACACAAGTCGGTCCGACTTTGAAAATGCTCCCTGTACTACTTTGGTCCGACTTTGATCCTTCTTCAGCCCATTGAATATCATTGAAGTCGGATCAAAGTAGGGTCCTTGTCCTTACCATTCGACTTTTGACATCCGACATGGTGATTACAGCAGCAGTAAAAGGAATTTATCTCACCCTGGGATTGTTTTGATTGGTCAAAGGACAAGTCAGACTAGCACAAAGTCGGATCAAAGTAGTATCCTGTTCATTCAAGTCGGATGGATGTCGGACCAATGTAGGATCAATGTAGGACTGATGTCGCAGAGCAAAGTAGGATGAAAGTTGTATGACTGTCGTGTTGTACCAGTGTGAACCGAGCCTTATAAGCGCTATATTACTAGGAGGTTTTACTAAGCAGTTAATTACGCATGTTCTATATCCTACATGATTGTCACGGTATAAATCTCCACTCATCACTGTACTAGTAAACTGAAATAATCAGCAGGAATCAGAATTTTCATTCAATTATATTATATAATATGGTGCTTCTAAGACTGGATCACAGACTTGAAATAATAGTCTCCACTGCAACACGCACTATATTGCCAAAACTATTGGGATGCTTGCCTTTACACGCACATAAACTTTAATGGCATTCCAGTTTTAAGCCTAGTACACACGACCGAGAATCTCGTCGTAAAAAAAAACGTTGTTTTTCTCGACGAGATTCTTGTCAAGCTTTCCTTACATACACACTGTCAATTCGTAATCTCGTCATTGTAAAGCGCGGTCATGTACAACACGTACGACGGCAGTATAAAGGGGAAGTTTGATTCCAATGGCGCCACCCCTTGGGCTGCTTTTGCTGATCTCGGTTACCATGTGTTAGTAAAAGTTTAGGGAGAGACGATTCGCGCTTTTCAGTCTTCGTGCTTTCAGTTTGTTTTAGCGTGACGAATGTACTATCTCCATTACGAACGCAAGTTTTACCAGAAGGAGCGCTCCCGTCTTATACTTGATTCTGACCATGCACGATTTTTTAAGACTCGGAAAAGCATACAGACGGCCGGTTTTCTCATGGGGAAACAGGCCGACGAGAATCCCGACGAGAAAAACGAGAATCCTGACGAGAAAATAGAGAGCAGGTTCTCTATTTTTCTCGTCGAGATTCCTGGCAGTTTTCTCGACGAGAAACCATACACGCGAATGGTTTTCTCGTCAATAAAGCTCTCCCAACAGTTTTCTTGTCGTTTCTTGACGAGAAAACCGGTCGTGTGTACGAGGCTTAAGTCTGTAGGGTTCAATATTGAGTTGGCCCATCCTTTGCAGCTATAACAGCTTCAACTCTTCTGGGAAGGCTGTCCACAAGGTTTAGGAGAGTGTCTATGGGAATGTTTGACTATTCTTCCAGAAGTGCATTTGTGAGGTCAGGCACTAATGTGGACAAGAAGGCCTGGATCGCAGTCTCTGCTCTAATTCATCCCAAAGGTGTTCCATCAGGTTGAGGGTGAGGACTCTGTGCATGCCAGTCAAGTTCCTCCACCCAAAACTTGCTCATTCATGCTCATCCATGTCTTTATGGACCTTGCAATATATTGTAGTTTTATAATTTGATGATCCTGCCAGCAGACCTGTTATTTTTCCACTTCTTTTAACAGGGTGACAATACTATTCCTTCTGAAGTGCAATTACATAGCAGCAATGTCACCTTGTGGACAGGGTAGTCCTACATGGTGCAGTATGTAGTTTTAAGTAGACTTTAAGTATTTGGGAATAGACAGATTGAAATTCAGCGTGTTCAAAAGGGACTGACTAAATTTCGATCAGTGCATGGCCGTCTCCTGCTTGACAGAAGTTGATCAAATGAATGAGAATGTTGGAAAAGTAGATTGTGGAATGTTGGATTCCTCCATCCACCTTATTTGTGTGGATGAGGGAATCTGTTGTTTTTTTTTTTTTTTTAGCCCATTGGCTGAATGAAAAAAAAAATTAACCATCAATGGCCAGCTAAACTCCAGCCAACACCTTTTTTTAAGCAGTTGCAACATTGTTTTTTTTTTTTTCATTTGGAAAAAACAAAGGTTTAGGACTCATGCACACAAGTGTACAATTTACTACATTCAGATCCATAATTTATACAGATCTAAACACAGCTGTATTGTATGCTATGGGCCAATGCACACTGCTGTTTTGGTCCACAGCATTTAGTTGTGTAAGCCAAAACTTGTGTTTACCGTCCTGGAATTGGATCATATATTACATTGTACGCATGTAAACATTTGTGCTAACATTTACATGTGAACCGCATAATGGATTCTGCAGGGGTTATTTAGAAAAGGCAAATCCACTTTGCACTGCACTCACACTGGGCCCGTGCGTTAGCGCTAAGGCGTCGCTCATTTTAGCGGGGCTTTAACAATGTTTAAGGGGTGCTTTTCGGCCACTAGCGGGGCTCTTTTAACCCTCTCTAGCAGGGGTGTTTTGGGAGCGCTGAATACACCCCCCAAAGATGCTGCTTGCAGGACTTTTTCTAATGTTCCGCAAGCGCTACCGCCCAGTGTGAAAGCCCACGGGCTTTCACATACAGCCAGCATGGGAGGCAGTTTTCAGGCGCTTTACAGACGCTATTTCTAGCGCTAAAACGCCTGAAAACTGCCTCAGTGTGAAATGGGTCTAACTGAAATTGAATCTGCAGCTGGGGATCTACAATTATTAACATTTACTGAGCCTAAAGCCTCATACACACGATCGGACTTCCAACGGAATTTTCCGTGGATTTTGCTCCGAAGGGCATTGTCCGTGAACTTGGTATGCATACACACGGTAGGACTTTAAAGCCAACAAACACGAACGTAGTGACGTAATAGACGTACTACGTGGTTTTTCTGCTCTTTACCGCCACCCTTTGGGCAACTTCTGCTATTGTCAACTGATCTTTAGCATTGGTTCTGAGCATGCGTGTTTGTACTTTGGACTTTAGTCCGATGGACTTGTGTACACACGATCGGATTAGCCGACGTAGGACATTTGTTGCCGGAAAGTTTGTCTGTTCTCACAGCAAACATTTGTCCGATGAAAAAGCAAAAAGGTTTGTCCGATGAAGCGTACACACGGTCGGATTGTCTTCAAAAACAGGTCTGTCGGAGGTTTGTTGTCAAAAAGTCAGATCACGTGTACGGGCCTTTAGAAAGAAGCTCCTCTTGTGGCTCGAGACACCAATGACTTAAGCCCTGTACACACGATCGGATTTCCTATGGATTTTTAACCAATGGATTTTTCCATCGGAAATCCGATGAAGCAGACTTCCATCAGTCTTGCCTACACACCATCAGTCAAAAAACCGACCGTTCCAAACGCTGTGACGTAAAACACTCCAACAAGCCAAGAAAAATTAAGTTTAATGCTTCTGAGCATGCGTCGACTTGATTCTGAGAATGAGTGGGTTTTTTATCCGATGGAGTTCCCCACAGACGATAGTAATTTGCTATAGTTTTTTTTCCATAAATTTAAAACATGTTCTATTTTTTTACACCGATGGAAAAAAAAAACGATGGGGCCCATACACGATCGGTTTGTCCAATGAAAACAGTCCATCGGACTGTTTTCATCGGTAAAACCGATCGTGTGTACAGGGCTTAACAGTATGTGAATGCAACTGACCTAACAGCAGTCCACAGTGGTATTTGACTTGCAGGGGAAGCAGGAACAGTATGTGGGTGGCATGCATGGTGGGTAATCAAAGGGAAGCAGCAATCAAGTAGCAGCAGGTCTTTCAAAACCTTTCAACAGTACCCTTAGTGGGGACACCAGAATATGAAAAAGTTCTTTCAGTTGTCACCAGACTCATGGATTTCACACATAGTAAAGAGAGAGGCTAAATGGAATAAGTCTTTTTATAATTACTTACAACTTTGTATTTGGTCTGTTTGGAGTTTTGTTTAAAAATTTTCATCATGATTCACCCAATTAAAATTTCAAAGTGTACATGTGCTTTGGCCAGGCAAGACACAGCAATAAGTTTGTTTAATTGCCCCCTTGATGCATATATCTTCCTCCAACAATGCCACGCTGGATGCCTGAATGGGTATGAAAGAGCACCCGGTAACAGATGATCCTCTCTCTTAGTACCCTTTTACACTTGTGCGACCTGAAAGTCGTGCGATTTTGCCGCGACTTGAAGCAATGCCTGCATAATGTTGAGGCCAATGGACCTTAAGTCGCCTCAAAGTCGGACCAAAGTAGTGCAGGGACTACTTTGAGGTTGCTGTGACTTGAAGTCGCACAGATATAAATGGTACTCATTGAAGATCATGGAGTACGACTTGTCATGCGACTTTGCAGTTCCAAGTCGCAGGACAAGTCGCACAAGTGTGAAAGGGGTCTTAATGGTTTACCACTTCGGCTCCAGAAGGTTTTACCCCTTTCCTGACCAGGCCATTTTTTGCGATATGACACTGCGTTGCTTTAACTGACAATTTCGCAGTCGTGCGACGTTGTACCCAAATAAAATTGACATCCTTTTTTTCCTCACAAATAGAGCTTTCTTTTGGTGGTATTTGATCACCTCTGCGGTTTTTCTTTTGCGCTATAAATAAAAAAAGTCAATTTTGGAAAAAATAATAATAATATCTATTCTGCTCTAAAACATATACATTAATAAAATGTAAAAAATAGAATTTCTTCATCAATTTAGGCCAATCTGTATTCTGCTACACTGATTGGTTTGCGCAAAAGTTATAGCGTATACAAACTATGGGATAGATTTATGGACTTTGTTTACAGAACAATCGGCCGGTCCCGGCAGACATTGCGTCCACCGGACCCACTGTGTCCAATGAGCGGGTATGTGGCTTTTGGGCTTAAGGGCTGCCCTGCTGCAGTATATGTACGTGGGGCAGTCCTTAAGCGGTTAATTTAGAGCCTCATTGAAGACAACAAAGGTTATAGGTGAATCCAAAGCGTTCTGCGGAAACAGCCTCCCCCTTCTTCAGGGCTAGTAAGTCAGAAAACGAATAAACATTCAATATCAGATACACATGGGAAGAGTGTTCCATTAATAGATAGTCAGAATAATTATAACAACAATAATAATAGTAATACAATTTATAAAATGGATATCACCCAATTGTAATTGTTTTTTAAAGCTATTTTTTTTATTGTTATTATTGTGATTATCACCATTGTTATAATTATTATTATGATATCTATTTTCTTAATTTTAATATAATCATTGCTTTCTTTTTATTACGACTATTACCACTACTATCAGTGTTATTATTATGAAAGAGAAAAGGGTGGCCCCTGGAAGTCGCACATCCAAGATATCCTATAGACGTGAAGAGAGTGGCAACCTTAGCCTTGACTCCAACCAGGCCAACCAGGCCTAGCCTGAGCGGCACACACATCCATTTTTCAGGTCATCCGTGTTATTATTAGAATTGTGTTTGTATTGGGATCATGATCATCACTACACAAACTCTTTAGCACCCATTATGATTTGTTATACATATGTTTTAGAATGTTTCATGATTTATTATAGATGTTTTATTTTTTTATTATATTTTTTAGCACATGTAATTATTGTATTTTTCAGCACATGTAATGAGCTTCATGTATTTAGATGTATTTATACAGAGTACAGATGTTTTCTACGGATCACTGTTTCCATATGTATCTGATATTGAATGTTTATCCATTTGCTGACAAGCCCTGAAGAAGGGGGAGGATGTTCCCTTGAAATGCGTTGGCCTCAGCTGTAAGCCTTTTATCATGTTCAATAAAGTACTAAATTAATCTATCGAGAGAGGATCAACTGTTACCTGGCGCTCTTTCATACCCACTCAAGTTACTCCAGCTGAAATGACGCCTCTGTCATATCAGACAAGTAGAAGCCCCAAGACTTCAAACAATGACTACCCTTGGGGAATGAATTCACAGAGATAGACTCCCACCTCATTCATCGTTTTGATATCCACCAACAACCTATTGGTTGGTTCACCAGTCCAAGGTGGTCCACACATCATATGCTGGATGCCTGACCAGCCAATTGTCATACCCAAGTGCTGTCACATGGGTGTCAGGAAGAGAGTCCTTGAGTAAACTCTCATGAGATTGACTAAAGCTAGCCAAACACTAGTAGAAATTAATTCAAATTTTTTTGTTTTAAGAATGTGCTATAGATTTTCTAATTGTCAGTGGGGTCAAATCGATGTTTGCTTTCAATCACAGTGAGGAGAAAATTTGAAGAATCAGTATGAAAAATGTTCATAATCAAATAAATTTCCAGTAATGTATGTGGTTTTTGTTCAGGGGCAAAAGGAGGTGGAGGGGAGATGGTCCAGGTCAGGCAATTAGGTGAGCCTTTGCACGGGTTCACTTATGAATTATTTTGATGAACTCTTTTTATATCCTCTACAGGCCTTCTGCATGTCCTTCAAGAAGTTTGGAACGCCACTCTGGAATAAAAAAAAAAAAAAAAAAATATGTGAAAATAATAATCAGCTGGAGCACTTCAGTGTTCTAATGAGAAAAGCTGCAGGTTCTGCATCCCTTTAAATTTATTTAAAGCGGTTCTATACCCCTTTAGCACACTTTAACCTACAGGTAAGCCTATAATAAGGCTTACCTGTAGGTAAAATTAATATCTCCTAACCTGTAGGGCTTAGGAGATATTCACCTTGTATGCAGCCGCTGATGCCAGTGGCGCAATGCGCTCTGAAGGTCCGGCGAATGCTGCCCAGAAAATCAGAGCTCCATGCCGGAAAGAAGACTTCCGCGCAGATTCGCCGGAGTGACGTCATCGCGGCTCACATACAGTCATGCTCGAAATTGTTGGCACCCCAGAATTTTTTCCAGAAAATCAAGTATTTCTCACAGAAAAGTATTGCAGTAACACGTTTTGCTATACACATGTTTATTCCCTTTGTGTGTATTGGAACAAATCAAAAAAAGGGAGGAAAAAAAGCAAATTGGACATAATGTCACACAAAACTTCAAAAATGGGCTGCTCAAAATTCTTGGCACCCATAACTTAATATTTGGTTGCACACCCTTTGAAAAAAATAACTGAAATCAGTCGCTTCCTATAACCATCAATAAGCTTCTTACACCTCTCACCCGGAATTTTGGACCACTCTTTCTTTTGCAAACTGCTCCAGGTCTCTCTTATTGGAAGGGCGCCTTTTCCCAACAGCAATTTTAAGATCTCTCCACAGGTGTTCAATGGGATTTAGATCTGGACTCATTGCTGGCCACTTTAGAGCTCTCCATCGCTTTGTTGCCATCCATTTCTGGGTGCTTTTTGACGTATGTTTGGGGTCATTGTCCTGCTGGAAGACCCAAGATCTCGGACGCAAATCCAGCTTTCTGACACTGGGCTCTACAGTGCGACCCAAAATCCTTTATTAATCCTTTAGATTTCATGATGCCTTGCACACATTCAATGCACCCAGTGCCAGAGTCAGCAAAACAACCCCAAAACTTCAATGAACCTCCACCATATTTCTCAGTAGGTACTGTGTTCTTTTCTTTGTAGGCCTCATTCCGTTTTTGGTAAACAGTAGAATGATGTGCTTTACCAAAAAGCTCTATCTTGGTCTCATCTGTCCACAAGACGTTTTCCCAGAAGGATTTTGACTTACTCAAGTACATTTTGGCAAACTGTAGTCTTGCTTTTTTATGTCTCTGTGTCAGTAGTGGGGTCCTCCTGGGTATCCTGCCATAGCCTTTCATTTCATTTAAATGTCAACGGATAGTTTGTGCTGACACTGATGTTCCCTGAGCCTGCAGGACAGCTTGAATTTCTTTGGAACTTGTTTGGGGCTGCTTATTCACCATCCGGACTATCCTGCGTTGCAACCGTTCATCAATTTTTCTCTTCCGTCCACGCCCAGAGAGATTAGCTACAGTGCCATGGGTTGCCAACTTCTTGATAATGTTGCGCACTGTGGACAAAGGCAAATCTAGATCTCTGGAGATGGACTTGTAACCTTGAGATTGTTGATATTTTTTCACAATTTTGGTTCTCAAGTCCTCAGACAGTTCTCTTTTTCTCTTTCTGTTGTCCATGCTTAGTGTGGCACACACAGACACACAATGCAAAGACTAAGTGAACTTCTCTACATTTTATCTGCTTTCAGGTGTTTTTTTTTATATTGCCCACACCTGTTACTTGCCCCGGGTGAGTTTAAAGGAGCATCACATGCTTAAAACAATATTATTTATCCACAATTTTTAAAGGGTGCCAAGAATTTTGAGCAGCCCATTTTTGAAGTTTTGTGTGACGTTATGTCCAATTTGCTTTTTTTCCTCCCTTTTTTTGATTTGTTCCAATACACACAAAGGGAATAAACATGTGTATAGCAAAACATGTGTTACTGCAATACTTTTCTGTGAGAAATACTTGATTTTCTGGAAAAAATTCTGGGGTGCCAACAATTTCGAGCATGACTGTATATACATACACTGCTCAAAAAAATGAGAAGGAACACTTTTAAAACACATCAGATCTCAACGGGGCAAAATCTCATGCTGGATATCTATACTGATATGGACTGGGTAATGTGTTAGGAATGAAAGGATGGCACATCATTTGATGGAAATTAAAATTATCCACCTACAGAGGGCTGAATTCAAAGACACCCCGAAAGTCAAAGTGAAAAAATTATGCAGCAAGCTAGTCCATTTTGCTGAAATTTCATTGCAACAACTCAAAATGGTCCTCGGTAGTTTGTATGGCCCCCAAGTGCTTGTATGCATGCCTGACAACATCAGGGCATGCTCCTAATGAGATGACAGATGGTGTCCTGGGGTATTTCCTCCCAGATCTGGACCAGAGCATCACTGAGCTCCTGAACAGACTGAGGTGCAACCTGGCGGCACCGGATGGACCGAAACATAATGTCCCAGAGGTGTTCTTTTGGATTTAGGTCAGGCGAGCGTGGGGGCCACTCAATCGTATCAATTTCTTCATCCTCCAGGAACTGGCTGCATGCTCTCGCCACATGAGGCCGGGCATTGTCGTGCACCAGGAGGAACCCAGGACCCACTGCACCAGCGTAGGGTCTAACAATGGGTCCAAGGATTTCATCCCGATACCTAATGGCAGTCAGGGTGCCATTGTGTAGCCTGTAGAGGTCTGTGCGTCCCTCCATGGATATACCTCCCCAGACCATCACTGACCCACCATCAAACCAGTCATGCTGAACGATGTTAGAGGCAGCATAAAGTTCTCCGCGGCTTCTCCAGACCCTTTCATGTCTGTCACATGTGCTCAGGGTGAACCTGCTCTCATCTGTGAAAAGCACAGGGCACCAGTGGCAGACCTGCCAATTCTGGTGTTCAATGGAAAATGACAATCGAGCTCCACTGTGTCCGGCAGTGAGCACAGAGCTCACTAGAGGACGTCGAGCCCTCAGGCCACCCACATGAAGTCTGTTTCTGATTGTTTGGTCAGAGACATTCACACCAGTGTCCTGCTGGAGGTCATTTTGTAGGGCTCTGGCAGTGCTCATCCTGTTCCTCCTTACACAAAGGAGCAGATACCGGTCCTGCTGATGGGTTAAGGACCTTCTACGGCTCTGTCCAGCTTTCCTAGAGTAACTGCCTGTCTCCTGGAATCTCCTCCATGCTCTTGAGACTGTGCTGGGAGACACAGCAAACCTTCTGGCAATGACACGTATTGATGTGCCATCCTGGAGGAGTTGGACTGCCTGTGCAAACTTTATATGGTCCAAGTATCGCCTCGTGCTACCAGTAGTGACACTGAGCCTAGCCAAATGCAAAACTAGTGAAAAACAGTCAGAAAAGATGAGTAGGGAAAAAAAATGGCAGACACCTCCACCTGAAAAAAACATTCCTGTTTTGGAGGTCGTCTCATTGTTGCCCATCTAGTGCACCTGTTGTTAATTTCAATTAACAGCAAAGCAGCTGAGACTGATTAATAACCCCCTCTGTATACACCCCTCCCCCTCTGCTACTTAACTGACCAGATAAATATGCCAGGAGTTCTGATTCAAATGTGTTTCTTTAATTTTTTTGAGCAGTGTATATTTTTATATCTATCCATATATATATATTATATTATATATAGATATATATATATATAAATAATTCAATAACATAAAAAAAAAACAAAAAAAAAAACAGATGTAACAAGTGTCACGTCTTCAAAACATTCATTTGAACACATTTTTGCACACACCAAAAAAATCTTTGTTTGTGTACATGTCGTTTCCTCCCATGACCCTTAAAAATACCTTGAAATGTAAGTAGATATCATAAGGAGATTAAACAATCCCTGGAACAATTAAAGTCCTTTGGGATTTCGAGCTACATATAAAAAGATGTTTGTATTTCCAGAATCACTCCTCCTGAACACACACCCTTCTCCAAAACCAGGGACTCCGCTAATCAGATCTTATACAATGCCTTTGTCTCCTTACGTCAATCCCTTATCTTGACTGCGGAGAAGCAGGATGCAGGAGAAGTGACATCAGTGCAGTGAATTGTCTAATTGGCGTCTTAGGGCATGGTAATAAAATTAATACGCAACTGCTTTTGCGGCCTCATACTTTGGGGAGGTCTGGAAGGAAATGGGTTTAGGCAAAAAAAAAAGTAGATGAATATAATAATAACAACATTGTTTAAAGGGCCAGCAATACAACATATGTGCTATTTCCCTTTTGGTAAAAGAGCTAAGAAAATGCACCTGGTGTTTAAAAAAAAAAAAAAAAAAAAAATGTTTGCCATAATTAAGTCATAAAAGTATAAAAATTGAAATTGCCTTTTTTTAAATATGAAAGTTTAAAATATTTTAAAAGTTATTGCCCACCCCCATTATATATTTCTAGAATATGGCACCACCCATGTTGTGTATGATACCTGAAGGAAGGTAGGATTGAGGAAAATTACGGTGTAACACATATTTTTATTATTATACAGGATTTATATGGCAGCAACAGTTTACGCAGCGCTTTACAATATAAAAGGGATACAATACAGTTATAATCCAATAGAATAAAACAGGATTAAGGGGGCCCTACTCAGAAGAGCTTACAATCTAATAGGATAGGGCAGGTGGTACAAAAGGTTGTAACTGTGGGGAATGAGCTGATGGAAGTGGTTAAATAATTAGTTGGAGGGGTGATAGGCTTCCCTGAAAAGATGAGTTTTCAGGGATTGCCTGAAGGTAGCAAGAGTAGGGGATAGCCGGAAAGGTTGAGGTAGCGAGTTCCAGAGGATGGGAGAGGCTCTGGAGAAGTCTTGGGAGGAGCGGAGAAGACGGTTTGGGTTTTATGTTTTGTTTTAAGGCGCTATATGACAGCTGAGCATGGGATACCAAACCCTTGGATAGGTTACCATTCTAGCCATACCACTGTAACAGGCAAATATTATCGTAGCTTCCAGCTAGATAAAATGGTAAAGTTCATACTTGGATTTAACACTAAAACACTGGATGGCTCACCTACATGCATGGTGTCCTCATTCAGAAGGCCTGTGTTTCCAAAGAGCAGCAATAATTTTTAGCTATTGGGATGCTAGGGTTGGAGAAGACCAGTCATCCCTCTCTTCGCTTTGATGCATGAGATATTATTCTTCCCAACGGCCACTTGTAATTTTGATTTTGTTCGCTTAATGGGTGTTCACCTGCCCCCACTGCCAATTTCTGCATCAATTAGTGTTTACATTCTGAATACTAGTACCTGTCCTCCTCCAATGTTATCCCCCTCTGCCCATTTTGCTCAGATGTCATTAGGCATGAATAAAAATATAACCATATACTCACCAGAAACAAAAAATATTACCATACACTCACCAGCCACTTTATTAGGTACACCTGTTTAATTGCTTGGCAACGCAAATTGCTAATCAGTCAATCACAAGGCAGCAACCCAATGCATTTTGGCATCTAGGATGTGGTAAAGATGATTTGCTAAAGTTCAAACCGTTCATCAGAATGAGGAAGAATAGGGATTTAAGTGACTTTGAAAGTGGCATGGTTATTGGTGCCAGATGGGGTGGTCTGATTATTTCAAAAACTGCTGATCTACTGGGATTTACACGCTCAACCATCTCCTACGATTTACAGAGGCTGGTCCAAAAAAGAGAAAATACCCAGTGAGTGGCAGTTGTGTGAAAGAATGGTGGATCTGATGAAACAGCGGCAGCTGAGAAACGCGTCATCCGATTGGTCCGTTCCTCTTACTACGACACTTCCGGTCCGACGGCACGCTGCGCTCCACGCTGAAGTGCACGCTGATGCGCATCCTCCTGGATCTTTCTCCACTACAGGAAGAATAACATCATACACGTCTACAGCATCTCAACACCCAGGACTTCCCTTGCTGACACTACATCTGCCTTCAGCCTTATCCTCCATCTGGGACCTACATCTTTCCCTCGGACTGTTGATGACACCGGACCACCCGTATACATTGTATACACTACATGCCTGATTACTTCTTCCTATTTGTGAGTAGCCATTTGGCTGTTTTTATTAATGGTTATTAAAACGTTAATACTGCACTTAGTTTGGCGCACCTTCCTTTCCTCATTTATCTTCCAGAGCCTGCTTCTGCTTATGGTAGCTGCCGCTGGTGCATACATCATTTGATGGACATTGGAATTTTTCAGTGTATTTTTCAGTGACATTTTAACTCTCATTATGCCAGAACTATTTTTGCGCCATTTTACCTTTTTCTGTGTGAAAAAATGGGTTTGAGATGATAGAAAGGAAACAGTAACTCAAATAACCACTCATATACAAGGCAGGGATTGCCGCTCCAAACAGACTCACCCCTGTAGGGAAAAAACCTTTCCAGGAACCGAGGGTGCTGGCAATGCACAAGGCAGTGGAGAAAAAAAGAGGATATCTGGACAGCCGCACTCCAATCCAACGTGGCTTTTATTGGAAAAATGTGATAAAATAAAACAGGCACTACATGTCACAGCAATGAAATAACAGGGTCAGCTAACGCGTTTCACACTAAGAAGTGTTTACTCATAGCAAGCATTTCTAAGTGTGAAATGTGTTAGCTGTCCCTGTTATTTCATTGCTGTGAAATGTAGTGCCTGTTTTATTTTATCACATTTTTCCAATAAAAGCCACGTTGGATTGGAGTGCGGCTGTCCAGATATCCTCTTTTTTTCTCAAATAACCACTCGTTACAACCAAGGTATGCAGAATACCATCTCTGAACACACAACACATTGAACATTGAAGCAGATGGGCTACAGAAGCAGAAGACCACACCAGGTGCCACTCCTGTCTGCTAAGAACAGGAAACTCAGGCTACAATTGGCACAGGCTCACCAAAATGGGACAATAGAAGATTGGAAAAACGTTGCCTGGTCTGACGAGTCTCGATTGCAGCTGTGACATTCAGATGGTCAGGTCAGAATTTGGAGTAAACAACATAAAAGCATGGATCCATCCTGCCTTGTATCAATGGTTCAGGCTGGAGGTGTTATGGTGTGGGGGATATTTTCTTGGCACACTTTGGGCCCCTTAGTACCAATTGAACATTGTTTAAACACCACGTCCTACCTGAGTATTGTTGCTCACCATATCCATCCCTTTATGACTACAGTGTCCCCATCTTCTGATGGCTCCTTCCAGCAGGATAATGCACCATGTCACAAAGCTCCAATCATCTCACCACTGGTTTCTTGAACATGACTATGAGTTCACTGTACTCCAATGGCCTCCGGAGTCATCAGATTTCATCCAATAGAGCACCTTTGGCATGTGGCAAAATGGGAGATTTACATCATGGATGTGCAGCCGACAAATCTGCAGCAACTTCGTGATGATATCATGTCACTATGGACCAAAATCTCTGAGGCACCTTGTTGAATCTTTGCCATGAAGAATGAAGGCAGTTCTGAAGGCAAAAGGGGGTCCAACCCGGTACTAGCAAGGTGTACCTAATAAAGTGGCCGATGAGTGTTTATTACTATACCAAATGATGCAACATTTCTCATGGTTAATGGGGTCAAATCGATGTTCGTTTTGACCATAGTGACTAAAAAATTTGAAGGAGCAAGATAGAAAATGTTTCCCTAATTAATTCAATTCTAACTGTGATTTTAATAAAAAAATCAAATTAAATATCGTAAGAAAATGCCATAAATATTAAAATGAAACTTTAAATTGAATACGTCTGGAGCCCCAATTGCATAGCAGATCAGATCTGGATGAAATTTTAAGGCTTTTTGAATGAAACTGGTTGACTCAAAAGGCAAGAAAGAACATTCTAAGAATGTGCTGATGAGAATTTTTGTATAAATGTTCCTACAGATTTCTACTTAAAGTGGTTCCCTAAACACTCCATGTCACTGTTCTAGCGCTGTCTTCGGCTCCAGCACTGCTCCCCTCAATTCCTGTTTTCACAGCAGACACTGAGCCATAGGCCACTGCTGCTGTCAGTCAAACTCCTCTGAAGAGGAAGTGGGGGCATGGCTTACCAGCACTGTGTGTGTCTATGGATGCATACTGCCCAGCTCAGAAGCATGCATGTACGGTTGCCTCTTTAGTATCCAGCTTGCTGCAGAAGGCAGAAGCTGACAGCGCTGGCAGGGGACTGCCTGAAGAGAACATAAGCAACCTTTCTGTGCAACAACCTTGAACAGAGCAGGTAAGTATTACCTCTTTGTTATCTAAAAAATTAATTATAAATAAGCCTTTAGTATTAGGTTAAGCCTATTGTGACAGAACCCGCTGTCACTGTGTGCTTTGGAAGGGACTGAGGGCGGGCCTCCTACCCACAGATTATGGCCCAGAAGAGACTGGAGACTCGGGGAGAAGCTGGCATTGAGATAATGTAATGTAATGCTACATCCCTTCTCCCCCATCCCCCCCCCTCTTGTTGCTGTGTTTAGCTGTGTTGGTTCATGGCACACAGACAATGGTCTGGACTGCAGACATCTCTCCGCAGGGGATGTGTATTGAGGGGTTGCCTGCTTATCATAATCCCTTTATGTTTATCTGTAGTCTCTGTTTCAATGTACAAGTGTTCAGTTCCCATTGATTCTTCCTTGTCCCCTACCCCCCCTCTATGACAAGGCTAAGGGGAGTGTCCCTAACTGTGTGTAAAAGTGTATGTTTTGGATTTAATAAACAGTTAATGCTCTGCATGTTTAACCCTCAACACCTGTGTGGAGTGTCTCGTGATTGAGGGGTTAAGGGCTGGTTATGGCGAATCTGCAGGCTGCGGGTGCGTTTGGAGGACAGGAGACACAAGTCTGGCGGATGTGCCCATCTGGGGTATCTGAGATCCGTTACAGTGGTGGCAGCAGTGGGATGTCTCCTGCAGTCCGGGCCATCCAAACCACCACCAGGATTCAATATCTGGGCAGCCGTCGAGGAGCAATACGGGGACCAGCCAGCATGAGAGCGGAGTTTGAGAGGAGGCTGCAAGGCATGCGGAAGCAACATCGGGGACCAGCGACAGAGCGCACCATGCTCGGCTGGGAGGATGTGATTCGCTGGCAACTCTGGCATGAAACGCTAAGCCACGAGCGGCGCCATCAGGGGAAGATCCTTCCCTCCTCCACAGAGATGTACTGGACGCAGTACCATGCGCGAGAGGTGTTCCTGAGGGAACGACCGCGAGATGAGTGGAAGACGGAGCTCGGAAGATTGGTCCAGGAGGAGATGAGGCTGGACGCCAGCTACAGAGCCCGCCGGTGGTTCGCGGCTCAACTGTGGCCAAGTACAGCAGACGGCAGCCCGACAGAAGGCGTTGGCTACGGCGGCGTGGGGCTGCTCCATCAAAAAATGTACGGAGACCCAGACTTTGGGAGCGATGAGGAGTGGCGGCTGGAAAACATCCTGGACTTCCGAGATGAGGTGCTGGACCTCCCTGAAGAGGCGTGTGACCTGGAGGAATTGGAGTTCCTGGTTGAGCAGGAATGGGAGCTCGAGATTGCCTACAAGCGGCTGTTTGACGGTGATCAGCAGCCTGGCATGGCTCCCGTTGCCTGGGACTGTCCTGGAGAAACAGCGGACAGTCACGAAGATGCGGAGCAAATGGGGCCAGGAGTGCCCCTACGTTTTCCCGTCCTAACCGCAATGGAAGAAGCGGCGATGATACAGAGGGCACTGCGAGTGCTAGAATGCCGGAACGCACCAGAGGTTCCCCAAGCAGAGAGACAAGATAATAGCATAAAGGTCTCAGAAGGGGAAGTTGAGACTGGCGCTGGAAGGCTGGTAAATGGTGATCAGCAGCAAGTCGAGAGTATTGCATCCGGTGCCCCAGCAGAAGCGCTGGCTACAGGGCAGAGTGCCACTAGCCTCAGCCCAGCATCAGAAAAAGAGTTGGATTCGGAGAGTCTGAGAGATGATTTTCGTGAGCCTTTTCCCCAACAGCAGATATCCCCAACGGGAGTGGAGGAAGCAATTCTCCCTCCCCAGCAATTGGACATTACCCCAATGTTCATCCCCCCAGTAGAAGCGCTGACTGCAGGGCAGAGTGCCGCTGGCCTCTGCCCACCCTCAGAGTTGGATCCAGGGAGTCCGAGGGATGACCTCATTGAGCTGTTTCCCCAGCACTTGGACACTACCCCAGTGTTCATCCCCCCAGCAGAAGCGCTGGCTACGGGGCAGAGTGCCGCGGGCCTCTGCCCACCCTCAGAGTTAGATCCAGGGAGTCCGAGGGATGACCTCAGTGAGCTGGTTGCCCAGCACTTGGACACTACCCCAGTGTATATCCCCCCAGCAGAAGCACTGGCTGCATGGCAGAGTGTTACCGGCCCCGACCCAGCCCTCAGTAGATTTTTGGAGGGTTTGGGAGACAGCCCCTGTCAGAAGTCGCCTCAGAAGCTGGTCACAGAACCAGGAGGGGAGAAAATCCTTCCCCCTCTTCAGCTGCTGAACTCTACCATTGTATATGTCCCCCTAGCAGAAGCACTGGCTACGGGGCAGAGCGATGTTGGCCTCTGCCCAGCATCAGAAAAAGAGACGGAGAGTCCGGGAGACAGTCCCTGCAAGATACCTCCTCAGCGGCTGTTAGCTACTCCAGGAGAAAAGCAAGAACCTTTTCCTCCCCAACTGCATAGCACTGCCAGCCTATGTTCCCTACAAGCTGAAGCGCTGGCATCGGGGCAGAGGATTATTCAGCTCCCCTCAATATCTGCAACCCAGCCCCGGATCACGGGAGTGCGGACAGCTGTTCCCACTCTGCAGCGGCTGTTTTTATTCACGGGAGACCGTATGTGCGATTTTGCTCCCCAGCCCCAGAGACGTACTTTTCCTTTTCCTGGTGGCCTGGGGTGGAAGTTTGCGACTAACGCAGGTCCAGACCAGTTCGGGGTCAGGAACCTGGTTAGTCTGTTTTTAAAAGGGGAGAAATGTGACAGAACCCACTGTCACTGTGTGCTTTGGAAGGGACTGAGGGCGGGCCTCCTACCCACAGATTATGGCCCAGAAGAGACTGGAGACTCGGGAAGAAGCTGGCATTGAGATAATGTAATGTAATGCTACATCCCTTCTCCCCCATCCCCCCCCCTCTTGTTGCTGTGTTTAGCTGTGTTGGTTCATGGCACACAGACAATGGTCTGGACTGCAGACATCTCTCCGCAGGGGATGTGTATTGAGGGGTTGCCTGCTTATCATAATCCCTTTATGTTTATCTGTAGTCTCTGTTTCAATGTACAAGTGTTCAGTTCCCATTGATTCTTCCTTGTCCCCTACCCCCCCTCTATGACAAGGCTAAGGGGAGTGTCCCTAACTGTGTGTAAAAGTGTATGTTTTGGATTTAATAAACAGTTAATGCTCTGCATGTTTAACCCTCAACACCTGTGTGGAGTGTCTCGTGATTGAGGGGTTAAGGGCTGGTTATGGCGAATCTGCAGGCTGCGGGTGCGTTTGGAGGACAGGAGACACAAGTCTGGCGGATGTGCCCATCTGGGGTATCTGAGATCCGTTACACCTATGTATGCTGTAATCAGATTAAACAACACCTCCACAGTTTTTCCTCTTCAGAATAAGCCTCAAAGACTAGACACAAAATAAACAAAGGTATGCCGACTCTTACCTTGGCTGCCCAGTTAATAAGCCATAAAGGGATCATTCCACCGGGATTGTCAAAATAATACATAAAAACTGGGGAAAAAAAAAAAAAAAGTAGAAATTTTAAATACATACATTCCAATTCAATGTATCGAATTTACTTCATCACATGTACAAACTGAGGAGGCGCCATTTGTTAATTTACAGGTTTACATTTTAACTACTTGAGTCCCCGCCTTTTTTTACCCCGTTTTTGGCAATCAATGGCACCACAAGCGTAATGTGCATTTTGAAGCGTTTTGCGCATTTTTGTGCATGTTTCCAGCATGCCAACGTGTTAGGCCCCTTTCACACGGAGGTCCGTTCAGGTCCGCCTGTCAGTTTTTTAGGCGGACCTGAAACGGATCCTCCATGTACCCCTATGGAGGCACGGATGTCAGCGGAGACATGTCCGCTGACATCCGCTCCGCCAAAGTGTGACGGAGGAAAACCCTATTTTTCCTTCCGTCGGCGGAGTGGATCAGATGACAACGGACTCTACGGTCCGTCATCATCCGATTCCCCATAGGGGAGAGCGGCGCTCTGACAGGGCGGTCCCTGCACAGTGTGCGGGGACCGCCCAGTCATCCGTCGGCTCAGCGGGGATCAACGGAGCGATCCCCGCTGAGCAAGCGGAGCTTCACGGGGCGGATCTGCACGGATCCGCCCCGTGTGAAAGAGCCCTAAATGGGGCCTAAATCTCTTTGGGTCCTAGAGCGTTTTTCATTTTAGCAGTGTCTCCTAATTTTTTCCACCGCAACGTTTATGCAGTTCAGTTTTGGGCACCAGTTCTCAAAAGGGATATCGGGGGAACTGGAGAAAGTGCAGAGAAGGGAAACTAAACTGATAAGAGGCATGGAGGAGCTCAGCTATGAGGAAAGATTAGAGGAACTGAATTCTCTCTTGAGAAGGAGATTAAGGGGGTATATGATCAACATGTATAAATATATATAAGGGGTCCATATAGTGAACTTGGTGTTGAGTTATTCACTTTACGGTCAACACTGAGGACAAGGGGGCACTCTTTACATCTAGAGGAAAAGAGATTTCATCTCCAAATACAGAAAGGTTTCTTCACAGTAAGTGAAGGGTATAAAGGGTGCAACAGGTGTAAAATAATGTCCATATAAACACCAATGATGAGAGTTCAAATAATATTAACATACGGTATATGTGCTGTGTTCCAATTTGGAGCCTTTTAATTGGAACACAGCACATATATGTTATTATTATTTGAACACAGGGATGCAAAGAGTCCTCAGATCTGGTAAGCTCTAAGTCAGGGTTTCTCAACCAGGGTTCCTTAAGAGGTTTATAGAGGTTCCTTGAGCAATGAGCAATTTCTGCCTCTTAGATAAGTTCCCACTGACATCACTGATCTTTTTAGCTATCTGTAAGGGGGTAATTCTTCCCATTTGCTATTGCACTCCGGGGATTCTTCCTGTCACTTCTCCTTTTCCTTCTTCTCTCTTCTTTCATTCTTCTACTTTCCTTTCCCTTTCACCTCTCCCTATCTTTTCTTTTTTCTCTTATTTTTTTTCCATTAGGTTCAAACAGCTACACTTGTGTATACTTCACTTTGATTCAAAATATAGTCATAAGCTCCTAGGAGTCTTATAGTAATGTTAATCTCGTCTCGCTTCTTCAGATGCATACTTTGTATTCGTTTAAATTTTTTTTCCTTTTCTTTACTTATTAGAGGCTTTATTATACTATCATCATTACCCATCTTCGATGTTAGCCTTCATTGTTTAAAATATAAATGTTATATTTGACACTAATCCTGAAACAGACTAAGCAAAGGAGACTATTTTCAGTTAATATGTGGAGCAATTGTTGTTTACTATATATTGTTTTGATAATTTCAATGTGATTTTTTTTGTGATTTGTTAAATTTCAATAAACAAAATTTGACAAGAAAATTTTGGACAATCTCAAGGCACCCTATTCTAAAATGTAAACAACGATTCTAATAATTTTACATAATGCAGAAAAATCCACACACGTAGGACACCCAACATTACATATGATTTATTCTTCCAAAGCAAATACATCTTTGCACACAGGTACTGACTAGTATTCCAATGTTTCTCATCTCCCACACTCAGCTGAAAGCCTAGTGCTGATGGAAAGGGGCAAGCAAGGTTGCTGTGCAGTCGCTCAATGTTCATCTTATCAACGAATAACATTCGTGGTTCGTAGGATGCCAGCGACTAGAAGGTCATAATGGTGCACAATTAAAACCTGTGGCTTTGTGTAACTAAAAGCCAGGCTTGATCCACCTTCTGACTTGTATACAATTTTTGGGCAATTTTTAGGCATTTTGCTAGGGCGCCCCTGAAGAAACCTGTAGTCACCCTGGTTGAAAAAGGCTGGTCTAAAAGATAAGTGTAAGAATTGTGGTTTGGTGATAACCCTGCCTATAGTTACTGGATTGTCACCTGATCTGGCCAAGAAAGTCATCTACAGTGCCTTTAAAACATATTCATACCCCTTGAAATGTTCCACATTTTATCATGTTACAACCAAAAACGTAAATGTGTTTTATTTGGATTTTATGTGCTAGATCAACACAAAGCGGCACAAAATTTTGAAGTGGAAGGAAAATTATCAATGTTCTTTTTAATTCTTTTTACAAATAAATATCTGAAAAGTGTGGCATGCATTTGTATTCAGCCCCATTTTTTATGATACCCCTAACTAGAATCTAGTGGAACCAATTGCCTTCAGAAGTCACCCAATTAGTAAATAGAGTCCCCCTGTGTGTAATTTAATCTCAGTATAAATACAGCTGTTCTGTGAAGCCCTCAGAGGTTTGTCAGAGAACCTTAGTTAATAAAAAGCATCATGAAGGCCAAGGAACACACCAGACAGGTCAGGGATAAAGTTGTGGATACGTTTAAAGCAGGGTTAGGTTTTAAATAAATATCCCAAGTTTTGAACATCTCACAGAGCACTGTTAAATCCATCATCTGAAAATGGAAAGAGTATGGCACAACTGCAAACCTACCAAAACATGGGGGTCCACCTAAACTGACAGGCCGGGCAAGGAGAGCATTAATCAGAGAAGCAGCCAAGAGGTCCATGGTAACACTGGAGGAGCTGCAGAGATCCACAGCTCAGACGGGAGAACTATTAGTCATTCACTCCACAAATCTGGTCTTTATGGAAGAGTGGCAAGAAGAAAGCGATTGTTGAAAGAAAGCCAAAGAAAGTCCCATTTGCAGTTAGCGAGAAGCCAGCTCTGGTCAGATGAGACCAATATTGAACTTTTTTGCCTAAAAGCAAAGCGCTATGTGTGCAAAACTAGCACTGCACATCACCCTGAACACACCATCCTCCCCGTGAAACATGGTGGTGGCAGCATCATGTTGTGGTGATGCTTTTCTTCAGCAGGGACAGGGAAGCTGGTTAGAGTTGATGGGAAGATGGGTGGAGCCAAATACAGGGCAATCTTAGAAGAAAACGTGTTAGAGTCTGCAAAAGACTTGAGACTGGGGCGGTGGTTCACCTTCCAGCAGGACAACGACCCTAAACATACAGCCAGAGCTACAATGGAATGGTTTAGATCAAAGCATATTCAGGTGTTAGAATGGCCCAGTCAAAGTCCAGACATAAATCCTTGAGCTTGAGCTATTTTTCAAAGAAGAATGTGCAAAAACTTCACTCTAGATGTGCAAAGCTGGTAGAAACATCCCCAAAAAGACTTGCAGCTGCAATTGAAAGGTGGTTCTACAAAGTATTGACTCAGGGGGGCTGAAAACAAAGGCACGCTAAACTTTTCACATATTTGTAAAAAAAATTGAAAACCATTTATCATTTTCCTTCCACTTCACAATTATGTGCCACTTTGTGTTGGTTTATCACATACAATCCCAATCAAATACATTTATGTTTTTGGTTGTAACATGACAAAATGTTGAAAATTTCAAGAGGTATGAATACTTTAAGGCACTGTAAATTACAGTAAACTGTAATACAATGTCTTATTTTTTGTAAATAGAGTTAACATATCTGCTAAAGATATACAGTATATACTGTACGTGTTAACCATAAACCACAAACCATAAAAAGTAGTGTATTCCTTTAAATAAAGCAAGTCTGTGGGTCATTGTGGAAGAGTGGGTATGTACCGTATATGAGACTTGTACACCTGCACTCCAGACCACCTGACTTTACAAGGGGCTTTAACCTCACAGCTGAATTTTTATTGTACATACAGAGGATGCAGGTGAAATATGACTGCATGACGTGGAAGATAGAGCAAGGAAGACTGGTGAGGAGATTACCAGCGGAGACCCTAAGAGATACTTTACATATTGAAAGATTTGTAAACCATCACACGTATATATGAGCTTGTTGGACCTTATTCCAAAACCAAATGCATTAATAGGGAGTTTCCATGATCCTTTGTAACTATAAAAGCTGCAACTTTTCTTGGAAGGTTTTCCACAGAATTTAAGAGTTTTGCTGTGGGAATGTGTGCCAATGGAGTATGTGTGAGGTCAGGTACTAATGTTGCACAAGTTGGATTGGCATTCCAATTCATCTCAAAGGTCTTCAGTAGAGTTGAGGTCAGGGCTCTATACCAAACCAAGTCTATATGTAGCTTGTTTTGTATGCAGGGGGACAGTCATGCTGGAACAGATAAGGGTAGATGCCATAAGGGTAGATGTACACAATTGTCTACTATGTCCTTGTATGCTGTAGTATTAACTGTATCATTTACTTGAATCATCTGAACTACTACTGGCCATGTATTGTATTTAAAGGCAGGGTTTGTTTTTTCCCCTACAATGTTTTGGCAGTGGTTGTGCTTTAACAGCAACCTCCAAGATTAAACCAAACTATCAATGCCTTCTTATTTTCTCTATGCAAGATGACAGTTTACAATTTTAAATTTACACTTGACTGTCCTGACCCACCAACACTTACTTTTGCAGCCATTTTTTCCATCACTCTCTATAGCAAGGCTTTGCTTGTAACCATTGACTCTAATAATACCGGACTTCTCTGGCCAACGGGGAACAGATACACTTTTTGCTAGGATCACAAAGATCTTCCTCTCACCGATGTCTAGATCTTGCCTTTCCCGAACATAAACATACTACACTTACTGATTAAGGAAGATAGTTGTAAATGCAGTTCTTACAGTAGAGCTCTAGCCAAAAATATCAAGATACATGTAAATAGCTTTTTTTTTAATAATAAAAAAAAAGCTAACAACAGCTTTTGCTTCAATATTCACCACCAATCCAGAGAGTTCATTTTTGAAATTTCTCTGCTGCTAGATATTCTCAGTCTGATGGCCAGCAACCTTTAATCTACTTCCTCTGAGCCTAGGTCATCCTGGACCTGCCCCAGTCTGTAACTGGACAGTGATAGGAGAAGCAGCACAACGATGATGTGAGCTGCGAGTTCTGAAGGTGGGATGTCTCCCCTCTTTGAGACTACAACAGAATGAGGATTCAAGGTGAATTGGGGAATCGGGTCAGTTTTTTTTTGTTCAACCCGCTGGTTGACGAAAAACAATGACCCATGTATGGCCAGCTTTATTGACAGGATCACCAAGTGAAAATACAGAAAAAAATGTCTACTAATAAAAAAAAACAAATGCAGCAATCGCATCTACTGGTAGACTGTCATATATTACATTTTTGATCTTGGGGTTAGATAAACTAAAAAAAAAAGAAAAGAAAAACAATTACATAAAATTAATATATAAAGACCGGAGCCAGACACATCATTTGTGAATTTTATATTTTCCTGGAGTTCAACTTTAAAAATGGAGCTCCACCCAAAATGGGAAGTTCTGCTTTAAGCACTTTTCCCCCCTCATATGCCACATTTGGCATGTCATTTTTTTGGGGGAGGAGCGGGTACCTAGTTTTGACAGGTACCCAGCTCCCACTTCCGCTCGGGCCGCCTAGGCAATCCAAGTGGAAGTTCTCCTCTCCCTCCTCCCATCATACGTCCCAGAAGATTTCCTGACCATTGAGGAGGCGCAGCACAATTCGCGTATGCGCAGTGTGCACCCGGTTTTGAAGCCGCAAGCTGTCACAACCGGGTGCCCACACTTGTAATGCTGGCGCCGGGGAGAGAAGAGGGAGAGAACCAAGGGTAAGGGCGGCCACATCGCTGGATCCTGGGACAGGTGGGTGTCTGTTTATTAAAAGTCAGCAGCTCCACTTTTTGTAGCTGCTGATTTTTAATAAACACAAAAACGACTGGAACTCCGCTTTAAATATACTTTAGATCCTTTTACTTCTTGCAGGTGTATATAAGTAACACTGTTCTAACATAAAGGATACATATTTTTCTTCTTTCATTTCTCTTTCCCCTCCTTTATTTTCCTTTAATTTCCTTAACCTCTCTCTCTTTTTTTTATTATTATAGTGTATTTTTCCTTTTTATATTTCCTTGTAATTTCTTACCCAGTTATTTAATAAAATTGACGTTATTGTTATATTCAACACTTTGTTTACAACGCTTTAACACCTTTTCCACGCTATGATTTCTATCTATTTGACAAGTAGTTATATACTACTCTATTTCTAATTTAAATACATTAAACTGATCTTTGTATAAATTATTTACTTTGTATTGTGATTCTTTTTGTCACGCAATTGTATCTTGAAACCTATTTTATTGTAACTCAATAAAAATGTATTGAAAAGAAAAAAAGGATACATCCCGATTAGATAAAGGGAATGGATATTTTACTTCCCAATAGATCACTTTGTCTTCTCCAGTTTCCTCTTCTTGAAGAGCTGCAAAAAAGGAAAGTTGGTTGTAATTTAAACACAGTTTGTTTCAGTCACCGAAAAATACTACATGTCCCCTCCAGACTCCTTTAGGGCCCGGTGGCATCGGCATGTTCAACAATTAGACAACGATGACTGGGATGATGTCTGGGACCTCCCATTCTGGACATTTGTTTCCTTGCATGATATAATGATCCAATTCAAAATAATGCACAGAGATTACTATACTCCTTCTAGACTTCATAAGATTAATACATCTCATTCCCCAGAGTGCTGGAGATGTGGCCAAACTCAAGGTGATTTCACTCATATGTTTTGGACCTGTCCCCCTATTGTTGAGTTCCGGAAGGATGTAATATCCATCATTAATGCATTTGTGTTGACTCCGGTCCCACTGGCTGTGGATGTCTGCCTGTTGGGCCTGGTGAATAACCTCATCCCTACCAGGGTGGGCAAGACTTAGGTCAGCCTTCTTTTCTATGCCAGGAAAGCTATTGCCTTGCATTGGAAGAAGAGGACTCCCCCCCTCTATTTCCTTTTGGAAACAACTAATAAACAATAATCTCCCACTTTACAAGGATACTTATACTAATCTTGGATGCCCAGTCAAATATGATAAAATATGGTCCGAGTGGTTGGCAGATCCTTCCACTGCCTCCTCCTAATATGACACGGTTGGGGTTTTGGTGCACATATGACTTTCAGCTATAAAAGAGCCTCTTTTGTATTTTATCCTTTATATTTTTGGCTTTCCACATGATGGATGACCAATGATATATTTTCTATATTTTCATCCCCCTAACGTCAGGTTTTTTGCTGTATGCATTTCACCTAAGAAGTCGCATTATCTTGATGTTACTTATGCTCATGCCAAAGAACCATTTATGCCATTTATTATACGCCCCTGCGTGGGTAGCACAACAATGCCTTATTGTTGTTTTGTTTTTATGTTGTATTATTCATATTTTACAACTCAATAAAAAGATTTATAAAAAATAAAAAAAATACTACATCTTATTACAGAAAACAACCACCCAGAAATCAAACTGTCATCACTAAATCTCCCTTCATGCATCCAACCATTTTAGACTATGCCATCATAGAGATCCAATGGGATTAACCTTCTATGGGATTGACAAGATAGAGAAAGGAGGGGAACTAATATGAGAAAAGAAGTTTAAAAAAAATAAACACAATGAATCTATGATTTAGAAATTTTGAATCTAAAAAGGAGTTAAATGTAGACATAGATCTTAACTTTTTTATCATTAATTATTAGATAATGATAATTTTGTCTCAGGCTTAGAACAATTGTTTTTTTATCAATTTTGTAATTTTATCAGTTTAGGTTTTTATATTTTTTTTTATATAGTTTACCTATGATTTACAAATTTTATTGTTGCATAATAATTATTATCTATATGTCCATTGCACACAATGTATTATTATTGCTGCTGGGGGGGGGGGGCTGAAATTTCTTTTGAGCTATAGATGGCGCTGGCTCAGGCCACTGAGAGTGTTATTACAGATGTATAATTTGATAAGATTGCTAGAGGCCCCATATTAGTTTTATATGTCAGGTATTGGTATCATTTCAGGTTTAAATTAGATAGTCCGGGTTTGCATAATAAGAAACTGGGGTAGAAATCCCAGCCTGTATATCCTTTTGCTGTTATGTCTTTTATTGATTTTTCATTGCATTTGGAAAGTGTCCCACTGAAGTGGGCAGCCATCCACTTTTCCTTCAGAATTTCTGCGTTTGCGAGCCAGTCGAGCACCTGTATGTGAGGACCTGTGAAGGTATTTTGTGGACCTACCTGGAGAAGTGCTTTACTTGTGTTGGACTGCTGGTATTGGTCTCAGAAACTGTGGTGGAGATCATGGCTTTCTATATAATGGCTGGATGAAATGCTGGAAGTAACATTCAGATGACGTCTGATTTATGACAAAACATGTTGGGTGGGGCTCCGCATTGACGTCACTTCCACTCATTTGGGACGTACATAGCCACCTAGGGCTTATGGGTGGAACGGCGGTTTCCTTTTACACTGATGTATGCTGTCTTCCTGTGCCGATTGCAGCACATTTACAAGCGAGTGCAATACTATGTTTTTATATATTTTTTAATAAATGGTAATAAAATATGAGAGCTCTGGGGGTTTTTTTCTGCCTCTGTTACCTGGTTGATATGACATCTGGAAAGTCCATTGGAGTTTTATAAGAGCGCACTTAACCCACTCATTTCATAAGGGGTCTAAAATATCTGGTGAGTGGTTGGTGCATTTGGGATCACTCAGTGGTTGCACAATACACAGTTTTGGAGTGGGGAAAGTGGCACAATATTGGTTGGACTAATTGCTCATAAAAGATTAGGCACATGTATGCTGCGTGAGTACTTTTTTGGACACTCTGATCTGTGCATGGATTGTAATGGATTCTGCACACGGCTTTATACTGTATATTTATGAAATAGCACAGGACTTTATTTTATATATATATATATATATACATACACACACAAATTTGTCAGAAAACGTTTACTTTCCTTTCAGAATCAACATTTTCTATAAGACCTTATACTATAAAATACTCCCAAAAATGTAAGCCCTTGTTTGCAACCAAGGTTTGTTAAACTGCACACACAAAAGTGTGTTTTTCCTGACAAGTTTATTCAAGACCATGTTGAAAAAATGAATACATCCCAATGAAAATGCAAAGCTAAAATTTAGACAACAAAATCCTAATTAACAAGAATTCAACTACAGGTGAGTCTAATTATTCATTAAACAGGTGTCCGGTAGACAGTTGATTATAAAAGGGCGTTACTTAAGAACATTTCATGCTGTCAGCATTGGCACCACATGGAAGAGAAATGTCACAAGGCCTGAGAAAGAAAATAATTTATTTACACAAGAAAGGTGAAGACTACAAGAAGATCAGCAAAGCTTTACTCATCAGTTAAAATACTGTTGCAAAAGTGATACAAACATGTAACAAACATGCAACCATCTCGCAGAGATGTCCAGGCCGCCCACAGAAGTGAACACCTTGAGAGGAGTGTCTTCTGATGAGAAGGGTTGAAGAAAAGCACCATGCAAGTTCACTGCAGTTAGCTAAAAAAGTAGAAAGCCAAACTGGGGTGATTGTTTCCTGTGACACAATACGGAGTACACTGCAGAGGAATGGCATGCATGGGTGTCATCTACGAAGGAAGCCTATCCTAAAGCCCATGCACAAAAAAGCTCACCTAGCATTTGCTAGGGCCCATGCTGAAAAAGAAGAAGACTACTGGGACTCTGTACTGTGATGAGACCGGTTCCAAAAACATTTATCTTGATGTCATCAAAACTGTATGGCATCACAAAAGTGAGGAGTACAAAGAAAAACGCATGGTGCCTACAGTGAAACATGGCGGTGGCAATGTCCTTCTGCGGGGCTGCATGAGTGCTGCTGGTGTCATGGATTCACAGATGTACTACTCTATATTGAAAGAGAAGATGCTACCATTACTCCGCGCCTTTGGTTGTTGTGCACTTTTCCAACATGGCAATCATCCAAAACACACATCTAAGGCCACTGTTGCATTTCTGAACAAAAACAGGGTGAAAGTGATTCAGTGGCCAAGTATGTCTCCTGATCTCAACCCAATAGAACACCTATGGGGAATTCTGAAGAGACAAGTTAAGTATCCCGCTCTATCCAGCATCCAGGCTCTAAAAGAGGTCATTTTTGAAAAATGGAAAGAGATATGTTGAAATATGTTGCCAACTTGTTAATTTCCATGCCTAGAAGACTTGGTGCTGTCCTTACAAATCATGGATGTCATACAAAATACTAGATGTAGTAGTTTTTGTTGCAGGATGTATTCATTTTTGCATCAACCAATTTGAGTAAAATTTAAGATTTTGTAACCCAAGTTATATTATTAACATTACTTTCATGTAATGAGCTAAACAAATGTTCTATAAAACTCAGTTTTGTCAAAATTTGGGACACTGTTCTTGTGTTCATTAACCACTTTAGCCCCGGAGGATTTGGCTGCCAAATGACCAGGCCACTTTTTGCGATTCGGCACTGCGTCGCTTTAACTGACAACTGTGTGTTTGTGCAACGTGGCTCCCAAATAAAATTGACGTCCTTTTTTCCCACAAATAGAGATTTCTTTTGGTGGTATTTGATCATCTCTGCGTTTTTTTATTTTATTTATTGCGCTATAAACAAAAATAGAGCAACAATTTTGAAAAAAAAAAAACTATATTTTTTACTTTTTGCCATAATAAATATCCCCCAAAACTCTATAAAAAAAATACAACTTTTTTCCTTTTAGTCCGATACGTATTCTTCTACATCTTTTTGTTAAAAAAAAAAAAAAGTTATAGCACCTACAAAATAGGGGATAGTTTTATGGCATTTTTATTAATTTTTTTTTTTTTTACTAGTAATGGCAGCGATCAGCGATTTTTATCGTGACTGCAACATTATGGCGGACACATCGGACTATTTTGGAACCATTCACATTTATACAGCGATCGGTGCTATAAAAATGCACCGATTACTGTATAAATGTGACTGGCAGTGAAGGGGTTAACCAGTAGGGGGGGCGAGGAAGGGGTTAAGTGTGACCTAGAGATGTGTTCCAACTGTGTGGGGACTGGGCTACGAGTGACACGACACTGCTCCCTTTTACAGGGAGCAGAAGATCAGTGTCGTGTCACTAGACAAAACGGGGAGATGCCTTGTTTATACTGGCCTCTCCCCGTTCTGCAGCTCCGTGACACGATCGCGGGACACCAGCAGACATAGAGTCCGTGGGTCACAGAGCTTGCGGCACGGCGCGAAATTCAAAGTGACGTAAATATACGTTACTTTGCACAGCCGTGCCATTGGCACGGTCGGCAAGTGGTTAAGATATTGATTAAAATCGTACTTTTCAAAAGGATGGTACTCATTTATGTTGAGCACTAATATATATATATATATATATATATATGTGTGTGTGTGTGTGTGTATGTATAAGTGTGTGTGTATGTGTGTGTATATGTGTGTGTGTGTGTATATATATATGTGTGTGTGTATATATATATATATGTGTGTGTGTGTATATGTGTGTGTATATAAAAATATAATACACACCCACACATACCGTATGATATAACACGACACTTTACAAGTAGTTGATTCACAGCACTTTTGTGGGTATTTATTTATTATTTTACACTGCATTGCTTCAGAAATTGAGTAATTCATTGTATCGATGAAGGACCTTGCATTTATTTGTTATATTTAGTTTATTATTAGGATATTTTTTTCCCCAATAACAGTTTTATTAAGAGATTTTTAGCAAATATACATACAAGAAAGTACAGAGGTACTATGGCAAAATTATTGCAAACCTTGTGTATAACAAAATCTAGTGCATCAGCTCTACAGATTTATATAGTATCACTTAAGCCGGCCATACACGGTTCAAATTTCAAAAGAATTTTCTTTCGAAAAAAATATCAAAGAATTTTCGTACGAATTTCGCACCGTTAGTGGGCTGCAGCAACAGCCGATTTTCGTGCGGCAATCAAATGAGGAATCGGACATGTTGGAAATTTTTTGAAAAACGAACGATTTTCTAATCAATGATGGGAGAATTGTGCAAGAAATGTAATAGAAAAAAAATGCGCATGTGCAAGAAAAGTAAATTCCCGGAGAGAAAAGAATATTCCCGGCCGAATTTCGAAAATCAATGGTGGCATCATCGAATCACAAAAAAAAACAAAAAAAAAACCCAACTTTCTGATTTTGAAAAGAAAATTTGTTCGAAATTCGACCGTGTATGGCCTGCTTTAGGATCGACAGTAGATTCTCAGTCTATGCTATTAGAACATAGAGATTACTCTGGTTAAAATAGTCGTTATGTTATTAGGATTTTAATGAGCACTGCAGTAATTGTTTTATATTTTGCAAAGTGAAGCTTTGCCTCATTTACTAAACTCTGAAGCAACTGCACTTGCAGAATGCACAATCTATTTGCCTTTAGTAAATCAGCCCCAATGTCTAACTTCAGTGACCTTTACCCTTTGTCACATGACCAAAAACTTCAAGGGTGCTGAATTACCCCTATTACAGTAAAAACTGATATATTTTATTTTTGCACATTTTCATTCTGAAAAAAATATATGTTTAACTACAATTTTTATTGTGGTGTTTGGCTCAAAACAGAACTAAAACTAATCTCCCAAATGTGGACACAGATATCAATACTCCCTCAGAGGGTCTAACCCTTCCCCACTTTATCCAATATTTTTTTAACTATGTCTTTTTTCCATACAGTATATGTGTTCTATGTTTAGTATTGTATTTAATGTAGAAGTTTATGGATTGACCATAAACAGATAAATTGTCACCCTCACCGGAGTACATTGTTTGCAGACTCAAGGACTTGGCATTGTTAGAGTAGTAATGCACAGACACTGTGTAGCAATGCAAAGCAGAAAGTGTGCGTGATGAAAAAATATGCCTGACACCACATATATAAATATAATAACACATAAATCCAAGGTTCTTTCAAAACAATACATATGAATAAATGTTTTTATATCAAACCAATCTTATTTCCATGAATTTCTAAAACGATAAATTGCCTTTTACCTTGTCTTGGTAGAAGCATAGTACCACCAGGTGGCAGCAGCGAGCTGTTTGCTTTGTAAAAACATCAATACAGAAATGATACGTATCCGGCACTTATACTGAACTGTCAAGGACATGAAATTAATGACATTTATATGTTCCCAGGTTGTATTTATTCATTCACTGCACATGAATATGTTCATAATTTTTTTGCTTTTTTTTTTATTGTTGTAAGTTATGCTAGTCCTTGGGAAAAAATAAAATAAAATTGTTGGATCACAGCACAAGAATATTGTTAAACGTTTAACTCTTGGTGATCAGTGGTCATTGATGCATGGGTTAGTTTACCTTAGACAATTACTCTATAACTAAAATTTTCCATCTTAATTATTTAATAAATACCACACTCTTTTTATTACGTTATGTCCTAATTAATTTTTTTTTTTTTTTTAATCCTTAAATTGTATTTGTTTAATACAATAGCAAATAGAAACATAGTGCCATCAATCTGAGATCGGTTTAAACAAATATGATTGTGTGCATGCAAGCACATTATCAGGATCCACGTTGATTGGTTTCCGAACATTAGTAGACTGGAAGCAGGCTCCAGTGTGCCCCACTGTCAAAGGTAATTCCAAGAGTACAGAGGACTTTTGAGGTCTCATGCAATAATTTGGAGAAAGATAAATATAAACCGGATCATGGCATTACTGAGGCGGCCGGTTATCATGTACTGCTCTTAGTTTGATATTTCTGCCCTTGTGGTGTGGCATATGTAGTCCTTTGCCTTGCAGGGTTGAAGTCTGAACGTGTATTGGGCTATCGTGCTTTTTTTGTCTCCCCTGTTTACTATCATGGATTATCCATTTTACTGAATACATCTTGACTACATGCATTGGTTTTAGTACCATAATATTCTTGTGGATGCTGGACAGACATTTCATGCATTGCTTTGATACATTCACTAAAGGTCTCTATGCTTAAAACCTTTTTGCCTGGCTGCCATAATATTCTTCTGGATGCTGGACAGACATTTCATGCATTGCTTTGGCTTTGGCTGACCCTGCCCTAGATGTTATTTGGGTGGATGTCCTGGCTGTTGATCTGTATTGCGCCCTGTATTGTGTATGTTGCGCCCTTCGGAAGCTAGCTACTCTGTCTGGGTCCTGAGGAAGCCATCTCAGCGAAACGTGTTGACCATACAGACAGCAGGCTAAAGATTCAAGTTTATGCAACTATATCTATACATACGATTTTTTGCATTTTTATGAATTATCTCACCCACAATTTTTGGAACGAGACATTTGGAAATGTTAGTCAATTTTGTTGTTATATTATTTTATCAATATTTGTCTCCCTTTGCTCTGGCTGTTATAATCCGCCCTCTTAAGTTGCTGGAGTGCTCTCCGTTATATATTTTTTAACTGTGGATTAATGTTTCTTCAGAACAGGGCAATGTTCTGCGAAATGTTACAGATTACATTCAAGAGGCAAATAAAGTGAACTTATGGGGTGCGGAAAACGTCCTCTACTCTGTAAGCTGTAGGTCATGACTCCCTTAGTGGTTAAAGAGTATGTTCACTTCAGTCCAAAGTGGTGACCTGCAGGTGAAGAGACCCCTCCACAGAGATGGGATCTTGTCCTGAGATTTTCTGTAATAATGGTAAAGCGCCTAACAGCATTCTCATCTCTGACTGTGGTCTCCAAAGCCAGCATTGTACAAACCTTTCACATTTGTGTCCCATTGCTTTCTGTAGTCCAGGTCCATGTAGACATCTGCACACAGGTCTGCAGGACAGTCAGCCAGGCCACCGTAGACTTTATATTCATACAGGCCCGTTTGCTGTAATGCACAAAAGGGAAAAGTATCATCAGTAAAGATAAGGAAATCATACTGCTTGGTTTGAGATTGGTGGCAGATCAAGCTGAATGGGAAACTGAACATAAACTGGGAAAATTGCAATAAAAAAACACCATGCATTAGAGCTGCATGATTAATCGTTAAAAGATTGTGATCTCGGTTCAAAACCCCCACGGTCTTAATCTTGCATTTTTGCGATTCATGTAACAAGTACAGAGCAGTCCCCTGCTCACAGCGGTCAAAAAAAAAAAAGCCACTGGCAAGGTTTAACAACATTGCTCGGCACTGAAAGTGAGATAAAAAGAAACATTGCATCTTTCAGTTCATTTAAAGATCAAAAGGGATGAACTTCGGTCTGTAAATTAAGTCAGTTTAACCACTTGCCGACCGACGCACGCCGATGTACATCGGCAGAATGGCACGGTCAGGCAAATGGGCGTACAGGTACGTCCCTTTAAATTTGCCACCGGGGCACGGGCCCGCCGCGCGCCTCGTGAGTGCGGCCGCGGGTCCCGGGAACTCGATGTTCCCGGGAGTAAACTAGGCATTCCCCTATTCTGCCTAGTGACACTGTCACTGATGACACTTCCCCGGGAACGGTCATCAGTGACGTGTCACGTGTAGCCACGCCCCCTCACAGTAACAATCACTCCCTAGGAAACACTTAACCCCTTTCACTGCCAGTGTCATTTTCACAGTAACCAGTGCATTTTTATAGCACTGATCGCTGTGAAAATGACAATGGTCCCAAAATGGTGTCAAAAGTGTCCGATGTGTCCGCCATAATGTCGCAGTCACGATAGAAATCGCTGATCGCCGCCATAACTAGTAAAAAAATATATATATTAATAAAAATTACATAAAACAGTCCCCTATTTTGTAGAAGCTATAACTTTTGCGCAAACCAATCAATAAACGCTTATTGCGATTTTCTTTACCAAAAATATGTAGAAGAATATGCATCAGTCTAAACTGTGGAAAAATGTTTTATATATTTTTGGGGGATATTTATTATAGCAAAATATTGCATTTTTTTTTCAAAACACTCCCCTTAACCAGGGTTTTAAAATAAATACAAAAAAAAAAAAAAGGAGAAATAAAAAACGAGTACAAATTCATAGTGTCAAAATACATTTATACTACAATTTAGGCTCATAAAAAATCATGACAAATTTCCACAAAACATAAAATAGAATAAAATAAAATTTAATGATAATAATTGTATGACATCTTATTTTTAATCCAAGAGAATACTGAAGTTAATGATAATAGAGTAACATGATCTATAATGAACTGCTTGTATTATATTACATTGTCTTATATCCCTGATGATTTTATAGCCTATGAAATTATAAAAAATTTAATTAGGACTATAAAACAAAGAGGTAATATAATAAACACTATGTGGAAGCTGACATTTCTCGCCTCCTTCTAAAAATTCCTGGGTCTGTCTCAAGCTGGTTCATTAGCTTCAGTTCTTTCAATATCAGAACGGAAACAGCTACAGTGCATGACAGCCAAGCAAACAGCAGTTGCAGAAATGAGAAGTTGGCAGTGGCAGTTTCCATAGGTCTCTCTAATGGCTCTCAAGCCCTATTCAATAGCAGTCATGGTTTCCATACCCACTTGCCTTCCGCAATACGTATACATAAGTTGCAGTTTGCAAGTGGTTTACCGGGGTTATGGCTGAAGCTATCAGCTATAACCCTGTAATTTTTTTTAGCCGGCGGCTGGCTTTAAATGAAAACAGTCCGAGCGGATCATTTGCCGCTGGATTGCTTTCCCAAAGCAGCGAGCGGGGACTCTCCCGCACTGGTGTTTCCCTGGCTTACCAGTTTCACCGGCACGCCTGAGAATCGATCCGATGATACGGCCAGCTGGTCACAGAGGAGAACAGATAGTCTCTGATCACCTCTATGGCCTTGCAGGACCGGAGCGTCAAGACGTTGCGTCCGATCTAGGGTGAAAGTAAACAATTTTTTTATAGCAAAAGATCTACATTTTTTTTTGATCTTTTGCTCTTAAGGCCTCATGCACACTGGACGTTATATTAAAGAGGTTGTAAACCATTGTATTTTCTCACCTTAATGCATCCCATTAAACTCCCTGGCGGTATGATTCTGTCAGATTTTAGGTGCTGAAAGCGGTACAATTATTTTGCATGGAAATTTGGCGTTTTATATTGTAGGCCTGCAATTCTTAGGAATAACTCACTTAAATTTGTCCAAACAAGAGTCTAGTAGACATCCCGGGTATCACTAGCGTTGCTAGCCAGGTGCGGGGGGGGCGGGCCGCACCCGGGTGACACCCACCAGAGGGGTGACACCCGTGGGTAGCGCAGCGGCCACACTGACATCGCCCGCCCGCTGCCCTGTGCCTTAGGCTCACGCTGCGGCTGTGTCCCTCAGCGGAGCGGAAGGAAGCCGCCGCCCCCTCTGCCTCCTCTCTGTTTACATCCACAGAGGAGGAGGAGGAGCCCGCGCTCGAGAGACACACCGCTGTGTGTATCTGCCGCTCTGTTCTGAGGTCTGTAAGGTAAGGGGGGCATCTTTACTGATGGGGGGAGGGGGTGTCTGTACTGCTGGGGTCTGCACAAGGGGGAGTTTGCACCAAGGGTCGGGCTGTAACTGAGGGGGTTGTCTGTACTGAGGGGGTTGTCTGTACTGAGGGGGTTGTCTGTACTGAGGGGGGGGTCTGTACTGAGGGGGGGGGTCTGTAACTGAGGGGGGGGTCTGTAACTGAGGGGGGGGGTCTGTAACTGAGGGGGGGGGGTCTGTAACTGAGGGGGGGGATCTGTAACTGAGGGGGGATCTGTAACTGAGGGGGGATCTGTAACTGAGGGGGGTGTCTGTTACTGAGGGGGTCTGCACTGAGGTGGGGGTGTCTGTACTGATGGAGCGGTCTGCACTGAGGTGGGGGTGTCTGTACTGAGGGGGAGATTCATACTGAGGGAGGCGGGTCTATATTGATGGCGGGGAGTCTGTACTTAGTGGAGCGGGTTTGTACTGAGGGAGGGGATCTATACTGTGGGAGTGGGGTCTGTAGTTAGTGGAGGGGGGTCTGTACTGAGGGGGGGGACTATAGTTGTTGGGGGGTGACACCATTTTTTTTCGCACCGGGTGACACCAACCCTAGTGACGCCACTGCCGGGTATGATAAAGTTTGAAACACAAAATCATAAATTATAATATAATAAATAATTATAACAAATAATAATAAAAAATAATATTCAATATTGTAATCAAATCAAAAACACTGAAATTTGCTCAGTTGCAGAATTGTCGCTGTCATTAGATTTAGTGTTTGATGACGAATTTCCCCACAAATCACCATCGGTCAATTCTGCAAGTGATTCTAATTATCGCTGTTTTATAGCTGGTCTAAAAGCACTTTTGACATAAAGGGACACTTTTTGGTTGCTATGGACAATCTCCAAATTCCAGGCAGCAAAAATAGGATTTTTTACTCACCGTAAAATCCTTTTCTCTGAGTCCATGGACCGACACAGCTTCTCTATTGACAAAGTGGGTATTATCCGTTAATTAGGAGTGACTAGGCAGAAAAACTTGTAAAAAGTGTTGCATCACACCTTCTACAGTACCGCCCAGGGGGCGGACCCTCTGGGTATACCCTCTCAGTCTGCATCTTCGCAGATCAGTTCGTCAAAAAGCAGTACAAACTTAAAAGGAGGGGTGGGTGCTGTGTCGGTCCATGGACTCAGAGAAAAGGATTTTACGGTGAGTAAAAAATCCTATTTACTCTTTCGTCCATGGACCGACACAGCTTCTCTATTGACAAAGTGGGACGTCCCAAAGCAGTGTCAGAGAAAAAACGAGGGGTGGTAACAGCATAAAAATAAACTTCACCCCAAACACAAAACAGCACTCCTCCAACGGAGGAGTTGCAACTCTAAACAGCCGCTTGCAAAACCTTGCGGCCAAAAGAGGCATCCGAAGATGCACCTACATCAATTTTGTAGAATTTTGTGAAAGTGTGTGCGGACGACCAAGTCGCCGCTTTACATAATTGGGAAACAGACGCTTGATGTCGGAAAGCCCAAGAGGCACCTATTGCCCTGGTCGAATGCGCCGTGACAGGAAAGGGGGGCGCCTGACCCTTTAAGGCGTAAGCCTGGATTACTATCTGTCGGATCCACCTAGAGATGGTGGCCGATGAGACTGCTTGGCCCTTCTTGGGACCAGCCACCGAAACAAACAGTGAGTCTGACTTCCGGAACAGGGAAGTAGCAGATAGGTATACTCTCAAAGCTCGGACAACGTCCAAGGAATGCAACGCCGACTCCTTAGGATTCGACGGCTGAGGACACAAGGATGGAAGTACAATGTCTTCGTTGAGATGAAAAGCCGAAACGACTTTCGGAAGAAAGGAAGGCTGCGGCCGCAGCACCACCTTATCCTTGTGGAAAATCAAATAGGGAGCCTTGCAGGACAAGGCTGCCAGCTCAGAGACTCGTCTAACTGACGTAACAGCCACCAAAAAGACCACTTTCTGAGAAAGTGTCAACAGGGGAATATCTCTAATATTCTCAAACGGTGCCTTCTGAAGCACCGAGAGGACCAGGTTCAAGTCCCACGGAGGTAACGGGGGACGGACCGGAGGGGCCACATGTCGGACCCCCTGCACAAATGTACTCACGAGAGAGTGAGTTGCCAGGGGTCGCTGAAAAAAAGACAGCCAGGGCAGATATCTGTCCCTTAAATCGTACTAAGGGCAAGCCCTTGGTCCACCCCATGCTGTAAAAACAGCAGGATTCTGGAAACCAAATAGGTACGCGGATGCCATTTCATTTCCTCACACATGGAGATGTAGGCCCTCCAAGTGCGGTGATAGACCTTCCTAGAGGACGGTTTTCGAGCACTTCTCATAGTAGAGATTACTGAGTCTGACAGGCCCCGGTCTCTCAGTACCTGGTTCTCAACAGCCATGCCGTTAAAGCCAATGACTGTAAAGCAGGATGGAATATGGGACCTTGCGATAGCAGGTCCTTCCGTAGTGGTAGGCGCCAGGGGACGTCTGCTACCAGACGTACTAGATCGGCGTACCAAGGACGCTGAGGCCAATCTGGAGTGATTAGGATCATTGGAATTCCCTCTGCCTCCACTCTGCGGAGCAGAAGAGGAAGAAGCCTTAAGGGAGGGAAGGCATAGATTAGCCGATACTGACCCCACGATGCTACCAACGCGTCCGTTGCGTCTGCCCATGGGTCTCTTGACCGGGCCACAAATCTCAATACCTTCCGATTGAGTCGGGAAGCCAGAAGATCTACGTCTGGTGTGCCCCATCTTTGGAAGAGGAGTTGGAACACCTCCGGGTGTAAGGACCCTTCTCCCTGGTCCAGCATCTGGCGGCTCAGGTAGTCCGCCTGCCAGTTTTCCACACCCGGAATGTACACGGCCGACAGTGCCGGTACGCTCCTCTCTGCCCACTTCAGGATGCGAGCGATCTCCGATGTTGCAGCTGAGCTTCTTGTTCCTCCTTGATGATTGACATATGCCACTGCTGTGGCGTTGTCTGACTGGATCCTGACTGGACGCCCTTGCAGCCTCTGAGACCATTTGAAGAGGCACAGCCTGATCGCCCGGATTACCAGGACATTGATCGGCAGGAGGGCTTCCTCTGGGGTCCAGCGACCTTGCGCCGACTCTACACCCCAGACTCCCCCCAACCTGTAAGGCTGGCGTCCGTCGTGATCACTATCCAGTAAACCGGAAGAAATTACTTCCCGGCCATTAGAGCCGGTGCTGTCAGCCACCATACCAGGGATCTCCTGACTATGTGGCTCACTCGGATTTGATAATCCAGAGATGATGGACATCTGTTCCATCTGGACAGAACTTCCTTCTGTAACACTCGAGTGTGGTATTGAGCATATGGAACCGCCTCGAAGGACGCTACCCTGAGGCCCAACACTCGCATGCAAAAAACGGAGTGACGACCAATTCCTGGAAGTCAGCTGCCGTACTGCAGCCCGGAGGGTCTGCAACTTCTCCACAGGGAGGAATACCTTTGCCTCTGAAGAATCCAGAATCAACCCCAGGTACCCTAGGCGTTGAGTGGGCACCAATACTGACTTTTGCGTGTTTAGTATCCAACCACAGTCTCGAAGAGTCTGACAGGTAATGGACACGCTTACCTCTAATTCTGAGCTTGAAGGGGCCTTCAGCAGAAGGTCGTATAAGTAGCCTGTGATAGCGATACCCCGCTGTCTTAGAAGTGCCAGAATCGGAGCGAGCACCTTGGTGAACGTCCTGGGTGCTGAGGCAAGGCCCAACGGGAGGGCCACAAACTGGTAGTGGTCCTTCCCGATAGCAAATCGCAGAAACCTCTGGTGTCTGGAGTATATGGGGACATGCAGGTATGCGTCCTTGATGTCCAAGGAGGCCAGAAAGTCCCCCGGATGGAGAGCCGTGACTACAGATCGAACCGACTCCATCCGAAAACTTTGTACCTTCACAAAGCAATTGAGGGCTCTGAGATCCAAGCTTGGACGAACCCCCTCCTTCTTCGGCACAATGAACAGATTTGAGTAAAAACCCGTTCCAGTTCTGGAACTGGAATAACTACCCTGCGTTCCAGTAGACCCTGGACCGCCCCATACAGGGCCTCCCGACGGGTCGGTAGTAGCTGGAGATTGGAGGTGTTGAATCTGTCCGGTGGACAAGAGAGAAACTCTATCTTGTAGCCTGAGGAGATTACTTCGCAAACCCACCTGTCGGAGATTAGTGCTGTCCACTGAGTCGCGAATTTGCGAAGACGTCTCCCCACCCGAGAGCTGGGTGGGGGTGGACCTTCATGCGGACGCAAATTTGTCCGCAGGCTTATTGGGTATGCGGGACCAGGGACGCTTTTGTCCTTGGGCAGGCGCTTTATCGGCCTGGGGTCTTTTCCCTGTCGCCCTAGGGGGACGAAAAAACCACTTGTGTGCAGTAAAGGAGGGCCCTTGCCCTTGGCGTGGACCCTTATCCTTGCTAATTTGGGGAAGCAAAGTGCTTTTACTTCCTGTGGCATCCTTGATGATGTCATCCAGAGAAGCCCCAAAAAGTCTGTCGCCCTTAAAAGGCAGATCCAACAGGGCTTTCTTGGAAGTCTGGTCCGCAGACCAGCCTTTTAGCCAGATCAGGCGGCGTATTGCTACTGCATAAACCGAAGTTTTAGACAGCAGGGGAATAGTATTCATGTCTGACTCGCAGACAAACCTAAGGCCCTGGACCAACAGGTCGGCCAATGTTATCTCATCAGGAGGAGCATCTCGCTCCTTAACCCCTGGAGTAGCAATCTTGCCCATTCAGTAAGTGTGTGAGACACTAGGGCCCCCGCCAATGCCGGGCGTACTGCCGAGCCTACCACTGAGTATAGGTAGCAAGCGAGTGCTTCAGCCTTCTTATCCACAGGGTCCTTGAAAACAGGAGCCCCTTCTACAGGAATTGTGGTGGCTCTATTAAGTCTGGACACCGGAGGGTCCACTATAGGGGGGAGAGGTCCATTTCTTCAGAAAACTCTCCTCAAAAGGGGTACCGTACCGCAAAACCTCCTTGGGGCTGTAAAGACCCTCAGTGGGTTCTCCCATTCCTTGTATAAGAGTTTATCAAAAGACACACAAGGGAACACCTTAGCAGTGCGGGCAGTTCTATGAAACCCAAGTGGACCGGAGTCTCTGCTGCTTCCGCAGTATTTTCCAATTTTAGCATATCCCGCACTGCAGTAATAAGGTCAGATACCAAAGCCGTCTCGCGTACTGACCTGGACTTTGAGTCATTCTCACTGTCCGGTCACGGTCTGCAGTCTCTGATGCGTCAGAATCTGGTCCCCGAGCCGTAGCTGGACCTGGTTCTGCACCAGAATTATCCCCAGAAGCTTGCAGGGGATGGGGCGTTTACTACCCCCTGTATTCCCGTGTGCTGCTTCCACCCTGGCAGCAAACGCCTCTAGGATTGCAGTCATAGCGTTCATAGACACCTCAGGGGCACCAGCTGCTAAATCTGGTGTTTCAGGGGAGAAGACATCTGGCTCAGATGCCATGCTGACCACACGCTGACACTCACAGGGCTCCAGGCAAGATATCAATAGGCCACCCTCCTGTGCTGCAGAGAGGCCGGGTCACCCAGAGGACTCACCACCCTGGATAGGTACTGCTATGCTGCGCCTGTGATGCTGTCCCCCTGCTGCTGTGTCAGTCTGCTTCTTTTATCAGCACTTCCTGTGTGAATTTTCGCGCCAGTGTAATGCACCCTAGAGGCCGGAGGCTCTCGAAAAATGGTTGCCAAAAACGTCTGTATGGAAGATAATGTGGGCTCTAAGAAAATGGCCGCCGACAGAAGATAGAGGTCAAGCAGCCATAGCCCACAAAAAGATGGCCGCCGAACGGCAATATCTGCATACAGGGTGGACAAACATGGCCGCCGATCAGCTGATAGGGGCCAGTGGGTGTGGCGGAACCACAGGAAGATGGCCGCCGGGCAGTCACAAGAGGCCAAACTTGGCATGGACCACCTCAAAATGGCCGCCGACAGCATGGAGGAGGAAGGACACAAACACAGGTAAGAAAAAATGACATTTCTTTTAAATGTTAGTTACAGCCAGCCCCGCTCCAGTGGGACCCCCTAGGTGACCCCAAGCACCCAGCAACCTTTAGCTAGAAGCCCAGGGAGGAGGGAAAGGCAGGGAGAGAGGGAAGAAAGGGGCCACAACCACTTACTTGATCTCTCCAGGAATGTCCAGCTAAATCACCCAGCCGAGGCAGGGGAGTTTTACTTACCTATCCTGCATGTATTCTGCTGGAAGACATTCCAAACAGATCATCGTCCGCGCACGGAAGGTGACTGTTGGCCAGGCATGCTGTGATTGGACCCGGAAGGGACGATCATATGTATGCCCTGGAGCATGACGCTCACCGGACAGGCTGCTGCGACTCGGCCGTAAGGTCAGCCGAAGCTGAGCGGTCCGATGCAAGCCTTGGAGCATAAGCTCACCGGCCAGGCTGCTGCGACTCGGCCGTAAGGTCAGCCGAAGCTGAGCGGTCCGATGCAGGCCCTGGAGCGTAAGCTCACCGGCCAGCCGTGGAGCGACGGGCATGTCGTGGAAAACCCAGCGCGTAGCTAGGGTCGGCACACACTCGATGGCCGAAACTGGGGAGACTACAAGGATCGAGGATCCAGCCTGTCACCCAGTCGGCAGTTGATCGAAGATCGCAGGAAACAACAAATGTAGCAAAAAAAATATATATATATATATATATATATATATATATATATATCTTTTTTCCCCGGACCAATGGGCCCGAAGGGAGCCATGTCCTACTCCTTGCTAGACAGAAAAAAACTGATCTGCGAAGATGCAGACTGAGAGGGTATACCCAGAGGGTCCGCCCCCTGGGCGGTACTGTAGAAGGTGTGATGCAACACTTTTTACAAGTTTTTCTGCCTAGTCACTCCTAATTAACGGATAATACCCACTTTGTCAATAGAGAAGCTGTGTCGGTCCATGGACGAAAGAGTAAAATGTATTTATAATATAAAAGTGCATGCAGGGCACTGGACAGACCACTAGGGACCAAGGGGATGTGGAATTTTTTTATACAGTACTGTAAGGCCCCTTTCACACTGGGGCGGGAGGTGCGCTGTGGGTATAGCGGCGCTATTTTTAGCGCCGCTATACCTTTGTTTTTACCGCGGTATGCGGCCGCTAGCGGGGTGAATTTAACCCCCGCTAGCGGCCGAAAAAGGGGTTAATACCGCCTGCAATGCGCCTCTGCAGAGGCGCATTGCGGGCGGTATTACCACGGTCTCCCATTGCTTTCAATGAACACACCGCTCCTTCACCGCTGTAAAGATGCGGCTAGCAGGACTTTTGGAGCGGTCCTGCTAGCGCACCGATTCAGTGTGAAAGCCTTTGGGCTTTCACACTGAAGACTGCAGGGCACGATTTTTTCAGGCGGTATAGCAGCGCTATTATTAGCGCTAAACCGCCTGAAAAACGTGTCAGTGTGAAAGGGGCCTAATCAGTAGGATTACAGTATACTGTATGTATTGTGTGTTTTTACTTTACTGCAACGTCACAGGGAAACGGAGCTCAGCGGCACTCGGGCACTGTGTGAATCGAGCGAGGAGACAGCTCGCACACACAGCAGGGAGACATCGCAGGATCCAGGGAACAAGGTAAGTAACTTTCCCTGTATTCTGCGATGCAGCCCCGAGTCTGGCTCGGGGTTACCGCTTTTGGTACTGAAATCTTACCCCGAGCCAGACTCGGGAATACCGCCAGGGAAGTTAAGGTGAAAAAACACCTTGCAGTGTCCGGCCCCCCAGCCCCCCCGTTTTACTTACGTGAGCCCCGAATTTCCATGGGCGCGATCCCGCGTCGCTCTCTCCACGGCTTCTCGGCTCTTCATTGGATAGATTAAAAGTAGCGCAGCCATTGGCCCCCGCTGCTGTCAATCAAATCCAATAATGCGGGAAGGAACCGCGAGAGCTGCCGTGGGACCCCAGAAGAGGAGGATGGGGGCCACTCTGTGCCAAACGATCTGCACAGTGGAGGCAAGTATAACAGGTTTGATTTAAAAAAAAAAAAATTACTCAAACCTTTAATATCACTTTACGTTATAAAAACGCCAGTAGCTTAGCAGAAAGTTTTTCAACATTTTTGCAATAGCGTTTTGTTTTTTTTAATGGATCAAAAACGTTAAAAACGCTGGTGAGCCGCATTTGAGCGTTTATCTGCGTTTGACATTAGAGCATTTTTACAGCTGAAAGACACCTCTCAGAACCCACTAGTCGACACATAGGATAACATATTGGTGTTTTTTTTTTCTACAGTCAATAAACTCATCAGCTGTAAAAATATCCAGTGTGCATGAGGCTAGGAGAGATTTTGGGTCTTTGACACCCCGATCTCTCCAAGAAGAGGACCTGTCATCCTTATTGATATTACAGTACAAGGGATGTTTACAAGTTAAAAAGGGACAGTGTAAAAAAATTATAAATTAAGTGTACCCATCCCTCTGTGCTCGCGAGCACATATACAAGTCGCGCATTCCCGCAGAATACCCGCAGAGAGGACTCCCGGAAGTGGGTGCAAATACCTGTCTTAGACAGGTATCTGCACCCCCCTCCCCCCTGAAAGGTGCCAAATGTGACACCGGAAAGGGGGGGAGGGTTCCGATGAGCAGAAGTTCCACTTTAGGGTGGAGCTCTGCTTTAAGTAAAAACATTTTAGGAATTTTTTATTTTTTTTAAACTAAATTAATTTAAACTTATGGTTCTCTAAGTTCAGGCTACATTTGCACTATACACCAGCGGTTCTGGATGGGCATCTGGCCAGTGGGGCGCAAAGCAGTGATTTGGAATTTGTGAAGGAACAAGTCTGTCTTAAGGAGGATTTACTGCGCTGCATATTTCTCTCAGCAAAGGTTTCCTCTGAGGCTGTGGGGTTGATTTACTAAAGGCAAATAGACTGTGCACTTTGTAAGTGCAGTTGCACTTTGGAGGGGCCTTTGCTCCAGAGTTTAGTAAATGAGGTGAAGCTTCAAATTTCAAATTTTATAAAAATATCCAATCACATGCAAGAAAAAACAAACAAACAAAAAAAAAAAACAGTATTTTTGCAAGCGCATGATTGAACGATGAAAATCAGCAGAGCCTCCCCTCATTTAATAAGCTCTGGAGCAAATGCAGGCAAGGTACAACTACACTTGGAAAGTTCACAGTCTTTGTCTTTAGTAAATCAACCCTTAAGTGTAGACGTGCGGCAAGACTGTCACGCCTCTGAAAGTGGATCTCTTTTTAGAGGAGTTTGCTTCCTCGCTAACTGTTTTACTCCCCTAAATGCATGGGAACACCCCTGTCTGCTGTCTTTGCAGCTTAAGGGGGGGTAGTTGGGACGATAGTAAAAACGTGTCCAAACTGTGTTTCTACTCCCCCCAACTGCAAGTCTAAATGAGCCCTAAATGTCTCTTTTCTTGCAAAGGTAGTAAGAAGCACCTGATATCCAATGAAAGGCAAGTTGGAAGGTAAATTTCTAGTCGTTTACTGAAAGCAGCAACAAGTTATCAATGCGTTTTGGGGGCCTGAAACGCGTTGGCTTGATAACTTGTTGCTTCTTTCAAAAAAGGACTACAAATTCACCTTCCAACTTGCCTTTCATTGGATATGGGGTGCTCCTTACTACTACTACTACCTTTACTAGTACACGCGAAAAAGACCTTGAGGCCGTAGCTAGAAGTAGTAGCCAAAGCCCCCCAAAAAAAGACTCTCTGCCACCCTTCTGTTCAATTGGGCAGAAATCAACGTAAGGGAACTCTTCCAACCTGCCCCTGCAATCATCTACCCATTGACCTACCACTGATTGAGTCACTCAGTGCGATCACCAACTCTAAAGAGCTCTTTTTTCTTGCAGGAACAAGACAAAGGGGTTGATTTACTAAAGGCAAATAGCCTGTGCACTTTGCAAGTGCAGCTTCTCCAGAGCTTAGTAAATGAGGGGAGGCTCTGCTGACCTCCATTATCCAATCATGTGCAAGCAAACATGCATTTATTTTTCAAAAACTTTCCTTGTATGTGATCCTTCCTTGCAAGCTCTGGAGCAACTGCCTTTAGTAAATTAACCCCATAGTTGGGAAAGTTCTTTGTAGTTTTTCATACAAATTTTTTTTTTCCAGGATTCTGTAGCCTCTTATTAAAATCCACACAACTCTATAATGTGCAGTGTAATATTTCTACCTGAATGATGTTTGGAGCACGGGGGCTATAGGATTTCCAGGACCTCAGAAGATGTGAAGGGCCGAAGAATATTCTGATGTAAATAAGATTTAGTGGAGACCTTTTTTTGGAGTTTTGTGGACCCTGACTTATTACCGTATATACTCGAGTATAAGCCGAGTTTTTCAGCACATTTTTTTTGTGCTGGAAATGCCCCCCCCCCCCTCGGCTTATACTCGAGTCACCTTTTTGCGCCTGATCTCCCAAAATTTGGGGGCCCGGTACCGGCCGGCTGTAGGTCCCCTGGACCCCAAACTTGGCACACATGTAGCCCCACTCTTCCTCTATAAGTGTGCAAAGTTTTTTGTCCAGGGGACCTACGGCCGGGGAGCTCCAATTTTTCAAAGCCCGGCACCCCTTCCATAGACTCCCATATTAAACGGCCATTTCTCCGGTGACTGTGCTGAAAATGCCCCCCTCGGCTTATACTCAAGTCACCTTTTTGTGCCTGATCTCCTGGACTTTGGGGACCCTGTACCAGCCGGTCGTAGGTCCCCTGGACCCGAAACTTGACACACATATAGCCCCATTTCTCCTCTATATGTGTGCATAGTTTTTCGTCTGGGGGACCTACGGCCAGGGAGCACCGATTTTTCAAATCCGGGCACCCCATCCATAGACTCCCATGTTAAATGTCAGTCTAGTCATGGGCACAGTGAGGCATGGACACCCTTGGCTTATACTCGAGTCAATGAGTTTTCCCAGTTTTTTGTGGTAAAATTAGGTGCCTCGGCTTATATTCGGGTCGGTTTATACTCGAGTATATACGGTAATTCCATCAGTTGTGTAAAAAAATTATTTTGTTGTTTTTCCAAGAAGGCCCTTCAAATCCATCATCTTCTCTTACAAAACATATTACTTAGGAAAATTAACTCTTATGCCGCGTACACATGATCATTTTTCACGTCGTGAAAAATGACTTTTTGTTTTCAAGAAAAACGACCGTGTGTGGTCTTTGTCATTTTTCACGACGTGAAAAACGGCATTAAAAACGACGAGAAAAATTAGAACATGTTCTAATTTTTCTCGTCGTTTTTCCTGACGTTTCTTCCGCGACAGTGTTTCCCATAGGGAAACACTGCCGCGGAGCCCATAGACGATCGTTTTTCCCGTCATTTTAAAAAAATGACGAGAAAAACGACCGTGTGTGGGGAACAAGCTGTTCCCTCGTTTAAAATGTCATTATTCACGGCGGTTTTTTAACCGCCGTGAATAATGATCGTGTGTACACGGCATAAGGCTTTATGAATTTAAAATTGGAAGACACGGTTTTCACAAAACTTTGTTATCCAAGGATTACAGTAACTGCCTTCCTAAAACCATTTAAACTTTTTTTTAAACCATTTTTGTTTATTGATTTTAAAGAAAACCTGTCGCCACCCCATGCTTACTTAGAAGAAAATGCAACATGAATACACCTACAATGTAAAAACTGTGGCTGCCTTTCCTTTTAATATTTTTGTTAAAGTGTGCTTCAAACAGTTCCCAGCAGACCTCTTCGCCCAAAAGAACATACTCCATTGAAATTCACGCAATAATTGAGAAACATTGGACAGCATTGAGTTTAGATTTTATTTTTTGGATTTATGTTTACAAATTTATTTAGATATCGTCTGCAGCGCATAACTATTTTCTGTTGTATATACACAGTATGTAAACTTGCCATAAAATGCTAAAGCCGGTGAGTTGGCTCAATGGCCAGGTAACTAGCATTTTCAGAAAGAGTTTAGCAATGGCAGACCTCATAATTTCCTCCTGACAGGTTAACTTTAAAAGTGGTTGTAAACCCTTACATAAGCACAGTTAAGGGGCTATCCTCAGTTGATAAACAGATGAATAAAATATTTCTTCATAAGTTGTACATGTTTACCTGCAGTGTTCTCTTTATCTGTTCAATGTGCTGAATTTATAATCTTGTTTGAGAGTTCAGAAAAAAAAGAGGGCGGAGAGCTAAATTTACACTCTGCAGAGCTCAGTGAGGAGAGGTCTGAGTGCTGATTGGAGGGAAGGGTCACGCCCCCTTCACACAGCAACAGAGCTGAGTCTGTCAATAAGCTGGAGATCCCTCCCCTGTCACCATTTCTCTTGGTGACAGGAAAACTTGTCAGAAGTGATTTATGCAGATAGCAAAGCAATGCAGTAGACAGAAATGACACTTAGTGCTTTTGATTGGAGACAAGTACACACTATTGAGGGATATGCTTTGGTCATATTTCATGTCTGAGGTTTACAACCACTTTAAGAAGCTTATAAGATATTGTTATCCACATCTTGCTATAACAAGGAGTTTGTAGCAACAAATATTGTTTTACAAAAGCATAAGAAAACGCTAAATACCCTTGTCATGCAGTAAGTAGGTAATGACAGCTTTCCACAAGAAGCTTAAGATTGGAATCTAGAGCAGAGGTAAAAGGAGGATGAGAATGCCATATTGATGATTGGACAATTTGAACGTATTCAACTCAGGTCCAATGTGCAACAACCCAGATTGTGCTTCATGGCTGGCCTGATTTACATTTAAGGACCTTTTCACTTTTAGTGCATGCCAGACGCTCAGCCCATTCGTTCCTATGGTTGTACGCATGGCAGACCCCAGCCATCAGAATGAGTATGGAATTACAGACTGACTGCGCGAGAGGAAGGCCAGAACCACAAACAATGTTAATAATGTAAACAGAAATAAGTAAAAATGTGTGATTAACACACCATGGTGATAACAATAATAAATGATGATACTAATACTGACAATGATAATGATATTAAATAATAATGTCCCGATTTATGTGAGGGAATAAAATCCATATATGTAGTTGAAAAATTACATCGGCACCGTTGGCAGCACTTTAGGAGTGAAGCAGACTCTGAAATGGCGAGAAAAGAACAAGAAAAGTGCGCCTACTAAGTGCAGTATGTAAAACAATGATGGGTTTATTAATAGAAATCAGCCAAATGGCTACTCACAAGACAGTAGTGGAATACACGCATGTAGAATAGGAATGTTAGGTCACTCTGTCAATATCACTCTGTCAACCGAAGCTCTGTGCAGTATAACATCTCCTCCGGTGCTGGACTGTCCGTGCTGTAGGGCTCGGTAAAGGTCGGCTAAACATGAACTAGCCCCGCAGCGGCATGCGGTTCAGCCTGGAGCGCAAATGGCTGTCGGCTGCAGGAAGTGACGTCAGACTTGGATGGGTGGATGACGCATTTCAATGCTTCCGCATTTTCTTCTAGATTAAAAAAAAGTAATATAAAAACAGCCCATGTATTTTGGGCTGAAATGTGTTGGATGTTCTTATGGGACTTTTTTTTATCAACTATCTTGGACTCTTTTATTCCACCTAGGAACCTGTGCTACCTACCCTGATCCTGGATTAGGACCTGCCTAGGAACCTGTGCCACCTACCCTGACCCTGGATTAGGACCTGCCTAGGAACATGTGCCACTTATGCTGACCCTGGCTTTGACCTGACTTCTAACATGTGCTGTCTGACTTAATACCTTTAAATTCTTTTTATTTATTTTTCTTCAATGAAAGTGGAGTAACTCTTTAATAGCATGCACCACAAGGCACAGAAGGTCTCATCTTCCCTGACTTCAGACAAATTCCCACCCCAAAGCTAAGCTCCTCCCATTCTTCATATCCTGGTCCAATGAGAGCATTTTAGTGCCGGTAAGGGTGCTGTACTTGGACGGGGTGTAGCAGGTTTAAACCTCATATGGAAGAAGTAGAACTTTTAGTAAAAAGGTAAAACCAAAAGCAGAGGGGAATACATGATAGAATTTTCAGCCAGCTGTAGTTTTAGGCAGAGCTTTCATCTGACATTTTAAATACGGTGACAAGTTCACTTTTTTGGTAGGAAAATTACCTATGCCATGGCAAAGATCATGAGAACAGAAAACATGGAATATTTTTGAATGAACCCAATTAGATATTTGTTATACTAAAATTTTTATGTAAGATCTACATGCAAAAGAGTGGATTTTGAGGTCTATATATACACAGAATAGTCATGAAAGAATGCGTTGGCCCAGGTCTTTGAGAAAACATGGTTTAGTGAAGTCTATCAGGACAGAAAAGCATTAAGCAGTGTGGGAATCACTTTCTCCATTTCACTTGTCTTTTCTTTCCCTTCCAAAAGTTTCCTCTTATGTAAACTACCGTACTTGATTAGAACCTATTGTCAAGTTTTGAAACAATGCGTCATTGCACTGTGAGCTTCCAGAGAGATAGTTATAGAAATACATGCACAATCTACTTATCCTTCCTCAATGCAGTTTAAAGGGTAAAGCCCCATCCGTACACACAGGCCGAATATCAGGAGGCATCAGCCAGTTCATTAAAAACCGGATTACATTTGGCCTGTGTGTACGGCAGCTGGTCCAACAGAAGCCAGCTGTTCAGCCAGCTTCTGTTGAAAGGGCATGCCTGAAAAATGTCAGCCAATCGGCATTCGTTTAGCGCTCTCAGGTGACTTGACATAGCACATGCGTGTGAAAGACATTGTCGCACCAACATGAATGCTTGCGTTTCACAAGGCTTCTTTCGGGTGACGTGTCTTCTGTCTGCCTGTTCGAGTGACTTCATCGGCAAGCACCGGCTAAGTCCATCTTGGAGCATCGTAGTAGCCCGTCTCATCCCTGGGTCATTATGTTTGGCGCCTCCCCATGGATTCTCCCGGGTTGACTCGGACGCAGCAACCCATCGGTGTCCGTGGAATAGTGTGGTAACATTTGTAGACTCTGCAATTTTATCCATGGTTTTATGTCCAATAAAGTGAAGTGCTTTGAACTTTCAATTGGCTCTGGACTGGACTTATCCTAGTCCCCATATCTCATGGTCCTCACGCTTATAACATTAAGCTACTGAGGGCTGGTTGACTTCTTGTTCTTTTTTCTTTGGCACTCCGCATTATTCAGTGTGATCTGACAGCTGCACAGTTGAGCTCGGGCTACACCACCATAGGACAATTATGGTGGTGTAATCATTGCCCCACCCCCACCCCTTTTTCTTCCATACAAGATTCGGATCCACAGCCCTGAACTCTGTGTTGATCAGTGCTCTCAACCAATGGCTGAGAGTGCTGACCAGGGTGTTCTGGCGGGGGGCTGACTCCTGTCAGAACACAATAGCTCAGCGGGGGAGATCGCTGTACTAACATCACATACTTAGTAAAGCAGCTCCTCCCGAGTTCTTAAATTTGTTTTCATTTAGCCCTCTGGGTTGAACTAAAAAAAAAAAAAAAGAAGTACATAGTGTGTACTAGGCTTTAGTTCACCTTTACCAAAAAACTGCCTATGCAGGTAAGGGGCGCACTTAGATAAAAACTAATTCTGCAGCCTTGACTAAAGTTGGATAATGCCCTTGCTATTGATGTAGGCCTTTTACGTACCGTTGGAAGCCTGGCCAAAAAACTTCCAGAGATGCCATTATTCTAGAATGTTGCTGAGACACTCCCAGTGGTTACTGCTCATCCCCACCATCACAGGAGGGAGCTCTCAAACCAAGAACATGTTGTCACCCATTTCCCCCATCTCAGCATTGCTGAGCTCAGAGCTACTGCGACATGGAGACAGAGCACATGTAAGGCATTTTGAATCAGCTGAGAGTGTCTTAGCAAGGCAGGGCTGGATGATTCCATCTCTGGGAGCTTTCCCACCAGACTTCGAAAGGTATGTAAATGGCCTGCATCTATAGCAAGGGTAATATCCAAATTTAGTAAAATCTGCACAGTTTGCTTTTATTTACAGGTGACCGTCACGTGCATAGGCAGTTTGTTGGTAAAGTTGCACTAACCCTTCAACTAGTTACGGACTGCCCGCCGCAGTTATACTGAGGCAGGTTGGCACGCCCATTCACAAGTCCGGTGGACTCGATGTCCGCCGGCCACCCGCGATCGCTCCAGAAACAGGCAGAATGGGGATCTGTCAGTGTAAACAAACAGATCCCCGTTCTGTCAGGGGAGGAGAGAGAGATAGTCTGTTCCTAGTGATTAGGAACAGCGATTTCTCTCCTCCAGTCAGCCCAGCCCCCATACAGTTAGCATCACCTCCCAGGGAACACACTTAACACCTTGATCGCCCCCTAGTGTTAACCCCTTCCCTGCCAGTGACATGTATACAGTAATCAGTGGCTATTTTTAGCTCTGATCACTGTATAAGTGTCAATGGTCCCAAAAAAGTGTCAAAAGTGTCCGATCTGTACACCGCAATCCTGCTAAAAATCGCAGATCACCGCCATTACTAGTAAAAAAATAAATAATAATAATAATAAAAGATGCCACAAATCTATCGCATAGTTTGTAGACGCTATAACTTTTGCGCAAACCAATCAATATACACGTATTGCAATTTTTTTAACAAAAATATGTAGCAGAATACATATTGGCTTAAACTGAGTTTACACATTTTTTTTTGGGATGATATTTATTATACTAAAAAGTAAAAATTATTTAAAATTGTCGCTTTTTGTTTTTAGCACAAAAAATAAAAAAACTGCAGAGGTGATCAAATACCACCAAAAGAAAACTATTTGTGGGAAAAAAAGGACAATTTTGTTTGGAAACAGTGTCGCACGATAGCGCAATTGTCAGTTAAAGCAACCCTGAAGACCCTGATACTGGGAAACATGGAAGAAAAAAGGAGGACAATAGAAAACAAGATGGATAGATAGCATCATCAAAACAATGAACATGAAGTTAAGCAAGACAGAAATTAAAAGAACACACCGCTCCAGGTGTAACTGATACGCCCACTGGCGCACACACCCGAGTGCTAGACTCGGCTCACCTCCATGGTAAATTGTCAAAATAAGAAACGGTTGCACCTCGCGTGGGCTCCAGGTAAAGTTTATTGCAGGGCTTGACAAATTTGCTTGGAATCTAGGAGCCAGCTAAAAAAGTTAGGAGCCAGGTTTTTTTTTTTAACGACCAATGCGTGCAGAAGCGAACGCATACGCGAATAGCGCCCACATATGAAAGCAGTGTTTAAACCACACATGTGAGATATCGCCGCAATTGGTAGAGCGAGAGCAATAATTCTAGCCCTAGACCTCCTCTGTAACTCAAAACATGCAACCTGTAGAATTTTTTAAATGTCGCCTATGGAGATTTTAAAGGGTAAAAGTTTGTCGCCATTCCACGAGCGGACGCAATTTTGAAGCGCGACATGTTGGGTATCAAATTTACTCAGCGTAACATTATATTTCACAATATAAAAAAAAATTCGGCTAACTTTACTGTTGTCTTATTTTTTTAATTTAAAAAAAGTGTATTTTTTTCCTCAAAAAAGTGCGCTTGTAAGACCGCTGCGCAAATACGGTGTGACAGAAAGTATTGCAACGACCGCCATTTTATTCTCTAGGGTGTTAGAATAAAAAATATATAATGTTTGGGGGTTAACTTCTAGGTAAAGGGAAGGAGATGGGCGGGCAGTGAAACAGGCAAGCATTGCTGGTTGTTTTGTCATACCAACGGCCACCACAAGATGGTGCCAGATTACAGAATGAAGCCTAGGCCTGCAGAAGGCCGCAAAGCCGCGGCCTAAATTAACGGCCGGCGCGGCCCGATGAGATCACGCAATCGCGGAGGGGGGGCGCACGGAGATACAGGTAACCTCAGCTGTGCTGCCCCAGGTGCCAGGTCGCTAATTCTAGTCGCATTTGCAACCTGGCGCCCGGGGATTGTCGAGCCCTGGTTTATTGGAATATGAAAATATCACTAGAGGACACCAGCAGTGGTCAAGGTAGACGCGTTTCACACAACAGAAATGTGCTTAATCATAATGATTAAGCACATTTCTGTTGTGTGAAACGAGTCTACCTTGACCACTGCTGGTGTCCTCTAGTGATATTTTGGATACTTTCATATTCAAATAAACTTTACCTGGAGCCCATGTGAGGTGCAGCCATTTTTTTATTTTGATGAAGTTAAGCAAGCTCCAGGAGGCAGTGGGGGACAGAAAAGCCTGGCGCACTATGGTACATGAGGTCACAAAGAGTCTGACGCGACTAAACGACTGAACAACAACAACATAGGATATTATTGGGTTGACTTTCTAAAGGCAACTAGGCTGTTCACCTTGCAGGGGAAGTTGCATTTTACAAGGTTATTTTCTGCCAAATCATAGTAAATGAGGTGAAGCTCTGCTGATTTGCTATTTTTCTTGTTTTCCTTGTACATGATTGCATTATGAAACTTCACCACATTCACTTAGCTTTATGGAAAATTCCCTTGCAAAGCAAAGAGCTATTATAGCCGTATACATCTACAGTTGAAACATTTTTCCATTTTGAATGGACAAGCAAATGGATTTTGCTATTTTTGTCCCATTGACAACAGGAACAGGAAATGGGAAGAAATTTCCCAATAAGTGAAAGAAATCCTTTTTTAGTGGTCACTGGGAAAAAATGCCCCCATTGAAAGATATCCCCTCTGTTCCTGTTTTGGTGACAACCCAAACATCTTTCTTGCCCAGTGACAATGGTAACCAGGACAAATAGAGAGGATGAACTTCCCTATCGAGGACACTGATAGAGATTCTAACCCTTCCTTACTTCATCCAAACTAAACAGAATAAAATTGTATATAGGTATTGTACACTTTAATTTTCTATAGTGCAAATGGACATTTCTAGGAAAATTACATTAGACTGATCACATTCATATAAAGTATATATACCTAAAAACTTTGAAGACGTCAGTTTACTTAAAAATATGCCCACGTGTCTTAAGACAAAACCCGCAGACCACCTACGTAATGTCACAGGACAATTCATAGACTCTGACTTTGAGAACTCAGACTGAATCATTACTTTCCTTCCCATTTCCCTTTCACACGCACCAGGATGACCCGAATGTTTGCCTTCTCTATATTTGTTCCTCAAAGGAAAGAACGGCCCAAGAAATAGGACATCGACACGGCACAAGTCAAGAGGGTATGCTTCCCTAACATGAACTTGGTCTTTGATATGACGTTCTGTGAGGCTTTCACTGATGGCTCTAATGCTGGATGCTACACCGCAACCAAGGGGGCCAGTGCAGGCCCTTGGGCTGGTGTACTTGGACATTTGCCATGCATTCAAAAATTGTATAGAGAAATAATAGCATTGATTGAACCGATTTGACACTAAAGCTGGCATTACACGGTTCAATTTTCTTTTTAATTTTTGCACAAAATTCTGAAAAATTGTTCCTCAGCCATCATTCAGTCTACTAATTTTGTTAGGTCCTTAACCACTTGCCTAGTGGGCACTTTCACTCCCATTCCTGCCAAGGTCAATTTTCAACTTTCAGAGCTCTAACTCTCTGAATGAGAATTGCGCGGTCATGCAACACTGTACCCAAATTAAATTTTTATCGATTTTTTTCACACAAATAGAGCTTTCTTTTGGCAGCATATAATCACAACAGGTCATTTTTCTCTTTCACTGATGGGCACTGATGAGGCTGCACTCAAGAGCCTGAACTGGTGGGCACTGAAGAGCCTGAACTGGTGGGCACTGAAGAGCCTGAACTGGTGGGCACTGAAGAGCCTGAACTGGTGGGCACCGAAGAGCCTGAACTGGTGGGCACCGAAGAGCCAGAACTGGTGGGCACCGAAGAGCCAGAACTGGTGGGCACCGAAGAGCCAGAACTGGTGGGCACCGAAGAGCCAGAACTGGTGGGCACCGAAGAGCCAGAACTGGTGGGCACCGAAGAGCCAGAACTGGTGGGCACCGAAGAGCATGAACTGGTGGGCACCGAAGAGCATGAACTGGTGGGCACCGAAGAGCATGAAGAGCCTGAACTGGTGGGCACCGAAGAGCATGAAGAGCCTGAACTGGTGGGCACCGAAGAGCCTGAACTGGTGGGCACCGAAGAGCCTGAACTGGTGGGCACCGAAGAGCCTGAACTGGTGGGCACCGAAGAGCCTGAACTGGTGGGCACCGAAGAGCCTGAACTGGTGGGCACCGAAGAGCCTGAACTGGTGGGCACCGAAGAACCAGAACTGGTGGGCACCGAAGAACCAGAACTGGTGGGCACCGAAGAGCCTGAACTGGTGGGCACCGAAGAGCCTGAACTGGTGGGCACCGAAGAGCCTGAACTGGTGGGCACCGAAGAGCCTGAAGAGCCTGAACTGGTGGGCACTGAAGAGCCTGAACTGGTGGGCACTGAAGAGCCTGAACTGGTGGGCACCGAAGAGCCTGAACTGGTGGGCACCGAAGAGCCTGAACTGGTGGGCACCGAAGAGCCTGAACTGGTGGGCACCGAAGAGCCTGAACTGGTGGGCATCGAAGAGCCTGAACTGGTGGGCATCGAAGAGCCTGAACTGGTGGGCATCGAAGAGCCTGAAGAGCCTGAACTGGTGGGCACTGAAGAGCCTGAACTGGTGGGCACTGAAGAGCCTGAACTGGTGGGCACTGAAGAGCCTGAAGAGCCTGAACTGGTGGGCACTGAAAAGCCTGCACTGATGAGGCTGCACTGAAGGGGAACCGGTAGGCAGCACTGGTGGGCACTTATTGGCAGCACTGACTGGCAGGCACAATCACGGGAGCACATCATGCTGTAGCCGTCATTAGACAAGTGGTTAAAAATGCTACTTGAATGAATTCCTAGGTGTATTAAACAGGTTTCTTGCTTATTGAAAGTCTAAGTACTGTATATTGCATGTTTAGAAGTATATTTCTATATACATAAAGGAGACTCACACACAAATTAATGCAGCCTGCACAAATTTTGGATGAAACTTCTGTAATGGAATAATTTCTATAATTATTAGCTCCATCTAGTGCCCAAAATGCAGTATAGTTTTGTGATATACCTCAAAGAGAAAATATACTGCACTTTGCACACTAGATGGAGCTGACGTACAAAGGAATTAATCTATTACAGAAATTACTGCAAAAATTCATGGAGCCTGATCGAATGTTTGTGACCTTTGTCCAACAAATGTTTTATAAATTGACCTCTATGTGTTCATTAGCCCATCAGGTTGCAGTTGAAAAACTACATATACTGTGTATATGTATATACATACATACATACTAGAGGTCGACCGATATATCAGCCGGCCGATATATCAGCCGATATTTGCAGTTTTTTCATTAATCGGCATCGGCCGATTGTTAAAAAAAAAGCAGATTTAAACTTCAGCGCGTCTTGCTTATAGAAGTCAATGCAAGTTGCCTGAGAAGTTTCCCTTGGAAGCGACTTCTCCCTCCTGGGCAGCCTGCCAAGTGTGAGGTGAGATAAGATACAATGTTTAAACTTCAAAGGACTGAACTCCATGTTTAGGAGTTCTCAGTTTAACCATTTAAAGACTTCGGCCTCGTACACACGGCCGAGATTCTCGTTGAAAAAAAACATGTCGTTTTTTTCGACGAGATTCTTGGACAAGAAACTTGTCCCGGCCGAGTGTACACACGCTCGTTTCAAAGAACCCGCGGTTCTTTGAATGGAGCGTATGCGGTGACGTCATCGACTGCGACGAGCATGCGCTCGTCACATTCGATGCCGTCGCCGCCATCTTGGTATACCCTACGTATGCCTAGGAAGCTACCGCGCATGCGTCAAATTCATTTCGAACATGTGCGGGCTTCCCGGCGGACAGGTAAGTGTACACACACTCACTTTTCTCGTCGAGAAACATGCCGACGAGAATCTCGACGAGAAAATAGAGAGCAGGTTCTCTATTTTCTCGTCGAGGTTTCTTGTCGGTTTTCTCGACGAGAAATCCGATAGCCGCGTACACACGACCGATTTACTCGGCAAGACCTCTCTGCCAGCAAGTTTCTTGCTGGTTCTTGCCGAGAAAATCGGCCGTGTGTACGAGGCCTAAATCTTTTTTGACACTTGTTGCTTACAACAAGTAAAAATCCTGTATTTTCTGCTAGAAAATCACTTGGAACCCCCAAACATTATATATTTTTTTTAGCAGAGACCCTAGGAAATAAAATAGCGATTGTTGCAATATTTTATGTCACACGGTATTTGCGCAGCGGTCTTTCAAACGTTTTTTTTTTGGGGGAAAAAATACACTTTAACGAATAAAAAAAATAAATAAATAGTAAAGTTAGCTCATATTTTTTTTCGTCCAAAAGTTTTGATTACCTGTTTTTGCGTATTTAAGAGATATATAATATATATTTTTTTTTTATCTAAATTATACATACAAGTGCACTGATTGGAGGCTTGTTGTGTTTAAAATAAATGTTTAAATTTTAAGAAATTTTCTGTATCACTTATTACTTAGCGGAGTAATAATGGAACTTCCGCTTTTCGGAATGCCCCACTCCGGTGTCACATTTGGCACCTTTCAGGGGGAGGAGGGAGCAGATACCTGTGTAATCCAGGAATTTGCTCCCTCTTCCGGGCATAGATCACCGCGGTGACCTACGCCACATCTAGCGCCTACTCGGCCCCCCCTGCTGTCTTCTGGGAGACACAGGTCCCAGAAGACAGCAGGGACCAGTGGGATCGCGCAGCACGACTCACGCATGCACAGTAGGGAACCAGGAAGTGAAGCCGCAAGGCTTCACTTCCTGATTCCCTTACTAAAGATGGCGGCGCAGGAACCCGAGGGAGAGATCGGCTTCGGGTGCCGACATCGCAGGCGCCCAGGACAGATAAGTGTCCATATATTAAAAGTCAACAGCTGCAGTATTTGTAGCTGCTGACTTTAAAAAAAAAAATTTTTCGTGGAACTCTGCTGCTTTTACACTGGACCGTCATTCTAGCGGTGCTTTTTGGCTGCTAACAGGGAGCTTAAATCCCAGCTAGCGGCCGATGAAGGGGTTAAATGCTCCCATGTAGCGCCACTGCAGAAGTGCTTTGCAGGCACTTCGGCAGCGGTGCCAGTTCATTTAAATGGGCAGGAGTGGTGGAGGAGCGGTATACACCGCTCCAAAGATGCTGCTTGCAGGACTTTTTTTTTTAACGTCCTGCCAGCGTACTGCCTCAGTGTGAAAGCACTCTGGCTTTCACACTGAGACTGCAGGGGAGCCGTTTTGCAGGCACTTTACAGGCGCCATTTTTAGCCCAAAAGCGCCTGAAAAACGCCCGTGTGAAAGGGGTCCAACTGTTAGATTTTATGAGATGAAGGGGGGGGGGGGGAATTAAAAAAATCGGCCTAACATATCGGCCCAAAAAAAAAAAAATCGGCATCATATTTCGGCCATCGGCCGCCGCGATTTCTAAATATCAGCATCGGCCAGAGAAAAACCCATATCGGTCAACCTCTAATACACACACTGTGAAATGTTTTTTTTTAGCTCAGTGGTAGTAGCATTTTGTAGTGAGCCCACGCCAGTCTGAACTGTGGTTTTAAAGTTTGCCAGACCACTTTCGTTAAACACTTGCTGACCAGCCGTCGCAGTTTTACTGCGGCAGAATGGCACGTCTGGGCGAAACGACGTTACCTTGCGACGTACCTTACGCGTGCACCCGCGTACAAGGAGCCAATGCAAGTGCCCAGCGGGCGCGATGACCTCCGGTCACCCGCAATCGCTTGTGGCAGAGCGAGAACTGTGATCTGTGTATGTAAACACACATTCCAGGTTCTCTCAGGGGAGAGGAGACTGATTGTGTGTTCATACAAAGTATGTACACCCATCTCTCTCTCTCTCCTCCTAGTCACTCCCACCCCCCAGTTAGAACACATCTAGGGAACACAGTTAACCCCTTGATCGCCCCCTAGTGTTAACCCCTTCCTTGCCAGTGCCATTTATACAGTAATCAGTGTATTTATAGCACTAATCGCTCTATAATTGTCAATGGTCCCAAAAATGTGTCAACAGTGTCCGATCTGTCCGCCGCAATATCGCAGTCCCGATAAAAAAACAAAAAATAATAAAAATACTATAAATCTATCCCCTATTGTATAACTTTTGCGCAAACCAATCAATATACGCTTATTGCGGGTTTTTTTTAAATCAAAATTATGTAGAAGAATACATATTGGCCTAAACTGAGGAAAAAATTAGTTTTTTGAAAAAAAAAAAAAAAGTGGGATATTTATTATAGCAAAAAGTACAAAATAGTGTTTTTTTCAAAATTTACGTACTTTTGTTTATAATCGCAAAAAATTAAAACTGCAGAGGTGATCAAATACCACCAAAAGAAAGCTCTATTTGTGAGAAAAAAAAAAAGAAGTCAATTTTGTTTGGGTACAACGTCGCACGACTGCGCAATTGTCAGTTAAAGTAACGCAGTGCCGTATCGCAAAAAATGGCCTGGTCATTGAGCAGCCAAATCTTCCGGGGCTGACGTGGTTAAACACATGAACTTTAAAAGTCCACAAACAGTTGCCCAGGTAAAAACAAGTAACAGAACATTAAATGCCAAGCCACCTGGCTCATTCAGCAGCAGCACTGCTCTTGTCACTGGTCCCTCAGTCCATCTCACCCAACTCTTCTGGCTTTCTTGGCTCACTCAGTCTGTAGTTGCAGTACTCTGCTGAATGGCATACATAGCTCTCTCACTCCTCTGGGACTTACAGATTCCCTCAGTCCCCTGGACTGGCCTAGTTGTCCCGGCTCTAAGTCTCCCAGACTCACTTAGCCACATCAATTCTCTCACCCCGATGGTCATGGAATCTCTCCTCCAGCATAGATAGATCATATAGGCTGGCCATGGAACCAACAAGTTCTATCTCATCATGAGCAGGAAATCTGTTTATACAATTAGCGAGGGTTTCCTAAGAAGGGATAATCCATCTTAATGTAGATCAGTAGCAGACACATTGCAGGTTCCTTCTACGTCATGTAATATGATTGAAGGCTTTTTATCAAATTAATATTCCCTGGAAAATGTCTATTTGCCTTGATATTAATTTAGGTGTCCCACCTTTGGGTCATATTGGCTAAATATTCACGTTAGAAGATTGTACAATGTCCATACATTGAACCAGTGGGTTGAATGAAAGAAAATGAATGAATTCCCCCATCCACACATTGGAGGATAGATGGGGGACTCCCTCCCACGGAGCTCTTGTATTCTGACAGTGGGGAGACTTCTCCACCATCTGGCTCTGCTTTTGCTCCTGCCCCAGACACTGGCAAGCGGCTTGCTATGGGGGGGGGGGCAGACAAAGAAGAGGAGGAGCCAAGATCGCTGACAGGGGACCCCAGAAGAGGAGGTTCAGGGCTACTCTGTGCAGCAGGTAAGTATAACATTTTTATTATTATAAAAAAAATGAATAAATAGCAGACATTCTACAGGAGATCATTAAAATACTGTATTACATTTATTGTTACATTTTATGTAGAAATAAATTGACTGAAGCAATGTAGCAACTGTTACCAGTCCTCAGCCTATGTCACAGTCAGACTGAGATGGAAAGGATTCTGTATTTAGACTTGTATTTGGTTGGAATCCTATTGTGTGTGATGGCTAGTGGGTGCCCAAAACACACAACATTTGGAAACAGACCACAAGCTTAAAACGTTACATAAAGCAGATATTAGTAAATAACTAACATGGTATCATTTTATTCCTGAACTGTATGGTGTGTCTTGCAATTGTATTAAATCGATTAAGGGAGAAATGGGAGGTGCCACTGCTAACTTTTCTGAAAATGCTGGTTGACTGGCTGTTCAATAACTCAGTCAATGATATGGAACATGTAGATCAGGAAACTGCATACTTAGGCCAGGTCATTGACTCATGCACTTGTCAGGAAACAAGCATTTTCAGGCGTAGATGTCACCAACAGCCTCCATGTCTCTCTCATAACAAGTTTTCTTTAAATACAACTCTTGGAAAATTGTTAAAAAATAAAAAAAGGGAGCCAAAAAAAAGGGAGCCTGACAGATGTAAAAAAAAACACACACACACACACACACACACCTCTGGCTGCAACATTCACCTCTCTGAAACAGTGTCCCCTGCAAAAATTATTTTTTGCCACTAGATGTCCTCAGTCTATTCCTTTTTGCCACTAGAAGTCCTCAGTCTTCTGGGTTGAATGACATCCGGTGTCAGCTGTGAGTGCAGAGTGTCAGAGACCCGCCCCCAGCTGTGAGTGCAGAGTGTCAGGGACCCGCCCCCAGCTGTGAGTGCAGGGTGTCAGGGACCCGCCCCCAGCTGTGAGTGCAGGGTGTCAGGGACCCGCCCCCAGCTGTGAGTGCAGGGTGTCAGGGACCCGCCCCCAGCTGTGAGTGCAGGGTGTCAGGGACCCGCCCCCAGCTGTGAGTGCAGGGTGTCAGGGACCCGCCCCCAGCTGTGAGTGCAGGGTGTCAGGGACCCGCCCCCAGCTGTGAGTGCAGGGTGTCAGGGACCCGCCCCCAGCTGTGAGTGCAGGGTGTCAGGGACCCGCCCCCAGCTGTGAGTGCAGGGTGTCAGGGACCCGCCCCCAGCTGTGAGTGCAGGGTGTCAGGGACCCCTTCCTACAGGGATATCACCAAGGCACCCTACAATCCAAAATATTTCTACATGGTTGATGACCCCCCCCCCCCCCCCCATCCATAGAGGAACAAAACCCTGCAGATTATGTGACTGGCCTTAAGCTATCAGGAAAGGTAGGTATAAAAAATAAAAAAATATATAAAATACAGCTTGGGAGCTCCTTGGGAAGGAGGGGTGCAACTGCGGGCTAGGAGGTGAAACCTTGAGTGGGGCTTTAAAGTATAATTAAAGGCAGTACACTTTTTGGGGGGTTTTGGATGGAGTGGGGAGGGATTAGGTCCCCCGTCAGGTTTTGATTGCTGTCTGTTGCTCCATTAGGGAGAGTTGTCTTGGTAAAATAAGTGAAAGAAAATCCCAAATTTTGGGTTGTTATCAGAACAAGAATAGAGGGGAAATCTTCCAATGGGGACACTAGTTCTGGTGACAACCAGGGTTTTCTCCAACTTCCTGTTTTTGCTATAGGCCAAGAAGTGAAATCTCCCCAGTAGGACACAGATGGCAAAAGAAAAAAAAAAGCCTGACATAGGGTATAACCCTCTTACTTTATCCAAAATGAAAGAAAAAAAAAAAAGTTTTGTTTTTAGTTCTACGTTAAGACCCTCCTCTAAGATCACATACCTCACATACCATCTATTAATATTCTTTAACAAGGTTACAGCAAGACATGTCCACCAACGACAAGCGAGGGATTGGTCCATAGGTGTGCGCAGCCTATTGCATTAGGGTGTGCACCTCAAAGCTCAAACACACACTACCGATCACTCACCATGTTCATTCAGAAAGGGAAGGGGCTGATAAATACATATTTACCAGCCCCTTCCCTCACTCATCCTAAAACATCCCTGCAACAACAGCTGGCAGGAGAGGGAAGGAGGGAAGCTGGTAGTGCTGCAGAGGGAAAAAGGGGGGAGCCAGGGTAGTAGGGGGAATCTGTTCTACACAGGGTTATTAGGGTGTGCCTGGGCACATCCGGCACACCCTGTGCGCACGCCTATGGATTGGGCTATTAACGTACTGGACATGGGCTTATTTTTTAGTACCACGATTTTTATTTCAAAACCATGGACAACATTGACCATGAATCATCCTCGCCCTCATTCCATGGTATTGAAATCATAGGAATACTTTCTGAGTCAATGACCTGGAACCAGTATACTAAATAGAAGGCCTGACCTTTTGATGCATGCTTGTTCCAGCCAAGCAACCGGTATTTTTCAAGGTCAGCAATGAAAAGCTTTCATAATTCTCTGAGTACAAATCCCCTTTCACATGGTAAAGGTATTTATAATCTGCTTATTCCAACGTTGTTGTTGCTTATTCCAATGTTGTATAAATATTAAACGGATGCTTAAAAATATATAATGTTTGTGGTTTTAAGTAATTTTCTTGCAAAAAATACTGATTTAAACTTGTAAACAAAAAGTGCCAGAAAAGCCTCGTCTTCCAGTGGTTTTAATCTGTTTATTATTATACAAAAAAGTTGGAATAAACAGATATAATATGAAAAGTGAAACTGAACCCATCGATATGACAGTCAGAGCCGGTTCACACCAGGGCGACTCAGTCGCCTGACAAGTCGCGTCCCACGATTTTCAATGGAACCGTTCTAAGTAAGAGCGACTCAGGTCGCTCCGACTTAGAAAAAGGTTCCTGTACTACTTTTGGGGGCGACCCAAGGCGACCTGCATTGACTTCTATACAGAAGTCTTATGCAAATCGCCTCGGCGGGCGTCTCAAGTCGTCTTGAGATTGCGCCGCCGAGGTCGCCCCCACAAGTCGTGCCGCGTCGCGCCGCCCTGGTGTGAACCGGCTCTCAGAGGTCTTTCACGTTATAGCGCATAAAAACGCTGTATGGGGTTTATAAAAATGCATAGTGCATTTTAAGCGTGTTTTTAATGCGCTGCGCTAAATTTCAGCACAGCACATCCAGCATTTTTTGTGCGCTTTCTGGATATAAGACATCACTGACTCCCATGTGTATCATGAACATGTGAGCAAAGAACACATTAAAAACGTAACGTGGTGCATTTTTGATGCTTTTTATATGCATTTCCACTTATTTCTAAGGAAGGGGCATATCTTGGGCGCTTTTTACACAGCGCACAAAAGATGCTGCATGCAGGATTTATCAAAACGCAGCGCAGGGATGTGGATAGGCACATAGGATTTTAAAAGAAATACTTTTGATGTGCTTTTGCCATGCTAAAAATGTGCCTTCTAGTGCAGCAAACAGTGGTAGTAGTGCAGCAAGATACAGATCATGTAACTCGCAATGGTCCAGGTGGGACTTTAACCGACGCGTTTCATCTAGTGACTAAGAGATATTGAAAGATGCAGGGGGCACAGTGGGGTGTTTTTACATTTTAACGTGGGGGGGGTCACTTTTAACCCCCGCTAGCGGTCGGAGAAAGGGTAAAATGCGACTGTATCGCCGCTGCCAAAGCGCCCCCCCTCCCCCCCCTGAAAAAATCTCAGCGGACACCCATGATCACAGTGTAATGTGTGTAGGGAACTCAAAGGAGAAGGTACAATCAGATTGTATATAGTATGGCCAGGATCAATTCATACATTGAGTTCTGTATATTTAATTATGAACGATAATTGAAACTTATGAAGCTCTGTTAGAGACCCCCAGGTGATCAGCATTCCTATCCCGCCTTACCTGGTCATAGAGCCGGTAGATCTGAACGCCCATGGTGTCGGTGAACAGCTCCCATCCCCCGGACAGGACCGGCTCATCCAGCTCCCCCCAGGCCTCCTGGAATTGATCGTCTGAAAAGCGGAGCTCCATGTCTCCCGGGACCCGACACAGCAGCGGCTGTTGTCAGTGCCCTGCTCGCGTCACGGATCGCAGCGCGCCATATCCAATCAGCGCCCTTTAAAGTGACAGCCAGCCAATCAGGCTTCGCGAGGCGCTTCCGTGTTTGTTGCGGCATTAGCTGTGCGGTGGAATCCGCTCCAGCAGTCTATTGTCACCACCTCGTGTTTACTGAGGATTGACAGTGTCAGTCAGTGTGCTGACTCCGCACATCCTCATAGGAAATGTCTATGTGGTCTGCAAATATTGAAATAAGGGCTGAAACCTGTATTATAAAGGAGGGGGTTCTGAACTTCTTCCCAGTTTATAGAAAAAAAAAATATTAGAGGGTGCAGCATTATAGAGACACTCCAAAGAGACTCATACTGACACTTTAAAGAGACCCTGTCACATATTTAAAGTATCACTAAGCCCCCCCCCCCCCCCCGTTCACATCAGCGTGATTTGACATTGCCCGCAACGGCACTGTCCCAATCGGTGCAACACCAACTTTGTGGCGCCGCGCCAATTTCCAAAAGTAGTTCCTGAACTACTTTTGACGGCTTTAGGGGCGATTTCAGTAGACATTTGTGCATGAACCCACACAGATGTCTTTCCATTTCTCCCCGAAGTCGCACTAAGATGCAGGTTTGAAATCCTGCGAGTTCAGTGTGAGGGCTTAAGGCAAAACGTTTTTTTTTTATATTCTGGATAGTGATGAGCCAAACACCCCCGAGTTCGGTTCGCACCAGAACCCGCGAACGGACCGAAAGTTCGCACGAACATTAGAACCCTATTAAATACAATGGATGCGAACGTTCGGATTCTAAAGTGCTAATTATAACGACTATTATCCATGTTATTGTCCTAAACAGAGTTTGGGAACCCGGGTTCTGCACCAGGGGACATGTATCAATGCAAAAAGAAGTTTTAAAAACGGACGTTTTCCGGGAGCAGTCATTTTAATGATGCATAAAGTGAAAAAAAAAAAAAAAGTCAAATATTCCTTTAAATATTGTACCTGGGGGGTGTCTAAAGTATGCCTGTGAAGTGCCACGTGTTTCCCGTGTTTAGAACTGTCCCTGCACAAAATAACATTTCTAAAGGAAAAAAAAGCCATTTAAAACTGCTTGCGGCTTTAATGTAATGTCTGGTCCCGGTAATATGGATGAAAATCTTTAAGAAAAATGGCATAGCTACCCCATCACCCCCCCCCCCCCCCCCACCCCAGCCCATTACCAGCCCCTTTGGGTCTTGTATGGATATTAAGGGGAGCCCCGCACACAAAATAAAAAAGGCCCTATATACTCTGAACAGCCGTATACAGGCGGTGCATACAAGACAGGGACTGTAGGTTTGTTCTTATGTAGAATCTGTTTGTAATTTTGAACAGCTACATTGTTTAAGTGTAGCTCCAGGCCAAATACCTATTTTTAAGCTTTTTGGAAAACATAGGGAACGGTTATCACCCCTGTAACATTTGTTTTGCTGTCTGTGCCCCTTTTCAGAACATTTCACCTCACTTTGCGTCCCAATGACAACTGTTTTTGAAATGTGGTGTTTTTATTGAAACAAGGATTGGTGATAAAGCATCAGTAGAGAGGAGACACCTTTCTCCCATATTAATTCTTACAGGAGAGAATTTTCCTTCCAAGGGGTAGATTTCCTCTCACTTCCTGTTGTCTTCTTCCGTTTGCAAGTAGTAGTCGTTTGTAAGTTGGATGTTTGAAAGTAGGGACCTGCCGTATATACTCTGCAGAAATTGGCCCCTTAGGTGTTGGTGTTGGCACAACACTGTAAGCACTCACAGTTACTCTTGGTGGGTGCTGGAACGCCCTGCTGTCAACTATTATATCAGGAATTGTAATAACATATAATTGTTGAACAGTGGTAGTAAAAATTGGGCCTTTGATGGTGGTGCTGGTGCCACAACACTGTAAGGCCTGACAGTTACTCTTGGTGGGCGCAGCAATGGGCCCTGCTGTGAATTATTAGATCAATAATTATAATTGCATGCCCCTGTTGAACATGGGCTGAAAAATTGGGCCTTTGGTGGTGGTGGTGGTGTTGACACAACACTGTAAGGCCTGACAGTTACTCTTGGTGGGCGCAGCAATGGGCCCTGCTGTGAATTATTAGATCAATAATTATAATTGCATGCCCCTGTTGAACAGGGGCTGAAAAATTGGGCCTTTGGTGGTGGTGGTGGTGGTGGTGGTGTTGACACAACACTGTAAGGCCTGACAGTTACTCTTGGTGGGCGCAGCAATGGGCCCTGCTGTGAGTTATTAGATCAATAATTATAATTGCATGCCCCTGTTGAACAGGGGCTGAAAAATTGGGCCTTAGGCACTGGTGGCACAACACTGCAACCCCTCACAGATACTGTACTTGGAGCACAGCAATGAGGCCTGTTGCAAAGTATTGCATCAAAAATTGTAATTACACGCCCCTGTTAAACAGGGGCTGAAAAATTGGGCCTTAGCCACTGGTGGCGGCACCCATAAACCAAAATGATCTTCCAAGCTATCATCATTAATCGGATCATTGAGGAGGAGGAGGAGGATAGCTAGTCAACATAACAGCACAGGAACTCAGCATCAGCATCAGTCTTGAAGGGATGTGACATTTTAAAATCAATTAGTCTGTTATATCAGCATCAGGTGTGTGGTAGCTGGTGGTGATCCAAGACTGGTTCATCTTGATGAAAGTCAGTCGATCAACCGAGTCGGTGGACAGGCGCACCCTGTGATCCGTGACAAATCCTCCAGCAGCACTGAATGTGCGTTCTGAAAGAACGCTGGATGCAGGACAGGCCAGTAGCTCAATTGCATACTGTGCAAGCTCTGGCCAGTGATCCATCCTCAAGACCCAGTAAGCCAGAGGATTTTCGGTGGGGAAGGTGTCCAAGTCTGACCTTGCCCCTAGGTATTCCTGCACCATGTATATCAGGCGCTGGCGATGGTTGCTGGAAACGATCATACTTTGGGGCTGCGGACTAAAGAATTGTCTGAACGCATCGGTCAGACGGCCACCTTCCCCACCGCTCCTTCTTTGACTGCCCGAAGCCTCAGCAACTCGTTGTCCAGGACCAGGAGTTTGTAACCTCCCAGTCTCTGGGAACGGGTTGCACAGACCTTTCTGCAAGGCCTCCCGGAGTTGTCTCATCCTCTGCTCCCTCTGCGACGGTAACATAAGGTCCGCAACCTTACCCTTGTACCGTGGATCAAGGAGAGTGGCCAGCCAGTAATGGTCCCTCTCCTTGATCCGAAGAATACGAGGATCCTTCCGCAGACTTTGCAGGATCAGGGAGGCCATGCAGCGTAGGTTAGCTGAGGCATTCAGTCCGGAGTCCTCTGGGTCACTAAGGACGACATGATCCGCAGCCACCTCCTCCCTGCCACGTACAAGTCCACTGGTTTCTTGGGACTGTAAATCATCCCTAAAAGACTGCTGCTGATGATGCTGAGTGCCAGCCTCCACCTCCATGCTGACACAATCCTCCTCCTCCTCCTCCTCCTCTTCCTGTGCGATGGGTGGGACAGAAGGAACACTGTCAGGGTAAAGGGGGCCTTGAGAGGCAAGGAAGTCCTCCTCTTCCTGCCTCTGTTCTGCCTCAAGTGCCCTGTCCATTATTCCACGCAGCGTGTGCTCCAACAGGTGGACAAGAGGTACAGTGTCACTGATGCATGCACTGTCACTGCTCACCATCCTCGTGGCCTCCTCAAATGGTGCCAGGACAGTGCATGCATCCCTGATCATGCCCCACTGGCGTGGTGAAAAAAACCCAAGCTCCCCTGACCCTGTCCTGGTGCCGTAGTCGCACAGGTACTCATTGATGGCCCTCTGCTGCGTGTGCAGCCGCTGCAGCATGGCCAACGTTGAGTTCCACCTGGTGGGCATGTCACATATAAGGCGGTTCTTGCGCAGGTTCAACTCCTTTTGCAGCTCAGCCAGGCGAGCACTGGCATTATAAGATCTGCGGAAATGAACACAGACTTTCCTGGCCTGCCTCAGGACATCCTGTAAGCCCGGGTACCTGCCCAAGAACCGCTGCACCACCAGGTTAAGGACGTGAGCCATACAGGGCACATGGGTCAGTTGTCCCTGTCGGAGGGCGGAGAGGAGGTTGGTGCCATTGTCGCAAACCACCATTCCTGGCTTAAGCTGGCGTGGCGTCAACCACCTCTCGGCCTGCCCCTGCAGAGCAGACAGGACCTCTGCCCCAGTGTGGCTCCTGTCCCCCAAACACACCAGCGCAAGCACGGCATGGCATCTTTTTGCCTGCGTACTTGCGTAGCCCCTTGAACGCCTACGGAGCACCGCTGGTTCCGAGGACAAACCACAGGAAGAGGCCATGGAGGAAGAAGAAGAGGAGGGGGTGGAGGAGAGAGGTGTGTCACAACCAGTAGTAGCATTTTGGAGGCGTGGCGGTGGAACAACCTCCAACACTACTGCACCTTGTCCTGCATCCTTCCCAGCTGCCAAAAGAGTGACCCAATGGGCCGTGAAAGAAAGGTAATGTCCCTGTCCATGCCTGCTGGACCATGAGTCAGCGGTAATATGCACCTTACCGCTGACCGCCCTGTCCAGCGAGGCCAAGACATTGCCTTCCACATGCCTGTAGAGAGCCGGAATCGCCTTCCGTGAGAAAAAGTGGCGTTTGGGAACCTGCCACTGAGGAACCGCACATTGCACAAACTCACGGAAGGGGGCCGAGTCTACCAACTGAAAAGGCAGCAGTTGAAGCGCTAGCAATTTAGCCAAGCTAGCATTCAACCGCTGGGCATGTGGATGGCTGGGAGTGAACTTCTTTCGACGGTCCAGCAGCTGGGGCAGGGAAATTTGCCTGCTAGAATCGGACGTCGGTGTACTGCTAGCAGAGTGCCCGCAAGTACTTGGCTGTGACACACCTAATTCTACACCTTCATTCCTCTCAGAGCAGGTTTCAGAGAGGACTGAAGGTATAGTGGGGTTGGAGATCCCAGCTGATGCGGTGCAAGAAGAGGTCAGCTTTGTTCTTTGGTGTGGGTCTTTAAGGTAGGCTTGCCAACGAGCTGCATGGCAGGTCTACATATGTCTGATCAAGCATGTGGTGCCCAAGCGGCTGATGTTTTGGCCACGCGATATACGCTTGAGACATATGTTGCAAACAGCAGCTGTGCGATCTGATGCACTCGCCTCAAAAAAGGCCCACACCAAAGAACTTTTTGAATGACGGGCAGAGGCAGCGCCCTGCACAGGCGGAGCTCTGCGGTGTGATTCCGTCGGTGTGCTGCCCATACGCTGGCCACCTGGTAGATGGCTGCTTGAACTACCAGGCTGGGCCATAGACCGAAGGGAGAACGTGAAAGGATAGCAGACATGTCCCGGAGTATGGCGCTGGTCACTGGTAAGCGTTTGGTACTAGAGTGTGGTTGCCGCCACCTGTAGTGTGTTGGCGGATCAGGATGCATTGATGAGGGAGGTAGCACCATGGAGGTGCTATCCGATTCCAGAGTTGGTTGCGACTAATGTGGGACGCCGGACATGGTCGAGTCGGCTCCGGCTTCTGTGAAAGGATGTGGCATGGTCAAGCGGGATAGCGCGTCGGCCGAGGTGTTGCATTAACCGGGGGTGTGGACACTGAGGCTACTGAGCTGATGTTGTAGGGAAAGTAGCAACAGCCTGCGTGGGAAGGACATGATGGACAACGATTTATTGACCTGCCTTTGTTAACGACTGTGGCTGTAGCCTGGTTGTCTGTGGCGAACGTGGCGGTCTGTCCTGCCCGGGGCTGCCCCGTACTTGAGTTGCTGCGACTATGGCGTAGATCTCAAATAGAGAGGAGGACTGACTAAAAGCGGAATTGTGAGCATCTCTGATGGATCGGATCTCCTGAAACCGATGATGGCCAAAAGTTGCAGCGAAGCTTGTGGAAGCTGCTACGTCCGTGATTATCTGAGGTGACGAAGAGAATGCTGATGGGATAAACAAGGGTCTACCTATCCGGTCTCAAGGAATTGGTCCCCCATGGCCAGATCCTGCTACGGAGGCTGCGTCTAGCTTAATGACTTGGTCAGGGTCTTGTGCCTGGGAGAGGAACACTAAGAAGCGTGCGATAAAGGATCGCCCTTGAGAGACGATCCTCATCGTGGTTTGAGCATGCCCAGTAGGGATTGTAGCTGTGGGTTAGTGCACCCTTGCGTGTCGGTAGACATATGGATGACTGTCCTGATGCGGGTCAATCTACCGAGAGGTGGGCTGGCCCGCATGGCGCGTTTGTCTAGAATGATTACCAGGAAGGAGATGAACTGTGCCGGTCTTTCTACTTTCTTCACGGTTGTGGGCACGTCAAGGTTTTAAAGACCTCTCTTGGATTTCTTAGATCTCACAAGAATCCTAAACCATCGGGAGAACTCCTGTGAGGGTATGCAGGAGTTTGACTGGGTAGTTTTGGAATGAGTCAGGCAGTGTAATGAGTCCGGTGTGGAACCCTGTAGTGTCCCCTGTACTAGAAAGGCTGCTAGAGAGGAAGTTGGATGTGAGGAGAGAAAGTCGAGCCGCCCGAAGTGCATGTGGCCTGGTCTAGCTGGACTCTGCTGCTTGGCGCCGCAGGTATTTCTAGGGAGAGCCTTCTGGCACAGGAGGCGGATGTGCAGAAGTTTGCGGTGGGGTAAAAGCAACCCTTGAAATTAAGTTGCTGGAGATGGCTGCGCCCCCCGGTGCTCAAATTGGACATCCTAGTCTGACTGGGAGGACTGGTTACATCTCTAAGGCTTCCAGAGGCTACCACGAGACTTGTCGCTTTCGAGTTTGCGAGCGAGCCTGGGGTCCTTGGCCATTAGGATGACTGAGACGTCCCCCTAGGCACGCGGCTTGTTCCCTGTTATGACCTGTGCCGAAGATGCGTGGGGATGCTAGGTTCGCGTCCTAGCGCTTAGGATGTCCTTCCTGATGCCTGCTGGGACCAGGTGCGAAGAAAAAGGGGGTGCAAGCGTCGGGCGTACCTGCAGTGGGGGGTTCGGTAACGACGGTGGAGACTGGGGCTGATAGGGGCGCGGCTGACCGTGTTTCCAGGGCCCCTACTCTAGCCTGGACGTCGGTGACTGCGGTTGCCAGTGTGGTCATCAAGGCGTGTAGCTGAGTAATGCCGAGGATATCGACTGCAGCAGAATTTGTCTGGTAGAGTTGCCGCTGGTTATGGAACAGCAGCCTAACAGCTTGGTTTTCCTGGCCGTGGCCGGGTAGGGGATGCCCTTACGGCGTAGTTCGGCTGTAAGCCTGGGGATGGTCCAGCCCTGAGGAACTGTGTGGAGTCGTCCGCTGAACCCGAACGTGGTGACGGTGGGACGAAGGTAAAGTCATCGCAGTCGGTCTGCGACATGTTGGGGGTTGGAGAAAAAACGAGAAAGAAAAAGGGGGGGGGGAATGTATGTTTATAGAGTGAGATGCCAGGTATGGAGGGGATAGAGGAGGTACGAAAGTGGGTAGGGAGAAGGAAGGGAGGATGGACAGAATAAGGAATGACAGGCGCAGAGGATAGCCAAGTTTTGCGTACGAGCGCTTGTTGAGTGTAATTTGGAAAACTCAAAAGAGTGCGTGGCAACCGAGGTGAGCCAGGAGGTGACTGGCTAGGTAACCGATAGCTCGGCACTGCCAGCAAGGTGATGTTGGTGACCTTGTCTGCGTAGTGAAGGATCTCGGATCGGCTTCGAAAACAGAGTGTCATGCGTAGAAGTATGTGGCAGTTGCTAGCGCCTGGTGAGCGGTCGAATTGTGTATGTGAAGGCAAATATGTCGTGAAAGAGTGCGGAGAGAAAGCAAGGAGGGGCTTTGCGTTTACGTACCTGACTTGAGCCCTGTCTTGGTTGAGGTCGAGACACGGGTCGACCGGGACCTGTGAGGAGGGTGACATGGAGATATATATATATATATATTCCTTTTTTTTTTTTTTTTATATATATATATATATATATATTTATTTTTTTTATTATTTATTTATTTATTTATTTATTTATTTATTTTTTATTATTATATATATATATTATTATTTTTTTTGTAGGCGTGAAGAGTTGTGGGAGCGGTAGGTAGCTCCAGGTGAAGAAGTGTGTAAGACCCCCTGCCCTTTTTTTTTTCATTTATTTTTTTATTTTTTAGTATATTTTTTTTTTTTTTTTTTTTTTATCGGGAAATATCGTCCGACCTGGATTGCAGGGTGGACGGGATGGAAACTCAATCTAAACTGACGTGTGTGGTGGAAAGGGATAGAGAAATCGGTGAGTAGCCGTTTGACTACTGGAGGAGGTGAGTGGCTGGTGTGCAACCACTCGTCGAACGCTCGCAGCGCTTGCGAGGAACAAATGCCTTAAGGAGACGAAAGAAGAAGAGTTTGTGACTTTCGAGTGTGTGGGGATGGCCGTTTCGTGATGAAACGGGAGTGGTAAGTAATGCGTGTGTATAGCGGCTTGGGGTTCGAATCATTGTGGCCGATGCTACGGCTGGATTCGTAACGTTCTGAGACGTTCGACGTTGTATCGGAGGGATAGGTCGGAGCTGCTTAGAGCCGGGTATGTGACTGCGAACGAATTGGTTGTTTCAGCCGAGGATCCGAAACTTGGAGCCGATGCTACGACTGGATTCGGATCGGTTAAAGAAGTTTACTGCTGAAGATCGGAGCGGTATGCGCCGGTGGTGCGACTGTGACTCGACCGATTGAAAATGCCATAGAGCCGAAAAATTGAGCCGCTGCTACGACTGAATTCGGATCAGCTCGAAAGTTCGATGTTTGTGGACCCGAGCCGACGAGCCGGTGGTGCGACTGGGCCCAGATCGGCCATGTTAGCGGAGGATCCGAACCTTTGAGCCGATGCTACGACTGGGTTCGGATCGGATAGGAGCGTCTGTTGCTAGAGATCCGAGTCGATTGAGCCGGTGAAGCGACTGGACTCGGATCGCTTGGGAATGCCATTGGTTCGAAAGTTTGAGCCTATGCTACGACTGAATTCGGATGGTTTAGCGGTTCGATGTTTGTAGGTCCGAGCTGATGAGCCGGTGGTGCGACTGTGCTCGGAACCAACGTGGATGCCAGAGATCCGAATCTCTAAGCCGATGCTGTGCCTGTATACGGGCTGATAACGGGTGCAAGGCGGGGACTTGAATTTCCCGGGTCCGAATCGTAGCGCCGGAGATACGGCTGGACTCGGATGGGTGTTCGTTGTTTCGAAGTTGAAGGGGCTTGTGATTGTCGAGGGTCCGGCCTGTAGTGCCGATTGTTAGCGACAAGAGCCGGCCCAGACTGTTTGGTGTATGGTGTAAGTAGGAGGTGTGGGGCATCAGTAAGGTGAAGGGAGAGTATCGTAGGAGGTGTAGGGCATCAGTGACTAGGGATAAGGAAGTGCAGTGTGGGATACCAGTCCGACGACTGGGTATCGGATGTGCGACTGAGGCGAGAGCCTTGCGAGCTGTGAGTAATTCGTACAACAGCTCTGAGAGCCGTAGTGTCTGGACGGACCGTTACCGGTAGCAACGTGGGTGTGACAGGGTACGAAAGACAACTGGACTGGTCGATAAACATACGATGCAGACGGAAAACACGGGGTTATGACCGTGTGATTTTGAAAAAGAAGAAACGTGTACCGGCGCTACGATTCGTACGAACGGTAACGGCCGGTCCTACCTGCGACCGCGAGCGGGGATGCGATCAACTGCGAGCGAAGCTGGAAGGTACGAAAGCAACTACACGGACGTTGCGAGTCGTAAGGCGTCGGCTGATGACGACGAATACCGCGCACTACAGCCGACGCTGACCCTCGTGGATGGTCTGTATAAGTACCCCTCGAACTCCTCCCATAATTTCAGGCCAGCATACTAGCCTTCCTATATATTATTAATAAAGTGCAAAAATGCAAATCTTGATAAATCCCAAAAATGATTGCGCAAAAAAGTCCAAACAATCACTAAATAAATAAAGTGCTAATTGTCCAAAAATATCAGCAGCCAAAAGCAGGGAGGGAGAAAAAAGACAGGTGTGGGAATCCAACTCGTCACATCAGAAACAAGGGGGGTCAGTAGGGAATCGATAAACATACACAATCCTCCCCCATAGACGTTAGCCTCTCACCTTACTGCTGGACCCCAAAGGGGTCAGATACAGCCTCAAAGGATCTCCACTGCTCCGGATAATAATTTCCAATCCTTTTGTGCAGACAGGGACCACTGCAGGACTTTCCACTTCCAATCGTTGTTCCTTAAAGCGGAGCTCCGCCGGAAAAAAAACTATTAAAAGCCAGCAGCTACAGCTACAGCAGCTGCTGGCTTTTAATATTTGGACACTTACCTGTCCTGGAGTCCAGCGACGTCCGCAGCAGAGGACGAGCGATCGCTCGTCGCTCTGCTGCTCCCTCCGCCATCCTCGCTGAGGGAACCAGGAACTGAAGCCCTGCGGCTTCATGCCCGGTTCCCTACGGCGCATGCGCGAGTCACGCTGCGCCGTTCTGATTCGTCCTCCTGTGTTCTGGGAGTCGAGTGTCTCCCAGAACACTACGGGAAGTCTGGGGGAAGTGATGTCACTCCCGCAGATTCCCGGAGAGAGGACTCCCGGATGTGGGTGAAAATACCTGTCTTAGACAGGTATCTTCACCCCCCTCCCCCCTGAAAGGTGTCAATTGTGACACCGGAGGGGGGGAGGAATCCGATCAGCACAAGTGAAAATTTAGGGTGGAGCTCCACTTTAAGGTAAATCTTACTGCTGGACCCCAAGGGGTCAAATACAGCCTCAGAAGTTCTCCACTGCTCCGGATAATAACTTCCAATCCTTTTGTGCAGACAGGGACCACTGCAGGACTCTCCACCACTTCCAGTCGTTGTTCCTTAACCACTTGCCGCCCGCCCTATAGCAGATTGACGGCGGCAAAGTGGTTTTAAAATCCTGACTGGACGTCATATGACGTCCTCAGGATTTTAAGCCGCTGCGCGCCCCCGGGGGTGCGCATCGCGGCGATCGTTGTTGCAGGGTGTCAGTCTGACACCCCGCAACACCGATCTAGGTAAAGAGTCTCCGACGGAGACTCTTTACCACGTGATCAGCCGTGTCCAATCACGGCTAATCACATGTAAACAGGAAAAGCCGGTAATCGGCTTTTCCTCACTCGCGTCTGTCAGACGCGAGTAGAGGAGAGCTGATCGGCTGCTCCTCTGACAGGGGGGGTTTGTGCTGATCAATTATCAGCACATCCCCCCCGAGGATGCCCACACTGGACCACCAGGGATGCCACTGGACCACCAGGGATGTCCATTACAAGGTATGCCTCCCTAGACCACCAGGGATTGAAATCAGTGCCCCCTAATGGATGCCAATTAGTGCCCCTAATGGATGCCAATCAGTGCCCACAATGGGCATCACTGATTGGCAGGCATTATTGTTTGGCACCGATTGGCATCCATTAACACATTACAGTGCCACCTATCAGTGCCCATCCATGCCCATCCGTGCCACCTATCAGTGCCCATCCGTACCACCTATCGGTGCCCATCCGTGCCGCCTATCGGTGCCCATCTGTGCCGCCTATCTGTGCCCATCCATGCCGCCTATCTGTGCCCATCCGTGCCGCCTATCTGTGCCCATCTGTGCCCATTCGTGCCGCCTATCTGTGCCCATCCGTGCCGCCTATCTGTGCCCATTCATGCCGCCTATCGGTGCCCATCCGCGCTGCCTATCGGTGCCCATCCGCGCCGCCTCATTGGTGCCCATCAGTGCCGCCTTATCGGTGCCCGTCAGTGCAGCCCCATCAGTGCCCATCAGTGAAGGAGAAAACTTACTAATTGACAAAGTTTTGTGACTGAAACAAAAAATTTTTTTTTTTCTAAATTTTCGGTCTTTTTAAAAAATTTTAGCAGAAAATAAAAATCGCAGAGGTGATCATTTAAATACCACCAAAAGAAAGCTCTATGTATGGGAACAAAATGATAAAAATTTAGTTTGGGTACAGTGTAGCACAACCGCGCAATTGTCTATCAAAGTGCAACAGCGCCGAAAGCTGAAAATTGGCCTGGGCAGGAAGCTGTATTAGTGCCCTGTATGGAAGTGGTTAAGGTAAATCTTGCTCCACAGATTTTTTAAAACAAAACAAGAGGGACTCCATGGTGAAGTATGTATTAAACCTCGTACACACGGTCGGACTTCCATCGGACTTTTCCGTGTTTTTTTTTTTCAGAACGGAGTTGGTCGGGAACACCCATAGCATACACACGCTCGGACTTTTCTGCAAACTTTCCCAAAACTTTTTGCAATATCACGTGGTTTTTCTGCTCTTTTCTGCTCTTTACCGCCACCCTTTGGTCAACTTCTGCTATTGTTGCTTGATTTTAACATTAGTTGTTTTGTCCATCAGACAAAAGTCCGATGGTTTTCTGTACACATGGTCGGACTTTGCTCCATCTGACTTTTGTTGGGCAAAAGTTTGTCCGTTTGCAGACCCAACTTTTGTTTGATGAAAACAAGAAAAAAACAAAAAAAGTTTGTCCGATGGAGCGTACACACGGTCGGATTGTTGGTCCAACTTGCTCAAAATGAAGTTTGTTGGCCAAAAGTCCGACCGTGTGTACGAGGCTTAAGAAGCCCAAAAACTGCGTTTATTAAAAGTAAAACAGCTTAAAAACACATATAAAAACCATGAGGTGTAAAAAACGCCAAAAAACGTCCAAAGAGTACCAACTTCCGGTTCACGGCCGCCGTGAGAGGAGCAGTAAGGTGAGAGGCTAGCGTCTATGGGGGAGGATTGTGTATGTTTATCAATTCCCTACTGACCCCCCTTGTTTCTGAGTTGGATTCACACACCTGTCTTTTTTCTCCCTCCCTGCTTTTGGCTGCTGATATTTTTGGACAATTAGCACTTTGTTTATTTAGTGATTGTTTGGACTTTTTTTGCGCAATCATTTTTGGGATTTATCAAGATTTGCATTTTTGCACTTTATTAATAATATATAATAGTTAATACATATTATAGTTTAAATTAGCACCTTTATTCGTTTTTTTTTTTTGCAGTATTTGCTGTTTTAGCATTTGTAGCACTTTACCATATTTATTGACATTTAGCGCTGCTTCAATATTTTGAATTTTTCTTTCAGTGAGTTATGTGCCGTTTAACGCAGTACAATTCTGTGCGTTAGTGCACGCTTAACGGAGTATATTTCAGTGTGCTACTGCAAGTTTAACGCCGTATATTTCTGTGTGTGACCTTCTGTTTAACGCAGTAAAGTTCAGTGCATTACTGCAAGTTTAACACCGCATATTTCTGTGCGTTAGTGCACATTTAACGCTGTATATTTCAGTGTGTTACTGCAAGTTTAACGCCGTATATTTCAGTGTGTTAGTGCACATTTAACGCAGTATATTATTGTGCGTTACTGCAAGTTTAACGCTGTATATTTCAGTGTGTTACCTTCCATTAACGCAGAATAGTTCAGTGCTTTACTGCAAGTTTAACACCGTATTTTTCAGTGCCATTTAACCCAGTATATTTCTGTGCTTTAGTGTACATTCAATGCAGTATATTTCAGTGCATTACCTTCCATTTAACACAGTATATTTCAGTTTGTTACTGCAAGTTTAACGCTGTATATTTCAGTGAATTACCTTCCGTTTAACGCAGTAAATTTCTGAGCGTTACTGCACATTTAACGCAGTATATTTCAATGTGTTACTGCAGGTTTAACACTGTATATTTCATTTTGTTACGTGCCATTTAGCACAGTACATTTCTGTGCGTTAGTGCACTCTTAACGGCGTATATTTCAGTGCTTTACTGCAAGTTTAACACCGTATATTTCAGTGTGTTACTGCAAGTTTAACGCAGTATATTTCTGTGCATTCCTGCACGTTTGATGCAGTAGATTGCTGTGAGTCAGTGCAGTTTTACTGCAGTATATTGTAGTGTGACAGAGTGTGTTTGTGGTCAATTTAAAGTGCACCAAACACACCTTTCCATTGATTAACGTGCATCCACATACAAGGAGAGGCAGACGTTCCTATAGCACTGTGAGGGGAACAGCAGCATATGTGTCCACAGGCAAAGGTGGATGTGGTCAGTCCTCAGGCAGGTCATAATTTCCTCTGTTTAGTGATATTGCCCGTACTATCCAGCCACAGCATGCAGAGGAGGTAATGGACTGGCATACTAACATTCACTGCCACTGACCACCCATGCAGGTGGGGGTTGGGGGGGTTAGCATTCACTACCACTGACCACCAATGTGGGGGGGTCAGTGGCAGTGAAAGTTAAGCCCCTATCCCCCACCTGCATTGGTGGTCAGTGGCAGTAAATGTTAACACCCCCCCCCCACCTTGCATTGGTGGTCAAGGCAATGTTAATCCCTTCCTCAATCCCAGCCCTCTCCAGTCTCATTCTCTTACTTCCTGTGCTCTAGTGTTGAACAGGGAGCAGCAGCAAAACGAATCCATGCTGTCAAATACCACCAGCTGAGCTAACCTCAGCGAACACTCACTCCACTTGCTGATTTCACAACTTCCTCTTCCAGGTGAATGGGCAGAAAGGAGGAGGCTCCGCCTCTGGGTTAGTTTCTGCAATTGTGCACCAGATAGAAACTGCTTGAGGAGGTAGGGGGAGGAGATTCCAGTCCACCAGCTGGAGGGAGGACAGAGCAGAATCCCCCCCCCAGAAGCCATCACAGCCCTAAGATACAGGAGTGATGGCAATGTCACTCCTGTCATTCTGGTAGCTGGAGGGCAGAGCGCTCATCAGCTGTCAGTGCCTCCTCTCCACATAGTGCCTCTATGCACGTGGTCCTTCTGCCCACCCCTTGTCCCCGCCCTGTCCATGCCCACTAACCAGCTAAACACAATGGGGGTAGGATATTACATGTAGGTTAATGAAGGCTTCAGGAGTGGGTAGAGATGGTATAAGAGTGTAAAAGCTGAGAGTATAGAGAACAGATGAGGCCCCATTGGTGAGGGTAATTTTTGCATGCCCGTTTGAAGAGAGACAGTGAGGTGGGAGAGGAGTCCTACGGTATCAATGGTGTGAGGAAGTGCTTGATTTGAAGGTAACAAAATTCAGATGGAGGGATATTCTGCGATTTACTAAGAGAAGGGAATGGCGTAATTCCATTGGAGGTCATAAATGTATGGGCTCAGATAAGGCTGTGGGGGGGCCAAACCAAAAAAGACGATGGCGAAGTCCAAGCTGGATATAAAGCAGGATTGCGGAGGAAGGATAACAACGGGTTCTGGGGCGATTGGAGTGCATGGTTTGACTTAAGGCGATCCTACTGGTTAAGGGAGTGACAGGGTTTTGTATGGTGTGGAGATCAGAGCAATGGAACGGGTATCACATTCAACTGATTCCATAGCTACCCATAGGGGAATTTCAGGGGTAGCATGATATTTCTGTAGCCGAGCCAATTGGGCAGCAAAGTAGTATTTTGCAAAGTTAAGAAGGCCTAAGCCTCCCTTAGTTGAGGAATGTAGAGAGTAGAGTGGGGAACGCTGGACCTAACAGCGCCCCAAACGTAAGGCATGCTGGTATTTGTGGCACCCTCAGGGTAATAATTTAGGTGGTTCCCCCAAGTGTTCTCTTGATACCCTAGGCCACTCTCTGCTGATAGGGGACATTCACTGCTGAGCCTTCCAAACTCCTTTCTGCTCCTTCTACTGCTCAGCTCAGTTCAGTCCTAGAGTGAAACCTTCCTTTTTCATACACTGATTAGACAGTCACTTTGTGTACAGATCATGCTCTGTCCTAGCAACCAAGGACTCTAGGTGTCAAGAGCCATCCACATCTAAAATACAGAAAAACTGCATCCCATGTTGAAGTAAATACAGGTTGTTGCAATGTAGTTTGAAATCCAGGATGATTCAGTACTATTACTTACAACTTACTACTAGGTGTAACTAGGGTTGCCACATCATCCCTTTAATTTAGGACATATATTAAATACACTGGTTCTGAGGCTGATTTAATGCAGATAAGGCACCAAGTGAGTTTAATTACCACCTTAATCAGCCACAGAACCTGTGCAATTAATGTGTGTCCTGGATTAAAGGGATGATGTGGCAACCCTAGGTGTAACCCTAATTTCAACATGTAACAACACAAATCTAATTTGTGTCAAAATTAATATATGATGCTTGATGCACACTATAAAAAGTTCTACTATTTCCGAGGCCTATTTATTTTTTAAGATGACAATTTCTAATATAGTTCAAATATATTATCGGTATTATCGGTATACTTACTTGCCAATTTTATTGACAAAAACTAGGGGAAAAGTGTCAATAAAGGGAGAATGACCCTTTTTGGGGCATCTTAGAAGTGTGAGCGGATGAGTTTATTTTTTCATCACGTTTTACAACTGCATGATTTAAAAAACTTTTCTTATGCCGCGTACACACGATTGATTTTCTCGACCGTGAAAACACAGTTGAGAAAATCGAAGGAAAAACGAGGAACGGCTTGTTTCCCTACACACGGCCGTTTTTCCCGTCATTTTTTCTCTTGGTCGAGAAAAACGACCGTGTGTAGGCTCCCCGGCAGTGTTTCCCTATGGGAAAACTGCCACGGAAAAAAATGTCGTGAATCACGACGAGAAGAATTAGAGCATGTTCTAATTTTTCTCGTCGTGATTAATGCCGTTTTTCTCGTCTGGAAAAATGACCAAAAGCCCACACACGGTCGTTTTTCTCGTCAAAGAGAAAAAATTTCATTTTTCCCGACGAGAAAAATGGTCGTGTGTACGCGGCATTAGATTTTTTTTTAAGCAATTATTAAGTGGACCTATGGTGACTGAAAAAAATTAAATAAAACTGTAAAAATAAAATACTTATAGTTACCTTTTTTCCTGAATGGAATGTTAAATCTTGTCTCTCTTAAAAGATTTGGGTGCCACTGGTGTTCGGCACTTACCGGTATGTGGAATACCTGGTCCCCAGGTCTCCATAAAGACATAACATCGGTAATAAAGTGGATGGCTAGGATTAGCATGGAAAGCTGTTGGAGTCTGACACGTGCAAAGCTCAAATTTATCTCAATCCATCTATCTCATTGCTTTTATCGAGTCACCTATGGGTAGCACAGTAGTGGTAATAGTGGGACTGGAGAGCCAACAGCTCCGTAATGATTTCTCTGTGACTTGTTGAGTCTCTGCGTAGAAAACTTGGCTACTAGTTCAAACAATTTAACTTTACTTAAGTATGACAGTGGTTGTGACTGTGCCTGAAGTTGGGGACATATGGAAAGGATTTTAAAAATACAGCATCTTGGTTTGTTCCAGGCATGCAATCCTAGAGGATTGGATGCACAAAGCAAGGTCGAGTTTGGGGTGGAGGAACTTGACCTAACCTGAGTCCTAACCTCAACCCGATAGAGCACCTTTGGGATGAATTAGAGCGGAGACTCTAGCCAGACCTTCTCATCAACATCAGTGTCAAATCTCACAAATGCACTTCTGGAAGAATAGTCAAACATTTCCATGACAGCCTTCCCAGCTGGTATAGCTGTAAAGCATGGGCCAACTCAATATTGAACCCTACGGACTAAGACTGAGATACCATTAAAGTTCATGTGTGTGTAAAGAGAGGTGTCACAATACTTTTGACAAAATAGTAAATTTTTTGGACATTTTTCTGTTATCCTTTATATGTGATAGGCATCCTCACTGACTAATAGGGAAACTCCGGAGATGGAAGCTTGACTTTTACAGTAAAAAAATTAAGATTTGCATGAATTCAGCTGCATGTATCTCTGGATGCACAAATTGTTTTTGCATTCCGTTTTCACTAAAGGTGACTTTTCCTTATGGGGTCTGACATCATATGCTGAGTTTAATTTGCCCAGGTAAGTGACAGGATTGCTTAAGACTTTTATTACACGCCAGTGTGCTGCTGTCCCAGATAGTTGATGAATATCAGTGATAGTGTTCAGGCTTCTAAAATTTAGCTGACAAACGGGAAGTGCCGCAGTATACTGTATGCTTCATAAGTACTTGAATAGAGCCCTGACTTCAGTGTATAGCCCTGTAATGATGTGTGGCGGTGTTACTTATATTAGAAATGAACATGCTTGGGCCTCTAATGATTTTACGCCAGTGATTGACAGGGACACTTAAGAGATGACCTGAGACAGGAGTGATCTAAGGACAGAGGCATGTTTGGTAGGTTAAATGAAGCTGATTGACTCTTGTAAATCACAGGAAGTCCATTGCCCTTTGAGCATATTTTTAGACATATTTCGGCTGGCATTTGTGCCTAGTGGCCAGTGGAGGGTAAAGTTTGGTCATGTTTTAAATAACAAGTGCGTGATGTCTAGATCATGTCCCAGCAAGACTAAATGGTGGCAATGGCCAGTTTCATTGACGGGTGAAGACTCCAGAAGCTCCTTGTGTGTGAAGATGACTTGGTCCTTTCCGGTGGCCACATATAATTGTTCTGTTGCCAGGGTGAGTTCTACATACCTATACTTTTTTGGGGTTAAACCATTCAATCTTACCCACCTTCACAACTGCCCATCCTGTTGTGTAATGCAACATTTTCTAATACTTTTTCAGTCACAGCACACTTTAACAGTATGCAAAACCTCAAGACATCCCAGTCTACAAAGTAAAAAACATACGTTACTTATCAATGGGAAACCTGAGCCTGGGACAATGCCAAAACTGCCTTGATTACATTTACATCACATCAGAAGCCCCTTTTTACATCCATCCCTTCATAGGTCCCCCTTTCACCTCAGAGGTCCCCCCATCACATCAAAGGTTCCCCAAACACATCAGAGCTCCCTTTTAATGCCAGAAGCCCCCATCATGTCAGAAGTCCCCCTTGCATGTCAGATTCCCCATCACATCAAAGTCCCATCTGTATATTAGAGGCCCCCTGTTACTACAGAGTCCCCCCATCAAAGAGTCAGAGGCCCTTCCATCACCATCAAAGAATTCTTTCATCCATTTCTGATCTAGATAAAACTGGGTCTGTGTTGTTTGCCTCATATTGTAATGATGGGCTCACATGTTGTGGCTTCAGTTTGTAGTGTCATGGGTGATTGATTCCCCATGTCCATATATTCATTCACCTAACTTGTTCCTATTCACTAAAGGGACAGGAAATGTCATGTTCTGAGTCACACAGTGTCCAATCCATGCCTCACCATCACCATTTCCTCTGAGTTGCATCACAAATGTGGGGGTGCTAATGTGATAAAATATATATATATCTTCCAGCATGGTAAGCTATCTGTTATTTGCTCTGCCTGTTTGTGTCTTTGTGAGATTTAATTCATATTTAGCTCTCATCTGCAAATCACTAGACTGAGAGACCCAAGGATTGTGGGATATAGGGTTTATTCACAGGAAGTGTCAGTTCTTATACTACAGACAGAGGTCATACATTAACCGGTGCAGTGCCATGCTGTATACTTAAAGTAGCCTTATAGGAAAACTTTTTTTTTTCATTTTGGATACAGTAAGGGAGGCTTATAACCCCTGTAATGTTTATTTTTTGCCATCTACTGTATGGCCCATTGGGGAGATTTCCCTTCACTTTCTGTCCCATAGCTAAACAGGAGGTGAGAGGAAATCCCTGCAATCCCAGGTCATTAAAACTAATGTCCCCATTGGAAGAATTCCCCTTTATTACTTTTCTGGGGACAACCCAAAATGTGGGATTTGTTTACTTTCACTTTCAATGATAATGGTAAACAGGACAAATACAGGCAGTCCCCAAGTTACGAACATCTGACTCCTACTTACGAATGGAGGCGGCGTGATGTCTCTGCCGGCAGCTTGCGCTCTACACTGGTCCCGGTGTTCTATCGATATGTGATCGGCAACATAGCTGAAGTGCCCTTCCATTCTGTGCGGCCACTTTTCGATGGCGGGCACATTTTGACAGAACATCGGGAATCGCAGAGTAGCCATCTTGGCTATCCAAAAAGGTACTGTTCCGAATTACAAACAAATTCGACTTAAGAACAAACCTACAGTTCCTAGCCCGTTCGTAACTCGGTGACTGCCTGTAGAGAGAATGAATCTCCCTAACAGGGGAACAGACAGCAATAAGTACTGACCGGTGTTCTAATCCCTCTCCCCTCTATTTAATGCTAATTAAAAAAGTTGTACTTTAATGTAGATCACAAACAGAAACTTCTGAAACCTGAATGGGAAGATTTACTCTATAGGCTGTGTGTACAGGCCAACAAATGATACCTAAAGCTCTGTAATCAATGCACATATTATGCAAGTGAAAATGAAAAGGTGCATTTAGGAGGGTTTATAATACCTTTACCTTGTGCATTAGTTGGGTAAAAAAAATATGGGAATTCTGATAAGGCTACCTCACCATCAATCTCCAGAGGAAGAAAATAAGCCACCATGTGATTTAAAGCGGTGTTCCAGTCACAATTTAAAAAAAAAAAAGTCAGCAGCTACAAACACTGTAGCTGCTGACTTTTAATAAGGACACTTACCTGTGCAGGGAGCCCGCGATGTCGGCCCCCCGAGGCCGATTCGTCCATCGATCGGGTGACGGCGCCGCCATCCTAACTAAGGGAAACAGGCAGTGGAGCCTTGCGGCTTCACTGCCCGTTTCCTACTGCGCGTGCGCGAGTCGCGCGGCGCTTTGTGAATGGCCGGCTGTCTTCTGGGACACACACAGGTCCCAGAAGACAGCGGGCCTCATTACCCAGAAGAACAAGTGAGGGAGGAAGAAAACGAGGAGCTCCGCGGTATAGGAAGTGGAAGATTAGGAAGACTGCCTAGCAACAGGCCTACCTGGTAAGTAAAAAAAAATATTTTTTTTTAAATGTTTTTTTATAGATTTTATGGAGAATGTTAATGTAATTTTTTATTTAAGGGTGGACCTCCGCTTTAACCTGCCATAGTGCTCTTACATTGATGGTAGCCTCCAGCTTCTGAATGATGCATGGCCTATTCTCAAACACTAGAAAAAAAAAAAACCTTTTGTTATGCTTCATTGAGACCTCTGCCCTTCCTGTCACAATCACATGTCCCGGCAATTTGTGCACATCAAAAACCAGGGAAAATTGTTGGTGTCATGATGATAGGAGAGTGAGATGATGAAGGCAGCCTCTCTTGTATCTCCTGCCCAGGAGTCAATGTCACTCAGAGTGTACTTTCTGAGCCCTGTGCTATATAACTACTTTCTCTACTTCCTGCATCTTATGCAAACTTCCAAAACAGGTTTGGATTTGCTTTTTGACTGTGAAAAATGTCCATGGACATTTCTTTTTACAGTAAGCTTTCTATATTTAAGATACAGAAGGAAGTCATCAGTAAATATCTCGCTGCCATCATAAGCAGCAGTTACCAAATTACCAGGAAAACCAACAAAAGGGAATTGGTGAACCACATTCTGAATAAGAACCCGAAGTTCGGAGCAAGTCTTATGCTCCCTGTATCCTAAACACTTGTGGACTAAGCCCGCAACATACACCCTTAAAAACTTCTTCTGCTTCTTTTTCACTGCTGCTCCTTTCCGGGGGATTTTTCTGGCAAATCTCACCTGTCAAAATGGCAGCCAGGACTTGCTATCTATTACAGCAGAAGCTGCAGCCACTGTTCAGTTGGAACTTCTCTAAAAAGTTTTCGGAACTCTGCTTAGAAACGTATTTTAGAAATACAATGTATCATTATTGTTGCATTGTATTTACTATGTTTAATTCACCTACAGATCAAATTAAATGCTTTTGGTCTGCATATGTCAGCTAAAGCAAATCTACCAGAAACTCTACCCATTCTTTTCAGGCCCCTTAATAACCCTCAGTTAATGCTCTAATTAACTAGTTATTTCCCTTCTCCCCTTAGCTATTACTTTGCTGCTGATTTCTAATGTTTAACCATTAATATTTTAAAAAAATATTGTTCTCATTCTTTTAGATATTTTTTGTAGTGAATTTTGTGTGGCATTTTTTTTAAAATGAACAGAAAAACAAAACAAAAAAACTGGTCAGAATATATATTTTTGTTTATTTTTTTTAGTCTAAAGATACCTAAAAATTTGTAATAATTATATCACCAAAATAAAGTTATGTTTGGCTCGAAAAAAAAAATGTATATGTATTACCTTATTATCTTAAAAAGTTATTAGTGAATCAATAGGCCCAAAGCAGAAAATTGCTCTGGTCCATGAGGGCTAAACTGGGTAGGGTTTAAAGTGTTACTAAAGTCTTGTTTTTTTTTTTTTTTTGCTCAAAAATAACAAACATGTGTATACTTACCTACTCTGTGTAGTGGTTTTGCACATAGCAGCCCAGATTCTCCTCTTCTCGGGTCCTTCGCCGGCACTCCTGGCCCATCCCTCCTGACGAGTGCCCCCACAGCAAGCAGCTTGCTATGGGGGCACCCAAGCTGAGCCACAGCTCCATGTGTCCATTCAGACACAGAGCTAACTAGGCCCACCCCTCTCTCTCCTCATTGGCTCACTGACTTTGATTTACAGCAGCGAGAGCCAATGGCACCGCGCTGCTGTCTCAGCCAATGAGGAGGGAGAGTCCCGGACAGCCAAGTCTCTCCTTTAACATTGATGGATCGAGATGGGCTCAAGGAAGTATTAGGGGGGCTGCACACATAAGATAAAAAACCTTCTATCTTACTATCACTTTAAATGTAAATATTCAGACTTTACCCTCAACCTGAAGGTGAGGTTGTTATGGCCAGGGGGCCTGCGAGTCTATAAATTCAATAAAATTGCTGAGTTGGCGCTTAGTGGACAAATAAAGCAGCTAGCACTAGAGAATAACATACCCAATTCCCCTGAAGTGTATGTAAAGATATATGGGTGCAGCGCTAAACAAATTTTAAATTAACATCTAAAAATATATACAATGAATCAGTGAAAAGACTTCAATGAAAAATATTATATAGACCTACGATAATAAACAGATCACCTGCGCTGAATATACTAGTATGAATGTGTACTTAACTTGTTGCTGCTGTGCATGACAAAGTCAAAAATATTAAGAAAAAATGTAAACCACAGCACAAAACAAACTCAAAGTGCAATACAAAATAATAAAGTGCAAGTGCTGTGCATAAATGGGCAAGGTAAATGGTAAAAAAACAAAGCAAAATCTCCCAAAAAATTACAAGCATGTAGCCAGTGAAAGTCTGTATTAGGTTACAAACACCAGTCCCAAACACAATATTTCTTCAAAAGTGCTGCTGTGCAATCAATATTTCAAAATGCTGTGGTGCTCAAATTCCACAAAAGTGATTTGTGCTTCACACACCCCCTAAGTGGTTAAACTCACCAGATCAAATGGACCCCTTAGCAGTACTGCATGTGGGTCAATCAGGCTTTGACTAGTGAGCAGGGTGATGAGACGGCACTTCAAGACGAATCTTCCTTTATATTTCAGACTCAGACATAAGGAGAGAGAGCCCACATGGTATAGTACGTCTTGGTTTATTCAGTACAAGGTTAAAAGTTTTGCTTACAGTGTTGCAGAGTAAAAACCGCAAGGTTAAACATCAAAAGAAAAGTCCGCTCACTCCATTAAGCAGCTTGGTTCTCTCACAACCTCGCCTGCGTTCCACCGCTTCTCAGACGTGATGTCACTAAGGAGCCGGAATCTGCGTTGATGCGTTTCCCCCCTCCCACAGGGTGTTATCAAAGATGACTATTATATAGACCTAAATTCTCAAAAAGAAAGGTAAATATGAAAAAATGATATCACAAATAAGAGACAAATCAATAGTCCATATATCAATGTGTATAATAAGTCTACCAGTTCCTGAACATCCGGTGCATAAATTCCCCCTTAACCTCATTCAAGATGCATGAATTACACTGTGAAAATCCATTGTGCCAAAACCACCACCAACACTCCACACTCACCAGAACATGTGACTGCCAAAAATTATAAGCAGCAACAGTGCTCTATGTAATCACCCAGATGATAACAGCTCTCTCATGGAAGCGGTCCCTTTAAACTGAACCACTGATGAGATCTTCACAGTCCAGGGTGCATGAATATAGACTGTGGCAGTATGGGATAAATGCTCACCAAACAAATCCAGATGCTGTATAACTTCCATAGTGTAGTATTTATTTAAAACCTCTGCATACTGTACAAAACATAGGTTAAAAAAAAAAAAAACAAACAAAAAATCACCAGCACTTACAAATGTCCATATTGCGGCGTGACATCAGCTCTCTAAACTCCACCCAACGCATTTCACGCTCTAGCCCTTTCTCAGGGGTAAAAAAAACTATGAAAGTTATATCTGACTCTGTTTGGTGAGCATACAGCCATATGGGGTCAGCAAACCATCTGTCCCAATGATTTGTCTCTTATTTATGTTTATTTTTATTTTATTTTTTTATATGTTTTTATTGAAACTTTCATCGAAAAATCACAATTAACAACGTGTAGATGTACCCATTTATACCCTAAGTATTTTTAGGGATCTGCCTTTGTAAATTGATGGAGGTCAGGGGGCAAAATATTAGGAATAATTAACAGGTGTACATTAATGATTGTAACAATGCTGACCTTACTTAGATATAAAGAGAGAAAAAAAGGGAAGAAGAGAAAAAAGAAAAATTGGGTTTTTCCATAAAAAGTATCCAAGGGAGCCATACATCTTGAAAATGGGAATATCGGACGTGCAGCTGCGCCTACAACTCTACCATTCTCATTAGCTTGTTTAATTCAGTTATTCATTCTATTATCGAAGGAATATGTTGAGATTTCAAATGTCTCGGAATTATGCCCTGGCAGCAACTAGAAAGAAACCGAAAATCCCCTTCCTAACTTTTGAGACAGATTCTGGGAACATGGATAGCAGCGCTATTTGGGGAGTTTGAGGAACGGTCTCTGAAGCGAAGGCGCTATATATTTTAAAAACGCCATCCCAAAATGGGCGCAAGACAGGGCTGCGCCACCATATACTGTATGTTGCATGACGCCTACTTGAGATTGACATCGCCAGCATTGGTCTGATATATTTGGAAATATTTTATGTAATATCCAAGGACAGTGGTACCATCTTGTGATGTATTTATCATTTTGTTCCTGTATTTTACTCGCAACAGAAGATTTATACAGGATTTACAAATGTCTTCCTCCGTAAAAGTGACTCCTAACTCCCTTTGCCAATCCGCAAAATAAGAGAGTTTGTCAGAATAAATATCAGTCCGAAAGGAGTTTTATATAATATTTTTTTCATTGGAGTCCATGAATTAGTCCATTTTAATCACAGCTGGTTGGATAAGTCTAAATTTACAGTATGAGGACCAACAAGTGTCTTGACTATGGCTGGTAGGGATCCATGTTGAATGTTTGGAGAACAGCAATTATTAGATCTTGTTTCATGATCTGAATGTGCATGGACAGCAACAACACCAAGCATGAGTTTTCAAAGCTGGTGTAAAACTTTTGTCTTTCAGTAATACATCCCCTGTGTGTTGTAGAGAGTTAACAGGGCATCGGCAGTCTGCGTTACAGAGGAAGTGCATTGTTACGGCAGTCCGGGTTATGTAATAGTTACTTGGGAGGATACTTAAATGTTTCCTCAAGGAAGTGAGCCTTAATAATTAGTCTGATAGATAAGAGAACTAACTCAAAGTAAAGCAATAGAAAGTGCCTAGAAATAGGCTTCTTGGGTTAATATTGTTTTAATACTAGACATGGGTAAACCTAAATATTTCATACAACAGTTAAATGTACACTCCATTTTTAAAAATCTTGCATTATAAATCCTACGTTTAGCCAAAAAGTTTTCCCAAAAAATTAGCACCTCCAGTCAAAGTTAAAGTGTTACTAAACCCACAACAGTAAATTCAGTCTGTATATGCAGTAAAGCATGCTTGTTATACTCACTGTGGAACCTAAGGGGTTAATCCTCCACATTGTGTAAAAAGGCTGTTTGATCCTGTCTTCTCTGAGCCTCCCCTTCTTCCACTGTCCCCAATCTATCTTCTGATAAATAATATAAATACTGCGCCCCACAAAATGTGTATATCTATATCGGTATGCCCCAGTGGAAGTCTAAGTAGACGAAACGCGTAGAGAAAATACGCTGGCCCTAGCTACTCCAACACTGCGCCATTATTTTTTATCTATTTTTAATCGTTTGGATGTATACCATAGGAGTCATATCCGGCTGATGAATTTTTATTCAATACATTTTTAAACTTTTTTACGCTATGAGGAGGCTTCTCTTCTTTCTTTTTTCCATTCACATCATTTAACCTATCATGGTCAGTAAAGGTTGAATACCTTACTATTCCACGTCAATTACATCCGGATTGTGTATCCTGGACGCCACATCATTACAACTACCAGCTGAGAAGCCCGCCATCCTATTGGAAACGACGAGTTTGGCAACAGAGGTGATACGATCAAATCTTCCAGCTTTCTATGCTTTACCGATCCACCGCCGTATGGTGAGTTGGATCCACAAGATCCGGTAAGAGTACCCATTTCATCTCCCCTATCCTTGAATGGATGGTGAAGGCACTCCCGGGTGTTGCTGATTCACGTTGTCACTGGTGCAAGGTCCAAGGACGTTCAGATGCACATGTTCATGCATTCCTTTTGTCAGTGGTGATGTTTTTGTTTATGGACATTTTTTTGGATTGTTCATCGCTCATCATTAGTTGTGGACTCATATTCACGTGCTTATTACGTTTGGTTCATATGATCACAATTTTCACGGTTATCATACATTAATGCATGCATATTTATGCACTCATTATGTTTAATTTATTTGAGTATATTTTTCTATTATGCAATTAATTATGCACTAATAGTTTCTTGAGAGGTACTAACACATTTCTCAGTACATAGGTTATCTCCACTAATTTGTAGGTGCGCTACACTTTGTTTATATATCTTCTGATAAGACAGAGCCTTTAGAGTCACTCTGCACATGCTCAGTTTGGTGTGTATTGCTAGAGAGTTTCTTGGGAGGGTGCATGTGATCGGCACAGGGCCAATCAGCACTGTCCAGACAGAGGGCCAGGAGTCCTGCAGCCTCATATGCCAGTCATAGCAGAATGAAAACTCAATCCACAAGCTTTAACCATACACTGATAGAAGTCACACGACTGCCATATACAGCTAATGAGAAAAGGTATTTAGCAGTTTATATTTACTAAAATAATTACATTTCCATGTTCTGTGTACTGTGAGAGACCATAGGAGAGCTGTAAAAACATCCAATGTGCATGAGGCCTAAATCTTTATAAATCCCTTTTTTTTTAGTGATCGCCCTCCCATGACTAAGCCGACAAACAGCTTAGCCCACCCCTGCTGGTGTTTAGATAAAAATGTAAACAGTGCAAAGCGGTTGTCACGCTTAGTGCGATGAGCTGCGAAATGTGAGTCAGTTCCAGCTTGGAACACCTGTTGGCCGTCAGATCCCCATTTGTCAGCACGGGTGGCAGTTATTGTTTCTGACAGAGCTCATATTTTCAGAAGAAACCTTATTTTCCCACTGCTGGCCGTGCAGGAGAGGCATGATCAGACGTCATCACAGAGGAAGCATGGGCGGAAGTGGCCTGAATGTTTTCCTGGAGAGAGGAGTTAGCAAGTTAATAAAAAGAGCGAGTGAAAGGAAAGAGAAGGGATTAGCAAGCAGACGAAAACATTACACGTACAGTAGCTGGACTTGCCCGCAGCAGATGTCCTACTGTATTTAGAATGCACTGTGCCTGTCTGGATTGCTGCTAAGCCCAAGTTCAGCATTGCTCCCAACTGTCCATCGTTTGGAAGGACTGTCCCTCCTTTCAAACAAATCGATCTCTCCCTCTTTATTTCTGCAGTCGTCCCACTTTTTTTGATATGCATACCTCTATAAAAATTGTACACCTTAACCATAAAAGTGTTATACTGCACTTCTAATTATTATTATTTTTTTAAAGCAGAGTGTAAAAGAAAAGTAGTGGTGAACAAAAATGCATAAAGTGATTCTAAAGGCAACATTTTTTTTTTTTTTAATAACAAACATTTTGTACTTACCTGCTCTGTGCAATAGTTTTGCACAGAGCAGCCCAGATCCTCCTCTTCTCGGGTCCCCTGCCGATGTTCCTGGCTCCTCCCTCCTGCAGAGTGCTCTCATAGCAAGCCCCCCCCCCCCTGTGCTCTCTCCTCACTGGCTGTGATGGGCAGCAGAAGCCAATGTTTCCTGCTGCCTGTATGTAAAATGATGTGCTCTCGTACTTACGGTGGGCAGAGGGGAAGCTGCATGCAGAAGATTTTTTACCTTAAAGGGGTTGTAAACCTTTATGTTTTTTCACCTTAATGCATCCTATGCACAAAGGTGAAAAAACACCTTGCAGTGCCTGGCCCCCCAGCCCCCCCCCCCCGTTTTACTTACCTGAGCCCCGAATTTCTGTGGGCGCGATCCTGCGTCGCTCTCTCCATGGCTTCTCAGCTCTTCTTTGGATAGATTGATAGCAATGCAGCCATTGGCTCCCGCTGCTGTCAATCAAATCCAATGACGCGGGCGATGGCGGGCGAGGCCGAGTCATACAATCCGCTGCTATGGACGGCGAGTGTATGACATGGGAGCGCACCCGCAAGGTAACTCCCATGGGAGAGAGCTTCCCAGAGGGGGTTATCTATTGTGGGGAGGAGCTGCGAGAGCCGCCGTGGGACCCCAGGACAGGTGGATTGGGGCCACTCTGTGCAAAAGAAACTGCACAGTGGATGTTAGTATGACATGTTTGTTATTTAAAAAAAAAAAAACTGAACCTTAAGGCCTCATGCCCACAGACGTTTTTACAGCCGCGTAAAAAAACGTCGGAGCTCAAAAACGCAATCGCTGCATTTTTGCGCGTTTTTTAGCGCTTCACGTTTTTTTATGCCTAACGCCGACGCCGAGGAACCGTTTTTTTTTTTTTACAGCTTAAAAACGACTATGCTATTTGCAGCTCAAAAATGCCTAGGTGGGCATGAAGCTATAGACTAACATGGACAGGCGTTTTTAAGCTGTAAAAAACGCTCAAAAACGCGGCTGTAAAAACGTCCGTGAGCATGAGGCCTTAGTGCCACTTTAATGCATAGACTGTATAACTGTAAAACAAACATCTGCCTTTAGAACCACTTTCCGACAGCCCTATAGCAGTTTTACTGCTACAGGGTGGCCATGCTTGCGCAGGATAACATATATATATGTGATCCTGCACTTCTGGGTGTCAGGTGGCGGCTCACTCCCGCTGTGATTCTATACAGTGGGAGCTGATCAGTGGGTCGACTCCACTGGCTCTACACCAATCCCAGACTGCACTCTCCCAGTCCTCTCAGGCGTGCCTCCCCAATCCTCCTGACTGTGTGAACACTCACCAGCCCTCCTGGCTGCCTCTGTGGAACTCCTGGAGACTTGCCTGGCAGTGCTCTCCTGCTGTCCTCTCTTGCTCCTCCTGTGCCTCCTGGTCAGAACACCTATGTGGGTTGTAAGAGGGTCCTGTTCTCACCCGAGCCGAGGCCCAAGGTCATCCCCCCCCCTCAGATTTAGGAGCTCCCTCAAAGGCCACAACAGCCTAACACTCCATCATCATCTGCCACCCGATACCAACTCTTCCCCAACTGGGCTGACCCTGAGTATTTGAGGGGGCCTGCCCCCTGACAATCTTAGTTGGGGATTGGACAGGGCCCTCAGAATACTCCAGGTAGCTCCACCTCTCCTTTCCAGAAGATTCTAGCACGTTCTGGGAAGAAGTGGGAGGTCTCAGTGATGCTGTCTGTGAGTCACCCAGCTCTCCCTGAGTCACGCAATTCCCGACCCAGAAGAAAAACACACACAGGCTTGGCTGCCAGCTAAGCCTGGAAATTTACCCATACTACAAAAAACTCCTTACTCTTCTAGCACACTAGAGGGTGCAACATAAACAAGGCAGATCACCATTTTGTCAGTAGGGAAGGCATTGATCCTATGTACCTGCAAAGCAGGGAAAAAGATCTATGCCTTCTCCTAGTAAAAGCACCTCCCACACTGTAGTAAAGCACCAGCCAGGCACACAGTTAACCCTTTGATCGCCCCTGATGTTAACCCCTTCCTAGCCAGTGTCATTAGTACAGTGACAGTGCATATTTTTAGTACTGATCACTGTATTAGTGTCATTGGCCCCCAAAAAAGTGCCAAAAGTGTCACATAGTGTCCGATTTGTCCACCGAAATATCACAGTCCGGCTATAAGTCGCTGATTGCCGCCATTATTTGTAAAAAAATTAATTAAAAAAAATTACATAAATATAGCCCAAAGTTTGTAGACGCAATACCTTTTGCGCAAACCAATCAATAAACGCTTATTGGGATTTTTTACCAAAAATATGTAGCAGAATACATACTGGGCTAAATTGATGAAGAAATTCGATTTTTTAAATTTTTTATTGGATATGTTTCATAGCAGAAAATAAAAAATATTGGTTTTCTTTTCAAAATTGTTGGTCTCTTTTTGTTTATAGCGGTAATCAAATACCACCAAATTAAAGCTCTATTTGTGGGAAAAAAAGGACATACATTTTATTTGGGTACAGTGCTGCATGACCGCACAATGGTCACTTAAAGTAACGCAGTGCGGTATTGCAAACAATTGCCTGGTCATGAAGGGGGTAAAGGCCCGTACACACGATTGGATATTCCGACAACAATTGTGTGATGAACGTGTTTTGTCAGATAATCCGACCGTCTGTATGCTCCAGCGGACAATTGTTGTCGGAATTTCCAACAACAAATGTTGGATAGCCATGCTCTCAAATTGTCCGACAACAAATGTGTTCCGTCTGATTATCCGATCGTGTGAAAAAAGTCAGACGGACAAAAATCCAAAGTACAAACACGCATGCTCTGAACCAATGCTAACCATCAGACAACATTAGCAGAAGTTGCCCAAAGGGTGGCGCTAAAGAACTGAAAAACCACTTAGTTTCGTGTATGTTGACTGAAAAAGTTCCGCCGTCTGTATGCAGAACAAGTTCACGGCCAGTGCCCTTCGGACCAAAATCCACGGATTTGTCCGATGGAAATCCGATCGTGTGTACGAGGCTTTAAGCTTTTGGAGTTTAACCAGTCACTTTTTGCATGGTAAGTGTTCATGGGCTGTATAACTGGAGGTATCCTCTGCCTGCAGAAATTGTACAAAAATGTGTCCGTATATCATCTTAGAAAGCTGGGAGGTATGTTATTTGCTGTATTTTATATTACTTATTTTTGATTCTGAGTTTGGTTTCTCCAGGATCAGACACTTTCGAACTTCTAGTTCAGTGGTCTCCAAACTGTGGCCCACGGGCGGGATACGGCCCTTTACTTATCTGTATGTGGCCCCTGACACCAACAATGAGTTACCATTCCTCCCAGAGACACAAACATTGGAGAACTATTCCTCCCACTGACACCAATGATGGGTCACCATTCCATCTACTCTACTGACGCCAGCAATGGGGCATCATTCCTCCCACTGATATAATTGACAGTCCTAGTCCCAGTCCTAGAGGGCAGCAAAGCTTGAAGTGACATCCCTGTGACATGGAATCTTGCACTCATACCTACACGAGGCTCACACTTATGCGCAGAGGAATTTTTTTTTTTTCAGAGATGTAGAAGAGTCTGATGCCCATAATAAGTAAGCTGGCACGTAGATAATGGACTGACTTTCTTTAATAGAGTTTCTATATTCCAAAACATTATCACTGCATATATGGGTATACATAATCGCTGACCTCTCTCTATGGTGACTTGTCTAATGCGTTGAATTGTTATTTTCTAGAGGAAGGATACACATTTTTATATTGTTTATATTAACCACTTGAACTCTTGCCTTTTTATACTCACTATGGACTAGAGAAAATCATTTCAACTATGGCCTTCTGATCTGGAAACAACGTCGTAGTAATACATACTGATACAGTATACTGGTGTTAACAGACAAACATGGTGGTATTGTTCTCAAAAATTTTAATTATTTTCTATATATATTTAAAGTAAAAAGTTAAAAAAAGCTATTTAAAATGGACTTTTGGCAAGCCGTCATCACTCAGTGTATCAGTTGGTCTGTTTTAAGTGGTGTGTTATACCAAATACACTATATTAACAAAAGTATTGGGACACCCGCCTTTACACGCACATGAACTTTAATGGCATCCCAGTCTTAGTCCATAAGCTTCAATATTCAGTTGGCCCACCCATTGCAGCTGTAACAGCTTCAACTCTTCTGGGAAGGCTGTCCACAAGGTTTAGGAGTGTGTCTATGGGAATGTTTGACCATTCTTCCAGAAGTGCATTTGTGAGGTCAGGCACTGATGTTGGACAAAAAGGCCTGGCTCACAGTCTTCACTCTAATTCATCCCAAAGGTCTTCTATCGGGTTGAGGTCAGGACACTGTGCAGACCAGTCAAGTTCCTCCACTCCAAACTCGCTCATCCATGTCTTTATGGTTCTTGATTTGTGCACTGGTCCAAATCATTTGGTGGAGGGGGGATTATGGTGTGGGGTTGATTTCCAGGGGTTGGGCTTGGCCCCTTAGTTCCAGTGAAGGGAACTCTTAAGGCGTCAGCATACCAAGACATTTTGGAAAATGTCATGCTCCCAACTTTGTGGGAACAGTTTGGGGATGACCCCTTCCTGTTCCAACATGACTGCACACCAATGCACAAAACAAGGTCCATAAAGACATGGATGAGCGAGTTTGGGGTGGAGGAACTTAACTGGCCTGCACAGAGTCCTGACCTCAACACGATAGAACACCTTTAGGATGAATTAACCCGAAGACTGCGAGCCAGGCCTAACATAGTTTTCTATGCTCAGTTATGGATGGACACAGGAGCAATTGTAACTGACCACTCACTGTGTCTAATTCAGAAAGGGAAGGGGCCGTTAAATGACATATTTGCCAGTCCCCTCCCCCAGCCTCCATCTACCTGTGTGCCCGCAGCAGCTAGTAGGAGAGGGCGGCCTACAGCGCTGCAGGGGAGCGAAGGGGGGCCTGGGAACACAAGGGGGAATCAGATTTGGGCAACCCAGGGAGGGGGATCAGTGTGGTGGGACTGGAGGACAATTACAGAACAATGCACTATGTCTGTGTCTCTCCCTCCAGCAGCTGTGGGAGGGTGAGTGGGAGAAACTGGCTTTCAGCTGCTGGAGGTAGAGACGCAGACACAGTGCATTGTTCTGTAGTTGTCCTCCCGTCCCGTCACACTGATCCCCCTGCTGTCCGGGGCCCCATTGTGTGCCCGGGCCCCCTACAGGAGGCCCCATAATACATCCCTATCTGCAGGCCTGGGTTCAGGTGTATTTATTTAATCTCTAAATCCCATAAATAACAAAGACGACAAACCAACACACTTTGGGGTCTAGAAGGAAACACATCTAGTTCATAATGCTGTGAAAACCACACATCAAAATTATGAGACGATCTTCTAGACCAGGGGTCTCAAACTGGCGGCCCTCCAGCTGTTGTGGAACTACAAGTCCCATCATGCCTCTGCCTATGGGAGTCATGCTTGTAACTGTCAGCCTTGCAATGCCTCATGGGAATTGTAGTTCTGCAACAGCTGGAGGGCCACCAGTTTGAGACCCCTGTTCTAGACTGTACATAGGCAGCTGCATTTATGTGCACATCTTAATTTTTCCTGCGAAAGTCAATGCTTCACACCTTCCATCTTCTAAGCCAGTCTTTCTCAACCAGGGTTCAACTGAACCATAGGGTTTCTTCAAGAGGAAGCATAGTTATGGTCACAGCATCACTGGGCAGAGCCAGTGGACTAAAACCAGTGGATCCTTTCTGGATTATTTTATCTGTCTCTAATGTAGCATTTTTCCCTATTATTTCTAATATAAGGGGACTTTCTTCCTCCTATTGCCCATCAAACGAATGGGGGTAAAAAATTATCCATCTTGGGTGACAAATGCCTCATTCTTTATTCTTTTATTCATTATAGCTACTGCATCAAACTGATTATACTAATGTACTGTGAGTTAATTTTAACAAGGGTTCCCTGAGGTGTGAAGATAAATTCATAAGTTCCTCAGGGATAAAAAAAAAAAGGTTGAAAAAGGCTGTTCTAAGCCATGTAATTATTCACATTGAGAGGCATAATGTTGGGATGAACACATCTGTTCATTTTGTGATCATACTCTATGTAGGGCTGCCACCTCACCCCTTTAAAACTAAACACATACTAATTACACAGGTTCTGTGCAGGGGCGGATCCAGGGGGGGCAACAGGGCAATTGCCCCCCCCCCCCCCGAGACCATCTGTCACACTCACTTGCTTGCTCTGTTTTTTTTTTTTTGCGCCTGATCTCCCGGATTTGGGGACCCGGTACCGGCCGGTCATAAGTCCCCTGGACCCCAAACGTGGCACACATGTAGCCCCATGTCTCCTCTACAAGTGGGCACAGTTTGGTGTCTGGGGGACCTACGGCCGAGGAGCACTGATTTTTTAAAGCCAGGAACCCCTTCCATAGACTCCAATGTTAAACGGTAATTTCTCTGGTAAATTTGCAGACCCGGTACCGGCCGGTCGTAGGCCTCCTGGACCCCAAGCTTAGCACACATGTAGCCCCATGTCTCCTCTATTAGTGTGCAAAGTTTGGTGCCTGGGAGACCTACTGCCGGGGAGAACCGATTTTTCAAAGCCGGGCACTCCTTCCATAGACTCCCATGTTAAACATCAGTCTAGTCATGGGCACAGTGAAGCATGGGCACAGTGAGGCATGGGCACAGTGGGGCATGCAGATAGACACCCTAGGCTTATACTTGAGTCAATAAGTTTTCCCAGTTTTTTGGGGTAAAATTAGGTGCCTCGGCTTATATTCGGGTCGGCTTATACTCGAGTATATACAGTACTTGTTCTGCGGCTGCCGCTGCCTCTCTGAGACTCTCTCTCAGTTTCTCACATCAGCTGATCAGCGGCGCAGAGAGAGAGACTCGTCTAATATAGTTACGCGGCGCACTGACACGATACCAGGAGCGGAGGAGGAGGTGGGTGGAGCCTCTTCCCTGCACTCATTGCTAACGCCTGGGCCGCTTGGCGTCTAGCAACGAGTGACGTCAGTGAGTCACGTCGGGCCACTCTGCGGGCAGGTGCGATAACGTACGGCTCCACAGACGGGTAAGAAAGCGGGCGGCTCCACTTGTGGCGCGGTTTGTGGTCGGGCGGCGCGATTCGTGGGCAGACCGTGCTGCTCAGTGTGTTGGCAGCGCAGGTGAGAGTGAGAGAGCAGGCTCAGTGTGGCAGCTGGCCAATCAGCTAGCCGGGAGCGGGGGAGCAGAGACATGAGATCATCTCTCACCGCCCGTGCCTGCCCTGCATTCCTGCAGTGACTTCCGCCCTCACTGTGCAGGCAGCAGAGAGATTACATTATCTCTCTGCTGCCTGACTCTGGGAGTCTGGGACACAGCAAGAGACAACCAAAACTACACCTTAGCAGGCAAGTTAGTGACAATCCGCAAATTGTGTCAGGTGACGTGGCAGATGACAATCTGCATCTGGTGGCAGGCAAGTGACAATCCGCAAGGTGTGGCAGGTGAGGTGGCAAGTGACAATCCGCAAGGTGTGGCAGGTGACGTGGCAAGTGACAATCCGCAAGGTGTGGCTAGTGACAATCCGCAAGGTGTGGCAGGTGATGTGGCAAGTGACAATCCACAAGGTGTGGCAAGTGACAATCCACAAGATGTGGCAGGTGATGTGGCAAGTGACAATCCGCAACGTGTGGCAAGTGACACGCTCAGGGCTCCCACTAATTGCAGGCGACGGTGGCAAGTGACACACTCGGGGCTCCCACTGATTATGCATTGAACTATTTAATTTTATATTACAATGTAATAATAGAAATAATGCGCTTCAATCATCCTGACACCACAACAACCATGGTGTCGGGATGATTGAAGCGCCGACACCAGCCATTTCCCTGATAAATTTCCCACAAAAAAAACATATTTTTTGGCAGTGCCCCTCCCGAGAAAAGACTCTGGATCCGCCCCTGACACACGATCAGCATTCCTATGGATTCTAATCCGATGGATTTTTCCATCGGAAATCCGATGAAGCTGACTTCCATCAGTCTTGCCTACACACCATCAGTCAAAAGTCCGACCGTCCCAAACGCCGTGACGTAAACCACTCCGACAAGCTGAGAAAAATTAAGTTCAATGCTTCTGAGCATGCGTCGACTTGATTCTGAGCATGCGTGGGTTTTTTGTCTGATGGAGTTCCACACAGACAATCGGATTTTGCTATCGTTTTTTTCCCATCGGATAAATTTAAAACATGTTCTATTTTTTCTCACCGATGGAAATAAAAACGATGGGGCCCATACACGATCGGTTTGTCCGATGAGAAAAGTCCAACTGTATGCTTGGTTTTACGTACTCAACCTTTGTTTTTTATTGTATGGATTTTTATGATGCTGTTACATAGTACATAGTAGGTGAGGTTGAAAAAAGACACAAGTCCATCAAGTCCAACCTATGTGTGTGATTATATGTCAGTATTACATTGTATAACCATAGGCTTGCGCACAGGGTGTGTCTGGTGTTCCTCTGCACACCCTAATCACCCTGTGTGGTACAGATTCACCCTGTTTAAACCCCTGCTATTTCACCAAAGCTCCGTAATGGTGCTTCTAAGAAAATTAAAAAAAAAGTAATAAAAATGTTTAAAAAATAATAAAAATTTAAATAATACAAATAAAAACTACTGACACCACCAGTATGTATACACGTGTACACACACACATATGTGTTTAAGCTTTGAGGTGCGCACCCTAATGCAATAGGATGTGCACACCTATGTGTATAACTCTGTATGTTGTGGTCCTTCAGGTGCTTATCTAATAGTTTTTTTAAACTATCGATGCCCCCCGCTGAGACCACCGCCTGTGGAAGGGAATTCCACATCCTTGCTTCTCTTACAGTAAAAAACCCTCTACGTAGTTTAAGATTAAACCTCTTTTCTTCTAATTTTAATGATTGGCCACATGTCTTGTTAAACTCCCTTCCACTGAAAAGTTTTATCCCTATTGTGGGGTCACCAGTACGGTATTTGTAAATTTAAATCATATCCCCTCTGAAGCGTCTCTTCTGCAGAGAGAATAAGTTTGGTTCTCGCAACCTTTCCTCATAACTAATATCCTCCAGACCCTTTATTAGCTTTATTGCCCTTCTTTGTACTCTCTCTATTTCCAGTACATCCTTCCTGAGGACTGGTGCCCAGAACTGGACAGCATACTCCAGGTGCGACCGGACCAGAGTCTTGTAGAGTGGGAGAATTATCGTTTTATCTTTGGAGTTGATCCCCTTTTTAACCACTTCAGCCCCGGAAGATTTGGCTGCTCAATGACCAGGCCATTTTTTGCGATACGGCACTGCGTGGCTTTAACTGAAACATGCGTGGTCGTGCGACGCTGTACCCAAACAAAATTTATGTCATTTTTTTCCACAAATAGAGCTTTCTTTTGGTGGTATTTGATCGCCTCTGCGTTTTTTTGTTTTTGCGCTATAAACAAAAAAAGAGCAACAATTTGGAAAAAAAAAACAATATTTTTTACTTTTTGCTATAATAAATATTCCCAATTTAAAAAAAATAATAGTAATTTCTTCATCAGTTTAGGCCGATATATATTCTTCTACATATTTTTGGTATAAAAAAAAAATCGCATTAAGCATATATTGATTGGATTATAAAAGTTATAGCGTCTACAAAATAGGGATTAGATTTATGGCATTTTTATTGCATTTTTAGTACATTACGGCAGTTCCCCGACTTAGAGATGAGCCTTTACTGCATGTAGTAAAATAACATACAGAGTTCCTCTTTGGAGTGTCTTGTCTCATGTTACTACATACTGTAACTTTATTAGATGTTGCATTAGGAGGGGTGTGCGGAGCCTGAGCCCACTCCACCAGTCCAGCGTACCTCTGTTACCTCACTCCCATGTAAGAGAATGGGGCCCTGAGGAGCACATATTGCAGACCTCATAAGTGCTCTTTAATTCCTTCCTTCCCATACCTTGTGACGAGGCTATGGATCTCTGTAACGTGGGTTTGATTCCAGTTGCTACTGGATACTGACTGCTGGGGAGAAGGCCAGAATATTGGCCCCCTCACTACCGGAGGACCTGTTACTTTACCAGGTACCATGCCTAATGCTGTGTACACACAATCGATTTTCTCGACGGTGAAAACACCGTAGAGAAAATCGACGGGAAAAACGAGGAACGGCTTTGTCCCCTACACACGGCCGTTTTTCCCGTCATTTTTTCTCTTGGTCGAGAAAAACGACCGTGTGTGGGCTCCGTGGCAGTGTTTCCCTATGGGAAAACTGCCGCGGAAAAAAATGCCGTTAATCACAACGAGAAAAATTAGAGCATGTTCTAATTTTTCTCGTCGAGATTAATGCCGTTTTTCTCGTCGGGAAAATGACCAAAAGCCCACACATGGTCGTTTTTCTCATCAAAGAGAAAAAATTTAATTTTCCAGATGAGAAAAATGGTCGTGTGTACGCGGCATAAGGACTGGTTTCCTTGTGTCTTGAACTTGTGCTTGATTACTCTGATCAATTACACTCCTTCTTCCTTTTCTTGCTAAGTTAACCCTTTTGTAGTAGCTGAGTTTCATACCTCTTTGTGGTATACAGACCCTAGTCCTTTATTTACGTCAGAGCCAACATACAATGCTTTAAACAACTTCAGACCAGGCTCAGAATGGTAATGTAACTTTAATGAACAAGTTGCAGTATAACAGTTCAAAATAAATAACACTGTTATCCCTAATCTAAAACAGTTGTGTAGCTGCCCAGGCATACCTCCATGAAGTGATAGTCCATGCCGGTATTCTCCACCCGATACTACGAGCTATAAGTGGGAAAAGAACCAATCAAGGACCCTGGACCTCAGCCTCCCCCCTTTTCATGGCATACGTGGGCTGGGACCAAAAAGCCCGGGAAGTGAACTCACATAACTTAAAAAAGCGGAAATTCACTCTCTCAGTCAACATTGACTATTTTTAATCCTTATGCTGCTAGCATTAGTAAATGGATAGGAAAGTATATCATATTTGCTTGTTTTAAACTTATTTTATTTTTTTACATTTCTTCAGTTACTTTCTGGTTCCCATGCCTATGCAAATGATGTCATACATCCCAGAAGTCTTCAGGAGGGGAGGAGAGCTTTCTCAGCTAAGCACATTCCAGGAAGTAAATGCTATATGAATCATCTACCCTTACTCAAGATGGCCACGACCAGAAATGCCTTTAGAGTGATTTTCAAAGAGATTTCTCAACAAAATAAAGCGTTGAGACATGGATGGATGGGGGAGTTTGCTTTGAATATTAACCACTTCAATACAGGGCATTTTCACCCCCTTCCTGCCCAGGCCAATTTTTAGTTTTCAGCGCTGTCGCACTTTGAATGAGAATTGCACGGTCATGCAACACTATACCCAAATAAAAGTTTTATTTTTTTCCCCACAATTAGAGCTTTCTTTTGGTGGTATTTGATCACCTCTGCAGTTCTTATTTTTGCGCTATAAACAAAAGAAGAGCGATAAGTTTGAAAAAAACACAATATTTTTTTACTTTTTGCTATAATAAATATCCCAATTTTTTTTTTAATGTAGCACTACCCCCGTAGGAGCTGCTGGTTTGTTTTTGGGTTTGCACGTTACCTCTTTAGCTTCGTTGTCAGGGTAGAAAAGTCCATATTAAATGCAATGTCCACACAAAAGTAAAACCTTCAACAGTCAGGCTTTATTCTTTTCTTCTGCAGTAAACTTGAGAGAAAGTAGAAGGTAGGAGAAGAGTAGGGGAAGGTTCAGGCACGTGGTAAATAGGGTGACCACGTGTCCCGGATTGCCTGGGACAGTCCCGCATTTTTCAGGGCTGTCCCGGACACCTTCATTCCAGGACAATACAGTGTCCCAGAATGAAACTGACACAGCCACCCCCCCCCCCCGGGCCAATCTGATGCCCCCAAAAAAGGCCTCCACGTGTCTCGGCTGGCCAGGACAAGTACTGTCAGTGAGTGAAGTGGGGATGCGGCGGCCTTTTTCAGGGGCTTTAACAGTGCTTCTGGGTACAGCATGCACCCGCCGCACAGGCTGTGCCATGATTTGGTACAGCACAAGCTGATTTTTGAAAAGGTGGGGGAGTCCCTGAATAGCAGTTTGGAAATGTGGTCACCCTAGCGGTAAAGAGTGCACAAATCAGTTCAAAGTTCTTATCAATCCTTCACCACTCTCTCAGTAGAGTGGGTATTGCTCACACGGATAGTCCCCTCTCACATGGCCTAGCAGCCGGGATGATGTACGAACCAGTAACAAGACAGCCTCTGCCACAGACTGCTCAAGATGGAGTCGGTCTCTGCCACAGACCTTCTTTAGAGATAGTTAAATGGATAGTCCAGGAATCCTCTGCCACAGGATTTAAAGTCCCAAACTTCCAGCCGTGCAGTAAGAGAGCCTTTAAGCTGATCCGGCGAACTGCAGGGCTTTTAGTGGATTGGATCCCTCCTCAACAAGGTCACCAGGCCTCACCCAAGACATCAGCGCTTTGCCAGTCTCCTCCAGGGCAGGTCCTCCCCCGGTTTCCCTCATCAAGGCAGCCTCCTCCCTTTTTGGATGGACAGCTTGGAATCCCCTATTGGGATGTAGGCCCCACCCAGAATAGCCGGGCCTACTAGATATCGATGCAGCCTCGGAGGAACGTGGCCCTGAGACCAGAATCACACACACACATACCTCGCGCCAGGAGGGCCACGAGGCAAAAGACCCCAAACAATGGCGTCTGCACCTTAAGTATCCCCTCCCAGCGCCAGCAGGCACAGCGGGTCGACCACTCCCACTGCACCGCTGCCGAGAAGGGTCACTCAAAGCACCATGGTTTGCCTGTTTTCCAACAAGTGCCTGAGGTGGTAACGCCACCTACAGGCAATAAGGGAAACTGCTATCAGGCAAACCACAACCAGAACAGAGGCAAATTTGTACAAATCGACAGTCTGAGCCCAACTATAGGCTCAGACACCCTTAAATTTAGAATAGCGTCCCCGCCATTGGGGTAGGGCGCTAGATTAAAAAAATAATTTTTTCCTCAGTTTCGGCCGATATGTATTCTTTTACATATTTTTGGTAAAAAAATCGCAATAAGTGTATATTGATTGGTTTGCGCAAAAGCTATAGCGTCTACAAAATAGGGGATAGATTTATGGCTTTTTTATTTTTTTTACTAGTAATGGGGGCTATCTGCAATTTTTATTGTGACCGTGACATTGCAGCGGACATATCGGACACTTTTGACACTATTTTGGGACCATTCACATTTATACAGCGATCCGTGCTATAAAAATGCACTGATTACTGTATAAATGTGACTGGCAGGGAAGGGGTTAACACTAGGGGGCGATCAAGGGGTTAATTGTGTTTCCTAGGGAGTGATTCTAACTGTGGGGAGGGGGGGGGACTCACAAGGGGAGGAGACTGATCGGTGTTCCTCTGTACTGGGAACACACCATCGGTCTCCTCTCACCTGACAGGACGTGGATCTGTGTGTTTACACACACAGATCCATGTCCCTGGCTCTGTTGCAGGTAATCACGGGTGCCCAGCGGACATCGCGGCCGCCGGGCACGGGCACCGGCTCCCAAGTGACGGGGCGGGCACGCGCGCCCCCTAGACGGCCGGGAAGCCCAGGACGTCATATGACGCCCGCCCAGGATGGGAGATCCCTCCTGCGGACGTCATATGACTATGGCTGGGATGGGAAGTGGTTAAAAATAAATTAAATAGCATTTTTGGTTTGTGGTGCTCAGGTGAAGTGTAGTTCCACTTTAACACTTATCCATGGCCTCGGCCAGCCACTAACTCAGTACAACCTGCAGGTCAAATTCAAGTACTTACGCTGCTGGCCTTTAAAAATACATTTACTGACATACTGTATTTATGAATACAGAGCTGCATGTACTTGTGTATTTTCTATCTGCCTGAAATACAGCTTTAACCTTTATATTTGGATTGAGAACAAACAGTAGTCTCCATTGACCTGGGAACACCCATACTTTATTACAGATTAATTACATAGGAGGAAGCCCCCCTCTAGGGACAACAATAAGATCTTCCTGTGCAGTTAAATTAACTAAACAACTAGGAGACATGGAGACCAGTCTGTTTTTTCCAGGAAAAAAATATCTCCTGAAACGGTAAGGTGAGGGCATTAATGTCTGTCCTGCCATCTCTTCAAGAGCCTGATTTGGAAGACAAACAATGGAGTTCACATCTCAATTTGGTTTGGCAAATCCCCTCCGTTTCCCACTCCACACCCTAGAGCCATCAAAGACATGCAAGTGGATGAAGTTTGGCTTCCAAACGTTTCCTTTTTCAGGGCTGATGTTACTTCCAGCTCAACTGATGTTTAGAGAGGTGAGGGAGCAGTGACATATTCCTTTCCTGCAATCACTACTTTTGGTATGATTCACTAGACAACATAGAAGCTGCACAGGCTCTGCCGAAAAGAACACAGGGAAAGCAATTCGGCTTCACATCGTACATAATCCCCCTAGAACACATAGGAAAATAAGACGTTTCTTGGATCAAGCCTTCAGATCTGTGCCAACATGCCAGAAGGGGATGTTCTGTAGCTGAATAATCAGTGTAAGACCAATACTTCTCAAGGTACTGTACTATAAGATTTACCAAAATGTTTGTGTTGTATAAGAGATGCCATAGAAAAGCAGATGTCCTACCAAAATGATGGGCTGTTTTTTCATGTTTGCATTGACATGCGATTGGGACCTACCCATGGGCGTCTGCAGGTAGGGGCAAGGGGGGTCAAGTGCCCCCCCCCCGGCAGGGCTGGTGCTACCTATAGGAAAGTGTGCATTTCAATCGGGGGCACCGCGCTGCATGTCCCAGGGCCATCACATACACAACATGGAGTGTCAGGGAGTGATGGTGCTTGCAGCCCCTGAGCTGGGGGGAGGCAGCGCAGCCAGTAGCTGGAAATACAAAGCTCTCCCGCAGCTGCCTGTTACCTTTCACATGCCGCAGACATGGTCTGCTAATGCTCAGCCCGACCAGATCACTTATGATTTATCTCCTCTCCTCCTCCTCGGCTTGGACTTCCGGCTGTGTGTGCTCTGCCTAGACATGTGTGAGAGGCCCAGCGCTCCCTTCTAGATAGGGGCCCCGAGAACACCCACCGCATGGGGTCCCAGCCTCATCTGAGCTGCTTGGCATGTGCAGCTGTTGTTGGAGCCTTCCATCTGTATTTTCTGGGGTTAGTAATCTATTTAATTCTCTCTAATGTCATCTGATGCTTGCAATATAGAAATGGATTGGAGGGGAGTTCTCCATACTAATGATTTTGTGTGTATGGGGGTATAATATATCTGTGTGTAATATGTGTGTATGGGGGTGTAATGTATCTGGGTGTATGGGGGTGTAATGTATCTGTGTGTATGGGGGTGTAATGTATCTGTGTGTATGGGGGTGTAATGCATCTAGGTGTAATATGTGTGAATGGGGGTGTAATGTATCTGGGTGTATGGGGGTGTAATGTATCTGTGTGTGTGGGGGTGTAATGTATCTGCGTGTATGGGGGTGTAATGCATCTAGGTGTAATATGTGTGAATGGGGGTGTAATGTATCTGTGTGTATGGGGTTTAATGTATCTGTGTGTATGAGGGTGTAAAGTATCTGGGTGTAATGTGTGTGTATGGAGGTGTAATGTATCTGTGTGTATGGAGGTGTAATGTATCTGTGTGTATGGGGGTGTAATGTATCTGGGTGTAATCTGTGTTTATGGGGGTGTAATGTATCTGGGTGTATGGGGGTGTAATGTATCTGTGTGTATGAAGGTGTAATGTATCTGGGTGTATGGGGGTGTAATGTATCTGGGTGTAATATGTGTGTATGGGGGTGTAATGTATCTGGGTGTAATATATGTGTATGGGGGTGTAATGTATCTGTGTGTATGGGGGTGTAATGTATCTGTGTGTATGGGGGTGTAATGTATCTGGGTGTAATCTGTGTTTATGGGGGTGTAATGTATCTGGGTGTATGGGGGTGTAATGTATCTGGATGTATGGGGGTGTAATGTATCTGTGTGTATGGGGGTGTAATGTATCTGGGTGTAATCTGGGTGCTTCCATGGGATAAACATGCTGGCTATCACTTTGTCATTAAAGGTCAGTCTACCCAATTAATATTTTTATTATTGGTGAAATGTATTGGGCTCGGTCAGTCAGTGATGGCTTCTTAATGTTCAGGACTCCAAGCTAAGGGATCTCCCTGTGATCTATTCCCTTTGATCCCATTTATGCATTCCAATACATTTGATCTTATTCCTATGATCCATTATGGCCTCAGCTTGGAGTTTTATGGATTTACATACAGATTAGGAGGTTTCCACTCCATCTCCTACATTCTCTGTGATATAAAATTATATACAAAATATACTGTATATACAGTTGTGCTCATAAATTTACATACCCTGGCAGAATTTATGATTTCTTGGGCATTTTTCAGAGAATATAAATGATAACACAAAAACTTTTCTTTCACTCATGGTTAGTGTTTGGCTGAAGCCATTTACTATCAATCAATTGTGTTTACTCATTTTAAATCATAATCACAACAGAAATTACCCTGATCAAAAGTTTACATACCCTGGTGATTTTGGCCTTATAACATTCACACAAGTTGACACAAAAGGGGTTTGAATGGCTATTAAAGGGAACCATCCTCACCTTTGATCTGTATGCTTGTAATTAGTGTGTGTGTGTATAAAAGGTCAATGAGTTTCTGGACTTCTGACAGACCCTTGCATCTTTCATCCAGTGCTGCACTCACATTTCTGGATTCTGAGTCATGGGGAAAGCAAAATAATTGTCAAAGGATTTGTGGGAAAAGGTGGTTGAACTGTATAAAACAAGAAAGGGATATTAAAAGATATCCAAGGAACTGAGAATGCCAATCAGCAGTGTTCAAACTCTAATCAAGAAGTGGAAAACGAGGGGTTTTGTTGAAACCAAACCACGGTCAGGTAGACCAACTAAAATTTCAGCCTCATCTGCCAGGAAAATTGTTCAAGATGCAAAGAAAAACCCACAAATAACTTCAGGTGAATACAATACGCCAAACAGGACAGAGACAAGCCTCAAACCTTCTGGCACAAAGTCATTTGGAGTGATGAGACCAAAATGTAGCTTTTTGGCCACAACCATAACCACTACACTTGGAGAGGAGTCAACAAGGCCTATGATGAAAGGTACACCATTCCTACTGTGAAAAACGGAGGTGGATCGCTGATGTTTTGGGGATGTGTGAGCTACAAAGGCACAGGAAATTTTGTCAAAATTGATGGCAAGATGAATGCAGTATGTTATCAAAAAATACTGGAGGAACATTTGCATTCATCAGCCAGGAAGCTGCGCATGGGATGGATCTGGACATTCCAACATGACAATGGTCCAAAACACAAGGCCAAGTCAGCCTGTCATTGGCTACAGCAGAATAAAGTGAAGGTTCTGGAGTGGCCATCTCAGTCTCCTGACCTCAATATCATTACACCACTCTGGGGAGATCTCAAACGTGCAGTTCATGCAAGACAGCCCAAGAATTTACAGGAACTGGAGGAATGGGCAGCTTTACCATCTAAGAAGATAAAGAGCCTCAGCCACAAATACCACAAAAGACTTCAAGCTGTCATTGATGTTAAAGAACCAATACACAGTATTAAGAACTGGGTTATGTAAACTTTTGATCAGGTTAATTTGGGTACTTTCTGTTGTCATTATGATTTAAAAAGAGTAAACCCAGTTGATTGATAATAAATGGCTTCAGTCAAACACTAACCATGAGTGAAAGAAAAGTTTTTGTGTTATCATTCATATTCTCTGAAGAATGGCCAAAAAAATCATAAATTCTGCCAGGGTATGTAAACTTATGAGCACAATTGTAGTTTTAAATAAATTTGGGTGCTGGTCCAGGAAGTCCAGAACAAAAACCCGACCACCAGAGTTTATCAGAGAAAGTAAAGAAATAAATGATTTAACATTCCAAACACGGACAATAGATTAAATGTGAGTAGTGGTAGACAGATTTGAGCACCACATTATATAATTTAAAGGGTCAAATTATTTTACAGTATCTGCCATGCATGGGTGTTAAAATTAACCTGGCATGGCACTGAGTATGTGAAATCAACATATGCCCTGAACAACATGGAAGAAACAGCTTAACACAGATGCCCCCTGCCTCCCAACTTGAAAATATACTGATCAGTACCCCCCTGAACCTGGCATATTGCATGGTCATGTCAGCGTCTCCCCTCCTTTTGGTCATCTACCACGTGATGTCCAATGAGATATGCCACTCCCCTCAACTTGCCCTCCTGCCTTTTCTACTGGGCTCCATAGCCTCCTTTAAGAAGAGCCTACTTTGTCTCTTTTTACTGGTTACTAGATGGGTTATCCCCAGACAGTGGAAATCTACCGCACCACCATCCTTACCTGAATAGTTGGAAGAAATGCAGCTCCTGAATGAATGGATAAATTGATCATGAACTCCTAACTTCTGTAACGTATGGAGCCCCTTGATACATTTTTGCACTACCACACAATTTAAGGAAATGTTATCCAGTGATGGAAACTAAGCCAATAAAAGCCACTCTTCCCCTATGCCCCCCCCCCCCCCCAATCCTATCTTTCGTCTTCCTTGTTCTGTCCCTATACTTGTTCTTTACTTATTCCTATCTCTTGTGGTCCACTTGATGAAACACAAATGTACTCTGTTATTAGACTATAACTTGATTGTGTGCCCATAAAGACATGTAAAAATGTACTTAACCATTTTACTGCAAGTGAACCCAGATTAGGATTGAAGTTCCCATGTGTCTCTCTGGTTTATATGTAACCTAAGCCATTATCTCCCGGGAAATATGGAAAGCTACTTAATGTACTGTATGCTCCTGCTAATGGACTTTGTTCTAAGTTGTAAATATTTTCAATAAAATGTTAACTTTAAAAAAAATGAACCTCACATGGCACAAATATGTGAAATCAATAAAATTATTGTACATGTTATACATCTACCCCAACAGCCTAACACAGGTGCCCCTTGCCATCTAGCTTGATAATACTGATCGGTCCCCTATAGACTATACCCCGATCTACTGCAAAACAGAGTTCAACTACCAAGGTCATTTTGGGCTTCCAACCTTCCGTAGGTAACTTGCCAATGCCACAGAGGGAGATATCTGACACTGAAGAAGCTCTTTGCTGTAGTCAGTCTACGACAGTGTTTCTATACCTTTTTTCAGTCAAGACACCCTTTAAAATTAAAGACACCTCGAAGCACCCTTTAAAATAATGAACAGTCTCAAGGCACCCCATTCTAAAATGTAAAAAACGATTTTAATAGTTTTCCATAATGAAGCAACATCCATACGTAGAACACCCAACGCTAAAAATTATTTATTCTTCCAAAGCAAATACACTTTTGTACACTTGTACTGACTAGTATCCCAATGTTTCTCTTCTCCTTCAATTTCTCTCTATCATTCAGCTAATGCGACCCCAGTGCTGAGAGAGAGGGGCAGGGGAGGGTGAAACAAGGATGCTGTAGAGGCAACAGACATCCTCCTTATCAACTGATGATGTCATTGGTTGTTAGGATGCCAGTGTCTAGAAAGTCGTAATGGTGTGTAGCGGGTACTTACTTTCCCGGGTGCATTTTTTGAATCTGGCCGTGACATCAGTGCCATGTTCCCTGCGGTTCACTAGGTGGCGCTGTCACCGTGGCCGGGGGGATGAATGTCACTGTGTGCCGAGGCCCTTTTTGTCCTCTCTCGGCAGCGGTATGGTGGGGCGGGGAACCCGCCATGCTTGCTGGGAGAGGGGATAAAGGGGGCCGGCCATCTTGGTCACGGGGTCTTCGTCCCAGGCACCTTCAGCTTGCGGACGTGGGTTCGTGCTCGTCCTCTAGGAGGCCTCGGCCTAGAGGACCAACGGAGATCGTGTTCCACCCCAGGCACCTTCAGCCCTGGGGTGAGGTACTTGCAAGAAGGTCCGGAGCTCAGTGCCCAACACTGAGTTCCGCGAGGGAAGGGTCCTAAGGCACTTCGGGGATGGAGGCCTGAATCTGAGTAAGACGCAATGGACCGGGGAGAGCTCCTCACTCGAAGACCCGGTGCAGCAGACTGCAGGTGACGGGTGAGTCTCTTGTCGGAGACCATCCAGAAGGATCCCATATCCCACTCTCCAGGAGGAGAGTGGAGGAGCGAATTTGTGTCTGGGCCTATTCACACTCACACCTCCTTTTCTGTCCTAACTATCAAGGAAGTCCCTGTATGGTGTGTTCTAATAAAGGAGTGTTGGACTTTAATGGTGTGAGGCTCACTTCCTGGCGGACAAAGTTCACGGTGACTCTTGGAGGGAGGATCCGGGTGCACGGCACAGACCCGAAGGTAAACAGGACATTGCTGATACTACAGGCATTCCCATGTGGTGGAGGCTAGGCGTAGCCCACCCGCTCTTTCTCTCTCCACTCTACCAGATACCCCTAGACAAGAGACAGTGCGAGCCGCACAGAGAGAGAAGAGGGGCAGGCGCTACAGGTGCATAATTAAAAACCTGTGGCTTTGCGTAACTAAAAGGCAGGCTTGATCCACCTGCTGGCTTGTATACAATTTGTGATAAATTTTTAGGCATTTTGCCAAGGCACCCCTGAAGAAACCTCAAGGCACCCTGTTTGAAAAAGGCTGGTCTAGGAACAGGCCGGAGCCCTATTGTTGTTGTCAATATGATTGTTTGTATCATAGCTTTTAGCCTGTCATCCTTCTGCTATGGCTTGACCATCATACTATAATATACTAGGAATCGATAGTGATACTGTACCTAGTATAGTTATGTATATGTTTTGCTCTTGGCATTAGACAAATTTTGCGAATAAAACTGAAACTGTACACATGATATGATGCAAAGTCGTATATTGAAAGTTTTTTTGCTTTGGATGTGTACATCTACATAAAGATTATACAAAAAACAAATAGTGTTCCATGTGGTTAAGTAATGTGAACACAGCTCTCAGACAAAATAGTCTCCCAGAGAATGAGTTCTGTGTACCCACCATGTCTCCAAGGGTGTGACAGCTGACTAACAGGCAGGACATATGAGCTTCCGCTCAGCCATAAGATTATGATGACTTACCTAATATTGAGTCAGTCCTACTAGCCCCGTTGCCGCCGATACAGCCCTGACCTGGATGGCTTGGATGCTACTAGACCTCTGAATGTATGCTATGGTATCTGGCAGCAAGCTGTCAGTTGCAGATCCTTTAAGTCCTGTAAGCTGCAAAGTGAGGCCTCCATGGATTGGACTTATTTTTCCAGCACATACATCAGATGCTTGATGGCTTGAGATCTGGAGAATTTGAAAGCCTAGTCAATACCTCAAGCTCGTTTTTGTCTTCCTTAAATCATTCTTGAACCATTTTTGCAGTGTGGCAGGGCGCACTTTCCTGCTGAAAGAGGCCACTGCCATCAGGGAATACTGTTTCCATCAAGGGGTGTATAGGGTCAACAAGAACATTTAGATAGGTGGTACAAGTCAAAGTAAGGACCAAGATTTTCCAAAGCATCCCACTGCCTCCACTGGCTCACCTTTTTCCCATAATGCATCCTGGTGCCATTTCTTCCCCAGGAAAGCGACACAAACCCACTTTGCAATCCACACGATGTAAGCGAAAACGTGATTCATTAGACCTGGCCACCTTCTTCCATTGCCCCATGGTCCAGTTCTGATGCTCACGTGCCCATTAAAAATGCTTTTGGCTGTGGACACAGGTAAGCCTGAGCACCCTGACTACTCTACCAACTTCATGGACAACATGTTTACTTGCTGCCTAACATAATCCACTGACTTTCAGATGCCATTGTAACAGGATAATCAATTGTATTCACTTTGTCTGTCAGTGATCTCAATGTCTGATTGGTGTATGATCCCAGACCGATGGTCAGAGCAATGAGCAGACGATGGCAGAATTTGACAAGCGACACTGATTTTCAAACTCGCCCATTGAGTTTAATGAGGCCACGCCACAACCGCAAACAATGCATACAATTGCGACACAGTAGGGATAAATCAGGTGGTGAAGAGGCGATATAATGCCTTGTTTTGCTTTGTGTCTTTTAAGGTAACATACAAAGTATTACAAAATATGCATACAGTATACACATGCACAAGCTATCTATCCTTTTTAGCAAATGAGCATGTACAATGTATGCAATAGGTATATACCTAACAGTTACTTAACTTGGTTCTTCCTGGTGATGAAGTCCTCTTCCAGGATCCAGGTTCTCTTCCGTACTGCTTCTTGCTTTTGGAGTCTTGCAAAATTGCTGCATTTTTGTCTCTAGCATATGGCTGTTTTCCAAGTCTTTTTCCATTCCTCTACTTCCTGCCTACATCACTTTCTGTCCCAAGCTTCATGAACCAGTCCAACAAGTTTATTAGCATATTAATAGGGGAAGTCCTGCTGCTACTTATATTTATGCTATAAAAATTAATAAAATAGCCATAGCAACACCAGTCTACTCACCAGCTATAAAATGGTCTCTGAAAAGTGATCTGATTGTGGATCACTCATCTGAGGACACCACACTCCACCATGATTGTAAATGAGCCCTAAAGCTGGCCATGCATGGTTAGATTTTCATTTGAATATTCACAGAGAAACATTCTTTCTTGCCATTATCGAGTCAACTAATTTGGTTCGAAAGCACTTCAAATTTCCTTCAAAAAAATAAAAAAAATTTTTTTTTCCTTCAGACCTTCTATTTAAATGGAATCCCAGATGTATGAAAATGGTTGCATTACAATATGTATGTTTTTTTTCTGGGATGAAAACCACATTCACAGAATATCTTTTTTTTTCTTGAAAAATGATTCATCCTGCAAATTTGAGTTTTTTCATTACCACAGTTGAAAATGAAAGTTGATCTGACCCTGCTAACCATTAGATAATGTAATGAAGGCTATGAATTTTTTTTTTCTCTTTTACAAAATTCTACTGGTGTATGGCAAACTTAACCTTCTTTTCAAGCACAAACTGAATGTCCAGCATTCTTTTTAGGCACTTCTTTGGTTAGAATAGGTTCGAGCTGTAGAGACCTAGGTTGCAGTGCTGAGTACCAAACAGCAGATGCTAAAGACTTGTTGATGATGAAGTACATCTTAAGGCCAAACAGCTCTCAGATCCATGTGATGCGAAGGCCTCAAAAAGTAAAAAAATATATATATTGCCTCTCGTGAGTCAGCTAAATCCTCCTTCATTTGTGTTTCACATGCAGGTAGGAGTTTCAGCAGCACAATCAGTTCTCAGCCTTTTGGCTAAGATCAGGTGTAGTTCTGCTGCAGTTTGACTTAGCCAAGAGGTGCCTGGGGTGCCCAAGGGTCGGCCTTGGGGGGAGCGTCCCTTTTCGGAGGGCCTCCCTTGCTGCTATTGGCCGGAGGATTAGTCCCCAGTCCCCAACGGGAAGCGATCGCCCTTCTTAAGGCGATCAAAGCGTTTCTTCATGGGCCCCTTTTGGGGAGCCCCTGGACGGTGGGAAGGCGAGGTGCCTTTTGGTGCCAAGATGGTGCTGCGCGGACTTCGTGACTCGCTGCTATTCCTGGTGAGGCCAGATTCTAGATTGAAGGTGACATTGAGGATGGCGGATCCGGCTTTGGTGTGGGCTTTTTTGAGGATATATTGCGATGACCTAAAAGGAGGAGACAAAATAAAGAACAAATTTGGTATTTGATCAGGGAAATACAGTTTTTTTGGGAGCTTTAAGAAGGATGAGGGATGTATCGGTGGAGTGAAGAGACCCCCGGCTGTTTTTACTATCGGAGTGGAGAGGGGTTTCCTCTTCTACCCTGGGCAGCCAAAATACTGTAGAAGGTGCTTTAAATATGGGCATATGAGTGCTGACTGTGATGAAGGGCTGGTGTGTCGTTTTTGTAACCAGGCGGGACATGCTGCAAGGGACTGTACTAAAACTAGAGTCTGTGACATTTGTAAAAGGGAAGGACATTTTGCAAGGCAGTGTGGTGAATATCGCAAAGCTAAGGAGACTTTTGCGGACATTGTGTCACGGGAGAAGCGTGGGGTGGGGAAAGGAGCCGGGGGGGACCCGCGGAAGTCAATAATGATGCGGCCCCGTCTGGCATGCCTTGCCCTACCACAGCAGATGAGGCCGAGTGAGGGGGTCCCGGTTGGTGGAGCTGGTGATGCTTCGGCTTCTGCTGGTGAAGTGGAGGCTGAGGTGGCCTGTTTTGGGCCTGGGGATCCTTCGCTGGTCGAAGATGAGGTGGCACCTGAGGCACCTGGAGTAGGTGAAGAGGAGGGCATGCAGCAGGATGGCATGGTTGAAGATACAGAAGAAGCAAGTGAGGCAGAAACCTCGGTCTCTGGGTCAGGGTGGAGTGTGTCCCGGTTGCTTGGGGATCTGTCTGATAGCGAGGAGGCGATGGATGAATCGGGCGAGGAAGAAGAGGAAGGAGACCTGGAATGTGGACAGCGTTTTGTGCCTTCGACAGTGGAGGGGGAGGAGTGCTCTGGTAAAAGAGCCCGGATTGAAGGGGAGGACTCGGGGAGTGGGAAGGGGTCACTCCATATTGACCTTTCTGGGGACTCTGAGCTAGGGTCCGCCAGTTCTCCTGGTCCAAAGAGATGAAAGAGGAAAAGCCAAAGAGACAAGCAAGAAAGAAGGGATGAGAGTATGGAATTACTTTCTTAAAGACTCATTATGGTTGGAAAATTTGTCCTTCTTTTTCTGATGGCCTTAACCGTCAGTTCCATAAATGTGAGGAGTGTGAGATCTGGTTGGAGGCGTGCTGCTGTTTTTGACAGCTTATCAGAATGTAGAGCGGATGTCTTGTGTCTACAGGAATGTGGTGTGGAGAGGGTTCCAGGGCCTCATGAGTGGAGGCATGGGGGGAGTGCGTGGTCCGGCTTGTGTATCAAGATGTGAAGGTGTGGGTGTACTTATTAAAAACCCGCAGGTGGTGATGGTGTCACAAGAGGTGATTGTGCCGGGAAGACTGTTGCTGGTTGTGCTGGAATATGTGGGGTGCAAATTCAAACTTTTTAACTGCTACTCTGCTGCTGATAGACATGAAAGGAATGAACTTCTTAATACCCTGAAGTTGTACTTACCTGGAAGGACTCCTACAATTTTTGGCAGGAGACATCAATTGTATCAGAAAAGCAAGCGACAGAAGCGGTACTGGGGAGGAGGGTAAATTGGATTGCTCATCCAAACTGTTAAATGAGATGGTGACTGATCTTAGGCTAAAAGATGCTGAAGTGGAGAGGGAGGGCAGGAATATCTCACTTACTTACCTTTCTGATCAAGGCTCGGTCAGTTCGAGGATTGATTTTATTTTCTTATCAGAGTTTGTGGCTGTGAAAAGCTATGGAACTATGCCTTTTGTGTTCTCTGACCATAAGATGGTCTCTTGTGCTTTTGTGTTGGAGGAGGGGGCTGCTTTTGGGAGAGGGTTGTGGAAATTGATTTTGGACGCAGAGAAGGTGTGTAGTAAATCCGAGGTGTTTTTCACATGTTTGGTGAGAAGGAAAAAGGAATTTGAAGGAATACTACAGTGGTGGGACTGGGCTAAGACACAGATAAGTGGCTTTTTAAAAAAAGCAGGAGTGGAAAGAGCACGGAGGAGGAGGGAGAGAGAAGAAGCCCTGGTGGAGAGATTGCACATACTATTAAAGTGTAAAAAAAATTGTGTGGAGATGGAGGAGGAGTTGGAAGAGGTGCGGGAGGAGAAGAGTCGTTTCCTGCAGGAAAAAGGGAAACAAATCATTTTCAGTGCGAAAGTGCGATATATGGAGGAAGGAGAGCAGTGCTCCAGGTTCTTTTTTAAAAAGGCTATGGGGGCAAGGAAAATTATAAAGAGTGTGCTCTCAGAAGATGGGGAAGTGAGTGGGGAGGAAGTGGTAAAAGAGGTGAGGCAGTTCTATGAGAAGCTATATGAAGAACAATTAGGGCATACTAAAGAAGAAATTTTGGGGGGCGTGGCCGGGATGTGAACAGGAGAGGACGTGTGACCGCTGAGCTCCGCTCCTGCCCAAATCCTTTCTGTTTTCCAGCGCAGATTCCTCCTTCCAGCAGCCACTTACCTGACACCCTGGGGCGGAAGAAGGCATCCACCACCCCAAGGCTCTCCCAGCTGTCTCCGGGTAAGCTCCGATCATCCTCGGCGCCAGCCGACCGGTCCGCGGCCGCCATCTTGCCCACGAGGCCCCGGGATCTGACCATGTCAGCCAGCTCTCCTTCCCATCTCGATCCATCCCCATCCCAGGCCACCTCTCATGCCGAGCTCCTTGCAGCGATCAGGGAGGGTCGGGACTCGGTGATGGTCAAAATAGACCACCTAGTGGCGGATGTCAGCCTGATCCGCCATGACATGGACAAATTTAGGGCCCGGTTCACTGAAGCAGAGGGCCGCATCTCCCAATTAGAGGATTCTACCAGGGCGGACTCCAGGGAACTCCATGCCTTACAGCTACAGGTCAAAGCCTTACAAGACAAGTCCATTGATACTGAGAATAGGCTCAGGAGGAATAATATCCGTGTCCTAGGCCTCCCTGAGAAGGCGGAGGGCGTGAGGCCTGCTGAGTTTGCTGAGGCCTTCCTGATCTCGCTCCTGGATTTGCCTGCCATGCCTCCCACTTTTGTGGTGGAAAGAGCGCACAGAGTCCCCCCTACCCCTCCGCCCCCTGGTAACCCTCCTAGACCCTTCTTGCTCCGGCTACTTAATTATAGGGACAGAGATCGGATCCTGACAGCTGCCAGGGAGAAACGAGACCTGGACTATAATGGTGCCCGCATCATGCTCTTTCCTGATTACTCCCCAGAGGTTCAACACCGCCGCCGCAGCTTTACCGAGGTTAGGAAGCGACTGAGAGATAAGGGCCTCAAGTTCAGCCTGCTTTATCCCAGCAAACTTTGCGTAATTGATGGTGACCGCACAAGATTCTTCACGGATCCGGAGGCAGCGATGTCCTGGTTGGATGGCCGGTAGATGTCTCCCCTAGCAGCAAGTATTTGACACTCCGCAAGTTGCCTCCTGTTCCCCCCCATGTTCTGTACCCCTTTTTTTTGTTTTTCTTTTTATTCATGGGGTGGGATGCATCGTTTGCTTTCTCGTTTCCCCTTTATTTTTTTCTCTCTCTCCCTTCGTTCCTGGGGGGTCATGGTTGCTATCCTCCCCCCCCTGCTGCTGAACTGCCATTGATTACTACCCGTGATTTCCGGGGGGGAAGATCCCTAGCCCTGGGTTTGATCTCCGTGGCCTCCGCTGCTCTTATGGATCAGAACATGTCTGCACTATGGAACATTGCCTGGTTTATGTTTTTTTTTTTCTCTCTCCTATGCAGGAGTCGGTTTGCTCAGAGCTCTGAACTGGACACACACTACTTTCCTCACCAAGTTAGAGACTGCTCTCCCCCCTCCCCTTTAGCTGGTGGCCAGTGTTGGTATTACATATCACCACTCCCTGGGACACTGCCCAGTAGAGGAGTGAGTTCGCTGGCTCCGGATGTGTGGGGCCCCTAGTTCGGGGCTCATTCACACCGCCTAATCTATAGGTCTTTTGGTTTTTTGTTAGGGGTCTAGACTATTCCCGCCCCCCCACATGTTTAGTGGAGGGAAGGGACATAGTAGGATAGGCACTTGGTGCCTGGGAAGTTCACGTGTTATGGTGATTTATGTGTCTGTTTTTGGTTTACTTTATTTTTTCTGTTTTGTTTTTGCACAATGCTCAGGTGCTGTCGATGTTCTATGCAATGCAGCAGAGGTTTTGCCGCCCCTAAGGTCCTTTTGGGTGAGTGTAGCTCGCCCGCTTTGTTTTATGCCATACATGCCCAATGGCTGATGCCCCGCCGCCTTCTTTTACCATCCTTTCTTGGAATGTCAGGGGCCTTAATTCTAAGTTCAAACGTGCCCTTCTTTTCCAGTACTTAAAGTCCCAATCCCCCCAACTTATACTCCTCCAGGAAACCCACCTTATGGGCGGCAAAATCCTGTCTTTGAAAAAACCATGGATTCAGAGGGCAGTACATGCCACGTACTCCACATATGCTAGAGGTGTCTCGATACTCATTCACAAAAATTTTCCTTGTGTGATTGAAGAGGTCCGCACTGACCCTCAGGGTAAATACGTTATATTGGTGTTCACACTATGGTCGCAAAGGTATATTGTTGTCAATGTCTACATTCCTCCCCCCTTTTCGCCAGGTCTACTCTATGCAGTACTAGAAAAGGTAACCCCATTTTGCCCGGGTAAGGTTCTGGTGATGGGCGACTTTAATGCCACTTTGTCACCAGATCTAGATAGACCCACGCCTTCCAAGAGGCACTGTCTGGACCTGTCAGCCTGGGCTCAGGCGGTGGGTCTGGAGGAGATCTGGAGGTGGAAGCACCCTGCTACACGGACGTACTCGTGTTATTCAGCATCGTACAAGACCGCATCACGGATAGATCTGGCTTTCTCCAACCCCGCACTGTTAGCGGATGTGTTGGAGGCTGCCTATCTGCCGAGCGGTCTGTCCGATCACAGCCCCTTGGCAGTGGTTCTCCGCTCCCCGGCTTCCCGGAATGCTGCATTCTGGAGGTTGGGTGCTCAGTGGGTCTCCCATCCGGATCTCTCGGAGAGTTTACCCCCCTTACTGATGGAGTTCTGGGACCACAATGCCGGGTCCTCCCCTCCGGATGTTACCTGGGATGCCTTCAAAGCTTATACTAGGGGTCAATACATATCGTCCATTGCGAGTATAAAGAGGCAGCATTCAGCTGCAACTCTGAGTTTGGAACAAAACGTTACAGACCATACTGACATATATAGCAGGGACCCCACCCCAGCTCATTTTGACCTGCTTATGGCGGCTCAGAGGGACCTGCAGTTACATTTGGCAGAGGTCACGAGACTTGAGACATACAAAAGCAGACAGAGAGCATTTGAGCAGGGTGATCGAAATGGCCGTCTTCTGGCCATGATGGCCCAGCACGACCAGCCTCTCACTTTGGTGTCCTCCTTACAGGTCCTGGGGGGTGGATCAGTCTCCTCCCCATCGGACATTCTGCAGACCTTCAATGACTTTTACACCAGTCTCTACTCCTCTGGCTTGCCCTCGGATTTCCAGCCAGAGATGCTGCGGTCCCTCTTGGACCCGTTGGCGCTTGGCTGGCTCTCCGACAGCGAAAGAGAGACTTTGGTCCAACCTTTCACAGCGCTAGAGGTTCAAAACGCCATCCGTTCCTTTCCCCATGGCAAGGCCCCTGGGCCGGACGGGCTCCCGATAGACTTCTACAAAGCACATTTGAACTTACTGGCCCCCCTACTGGCACAGCTCTACACTGACTGTTTGTCTAGCGGTAGCCTACCCACCTCTATGTATCATGCCCATTTGACGTTGATTTACAAGCCCCCTAAGGATCCCACCTCGTGTGCTTCGTACAGACCCATAGCGCTACTGAACACAGATTTAAAGATTCTGACTAAGCTTCTGGCCATTAGGTTGTATCCCATGTTGCCCTCGGTGGTAGACCCGGACCAAACGGGTTTTATGCCCAGGCGATCCACTGATGTTAATCTGCGACGCCTTTTCACTAATATACATACCCAACATATTAACAAAGGGTCCCGGGCGGTGGCATCGTTAGATGTGGAAAAGGCCTTCGACATGGTCGAATGGCCCTTCCTGTGGGAAACCCTGCGTAGAATGGGCTTTCCCTTAGTATTCATTAATTGGCTTCAGATAATTTATAAATGTCCCACCTCCTCGGTGCGTCTGGGTGGGGGGTTGTCTGTCCCATTCAGGCTTTTTAGAGGAACCAGACAGGGCTGCCCTCTCTCCCCGGCTTTATTCGCCCTAGCGATTGAACCGGTGGCTGAGGCCTTACGCACCTCGCCGCACATCAAGGGTCTCCGGGTGGGTCGGCTGGAGGAGAGGGTAGCCTTGTACGCAGACAACATGCTCCTTTTTCTCAATGATGCAGGTCCATCACTGCAAGGGGCTTTATCAGTCCTTGACACTTTTGCGACGGTCACTGGGCTCAGGGTTAACTGGTTCAAGTCCCTATTCCCGATCGACAGCGAGGCTGCCTCCACCTCTTTACCCGGGACTCCCCTTCGATGGGTTGAGTCATTTAAATATTTGGGAGTTTGTGTCTCCACCAGGACTTCTGACTATGTCTCGCTGAACCTGACCCCGGTGCTCCTGGAGGCCCAATCCAGATTTAAATCTTGGAGCAACCTACCCCTCTCCGTCTGGGGGCGTATAAACTTACTAAAAATGAAAATTATCCCTAAGCTTACATACCTATTCCGTCAATCCCCGCAATGGATCCCAAAGTCCTTCTTTCAGAAACTGAATCAAATTTTTTCTGCCTTTATCTGGGGGCCGTCAACACCTAGATACAAGCTTACGACACTGATGAGACCACGAACACAGGGTGGCATGGCCTTTCCGGACTGCTATAAATACTTCCTCGCCGCACAGCTGGTAACTGCGGCGTGGTGGTTACAGCCGGACAAGACAAACCCATCCACGGTGCTTGAAGCCACAGTGGTGGGCTCGCTGGAAGCCCTCCAATTTCTGCTTTTTCGGGGCCCCCGAGCTCCCTATTTGTTGACCCCGTCCATACTCACCACCCTGCGGGCGTGGAAGGCCAGCCTGGCCATTGAAAAATGTAAACCACAAGAAGTTTCCCCTAATGCCCCAATCTGGTTAAATCCCAGCTTGTCACATCTTTACAATCTCCCAGACCCCTATGCGTGGACAAAATATGGTGTAAAAACTCTATCACACATAGTAGCACATAATGTCCTACTTCCTTTTTCTGACCTTTCATCCAACTTCAATCTGCCTGATTATTACCTCTTTAGATACGGTCAGCTGTCCCATGCATTTGCAGCACAATTTCCGCGCTCCTCCTGTATCGTGGCCCAGTCGGAGCTGGAGAGAACACTGCGGTCTGACTGTGCAGAAAAGCCCACGTCACATTTGTACTCATATTTGCTCCGTGTGTCTCTCCCGCCCCTTGACAGGCTGCGGTCCAGCTGGTTGCGGGACATCCCTACTCTAGACTCAGATGATTGGGACGATGTCTGGGACCTACCTTTCAGATCCCTGGTATCCATCCGTGATAGGGTGGTACAGTACAAAATTGTACATAGGGCTTATTTCACACCACATAGGCTCAACAAGATAGACCATGCGCACTCGGCGGAGTGCTGGAGATGCGGCGCCTCCCCAGGCGACTTCTCGCACATATTCTGGCAGTGCCCCGGGATCCAACAATACTGGATCATGGTATTAGACCTAATCAATAAGGTGGCCTCGGCCTCCATTCCATTGAAGATGGAGGTGTGTCTCCTGGGAATCATTGAACCTATCGTCCCGTCCTCTGCTGGGCGTATTTTAGTAAGTCTTCTGCTCTTTTATGCTAGGAAAAATATTGCCATGCATTGGAAAAAGCCTACCCCCCCTTCAGTGTTACAGTGGAAACGCTTGGTGAACACCAGCCTTCCCCTCTATAAAGACACATATGCCAATAGGGGGTGTTTTCTGAAATATGATAAGATATGGCACGCATGGTTGGCAGAACCAGAAACTGCTGGCTGATATGTGAGGCTGGTTGAGTTTAGCTGTGATTTGAGGCCTAGCTGTTCCGCACTTGCTACACTGCATAATGTGAAGCCCTGCCTGTATTGCTATAATTTATGATATTCACCTGCTTTATGAGGATGTTGTATGCGCCTGAGTAATGTCTGTGTTTTTTGTTTTTTCTTTTCTCTGTTTTTTGTGTATCTGTGTATTTGAAAATTATAATAAAAACAAGTTTAAAAAAAAAAAAAAGAAGAAATTTTGGAATATTGCGAGATCCTGAGGGGGAGTTTGGGAAGTGAGGATGCAGAATCTCTATTGGATATTGTCATGGAGGAGGAGGTGGAGGGGAATTTGAGAAGGATGCCGAGGAATAAGACCCCTGGGAAGGATGGGCTTCCTGTAGAATTTTATGTTAGATTTTGAATGATCATTTGGTGGAAGTGATAAAGTACGCGTGGCGACTGGGAACTTATCCCCCTCAATGAAAGAGGGTGTGGTTACCTTGCTGTACAGAAAGGGGGAAGATCGTGATTTGAAGAACTGGCGACCGATAACTCTACTAAATGTGGATTATAAAATTATATTAAAGCTGTTGGCGAGCTGTCTTAGCCAGATTGTTGGAGGCCTGGTGGGAGAGTGGCAGACATGTGCAGTCCCTGGGAGAAGGATTACGGACAACCTGACGTTATTAAGGGACTTGATTTCCTATGCCCAGTCTAACAATCTCCTACTGTCTGTAGCTGGTTTTGATATCGAGAAGGCTTACGAAGGAGTGGCTCATCCTTTCTTGTTTGGGGTTTTAGAGCAGATGGGCTTCCCAGACAAGTTCCTGGTGGCTCTTAAAAACGTATATGCTGGTATGACTAGTCAGGTTCTAGTAAATGGCGTAGTGTCTGATCCCTTTAATGTGAGTTCTGGAGTGAGGCAGGGGTGCCCCCTGTTTCCTGTTATTTTCATCTGTGTGATGGAGCCCCTTTTGCGACACAAACAAAAATATAACAGTTTTCAGGTTTTTTTTGTTCCAGAGGGGGACGGTGTAAGAGTGAAATCCATGTGTTACATGGATAATGTTACGCTCCTTTGTTCTTCCCTGGCAGATTTGAGTAGAGCTGAGCTACAGCTAAAACTGTTTGGGAGTATGTCTGGCCTACAAGTTAAATGGAATAAAAGCCAAGTGTGTGTGCTAAGCGGGTCTTGTAGTACAGCGCATGTTCGCTTAAAGACCGCAGAGACCATCGAGATTCTGGGTGTTCAGTTTCAGAGAAACATATTGGGTCAGTGCAGTGTCCAAAAGGTGACAGAGAAAATATCCCAGAAGTTAGAATTTTGGAAGTTGAGGCGTCTGACTCTCTCTGGGAAAGTGTTGGTGGTGAAGGCAGTGATACTGCCCCTCCTTTTATACACCAGCCTGATATTTCCGCCAAGTGTGAGGTCTATGCAGAAGATTACTAGACTTCTTTTTGTCTTTTTTTGGGATGGAGTGGGTGTCTCGCATTATAGTCATGAAAGATGTAAAGCTTGGGGGGTATAATTTCCAGAATGTTCAAAAGTTTATTGGAATCCAGTTGTGGATAAGCCATTTCAAGACCTTTTATGCTAGTGGGAATGCTGCTAAATTTATGAGGTATCTAGCTGGATGGCCCATGCTTAAATGGGGGTGGTGTGAGAGGGACCTCGGGAGGCCTTTGGCTTTGGTATCATCACCTGTATATCTTCGATTACAGCAGTTCCTTTTGCAAAATAAATTGAGTGACTTGGGGGCCGGAGCTACGTCTAAGGCCAGCCTTGTAAAGTGGATGAGGAGGGAGGAGGTGGTAACCAATATTTTTGGTTTGAGGTCTGCTTCAGCTGAGAAATGTTGGGGGAATTTTCTGACAAAAGGAGTTACCAACAGGCAAAAGGAGATCTCTTAGATGGCCTTTCAGGGCTGTTTGCTCACAAAGTCCTTTTTAAAAGCAAGGGATTTGGCTAGGGATGATAGATGCCCAAGGGAAGGGTGTGGGGAGGTGGAAACTGCTGCCCATGTCTTCTGGGAATGTTATTTTGCAAAAAATGTGTGCAGGAAGGTGGATAAGTTTGTGAGTGGTGTGGTGGAGGTGGAGAGTATGAACTTTTTGAACAGTTTTTTTCGGTTTGGTGGGAGGAGGGCAGCAACAAAGATGAAAGGCCTTGATTTTCTTCGCTACCCTAAAGAAGTCCTGTGGGATGCCAGGTGTTGGAGTTGGAAGAAAAATTGCAGCATTTCAGAGAAAGACTGCATAAATTCATGTTTGGCTAAACTGTATATTGTGTTGCTGTATGATAGAAAGTGGATGGGGGTGGAGCCTGCAAACTTGCCTGGAAGTATGATAAATGGAGGAAAGAGTTTAGTGGGGGGTAGAGCCTGTACTTTTTACTTACCTTTTATGGAAAAAGTGTCCAGTGAAGGTGTCGTGAGTTCGTGCTGAGGTAGTGATTCAGTTTGATAAAAAAAAAAATAAAAAAAAAATCTGTTCTTATTAGTGTCCAGTAGGGGCGCTGCACCATCATTCTTTCCTTTTGGTAGGAATGGCTGGCTGTATAGTAACCCTGCTGGTATATTGTGGGTTCTGAAGACTAGAGCAGAAACCACGGGGCCCACAGGCAGTCCACAGGCAGCTGGGGCATGGGAGTAATTCCCCCGGGAATTTAGATGGACCCAGTTCCTCCTAATTTGAATAGATCTACCTTGTCTGGCCATGAGCTGGGAGGACAGAGAGTCTGCGGTGTCTGAGCCCCCTGGGAGTGGTTTCCCCAGGGGTGCCTTTAGTAACACTTGTGAGAACACTTGTGTGAACAGGCACATTGTCACAGCACCAAATACTTTTTATGAACTGCGCCTCTATGGGCTAGGCCTTTTTGGTAAGCTAGTGCATATTGCTCGGCCACTTTCTATTTATATATTTATTTTTTCTCCTCACGTTTGTCACCTTTTCACTTTTGTGTGTGTTTTATTTCACTGGATGAAGGGTATGAGTCCTCAGACTTGAACTGCAGTCTAGGGGGAGGATATGTTGCCATCAGGTTCCTTCCTCCCCGTAACCTGGGGGTGTCCCTCTTCAGGAGAGGCACTCAACCTAGTACTTGGTGGTCGGCTTTGGCTGGCCACGATGAGAGGGGCTCGCCAGGGCTTTTGACTAGGTGGACCAAGTTCATCGTAACCTTATATCTGTCAGGAGCCCTGCACCCTGGGGGTTCAGGGCAAGGTCCAAACCCCCTGTGTTTCATGTGGCACAATTTTTTTACACTTAACGGTTTTCATTTGTCTCACACCACCGCGGATTTGAAAAAAAAAAATTGACTGACAGGCTTATGAATCAGTAAAGGCAATGCTGACAGCCATACCTCCAGCAACATAGTTTAATTCCAGTGTAGTGCAAGCAGCCTATATTAGGGACAATGCTGCTTTAACCACTTCAGCCCCGGACCGTTTTGGCTGGTTAAAGACCAGGCCCCTTTTTGTGATTCGGCGCTGCATCACTTTAACTGACAATTGCGCGGTCGTGCGACGTGGCTCCCAAACAAAATTGATGTACCTTTTTTTCCCCACAAATAGAGCTTTCTTTTGGTGGTATTTGATCACCTCTGCGGTTTTTCTTTTTTGCGCTATAAACAAAAATAGAGCGACAAGTTTGAAAAAAGACATATTTTTTACTTTTTGCTATACTAAATATCCCCAAAAAATATCTAAAAAAAAAATAAATATTTTTTTTCCTCAGTTTAGAAGTATTCTTCTACATATTTTTGGTAAAAAAAATCGCAATAAGCGTTTATTGATTGGTTCGCGCAAAAGTTATAGTATCTACAAAATAGGGGGTCGTTTTATGGCATTTTTATTAATATTTTTTTTTTTTTTTTACTAGTAATGGCGGCGATCAGCGATTTTTATCATAACAGAGGGATCGTAGGTTGCTAACCAGCAAACATGTTTGCTTCATGAGTTTGCTGCTTTGGGCTGCTGGTACACTACTGCCTATACACGTTTGTGCTTGATTCTGTAGTCACAAACTCAAATGCACTGTTCTAAAATAGTCTGCCAACCATGTTGAAGTGAAAAATCGAAGTCGAAGGATTGAAATTTCTTATCTAAATTATTAAAATTCTAACTGCTCATGTGGTCCTCGGGTCGAAAAATTATACTTATTGTACCATGCATACAGTATACTATGAAACGTTTCACCTGGAATTAGAACTTAAAGTGGATCACCACCACATCTTTTCTTTCCTTTTTACCCCCCACTCCCACTTACCAGGATGTCTGTGCACATTTCAGATACTCATCCACCCAGAGGATCCAGCATTGTTCTGCTGAGATCCTCTTGTCTTCTGCCACTGCTAAGTCATATGCTGCCATTTTGCTTGTGACCTCATCTAGAGGCCCACTGGCTCTTCCGTGTTCAGGCAACGCACCTCCCAATGACGTCCGAAAAAACAAAAAAATCATAAACAATTCATTTCATAGAAATAAACCAAACAAAACAAAAATACGCTATTCATGTGTGTTTGTGGGGGGGGGGGGGGGGGGGGGGTGAGGAGGGGAGGATTGGAGTGAAGTTCCCTCAGAAGGTAAAGATTGACTTTAAAGGGGAGTTCCAGCCTTTTTTATGTTTATTAAAAGTCAGCAGCTACAAAAAGTGTAGCTGCTGGCTTTTAATAAACAGACACTTACCTGTTCCACTGTCCAGCGACGCGGCCGAACGGAGCTTCGCTCCTCTCCCCCCCCTCTCCGCCGGCGCCTCCATTCTAACTGTGGGCACCCGGCCGGGTACTCACTGCGTATGCGAGAGTGGCGCTGCTCAATCTGAGTGGACAGGCGATCGCCTGGGACCTGTCACGTGTCCCAGGTGATCGCCTACAGGGAGGGGCCGCCAAAAGGCGATATGACGAGTCGCCTAAGCGGTCCCTGGGCAGAAGGAGGAAGTGGGACAGGAAGTCCCACTCCTACTGAAGCCCCCACTCCCCCCCAAAAAAATGACATGCCAATGTGGCACGTAAGGGGGAAAGGAGTGGTTTAAGCGGAAGTTCCACTTTTGGGTGGAACCCTGCTTTAAGCGGCCATCAATGTTCTTTCTTTTAAATGATTATATATGTTAAAAGAATGTAAAAAAGAACAATACAAACAAAGGTTTCTGCATAGTGTGAGTAAAAAATCTATTTTTCGATAGATTCTAGTATAAACTGTATATATAGGTCATTCGTTATATGTAAATATACTCCTAAATATGCAATATATTTATGAATTTAAGTAAGCTTTGCATTGTCCGTTGATTTCATAAGCAATACAAGAAACCTGTTTAATACGTCTGGGAATCCATTCAAGTAGCAGATTTGAATACATTTTTTAACGACCTTTGACCTTGGCTGATTCCCAATTCTGTTACTGCCATGATTTATGTGGGTATGAAATCCCCCTCCTTACACCACATTGATTAATGGAATTCATTACTACTTGAAAGTCCTTGCTGTATTGCGATCTCTTGTTACATTTTATTTCTCTTATGTTACATTTTTTGTATACCCATCCTTTATGGAAGGCTCAGATGCATACTGCAATTGGAGAAGAAGACATGTGTTTGTCCTTTTGCTTTTCAATTTCTATTCAATAAATAACTTATTGCAAGGACATTCGGAAAAAAAAAAGTTGACTCCATGAAGGCATCATCCAGTGCTCTAATGAAGATTTTTTTTTAGAATTTTGTACAAATGTTTGAGCTACAATCTAACCTTGCATGGCCAACTTTACACTCCAGTCTGGGCACCTCAACGGCCAACAGAGAAGCATTTGTGTTGAATATTCTCTGTATAAGTGCCCATAAGGAACACCAAACATTTATGCAAAGAGGTCTTATTGTTTTTTGTAATCTCTAAAGGTAATGTTTTTAAATCTAGTTGTCCTATTTTAACGAAAAGAAAGCAATTTTGTGGGTAGGATGACTATGTGTGTAACACATGATGTAGTCTTACCATCCAGGAAATGATCAACGGCCACCTGGGATCTCAACCTCAATCTCTTTTTATCTGTCATGTTAAGTCTTTCAACATACTTTGGGCCTGAAAAGCATTAATGTTAGATGACATTTTCTAATATGCTGGCTGGAACCTAAACGGGTTACACCCTTTGTCTTGTTGTGAGTAAAAAGGTTACTGTAGATGTTTGGCCAGTCTAGCTACATAGATGGGCGTTTTAGGAAAAATGTTGTGCTTTGTGACGCCTTAAAGATGACCTTATATGTATAAACAGATCTTAAAATTTGGATTTGATGTCAATTAAAAAAAAAAAACACAATCCCCTCTGGATAAACAGTATTTTTTTTTAAAGCTTTTAGTAAACTGCCAATTCATACATACATACATTTTCTGTTCTGTTGAAATTGTTTTTTTGCCCACAACACCCTTTCTAAAATTGATTATTTAAATGAATGGGCAGCCAACCACTTCTTATTAGAAGCTAATTATTTACATTTTATTAATGGTTAAAGTAGAAGTCCAGGCTACTCCTAACTTCGCCTAAACCTGCTCCCACCTCCCTACTAACTTCTATCCTAACTACCCTATAAAAGGAAGATGCTTATACTTAAAAACTTAAATAGGAAAAAATGCGGAAGCCAGATAAGCCAAAACCTACCTAACTCACCGGACTTTAAAGGCTCAGTATGGGAGCCAACATTTAAAAAAAATTGAAATTTTATTGTACAAAGATTATAAAAACAGAAGCATACAAGCCTAAAATAGATCCATCAATAAATGTATACATAGTCTCTACTGTGGTACCGGGAGACCATAAATATAGGTGTTAGAGCAGGGGTCTTCAAACTACGGCCCTCCAGGTGTTCAGGAACTACAATTCCCATCATGCCTAGTCATGTCTGTGAATGTCAGAGTTTTGCAATGCCTCATGGGATTTGTAGTTCCGCAAAAGCTGGAGGGCCATAGTTTGAGTTAGAGCATAGCATCCCTTGTAGAGCTTTATGCTTCCGGTAACCCAGTCTGCCAGGTCAATGTTTTGCCGATAATGCGGCTTCTTCAGAACCCAATGAGGCAAGGTAGAGCAACAGATATTGCAGTGGATCACATGGGCACAGCAGAGTACAGTCTGGGGCAGACACAGGGGCACCAAGGCCCACAAACTGGTGGCTGGAACCATCACGAACAGAGATAATGAACTCTATAAATACATTTTCAATAAGGACAGCCACACTTAGGACACTAGTAGTGGTCTTGTTGAGTCAATTGTGTGAACTTGTGTCATAGAAGGTCAACATAGGGCCCCGTTTAGGGAACCAGACATATTATATCCCAAAATACGGTCCAAAAATAGGTAGTCACATAAGGTCTCCGCCAGGGTATGCTGGTGCTTCAAGCTGCCACAAACAACCACTTGCCAGAGTTAGGTGGCTTCCGGCCTCCCAGCAGCAGCTTTAGGGGAGAGGAGGGACAGTCGACAACGGATGCCCCATAGTAAGTTTTAGGTGACGTCACAGCCCAGGCATTACAGCCATTGTCGGTGATCTCCCCTTTCCCATGAAGCCAGCTGCTGGGGCGATCATGTGGCCAGACCGGAACAGTCTGTGAATAGGTAAGTATAAGCTACAGGGTAGTTAAAATAAGGGTTAGAAGGGACGTGGGAGCAGGTCTAGGCATTGTTAGGAATCGCCTGAAATCCTACTTTAAACTTCTGGGGCATGTGTCTTTTTGTTTTACCCAAAAATAACCAATAATTAATGCTCCTGAACTATGGTGTTGGAGAAGACTCTTAAAGGTCCCTTGGAGGGCAAGAAGATCAAACTAGTCAATCTTGAAGGAAATCAACCCTAAATATTCACTGGAAGGACAGATCCTGATGCTGAAACTCAAATACTTTTGGCCACCTAATGCAAAGAGAGGACTCATTGGAAAAGACCCTGATGCTGGGAAACATGGAAGGAAAAAGGAGAAGAGGGTGACAGAAAACAAGATGGATGGACAGCATCATCGAAACAATGAATTTGAAGTTAAGCCAGCTCTGGGAGGCAGTGGGGGAAAAAAAAGCCTGGCGCGCTATGGTACATGAGGTCACGTAGAATCGGACGTGACCGAACTACTGAACAATAACAACCAAGTATAGACTGCACTGATAAAAAAGAAAATATAGAAGAGCTACTGAGATTCTTGTAATTCCACCTTTTGGTCAGATCCCTGTTTTGGAGCTAATCTGACACATACAGCACACTCACAGGTCACTTTACAAGGTACAACTTGCTAGTACCTGGTTGGACCTCCTTTTTGCCTTCAGAAGTGCCCTAATTCTTCGTGGCATAGATTCAACAAGGTGATGGAAACATTCTGCAGATATTTTGGTCTATAGTGACATGATAGCATCAGGCAGTTGCTGCAGATTTGTCGGCTGCACATTCATGATACAAATCTCTTGTTCCACCACATCCCATATGTGCTTTATTGGATTGAGATCTGGTGACTGTGGAGGCCATTGGAGTATAGTGACCTCATTGTTATGTTCAAGAAACCAGTGGTGAGATGATTTGAGCTTTGTGACATGGTGCATTATCCTCCTGGAAGTAGCCATCGGAAGATGGGGACACTGTAGTCATAAAGGGATGGACATGGTCAGTAACAATACTCAGGTAGGCCGTGGTGTTTAACCAATGCTCAGTTGGTACTAAGGGACCCAAAGTGTGCCAAGAAAATATCCCCCACACTATTACACCACCACCACCAGCCTGAACCATTGATACAAGGCAGGATGGATCTATACTTTCATGTTGGTTAGGCCAAATTCTGATCCGACCATCTGAATGTCGCAGCTGAAATCGAGACTCACCAGACCAGGCAACGTTTTTCCAATCTACTATTGTCCAATTTTGGTGAGCCTGTGCAAATTGTAGCCTCTGTTTCCTGTTCTTAGCTGACAGGAGTGGCACCCGGTGTGCTCTTCTGCTGCTGTAGCCAATCTGCTTCAAGGTTCAATGTGTTGTGCATTCAGAGATGGTATTCTGCATATCTTAGTTGTAATGAGTGGTTATTTGAGTAAGTGTTGCCTTTCTATCATCTTGAACCAGTCTGCCCATTCACCTCTGACATAAACAAGGCATTTTTCTCCGAACAACCACCGCTCACTGGATATTTTCTCTTTTTTGGACCATTCTCTGTAAACCCGAGAGATGGTTGTGTGTAAAAATCCCAGTAGATCAGCAGTTTTTTAAATACTCTGACCAGTCTGTCTGGCACCAACAACCATGCCGAGGTTCAAAGTCCCTTAAATCCCCTTCTTTCCCCATTCAGCGAGTCGTCTTCAATACCTAAATGCATTGAGTTGCTGCCATGTGATTGGCTGATTAGCAATTTGTGTTACCAAGCAATTGAACAGGTATACCTAATAAAGTGGCTGGTGAGTGTAATATAGCACAGTGTATTTACAAACATAGCCATGATCTTGTGGGCTTTGCTGAAGCAGCTTACCCTCTGCACACTGAACACAGGGGGTCCTTCTGACATTCATAGAAAGTCCGTTTTCTTATGCCTTTTTTTTTCTTTCTTTTAGATGTTCTCTGAATGGATGCAGTGGAGATTTCTTACATCATCTGCTCCACCTCCTCACCTTGTTCAATCAGAGAACACCTTGTATGCAATGAAAAAAAAAAATACAAGGCATTCTCTGATTGGTAGAAGTCCCGAACAAGCGACCTCCCTTGGTCAGTGTGCAGGGGAGATGTCACTGGAGCAGGATCGTGGCTATCACTGTATACAGCGCTGAATACTACAGTGATTTTCAACATTCCCAACAGCCTTCCAGACAGGGTGGGCAGGAGGGGAAGCTGCCCTGGGCACTGTGGTATCATGCATAGCTCCCAACTGTCCCTGATTTTGAGGGACTGTCCCTGATTTGGAACAATGTCCCTCTGTCCCTCTTTCCTCCTCATTTGTCCCTCATTGTGATCTGATCCATATAGTTGTATATAAAATGCACTTTTTATCTTTCAAAAAATGTTTCCCAGTGCTAAACATTTCATCCAAGTTATAAATTGCTGCGTTTGTACATTTTAAAAGTCAATATAAAGGAATAGTAGTGGTAAAAAAAAAAGCACTTGTGGTTTTAATTAACTATTTTTTTGTTAATCCTCCTTTGAGGGGGTGTGACAGGGGGCGCGTCCTATGCCTACATACGTTTGTTAGTAGGTGTCCCTCATTCTTATCTCAAAATGTTGGGAGGTATGGGTATCATGTGAGGTGGGCGGGCACAAGGAGATTGGAGGAGAGGGGATTTGTGATGGAAGGGGGATTTGGGGGGCGGCAGGGGGTAAGTATTGTTCTAGGAGGGTAAATATGGGAGGGGGAGTGCTAATAGTGTGGATTTAGGGGAATTTGTGTTGGGAGGGGGAATTGGGTGAGAGAATATTTGTGCTAGGAGGGGGGATTTGGGGGGAATTTGGTCTGGGAGGAGGGATTTGAAGTGGGGAGGAGAATATGTGTACTAGGAGGGAACATTTTAAGAGTAGAGGATTTGTGCTACTAGGAATTTTTTATTTATTTTTATGGGGGGGGCACCTCAGGGATTGGGGAGGGATTTCAGCAGGGGGAGGATTTTATACTGGGAGGAGGGGGGACTTATGTATAGCACTACCCCCGTAGGAGCTGCTGGTTTAAAGTTTTGGGCCTACCGTTACCTTTTTCCTGTTCACCGCACTCGTGTCAGGGATCCTTCTTGAAGAGCCTTTATGAATGTTCACAGCAACACTTGGTTACTTTTCTTTGAGAGCTTTATTTTACCAGTTCCAACAGAGGGATAGAGGGAGAGGGGAGTCTCAGGTACTTTACTTTGCGGATCAAGGGCACAATTTCAGATCCAGAGGACAAACAGTTCCACGCTGGATTCAGCAACCACCAGATAGGCCTACTCTCACTGGCCCAGCCCAGCAACCGGTGCGAAGCTCGTTCAAAGTCTCTGCCACAGACTTGATGAGTGCCGTCTAGTCGTTCCACAATCTTCCGCCACAAGATCGTGTAACCACACTGACACTTTGCAAAAGTACACAGCTCACGGTGCCAGAATCTTTCAGCCAGTACGGCAGCACCGTGAGAGAAACTGGCCAGGATGCGTCCTTCAATTGAGTCCCCAATTGTTCCGCTTCTTCCCACAAGCAAGACCGCGTAGGACCATCCCTGGACTAGTAGGCCCCAGCAACTCCTGGGCCTACTTCTCAGTTGCAGAGCCTCGGGCCAGCAGGCCCAGAGGCCGAAAATGTCTCGCGCATCCCTGAGGCCAGGAGGGCCCTCAGGTCAGGATCCGGCAACGAACCCCGATAGAGCGACCTCTGCCTCTTAAGTACCCCCTCCCAGAATGCACAACGGGTTGACCACGCCCCCTGAGCCACTTCTGGGAAAGGAATACCCATTACACCTAGCCTGCTGCATTTCCAACCCTGACCCGTGGTGACAGTGACACCTACTGTCAGGTGGAAAATGCGCAGCCCAGCTAGACTGAAACAAAGCCAACAATTTAGCATAATTCTTTCTGAGCTGAACTACAGCTCAGATAACTAAATTTAACACATAGCGCCTACCCAACAGGAGCAGGGCACTACATATGCTTGGGGGGTAAGCATGTAGATCAGTGCTCACTGTTTTTGTGGGGGGGGGGATTTTTGCTGACGCATAATGCTCATACATCTGAGGGGGGCACAGTCTGGCATGTTTACCCTGGGCTCTAGAGGACCTTATCCCGGCATTGCTTCCGGATATCAGATATGGATATTTACATCAAGCCACGCTGGACTATGTACGTTTCCAGAAAAATTTATTCCTGGGGTTTCACTTTTGGTGATACCCTTTTTAAATACCGGTATGTATATTTTATTGCTCTTCCTTGTAGCTCTGAATATAGTTAAGTCGGTTTCACAGCCATTTTCAGAAATGTAAAAACTCTGAAGAAGGGATCTAAGTCATCCCAAAAACTTGCATCGTTAATAACTTAAGCTAGCCAATATAAAATATGACTTAGCCAAGGTTCACACTGGGCTGCAAGAGTGAAGTCGTGCGAGTTCAGCTGAACTCGCACGATTTCACTCCCACTGGTCAGTCTCGATTTCGGCCGCGATTACAGAGATATCTGTGCAGGTTTCTGCACTGATGTCAATGTAAATCGCGGGCCAAAATCGCAAAGAGTAGTACAGAAACTACTTTTTGAAATCGGTGCAGCGCCGCAGATGCGGCGTTGCACTGATTAGGATGGTGCCATTGCCGGCAATTTGCGGCTGATACCGCCGTTTTGACATGCGATTTGACATGCCAAATCGCATGTCAAAACGCACCGATGTGAATCATTGCTTAGGCTAGGTTCACACTAGCACATTTCCTGAAAAAGCATTCCACGGTGGAGCACATGTCAGACTTCAATAATAAACTAATGCCACTGTCAGTTGTTAAGGAGGCAATCCGGCCACCTCCTGAATATCTGGTGTTGGTTTTACAACTAGTGCACCACAACTTTAAGCCAAGTGTGGCCCCATTCACTTGACCATTGAGTGACAAGCTGTGCTGCCTGTCTACTTGACCTTCAAACGATAAGATGTCACCAGCACTCCATTGCAAACGTATGCACCACATTTATTAGTAAAATGTCACATTAGTCAAATAAGTCAATGTTTCAGGGTCCCTTCCTCAAGGTGACATAAGAATTAATTGCATATGTTTGCAGTAAAGTGCTGGTGACATCTCATCCTTTTACTGTGATTTACGTGGCGCCATCCGCTATAGTCACTATGAGCAGCCATCTATTAGCAAGGTTATTCACAGAAAGAATTGCAGACCTCATCCTTTGATTTATGTCAATTTCACATGCTGTAATTTGCCATGACCGCAACACAAAGCATTGTGGCTACAGCATGTGAACAGCCCTTCCAGCTGTACTGTAGACATTAGGTGGGTGGTTGGAGGTCGTAAAATTGTAGCTTGACCAACTGTTTTTACCTCTCCCCTTGGCCGCTCATGTGAAAGAGGCCTTAAATGCCAAACTTTCTACTTATTGATATCCATTGTTGCCATAAATGGGGGGAAACAGAAGGGAAGATGCAAATTGCCCATTTGAGTTTAGATACGAAGTAGGTAAGGTTGAAGAAAGACAATAGTCCATCCAGTTCAACATGTGTAGGTGTAGGTGTGTCAGTGTCGATAATCATTTCCCATATCCCTGTATGTTGTGTTCTTTAAGATGCACGTCCAAAGAGTCTTTTAAAAATATCAATACTCTCCGCTGGCACCACCAATTGTGAAAGAGAGTTCCACATTCTCATTACCCTGACAGTGAATAACTCCTTGCGCAGCTTTAGGTTAAATCGCTTCTCCTCTAATCTCATTGTGTGTCCCTGTGTCCTCTTAAACTCCCTGAGGCTGAATAGTTTTTTTCCTACGCTGGGATCACCATTGAGGTATTTGTATACAGCTATCATATCTCCTCATATCATATCAAGCGTCTCTTCTCCAGCGAGAATAAATTTAGTGCTTGTAGTCGCTCCTTGTAATTGAGGTCCTCTAGTCCCCTTATTAATTTTGTTGCCCTTCTTTGGACTCTCTCCAGTTCCAGCACATCTCTTCTAAGGACTGGTGACCAGAACTGGATGGAATACTTCAGATGTGGCCGAACCACAGTTTTATAAAGTGTCAGGATTATGGTTTTATCCCTGGAGTATATCCCCTTTTTTATGCATGCTAAAACTCTGCCGGCTTTGGTAGCTGCAGCTTGACATTGCATGCTATTGCTCAGTCTGTCTTCCACTAGGACCCCCAGATCTTTCTCCATCCTTGATTCTCCTAGAGCTTCTCCACCTAGTGAGTAGTTTGCGTTTATGTTTTTAGCCCCCAAGTGCATAACCTTACAATTCTCCACATTAAACCTCATTTGCCATGTATTTGCCCACTCCATTATTTTGTTCAGGTCTTTCTGTAAAATTTCTATATCCTGGTGTGAAGTTATTGCCCTTCTTATTTTTGTGTCATCTGCAACAACTGAGATTGAGCTATTTATCCCATCCACTATATCATTTATGAATATATAAACAGAATTGGTCCCAAGACAGAACTGTGGGGCACCCCACTTACAACTCCAGACCAGTTTGAGTACCGTATATACTCGAGTATAACCCAAGTTTTTCAGCACATTTTTTTGTGCTGAAAATGCCCCCCTCGGCTCATACTCGAGTTAGGTTTCCTCACTGTGTCCATCTGCACCCTCCCGGCTGTCCTGTGAAGGTTTCTGCATTGTGGTAATGAAGGGTAATGATCTGGAGGAGGAAGGAAAGAATTACGGTAATTCACTACATCTCCCGGTGCTGTGATATTATGTAGTCTAGTCGGGGGCTGTGCAGTGTACTTTAAAGCCCCGCCTTCTCCTCGTCCATGATAGGCTGAACACTGATGGATGAGGACGTCAGTGTTCAGCCTATCACGGACGAGGAGAAGGTGGGGCTTTGGTACACAGCATGGCCACCAACTAGACTACATAATATCACAGCGCCGGGAGATGTAGAGAATTAATTCCTGCCTTCCTCCTCCAGACCCAGGGTCGACTAAAACAAACGGAGGAAGATAAGGAGACATCCCCTGCGCTGCGCCGCTCTGATCATCAGTGCTAGACTGCCAGTGATCTGTCTGTGTTTCCCAGCAAGCTTGGTCACCATCATGTTGTCTGTCACCACCAGTCTCCTGCTGGGCCAGCTCTGCCTCTCTGCCCACTGCCGCACGGTCCAGCTGCAGAGGTGAGCCCCAGTCACCTGGTAAGTAAACATTTTCACTGTTACTGAAATTGCTGGTGGGGTTGCATTTGATCGCTGCTGGTGAGGTTGCATTTGATCGCTGCTGGTGAGGTTGCATTTGCGGGGCACTGTTACTAGGAGTCAGTGAGGCTGAGGCATGCAGATGGACACAGTGAGGCTGCAAATGGGCATTGTTGACCCTTTTTTCCGCTTACAGTAGCTGCTGCATTCTCACCCAAGGCTTATACTCGAGTCAATACGTTTTCCCAGTTTTTGGTGGTAAAATTAGGTGCCTCGGCTTATATTCGGGTCAGCTTATACTCGAGTATATACAGTACACATTATTTATCACTACCCTTTGGACAAGCCCCTGTAACCAGTATTCTATCCAAGAACAAACCTTATGGTCCAAGCCTGCAGACCCCAGCTTGAAGATAATGTGTTTATGGGGAACTGAATCGAATGCTCTACCTATCTAGATGGCAGCTCACTTCCTCGTACATAGTTAACAGATTGGTCTGGCAAGAACGGCCCTTCGTAAAACCCATGCTTACTAATGATACTGTTTTCATCAGCAAATTCTTGGATATAGTCCCTTATCATCCCCTCCATCAATTTAATACTATTGATGTTGCCCTACTGCCCAAAATGACTATCCACATACACCTCATAGCAAATGCTGGACTCTTTCACTGGTAATAACCTGAAAGCCACCCTGCTCCTCCCTTTCACCAACACCACTGAGTCAGTTCAGCCTTTCTTATTTCTACATGAACAATAACTGTATTTTGGCACAAACAATGGGCTATAATTTTCCTTTCAGAAAGTATGATTATTTCCTTGGTAAAATCATATTTCCACGAAATAATGCTTATTTCATGTCACGTATCATGGAATAAATTCTTCCAGTTATTAGACCACAAAGCCCGTGAATGAGTCAGCCAGCTTCCTACATTGTTCAGTTGAATAAAAGGAAAGAAAAGCTTTTAAAGATGTAATTCAAGCATTATAAATGTATCTTCTTATTAGTGTCCATAAGAAGGGTATTGAAGCAGACTAATAGCGTTAAGTGTTTTTACAGTAGTAATCATTGCGCATGATGTAGAGATAATAAAAGACGGCAACATTTTTTTTTCCTTTAATAAGGTTAATTTCACACCCCTCCCTGGCTTGTGTAGCATTTATATATACACTATAATGCCAAAAGTATTGGGACACCTACTTTTATACGCACTTGAACTTTAATGGTATCCCAGTCTTAGTCTGTAGGGTTCAATATTGAGTTGGCCCCCCCCTTTGGAGCTATAACAGCTTCAACTCTTCTGGGAAGGCTGTCCACAAGGTTTAGAAGTGCTCAAATTCATCCCAAAGGTGTTCTATCGGGTTGAGGTCAGGACTCTGGGAAGGCCGGTCAAGTTCTTCCACCCCAAACTCGCTCATCCATGTCTTGCTTTGTGCACTGGTGTGCAGTCATGTTGGAACAGGAAGGGGCCATCCCCAAACTGTTCCTATAAAGTTGGGAGTATGAAATTGACCAAAATGTCTCGGTATGCTGACGCCTTAAGAGTTCCCTTCACTGGAACTAAGGGGCAAAGCCCAACCCCTGAAAAACAACCCAACACCATAACCCCCCTTCGCCAAATGATTTGGTTATATTGTTAAATTATTTATATTCTGTTATTTTGTATTGTTTTTTCTGTTCTATTCTTTTCTATTATAGTATCTTATTTTCTGTTCTATTATTTTCTATTCTATCCTTTTCTATTATTTTCTATTCTATTCAAATTTGAATTTATTTTATTTCAAAATTAGAATTTCAGAAGATGGTTATGTTCTTTCTATTCTATTCTATTATTTTTTCTATTCTATTCTTTTATATTCTAGTCTATTCTATTATTTTATTTTCTATTCCATTCTAATCTGTTCTTTTCTATTCTATTCAAATTTAGTCTATTCAAATGTTAGGAAATGGTTATATTCTTTTTATTCTAATCTATTCTATTCTACAGTTTTTTCTATTATATTCTATTCTTTTTTATTCTTTGAATTTTATTCTATTCTTTTGTATTCTTTTATTCTATTTTATTCTATTCTATTGTATTCCATTCTTTTCTATTTATTTCTATTTTTTATTCAATTTTTTTCTATTGTGTTCAAATTTATTCTATTTGAAATTCGAATTTCAGAAGATGGTTATATTCTTTCTATTTTATTATTTTCTATTTTTTATTCTATTCCTTTATTTTCTATTCTTTTTTTATTTTCTATTCTGTTCTGTTTTACGCTATTTTCTATTCTATTCTTTTATTTTCTATTCTATTTTTTTCTATTCTAATTCTTTATTTTCTATTCTATTTTATTCTCTTCGGAAAATCGAATTCGAGTTGAAAATTATTTGAATTCAAAAACTCTTCTAATTTGACTTGAAAATTTAGTTTCGTTGTTTTGGATTCGTTTAAATTCATTACTATTGTAATTTAGAAATCCGAATTTCTGAATAACAAAAAAATGTGTCCGAATTTGCACATGTCTAATATTTAGTTTGTTTTACCAAATGGTATGGTGCTGAGTTCGGGCCTCACCTCGAGCACCAAAAAAATAAACAAAATGGTATGATGGTATGAAACTTGCGTTCTTCAAAATAGCATTATAGCTGGGTACTAATGTCACTGTCAGAGATTTCTCAGTCAAATTGTGTGTTTGAGTACTCCTGGTGTGTCAGAGAGGCTGAGGTATTTGGGAAGGTCAAGGCCATCAACAGAGGACCCAACTAGCGGCTCCTTCAGGGGTAGCGCTACATGAATAATATAAGATTTCAAACATGTCAAGCCTTAAAATTGTGTGTACCCATGAATCTACATTACCCTAAATCATCCATAAACCACCTTTGAAAACATTTACAGGTCCCTGTCAAGTAGGCTGTATGGGTCCCCATGATTTCTAACAGCAGCCTTGGTGGCAGCTTGAAAAATGGGCCTTACCACCCAGCCACTGGACTTATGCGTCCACAGCAGTCTGAGGTTGTGTGCTGAGATCGCGCTCCAAGCACACTGACCAAGCTGTTACCAACATCTCTCAGTCATGGCTTCTAATCAGGGACCAGCAGGTTAGGCTCCTGATCATGTGACCGCTGTGGGAGCTAATCACAGTGGTCTTTTGCTCAGTAAGCAACTCCATCTCCTGGCATTAAAGTCCACTTAAAGGGCAACCGGGAGGTGGCGTGAGGTCGTAAGCAATGCTTACAGGTCATGTTCCTCCTACAGATTGTGACTGGACAGAGAAATTAGAAGCTACAGACTATAAAGCTTGTTGGTAGACTGGTGCTAGATCACAGAGCAGATAAGTCTGAGGTGGGGCACACCAGAGAGGTAAGTATTGCAGCCAGAGCTAAAAAATGTAATATTAAAATCTATTGGAAAACGATTTTTTCAATCTTTTTTAGAAACATGGAGTTGGCCTTTAAAAGAGAAGTATGGGAATTGTTTTTATTTGTGGGGAATCATACTTTACCTAGGTGGATGCAGCATCGTTCCGATCTGTCCCCCGCCGGCTCTAAGATTGAGAACCGAGCGATCAAACACTGCTGATCACTCAGTTCTCACAGCTCCCTGAGCAGACAGCTGAAGACTGTCAGTCCACGCTGTCTGCTCTGCCCCCTCTTGCGCTCACTGGAGTGCTGGGCTGTGGAGGGGCGGAAGCGGTTGGCTCAGGCTGATAGGCTGAGCCGGGTGCCAGTCCAGGCATGTGGGTGGATTCTGACCATATGGTCGCGATCTTTCCTAAGCCTGGACTGGCTCTGTGATGTCTGCCAACTAGGGTTGCCACCAGGGGCAGATCCAGAGTCTAATCTCGGGAGGGGCACTGCCAAAATTTTTGCAGGCAACTTGTCGGGGCAATGGCTGGTGTTGCCGCTTCAATCATCACGGCACCGTGGTTGTATGGTGTCAGGATGATTGAAGCGCATTATTTCTATTAATACATTGTAATGTATAATGAAATAGTTCAACTCACCAAAATGCAGAATCAGTGATAGCCCTGAGCACGTCACTTGCCACTGTTGCCTGCCACCAGATGGAGATTGTCACTTGCTACGTCGCCTGCTATCAGATGCAGCTTGTCACTTGCCACTGTTGTCTGCCACCAGATACAGCTTGTCACTTGCCACAGTCGCCTGTCACCAGATACAGCTTGTCACTTGCTTGCCACAGTCGCCTGTCACCAGATGCAGCTTGTCACTTGCTTGCCACAGTTGCCTGTCACCAGATGCAGCTTGTCACTTGCTTGCCACAGTTGCCTGTCACCAGATGCAGCTTGTCATTTGCCACAGTTGCTGTCACCAGATGCAGCTTGTCATTTGCCATCGTTGCCTGCCACCAGATGCAGCGTGTCACTTGCTTGCCACAGTTGCCTGTCACCAGATGCAGCCTGTCACTTGCTTGCCACAGTCGCCTGTCACCAGATGCAGCTTGTCACTTGCCACCGTTGCCTGTTACCAGATGCAGCTTGTCACTTGTCACGTCGCCTGCCACCAGATGCAGATTGTTACTTGCCACGTTGCTTATCATCAGATGCAGATTGTCACTTACCACCATCACCTGCCACCAGATGCGGATTGTCACTTGCCATATCGCCTGCTACCAGATGCAGCTTGTTACTTGCCATCAGATGCGGATTGTCACTTGCCACTTCGCCTGTCATCAGATGCAGCTTGTCACTTGCCATGTCAGCTGTCATCAGATGCGGATTGTCACTTGCCACCATCGCCTGCCCCCAGATGCAGATTGTTACTTGCCACGTCGCCTGTCATCAGATGCGGATTGTCACTTGCAATGTCATCTGTCATCAGATGCAGCTTGTCACTTGCCACTTCGCCTGTTACCAGATACAGATTGTCACTTGCCAGTGACAGTGTCCCTGTTGTCCCAGAGTGAGGGCAGGCAGAGGGAGATGATGTAATCTCTCTGCTGTCCGCGCCTGCATAGTAATGGCAGTCTTCTTTTAGATGCAGAAATGCGGTGATGCAGGGGGGCGTTGAGAGATGATGTCATCTCTCTGTTCACCCACCCGCCTGCTCACTCAGCAGCCTGCTCCCTTACCCGCCGAGTCACCCGCCAGCCTGCTTACTGACCCGCGGCGCCTGCCTGACAGCTGTTTACTGACTTGCGTGATATCCTGCCTGCTTACTCACCCGTGGCGGCGGCCCGCTCAGCAGCCTGCCCACTCACTATTTTCTTGGGGGGGCAATTTCCCCGTTGCCCCCCCTGGATCCGCCCCTGGTTGCCACCTCATCCCTTTAAACCCGAACACCTATTAATTACACCAGTTGTTGAAGGTGGTAATTAAACTTAGTGCCTTATCTGCATTAAATTGACCTCAGAACCTGTGTAATTAATATGTGCTTGGGTTTAAAGGGATGAGATGGCAACCCTACTGCCGACAACGTGCTTCAGCCCGCTGTCTGCTGAAAACAGGTGACAGAATGAACTGCACTTTTGTGATCCACAAACCAGATTTGGCTGTACTTCTCTTTTAATACGCTGTTTTCAGGTGCAACCCCTGTGTTCTTTGAAATCAGAATAAAATGTAGCGGCCTCACCCTCTCTTCTTCTTTATCGGTTTTACACACCAACTCATGTCTAGGGGTTGTGAGAGTGAGATGCGCCACGGCCCATGTCCTCCCCATTGTAGTAGGGAGGTGAAGGCCACTTCCTGATGTTTCCTCGGGCCGGTGTGTTCTGTGAATGCACTGAGTCTGTAACCACAAGCTCACCCGCCTCCCCTTTGCTTCCAGTAACTGGAGTTCACACACCGAAGAAAGGTCCAACACTTGTTTATTTGGCACTCCAATAGCAAAGCACGATAAACAGTTCTTATTGCAGCAGACTGGTTGGGACCTATAACCTTTCCAACGGTGGGATGAGCAGATCGAGGCACTTCCTAAAGTTTAAGTTCTAAAGATAGGGTCTCTTCTAGCAACCCCTATGAACAGCAATGGAGCCCTCTTCGATACGCTGTGGCCCCTATCAGGGGATGTGTCCTCCCAAGAGAGTTCCCAGAGGCCCACCGTCACCGGGTTGGTGCTGCTCCGGGTCTTCAGTGGGTAACCTCCCCGGCCTCCTCACCTCAGGTACGAGTCCCTCCGCTCAGGGACCCTCGGACAATCCACCCTAGCGGGACCCAGTCGAAGGTACTGGGCCCCAGGCCTCCTCGATAGTACCTCACCCCAGGCTAAAGGTGCCTGGGATGGACGCCAACATGACTCCGGACCAGGCCATGGGCACCTGGACCAGACTCCTGGATCTCCCGCACCCAGGCCTAAGGGCCCTGGGTGCGGACCGCAGCCCTCCTCCTCCGAGGACCTCCTTCTCCGCCCGACGACGACGACGACGACCGCGTGGTAAGGGCGTCTCCCCCTTTTATCTCCTCCCTTCAACGGCCCGGCGGGTTCCCCGCCCCAGCCATACCATCTCCGGGAAGGGACAAAACAGGGAGCACTGCGAAGATGATTCTACCTGAAGCCTGTGGGTACCCCGCCACCCACAGGCAAAGGAGAATATTACATCCTCCAATCCTCCACGAGATAAAAAGGGGTCTGAATCCTAACACAATTATACACCTGGGTCACACTATTGCCCAGGTGTATCCCATCTATTTGAGGACCCCGCTACACACTCCCCCCTGTAATTTGACGCTGGTCCCCAGCGTCAGGTGCACACCCATGCCTCCCATAAGTGGTGGCATGGAGTGAAACCCCTGAAGCAGTTCCTCTAAATTTCCCAAGTGCCAAGACCTGCTCAGGGAATGGGGAACATACAAAACAACTTATGTCATAAAACACTTTAAACATTTGCATAGTCACAACCCCTCTCCCACACTGTCTAAGAGCCACCCACTCTTAATGATCTTGATTGACGATTCTCCTGCAGGGGAAAGAAAAAAACAACATCCTACCATAATTTCGTGTCATTTGGGATGAGTGGGCCCGTCAGCCGAGAGACCCACTCACTCCAACAAGCAAGGTGATGTGTGTGTGAAACATTTTCAAACATTTGTTGCGCAACACTGCCACCTGGTGACAACGCCGCGGTCATGACACTCAACGAGTCTTCGTTCTTCCAGCTTTTCCCTACTCTGCCACTATTCCCAAATGTCCTTGCCTTTGGCACATGAAGAAAAGGGGAAACACGAAAACACAACAGTCCCCAAGTCTCCAACGAGAAAAAGAAAAGCCCAAACAAAAACAAAAGCAGGGCACAGTCCTGGGTGTCTGGGAATGGCTCTTCCAGAAAGTTCAAGTGCACAAAGGAAATAAACAGGAGTTCTTTTCTCCTATAAGTAAAACTTTGGATCCGGCAGGTACAGGGGTTTCAGGTGTTTGTCAAATGCCTCTATCGAATACTCGACATCTTCTCCTTCTCTTCTGCAAATGACTATCTTGTCAGCATGGATATGGCGCCCCAATTTCCATTCAGCTTTGCAATCCTCAAACCTCTTAGACACTGCCGGCACACATTCCAGGTACCTACGAGCATGAGGCACCTTCAACTTGTCCCACACAAACTCGTCATACCATCTTGTTCTCCAGACTTCCACCTCATACAGCAAGTCCCGGGGTAGATACGGATACTCCCACCCATATTCCCGAGCTACTTTGTGGCAAAACAGTCTCTGCAAGCGGGCCAAAGGTGGCATAGTGGCTTTCTCTCCAGTTCCAGGCAGCACAATAGCTTCCGGATGCCGAGGTGCCTTCACCAGCTCCCTGAAACTGACTTTCGGCGCTCTCAGAGAAGCGCGGGGTGCCCCCACAACCAAAGTAGGTGAGGTAACAGTAGATGAGGACACAGGTGGAGGGGTAGGTTCCCTCGTAAGCTGCGGGTCTTCCACCCGAGGCGTGCTGTCTCCTGTGTACATCGGTGAATCCCGTACCGCACGGGAAGCAAGAAGTGGCACTCTATCCCAGCCCTTGCGGCTGAACAGTTCGTCTATCTCGCCATCATCTCCGCAATCAGACAGCGACTCTAGGTCGGAGGTGTCATACATCTCCGCAGGCAGATATCTTCCGGTGGACACAGAATCTACCTCCCTGGGGGTCTCCACCTCCAATGGGCCCCCGACACCTCCAACCACCACCACAGTCCCAGCCCCTGGCTCACCTGACCCTTGTAGAAGACTGGGATGTCCGGGACTTCCTTCTCGACCGGCGCCATCCAGGCCAGGCAAGCAGTGGGGTGAAGCTCGACCACGTCCACAGGATGCCTGTACTAGGCCAACTTTCCTCTTCGGTGGTGGGAGCAGAGAACTTGTGGCGACCGAGGCAGCATCCTCGGATTTTTCTCTGTTGGGCAGTCCATCGCCCTGGTCAGCGCGCACAGGAACCTCGACAAAGGCCTTGATCTCCCCTTCTGGAGTAGCAGTACCCGTGAGGTGGTTGAGGCGAAGGGCCCGGGGCCTTGCTGTGGACGACTCGACCTCAAAAAGGAATTCTCTGCACTCCTCACATCGCCCGAATGGCTTCAGGGTGACCACCAGTCCCGAGCAGCCGGGACAGATCACACCGAGGGCCTCCGTGTCTCTGCAAGTGTACAGAGCCAACCGCCCTCGGGGCCTAAGTCTTATCCCCGTGTTTGTGATGGGGGCAGCAAAAGAAGTCATTCTCGTGGGGTGAGGAACCATAACCCACGGGGCACTTGAGGTCATCCCGACTATCTGCTGCTCCATCATGCACTGACCCCGCGCCGGAGTCTCCACGTGTATCCCCACGCTTGGCCAGACTCCTCCCATGAGCTGTACATTTTCGCGGGCTTCCTCTTGACTCCGCCCACGAACGATGTCGCCATGGGGTGCCTCGTGGCGCAGTGCGTTAACAGTCCCCACGTGCAGTACGTCACACGGCTGGACCTCTCCCTTTTTCCGCTCCTCCGCATGGGCCTTTCCCGTGTTAGGGTCATTTCCACAACTCCGAGCAGGGACGCACTTTGGCCAGTAATATGGCCGATCTGCTCGGAACTCCTCTGGGCAGCAAAGTTCAAATGTAGACATTCTCAAGTCCATCTTTAGAACACACTCTATCCCGGACTGACGAGCCCCCACGTGTAGCGGCCTCACCCTCTCTTCTTCTTTATCGGTTTTACACACCAACTCATGTCTAGGGGTTGTGAGAGTGAGATGCGCCACGGCCCATGTCCTCCCCATTGTAGTAGGGAGGTGAAGGCCACTTCCTGATGTTTCCTCGGGCCGGTGTGTTCTGTGAATGCACTGAGTCTGTAACCACAAGCTCACCCGCCTCCCCTTTGCTTCCAGTAACTGGAGTTCACACACCGAAGAAAGGTCCAACACTTGTTTATTTGGCACTCCAATAGCAAAGCACGATAAACAGTTCTTATTGCAGCAGACTGGTTGGGACCTATAACCTTTCCAACGGTGGGATGAGCAGATCGAGGCACTTCCTAAAGTTTAAGTTCTAAAGATAGGGTCTCTTCTAGCAACCCCTATGAACAGCAATGGAGCCCTCTTCGATACGCTGTGGCCCCTATCAGGGGATGTGTCCTCCCAAGAGAGTTCCCAGAGGCCCACCGTCACCGGGTTGGTGCTGCTCCGGGTCTTCAGTGGGTAACCTCCCCGGCCTCCTCACCTCAGGTACGAGTCCCTCCGCTCAGGGACCCTCGGACAATCCACCCTAGCGGGACCCAGTCGAAGGTACTGGGCCCCAGGCCTCCTCGATAGTACCTCACCCCAGGCTAAAGGTGCCTGGGATGGACGCCAACATGACTCCGGACCAGGCCATGGGCACCTGGACCAGACTCCTGGATCTCCCGCACCCAGGCCTAAGGGCCCTGGGTGCGGACCGCAGCCCTCCTCCTCCGAGGACCTCCTTCTCCGCCCGACGACGACGACGACGACCGCGTGGTAAGGGCGTCTCCCCCTTTTATCTCCTCCCTTCAACGGCCCGGCGGGTTCCCCGCCCCAGCCATACCATCTCCGGGAAGGGACAAAACAGGGAGCACTGCGAAGATGATTCTACCTGAAGCCTGTGGGTACCCCGCCACCCACAGGCAAAGGAGAATATTACATCCTCCAATCCTCCACGAGATAAAAAGGGGTCTGAATCCTAACACAATTATACACCTGGGTCACACTATTGCCCAGGTGTATCCCATCTATTTGAGGACCCCGCTACACAAAAAAGAGAAAACAAAAAGCTGATCTGTCCTGTTAGAAGCAATGCAGGACTTTACACAGCTGTAGAAGCAAAAATTTAATATCAACATCACAACTCAGCATGAGGCATGATTAAAGGCAATTTATATTTCCTGAGTTAAAAATAAACACATCTCAAAAACACCAAGATCAGAGGATGACCCGATGATCCCAAAGTGCTTCATAGCCAGGAACGATCAGAGCCATGTTCTGTGTCTGAGAATCTAGCGAGGAGAAGGAACGCATTGTACAGCCATCAGCTTGTGCCTGGTGACAAAGCTTAGCTGTTCTAATAAAAATTTTCATTATCTCTAAAGAGAAATATTATTAAATGTTCAAAAATAGGTACAGAATGATTTTTTTTCAAGTATACACACACCCGATGATTAAAATCTCATGTAAGTTTTAACTTGATAATGTAATTTTAAAAGATTCTCAATGTTTAAAAATGATCAGCTTTCAATAAAAAGATACTTGGTAATTCTGCCATGAAGGTCTTCAGAGTTCAGACACTCCCAGTTATAGGGTGACAACGCTCTGCCCCTGTCTGCGAAATGTGTTCCCGTCTTGTCACCTGCCCACACGTGCTTCTAAAAGAGACTACACACATTACATAGACATAGTCATAGAAAATTCACCCTTAGAAATGCTATAAGGACTTTGTTGGAGAACATGTAGAGAGGAAGTGACTCCAGGAGATCACTGCATTGAGATGTCCCAAAGGATAAAACAAAAAAAGAGAGAAAATTAGTATTTTATTGAATTTTAGATACTAAGCACACACTGTTCAATTTACATTATCCATTCTCTATCCACATATTGATGATGAAACCGTAATTAAGTTTGTAGCACTATAAATGACTGGGCTCCCCACTCCTACACAGCTAAGCAAGTAGCATTTTCCAGCTTTTATCCAAAAACAAGAAACAGTCTTTGAGCCTGTTTTTTTATGTTTTATTGGAGGTAATAACTTGGATGGGGAATAGGAATTATGGGATGCCCATCTTGATAGCAGCAAAACCAGGGACAACTTCCTCCCTATGTACAACTCCAATTGATACCGCCTCTTCTCTCTCTGCACAACTCTGGTTTGTTTCTTTACTTCCAGATACTGGAAATCTCTAGGTGAAAAGATGCAAAAGCCCCTTAAGGACTAGGAAGTCTAAGTCCTTTTAGAAAGAAGCACAACGTGCTGTAAGCTGCATCCTCCAACTCCCTTGTAGACACTGGTCCCAGATCTACCCACTGCAGGAAATGACTAGGGGGTTCATCCTAAGGGCCACCGCCTGGGGACTGGCCAAGCTCCCCTGAGTATGCAGAACGACCCTCCTAGCCTCCACCCTCCAGTTTCCAGAACATTCTTTCCAGATCTAGGGGGAGGCACCAGGGAGCTGCCTGTTTGAGTCATCCAGCCTTAACCTAAAGTATACAAATGACCCAATTAAGACTCACAGGGTAAGAATGAGTGAACATAACTTTTCCTACACTACCTCTAGTAGCACACTAGAGGGTACTACACAATAATAAAAAAAAACTGAAGTATATTCTTTCCTAATCAATATACAGTTGTCACATGACCCAGCTTTTTCCCAGCCTGGCTGTAGGGAAACATAAGCAGGAGAAGCTTCTAGTCCTCTGCTACTGGTCACATGTTAAAAAAAAAAAAAAAAAATAGCCTTTGGAATACAGAGTAAAAATAAATAATATCAATAAAATCTTTAAAATTATCCTACAAATATATTTTTGAAAGCTAATCTTGATCCATTTTGCAATAACATGGTGTGGGCAGATTTCTGCCAGTCACAGCCTGTGTCTTAGAATAACATGGAGGTGAAACCTCCATCAATCAAGATATAATATCCCGCCCCCATTGTGTTTAGCTGGTAAGTGGGGATATAGGAGGAGTGGGCTGTCATTTACCACTGTGTATACTCCCACATGTGTGACTCTATAGTCACATGGGCTGCTCAGATGTGATTGGAAGGAAATGCTCAGTGTAGAAATACACTGAAAACTGAGTATGTGCATTAGCTGCTAACAATGATCTGCTAAAATTTTAAATAATATTAAAAATATAAAAAAGGGGAAGGTTTGTTAAAGCAGGACTAACTCCTATTTGGGAGTTAAGTTCGGCATTAAGCAGCTGCATGTTAGTATTCAGGTGGATGGTCGAAGGGCAGTAAAACTGCAGCTCAGCCACCTGGTTTTACCATCCCCTGACCGCATGTATGAACAAAGCCTCAATGTCGTTCAGCTACATCTACTTTAATGGCCAGGAATAATCAGAGCCATGTTCTGTGTCTGGGAAATTAGCAAAGTTGAAGCGGAGTTCTACCCAAAAATTAAACTTCCGCTTTTCGGAACCCCCCCCCCTCCGGTGACACATTTGGCACCTTTCAGGGGGAAAGGGGGGGTGCAGATACCTGTCTAAGACAGGTATTTGCACCCACTTCCGGGCATAGACTCCCGTGGGCTTCACTTCCTGATTCCCTCACCGAGCATGGCGGCGGCTGCATCCGAGGACCGAGCGATTGCTCAGCCTCGCCTGCCGACATCGCGGGTGTGCTGGACAGGTAAGTGTCCATTTTTTTAAAGTCAGCAGCTGCAGTATTTGTAGCTGCTGGCTTTTAAAAAAAAATTTTGGGTGGACCTCCGCTTTAAGGCTTTTCAAGGCTGGGCTTGTGCCTAGTAATTAGGGATGAGCTTCGTGTTCGAGTCGAACATACGTTCGACTCGAACATCGGCTGTTCGATCGTTCGACGAAGATCGAACGATTTGGGCCGTTCGCGCCAAATTCGAGTGACGCGAACGGCCCACAATGCACTACGCCATCGCAGTGTCATCCAGGCGCTGTGATTGGCCAAGCATGCACTGTGACCCCGCATGCTTGGCCAATCACAGCGCCGGCAGCGAGGAGAGCAATGATTGGCCACAGGCAGGATGCCTGTGGCCAATTATTGCTGAGGGTGTTTAGTACACGCCCCACACTATAAAAGGCCGCCAGCACGGCGGCCTAGTGTAGTGTGTTCCGGAGCAGGGATAGAGCAGCATAGGCAGGGACAGTGACTGTTATTTCTTTCTTGCTTAACCTGGATTCCTTTAGTTTAGGGAAAGAGAAGGATAGGTAGGGAGAGTGTCAGTGTGTTTTGTGCTTGTGCTATAGTGTGCTTAAAAAAAACATTTATTCTAGGGACAGAAAACTGTAGGTAGGGACAGTGTCAGTTTCTTTCACTCTGCAAGTCCTTGTTTCCAGGGACCTGGAAGGACAGTGAGTGAATTGTCCTTGTGCTATATTGTGCTTAAAAAAACATTTATTCTAGGGACAGAAAACTGTAGGTAGGGAGAGTGTCAGTTTCTTTCACTCTGCAAGTCCTTGTTTCCAGGGACCTGTAAGGACAGTGAGTGAATTGTCCTTGTGCTATATTGTGATTAAAAAAAACATTTTTTCTAGGGACAGAAAACTGTAGGTAGGGAGAGTGTTTTTTTTCTTTCACTCTGCAAGTCCTTGTTTCCAGGGACCTGGAAGGACAGTGAGTGAATTGTCCTTGTGCTATATTGTGCTTAAAAAAAACATTTTTTCTAGGGACAGAAAACTGTAGGTAGGGAGAGTGTTTTTTTTCTTTCACTCTGCAAGTCCTTGTTTCCAGGGACCTGGAAGGACAGTGAGTGAATTGTCCTTGTGCTATATTGTGCTTAAAAAAAAACATTTTTTCTAGGGACAGAAAACTGTAGGTAGGGAGAGTGTTTTTTTTCTTTCACTCTGCAAGTCCTTGTTTCCAGGGACCTCTAAGGACAGTGAGTGAATTGTCCTTGTGCTATATTGTGCTTAAAAAAAACATTTATTCTAGGGACAGAAAACTGTAGGTAGGGAGAGTGTCAGTTTAGTTCACTCTGCAAGTCCTTGTTTCCAGGGACCTGGAAGGACAGTGAGTGAATTGTCCTTGTGCTATATTGTGATTAAAAAAAACATTTATTCTAGGGACAGAAAACTGTAGGTAGGGACAGTGTCAGTTTCTTTCACTCTGCAAGTCCTTGTTTCCAGGGACCTGGAAGGACAGTGAGTGAATTGTCCTTGTGCTATATTGTGCTTAAAAAAACATTTATTCTAGGGACAGAAAACTGTAGGTAGGGAGAGTGTCAGTTTCTTTCACTCTGCAAGTCCTTGTTTCCAGGGACCTGTAAGGACAGTGAGTGAATTGTCCTTGTGCTATATTGTGATTAAAAAAAACATTTTTTCTAGGGACAGAAAACTGTAGGTAGGGAGAGTGTTTTTTTTCTTTCACTCTGCAAGTCCTTGTTTCCAGGGACCTGGAAGGACAGTGAGTGAATTGTCCTTGTGCTATATTGTGCTTAAAAAAAACATTTTTTCTAGGGACAGAAAACTGTAGGTAGGGAGAGTGGTTTTTTTCTTTCACTCTGCAAGTCCTTGTTTCCAGGGACCTGGAAGGACAGTGAGTGAATTGTCCTTGTGCTATATTGTGCTTAAAAAAAAACATTTTTTCTAGGGACAGAAAACTGTAGGTAGGGAGAGTGTTTTTTTTCTTTCACTCTGCAAGTCCTTGTTTCCAGGGACCTCTAAGGACAGTGAGTGAATTGTCCTTGTGCTATATTGTGCTTAAAAAAAACATTTATTCTAGGGACAGAAAACTGTAGGTAGGGAGAGTGTCAGTTTATTTCACTCTGCAAGTCCTTGTTTCCAGGGACCTGGAAGGACAGTGAGTGAATTGTCCTTGTGCTATATTGTGATTAAAAAAAACATTTTTTCTAGGGACAGAAAACTGTAGGTAGGGAGAGTGTTTTTTTTCTTTCACTCTGCAAGTCCTTGTTTCCAGGGACCTGTAAGGACAGTGAGTGAATTGTCCTTGTGCTATATTGTGATTAAAAAAAACATTTTTTCTAGGGACAGAAAACTGTAGGTAGGGAGAGTGTTTTTTTTCTTTCACTCTGCAAGTCCTTGTTTCCAGGGACCTGTAAGGACAGTGAGTGAATTGTCCTTGTGCTATATTGTGCTTAAAAAAAACATTTATTCTAGGGACAGAAAACTGTAGGTAGGGAGAGTGTCAGTTTATTTCACTCTGCAAGTCCTTGTTTCCAGGGACCTGTAAGGACAGTGAGTGAATTGTCCTTGTGCTATATTATGATTAAAAAAAACATTTTTTCTAGGGACAGAAAACTGTAGGTAGGGAGAGTGTTTTTTTTCTTTCACTCTGCAAGTCCTTGTTTCCAGGGACCTGTAAGGACAGTGAGTGAATTGTCCTTGTGCTATATTGTGATTAAAAAAAACATTTTTTCTAGGGACAGAAAACTGTAGGTAGGGAGAGTGTTTTTTTTCTTTCACTCTGCAAGTCCTTGTTTCCAGGGACCTGTAAGGACAGTGAGTGAATTGTCCTTGTGCTATATTGTGCTTAAAAAAAACATTTATTCTAGGGACAGAAAACTGTAGGTAGGGAGAGTGTCAGTTTATTTCACTCTGCAAGTCCTTGTTTCCAGGGACCTGTAAGGACAGTGAGTGAATTGTCCTTGTGCTATATTGTGATTAAAAAAAACATTTTTTCTAGGGACAGAAAACTGTAGGTAGGGAGAGTGTTTTTTTTCTTTCACTCTGCAAGTCCTTGTTTCCAGGGACCTGTAAGGACAGTGAGTGAATTGTCCTTGTGCTATATTGTGATTAAAAAAAACATTTTTTCTAGGGACAGAAAACTGTAGGTAGGGAGAGTGTTTTTTTTCTTTCACTCTGCAAGTCCTTGTTTCCAGGGACCTGTAAGGACAGTGAGTGAATTGTCCTTGTGCTATATTGTGCTTAAAAAAAACATTTATTCTAGGGACAGAAAACTGTAGGTAGGGAGAGTGTCAGTTTATTTCACTCTGCAAGTCCTTGTTTCCAGGGACCTGTAAGGACAGTGAGTGAATTGTCCTTGTGCTATATTGTGATTAAAAAAAACATTTTTTCTAGGGACAGAAAACTGTAGGTAGGGAGAGTGTTTTTTTTTCTTTCACTCTGCAAGTCCTTGTTTCCAGGGACCTGTAAGGACAGTGAGTGAATTGTCCTTGTGCTATATTGTGATTAAAAAAAACATTTTTTCTAGGGACAGAAAACTGTAGGTAGGGAGAGTGTTTTTTTTCTTTCACTCTGCAAGTCCTTGTTTCCAGGGACCTGTAAGGACAGTGAGTGAATTGTCCTTGTGCTATATTGTGCTTAAAAAAAACATTTATTCTAGGGACAGAAAACTGTAGGTAGGGAGAGTGTCAGTTTATTTCACTCTGCAAGTCCTTGTTTCCAGGGACCTGTAAGGACAGTGAGTGAATTGTCCTTGTGCTATATTGTGATTAAAAAAAAACATTTTTTCTAGGGACAGAAAACTGTAGGTAGGGAGAGTGTTTTTTTTCTTTCACTCTGCAAGTCCTTGTTTCCAGGGACCTGTAAGGACAGTGAGTGAATTGTCCTTGTGCTATATTGTGCTTAAAAAAAACATTTATTCTAGGGACAGAAAACTGTAGGTAGGGAGAGTGTCAGTTTATTTCACTCTGCAAGTCCTTGTTTCCAGGGACCTGGAAGGACAGTGAGTGAATTGTCCTTGTGCTATATTGTGATTAAAAAAAACATTTTTTCTAGGGACAGAAAACTGTAGGTAGGGAGAGTGTTTTTTTTCTTTCACTCTGCAAGTCCTTGTTTCCAGGGACCTGTAAGGACAGTGAGTGAATTGTCCTTGTGCTATATTGTGATTAAAAAAAATATTTTTTCTAGGGACAGAAAACTGTAGGTAGGGAGAGTGTCAGTTTCTTTCACTGTGAAAGTCCTTGTTTCAAGGGACAGAGAAGGACACCTGAAGGTAGCCCTTATTGCTTTTTTCCCATCTCCCTGCAGGCCATCTATTAGAATGTCTGGAAGGCAAACAAGGAGAGGCAGACAGTCAGGAGGCAATAAAAGAGGGCAAGCAGGCTCTGTGTCTGGAGGCAACAGTGCTGGTCGTGGACGCGGTGCATTGTCATCAGCACATGGCCATGGGACACGCTTGTCCTTCTTTTCGGCAGCTGGACATGTTGAGCCACATCATGCCGAAGACTTGGTAGAGTGGATGACCAAGCCCTCCTCCTCCTCCTCATCCTCTCTCACCCAGGCTCAGGGTACTGGAAAAGCAGCTGCCAAAGCGTCGTCTTCCCTGGTATCAATGTCAGACAAATCATCAGTCACTCCTTCCCTAGACCCACCATGTCCTCCTCCTGAGGAGTCCCCCGAACTGTTTCAGCACAGTGTTGGGTACATGCTCCAGGAGGATGCCCAGCGTTTCGAAGGGTCTGATGATGAAACCCAGCTAGAGGAAGGCAGTAGCGTGAGAGCAGACAGAGGGGATGATCAAGAAGGACACCAATCTGGCAGTCATGTTCCAGCAGCTGCAGCATACTGCCAGATTGGCTCCAGTGATGAGGAGGGAGGGGATGATGAGGTCACTGACTCCACGTGGGTGCCTAATAGGAGAGAGGAGGAGGAGGAGGATGAGGAGGAGGCACATCTCCAACGAGGCAGGATGCCCTTTGGTGGCCAGCGTAAGGGCAGTACACCGACGGAATCACACCGCAGAGCTCCGCCTGTGCAGGGCGCTGCCTCTGCCCGTCATTCAAAAAGTTCTTTGGTGTGGGCCTTTTTTGAGGCTAGTGCATCAGATCGCACAGCTGCTGTTTGCAACATATGTCTCAAGCGTATATCGCGTGGCCAAAACATCAGCCGCTTGGGTACCACATGCCTGACCAGACATATGTTGACCTGCCATGCAGCTCGTTGGCAAGCCTACCTCAAAGACCCACACCAAAGAACAAAGCGGACCTCTCCTTGCACCGCATCAGCTGGGATCTCCAACCCCACTATAACTTCAGTCCTCTCTGAAACATGCACTGAGAGGAATGAAGGTGTAGAATTAGGTGTGTCACAGCCAAGTACTTGCGCCCACTCTGCTAGCAGTACACCGACGTCCGATTCTAGCAGGCAAATTTCCCTGCCCCAGCTGCTGGACCGTCGAAAGAAGTTCACTCCCAGCCATCCACATGCCCAGCGGTTGAATGCTAGCTTGGCTAAATTGCTAGCGCTTCAACTGCTGCCTTTTCAGTTGGTAGACTCGGCCCCCTTCCGTGAGTTTGTGCAATGTGCGGTTCCTCAGTGGCAGGTTCCCAAACGCCACTTTTTCTCACGGAAGGCTATTCCGGCTCTCTACCGGCATGTGGAAGGCAATGTCTTGGCCTCGCTGGACAGGGCGGTCAGCGGTAAGGTGCATATTACCGCTGACTCATGGTCCAGCAGGCATGGACAGGGACGTTACCTTTCTTTCACGGCCCATTGGGTCACTCTTTTGGCAGCTGGGAAGGATTCAGGACAAGGTGCAGTAGTGTTGGAGGTTGTCCCACCGCCACGCCTCCAAAATGCTACTACTGGTTGTGACACACCTCTCTCCTCCACCCCCTCCTCTTCTTCTTCCTCCATGGCCTCTTCCTGTGGTTTGTCCTATGAACCAGCGGTGCTCCGTAGCCGTTCACGGGGCTACGCAAGTACGCAGGCAAAAAGATGCCATGCCGTGCTTGCGCTGGTGTGTTTGGGGGACAGAAGCCACACTGGGGCAGAGGTCCTGTCTGCTCTGCAGGGCCAGGCCGAGAGGTGGTTGACGCCACGCCAGCTTAAGCCAGGAATGGTGGTTTGCGACAATGGCACCAACCTCCTCTCCGGCCCTCCGACAGGGACAACTGACCCATGTGCCCTGTGTGGCTCACGTCCTTAACCTGGTGGTGCAGCGCTTCTTGGGCAGGTACCCGGGCTTACAGGATGTCCTGAGGCAGGCCAGGAAAGTCTGTGTGCATTTCCGCAGATCTTATAATGCCAGTGCTCGCCTGGCTGAGCTGCAAAAGGAGTTGAACCTGCCCAAGAACCGCCTTATATGTGACATGCCCACCAGGTGGAACTCAACGTTGGCCATGCTGCAGCGGCTGCACACGCAGCAGAGGGCCATCAATGAGTACCTGTGCGACTACGGCACCAGGACAGGGTCAGGGGAGCTTGTTTTTTTTTCTCCACGCCAGTGGGGCATGATCAGGGATGCATGCACTGTCCTGGCACCATTTGAGGAGGCCACGAGGATGGTGAGCAGTGACAGTGCATGCATCAGTGACACTGTACCTCTTGTCCACCTGTTGGAGCACACGCTGCGTGGAATAATGGACAGGGCACTTGAGGCAGAACAGAGGCAGGAAGAGGAGGACTTCCTTGCCTCTCAAGGCCCCCTTTACCCAGACAGTGTTCCTTCTGTCTCACCCATCGCACAGGAAGAGGAGGAGGAGGAGGAGGAGGAGGAGGAGGATTGTGTCAGCATGGAGGTGGAGGCTGGCACTCAGCATCATCAGCAGCAGTCTTTTAGGGATGATTTACAGTCCCAAGAAACCAGTGGACTTGTACGTGGCTGGGAGGAGGTGGCTGCGGATCATGTCGTCCTTAGTGACCCAGAGGACTCCGGAGCGAATGCCTCAGCAAACCTACGCTGCATGGCCTCCCTGATCCTGCAAAGTCTGCGGAAGGATCCTCGTATTCTTCGGATCAAGGAGAGGGACCATTACTGGCTGGCCACTCTCCTTGATCCACGGTACAAGGGTAAGGTTGCGGACCTTATGTTACCGTCGCAGAGGGAGCAGAGGATGAGACAACTCCGGGAGGCCTTGCAGAAAGGTCTGTGCAACGCGTTCCCAGAGACTGGGAGGTTGCAAACTCCTGGTCCTGGACAACGAGTTGCTGAGGCTTCGGCCAGTCAAAGAAGGAGCGGTGGGGAAGGTGGCCGTCTGACCGATGCGTTCAGACAATTCTTTAGTCCGCAGCCCCAAAGTATGATCGGTTCCAGCAACCATCGCCAGCGTCTGATAAACATGGTGCAGGAATATCTAGGGGCAAGGTCAGACTTGGACACCTTCCCCACCGAAAATCCTCTGGCTTACTGGGTCTTGAGGATGGATCACTGGCCAGAGCTTGCACAGTATGCAATTGAGCTACTGGCCTGTCCTGCATCCAGCGTTCTTTCGGAACGCACATTCAGTGCTGCTGGAGGATTTGTCACGGATCACAGGGTGCGCCTGTCCACCGACTCGGTTGATCGACTGACTTTCATCAAGATGAACCAGTCTTGGATCACCACCAGCTACCACACACCTGATGCTGATATAACAGACTAATTGATTTTAACATGTCACATCCCTTCAAGACTGATGCTGATGCTGAGTGCCTGTGCTGTTATGTTGACTGGCTATCCTCCTCCTCCGAGTCCTCAATGATACGATTGATGATGATAGCTTGGAAGATCATTTTTGTTTATGGGTGCCGCCACCAGTGCCTAACGCCCAATTTTTCAGCCCCTGTTTAACAGGGGCGTGTAATTACAATTTTTGAAGCAATACTTTGCAACAGGGCTCATTGCTGTGCTCCAAGTACAGTATCTGTGAGGAGTTGCAGTGTTGTGCCACCAGTGCCTAAGGCCCAATTTTTCAGCCCCTGTTTAACAGGGGCGTGTCATTACAATTTTTGAAGCAATACTTTGCAACAGGGCTCATTGCTGTGCTCCAAGTACAGTATCTGTGAGGAGTTGCAGTGTTGTGCCACCAGTGCCTAAGGCCCAATTTTTCAGCCCCTGTTTAACAGGGGCGTGTCATTACAATTTTTGAAGCAATACTTTGCAACAGGGCTCATTGCTGTGCTCCAAGTACAGTATCTGTGAGGAGTTGCAGTGTTGTGCCACCAGTGCCTAAGGCCCAATTTTTCAGCCCCTGTTTAACAGGGGCGTGTCATTACAATTTTTGAAGCAATACTTTGCAACAGGGCTCATTGCTGTGCTCCAAGTACAGTATCTGTGAGGGGTTGCAGTGTTGTGCCACCAGTGCCTAAGGCCCAATTTTTCAGCCCCTGTTCAACAGGGGCATGTAATTACAATTCTTGATCTAATAATTCACAGCAGGGCCCATTGCTGCACCCACCAAGAGTAACTGTCAGGGCTTACAGTGTTGTGGCACCAGCACCACCATCAAAGGCCCAATTTTTACTACCACTGTTCAACAATTATATGTAATTAAAATTCCTGATATAATAGTTGACAGCAGGGCGTTCCAGCACCAACCAAGAGTAACTGTGAGTGCTTACAGTGTTGTGCCAACACCAACAACTAAGGGGCCTATTTCTGCAGAGTATATACGGCAGGTCCCTACTTTCAAACATCCAACTTACAAACGACTCCTACTTGCAAACGCAAGAAGACAACAGGAAGTGAGAGGAAATCTACCACTAGGAAGGAAAATTCTCTCCTGTAAGAATAAATATGGGAGAAAGGTGTCTCCTCTGTACTGATGCTTTATCAGCAATCCTTGTTTCAAGAAAAACACCACATTTCAAAAACAGTTGTCATTGGGACGGAAAGTGAGGTGAAATGTTCTGAACAGGGGCACAGACAGCAAAACAAATGTTACAGGGGTGATAACCCTTACCTATGTTTTCCAAAAAGTTTAAAAATAGATTTTTGGTCTGGAGCTACACTTCAACAATGTACCTGTTCAAAATTACAAACAGATTCTACATAAGAACAAACCTACAGTCCCTGTCTTGTATGCACCGCCTGTATAGGGCTGTTCAGAGTATATAGGGCCTTTTTTATTTTATGTGCGGGGTTCCCCTTAATATCCATACAAGACCCAAAGGGGCTGGTAATGGGCTGGGGTAGGGGGGGGGGTCATGGGGTAGCTATGCCATTTTTCTTAAAGAATTTCATCCATATTACCGGGACCAGACATTACATTAAAGCCGCAAGCAGTTTTAAATGGCTTTTTTTTCCTTTAGAAGTGTCATTTTGTGCAGGGACAGTTCTAAACACGGGAAACACGTGGCACTTCACAGGCATACTTTAGACACCCCCCAGGTACGATATTTAAAGGAATATTTGACTTTTTTTTTTTCACTTTATGCATCATTAAAATGACTGCTCCCGAAAAACGACCGTTTTCAAAACTTCTTTTTGCATTGATACATGTCCCCTGGTGCAGAACCCGGGTTCCCAAACCCTTTTTAGGACAATAACATGCATAATAGTTGTTATAATTAGCACTTTAGAATTCGAACGTTCGCATCCATTGTATTTAATAGGGTTCTAATGTTCGTTCGAACTTTCGGTCCGTTCGCGGGTTCTGGTGCGAACCGAACCCGGGGGTGTTCGGCTCATCACTACTAGTAATGTAGCTTAAGTGTTCTTAGAAAAATGTTCATGTTTATGAAACAGAATTATTACTACATGCACAGAGAATTGGTACAAAACGATTTCCTTAATGAAAATGTTATGTTGTATGATAACAACCTCTATTTTCAGCTTTCCTCATGCTCATTCCCAAGACTTGGCTTGCATATCCATGAAGAACATAATGAGAAAAAAATAAAAATAAATTGGCAGCAGATTTTGGTAGTTCTTTCAATTTTCTGAGAAAATATAATGTTCCCAGGTTTAATTTGTTGTGTTCTAGTCTTTCTGGATGTGGATAGCACTGCTTGCATTTTGAAACTGCACAAGGGTAACAGGTCTACAATTTTTTTTCTACAAGAGGTATTTGTCTCAGAGGTCTACTATAGACTACAGAGAAAGTTAGAAAATCTATCAGGATTGTATTGCTGTTGGTGATACCATTGTAGACATTCCCACTCATCTGTCCATCCCTATGGCACTGAGACAAGAAATTAGGGGAATGAGTGTTACAGAGACAGGTAGTTCCTAAAGAGTTTTTTTTGTCCATGCCTGCTTTTCAAGAAAAAATGAATTATACATGGGGCTTAGAAGGTTCCACTCACAAATGTCCTTTAAGCATATTGGGGAGAATTCAATAAAGCTGCTTCGCCACTTTTTCTGGCATTATTTGCTCTTGTCAGTGGCTACCAGGGTCGTAAGGGTCACACTTGTGACTGGGCCCTGGCATTCCGCCACTGTCGGGGGACCCCAACGGGGGGTTGCTGGCCACAGGGCTCTGATCTGAGAGCGTCTCTCTCTCATACAGCCCAGAGCCTACCCTGACAGTTTCCCCTCCATCCTCCCTCGAATGGATGGAAGAGGAGAGAGACGATCTGCTCCTTCTCCTCCAGCCCTTCTCCTCCTTCCCCTTCAAAAGGTAAGGGATCAGGGGGGCCCTTCATGGTCTCTTGCACCGGGCCCTGAAGGTTCTAGTTACACCTCTGGCTCTTGTTAATGTGTTCCGCCTAATTAAAAAATATTGACAATAGTTTTGATTCTGACAGCGACTTGTGCGCCAAATATAGGTAGTTTTAATTTGCTCCACATCTACATTGTACATTGCGCCAAATTCAAAATAAAATGCCTACAGTTTGTATCTTACAAAAAAGGCGCTAATTAAGACCAACTTTCTTTTGACATACAGAGACAAATTTTGTAAAAGAGTCAAGCATGCATTCTAAAAGCTCCGCAGCATGAGCCAATTTCAAGTACAAGTTGTAGACAGATAGTGCGGGAATTTGACGCGCCACTTTTAGAATGCATGCGAGACACTTTAGAGAAATCTGTCTGCGCTAGTCTTTATGAATTCCAGGGATTACCTCTTTGCACCCCCCTCTATTTTATGTCACTCATAATTTATATATGTAGCGATAACCTCCATAGGGGTCACGGGGTGGTCATGAAAATTAATTGTGTCCCCCTTACCTGTTCAGAGGCTACCAGCCCTGGTCCCAGTCCTAGAAGTGCACCAAGTCAAACTGCAATTCTATGTGAGCAGCCACAGTCCTTGCACCAACCTCTGGCGTCTCACCCTTGAAAAGTGCTACAGGCAAATATTGTTTAGACTCTCAGCCCATAGCACGTCCTGAGGCCTAGTAGCAGTAACTCTCTGGAACACATCACATGCCCCCTCCCAGGGAAAAACCCCAGGGGAAGAGAGCTCTCATCAGATCCTCCCAAATATTTATCTTCTCCCCACCTTCTGGATCAGCCTCGCAGGGTTTGGCTAATGAAAGATAACTATTCCTAATCCAGTTATCAATCCTCCCACACTATTTCTGGAATATTCTTCCAGAAGCAGACAGAAGCAATCAGCCACCTGGTTTAGGGAAACCCTGATCAGACCTGAAAAATTATTTGCAGTTCAACGACCTACAGTAGAGATTTATATACTAAATTTAGCCAGCCCAGGGCAAGGGCTCTAAATATAAATCAACATCATATCAGTAATAATTTGGGGAAAAAGTGTTGGCATTATATGTACAAAGTTTTCAGCAAATTTTGTTTAACGACTTGAGGCCCACGCTATAGCCAAATGACGGCTACAGCGCGGACCTGAAAATCCGGGAGGCCATCAATATACGGCCTCCCCTTCGCGCCCCTGCAGGGCACGCGCTGTGATCACCCGAGTCACTGAGACTCGGGTGATCACCGATCCGAGTAAGGGGCCGATCCCGACACCTTACCACGTGATCAGCTGTCAGCCAATGACAGCTGATCACGTGATGTAAACAAAGAATCGGTAATCTTTTTTTTTTCCCCTCACGCTGACAGCGTGAGGAGGAAAAAAAGCCGTTCACAGCGTTCACAGGGGACATCGGTCCCGAAGAGGAAGGAGCCAGCTGCCAGTGCCTGCCAGTATAATAATAATTGCTACCTGCCAGTGCCCACAGTGCCACGTATCAATGCCCACAGTGCCACCTATCAATGCCCACAAGTGCCGCCAATCAGTGCCTCATCAGTGCCACCTAGCAATGCTGCCTATCAGTGTAACCTATCAGTGCCCATTATTGCCACCAATCAGTGCCCATCACTGGCACCCATCAGTGCCCATCACTGCCACCTATTAGTGCCCATCACTGCCATTTATCAATGCCACCTATTAGTGCCACTTCTCAGTGCCCACCAGTGCCACCTATCAATGCCCTTCAGTGCCACCCATCAGTGCCACCTCTCAGTACCCACCAGTGCCACCTATCAGTGCCCACCAGTGCCGCCTTATCGGTGCTCATCAGTGCAGCCTCATCAGCGTACATCAATGAAGGAGAAAAATTACCTGTTTACAAAATTTTATAACAAAATATAAATATATATATATATATATATATATATATATATATATATATATATATATATTTTTTTTTTAAATCAGTCTTTTTAATTTTTTTTAACAAAAAATTTAAAACGCAGAGGTTATCAAATACCACCAAAAGAAAGCTCTATTTGTGGGGAAAAAATGATAAAAATTTTATTTGGGTACAGCGTTGTATGACCGCGCAATTGTCATTCAAAATGTATCAGCGCTGAAAGCTGAAAATTGGTCTGGGCAGGAGGGGGGTTTAAGTGCCCAGTAAGCAAGTGGTTAAATACACAAAGCATGTGTATTCTCCCTTGAATCTTGATGTGCACTTTGTATTTCTTCCAGATTTGTGCAGTAACCCAGTGTGAAACTTCTGGGCCTCTGTGAAGGAGCTTTCTGTAATAAAGACCTGTATGCAGGTGCAGTCTGCTGTCTCCACTGCAAGTGGCGCTCAACCACACTGGCAATGCAGAAGAGAGAGGAAGTCATGGGGAACAGGGCTCCTCTCATAGGTGTGCACAGCCTATTGTATTAGGGTGTGCACCCCAAAGCTCAAACACGTGAGGGGGTGTGTATGTATGCATAATATATACACACACTCTCATAAATAAATGTAATTTTTTTTTTATGTATTAAAACATGGACAGTTTTAGTAGGGCAGAGGTTGGTGTCTGTAGTTTTTTATTTTTATTATTTTATTTTCGTTTTTGTTTTTTACGTTTTTTTGGTGAAATATCAGCAGGAGGAATCTGCGCTGCACGGGGTGATTAGGTTGTGCCCAGGCACACCTGGCACACCCCCTGTGCATGCCTATGGTTCCTCTATATGCTTTCCCGAGTCCCTCTTACCGCTCTGCACTCTGCACAGGCAATGTACAGTAATGATGTCACTGCTACTTTTACAAGGTAATAATTGGGTCTGCAAATGCCTTTTTTTACGCCAAGACTTCAGCTTTTACTTTTGGTATATAACAAATACAAAAAAAAAAACAGCTGTATTCGCCCACAAAAAATAAATAAAAAATACCCTTTGTTAAAAGGTAACTATAATGGTTTTGGGTCAATCTTATTTTTTTATACTTTTTTTTTAAACTTTTTATACTTTTTTTTAAAACTTAAAACTGCTTCCCAGAGCAGTATGTGATATCACAGCAAACACAGTTTCCTTTAAGACTCTTATTTTTTTGATTAAGACTATAGATAGAGGTGTGCAAAGATTAAGGCCCCTTTCACACTGAGGCGCTTTGCAGGCGCTATTGCGCTAAAAATAGTGCCTGCAATGCGCCCCAAAAAAGGCGCTCAATTGTATCCAGTGTGAAAGCCCGAGGGCTTTCACACTGGAGCGTTGCGCTTGCAGGAGGGTCAAAAAACTCCTGCAAGCCGCATCTTTGAGGCACGATAGGAGCGGTAAAAATACCGCTCCTATAGCGCCCCTGCCCATTGAAATCAATGGGGTAGCGCCTCCAAAACGCCGCAAAGAGGTGTTATTGCAGGCGTTTTTAACCCTTTTTCGGGCGTTAGCGGGGGTTAAAATCACCCCGCTAGCGCCCGCAAATTGTGGCAAAAACAACGGTATAGCGGCGCTAAAAATAGTGCCGCTATACCGCCAGCGCATTTAGTGCCTCAGTGTGAAAGTAGCCTTAGGGAGAGAAATCACTGCCCAGCCCATTTACTTTTGTGTGAAATTTTAAGCTTGAGCTATTGAGCTATTCAGCTACTATTTATCAACATAGAGAAAAGAGAAATGGAAAATATGTAAAAAGAAGCACAGAGTTCCACCTGCTGCGTAAGCAAATATACTATAATTTTAATGTGCAATATTTTTATTTCCCTTTCAAAAAAAGATAATGTTTTTAAAAGTATTTTTTCTTGAGCATAAAAATTGAAGAAAGAATGAAAGAAAAAAATACTATAATGCATTCAGTTTTTGGTTGCTACAGTATGTACAGTGTGGTCACTACTCTAATCTATAGAATTTCATAACTAAATTAAAAACTATGAAGGTAATATTTCAGCTTATTTGTTCTTTGGCAATTTTCTTTCTAATAAAGGGCAATTGCAGTCGATTTTAATATAGCAGTAACATTAAAACACTCACATTAAGGTGTCTTTAGATCGGCATGTGGGGGTTCTGTGGGATGTGCACCTCCGCTCGTGCCAGCAATGTCCAAGCCCAGTGCAGTGGAGCTGGTGTTCAGTCCTGTGGAGAGTTTTCCGAGTCTCGGCCGAATGGAGGAGTGGAGCGCAAGCTGCTCGCTGTGGTGGATGCTGAGGCGCAGTGTGGGGCGGGATGACGTATTTTTTTTTTTTAGCTGGCGACTAAAAATGTACTTTTAGAAGCAATTGAAGGGGAACGCCCCCCCCCCCCCTGCCTCCTGCTGCTCTGTGCTGTCGGCTGGTCACAGAGGCGATCACTTGCGGTCCAGGGTGGAATTAAACATATTTTTAATTTTTTTAAACGCAAAAGATAAAAAAAATAAACTTTTTTGATCTTTTGCTTTTAAAGGTAAAGAAGAGATGTGGGGTCTTTTTGATTTCTCCATAAAGAGGACCTGTCATCCTTATTTCTATTACAAGGGATTTTTACATTCCTTGTAATAGGAATAATAAAAAAAAAAATTAAAGGAACAGTGTAAAATAAAATTGTTAAATAAATAAGAAAAAAAAAGAAAAGAAAGCACCCCCACCCCTCCGTGCTCGCGCGCAGAAGCAAACTGTCTAGACCTTTTCTGTATCTCTAAACAGGTAACCTTAAAAGGCATTTAAAACTTCACCTATAGAGATTTTTTTAAAGTACTGTAGTTTGTCGCCATTCCACCTGCGTGTGCAATTTTAACCACTTCAGCCCCGGACCATTTGGCTGCCAAATGACAGGGCCACTTTTTGCAATTCGGCACTGCGTCGCTTTAACTAACAATTGCGCGGTCGTGCGACGTGGCTCTTTTCCCCCCAAAAATATATATAAAAACATTTTTTTTCCTCACTTTAGGCCGATACATATTCTTCATATTTTTGGTAAAAAAAAAAAAGCATAAGCGTTTAATGATTGATTTGTGCAAAAGTTATAGCTTCTACAAAATAGGGGATAGTTTAATTGCATTTTTATTAATATTTTTTTTTAACTAGTAATGGCGGCGATCAGCGATTTTTATCGTGACTGCGACATTATGGCGGACACTTTTGGCGCTATTTTGGGACCATTTACATTTATACAACGATTGGTGCTATAAAAATGCACTGATTACTGTGTAAATGTGACTGGCAGTGAAGGGGTTAACCACTAGGGGGCTAGGAAGGGGTTAAGTGTGTCCTAGGGATGTGTTCTAACTGTGTGGGGGGGGGCTTACTGTGACATGACACTGATCACTGCTCCCGATGAGAGGGAGCAGACGATCAGTGTCCTGTCACTAGCCAGAACAGGGAGATGCCTTGTTTACAAAGGCATCCCCCCGTTCTGCCGTTCCGTGACCCGATCACGGGACACTGGCGGACATCGATATATATACGTTGCTTTGCCTGCCCGCGCCAATCTGCTGACGTATAAGTGCGTGAGGCAGTCGGCAAACGGTTAAAGCGTGATGTGTTAGATATCTATTTACTCGGCGTAACATCATCTTTCATATTCTACAAAAATTTGGGGTATATATTGTGTTTTTTCTTATTCTTTAAAATGCATTTTTTCCTAACAAATTGCGTTTGAAAAATGGCTGCACAAATACCGTGTGACATAAAAAATTGCAATGATTGCCATTTTATTCCCTAGTGTCTCTGCTAAAAAACATATATATATAATTATTAGGGGTTATTAGTCATTTTCTAGCAAAAAAAAAAAAAGATTATAACTTTTGAACAAAAAGTGCCAGAAAAGGCCTGGTCTTGAAGTGGTTAATGTGACAACCATGGATCCAAAGATACAGTGGCATAAGTGAGTGTGGTCACCTTAGGACACAAAAGGGTGTATTTGTAGAACATTTGCTGAGCTTTTCACCCTGTGAAACTGCGTGCACATTTGTTTTGTTTTACCAGCAAAATCAAATGTTCCTTTTTTTCTCTCCAGGTCAGATGTTCTGCATTCATTTAAATAGCATGAATGAGGAAAATACCACATCATGGACCCTAGATGGAGCTGATAATCTTAACAAATAAATACTTATTTACTAAGATCGTCAGCTCCATCTAGTGACGATAATGCAGTATTTTCCTGATTCTTGATGTTCTTAAGAATGAACATCCGACCTGGAGAGAAGAAAGCCTAGGAACATTTGATTTTGCCGATATTTGCACAAAATAAATTTATATGCAGTTTCATGGGATGAATAGCTTGGCGACATTTTTATAAGTGTGTTATGTGCAGGATTACCAGGTGGAAATAAAAAATAAAAATAAAATAAAATAGGAAAACAAATGCAGCCAGCGCAAGCTGTAATTAAAGGAATTTTTAATCATTGGCACCTTAAATCACCTACTACCAAGGTATGGAATGATACAGGTGGACCCTATGATGCACTGCAGCAAAACTCTAAACAGATGTCAGCCGGAATACTTTAAGGCCGGGTTCACACCGCCGCCACATGCGGCTCGCACAGGGGTCCCGTACCTGCTGGTTCACCGGTTCAGGTCCGATTTTTGGGCTGAAATCAAACCTAAAACGCACCAAAAAAGGCACACATTTTTCCGGCACACCGCTCCATAGAGAGCCAGTCACATTCTCCTGCTATGCGAATTCAATGCGGGGAAACGCGCATTCAATTCGCATAGGTGTGAACCCGGCCTAAAAGTAAATCTAAACCTAAATACAAAATTTTATATTTTTTTCAGGCCTCACAAAATTTAAATTTTCTTGGGTTGCAAAAATATAAGTACACAGCCATTAAATATAATAAGCAAGTAAAATTGAATTATTTACTGTATCTGCTGATGTACGTAACAAGTCAGATTTCTTATTAATCGTACATTTACACTCCGTCCCTTACTGATTTCCCCTGCAAAACCAGCCTGTGATTTAAAGACAGTCCCTTACAGTGTGTGTGATTTGCATCCACTGGCAGTTTTTTTTTTTTTTTGTACATGTGTCTGACTCAGTTCAGTTGCAGTCTGGCTATGGAAAGGTAAGGATCTCATGTTGTTGACTGGAGCGATTATAGGCTCTCTCAAGCAGTACTTTAAAAAAAAAAAAGTCGCACAGGCGCTTTAAATTTTGCAGCCAGTTTTGCCTAATTGTATTTGTCCCTATATAGGATTCAGAGCTACTTGCATGTCCTGCAGTTATATTATTTCTGCAAAGATTTTTTTTTTTTACTTCTTTTGCATTCATAAAATATTTTAACAAAAGCTTGCTGAAAAATGAATAAGTGCATCTGATACTTACTGAGAGATAAAAGGTACTTTTTTTTTTTGTGTTGCTGAATTCTGCAATGTCATATAGTAAAATGTGTAACAAATGCTGCAAATTTATTGGAAATACACTATTGTTGCTACTTACATAATACTGTGTTATGTGACGTGTTTATTTATATTTTGGATACTTAGTATTATATAGAGTTCAATTTATTTTATTTATATATTGGCTACCTAGTATTATATTGATTTCCACAGGACTTCTTTTTTTTTTTGGGGCTAATTAACATTACACAGATTCCTATTTTTTCTTTTTTTTGCATACTAGCATTATACGAATTTCTACTTATTTTATTTCGGCTACTTAGCATTTTACCAATTTCCTCTTCTTTTTTTTTTTTTTTGGGATACATAGCATTAAACAAATTATTTTAATAATAATGGTATTAATAAAGTATAATAATATAATAATAGTATTATAAAGAAATGTAATTAATTATTATTATTTTTTTTTTATGCAGTACATAATATACAAAGTGCAATAAGCGTAAACATACTTATTGGGCTTTTTTACACCACAATCCCTGCTTTCAGTGTGTAGTTCTGCATGTGCCTTTTATATAGCGTTGCAATGTGTTTGTGTTGAGTTTTTTTGGGATTCATAGCATTAAACTAATTATTTTAATAATAATAGTATTAATAAAGTATAATAATAGTATTATAAAGAAATGTAATTTATTATTATTATATTTTTTATGCAGTACATAATATACAAAGCGCAATAAGCGTAAACATACTTATTGGGCTTGTTTACACCACAATTCCTGCTTTCAGTGTATAGTTCTGCATGTGCCTGTATATAGCATTGTAATGTGTTTGTGTTGAGTTTTTTTTTTTTACATTTTTTTTTTCTTAACTAAAAAATCGATATTATGCTAATCTTGTTTTATGTGCGTTCTGTTTACATGCATTTATGCGTATTCCGGTGTGAAAAAATGTATGCTGCCCTCCTTTTTTTTTTTCTTTTTTAATGCAACGGTATGAACCAGAATGATTAGAAAACATTGATTTTACTGTGCATGCACTCAGGATGCATTAATTAAAAAAAAAAAAAAAGAAAGCACCCAACTGCATCTGATGTCAACGCGCCCTTAATGAGTTCAAATATGTGTAAACAGTTTGGTTGCTAGGCAGTCACATTGGAATGTCTACGTTTAAATGTTAGGCTTCATTAAATGCTGTCCTTTTAAATAAGTAAAAAAAGCACAGTTATCCATAGCAACCAATCACAGATGTTTTTTTTTTTTGTTTTTTTACTGATAGGTGAACCTTGGCTGCCATGGGTAACCACAATTGATGCTCTGTGAATGGCTTTAATAAACAAGCCTTTTTTTTCTCTTTTTTTTTTTTACTTATGGTGATAGCAGTGTTCCCTTTTAGAAGAGCTGTATGGGTCCTATAAAGATTAGCCCTCAATTCCTACAAGGTCAGCTTTGATATGCTTGCTGAGCATAGTTTGGGTTTTATATGGCAACATGCAGTTTATATCCTTTTTTTTTTTTCATAGATGTCATGTTTTATGTCATATTTTTTTTCAAGGTTGTAAAGATAAGAGGCACTGAAGCAGTGTTATGTACTATTATTTTCCAAGAAAAAGTTGTAGGGGTCATAAACAGATGTATAGTCCTCGGGTCAGGCTGTATAGGTTGTTTTTTTTTTGTTGGTGGTAGGTTGTTTTGCACAGATGCAGTTTATTGCTAAGTCATCCGAGTCTCCAGCTCTTCTTCTTCTCTATGGGATGCCTCTGTAGCCGCCGTCTCCGTCAACTAAAATTCTTCTTGGTGAGATAATGTTTTCCTATAGGGATGGCTTAATAAATGGCTGCTTTATTTATTTGCCTTAAATTCTTTTGATTCTTAACTTGATTGAACGGCTGGCACGGCTTTCCGGTTTTATTATATCTATACGCATATCTTGATTGTAATGGAAAGAGTACAAATTTGGAATGGACGTAGTCGGCACTGAGAAAAACCTAACATTTTTCCTGCACAGTTGAGTTTGCGGTTATTGACTTTAGCAGTCTATATTATTACAGGTATTTTATATAGCAGCACCAATTTACACAGAGCTTTACATATTGTGCGTTCACATCAGTCGCAGCCCTCGCGGAGCTACAATCTAAGGTCTCTGTACCTTACAAGCATGCAAACACATTATTTTTCTCTCTGCGATGCTGTGCACACGCTCAAAAACTAAACACAAGGTGCAATAAAAAAGTGAGCACACAAAAAGTGAACCTCAAAAAAGTGCACAGGGTGTTCACTTGTTTCTCCTTCAAAGAAAAGGGACCCTTAGGCCCCTTTCACACGGGTGCCTTTGCTGAGTGGAATCAGCTTTCTCAGCAGGGGATCTCTCCGCTGATCCTCGCTGTGCAGGCGAATGACAGGTCCGCTATGCAGAGCAGACACTGACACAGTCTTGCTCTCCTCTTTGGGGTAATCGAATAGAAACGGTCCACCTGTACGTTTCCATCCGAGGCCATCTGATTCGCCAGATGGATGGAAAAAAGGACCACTATTCGTCTGTTTTTGGCAGATAGGATCGTATCAGATGGAGGCGGGTATCAGCGGACACCGCCGCTCCATAGAAGAGACTGGAGGGTCCGATCAGGTCTGAAAAACTGACAGGCGGACCTGACTGGACATTCCGTGTGAAAGGGGCCTTATCATGATTTTACAGGGCACAGGAATCCTCATGGGGACTGGGGTACTCGTGGTCCACCTGATGGAAATTAGGCAGACCCCAGTCTTCAGGGGACCTGCTGAAGCAAGTTCTACCCAAGCACTAGGTGAGGCTCCCTTGAAGGGCCACCCCATGGGAGGGGGAGAACATGACTATAAGGCCACATGAAACCCCTCCAGACTTTTTAGGGCAAGCCCGAACACCTACACCCTACTAGCTAGGAGTGCATATACTCCTAGTTAAAGTACATAGTACTGTGTAAAAATATATACACATACTAGTACCAATTTAGAAGACCATTAACTTATCAACAAGTATGTGGAGTATAGAAAGAAACCAGAGCACCGCAGGGAAACCAACACAAACACCAGAACATGCAAACTCCATGAAGGTCGAGTCCTTGGTAGTGTTATCAATTATTTGACAGTGTCCTTAGTAGGATTGCAAATGAGGACCCTATTGTTGCAAAGCAGGAGTGCTGATCACTAAGCCACTATGCTGCCTATAAATATACAGCTTGTTTATGTGCGCTGTACAAGGACACTGTTTTGTAGGTTGATGGCTTTAAATACAATAAAGCATTACAATGCAGGCATGTATGCACCCTGGAAGAGTTAACACCCATAAATATAACATAATGGGATAATAATGCATGGATTATGTAAGCTGCCATTTATATTGAAAAGCATCCAGCAAACGTATACAGTAAAAAAAGAAAAAAAAGCGGACTTGTGCTATAGAACACTACAATGCACTGGTAATGAAGAAGCACATCTTGGTTATGTGAAATGCTTCTACCTAGACCACTGCTGGTGTCCTATGGTGTCACTTTGGATACTTCAATAAATGGCATTTGGAAATCACGTGAGGTGCAGCCATTTCTTACTTTGATACTACAATGGACTGGTGTGCACTTTTTTTCTACAATATTCAAGTTAAACCTGCAGCTGTCCCCTGCAGCACTCCCTTTTCTCCACAAGATGCCCTCAGGCATCCAGATTAATTGACCAAGGGTTACTGAGAAAAATGTGAGTGCAGGGCATCATGGGTCTGCCCTGAGAGGGTGTCACCATGACACCTGTATAAGGGTGCAGATTTTATTGTGTCACTGTTGTTGTCTGTATCATTGAAGACTGACCACCACAGGGTGAAGACAAAAGAAGAAAATGACTCAGTGCCTCATGTAACCAGCCACAAGAAAAAAAATATATCATAAAATACTGCTAATGCCGCGTACACACGATCGGAAATTCCAACAAGAAAAGTCCCATGTGTGCTTTTTGTCGGAAATTCCGACCGTGTGTATGCTCCATCTGACTTTTTCTGTCGGAATTTCCGCCAACAAAAGATTGAGAGCTGGTTCTCTATTTTTCCGACAGAAAAAGTTTCTAGCGATAAATCCGCTCGTCTGTATGCAATTCCGACGCGCAAAAAAACACGCATGCTCAGATTCAAGCAGAAGAGCCGAACTGCCTATTGAACTTCATTGATCTCGGCTCGTCGTACGTCTTGTACGTCACCGCGTTCTTGACAGGGATTCCTTATTGTAATGTATGTCAACTAGGGGTGCAACGGATCAAAAAACTCACAGATAGGATCGATCCTCGGATTAGAGTCAGGGATCGGATCATTTTTCGGATCAGCAAAAAAAAAAAAAGACAAATCTTGTTACACCACCGGAGTTTTAGATTTCACAGTTATTTTCAACACAAAACAGAGCTTATAAGCTTAAATATAATATTTGTAAATCTGACGGACTCTTTACATGTTCAATTTTGAAAGCAGCAGCAAACCTGCTGACCTTACATGGTTGCTAATGTGACAGAACACCTCTGATTTTCACATTTAACTAAATGTTAAATGTGAAAATCAGAGGTGTTCTGTCACATTAGCAACCATGTAAGGTTTGCTGCTGTTTTTAAAATTTAACATGTAACCAGTCTGTTGGATTTCCAAATAATGTATTTAAGCATATAAAACTCTGTTGGGTGTAACAAGATGTCCGCTTGGCCCCTTCTCACTATCATTACTGTGCAGGAGTGTGGGGTGGAGCAAGATGGCAGCGGCGAAACGTCAGTACAGCGGCCGCCGCCGGGTGCACAAAGATGGCCGCTGCTCTGGAGCTAGGCCGAAGCCGCGGCCTTTCCTATGGCCGAGGCTCGGGAGCGCTCCGCGGATCGCGTGGTATGCTGATCCCAACAGGATGACCAGTTCGGATCACGGATCGCCACCGATCCGTTGCACCACTAATGTCAACCCACAAAAAATGTGTGTTAACACACAGAAAAGGGTCAATGTGTGAATATACTGGACCGATAGAAGTGAAAATTGCTTCTGATGGATCTACCGTAAAGTGATTTTTTGTTCAAAGAAGCACAACCATGACTAAAGTCAAGTATGGGTGGATCCTGTTCTGGTCCCAGTTTGCTACCTCCATACGAGTGACAAAGGAAGCGGTTGTCAGACAGTAAACTCTTGGATGTGTATGGAGAAGCACCTGGTACAAAAGTTTGTCTCTTTTTTTTTTTTTTTTTACTTTAAACATTAAAGTTTTATTTTTATATTCAAAAAAAATAGACAGTTGTACAATCAACTTACAGTTGTACATGTATTTTAGCATATTGAATGTATCGGATAGCATAATCATATTCAGCAAAAGAGTATTTTTATCGAACATTTATTCTAACCATAACTTGGAATGAGACTTTCTGCGCCTAAAGTGAACTCCATAAGCTGTACCTCAGTGAGAGGAGGCACATCCCATACAGAGGCGGCTCTTTAATTAGGCAAATTAGGCGGTCTTCTAAGGCCTTGCGCTCACAGGGGCCTCGTGGCCGCCTAATATGCCTGACAGAGGAAGGGGAAAGCCCAGCATCGGGAAGAATGATGGCACTGCCTGCGGATGTGCGGGACCAATCTCCTCATGCAAGGACTCTGCACTAAAATGTTTATACTTTTTCCCATTATGGGCGTGAGTAGGGCCTCATGTCTAAATTTGGCCTAAGGCCTCACAAAGCCTAGAGCCGCCTCTGATCCCATATGTCATCCAAATTTAAAGCCCAAAATCAATTGTCAGAAAATGGATAAGAGCCTTGGATATTGCCAATTTTGCCGATTCAGCCGGCTGTCTATAGTGCTATTAGGAGACCCTAGTCTTCATCAAGCCTTAACACAGGCCTCTTAGTACACGCTGTTGTGATTTTATTAACATCGACTGCTCAAGCCCTAAAGAAGCTGGAAGCTTTTTATCCTGAAACACATTGGTTTCAAAAAGTCATTAAAGTGAAATGAACTTTAGTACCAGGAACTGCTCCATATACATCCAAGAATGGGTCCTTCAAGGAAAGCCTTTGCTGAAATGTTTATGTCGGCTATCAATGCGAATCTGAGAAACTGCCCTGGAACAAATTTGCATATTACAGAGTCAGAACACTTGATTTGCATACTTGTCCTGGGTCAGTGACTCAGTGGACCGCAAAAGCGGCCTAGGTGCAGTATTTCTCTCAGCACAGTTTTGTTTGTAAAGGCAAACTTTTATAAAATTAATTTACCTTCTGAAAATACTACAGTGGAACCTCGGATTACGAGCATAATCCGTTCCAGGAGAATGCTCGTAATCCAAAGTACTCGCATATCAAAGCGAGTTTCCCCATTGAAAATGACTTCAATGGCATGCAATACCGCATGCGGCCAGAGGCGGGGGGACGCCGGTGAGCCTCGGAAATGTCCGAAAAGGCCCGTGATTTGCAGAGGTCAGCCGTGCTGTCCTCGGGCCTTTCTGTGCATTTCCGGACGGCGACATTCAGCTCTGCTCGGCTACAACGCCCCCCCCCCCCCCTCAGGCCAAACGCGGTACTGCAATTGTGCTAGATTTGCGAGACAACACTCGCAAACCGAGTTACGATTTTTAAAAATACAGTGCTTGTATTGCGAAACGCTTGTTAGCCGTGTTACTCGCAATCCGAGGTTCCACTGTAGTTGCATAACCTTGAGCTCTACAGTCAGAGCAGCAGAACCAACTTGACCATTTATCTTCTTTTCCAAAGGAGCACAGGCAGCCTACATATTTCATTCATGGCAGGTTTTCTTTGAAGGATCTCTAAATCAAACTTGAACTTTACATGATATAAAATAATTTCTAATACCGTTCCCAGATATGTGCGTAAAGGCAAAAAAAACCCACTGAAAATCATTTGTTTTGGTGGATTACTTAGTGGTGCTCCGTCTCTGACACTGGTGCCGGAACTATGCAGGCACTGTTGGGCAAAAGATCATTCCACCCGATAGTGTTGGCATGGTGCTGTGAGCTGGCACAAGTGTTCCAGCGCCTGCCACTAGAATGTGGTCTGGGCCTAATGGGACCCTGGGCTTTTGTTAAAACATGCATCTACATATGCTCTATGATTTCCACACCCTTAATACATTGATCTCCAAACTGTGGGCTGCATATGACCCTTTGCTTGCCTTTATCTAGCTCTCAGAGCATTATTCCTCTCACTGATATGAGGCACTATTCCTCCCACTGACACCAATGATGAGGCAACATTCCTTCCACTGAAACCAACAGTGGGGAACTGTTCCTTCCACTAACACAAATGATGGGGCACTATTCCTCCCACTGATACCAATGATGGGGCACTATTCCTCCCACTGATACCAATGATGGGCCACTATTCCTCCCACTGATACCAATGATAAGGCACTATTCCTTGCACTGAAACCAGCAGTGGGGAACTGTTCCTTCCACTCACACCAATGATGGAGCACTATTCCTCCAACTTAACACCAATTATGGGTCAATATTCCTCCCACTGACACCAACGATGGGGCACTATTTCTCCCACCGATATAAACACTGATGATGGGCACTATTCCTCCCACTAATACCAATGATGGGTCACTTTTCATCCCATTGACACCAACAATTGGACACTATTCCTCCCACTAACACCAATGATGGGTCACTATTCCTCCCATTGACACCAACGATAGGACAATATTTCTCCCACTAACACCAAGGATGGGGCATTATTCTTTCCACCGACACCAATGAAGGGGCATTTCTACTCCTCCTACTTGTCTCAGGCGCCATATTGTTTTATTTTTTCCCACTGACCACCAATTCTGAGGCATTAATCAGTCTGGTGGCTACTCCCACTGATCACAGTCCAGCCCCCCTAAAGTCTGAAGGACAGTAACAGACCCTTTGTTTAAAATGTTTTGAGACCCCTGCTTTGTAGCATTTGCCAGAGTTGTCATAATAGGGGTCTAGGCCTGGTGCTTAGAAGCATTCTACAAAGTTCTAGTTCTAACAGATAGGCAGGCATATATGTAAGTTATCACAGTGCTAAAAAATAGAGCACTCCGGGGATTATACAGCTGGAATGTATATTTCTCAATATATTGTCTCTGACAGACTGGTTCCAATGTTCATGGAATATGCAGTAAAATCCTCTGAAATCACAGCTGGAAACATTGTATGTCTGCTTTGCATTATCCCTAGAAGAGCTTTGATCCAGCTGTTATACATCTTACTGCCACACATGGGGGACTCATTAATTGTGTCCTATTAATGTATATATGATATTCATATTCCACTCGTAGGATTCGGTATTTTGTTACAAGTCTGATCAAGGCCTGGAGCTCTTGTGAAATGTAACTTTTTCGGAGAGCACCAACATTTTCTATTTTTCCATGTTTTCTTCATTGGCCGCTATATTATTAACTTTTTGTACTCAGAGGCATTCCCCAATTAAGGTCTGGTTCACACTAGTGGGACTTCTCATGTGACTTGAGAATCGCATGACAAAGGAAATCTCATTGTTTTCGATGATGCCCGTTCTAATCAATGCGACTCAGCATGGTTCAATTTTAGAAAAGGTTCCTGCACTACTTTGGTGAGATTTATAGTGTGACTTGGCCCCCCACACAATGCAAAGTTGCATCAAAGTCGCACCACATAATCACACTGTAAAACGCATCAAAGTCACATTGCTGTAGTGTTAACTGAGCCTAAGTGCCACCTCTGGAATAGCGGTAGTAAACCGTGGCTGTTTACAAAAAGAAACACCTGTAAGGCAATTGCATAATGTGCTAGTATGCATCACATACTAGCACATTACAAAATACTTACCTTAGAAAGAAGCCTTCCAGCGGCGCACTGTCACAGCTGAGAGGGCTGACATCCTCCCCCTCCTCTTCCGGGTTCACGTGCCCCAGCTATGTGATTGGATGCATGCGCACGGGAGCCCTCGGTTCCGACATGAAGCTCTGGAGGACCGCACCGCATTGCTGTGCAGATCACATGTGATGTCTGTGCGATGCAAATTCAGCCATACAAACTGTATGGCTAAAATCACATCGCATTCACACCAAAATATTGAAACTCTGTTTGATATTTACTGCTGTCTACATTTCTAAAATCTCTCTAATGGGACACAAAACAAAAAAACTGAAAGTTTTTTTTAATCACTCCTTTCTCCATCCAAAAATAAAGCTTTGGCCTTAAATGTACTTTAAGTCCCGGATCACACTGGTGCGATGTCGAAAACCCTACGAATCAGTGCTGGTTCCCGCATTGCACCTGGATCGCACACTATCCTTCACCCTGTCTCTCTGGGCAATAGTTATTTCTGCTTTTATATTTCCTGAGAGGACAGCAGTGGCAGCTGGTGGATTTTTTCTTTTGGGGGGGCAGCAAACAAACAACAATCCTCCCCCTGGCGGCGCAGCGGCAATGAAACAGAACCCCCCCACCGGAGCGGTCGGCACTTACCCGCTCGTGTGGCGGGGCTGTGGTGTCCTCTCCTGGAGTGCAGTCAGCGGCCGCGGTGGCTCCGGTGTCTGCTCCTCCAGCTTCCTACACCACGTGTCTTCTCTTCCGCCAAAGCGCTAGGCATCCAATAGGATCGCCTGGTGCTTTGGCCAATCAGGAAACCTGATTGGCGGGGAGGAATTTTAGTGTGATAATAGCGAAAATGTATTTGCTTATTGTCACGCAACAGGGTGGGATCAAAGCGCAATCCTATGCGCTCCGAGCCGACCATTTATTGAAGCCTTTTTAGAGCCTCTGGCTCGTATTACCGGTAGGTGCTTAAAAAAAAAACACCCCCGCCGCATTGTAATCCATGGTCCGGCGCCACTGATATATACAGTAGATCAGGGGGCCGGACGCAAGGACAGGGGAGGTGGCGCCCGTGCACCCTCTATGGATGGGCCTCCACTGGAGTACAGTGCTGGGATGCAGATTATGCATGGGGAAAAAATAACTTTTTTGGGACTAGGATGAAAGGGAAAAACCTCGTTCCCCTATTAGAGAAAATCTATCTACAATTAAGATACATTTTATCTTAGAAATATAGTAATGTTTCCTGAATATTCACCATCAAAAGAAAAGAACAGATGCCAAATATCACTTTCTTCTCTTTCATAAAGTGGTCATAAAGTGTTCAAGGGGTCATGATGACCATGGTTCACTTATGTAACTTTATAAGTGTGCACATTTAACTTTAGACTCAAGAAAAGGTAAAATAAATCTCTTAAAAGGGAGGGCAGTTAAGAGGTAAGACAGTTAAAGAGTAACTCCACTTTTGTTGAGAAAAAACATTCCCCTCTGGGTGATCTATATAAATTGCAAGGATTTGAACAAACTTTGTTGCAAATTCCTACCTTTTGCTGTTTGTTTCTCTGTGTCCATGTGGAAATCTAATTGGAGGAATTTTAATAATTACCAATCAGCTACTGCACTTGCAGGGTTTTAATGGGGAAAGTGGCAAGGTCTGCATTCCTTTAGAAGTATCTCACCAAAAATGTCATTTTTGTTGCAGTGGATGCCCAAATTCTGACTTGTATCTTAGTGCAGACATCTGTGAAAATCAGTAAGCCAATCACACAAGCAGGAAATTACAAATCTGGGGGGGGGGGGGGGCGTTGTGTACAACTGTGTAAAGAATGCATCCAGGTTGTCATATTGCATTGCATTTTACAGAAAATTACAGAGCCGCAGTTTGAAAGGGAAAGGTCATTTTTTATAACATTCAATTACAATATGACTTGTGTATCAATTTTATATGCTATGTTCATTTTTTTTTTTATTTGCTATGTTTTCCATGAAAGTGGAGTCACCCTTCAAGAGAGAATCCATAGGAAAAAGGAGAACTAAAAGCATTGGGGTCAATTCACTAAAGGTCAGCGCATGTTATACGAAGGTCACGTGACCCATTTTTTTGGAAATATCGCATGAGATAATTGAAAAAATCAATTAATCAAAGCAAAATATCGAACATGAGTTAAATACAATAAAAAAAAAACAAAGGAGGTAAATCATTTAAGTCAATTCACTAAAGAATACACACATTCGTTATTTATCACCTGCCAGTAGGCAGTTGGTACTTTAGAAAAGTACAAAATAACGATGTAGGGGAACTCTGCACTGGCCAGTAAATTAAAAGTATACAATGTATCCATGTGGAAATGTTTTGCTCTGAGCTCAGGAATGAAAATAAATTGTAACAATTCACCAGGGAATGCAAGCATGCAAGAATGTTTTCACAATTTCATAGTATTTCTGTGTGCATTTATTTCTTCCTCTAAGGCAGTGCTAGCATTTAATAATAATAATAAAAAAAATAATTGTGAAAAAAAAAACACCAAAAATAACGCAAAATTTAAGTGATAAATATTGCATTAAACAACATAATTAATTAGCTCATTCTGTAAATAAATAAACAAATAAAGCATGTTTTTTTAGTGAATTGATTACTTTTGAGATAAAAACTAAAAAATTCATGTGGTATTTATCTCATAGTGAATTGACCCCATTGTCCCATAATTTACACTCCACAGAGAAAGGGTGGAAAACCATACTCAGTTAACAAAGAAAACTAATGACGGACTAGGAGAAGAATTCATTCTAAATGCTAAAATGGTGATGTAAGAAATCACCGAAAGGCATAAAAAAATTAGGCAGTAAAAACTGATGTATTGAAGTAGAACTAAACTTTCAAAAAAAGAATAACTAGTTATATAGAAAATTGTAAGAAAAGCAGGATTGTTTTGTACAAAAAAGAAAATAAATAAAAAAGTTTCCCCTACCTGTTGATATTTTCTCTCTGTGCACTTTGCACATTATTTAGACTCTTTATAGGACTCTTTATAGGATACGGGCACTTTCCAGCAGCAGCAGATGATCATCAGAATTTTTCTCAAGTGGTCACAGCAGGATATGACATGCCAGCCCACTGCATATTGGCACGATTGCTTGTAGTCCTACAAATATGGACAGATCTGCTGCTTAATTGAATACATCTTAGAAAGAACGTGGTTGTATGAAGTTGCTGAACCATTGGTAATAACTTCATGAAAAGTAGGAAAATTTAAAAAAGGATTTTGTTTATGGACATTCAAGTGTTTCCATATTCTTACCAAGTTGTAAATGAGCTTTAAAATAGACCATCATGGACCTCTGTAGCTGCATGCATTATGGAGAAATGAATCTTCAAAATTTACAGCAGAATCACTGAAGTCCTCCATGCCAGGTCTCATAACAGCTCAGCTGCCACCCTAGTTCACTATAAAGGAGAAGTAAAACCAAAGCTTGTTTGGCTGTACTTCTCCTGTGAATCACAGGAGTGCAGTTTGTTCTGCACTCCTGTGACCCATTTTCAGCAGAGAGGGGGCTAAAGTCCGCTATCTGCTGATGTCACAGAGTCAGTCCAGGCTCCACATCATCATGACCACAGAGTAAGGATCTGCCTAGATCCCTGGACCGACACCCAGCTCAGCCTCTCAGCGAGCCGCTGAGAGCTTCAGCCGGCCGCCCCCACGGCCCAGCACTCCAGTGAACGAGGAGGGGCAGAGCAGAGTGCAGTGACTGACAGTCAGCAGCTCTCTGCTCAGGAAGCTGTGAAAACCGATTGTTTGGTGGTGTTAGATCGCTCGGTTCTCAGTGTTAGAGGCGCTGGGGGGCAGATGCAGCATCCACCTAGGTAAGCATGAATAAAAAAAAACAAGAAAACCCATACTTCTCTTTTAAGTTACTCAAAGGTTGACTTATCTTTAAAGTGAACATGTGCTTTGCCCACTCTTCATATAATTCACTAAATTCAGTAGGGTAGATGTCTGGATTAAGAAGTTGCAAAGAAAGGTATGTTTTTCTTGGTATACATAAAATAATGCTGCACCCAAGATTCAACCTAAAGTCTAGGCAAAAATCACACGGTCTCTGGTTGCCAGGGTCATAGTTCGTGTTTCTTGTCTTTAGACAATGTGGAGTGTCTATTGTTTTGTGATGCATAGACCATGGTAGGCCTGCAGTCATCTAAAAACATGATCAAAAGCAAAATAATGACCAACACTAAGAATCTGAACACAGGACCTACATATGCAATAAGCAAATATTCCCACCTGTACATAGATCATTATAAAATATGCATAAAATCGACATTGTTAAAGGGATGCCATAATGGTGTGTAGTCAATTTATTTTAGCTGTTTCTTCCTATATACAGTATAATGTTTAAGCTCTGTTTGTATGTGTTGTTTTCCACATTCACATGTAATACATGAAAAAGATTCCTAAAGCACTGTGGGTTAACAAAGGGGACAGCACATTAGAGCAACTTGCTTTGAAGCTCCCTTTGTTTGATTGAAACCTTGGATTGACTGTCTGATAAGGGAGGAGTCACTGTTCTAATAGCTTGAGTTATGTAAATAGTATCTTTTTTCAGCACAGCTGAAAAGTAACTAAGCTAATGACATGAAAAATCAGACTATAGCTCCATCTGATGACTGGAAATAATACCAAAATGTAATATATTTACTGTATTTATAGGCGTATAACGCTCACATTTTTACCCTGAAAATAGAAGGTAAACTGTGCCTGCGTTTTATACACAAGGTGCTGTGGAAAGTTTTTTTTTTTCCTGAAACTTCCCTCTTAAAGTTAGGGTGCGTGTTATACGCCTGTGCGTGTTATATGCCGATAAATACGGTACCTTACTAAAAAAGTATATATTTTAGTCCTGCATATAATAAGTTCTAATTATATACTGCGCTATAGACCTCTAAACTAAACGGCCGCTGACACCACAATTTGACAAAGTATTGTGCACAAATGAAGAAGGTTAAAAAGTGCTGCGCAATACGTGTACAGTGATATAAAGTGACGCACCCTCCAGGATGCCCTATAGCAAGCGGCATAGATCCGGTTACTTCCCGCATTGGACGGTACATTTTTATTTACTGCCATTAGGTAAAAAAATACCTTCATATAAAAAAAATACTAAAGAGACACTCAAACTCCTTGAGAGGATTGACCTTTAGGGTAATTATCTAATGGCTACATCAGACGTGGCGGCATTATATACATGTATCCCCCATCATTTGGGTTTGGAGGCAGTTAATTATTATTTGGAGGAGGATAGTACCCTCCCCCCATTACAACTTCAATTCATTATGGAATTATTACAATTTGCCACGAATGTCGGCACACATGTCGGCACTTCTGGATAAGTGAAAGTACGGCAGCTCCAGCGGGCGGCACACTACCTCGGGCTTAGAGCGGCACTAAAAGATTTCTAAGTGGACGGTGTTTTGGACAACGAAGGTTCCATATGAGCATCTTGGACCTCTTGGATCATTCGTTCAGTATCTGGTGAAGAATCACTATAGCACCTTGTTTAATGGGTTCTGGGTGGCGTGGTTAATGCATGTCGCTGAAGCTGCTTATAGTTTACGACTCTGCAGACCTACTGAGTGAGAAGTTTACCTTGATTGACATGGAAACGGATGGTGGATCTTCCATACAGTTTAAAGTGTGGGAGAGCTTAGTCTCCGGATGCCCATCTTACTCAATGTTAATAGCATTTGAATCCACACAATCTGGTAAAGGCTCGTACACACTATAAGAAAATCGGGCGGACATTTCCGTCAAAAGAATGTACGTACGATTTTCGTATAGTGTGTACACAACTTTCGACAGTTCAAAGGAAAATTCCCAAAGGGACAAACTCCAAACGATTTTCATTTAATGTTTACCATTTTCTTACAAGTAAAATCAGAAAAAGACTGCAGATGATCAGAATTTTTTTTAAAAAAGCCTTTATCGTACGAGAATATTCCTAAGAATTTTAGTACGAATTCTCTTTCATCGGTTCCGATTTGCTGTGGAACATTGAGAAAAATTGGATGAACGTTCGCCTGATTTTCTTATAGTGTGTACCCCACTTCAGCACATTTGTACCTCTGTACTGGTGGCGGCTTACACACCATAGTGATCTTTTGGAGTAACAAGGCTTTCTTCTATCAATACTGAACTTTGATACACTTTGGGCTTTCATATCTATAAAAAATTCCTTTGATGTCACATATGGACTTTATTTCATATACACAGTATAGGAGCGGATTGTTCAATTTGGACAGGATTGTATGATACACCATTTGATTAGATACTTCATTATTTTTTGCTGTATATAATAAAAAATATGTTTGCGCTGCTATATTTTTTTAATAAAGTTATTTACATGATGTTTATACAAAAAATCAAAAGTTGCAGTAAAATCTGTAATTTTATGGTAGTAAATACTTTGCTATATTTTGATTGATCACATTGTGATTGGATACATAATACTTCCTTTATGTTAGTTTTGTATTTACCCGAACTACATGAAGCCATGAACTGTAAGAGGTACCTGGGCACATCTGGATAGCAGACCTCGGTTCTGGCTCAGCAAGCATATTGCCTGGATGAAATACACCATTGTTCCCTAATGGAGATCTCCAGTTACGGATCTTCCTGCCAGGGAAATGTCTTGGTTTATTCCATTTAATCTAAATCGTTCTTTTTACTTTATTCCTTTTTTCCCACTTTAACTTAGATTTGTCCCTCCCTGCTTGGAGCCTGTTTTTGGTTAAAGAACTGTGTGTGTATGTATGTGTGTGTGTGTGTGTGTATATATATATAATCTCACAAAAGTTAATACATCCCTCACATTTTTGTGAATATTTTATGATAACTTTTTATGTGACAGCACTGAAGAAATTACACTTTGCTACAATGTAAAGTAGTGAGTGTACATCTTGTATAACAGTGTAAAATTGCTACCCCCCCCCCCCCACATGAAAATGTCCAAATTGGACCCAGAGTGCCATTATTTTCCAGCACTGTCTTAACCCTCTTGGACATGGAGGTCACCAGAGCTTCACAGATTGCCACTGGAGTCCTCCTTCCACTCCTCCATGATGACATCACAGGGCTGGTGGATGTTGGAGACCTTGCGCTCCTCCACCTTCCGTTTGAGGATGTCCCACAGATGCTCAATAGGGTTTTGGTCTGGAGACATGCTTGTCCAGTCCATCACCTTTACCCTCAGCTTCTTTAGCAAGGCAGTGGTTGTCTTGGAGGTGTGTTTGGCATCGTTATGTTGGAATACTGCCCTGCAGCCCAGTCTCCGAAGGCAGGGGATCATGCTCTGCTTCAGTATGTCACAGTACATGTTGGCATGACACTCCCACCACCATGCTTCAGGAGGTGATACTGACACTTCCTGAACACCTTTTTTTTTTTACCCCAAGTGCACTTCATTCATTATCTTTAGTTAGCTATAATAGTATCTAAATAGTTAACTATCATTAATTATTGACAAGACACCTGCTCCCTATGTAATGGAGATGAGGAAAGATGGAGGTGTTTGTAGTGCAGACCAGTAGAGGAGCCTAAAGTGACGATGCTACGTGAACACCCCCTCCCTAGATATTAGATACAGTAGTGAAGTGTTGTCACCTCAAAGTGGTTGTAAACTCCCTTTGATTAATTGTACCTATAGGTAAACCTATAATAAGGCTATAGGTTCTGTAAATATCTCCTAAACGTGCACCGTTTAGGAGGTATTTACTGTATATGCAGCCCTGTGCCGTGACCCGCGGGACAGGGCTGTGCCCGGACATGACGTGGCTCCAGCCAGTCACATAGCCGGAGTCCACGGACCCGGAAGGAAGACGGGTAAAGATGGATACAGCCTCCAGCGGTGACAATGCATCAGTGCAGGGCTTCGTTTGCAGGTAAGTTTTACATAATTTGCTAGTATGTGATGCATACTAGCACATTATGCTTTTGCTTTGCAGGTCAGAAAATGAAATTTAAAAAAAGCCAGTGGTTTACTTCCTCTTTAAGACAGCAAGTGTGTTACTGGCAAGGTCACCAGATGAAACTAAAGGAAATACACTTAACCTCCCTGGCGGTATGATTCTGTCAGATTTTAGGTGCTGAAAGCGGTACCATTATTCTGCATGGAAATTTGGCATTTATATTGTAGGCCTGTAATTCTTAGGAATAACTCACTTAAATCTGTCCAAACCAGAGTCTAGTAGACATCCCGGGTATGATAAAGTTCAAAAAACTAAGGGCTCTTTCACACGGAGGTCCGTTCAGGTCCGCCTGTCAGTTTTTTAGGCGGACCTGAAACGGATCCTCCATGTACCCCTATGGAGGCACGGATGTCAGCGGAGACATGTCCGCTGACATCCGCTCCGCTCCGCCAAAGTGTGACGGAGGAAAACCCTATTTTTCCTTCCGTCGGCGGAGCGGATCGGATGACAACGGACTCTACGGTCCGTCGTCATCCGATTCCCCATAGGGGAGAGCGGCGCTCTGACAGGGCGGTCCCTGCACAGTGTGCGGGGACCGCCCAGTCATCCGTCGGCTCAGCGGGGATCAACGGAGCGATCCCCGCTGAGCAAGCGGAGCTTCACGGGGCGGATCTTCACGGATCCGCCCCGTGTGAAAGGACCCATAATCATAAATTATAATATAATAAATAACTATAAAATAATTATAACAAATAATAATATAATAATAATAAAAGTATTTTTCAGTGTTTGATGACAAATCACCATCGCTCAATTCTGCGAGTGATTCTAATTTATTATCGCTGTTTTCTAGCTGGTCTAAAACCACTTTTGACATAAAGGGACACTTTTTGGTTTCTATGGACAATCTCCAGTTTCCAGGCAGAAAGAAAAGTTTTTATTATATAAAACTGCATGCAGGACACTGGGCAGACCACTAGGGACAAAGGGGGTGTGTAATTATTTTATACAGTACTGTAATCTGTAAGATTACAGTGTACTGTATGTGTACTGTGTTTTAACTTTTTTTAATTTGGCGCCGATTTCCGTCCCCGTGCGTCGTAAGGTCGCAGGGAACGGAGCTTGGCGGCACTCGGCACTGTGTGAATCGAGTGAGGAGACAGCTCGATCACACAGCGGTGAGGCATTGCAGGATCCAGGGGACAAGGTAAGTAACTCTGCCTGGATTACTGGGATGCAATCTGAGTCTGGCTCAGGGTTACCGCTTTTGGTGCTAAAATTTTACCCCGAGCCAGACTCGGGAATACCGCCAGGGGGGATAAAAATGAAAACAAATGCAGCTATCACATCTAGAAGACCGTAATATAATGCATATATTAATATAATTTTAATAAAACAATATAATTTTGTTCTTGAGTTTAGATATGTTTAACGTAGACATTACATTTATAACTCAAAATATGTGATCACTGAAAATGCACTGATATTCTCCTATATTTGTTTTTTCTTTAAACCGTAAGGGTCCTTTCACACGGGGCGGATCCGTGCAGATCCGCCCCGTGAAGCTCCGCTTGCTCAGCGGGGATCGCTCCGTTGATCCCCGCTGAGCCGACGGATGACTGGGCGGTCCCCGCACACTGTGCAGGGACCGCCCTGTCAGAGCGCCGCTCTCCCCTATGGGGGATCGGATGATGACGGACCGTAGAGTCCGTTGTCATCCGATCCGCTCCACCGACGGAAGGAAAAATAGGGTTTTCCTCCGTCACACTTTGGCGGAGCGGAGCGGAGCGGATGTCAGCGGACATGTCTCCGCTGACATCCGTGCCTCCATAGGGGTACATGGAGGATCTGTTTCAGGTCCGCCTAAAAAACTGACAGGCGGACCTGAACGGACCTCCGTGTGAAAGAGCCCTAACTGTACGAACTCTTTGCTGCGTCTGCAATTTTCTTGGATTTTAAACTTAACATAATGAAACAGTTTTCACTGCAGGCGCTGCACCTCTCTGGGCCGAACTGCCACTGACTTGCGGTTACTGGCAATTAATGTAAATCCAGCTGCCATTTATTTGTTTACACATAATGACTTATTTGTACAGAACACATGTACCAACATACACTTTAATGCACAAGAGGGAAGGGGATCATTAAATGTTATTGAGAAAATAAAGACTATGTCTCATGTGTCACAGTTGGAAAATGTAAGAACTGTGAAATTGTGGCTGGAAGAGAAGAGGTTTAAAGTAGAACTAAAGGCAGAATTTCATTTTGGATAGAGTAAGGGAGGGTTATAACCCGTGGCACATTTTTTGCCACCTGTGTCCCCTTGGAGAAATGTACCTTCATTTCCTGTCTCGTAGCCAAAACAAAAAGTGGGAGGAAATCCCTGCAAATTAAAGTGGTTGTAAAGCCTTACAGACCACTTTCACCTACAGATAAGTCTAGATTAAGGCTTACCTGTAGGTGCTTGAAATATCTCCTAAACCTTCACGGTTTAGGAGATATTTACAATTACCTTGTACAGCAATGTCTTCTGCGCATGCGCCAGTGTATTCGGAGCATGCACACTCTAGAAAGGGCACGCTGTGCTGTTTCTAGATGGGGTCATGCCGTGACTGGCGGCTCCCGTGTGCATGTGCCGTCACGCGACTCCGGCCAGTCACAAAGCCAGAGTTTGTGCCCATGGAAGGAAGAGGGGTGAAGAATGGATGCTTCCAGCCAGCAAAGAAATCGGGGATATTGCAGGCTTCGGTTTCAGGTAAGTGACACATAATGGGCTACTATGGCCCATTATTTACCTTTGCAGGGAAACAACAAGGAAGTAAAACCCATCGTGTCCTAATCCATCTCCACTCTGTCCAAAACTAGAAAAAAGTTTTGCCTTTTATTATACTTTAACCTCGCATTCAAAAATATTTCTTTAGAGTAAGAACTGCAGAAATGTGATATAGACTTTCATGTAGCTAGCCAGTCATGTAGTTTGTTTCAAGGCTGAATGCTTTTCTAAATGCACATTATGTTTTTGTTGTTTGAGCACATTTAGTTTTATATTTAAAACCTTTTTGCCTTCATCTGGATCAAGTCGGGTCTCTTAGCAGCTCAGCTCCACCATTTTATTTTAAGTTACTCAAAGGTTGACCATTCTTCATATAATGCATAAATTACAAAGAAAGGTACATCATTTTGGTATAAATAAAATAATGGTGCACCCAAGCTATTTCATTTGTTCTAAAGTCTAGTTCAAAATCACTCAGTCTCTGGTTGCAAGGGTCATAGTTTGTATTTCTTTTCATTGTACAATGTGAAGAGTCTGTTGCTTTCTGTTGGATTTATAAGGGGGAAAAGGGACAATTGCCCCAGGCCCCCATGCTAGAGGGGGCTCCCCTGCCGAATTGGGCCCAGATGTGCTTTATCAAAAAATTAAACCTATTTTCCCTCAAGACTTCAGTAGTGTGTTCTATGAGGAAATTGTCCAGTTTGCAGCCTTTGCCAAGCTCCAATCATGCCTCACTCTATTTCAACAGACAATATCATTACATGATGAAGGGCTTGCTGATACTTTCGCAAGTGTTAATTTAGCTCTTAGAATATATTTTAATATGATAGTCACTAGTTGTTCGGGTGAAGGGTAATTAGGCAAATTGGCTCTAAGTGCTCTGTGTCTACTGGCTGTCGAGAGCAGTGTCCTCAGTATGAAACAGTTTGATGAGTTAGGCCGACCATACACGGTTCTAATCACGGCCGGTTCAGCAGGAATCAGCCAAGATTCAAACAGTTAATGGGCAGGCTGAATGTACCAAGTTGATCGATCAATGAACTTGGGAACAACCAGCCTGCTGGATTCTTTTGAGATTATCGCTAGTAGCTACTGTAGCCACTAGCGATAATCACTGTCTTCTCCTGCCCCCCCCCCCCACTCACCGGGAGCAGGCAATTGTTCAATAGGAGGGGTTCCCCTTTCCCCTGCTGATGGGGGAATTGTGCAAATTAAGGAAATTCGCTCCACATGTTGCCAGCCTTAGTTAAAGATTTTGCAGATGCTAAGTGCAGGAAGAAATACTTTTTGTAAATATTGTAGTGTGATGTATAGCTGTGATGTATGATTCTCCAGTTCCAATCACCCATTTAATGTATACTCTTACAGTCAATAAATGTCAGAAGAGAAGTGTCTTCTTTGGAAAACCTGTATTTTTTTGTAGAACAAATGCGGTTTTTCATTCATTTCCGTTCACTTATTTTTCACATAATTTCATTTCTATGTTAAGGGGCCCCCCGAAATTGAAGTGGGGGCCCCTCAAGGTCTAAGTCTGGCAATGTGTAGGATATACCCTAGTAGGCTTACAGTAGACCCTTTTTGCCTTCCTGTAGATCAGGGGTCTCCAAACATTCTAAAAAAATTGCCATTTTATTGTCTTCAAAACCTTTAGAGGGCCGAACTGTGGCACGTAGGAGAAGAAAATACCCTGTTGTCAGTGGGAGTAAACAATACCCCATCATTGATATTAGGTGGAGTAATAGTGTCCCATTGTTTTCAGTGGGAGGAATAGTGCCCAATCATTGGCATCAGTGGGAGGAATAGTGTCCAATCATTGGCATCAGTGGGAAGAATAGTACCTCATCATTGGTGTCAGTGGGAGGGAAAAGTGACCCATCATTGGTGTCAGTGAGAGGAATAGTGGCCCATCATTGGTGTCAGTGAGAGGAATAGTGCCCAATCATTGTTGTCAGTGGGAGGAATACTGCCCCATCATTTGTGTCAGTGGGAATAAATGTACCTCATCATTGGTGTCAGTGGGAGGAAAAGTGACCCATCATTGGTGTCAGTGAGATAAATTATGCCACATCACTGTCAGTGGGAGGAATAGTGCCCAATCATTGGTGTCAGTAGGGGGATAGTGCTCCAACATTGATATCAATGGGAGGAGTAGTGTGGTCATTGGTGTCAGTGAGGGGCCTAGAGCCCCATTGTCCGTGTTGGTGGCAGGAACTATGCCCAACTGTTGCTAACAACGGGGGGAGCTATTGTGTTCTGACAGGGGGATGGCCCCCCACCAGAACATGCCATTGGCTGAGAGCGCTGGTAGACCTTTTTCAGTCATGCCCCTTCGACAGAAGCCGGACAATTGGCTGGCTTCTGTCGGACCGGCTGCTGTACACACAGGCTGAATGTTGACCGATTTCTATTGAACCGGCCAATACCACCCAATATTCGGGCCATGTGTACCTGGCTTTAGTCTGAACTTAACTACAAGCTGTCCCTGGCAAATTGGTTTTATAATGATTCATGCTCTGTGGCTGTCAACCATACCATTGTCTCTCTACATATTGGGGTTCATTTACTAAAGAAGTATAGGCTGTGCAATTAGTTTGTTCTTGCTATGCAAAGTGAATTTTTACTTGGCCTAGCGAATGAGGTACAGTTGTGTTCACTCTGAATATCCAGTCTCATGCACGGCAAATTAAATAACAGGATTTTTGCTTGCAAATAATTGGATAATTTTAATTTATAAAGCTAAGTCAAAAGTTACTGTGCTGAGTGCACAGCCTATATTCCTTTAGTATTCAACCACTATAACCAGGGGTCTCCAAACTTTCTAAACAAAGTACCAGTTTACTGTCCACTAGACTTTAGGGGGGCCGGACTGTGGCCATTGGGAGTAGAAATAATCCTGGCATCAGTGGGAGTAAACAATCCCTCTTTGGCATTAGGGGGTGGAATAGTGCCCAATTGTTGGTATCAGTGGGAGGAATAGTGCCCCATCGTTGGTGTCAGTGGATTTAATAGTGCTCCATCGTTGGTGTCAGTGGATTTAATAGTGCTCCATTGTTGGTATCAGTTTGAGGAATAGTGCCCTATGATTGGCATCAATAGGAAGAATAGTGCCCCATTGTTGGTAATAGTGGGAGAAATAGTGCTCAATCGTTGGTGTCAGTGGGAGAAATAGTGTCCCATCGTTGTTGTCAGTGGGAATAATAGTGTCCCATTGTTGATGTCAGTGGGAATAATTGTGTCCCATTGTTGATGTCAGTAGTTTGGAGACCCCTGCACTATACATTTAAAGTTGGTGAAGCAAATGCTTTTACATAATACCAAAACCATTTGACAAGACTAGTTTTGTAATTCAGGGGACATTCTACTACCATCTACATTGTGGGTTTATAGTCCTCAGATATTGAAAGAAGGCTGGTGCCAAAAAAAGTTGTAGTTAGATCATTGTGACATTTACTGTCACAAAAGCACAGTTGTTAAATTGTAGCAATTTTATGAGCAGCTTTTTTCAATCATTCTTAGAAAAAAAAATACCATTTATGTCAGTTAATGTTTAGGGGAAGTAGAGAAATATATATATATATTTATCTTTACTTAAAATCAGGGGGAAATCGTGAGTGCGTGTTATACGCCGATCCCCGCCGATCCCCCGCTGATTGTGAACGAGCAGAGCCGAGATACACAAAGCCGAAGTACACTCGGCTTTACTCGGCTCCTCTCGCAATCACACCCACCTCCACTGATTGCAAGCGCCGCTAACATACAGAAAGCCGAGTGTACTTCAGCTAGTCTCGGCTTCTCTCGCAGTCCCGCCCCTGACTGTGAGCAGAGCCGAGTCTAGCCGAAGTGGTCGTGACTGTGAGAGGAGCCGAGTAAAGCCGAGTGTACTTCGGCTTTGTGTATATCGGCTTCTCTCGCAATTAGTGGAGATGGGCGAGACTGTGAGCAGAGCCGAGTCTAGCCGAAGTACACTCAGCTTTCTGTATCTCAGCTCCGCTCACAGTAGGCAGAAATTGGCGCCAAATTTAAATCAGGCCAGGGCAAGGCTGCAAATGCAAAGGCACTGGGCAAGGCTGCAGATGGACACTGGGCAAGGCTGCAGATGGACACTGGGCAAGGCTGCAAAGGCACTGGGCAAGGCTGCAGATGGACACTGGGCAAGGCTGCAATGATGGATAAGGCTGCAGATGGACACTGATAAGGCTGCATTGATGGGCATTTAAATGTACGTTTTTTTCCTTAAAATTCCCTCCTAAACTTGGGGTGCGTGTTATACGCTCTGATAAATACGGTGTATATATATACATTTATATATATATATACACTTCTATTCCTGAATAATTTTTGAGGACCAACTGTGGGCTCAGCTCCCCGTCTTCACCAATCCCCAATAACAGGGTGTCATTCAGTCTGGAAGACTGAGGACATGTTGTGGCAAAAAAGAGATACTGCAGGGGTCAGCCCTGGATTGAAAGTGAGTATTGCAGGCTGAGCTGCTTTTTATTTATTTTGAGAACTTGAAAAAAAATATGTTTTCTTCTTTCATTAAGGGGCACAGGATTCAGAGACATTTGGTTTATACTGCTGCTTACAGGGGGGTTTGGACACTGTGCACGGCCTATATTCCTTTAGTAATTAACCACTATAAATTTAAAGCTGGTGGAGCAAATGCTTTTACATATTACCAAAATCATTTGACAAGCCCAGTTTTGTCCTTCAGTGGACATTCTACTACCATCTACTATCAGTCATTGTGGGTTTATTGTCCTCAGATATTGAAAGAAGGCTAACGCCATAAAAAGCTGTAGATAGTACATTGTGGTATTTACTGTCACAAAAGCACAGTTGTTAAAATGTAGCAATTTTATGAGCAACTTTTATTCGAACATTCTTAAAGAAAATATGCCATTTATGTCAGTTAATGTTTACGGGAAGTAGAGAAATATATTGAAGCTTCCATTCCTGAAATATTTTTGAAGACCAACTGTGGGCTCAGCTCCCCGCCTTCACTAATCTCCAATTACAGGGTGTCATTCAGACTGGAAGACTGAGGACATATTGTGACGAAGAAGAGGTACTGCAGGGGGCAGCCGGGATTGAAGGTGAGTATTGCAGGCTGAGCTGCTTGCTTTTTTTTTTTGAGAACTAGAAAAAAAACATAATTTTCTTCATTCATTTAGGGCACAGGATTCAGAGACATTTGGGTTATACTGCTGCCTACAGGGGGGTTTGGACACTTGCAAACAAAAACCAGTGATCAGCCTGGTACAACCCCTTCCACTCCCAGCACGTCTCAGTTTTTTGCTAGTGTCTTAGGAAGAGGGAACCACTTTCTCTAATGAGAAACATTTAACCATTTTTACTAGCCATTTCTTTCAAGATATTTTTTTTCTTCAGCCAAGACTTCTCTACATGCTGCTTGAACTGGTCCCTATGTATATATGTATTTTCAGCAATAGCTTTGGAGGCTGTACCTCGATCCCACTGGATTGGGCCATTGTTGGGCCTACCTTGAATGTGAATTTTGGGTACTGGACTCTTTTGCACTTTCTAGAATTTTGTGTACTGTGTTAGTTAGCTACGGAGTGCTTTCTAAGCCCAGAGCTGTGACATAGGTGGCATGAAGGGACTTCTTCCTGTCACTGCTCCTATTTGCAATGGACATGGGTTTCCACCTCAGTACTTGCTGGCATCTACAGTGACCTGGTCATCTACAGCCATTTGAACCTCCTCTGATTTTACCAGCCAGTTCATGAGTACTCAAGGTTTTATCTGGTATTCTGAGATAAGCAGTCCCTGCCAAGCAGCTCAACATTAGATCCGATCCCAATCTAAGAAGAAGCAGTCCCACTATAACAGGACCCGTCAGTGCACAATCCACTAAAAGTTCTAAGGTGGCCTGCAGTGCTCCCTCTTAAGGGCCTAATATCAACATCCTGGAACATTATCCCCTGCTTGAGTCGCCTAATTCCTCATAGTCTTCCTTTTGTTTGGTTGTATTTCACTGCAGTTATGGGCAAAATTGTAGAGGCTATATCTGATGAAGAGTCTCAAGACATCTTGCCTGATGATACTGCCCCAGAGGAGTTTCAGGTTTGGAGAGACCATTTCAGCTCTTATTGATGGAAGGGTCACCTTAAAAATAGGATATCGTATAGCTTCTACTAGCACTGTTATAAGTTTGGGATGCCTTGGAGGTTGTAAGACTTCAAAACTTTTCTGATACACATTACTCCCAGACATATTGTATAGAGATTTGGGAAAGTCCTGATAAACTATTCATATAGTCCAAATATTTTGCACCTAAAGCCGCATACACACTATCAGTTTTCCTGCAGGTTTTTGTCTTCAGGTTTACCAAAACCATCAAATATGAGGTCAAACCTTAAGATTTTCAATTCGTATGCAATCAGGCAGGCCCTTGTACTACGTGGTTTGGTAAACCCGAAGACAAAAACCTGCAGGAAAACTGATAGTGTATGGGGCTTAAGTATCAATTTGAGGAGTTCTTTATGAAGAGGCAAAGCATTCCTACCTTTTGATCTAGCACCAGCATCAGGTCATAATAAAGCACTGACCATTTCTACAGTTGCACCTGTGTTTAGGGATCCCATAGACATTGCAGCCTGTCGTGGCTATAATATTATCTGTCAAACTTTAGGGGACTGGCTCATAAAAGGGGATCCAGCTTTCATCCACACTGATCCCCCTCATGCCAGCTGCCATATGCTACTGTGTAGATGGGTTAGTGGATGTCTCCTGTCTTATTTCCCAAATTAATTTTAATAAACATGTAGATAACTCTTTGGTTGAACTGTTTGGAGGCTTTTAAAAAGCATCTTCTGTGCATGCCCTTAGGGGTCAACATTATATCAGAACAGCTTTGACCACTCTCATCAAGGATGATACTGGGGTATCATCGTACATGAAAAACCTACTTTGCTTACTGCAAGGAAACCTACTTTTCCTCCAGCATCTGGCCATAAGTACTATACTACTACATATATATATATATATATATATATATATATATATATACAGTATATAGTATAGTACTAATGTTCAATCTCAGTGCTTGCGATTCTGTTCCAGGGACCACTAGCTCCTTTTCTTTAATTAAAGCCAAACTCCAGGAAAAGTAGAAGTCCTCCCTTGCAGTGGGACTGTGCCCATACTGCAAGCATTTCCAGTGGTGGCCCATCCATTAGGGGTACACGGGCGCCACCCCCCCATCCATGCGTCCGCCCCCCTAATCTACATGCGGGGCACCGGACGCATGGATTCCAATGGGAATTTTTTTTTGTGAGCCAGAAGCTCTAATAGGCTTCAAAAAAAGAGTGGGCTTGGGCGCAGAGAAAATAATTTTATGGTGAGTACAAAAATCCTACCTGGGCTTGAAACATATAAGTATGTAGCCATTGAAGTCTTGACACCTGAGATATACACTTGTTTTTGATCGATGGCTCTAAGACTCCATTCACACAGGGGCAACACGACTTCCAGCACGACTTTGGGAGGCAACTTGGATACGACTTGAGCATGAATCACAGCCCGACTCCAGGCAACTTACAAGGCAACTTCAAGTTGCCTCCAGGACAGGCTACTTTCCAGTGGCCCATCAAACAATAATCAGTTCTGTGGGAGGGAGGGCTTTGCCTGAAAAACAATTTTTACTTCCTGGAAAGTTGCTTCAGTTAAGACAGGGGATCCGACTTGGAGGCGACTTCCATTGAAATCTATGGGTACAAGTTGCATACAAGTCGCCTAGAAGTCAGATTGAAGTAGTACAGGAACCTTATTTGACGTCGGAGCGACTTCAGTAGTGTGCATTAAGACGGCTCCATTCACTTTGATTTTCTCATGCCGCACGACTTGAGGCGACTTGGGGCAACTTCAAGTCAGATCCAAAGTCGCCCCTGTGTGAATGGGCTCTAAAGGTTTAATTTACTAAAGCAGAAGAGATATTTCTCTGAGCAAAGTGAATGTTTACTATACAAAATGAGCACTCGCTGTGGTTAGTAAATAAGGTGAAGCTATGTTCACTCTGAATACCCAATCATGTGTGTAGAAAATAGAAAAAGATAAAAGCAATTTTTCATTGGGCGTAATTGGATGATTGAAGTGCACACACATATTCACTACATTTACAAAGCTCAGTGAACATTTAGTTTGCTAAATGCATAGTCGACCTGTTCCTTGAGTAAATCAATCCTATTGTGAAGCAATGTTGGCATTATTGTTACCTTTTGAATATGTAATACAAGTTCAGCATTATTTAGCTAAATAATCATTTCCATAATTGATTACCTGTTTCCTCCCCCTCTTTTGGTTTTCCCCATTTCTTTCCTTTTTTTCTGCAAAAAAAATCATTATGTTCAGTTGGAAGGCTAATAAAAGAGTATCTGTCATTAGAGGTAAAAAGACAAAAAAAAATGTTGACAGTGTTTTCCTTTCCATGGATGATTTTTATTTACTTGCAATGTCTCTATGAACTTGCTAGAAAACTCCCAGGGGTAAATTCCCTAGCACAGCCTCTTGCCCCCTTACAGGTTATAGACCTCCCCTCGTTTGGGAGTGTCTAATTACTTTCAATGTTAACTCAACATCTCTTCCAGCCTCCCCCATATTACTGGATCAAAGTGAAAGAAGAGAGCGATTTTCAAGTGTTATTAAACCCAGGACCCTGCATTCACTATATCTAGCCTCCCACGGTACACAGAACATGGAAATGCAGTTATTTTAGTAAATATAAACTGCTAAATACCTTTTATCATCAGCAGTATATACTGTGTTTCCCCAAAAATAAGCCCGGGTCTTATATTAATTTTGTCAGCCAAAAACACACTAGGGCTTATTTTCGGGGTAGGGCTTGCCATGCAATGTGCTATCTTCCCAGTGGTTGCAAAATGACAGAATTCCCTCAATCACAGGATCACATAATGCAAAAGTTGTGCATTTCTGCAATGCAACAGTGCAAATACCTTCTTCCATAGATAAATGGAAGAAAAATTGTGCACAGAAAAAAAGGGTGAGCGCCCAACACTCCACTAGACACAAAGTGAATAAGCAGATATAAAAACAATAGTGTAGAGCTCAAAAAATAGTGAAAAATTAAAAGTTTGAAATAAACCACTATGACAATTGGTATAGAGATAATGACATAGCATATCAGTCCATCTTGATTGAATATACCATGACGGTGTGAATAAACATTCACACGAGTGTAAAGTCTAAAGTGAAAAATAGCTGTCTTCCACTGCTCCGAGCACTGCAGAAGGAGGAGGGCCGAGATCCCCACTGACACCCAAGAGAAGAGAAGATCAGCTGAGCCCTACTTGGCGCTTACATGGCCCGCCCTGAGCTGTCTTCCCCGCTCTGAGCAATGCAGGGAGGGGGGCCAATATTCCCTGCTGAGAGAAGAGATCAGCTGAGCACCAAGCAGTGCCGCACCGAACTAGGGCTTATTTTCGGGGTAGGGCTCATATTGCAGCCCTCCTGGAAAATAGCGCTAGGTCTTATAATTGGGGTAGGTCTTATTTTCGGGCAAACATGGTATCAGTCTTGTGACTTCTATCAGTGTCTTGTTAAAGCTTGTAGGAGGAGTTTTTATTCTACGCTGACTGTCCTATGAGGCTGCAGGACCCCTGACCCTCTGTCTGGACAGCGCTGATTGGCCCTGTGCTGATCACATGCACACTCCCAAGAAAAAAAAAACTCTCCAGCATTACACACCAAACTGAGCATGTGCAGAGTGCCTCCTAGGGCTCTGTTCTATCAGGAGATGGATTGGGGAAGAAGGGGAGGATCAGAGAAGACAGGATCAAACAGCATTTTTACACAATGTAGGGGATTAACCCCACAGTGAGTATAACAAGCATGCTTTACTGCATATACAGACAGATTTTACTGTTGTGGGTTTAGCAACACTTTAAGTTCAAATGACTGTTATAATCTAGCCATGGAGTCCATATTTTCAAGAATTTGGGATGGGTATCATTAAGCATAGCAGTGAACATCTTGTGCCCCTGTGACTCCAGTTTTGTTTCAGAAAAATCAATGATTGGTTGCTTCGATGCCGTAGCCAATGTTTTCCTGGCCACCAGGAATACAAATTCCACTTGTTTTCTTTTGTGTTTGCGAAGATCTGAATCTGGTCCAAGTAGTAATGCCAAGGATTGCGAACTAGGTTGGCGCTCAGCATAGTTCTAAGCATGCTGTAAACACAATCTGTTTGATCAAGAGTCTTTTTCCCCATTTATCTATGTATGGGAGTTTTTCTGGGCCCATTGTGTCAGTAAGGGCTGCATATATGTTTGAGGTTAGGCCCATGGAGTGAGTTTTTTTTAGACAAAGATTTTTAAAAAGTGTTACTCGAATCAGGGAATCGGTAGGATAGGTAATAAGATCTTTGATGTATTATTTTATTTGAGTGTAGTAAAATGTTTGAGAATCAGGCAGCTTCTAATTCTTTTTGAGATATTATATACCATCAATTGTAAGGAGACCATAGATAAAATTGACACCTTTTGTTTGCCACCACCGAAAAGCCAATGGATTCTCATAGGCAGGATAAATGTGGGGTTATGCAGAATTCTTACTAAAGGTAAATGCGAGGAAATTAGATTACTGGAATATTTTAATCCCATTGTCATAGAGTGAAGTACATAGATGTATCCAGGTCCGTCTTTAACGCAGGGCAAACGGGGCACATGCCCTGGGCCCAATCTTTGTTGGGGGGCCCAAAGCAGCTGCCGCTTGAGACCGCGCTACCTGTGAATTAGGGCCTCAATGAGGGCAATGCAGAGCACACACCGCAGGGAGGACACGGGAGGCTGTATTCCTGAGCCAGCCAGCAAAGGGGGCCGGGAGCTCAACTGACGCCCTAACCCCGCCCATGCAGCCTGTATGCTCGGGAGGCAGCAGCTGTATTATGAGCAGAGATCAGAGGGGGCCCTGCCCCCGGACAGCTGGCCAGGTATGTCCTTAGCTTTGTCATTTAACTGTAAAGGTGTGCATTGCTGAAAGTCCTCTGGTCATCTCCTCTAGCACTGTATGTCCGCAGTCTCTTTCTCCTGCAGTATGTCCACAGTCTCTGATTGTCTCCTGCAGTATGTCCACAGTCTTTGATTGTCTCCTGTACTATGTCCGCAGTCTCTTAATGTCTCCTGTACTATGTCCGCAGTCTCTGTTTGTCTCCTGTACTATGTCTGCAGTCTCTGATTGTCTCATGTACTATGTATGTCTCATGTACTATGTCCGCAGTCTCTGATTGTCTCCTGTACTATGTTCGCAGTCTCTGATTGTCTCCTGCAGTATGTCCACAGTCTCTGTTTGTCTCATGTACTATGTCTGCAGTCTCTGATTGTCTCATGTACTATGTCCGCAGTCTCTGATTGTCTCATGTACTATGTCCGCAGTCTCTGATTGTCTCATGTACTATGTCCGCAGTCTCTGATTGTCTCCTGCAGTATGTCTGCAGTCTCGGATTGTCTCCTTTACTATGTCCACGGTCTCAGATTATTTCCTGTACTATGTCAGCAGTCTCGGATTGTCTCCTTTACTATGTCCACGGTCTCAGATTATTTCCTGTACTATGTCTGCAGTCTCTGATTGTCTCCTGCCGTATGTCTGCAGTCTTTGTTTGTCTCCTGTACTATGTCTGCAGTCTCTGATTGTCTCCTGTACTATGTTCGCAGTCTCTGATTGTCTCCTGCAGTATGTCCACAGTCTCGGATTGTCTCCTGCAGTATGTCCGCAGTCTCTGTTCGTCTCATGTACTATGTCTGCAGTCTCTGATTGTCTCATGTACTATGTCCGCAGTCTCTGATTGTCTCCTGCAGTATGTCTGCAGTCTCGGATTGTCTCCTTTACTATGTCCACGGTCTCAGATTATTTCCTGTACTATGTCTGCAGTCTCTGATTGTCTCCTGCCGTATGTCCGCAGTCTCTGTTTGTCTCCTGTACTATGTCTGCAGTCTCTGATTGTCTCATGTACTATGTCCGCAGTCTCTGATTGTCTCCTGCAGTATGTCTGCAGTCTCTGATTGTCTCCTGTACTATGTCTGCAGTCTCGGATTGTCTCCTGTACTATGTCCACGGTGTCAGATTATTTCCTGTACTATGTCTGCAGTCTCTGACAGTCTCCTGCAGTATGTCCTTAGTCTCTGACCATCTCCTGTACCATTTCTGCAGTCTCTGACCATCCCCTGTAGTATGTCCGCAGTCTATGACCCTCTCCTGTAGTATGTCCGCAGTCTATGACCCTCTCCTGTAGTATGTGTGTTAATGTGCCGCTTTACTTGCTCAATTATTTGGGATTGCTCCACTGCTCAGTGAGTGATAATGGTGTGCAGTAACCTGTGGCAACCAATCGGTGAACAGTAGTGATCTGCTGTAAATTTCTCGCAACCAATCAGTGAGCAGTAATGATGTGCAGTAACCTCTAGCAACCAATCTACCTGCTATTTTTTTGTATGTCTCAGAATGGAGGGGGGGGGAGAGGGGGGCCCAAGAAAATGTTTTCCCAGGGCCCAATCAGTAGTAAAGACGGCCCTGGATGGATTAAGGATTTGAAGTCTTTAGGAAGGCGTGACCAAATGAGGTTATCTATAGGGAGTGGAGAAACATGAAAAGGGTCCATATTGGGGAATTCCTGAACAGTGTGAAAGAAGACCAGAGGTGTGATTTGAGTCACAACAAAATGCGTCTTTAGGCTCAGTAGTTCCAGGCTGCCGGCCAACCAATGGCGATTCAAAACGTAGGATGCTAGTCCCAGTCTGCTGTTGGGCTAAATAAAGTTCAGGATTTTCCTTTGTTCAATTCGTAATATGTGGCTGAGTATTTGTATCAGAAGGATCCTGAATTAAATCAAAGTGGTGGCTCTCCAAAGCGCCCTATAATAAACTTTACACTTGGTGAACTGTCTTTCAATCACTACCAATTTTCCTTAATTTTTGTGGGCACCTAGAGAGCCCATTCACACAGGGACGACTTTGGATCTGACTTCAAGTTGCCTCAAGTCGCGAGGCATGAGAAAATCAATGTAAGTGAATGGAGCCGTCTTAATGCACACTACTGCAGTCGCTCCGACTTCAAAAAATATTCCTGTACTACTTCAATCCGACTTCTAGGCGACTTGTACCCATTGATTTCAATGGAAGTCGCCTCAGAAGTCGGATCCCCTGTCTTAACTGAAGCAACTTTTCAGGAAGAGAACATACATTTCTCAGGCAAACCCCCTCCCTCCCACAGAGCAGATTCTTGTTTGATTGGCCACTGGAAAGCCTCCTGTCCTGGAGGCAACTTCAGTTGTGTTGTAAGTCGCCCCAAGTCACGCTGAAGTCGCCCCAAGTCGCGCTGTGATTCAAACTCAAGTCGTGTCCAAGTTGCCTCCCAAAGTCGCGCTGGAAGTCGTGTTGCCCCTGTGTGAATGAGGTCTTAAGCTCAAATCCAACAATTTTTTTTTTCTAAATCCTAAAGCATTCCTGAACCCCCACCCCATTCCTGGATTTTCTTCAAAACACACATTTACATGCACGGAAAATCTAGTGCTGTCCCGCTGTGATCCACTGTTCGGGTGACATATACTGGGTCTCACACCTCCATCTTGGCTCTCTTCAGCTGGCTGCCTCTTCCGGGTGCAAGTAGCCAGCTTCTAATGGCACACAGTGCCTGCCATTTGCCCACCCTCCAGCCCATTCAATGTGCCTGATCCTGCAGCCTCCTGGGAGATGTGATGGCAGCATCCCAGGAGGCTACAGGACCAGGCTAATGTCATTATAGCCTAGGCCAGAATGGCAGTAGAGGAACGGGGCCAAAGAAAAAAAAAATAGGAAAAAAACAGCAATTCTGCCTTTGGGGGATGTTTACATGGAACAAACTCACTTTTGGGGGGAAAAAGTAATTATGAGCATACTATGTTATAGGAACTGTCTAATACAGTGTTGTACAGTTATAACTATGCAGGCACCATAACTGCTCTTACTTAGTTTAGAAATGATCTTTCTTACATTTTTTACAAGGTTAAAAAGTTCTGTCATGTGACCATGCATCTTTTCTTCCTGATAGTGGGAGCGGGGTTACAGGACACTGTGCAGACACACATTGTGCCTGTATTCCATAGTCTGTTCAGCCTGAGAAGATGCAGGCTGTGGGAGGGGGTGTGTGCTAGAGGCAGACTGTGATTAGTTGGGGGGTGTGGTGACTGAACAAATTACCCAAAACAGCCATGCTGTGTGTTTGCACAGTGTCCTGCACCTCTGAAAGGCTAGCCAAAGGATTAAAACTATGCTAACACATATTAGCTTCTGTGCTTTGTGGTCAGTTTAGATCGAGGAAGACTTACTGGAAGGGTCAACAAAGTACTTCATAAGGAAGACCAACAGAAAAACAATAGAGGCTATGATTTAAATTAAATTATACTTACCTGCTCTGTGAAATGATTTTGCACAAAGCAGCCCAGATCCTCGTTTATTGGGTCCCCCACCGGCGCTCCTGGCCCCTCCCTCCTGCGAGTGCCCTCATAGCAAGCAGCTTGTTATGGGGGCACCCAGGCCGAGCCGCAGCTCTGTGTGTCCATTCAGACACGGATCCATGGCTTGGCCCCACCCGTTCTCTCTCCTCATTGGCTCATGGACTTTGACTGACAGCAGCGGGAGCTGCTGAGGAGGGAAAGTCCCAGACAGCCGAGACTCTCGTGCAACATCACTGGTCAAGATTGGCTCAGGAAAGTATTAGGGGGGTTGAGAGGGGCTGCTGCACACAAGTTTTTTTATCTTAACCACTTCACCCCCTGGAAGGATTTGCCCCCTTAATGACTAGGCCATTTTTTGCGATTCGGCACTGCGTAGTTTAACTGACAATTTCGCGGTCATGCGACGCTGTACCCAAACAAAATTGGCATCCTTTTTTACCCACAAATAGAGCTTTCTTTCGGTGGTATTTGATCACCTCTGTGGGTTTTATTTTTTGCGCTATAAACAAAAAAATACTCACAAAATTTTTTGTTTACATTCTGCTATAACACATATCCAAAGAAAAAAAAAATGTATTCATTAGTTTAGGGCGATATATATTCTTCTACATATTTTTGGTTAAAAAAAACGCAATAGACGTATATTGATTGGTTTGCGCAAACGTTATCGTATCTACAAACTAGTGGATAGATTTAGGCACTTTTTTTTAATTGTTTTTACTAATAATGGCGGTGATCTGCATTTTTTTTTTGCAGGACTGCGACGAACAAATCTGACCCCAAATTACACTTTTTGGGGACCAGTGACATTATTACAGTGATCAGTGCTATAAAAATGTGCTTATCAATTTAAAAATTACACGGGCAGGGAAGGGATTAACACTAGGGGATGCTCAAGGGGTTAAGTGTGTTCCCTAGGTGTGTTCTAACACCCAGGGAACACTGGGTGGGGGGGGGGCTCACTGGGACATGAGAGAGATCACTGCTCCCGATCACTGGGAATAGAAGATCTCTGACATGTCATTAGGCAGAACGGGTAATCGCCTTGTTTACATAGGCAGTTCCCCGTTCTGCCTCTGTACACTGTGATCGTGGGTCACCGGTGGACATCAAGTCTGTGGGACCTGCGGGCACGCTCCCGCGGCATGCGGCGGGCATGCACGCACCCACTATCCTCCTTGCACAGACCGAGGTACACCTACGGCGGTTTGTGCAGGAGAACCGACCTGCCGCAGTATAATGACGGTGGCTGATCGGCAAGAGGTTAATACATAGAAACTTCTGACCTTAGAACCACTTTAAGTTCTGCTTTAGGGTTTGGCTGGAGTTGAGCTTCTTAGGAAATACCTAGGAAAAACTATAAAGGAAATGGCCTTTAAATACAGAACAATATATTTTACTACCAGGTGACAATGTAGCTGGAAAACACATAATTATTTCTAAGAAATTAGGTCTTAAAAGAGTTGTGAAGGCATATCCCCCCCAAAGCCTGGCCCCTTTCTCCTCTGTACAGCCCAGTTATAACTGCAAACAGACGCCTATTCACTCTCTTCTGATTTGCCTCCCAATTTTTTTCTTTCCATAGAAAACCTTCGAGCTAACGATGTGTCATCTGTAACTCAGCTCCGAGCTGCACACTGCTATTCAAAGCCAGCAGGCGCACTCTGAATTTTTCCTGCTAAACACAAACCGGACTGAGTCAAAATCCATGTTTTGTTGATTGAACACTCTGGGGACTTGTCATACCATGGATTATAGATTTACACGGTAGGTTCAAATTTTAATGCTTGCTTGTAAATCAGAATTGTTGCACTTGGTATTAAAAGACTGCTGCCATCTTCCGTGCAGAGATTTCGAGAAAAACAAGTTGCTGAAACTGTCATTTTTCATTATATATTAAATAAGACGATTGCATAAAAATAAAAATAAAATTATATATTTTTAAAACCTGTAGTTTATTGTGAGGATAAAGTATGTTTCTAGGCATGACTGCTTTATTTTTTAACGTTTGGTAATGATTTCAGCAGATATATTTTTATTTAATCAAAGATCATTATCATCACTACTTTTTCATTGCATAATGTGAGCAACGTGTGAGTTTTTTTTTTCTGTTATGTATATGTTGCATTGCTATATTACTTTTCCTAAGTAGTTTATTAAATCTTATCATTACATACAAGTGACAATAATAATTACTTTAGATATGAATGTACAATATATATATATATATATATATATATATATATATATAAAGCACTGCGTAAATTGACGGCGCTATATAAGTACCTGTAATAATAATAATAATAATAATAATAATATAATTACATGACTCATGGTTGCAAGAAAAATAAGTAGTAGTCGGCCAAGAGGGGATGAATCATAGAGCTAACATTTTATGCTATAATACTACTTTCAGGTTAATATGTGTGTGTCAAAATATTCATGTCTATCTATCTGTCTGTCTGTCTGTCCTATCTATCTATCTATCTATCTATCTATCTATCTATCTATCTATCTATCTATCTATCTATCTATCTCTCTCTCTATCTGTCTGTCTGTGTGTCTATCTTACTATCTATCTATCTATTTATTTATCTATCTACCTATCTATCTCTCTGTCTGTGTGTATATCTATCTATCTATCTGTATATCTATCTATCTATCTACCTACCTGTCTGTCTGTGTGTCTATCTACCTATCTACCTCTCTATCTCTCTATCTATCTACCTACCTATCTACCTATCTATCTGTCTGTCTGTGTCTGTCTGTGTGTCTATCTATCTATCTATCTATCTATCTATCTATCTATCTATCTATCTATCTATCTATCTATCTATCTATCTATCTATCTATCTACCTGTCTATCTACCTGTCTGTCTGTCTGTGTATCTATCTACCTATCTATCTACCTATCTATCTACCTGTCTGTCTACCTGTCTGTCTACCTGTCTGTCTACCTGTCTGTCTGCCTGCCTGTCTGCCTGCCTGTCTGCCTGTCTGTCTGTCTGCCTGCCTGTCTGTCTATCTACCTATCTATCTCTCTATCTGTCTGTATGTCTGTGTGTCTATCTATCTATTATCTATCTATTATCTATCTATTATCTATCTGTCCTTCTATCTGTCTGTCTGTCTGTCTGTCTGTCTGTCTGTCTCTTATGTATCTCCATTCTTATTTTAGACCAGTGTGTCTCAACTCCAGTCCTCAAGGCGCCCCAACAGGTTTTCAGGCTCTCCATTATTTTGCACAGGTGATTTGATCACTTTCACTGCCTTAGTAATTACCACAGCCATTTCATCTGAGGGAAATCCTGAAAACATGACCTGTTGGGGCGCCTTGAGGACCGGAGTTGAGAAAACACTGTATTAGAAAACTAAAGTGACCTAAAATACCTAAATATAAAGGAGTGCACTATATTTCCTTTTTCTGTTATAACATAAAAAAATAAATAATACATTTTCATTTTTTTAAATTTAACTTAACTTTTTCCAAATCCTCATTTAATTTCTGTGACTTGCAGCTATTCTAAATACAGTAAAACCTTGGATTGCGAGCTTAATTCGTTCCAGAAACATGCTTGTAAACTAAAGCACTTGTATATCAAAGCAAATTTCCCCTTAAGAAATAATGGAAACTCAAATGATTCATTCCACAACCATTTATTCATAAGTCCTTCAGTTTATAGTTCATAAAAAAAGATTATAGCAATGTGATGGGTTGTGTAACCATAAAATGTCCATCCACAAATGGAAGCCTCCACAAGGGGATTAGAAAGAAAATCCAACAGGAGCTACAGAGTATAAAAGAGAAGAGAGGCGTCTCTTAGAGCCCATTCACACAGGGGTGACCCAGCCGCCTGACAAGTCGCGTCCCGCTCTGTTCAATAGAACCGTTCTAATAGGAGCGACGCAAGTCGCTCCGACTTAGAAAAAGGTTCTTGTACTACTTTGGGGGCGACTCAGGGCGACTTACATTGACTTCTATACAGAAGTAGTTTTGCAAGTTGCCTCTGAAGTCGTCTTCAGATCGCCTTGCCGAGTCGCCCCCAAAGTCGTGCCGCCCCTGTGTGAATGGGTTCTTAGTGTAGCAATATGTTGCTAAATGTTGTACCTTCATTAAATGTAACCATGTTGCTACACTTAGAGCCGGTTCACACTGGGGCGGCACAACTTTGGGGGCGACTCGGCAAGGCGATCTCAAGACGACTTGAGAGGCGACTTGCAAAATGACTTCTGTATTGAAGTCAATGCAAGTCGCCCCGAGTCGCCCCAAAGTCGTACAAGAACCCTTTTCTAAGTCGGAGCGACTTGCGTCGCTCCTATTAGAACGGTTCCATTGAATAGAGCAGAGCGCGACTTGTCAGGTGGCTGAGTCGCCTGTCGAGTCGCCCCTGTGTGAACCGGCTCTTAGAGACGCCTCTCTACTTTTTTATACTCAGTTGTGACATGACGCTACTTGTATATCAAGACATCACTTGAATATCAAGTCAAAATTTATTAAAACATGTTGCTTGTCTTGCAAAACGCTCTCAAACCAAGTTGCTCTCAAACCAAGGTTTTACTGTATGTTGAATATTAGGAATATGATGAAGAAGAAAGAATTCCAATGATCTCTTTTTACTTTTTAACTTCCAGGAATGCAACATACTGCTATCCTAAATTTTAAGAGCTAGTAAGGCTAAATTCAAGAAAACGCTATTTAAATAGTTATTCGTTTAATAGTCTATCAGCTCCACTATACCAGAATGGAACTGTAATTTGAAGGTTTGGCCCCTGGCGCACAGGATGTGAAAAATGCAATAAATCAACTCCATGATGACGATTATTGCCAAGACAGAAAGTGATGAGAAGTCCAAGGTATCACTAGAACAAGTAGGTGATAATAAATCTTCCAATAGAGGCACCTGTTCTAGTGAGGAAAATGCCACTCTCTTTGAAGGAACTTTTATGTTTTATGCCCAGATATACCAATCAGATTTTAGCTGTGGTTTCTGCACTGCAGATATGAGCATGCAGCAAGGATCCTGATTGGTTGCTATGAGCAAGAACGTTTTTGTAAGAACACCTTCATTATTTATCACGTTTGTGCAGCTGTTGAAGAAGAACTCTGGAAAAAAACGTGTTCTCCCATGCAGTGGGGCTATGCCCGCACTGCATGGGTAAATATGCCTATACTTACCTGCTCTGTGCAATGGTTCTGTACAGAGCAGCACCGATCCTCCTCTTCTGGGGTCCCCCGCCGGGCTCCGGGCCCCTCCTCTTCATCGGGTGCCCCAACGGAAAGACACTTTTTCTGGGGCACCCATGTGGGCTCGATCCCGAAGCCTGCTGCTGCTTCCATTGACACAGACAGTGGGACTCAGCCCCGCCCCCCGCTCCTGTGTTACAGCTTTTGATTGACAGCAGTGGGAGCCAATGTCTCCTGCTGCTATCAATCTGCCCATGGAGGAGAGAGAGCGCCTGGAGCCGCTGCGCTCGTGCACATCGCTGGATCAGATCGGACTCAGGTAAGAAAAAGAGGGGACCTGGGGGGGAGCATAGAATGCATTAAGGTGAAAAACCTTAACCTCCCTGGCGGTAATCCCAAGTGTGGCTCAAGGTTAAATTTCAGCACCATCAGCAGTAACCCCGAGCCAGGCTTACAATATAAAACGCCAGATTTCTAAGCAAAACAATGTACCGCTTTGAGATTCAAAAATCTGACATAATCATAACGCCAGAGTGGTTAAGGCTTTACAACCAGTTTAACTGTTTGTTTTTGTCTAGGGGATATTTCAGAGCGGAGATATACTTGCCTAATCCACCGATCCTCTGAGCGCAAGACTGGTACCCGCTGCTCCTGCTCCTCGCCCTGCACGCTAGTGATCTTGTGAATGGACTGTTCCTGACATCATCACGCTCATAAATCGGCTCTAGACATGAGGGTGGCAGGAATAGTCCACTGCTGGACTAAGGGGGGGCGCAGTTTTCTGGAGGATCGAAGGATCGCGTAAATACAGCCTGTTGGTGCACCCCTAGACAAAACTATCAGTTAACCCATGCAGTGCGGGCACAGCCCCACTACATGGGTGAAAAAAAGATTTTGTATAGTTTTTGAGCAATTTTTTAATGCATATGAAACAAAGGAGGCATTCAAGTAGGTTAAGTTTAAAATACTTAGTAGGTACATTATGATCATGTTCAATTGCTGAGTAATGCTGAGGTTATATTTTTGCATATTCACAATCGTATCGGCAGCTACTACCATGTTGCAAAGAATCAGTTTTGGTAATGTATGTTTCTTCTGCAAGCTGATAAAATGCCTCTCTTTATCAGTTTCTAGCAGCAATACTCCATCTTGATAGCTCCACCCCCGAGGGGCTATTTTGTTAGAGCAGTCTCTCTGTCTTTTTTTTTTTTATCCAACCTTTACCTTATGAAAATTTGAATTTTTTTTTGTCAAAGCTTAATTGAACAAGCTGAATTTAGAACCTGATTGGCTACAATGCACAGCTGCACCCGATTTTGGACTAGTTTTAGTAAATCAACCCCACAGTATGTTGGGGTCACTTATCATGAATTATAAGTTGGTTTATGCAAAGCAATTTTAATTGCATTGAAGATAAACATTGCACATTAATCTGCCCATTTGGGATACAGATTTAAGCTGTCCATAGATCAGTGTTTCTCAACTCCAGTCCTCAAGGCGCCCCAACAGGTCATGTTTTCAGGATTTCCCTCAGATGAAACAGCTGTGGGAATTACTAAAGCAGTTAAACTGATTAAATAACCTGAGCAAAACAATGGAGAGCCTGAAAACATGACCTGTTGGGGCGCCTTGAGGACTGGAGTTGAGAAACACTGCCATAGATGACCCCCTTTTTTTTAATGAGTCAGCTAGCGGGCTGATTGAAAGAAAAAAGGCTGACTCCCGGGGGCTAGCACTGCGGCGTTCAATAGTCACTCTGTATAGTGGCAGAATCCCTATTATACTGGCTGATTTACCTGCACTCCTATTGTGAATGCTCATGTTTGGCTTTTGAGAACCTCATTACCACAACGTCTTACGGCTTTGGTAATTCTGCCTGGATACAGATGATCTGTCAAGCTAGTTGTAGCTGCAAGTATCTAGTCTGTCCAACTATTTTTCCGCTGATTTTTTTCCCTGCGATTTCTTACTGTGTGACCAACAGATCATATATACACACCTAATCCCAGACTATATATACTAATTGATAGTCTGGTGAACAACTTTTTTGCTATCTGGAGTTTCTTCCAAGATAGTGAGATTTTGTCCCAAGTGTGTTTGTAATCGTCCCCCCCTATTTTGTCCGTCCTGATGAAGCCTCACGGCGAAACGCGTCGACGTTCAAGGGACTCTCCACTGTCACTTTATATACACTGTATGGTCTTTTAATTCTTGTTTAACATTTCTGTGATAATAAAATCATTTTTGTACCCTATGTTCTGTGTGTTGCCTGCAAAGTCCTATTTTTCACTCTTTGAGTACTTAATATATTCCCTAATTTTTGGATGTGGCAATGTGAGTGCTCCCCCCCATCCCCTTTTTTCATATTACAGGGATCTACTGCTCCCTGTCATCGGGAGCAGTGATCTCTGTCATGTCCTAGGGAGCCCATCCCCCCTACAGTTAGAACACATCCAAGGAACACACTTAACCCCTTGATCGCCCTCTAGTGTTTAACCCCTTCCCTGCCAGTGACATTTATACAGTAATCAGTGTCTATTTTTAACTCTGATCGCTGTATAAATATTAATGGTCCCAAAATAGTGTCAAAAGTGTCCGATCTGTCCCCCACAATGTCGCAGTCACGATAAAAATCGCTGCCATTACTAGTAAAAAAAAATGTAAAAAAATAAAAATAAAATAAATCTATCCCCTATTTTGTAGACACTATAAATTTTGCGCAAACCAATTAATATACGCTTGATGCTATTTTTTTTTCCAAAAATATATAGAAGAATACATATCAGCCTAAACTGTGGAAGAAATTGTTTTATATATATATATATTTTTTTTTTTTGGGGGATATTTATTATAGCAAAAATTTTAAAATGTTGCTTTTTTTTCTAAATTTACGTTATTTTTTTGTTTATTGCGCAAAAAATAATAACCGCAGAGGTGATCAAATACCACCAAAAGAAAGCTCTATTTGTGGGAAGAAAATGACATAAATTCTGTTTGGGTACAATGTCGCACGACCGGGCAATTGTCAGCTAAAGCAATGCAGTGCCGAATCGCAAAAAATGCTCTGGTCAGGAAGGGGGTAAATCCTTCCAAGGCTGAAGTGGTTAAAATCTTCTCTATTGAAAATGATGGTGGGGTAAAATACCAGGAACAAAACAGTTGACGCATTTCAGCCCGTGCAGGCCTTAGTCATAACATGACTAAGGCCTTCACAGGCTGAAATGCGTAATTTTTTTGGTCCCTAGTATTTTAACCCAACATCGTTTTCAAATATGGAGATTGGATTTGAACTTGTTGAGCTGCCGGTTCCTTTGATTGTTGTGTACCTTTTGACTTAGATTTAAGTTATTTTCTTTTTTAGATCTGTTTGTGCTTTAGTTGTATTTTTTATATTTATCTATTTACTGCAAAAGAGTATTCGCATCTTGTTTCTAAACACCTTTCATGTATTTATGTAGCTGTAGACAATTTGGACCCAATACCGAAGCTTTCTAAGAGATCATTTAAGACTTTTCCTGCAACAAAATGGTGGAGCAGCCAATTAAAGACATCTTGGGCCATCCAAAGGCTTCAGATCCCATGATGATGGAGAAACGCAATGACTGTGTAATTATAACGGTTCCGAGAGTCAATGAAAACCAGCTAACTGCAGCGACGGGTGGAGCTGAGCTCTCTTGCTATCGCTGCATAATACCTTTTGGAGTGGTTATTCTTATAGTGGGAGTTGTTGTCACAGCAGTGGCTTATAGCTTCAACTCTCACGGATCAATAATCTCTGTTTTTGGGCTGGTCCTACTATCTTTTGGACTTCTCCTGGTCTGCTCGAGTGCTCTATGCTGGAAAATTCGACAACGGAATAAAAGGGCAAAAAGGAGAGAGAGCCAGACAGCGCTGGTGGCAAATCAAAGGAGTTTATTTGCTTGAGAGTTGGAGGACAGCGAGAACATTGGTGAGACTGAATCTGCTTTAGTCATTTGGACCAGCTGGAGGGGGGTCTTGGAAACCCTCCATCTTCTTGGGATTTTGCTCGTATGAGACAGAAGTGTTCAAGAGTGTAAAACGACTGAGGAGGCTTATAAAATGGAGAATATTGTCGTAATATTTGGTATGAGTGAGGTTCAACAGAATTCAGACAGTCGGTATTTTAGTTTTTTACTTTCAAAATATTTTATTTTCAGAAGAAGATAAATAATACAGAACATTACATCATGTTAGATAAAAATAAAGAAAAATAAAGAAAAAAGATTATGTTTAGGAATAAACAAAATCATTAGTCAATAAATGGATAAATTAATAAAAACCTCCTAGAAAAAAGGATAGATTCATGTAAGCTATCAGAGAAACATGAACTTAAAATGATAAGCAATTAAATGAAGGGTGTGATCCCTAAAACTAAAGCAATCAAAAGTTTGTCAGGAGGAGATCTCTTCATCCTTATAATATAATGGAAGGGGGAAGGGAAACCCTCTCTTCTTGGTAACCTGGAGCCCCTTATCGGGAACTAACTGCTCCAGGCATAGAGACCTCCTTCTGACTCTTAAGCCTCGTACACACGACCGATTTTCTCGGCAAAAAACGTCAAGAAACCTGTTGGGAGAGCTTTCTTGCCAAGAAAACCGTTCGTGTGTATGGTTTCTCGTCGAGAAAACTGCCGGGAATCTCGACGAGAAAAATAGAGAACCTGCTCTCTATTTTCTCGTCAGGATTCTTGCTTTTCTCGTCGAGATTCTCATCGGCCGGTTTCCTGACGAGAAAACCGGTCGTGTGTATGCTTTTCCGAGTCTTAAAAAACCGTGCATGGTCAGAATCAAGTATAAGACGGGAGCGCTCCTTCTGGTAAAACTAGCGTTCGTAATGGAGATATCACATTCATCACACGCTAAAACGAACTGAAAGCACGAAGACTGAAAAGCGCGAATCATCTCTCCCCAAACTTTTACTAACACGCGGTAACACAAGATCAGCAAAAGCAGCCCAAGGGGTGGCGCCATTGAAATCGAACTTCCCCTTTATACCGCCGTCGTACGTGTTGTATGCGACCGCGCTTTACAACGAAGAGATTTGGAATTGACAGTCTGTATGCAAGGAAAGCTTGACAAGAATCTCGTCGAGAAAAACGACGTTTTTTTTTACGACGAGATTCTCGGTCGTGTGTACGAGGCTTTAGGCCCCCGAGAAGATTATCAGGGTCAACAGATCGGGATGGACTAAACAAGGCCAAACGAAACATTTGATAGTATCCCGTTAAATCTAAATAAAAGAGACATAACTTGAAATGGGAAACTAGAATTCCCAAAAAAAGAGTTTTCGTAAATCCTTTTTTAGAAGGAAGAAAAGAAGAGGAAAATAAAAACAGCGGGTAAAAAAGAGGACGGAGGGAAAGGGATGGTTATGTGTCCAACTTAATGTTAAATAGAAGGTAAAACAGCATCTTCACCAATCGAAAGTATTTTAGTCTTTATCCCATAAATTGTCCTTCCTGTGTAATATGTTCTTGCAATAGATAGTGATAGTCAGCTACTTTGCCTAAGGCCATTGTGCTCTGTATGCGGACGGAGGTTTTGGATACATCATGGCATTAGATTTACACCTTGTGGACAACTGCCTCTTACCCTGAAACCAAAGTGTTGCAAATGAAGAAGAAAGAGGTTCCTCTTATGCTACTAAGTGAGTATACTCACAGTACCCAAACACTGGGGAAATTAGATAAGGGGTGACCAGACATTTTAATGGCTTTCCTTTTAAAGTGGAAGTAAACCCTCCTATCATTTTCAGGCAAGGAAGCTGCCATCTTGGCCTCTGTTCAATCTTCACCTGCCATGTTGCTGCACATGTGATCAGTTATGACACCAGCCATTGGATGGTTTGACAGTTTGGTTGAGAGCACAACCAATGTGACAGTTGGCATTCCCGGCATGCCGAAAATGTAACTGCTTTTTGAAACTGTTAAATCGATGGCTTTACTTCCGCTTTAAGTAGCAAGCTCATGTACTAAAAACTGATGCCTAACATTTTAAATTGTGAAGGATCTTCAGTTTTCAAAATGTAGTGTGATTGGTCGTTAATCTAGTTATTGTGCACCGATCTGCTATTTTAATGTGCATATACAGTCCACTATTCTAAACTCCTATTTGGTGCATGTGCATTGGTAACGTAAAGGATATCGGTGTCATTGCCTCTGCATGCTTTATCAAATGCCAAATGGGACTCTACCTGAAAATTTCAGTGTGTTTTGTCCACTGTGGCCTGCAGCCTCCCTGCCTCTTTATACATTGTTCTTTGCTGCTGCTGATAGTTCCTAGAGGGGAATCTCAAGAAATGTAGGTAGCCCCTGTCCTTCAGCCCCTAAAGATTTTACCCCCTTCATGACCAGGCCATTTTTTATTTATTTTTTGCTATATGGCACTGCGCTACTTTAACTGAGAATTGCGCGATCATGCAACGCTGTACCCAAATTAAATTTATATTATTTTTTTTTCACACAAATAGAGCTTTCTGTTGGTGGTATTCGATCACCAGTGTTTTGTTTTTTTTTTTATGATATAAACGACCAATATTTTTTACTTTCTATTATAAAACATATAAAATAAAAAAATAAAATAAAATGTTTTTTCATAAAGTTTGGCCAAAATGTATTCTGCTACATGATTTTGATAAAAAACATCCCAGTGTATAAGTATATATTGATTGGTTTGCGTTATAGCGCCTACAAACTATGGGATATATACTGGATTTTTTTTCTTTTTAATTCTACTAATAGTGTCTGTTGTAATATGTTGGCCAATTTATGTAGGGTATTATAATATTATATATGTTTACACATACATAATAATATAATATCCTACATAAATCGGCCAACATATTACAACAGTGGCGATTAACGAGTTATCACGGAACTGCGATAGTGCTGCGGGCAATCTGACGCTGGGGGGAACTAACTGTTAAGCCCAGTACACACGATCAGATATCCTATGGATTTTCGTCTGATGGATTTGTCCATCAGAAATCCGATGAAACTGTTTTCCATCAGTCTTGCCTACACACCATCAGTCAAAAAACCGACCGTTCCAAACGTGGTGACGTAAAACACTCTGATGAGCTGAGAAAAATGACATTCAATGCTACTGAGCATGTGTCGACTTGATTCTGAGCATGCTTGGGTTTTTTATCTGATGGATTTCCCCACAGACGATCGGAAATTGCCATCGGTTTTTTATCCATCAGATAATTTTAAAACATGTTCTATTTTTTAAAACTGATGGAAAAAAGACTGATGGGTCCCATACACGATCGGTTTGTCTGATGAAAACAATCCATCGGACGGTTTTCATCAGTCAAACTGATCGTGTGTACAGGGCTTTACTGTCATCACCAGTGCAGTGACACTAATACAGAGATCAGTAATAATGCTATACACTGTCACTGTACTAATGACACTGATTCGGAAGGGGTTAACATCTAGGGCGGTCAAGGGGTTAAATATGTGCTTAACTATGTGTAATGTGTGTACTGTGTGCTGCTTTTACTAAAAGATCTCTGTTTCTCAGCCCTGCTATGCAGGGTTGAGAAACTGACAGATCGCTCCCTCTGTACAGAGCTCTGTGTTGTTTATCAACACAAGAGCTCCGGGCTGTGATTGCACACATACGATCAGCAGGTCCTGGCCATGAATCATTGGCTAGGACTTGCTGACACTCTTCTGCTGTGTGCAATCAAAGCGGTTGCCGGGAAACCTGAAGTAAGCAGCGACATGCGGGTAATTCGCTTTGCCTACAGCGGCTCCACCTCTGCCGTACAATCCAATAGTGACCGGGAAAAGTTACTTTGCTACATAGCAGAGTGTAAACAAAGCTTGGAGGATGCAGGCCACAAAAAGAGGACACACACAAGCCAGTTTCATGAAATGTATGGCCCCTCTCTAACATCTTGTTAGGGACAGATGGGCACTGACTAACCAAAGCACTTGCATTGACTGTGCAGTTTTTGCTTATGAAGTAAATACGATAAAGCCAAGATCTCCTTTTAAAGGGGTTGTAAAGGTTCGTTTTTTATTTTCTAAATAGGTTCCTTTAAGCTTGTGCATTGTTGGTTCACTTACCTTTTCCTTCGATTTCCCTTCTAAATGTTTTTTTTCTTTGTCTGAATTTCTCACTTCCTGTTCCTTCCCAGTAAGCTTGCCCCCATCATCCGAGCCATTTTGGCTGGGGGTTAGTCAGCGTGCTCGCCCCCTCCCTTGGGACTACATCCATGCGGGGATCACAGCGTCTCCCCGCAGGGATGTAGTCCCTAGGGAGGGGGCGAGCACGCTGACTAACCCCCAGCCAGAACGGCTCGAATGATGGGGGCAAGCTTACTGAGGAGGAACAGGAAGTGAGAAATTCAGACAAATAAAAAAAACATTTAGAAGGGAAATCGAAGAAAAAGGTAAGTGAACCAACAATGCACTAGCTTAAAGGAACCTATTTAGAAAATAAAAAACAAACCTTTACAACCCCTTTAAGGGAATCCCTTGATGTCCCTCATGTCACCAGAACTGATGACCCCATTGGAATTTCCTTTCTATTACTTTTCTGGGGGCAGAAAATTTGTGGTTTTCTTTTACTTTTACTTTGAGGCTGGGTTCCCACCTATGCGAATTGAATGTGGGTTTCCCCGCATCTCTCTCTTGCAGCTCTCTCTTGAGATCAATACGTGGGAAATGCTGTGTTACACAGACCACACACCAACAGAATTTCATTTGAATGTTTGTATGAAAATCCTGTGAAGTTAGGGCATTCGATCGAACTATACTTTAGTTTAAAATTCATTAAAATTTCATCAAGACCTGCTTCTTGAACAGAGCTCCAGACATTAAAGGAGTAGTAAAGTTACATGTTTTTTCACCTTAATGCATCCTATGCATTAAGGTGAAAAAACATTCGACAATACCGCCCCCCCCCCCGAGCCCCCGTTTTTCTTACCTGGCCCCTCGAAAGTCCCATGCTCGTCCCCGTCATCCTCTTCGTTTTTCAGCCTGGCCGCCGATTGGCTACACTGGATGGATTGAAAGCAGCGCAGCCATTGGCTGGCGCTGCTGTCAATCACATCCAATGACGCGGCACGCCGGGGGGCGGGGCCGAGTGATACAGTCGGCGGCTATGGCCGCCGCTGTATCACGGGAGCGCGCCCGCAATCACTCCACACCATGCGAGCTCACTCGCATTAAGGTGTGGAGTCCTTGCGGGGAGGAGCCAAGACAGCCGCCGAGGGACCCCAGAAGACCAGGATCGGGGCCACTGTGTGCAAAACGAGCTGCACAGTGGAGGTAAGTATAACATGTTTGTTATTTTTAACCAAAAAAAAAAAAAGCTTTAGTGCTCCTTTAAATGAGTTTCTTTTGAGCCCAGCACATGCACATTACAATGGGGTTGATTTACTAAAACTGGAGAGTGCAAAATCTGGCGCAGCTCTGCATAGAAACCAATCAGCCTCCATTTTCTTTTTGTCAAAGCTTAAAGCGGAGGTCCGTCCACTGCTGCAAAAATGAAAAGCCAGCAGCTGCACATACTATTAATAATTGGACACTTACCTGTCCTGGAGTCCAGTGATGTCAGCACCGCAGCTGATGTTTCCATCAGCTGTCAGGTGCATACCGCCTCCATTGCGATTAAGGGAACCCGGCAGTAAAGCCTTACGGCTTCACGCCGGGAACCCTACTGCGCATGCGCGAGGCTCCGCTCCCCTCCCCTCCCCTACTGGCCCGACAGCCGGAGAAGCAGGAGGGAGCCCGGGCGGCGACATCAATACCCGCAGCTGAGGCTCCCGGAAGTGAGTATCCTGTCCCCCCTCGTCCCCCCCCCGAAAGGTGCCAAATGTGGTACCGGAGGGGGGAGGAGTACAACGAGCAGAAGTTCCATTTTTGGGTGGAACTCCACTTTAATTGAATAAGCCAAAGTAAGCAGCTGATTGGCTACCATGCAGATCTGCAACAGATTTTTCACTCTCTGGTTTTAGTAAATCAACCCTTTAGTGATTAGGGTGTGCCCGGGCACACCTGGCACACCCCCTTTGCACGCCTATGTGCAGCTGCACCAGATTTTGTACTTTGCATGTTTAGTAAATCAACCCCAATATGTATTTTCTCTAACCAAAAGCACATTTATCATCATTTTGTTAAAAAAAAAAAAAATGTTTCTAGTCTGCTGCTTCAAATTTTCTCATCGCTACAGTAAGAAAATGATCATCAGTTTGACCCTAATAACTATCAGAAAATGTTTTGAAAATTAAAAGTTTCCAACGAAATACTAATGTATGGCAAGCATTATAGAAACAAATGCTAGACAACAGCAAAAGTCAAAAATTACTTTTCTAAAAGCGGAAAAATCTTTTAGTCAAGCCCCTTTAAAACAGTAGGCAATGTTAAGATGAACTGCATATGAATTCTTGCTCTAATAATAGCTGTACAGATAATATTTAGCACTAGGAGGGAATATTAGATAAACCTGATGTATAATTCCTTAAAAGGAAATGTGATTATTGTTCATTTGCACAAAAAAATGATGCTAGTAATAGAGAACATATATCAATAATGATGCAAAACAACAGAGACAAATAATGTAGCAAAATAATAGGATCACTTAAAGTGGTAGTAAACGGTCACATTGTAAAACAACCCATTCACTTTCAAATAGAAATGAAATACAAAACATTTTTGTATATATATAAAAAGAAAACATTTTGCCTTTAGTTATACTTTAAGAAGCTTTTTTGAAACCTTTAAAGTGTATGTAAACCTTTATGGCCTGTTTCACACGGGCTTCGGCTTGTATAAGAGCAGTGTGAACAGCAAGCTTTTACAATGCATTTACTGTACAGAGCTTTCAGCAAACTAGGTTGCGGCTTTTAAAGTACCATTCAACCCCAATTTGTAAATGCTGAACACATATCCTAATGGGAGTGCTGACTGCCACTTTAAACAAGCTGCTAGCAGGCTTCAGCACTTTTAGAAGCTTTTTGAATGCCTGCCAAAGCCTGCTAGCAGCTTGTTTAAAGTGGCAATCAGCACGCCCATTAGGATCTATGTTCTGCATTTACAAACTGGAGTTAAATGGTACTTTAGAAGCTTCAACAAAGCATTTGCAGAGCTCCCAGCAAGCTATGTAAAAGCTTGCTGTTCACATTGCTCTTATGCAAGCCGAAGCCCTTGTAGAACAGGCTATGAGCTTCTTCTATCTGTTAAATATACAGCTGAAAGTGTTTTGTGATATCATTTCAATAAGTGTAAAAAATTCCTGTTGATTATTTTAGAAATGCAGAGCTGTCCTGTATATATTTCCTGTGTTACCTTAAAGAGTCTAATTAGTACTCCTAGTTCTTAATTTGGACTACAGAAAAAAATTTGTAGCAAACAGGAGAATGGGATGGTTTCAGTAGCTTAGCGAAAGACAACTGGGCAGGGTTTACACCACTCAGTCCATAAAGATGCTACGGTGTTGATTTACTAAAGGCAAATAGACTGTGCAGTTGCACTCTGCAAGGGCTTTTTCTCCAGAGCTTAGTAAATGAGGTGAAGCTTCATTTTGCTGAGAATACCCAATCACATGCATATACAAATACCTCAATGGTGAGCCCAACATAGAGAGGAAAGTATTCAGTTTCAGGGAGTATAAGAAGACGCGGGCCACTCAATGAGAATGGAGAAGAAGCGGTTTAACCTCAAACTGTGTAGGGTTTTTTTTTTTTTCTGTCAAGGCAGTAAGGATGTGGAACTCACTTCCACATTCGGTGGTGTCAGCAGGAAGTATTGATAGCTGCTTAGATGGGCATCTTAGCGAGCACAGTATACAGGGATATGGGATATGATTTTTGACATGAGCACACACCCACACAGGTTGAACTGGATGGACTGGTGTCTCTATTCAACCTTACTAACTACGTAACATGCAAGGAAAATTAAACAAAACAGCATTTTTCTTGCACATAATTGGATAATGGAAGTCAGCTGAGATTCCCCTCATTTTCTAAGCTCTGGAGCAAATGCCCTTGTAGAGAGTGACTACACTTGGAAAGTGCACAGTCTACAGTGGTAGCTTGGATTACGAGCATAATTAGTTCCAGAAGCATGCTTGTAATCCAAAGCACTCGTATATCAAAGCGAGTTTCCCCATAGGAAATAATGGAAACTCAGATAATTAGTTCCAGTGGCACTGCTAGTGTATGCAGTAGAGCTGCACGATTAATCGTACATTAATCGCGATCTCGATTCACCCCCCCCCCCCCCCCACGATCTCCGGCCTGGATTACCTCGATTTTTCATGTCTCCCCCGGGATGTAGACTGGACCGAGGAGAAGCCGTCGGAACCAGCGTGGAACGCAAATGGCGCTGATATCGGAACTGACCTGACGTCAGCAGCCTGCGCCGCTGGATGGATGCCTGGGCGTGGGCTTCCTTCTTTCTCACAGTTCTGTACAACTGTAGAGTGTATCCATGCGCCACCCAGTGGACTCAGGACAGCATCGTTCTCGTCTCCTCCTACATGTCAGCGGTCACTGTCTCTAGTGGTTGCCAGCGGTACTGCTTCTGAAAGATTTAAAAATTGGGATGTTGGCGCTGCTTGTATAAAATCCAGCTGAATGCAATCAGTGAACAAATGTATGATTTATATAAAACAAACCTGTGATATATATGAAAATATGAATGTATAAAAAACAGACCAGTGATATGTCTATAATGTTAAAGACCATATAACTCTTATGAAAAAAGCAGAATCAAACTTTGATTCTGATTTTTTCATAGGAGTTATATGGTCTTTAACATTATAGACATATCACTGGTCTGTTTTTTATACATTCATATATATCACAGGTTTGTTTATTTATTTGGGGGGGGGGGGGTTTCTGGCGTTCAGTTTTTGAGAATCGTGAAAGAATCGTGATCTTTAGTCTAAGCAAAAGAATCGTGATTCTCATTTTGCCCAGAATCGTGCAGCTCTAGTATGCAGTACCGCATGTAACCAGAGGTGGGGGGGCACCGGAGACATTTGGAAACACTCTGAGCCGCTCGGATGCACTCGGAGTGTTTCTGATGCCGCGTACACACAGCCGTTTTTAATGTTATTGAAAAAAACGACGTTTTTCTCGACGTGATTTTTTGCGTTTCCTCTCAAGCCTGCCTTGGCTACACACTATCGTGAAAAAAAATGCTCGAGCAAAGCGCGGTGACGTACAACACGTACAACGGCACTATAAAGGGGAAGTTCTATTCGGATGGCGCCACCCTTTGGGCTGCTTTTGCTGATCCTCGTATTAGTAAAGTTTGGTGAGAGACGATTCGTGCTTTTCAGCCTCATGCTCTTCAGTCCGATACAGCGTGACGAATGTGCTATCTCCATTACGAACGTTAGTTTTACCAGAAGGAGCGCTTCCGTCTCATACTTGATTCTGAGCATGCACATTTTTTTCCCCTCGTAAGAGCATACACACTACCATTTTTCACGACGTTAAAAAGAACGACGTGAAAAAATAGAGCAGGTTCTAATTTTTTTTAGGCCATTTTTCACGTCGTTAAAAATGCTCTGGAGCCCACACACGATCGTTTTTAATGACCAATTTAAAAAATGGCATTTTTCACGCCATGAAAAACGGTCGTGTGTACGCGGCATGAGTGTTTCCGAGCGGCTCTGAACGGCTTTGAGTGTCACCGGCGCCCCCGCACCTCTGGTCGAATGCGGTACTGCACACCCCAGAGGCTTGAATCCTGCTCGTGTTGTGAGACAACACTCGCAAACCGAGTCAGGATTTAAAAAAAATAATAGCTTGTATTGCGAAGCGCTCGTAAACCGCATTACTCGCAATCTGAGGTATTACTGTATTTGAGTTTGGTAAATCAACCCCTGTGTGTTGCCAGCCAACAACCGTGCCTAGGTTCTAAGAGCATTTCTGGCAGACCAAGAAGTAGTTTTTGCATGTGAGGAGCCTTCAAAGGGATATAACATGGGGACATGTGCATGTATTAGAGTGTGTTGTACTGCATATGATTTTTTCATAATTTTTTCCTGTTATACACTTTAAAGCACCACTTTGGCATGACTAAACACAGATCCTAATAGGAGTGCTGACTATCAATTTAAACAAGCTGTTAGCAGGCTTCAGCACTACTCGAAGCTTGTTTAAAAGCCTGCTAGCTGCTTGTTTAAAGTGTCAGCCAATAACACATGGCCGTATCCAACCCAAGGAAATAACATTTTACATTTTGTCTAAAAGTCTCTAAGTAATTATTGCTATTTTTTTTTTTCACATAAGAACCAGATCTGTTAATTTATTAATTTATTAACAAAAGTGAGAGTAAGGTGTGAAGTCGTCAATGCATTTCAGTGCTCTGGTGCAGAGTTGAATACTAAGGAATCCCTTGATAAGATGCAGGAATGATACTTTCAATGCTTTTGTATTTCTTATAGACAATAAAGGTGAGAATGAATTCGCAATTTGATTCAATCAGTGACTATGAACTAAATGCAGACATCGGAAGTCAGTACTTATGTGCTGCAGTGAATGATACTGGTGGTACTTGTAGATTATTATTATTTTTTTTTAATCGTTATATTTACAGTGTATCTAGGTGGATAAATGTAATTCTATTTGTCTAAAGTGCAATTTGTACCTGCAAAGTGTCAACTTTTATAAATTAACGTTAAACTTATTAAACCTAGCACTTTTTAGTCTGTTTTTTTTTTGTATAAAACAAACATTTTATTAAAAAAAAAAAATAGTGCTGCTACAATAGTGGATGTGTATTCTGTGATCATAAATTATTACGACTTGCCACAGTTACTAGATAAATAAAGTATTATGTATTTCCTTCCTTTGGATCAAAAATATTAGAAGAATATTAACATTGGATTGAGTTGCACTTCATGGGTTTTGGTCATTTTTTTTAATGTTAATTATTATGTGGTTACCTTATCACTATACTATAGTAAGCTACATGCAACAATTAGCCATCAACATTAGACTCCACCCCAGAGGAGCTTGCAGTCTAATTTACCTAGGACAGCTCATTAGCTGTGGGCTGGTGTTCTGAAATAATTATGGACTACTCAATCTTTTTCTGCCGTCACTTTAGTATCTCATATAGAACAAATTGGATTGGAGGTTTTTAGAAAAATTTACTTTGTAGGCACATATAAAAATTTTGACAAATTTTAATAATTCACATGATAACATATAATAAGCACGTAATACATCTAAGATAGAAATACAAAAAATAGAAAAGGCCAGATGTTTTTCTCATTAGATACAGTATATACTTGCTGCGGGGCTGTATCAAGAAACAAAGCCCACGCTGAAAAAAGAAGAGTATCTCCTGGGTGTTTCCAAAGGGTCCTTGTAGAGTTAAAAACGTCTCTACATGTTTCGCGACTAAGAATGTCGCTTCTTCAAGAGCTTCTAAATTTTGAAAGAACATCCTTCAATTAGAATATAATATGAAACATAGAATACATAATAGTACATATTAGCATCTACATATAGAACAAAAGTAATTATGACTGTTGGTTGGGATTTTTTTGGACTGTTAAAAATTATTACAACATTTATTAGAAAGTATTAACAGTCCAAAAAAATCCCAACCAACAGTCATTACTTTTGTTCTATATGAGACACTAAAGTGACAGCAGAAAAAGATTAAGTAGTCCATAATTACTTTTGTTCTATATGAGAAACTAAAGTGACGGCAGAAAAAGATTGAGTAGTTCATCGAGTCTGCCCATTTTTTTTGGGGGGGGGGGGGGGCGGTTTTTATTTTTTTGCATTTGTTTTTCATTAACTTTATTGTCTGAGTATATATCTATGTTTGCTGGTAGTTTATTCCAAGCATTCAACTACCCTTTAATAATACTTTCTAATAAACATTGTTATAATTTTTATTAAAGGATAGTTAAATGCTTGGAATAAACTACCAGCAAACATAGATCTATATTCAGACAATAAAGTTAATGAAAAACAAAAGCAAAAAAATAAAAATGAAAAACGAAAAACAACCAAACAAAAACTGTCACCCCCCCCCCCCCCCCCAAAAAAAAAAAAAAAACGGGCAGACTCGATGGACTACTCAATCTTTTTCTGCCGTCACTTTAGTGTCTCATATAGAACAAAAGTAATTATGACTGTTGGTAGGGATTTTTTTTGGCACATAGCACAGATTAAAAATGATTACAATGTTTATTAGACAGTATTATTTTCCTGAAAAGGTAGTTGAAGGCGTGGAAAAAAACTACCAGCAAACATAGATCTATACTCAGACAATAAAGTCAACGAAAAACAAAAGCAAAAAAAAGAAAAGCCATAAACCAATCAAGTCGCCCCCCCCCCCCCCAAAAAAAAATGGGCAGACTCGATGGACTACTCAATCTTTTTCTGCTGTCACTTTTCTATGTTTCTTTTAAATCCTTATAAAGTTGTAATAACGTCCAATTTTGCACTTGTACCTACAGGTAAGCCTATAATAAGGCTTTCCTATAGGTACAGTGTGAATATCTCCTAAACCTGCTCTGTTTAGGAGATATTCCCACGGGATGCAGCCGGTGACATCACCAGTGCATGCGCTCTGAAGGGATGGCATACTCGGCCCCGGACGTTCATACAGTCGGAGACCACAAATCCAGATAGAAGACCAGTGAAGATAGAAACCCTGTCAGCAATTAATTTTTTCTAAGGTATTTCATAATGTGCTGGTATGCAATGCAAACTAGCACATTATAACATTGGCTTGCAGGTGGCTTTTTTTCCCATCAGACTTTACTACCGCTTTAAAAAAGCATCATATGCATCATATAAGAAGCCACCAGCTACCTGATGAGAAACTACCATACCATACCAACAATATTACCATACCAACCAACAATACCATGTTCAATACCAGTTGCAAATGTCTCAATGATATGAATAAGCCCCAAAGCGTTTTAATTCTCCATTAATTTTCATTGGGGGGGACAGAGCGTGGTAATTGATAAAACATACAAAATAACATCAACCACTAGAGAAACTAGGTAATCGCCAAGAGGTCCGCCCAGTAGAGCTGGTGTTGTGAAAGCATAGTGGGGGTCCAAGTACATCAAGCCATATGCCTAGTGCAGTGAATGCTCTTATGTAGGGTGAGGGAACCACAAGATCTCCTAAAAAAATGTTTTTAAAATGAGCCAGCCCCTTACAATACAGGCGATTTAGCTTTTCCCTGGACTCCATACTAGCACAAAGCAACTGTTGCTCATAAGAAAATGTTCTAAAGGCCGTACCCCCAGGGCAAACTCTTACTTTGGCAAACAGAATGTTCTATATCCAAATTGTTGTTCATATTTGTCTCTTTGTCTCGATAACAGTCTGCTATCAGGAGATAAGGTTCTTACTTTGGTCTTTGCTCCGTGATGGCAACACTCTTACAAAAAATTGAGCCACAAGTGCATAAATATTTGAGGTGCCACTCTAAACAACCATTGCCACTCCAGGTCCTGTTATGCCGCGTACAGAAGAACGGAAATTCCGACAACAAAACCGTGGATTTCTTTCCAACGGATGCTGGCTCAATCTTGTCTTGCATACACACGGTCGCACAAATGTTGTTGGAAATTCCAAATGCCAAGAACAATTTGCACTTTTCAGCCTCGTGCTTTTCAGTCTGTTACAGCGTGACGAATGTGCTATCTCCATTACGAACACTAGTTTTACCAGACCGATAGCTTCCGTCTCGAGCTTGATTCAGAGCATGCGTGGAATATTGTGCGTCGGAATTTACGAGAACGGATTTTGTTGTCGGAAAATTTGAGAACCAGCTCTCAAATTTTTGTTGTCGGAAATTCCGACAGCAAATGTCCGATGGAGCCTACACACAGTAGGAATTTCCGACAAAAAGCTCCCATGCAACATTTGTTGTTGGAAATTCCGACCGTGTATGCCCCATCTGACTTTTTCTTTCGGAATTTCCGACAGACTTAGATAGAGAGCAGGTTCTCTATTTTTCCGTCGGAAATTCCAACGGTGGTTTGTCCGATGGAAAGTCCGGCCGTGTGTACGCGGCATTAGAGTTGAAAAAACAAGGAAGAATCTGACTGGCTCTTCTTTGCCATAGTTTTTCCTCTTTTTATGCATGTTGGCTCCTTTGTAAATAAACATCTTTAAATAAAGATATATTTATCTTGAATGCTTTTAAACTGGCATTAGGATGTCAATCAAGGCATTGCGAGGCCTGTACATCTCCATAGTGTCTTCTATAATTGCCAGGAGCCACAAATCACAGGGTGCTCTATTATCCAAATATTGACTTTAATATGTTGGTGCCTGGCTCCATACCTTCTCCTACATAGCTTTTGGTCCATCTATGTGATGGCAGCTTTACAAACCCATAGTGAGGCACAGATGGAAGGCGAAAGCAGGGCGAAGTGCATGACTTTCTGGTTGTTAGAATTCTTCTGTGTTGGGGCTCCCAGGGAATTATAGAAGATAACCAGAGAGACTCACATTTGAATACCAGATTCCAGCATTCAAGGAAAGCACGGGTTCACTTTAGTCTAGCGCAAACAGGGACTCCAAAGTGAAGGTATCACCTGTAACAAACCATCAGGTTATATATGTATATTTGTTGTACCTGTTGAACAAGCCTGGATTTTTATATCTGATTTTATACATTTGCAATAAATTATGAGAGTTTTATTATGGCTTTAAATTTTGTAATGGTATTATAATTTTCACATCCAATAAGTCCCATATAGATATAGATATCTATATCTATATCTATATCTATATATATATATATATATATATATATATATATATATATATATAATTTAACCACTTCTCTACTGTGCACGAAAACCCCCTTCCTGCCCAAGCCATTTTTCAGCTTTCAGCGCTGTCACACTTTGAATGACAATTGCGCGGTCGTGCGACGTGGCTCCCAAACGAAATTTGCGTCCTTTTTTTCCCACAAATAGAGCTTTCTTTTGGTGGTATTTGATCACCTCTGCGGTTTTTATTTTTTGCGCTATAAACAAAAGAAGAGCGTCCAGTTTGGAAAAAAAACACTATTTTTTACTTTTTGCTATAATAAATACCCATTTTTTTTTTTAATAAAATTTTCCTCAGTTTAGGCCGATCCGTGTTCTTCTACATATTTTTGGTAAAAAAAAAAAATCGCAATAAGCGCGTATTGATTGGTTTGCGCAAAAGTTATAGCGTCTACAAAATAGGGGATAGATTTATAGAATATTTATTTTTTTATTTTTTTATTAGTAATGGCGGCGATCTGCGATTTTTTATTGTGACTGCGATATTGCGGCGGACACATCGGACACTTTTGACACATTTTTGGGACCATTCACGTTTATACAGCGATCCCTGCTATAAAAATGCATTGATTACTGTATAAATGTGATTGGCAGGGAAGGGGTTAACCACTAGGGGGCGGGAAGGGGTTAAATATGTTCCCTCAATGTGTTCTTACTGTGGGGGGAGGGGACTGACTGGGGGAGGTGACCGATGGTTGTCCCTATGTACAAGGGACACACCATCGGTCCCCTCTCCCTCACAGGACGTGGATCTCTGTGTTTACACACAGAGACACACTTTCCTGCTCGTTTCCCGGGCAATCGCGGGTGCCCGGCGGCAATCGCGGCCGCCGGGCACGCGCACCGGGGCCTTGTGAACGCGGCGGGCGCGCGCGCGCCGCTGGCGGCAAGCGCGCGCCTCCTAGCTCATTTTAAAGGGAGGACGTCATATGACGTCCTCCCAGAACGAGAGTATCCTCCGCCCGCCGTCAATTGACAGTGGGCAGGGGACAAATGGATATATAATCTATATTACCAAAAATATTGGGACACCTGCCTTTACTACACGCGCATGAATTTTAATGGCATCCCAGTCTTAGTCCGTAGGGTTTATTATTGAGTTGGCCCACCCTTTGCAGCTATAACAGCTTCAACTCTTCTGGGAAGGCTGTCCACAAGGTTTAGGAGTGTGTCTATGGGAATGTTTGACCATTCTTCCAGAAGCACATTTGAGAGATCAGGCACCTCTGTGGACAAGAAGACCTGGTTCCCAGTCTCCGCTCTAATTCATCCCAAAGGTGTTCTATCAGGTTGAGGTCAGGACCCCAAACTCGCTCATCCATGTCTTTATGGACCTTGCTTTGTGCACTGGTGCGCAGTCATGTTGGAACAGGAAGCGGTCATCCTCAAACGCTTCCCACAAAGTTGGGAGCATGAAATAATCCAAAATGTCTTTGTATGCAGACGCCTTAAGAGTTCCCTTCAATGGAACTAAGGGTCCAAGCCCAACCCATGGAAAACAAACCCACACCATAATTCCCCTCTCCACCAAATGATTTGGACATGTGCACAAAGCAACGTCCATAAAGACATGGATGTGCGAGTTTGGCGTTGAGGAACTTGACTGGCCTTCACAGAGTCCTGACCTCAACCCAATAGAACATCTTTGTGATGAATTAGAGAGGAGACTGCGAGCCAGGTCTTCTCGTCCACATCAGTGCTTGACCTCACAAATGCTCTTCTGGAAGAATGGTCAAACATTCCCATAGACACACTCCTAAACCTTGTGGACAGCCTTCCCAGAAGAGCTGAAGCTGTTATAGCTGCAAAGGGTGGGCCAACTCAATATTGAACCCTACGGACTAAGACTGGAATGCCATTAAAGTTCATGTGCATGTAAAGGCAGGCATCACAATTCTTTTGGTAATATAGTGTATATGCAATTGATTATGGGAAATTAGATGTGGTGTCGAGACACTTAAGCCCTGTACACATGATCAGTTTTCCTATGGATTCTAATCCGATGGATTTTTCCATCGGAAATCCGATGAAGCTGACTTCCATCAGTCTTGCCTACACACCATCAGTCAAAAATCCGACCGTCCCAAACGCTGTGACGTAAAACACTCCGACAAGCCGAGAAAAATGAAGTTCAATGCTTCTGAGCATGCGTCGACTTGATTCTGAGCATGCGTGGTTTTTTTGTCCGATGGAGTTCCACACAGACAATCGGAATTTGCTATCGTTTTTTTTCCCATCGGTTAAATTTAAAACATGTTCTATTTTTTCTCGCCGATGGAAAAAAGACCGATGGGGCCCATACACGATCGGTTTGTCTGATGAGAAAAGTCCATCGGACTGTTTTTATCGGTAAAACCGATCGTGTGTACAGGGCTTTACTGTAGATGAATATCACTATCGTTACCTATCTACCCTTTTTTGTAACAGTAACTGAATAACCAGATCAACTTTTAATTGACAGCTGGAGAATGAACTACTCTTGAAATTATTGCTAGCATTTCATATTCGATTGATTTAATCACAAAGCCTTTTCTATAACCACAGGCAAACGCTGCTGCTTGAAAGGAAAAAATAATCTCATAGGAAGTTTTCACTGTCATATCGCTTGTTCAAAAGAACAATTACATCCGATGTTCAACACCGTAGTGCTCACAGGTTGCTCAGCTTGAAGCTTTTAATAATGTCAATTGGGACTTTCATGAATGCGAGAAACCTGGCTAACGCTTTCTCTGGTAAGATGACAACAAAAGTGTTCATATCTTAGAAGATCTTCAAAAACATTTTTTTTAAATCAGAAGAATTACATTTTCAGATTACATTCACTATGACAATGTCCTTATTTTCTGAAGGACTGGAAATAATTTAAATACTACTTAGCTGACAACTTGTGTGTTCTGAATATAGGATTCCATCAAAGGACCAGATACCACCAGGTGGGTCTTTTATCTGTTTTTCTTTTAACCATTTCAATACAGGGCAGTTTCACCCCCTTCCTTCCCAGACCAATTTTTAGTTTTCAGCGCTGTCGCACTTTGAATGACAATTAGGCGGTTATGCAACACTGTACCCAAATTACATTTTTATAAATAAAGCTTTCTTTTGGTGGTATTTGATCACCTCTGCGGCTTATATTTTTTGCGCTATAAACAAAAGAAGAGCGACAATTTTGAAAAAAAAAAAACACAATATTTTTAACTTTTTGCTATAATAAAAATCACAACTTTTAAAAAAATTTTTAAAAATTTCCTCAGTTTAGGCCGATATGTATTCTTCTACATATTTTTGGTAAATCGCAATAAGCGTATATTGATTGGTTTGCGCAAAAGTTATAGCGTGGGGTATGGGTAAATGAGAGGGGTGAGACGTCAGGGCTGGATGGCTGGCTGCGTTGTGGCTGATGGCATTCGTCTGGCTTCCGGGATGTCATGCTTGAGAAAGGAGTGCCGCTGTTCCACTACCAATAGCGAGCCTGCTCTGAAACGCGTCGCATATCAATGACATCATAGCCCGGCACCGCGCTTTGTTGTGCTGACCAAGCCTCGTTCTGGCTGCTGATCACACGGCCGTGTCTCCCCATTACATCCTGGAAGCCAGACGAATGCCATCAGCCACAGTGCAGCCAGCCATCCAGCCCTGACGTCTCACCCCTCTCATTTACCAATTGGATTCCATACCAATGCTAGATGGACTCTTTTCTCCTGTTTTTGGTATGAATGAACTGGGTCCTAGAAGAATACCTTGCTGTGCTCTGCCATCCCACGCTTTTCTGCCCAGGATCAGTTGTGGTGCCAGCTCAGATGGACTGGCTGTGACCTGCAGTAGCACCCCCACTCTTCTACCCAGCTGTGAATCGTGAATACAACTCTTCATTCCCTCATGTGAGTGAATATTGCTGTTTATTACATGTTTTATTGATACTTTCTCAGAGGCGCCCCTCTCCTTGTTTTATTTTAGCCTACTGGAAACCTGCTTCTGGTCTTATCGGTGGCTGCCCTGACTGACCCTTTTCTACATATGCACCCGAGAGTATAAGTACTTTTCTATACATCACTTTTATCCTGGTTCCTGGACTATTTGGTACCATACCTAACCCACATACTGAAGTACTTGTGCATTGCGCCTTTTCTACTTTTTTCTACTTTTTTTTTATATTGCTATGGGACAGAAAGTGAAGGTAAATCTCCCCAATGGGACACAGATGGCAAAAAATAAACCATCAGGGGTTACAACCCTCCCGAATGCCTGTAGTTCTACTTTAAAGGGGTTGTAAAGGTTCGTTTTTTATTTTCTGAATAGGTTTCTTTAAGCTAGTGCATTGTTGGTTAATTTACCTTTTCCCTCGATTTCCCTTCTAAATGGTTTTTTTTCTTTGTCTGAATTTCTCACTTCCTGTTCCTCCTCAGTAAGCTTGTCCCCATCATCTGAGCCGTTCTGGCTGGGGCTACTATGCATGCTCGCCCCCTCCCTTGGGACTATATTCCTGCGGGGGGACGCTGTTCACAGCATCTCCCCGCAGGGATGTAGTCCCAAGGGAGGGGGTGAGCACGCTGACTAACCCCCAGCCAGAACGGCTCGGATGATGGGGGCAAGCTTACTGAGGAGGAACAGGAAGTGAGAAATTCAGACAAAGAAAAAAAACATTTAGAAGGGAAATCGAAGGAAAAGGTAAGTGAACCAACAATGCACTAGCTTAAAGGAACCTATTTAGAAAATAAAAAACAAACCTTTACAACCCCTTCAAGCAGTTGAGCGGTAAGCCTGGTCTTGTAGGACCCCCGATAAACTATCCACATATCCTAAAAAGACAAAGGGCTGGTGTTTATGTGTCAATGATACACTGATAGGCATCCTAATGACCAGAATATTCCACAGACAATTTTTCTTTTGGTGTGAACCTAAACAAGTATTGGTTCCCATGCCAAAAGAGTTTTCGTTACTGTGTAACAGTAACAGGCAATTAGCCCGTGGGCATTTTTTTTTATCTCTTGTTATTGTAACCGCAAGATTCACACGCCACAAGGGTGCAAATCACTTTGATTTCGTGAAGCCACCAGACCAAAGATAGAAACATGTTATGAGCCTCATAAAATTTTACTTAAACACCGATAAATCTTGTGTGTGTGTTGGGGAGTCTGGTGGAACGTGCAAGTTCTGTGTGTCTTGAGTGTTGCCTCCAAAAACCTCAGTAAATCTTATTTTGTCCTCCTTTGGTGCTTGTTCTTTTTCTTTTGTCTATCAGTACATGGACAATGTATACAATTCTTAGGAATGAAAGTCTTGGTGGGCTCCTATTCTTGGTTTAACAAATCATGGTGGTCACCAATCTGAATTATCCAGCTACTGTATATCCTAAATACGTATGCAATTGATTCTTCTAGCTTGCCAGGGGTGAAGGTGGTCTGTTCATCACCGAGATTTAAAGTGAACTTTCACACCCACAAAAAAGATAAATGACCAAAAATTTCGCGGGACACCTTCACACTAATATTATCTGATTAAATGTATGGTTAAAGTAACATAAACTTCTGGTAAAAAAAATTGCTCTAAGTTACAATTCAGATTTTGGGCATCCTCTGCAACACAAATGTCATTATTGGTGAGATACTCCCAAAGGGAAAGCATGTCTAAAGGGATGAAGACCCTGTCACTTTCCTCATTAGAACTTTGCAACTGCAGCAGCTGTTTGTTAATTATGAAATCACTCCCATGCACATTCACTCTGCCCATGGACACAAACAAACCGCTATTTCTTCAGAATAACAAAAGGTAGGAATCTGCAAGTTTGTTAAAATCCTGTACATAGATCACCTAGAGGGGAATGTTTGTTTTTTTCAAAAAAAGTGGAGGTATGGTACTCATCCCGCCGCTGCCTCCCAGCCCTTTAAGAGGTTCTAAATGTTGGGAGGCAGAGGCGGGCATTCTGATCATGTGATCGCTGTGATTGAAGCGCAAAGTTCCTCTTTCTGGTACTCGCCAGAAACCGTGCCAGGAGCGCACTCTCAGTACAGAACTATGTTTACATAGGGCCGCGTAATCGCATTTATGCAGCCAGTAATGGGGGAGTCTAATGGCAACCCTGAGGCAAGGAGGACTCTGATGGAGACCCTGATGTAAAGAAAGACTATAATGTAAGGAGGACTTTGATGGGGACCCAGATGTAAAGAGGACTCAGATGAGGACTTTATTATAAGGGGGGCTTTGGTGGTTGAACCTAATGTAATGGGGGACTCTGATGGGGACCTGTCCTGAAGTAAGGAGGACTCTGATGGGGACCCTGATGTAAAAGAGGACTCTGGTGAAAGGAGGACTCTGATGGGGACCCTGATGAAAGGACTCTGATAAGGACCATGATGTAAGGAGAACTCAGATGGGGACTCTAATATAAGGGGAACCCTGATGGGCACCCTGAAGCAAAAGGAGCGTTGATGAGGACCCTTTATGTAAGAAGGACCCAGATGGGGACCCTGATATAAAGGAAGGGGGCTCTAATGGTGACCCTGATGTAAGAAGGGCTCTGATGGGGATTCTAATGTAAGGGGAACTCTGATGGGGACCATGAAGTAAGAGTGGCTTTGATGTGGACCCTGATGTAAAAGGGGACATTGATGGAAACCCTCTCATATAAAGAGGCACTCTGATGCAAACCCTAATGTAAAGGGGCACTCTGATGGGGGCCCTTAATGTAAGGAGGACTCAAATGGGGAGTCTAATATAAGAGTAACTCTGATAGGGACCCTGAAGTAAGAGGGGCATTGATGGGGACCCTTTATGTAAGGAGGACTCAGATGGAGACCCTAATATAAAGGGGGGCTCTGATGGAGACCCTAATGTAAGAAGGGCTCTGATGGGGTCTCTAATGTAAGGGGAACTCTGATGGGGACCATGACGTAAGAGGGGCTTTGATGAGGACCCTGATGTAAAGGAGGACTCTGATGGAAACCCTGATGTAAAGGGGGACTCTAATGGGGACCCTGATGTAAGGAGAACTCTAATGAAGACTCTAATGTAGGGGAAACTCTGATAGGGACCTCATGAAGTAAAAGGGGGTTTGATGGTGACCCTGATGTAAGAAGGGCTCTGATGGGGACTCTAATGTAAGGAGAACTCTGATGGGGACCATGACGTAAAAGGGGCTTTGATGTGGACCCTGATGTAAAGGGGGACTCCAAAGGCAACCCTGATGTAAAGGTGGACTCTGATGGGGACCCTGAGATAAAGAGGACCCTGTGGGGGACCCTGTTGTAAGGAGGACTCTGATGAATACCCTAATGTAAGGGGCAAACTGATGGGGACCCCATGAAGTAAAAAGGGGTTTGATGGGGACCCTGATGTAAGGAGGACTCAGATGGGTACCCTGATACAAAGGGAGTGCTCTGATGGGCACACTGAAATTAAGGGAGGGCTGTAATTGTGACTCTAATGAAAGGGGTGGGGGGGACTTTTTTCAGCCCGCAAATATTTGTACATTATACGATATGGCTTTCTTACCAAAAAGTATGAAGAATCCTGAACCCCCCCATCTCTCAAGTTTTGGGCTAGTGTGGCCCCTTGGCAAACCCAGGCCCCATTTTCCCGGATGTGAGGGTACCTCAGAACATCGATAACAGATCTCCATCCTGCTGGTGATTTAAATAGAGCGTGCTATACATGTAGCAGCCTGGGGGGTGGGGGGTGTATTTAAAGCCACTGTTTGCGTTGCTACACTGCTCTGTTACCAGACACTATAATAAAATGTCTTGCATCAGAGGAAAGTTGACAACACATTTTGTTACATTCATAGCCCCGAGTTAATCACGACAGGAAGCCTTCCTGCTGCTGGGGAGAACATATTGCGTCACTGGCAACACCTGACACGGCTATCTAATGTCAATCACTTTGCTTAAGGTCATTAAAAATATTAGGGTGTCCCCTTACAACATAAAGCCCTGCGCCCGAGCGACAATTCAAAAGGAACACATAGCATGATAAATAATTGAACAGGTGGATTAAAGAAAAAGGGATTCCGGCTCCTGGCATGGGCACAGCCAGGAATGGGGTTCTGGAGTTCTTCTGGGATTTGGTGTTACAGCTGTTCACTAAGTTTTCCTTATGCCGTCTCCAGCCCGCTCTGCACTATGTATGCCGGTCACAGTGACGTTGGAGGGGGAATGGAATTTCATTTTATTTGCGTTATGTTTATGGCTGTTGCTACTGGGTTGTGAGTTTAGCCTCTTCAAGTACGTTCGTGCTCGCCCGGGCCCCAGCCAGCGGGCCCCAGACCTGAAACGCAAGTTATTTGGGTGCTGGCAGGCTTATATTGTATACACTGTATATATGTAATACTATATATGATTTATTTTATCACTATGATATAAAATGCATACATGCATGTGAACTATACCACCTGCCAAGATATTTCCATTTCAGGTCAGCCATTTCTGCAGCGTACACACCCTCCACCAGGGGGCGACACCACTGCTCAGCAGCTTCCTGCACCACTTTAGGCCCAGAATGCTCATCAAGACCATCAACATGCTGGAGAGGTTCATCGGAGTAAAGTCACAGCAGGGCGGAGAGAAGGACTTTTTTTTTTTTCACTCTACCCACACGTCTCCTTAAGGCCTGGATCACATCTATGCATTTTTTAGTGCATTTTCAGTTTTGCAGAAACGCACTACAGTCCAGTTAAAGTGGTTGTAAACCCTTTACAACCACTTTAACCTACAGGTAAGCCTAGATTAAGGCTTTCCTGTAGGTGCTGGAAATATCTCCTAGACCTACACGGTCTAGGAGATATTTGCAAATCACATACGGCGATTTCTTCTGCGCATGCACCGGAGTTAAAAAAGGCACGCTGTGCCGTTCTAGCTCGGGTCATGCCGTTAAAGGCGGCTCCCACGCGCATTATGGAGGACTGTAACAAAGTCCCGCCTCCTAGATAGATGGAACACTGATCCAATGATACATTGAATCAGTGTGACGTGTATCATAAGAGGCGGGACTTTGTTACAGTTGCCGCCGGGATATTCAAATCCGTTTCAGAGCTCTGTGTGATCAGCCTGTATTTCATGGGCACTGGTAAGGCTGTATTTCATGGGCACTGGTAAGGCTGTATTCCATGAGCACCGGTAAGGCTGAATTTCATGGGTACTGGTAAGGCTGAATTCCATGGGCACTGGTAAGGCTGAATTCCATGGGCACTGGTAAGGCTGAATTCCATGGGCACTTGTAAGGCTGTATTTCCTGGGCACTGGTAAGGCTGTATTCCATGAGCACTGGTAAGGCTGAATTCCATGGGCACTGGTAAAGTGAATTCCATGATTCCATGGGCACTGGTAAGGCTGTGTTTCATGGGCACTGGTAAGGCTGTATTCCATGGGCACTAATAAGGCTGTATTCCATGGGCACTGGTACGGCTGTGTTTCATGGGCACTGGTAAGGCTGTATTCCATGGGCACTAATAAGGCTGTATTCCATGGGTACTTGTAAGGCTGTAATTCCATGGGCTTTGGTAAGACTGTATTTCATGGGCACTGGTATGGCTGTATTTCATGGGCACTGGTAAGGCTGTATTCCATGGGCACTGGTAAGGCTGTATTCCATGGGCACTGGTAAGGCTGAATTCCATGGGCACTGGTAAGGCTATATTTCATGGGCACTGGTAAGGCTGAATTTCATGGGCACTGGTAAAGTGAATTCCATGGGCACTGGTAAGGCTGTGTTTCATGGGCACTGGTAAGGCTGTATTCCATGGGCACTAATAAGGCTGTATTCAATGGGCACTGGTAAGGCTGTATTTCCATGGGCACTGGTAAGACTGTATTTCATGGGCACTGGTACGGCGGTATTTCATGGGCACTGGTAAGGCTGTATTCCATGGGCACTGGTAAGGGTGTATTTCATGGGCACTGGTAAGGCTGAATTCCGTGGGCACTGGTAAGACTGTATTTCATGGGCACTGGTACGGCTGTATTTCATGGGCACTGGTAAGGCTGTATTTCATGGGCACTGGTAAGGCTGTATTTCATTGGCACTGGTAAGGCTGTATTCCATGGGCACTGGTAAGGCTGAATTCCATGGGCACTGGTAAGGCTGTATTTCATGGGCACTGGTAAGGCTGTATTTCATGGGCACTTGTAAGGCTGTATTTCCTGGGCACTGGTAAGGCTGTATTTCATGGGCACTGGTAAGGCTGAATTCCAAGGGCACTGGTAAGGCTGTATTTCATGGGCACGGGTAAGGCTGAATTTCATGGGCACTGGTAAAGTGAATTCCATGGGCACTGGTAAGGCTGTGTTTCATGGGCACTGGTCAAGCTGCATTTAATTGGCACTGTTCATGCTGCATTTAATTGGCACTGATCAGGCTGCATTTAATTTGCACTGGTAAGGCTGCATTTTATTGGTACTGGTAAAGCTGCATTTCATTGGGGGGTCAGCGCCAGTGCAAAGCGTCACCTCCCTGAAATTAGTTTGCCACCTCCCTCGTTTTTGCACGTTGGGATGTCTGTTTCTGGAATATGCAAACTGCAACCTGCATAGGTGGGAACCAGGCCTAAAACTGAAAGTTCAATTAGACTTCCGGTTAATCTGCTTCACCTTTTTTTACCTTAGTAGAGATGTGCACGACAGAAAATTTTCTTTCATTTCAGATTTGTTTGTTAAAGTGGAGTTCCACCCAAAAGTGGAACTTCCGCTTGAACCACTCCTCGCCCCCTTACATGCCACATTTGGCATGTAATTTTTTTGGGTGGGGAGTGGGGGCTTCAGTAGGAGTGTGACTTCCTGTCCCACTTCTTCCTTCTGCCCAGGGACCGCTTATGCGACTCGTCATATCGCCTAAGGCGGCCCCTCCCTGTAGGCGATCTCCTGGGACCTGTCACGTGACAGGTCCCAGGCGATTGCCTGTCCACTCAGGGAGCGCAAGCACCGCTCGCGAAAGCACAGTGAGCGCCCGGCCGTGAAGCCGAAAGCTGTCACGGCCGGGTGCCCACAGTTAAAGGCGCCGCGGCGGAGAGGGGGGGGAGGAGCGAAGCTCCGGGTGGCCGCATCGTTGGACAGTGGAACAGGTAAGTGTCTGTTTATTAAAAGCCAGCAGCTACACTTTTTGTTGCTGCTGACTTTTAATAAACATAAAAAAGGCTGGAACTCCCCTTTAAAGTAGAACTATAGGAAAACCTTTTTTTTATTCAGTTTGGATAGAGCAAGAGAGATTTATAACCCCTGGCAGATCTGTGTCCCATTGTGGAGATTTCCCTTTACTTCCTGTCCCAAAGTCAAACAGGAAGTGAGAGGAAATCCCTACAAATTAAGGTAATTCCTTGGGGATCCCCAGATCATCAGAATTAGTGTCCCCATTGGAAAATTTCTCCTCTATTACTTTTCTGGGGACAACCCAAAATTGGGATTTTCTTTTACTTTTACTTTCAATGATAATGGTAAACAGGACAAATAGAGAGGATAAATCTCCCTAAAGGGGGCACAGACAGCAATACAAACTGACAGGTGTTCTAATCCTTCTCCACTCTATTCAAATAGAATAAAAAAAGTTTTGCCTTTAGTTAAACTTTAAGTTAACCACTTCAGCTCCAGAAGGTTTTACCCCCTTCATGACCAGGCCATCTTTTGCTATTCAGCACTGCGCTACTTTAACTGCTATTTGTGCGGTCATGCAACACTGTACCCAAATGATATTTATGCAGTTTTTTTCCCACAAATAGAGCCTTCTTTTGGTGGTATTTGATCACCACTGCGGTTTTTATTTTTTGCACTATAAACAAACAATTTAAAAACAAAAAACAATATTTTTGAACTTTCTACTTTAAAACATATCCAATAAAAATTTAAAATTGTTTTAATTTTTTTATAAATTTAGGCCAATACAGTGCATTGAAAAAGTTTTCATATCCCTTGAAATTTTCCACATTTTGTCATGTTACAACCAAAAACGTAAATGTATTTTATTGGGATTTTATGTGATAGACCAACACAAAGTGGCACATAATCATTAAGTGGAAGGAAAATGATAAGTATTTTTCAATTTGTTTTTACAAATAAATATCTGCAAAGTGTGGCGTGCATTTGTATTCAGCCTCCTTTACTCTGATACCCATAACTTAAATCTAGAGGAACCAATTGCCTCCAGAAGTCCCCTAATTAGTAAATTGAGTCCACCTGTGTGTAATTTAATCTCAGTATAAATACAGCTGTTCTGAGAAGCCCTCATAGGCTTGTTAGAGAACCTTAGTGAACAAACAGCATCATGAAGGCCGAGGAACACACCAGACAGGTCAGGGATAAAGTTGTGGAGAAGTATAAAGCAGGATTAGGTTATAAAGAAATACCCCAAGCATTGAACATCCCACAGAGCACTGTTCAATCCATCATCTGAAAATGTAGAGTATGGCACAACTGCAAACCTACCAAGACATGGCCGTCCACCTAAACTGACAGGCCGGGCAAGGAGAGCATTAATCAAAGACGCAGCCAACTCCAAGAGGCCCATGGTAACTCTGGAGGAGCTGCAGAGGTCCACAGCTGAGGTGGGAGAATCTGTCCACAGGACAACTATTAGTCGACTAGTCGTGCACTCCACAAATCTGGCCTTTTTTTGGAAGAGTTTATATCATTTTCTTCACACAATTAAGCCTCGTACACACGGCCGGTGTACGAGGCTTTCAGGTTTCTCGTCAAGAAAACTGGACAGAATCTCGACGAGAAAAATAGAGAACCTGCTCTCTTTTTTCTCCTTGAGATTCTCATCGGCCTGTTTCCCGACGAGAAACCCGAGAGTGTGTACGCTTACCTGTCGCCGTGGAAACCCGCGCATGCTCGAAATGACTTTGACGCATGCGCGGTAGCTTCCTAGGCATAGGTAGGGTGTAGCAAGATGGCAGCGGCGGCATCGAATGTGACGAGCGCACGCTCGTCGTAGTCGATGACGTCACCGCGTTCGTTCCATTCAAAAGAACGGCGGTTCTTTTGAATCGAGCGTGTGTACACTCGGCCGGGACAAGATTCTTGTCAAGAATCTCGTCAGGAAAAATGACGTGTTTTTTCCTGACGAGATTCTCGGCCGTGTCTACGAGGCTTTAGATCTTTCTTTTGGTGGTATCACTGTCATTGCTAAGTACTCCCAGGATGTTGCGAAGTACGCCCAGGGCATTGGTACGTACTCCCAGCACATTGCTAAGTACTCCCAGGGCAGTGCTAAGTACTCCCAGGGCATTAATAAGTACTTCCAGGGCATTACTAAGTACTCACAGGCAGTGGCATCGGGAGGGGGGGCTGAGGGGGGCTGTAGCCCAGAGTGGGTCCCCAAAAAGCCCAGGTCTTGGGCATGAACAATTCTGTTATTAGCTCCGAGTCCGAGCGCCACCGCCGAGCGGGGACCGATCTGACCCCGAGTGCAGCCAAGTGACATAGCAGGTCCTGTCTTCTGGAGCCTGCAGCGACTATGATGAATGTCCCACTGGTCCAATGCCGGGACTGCGGGATGTGTGATGTCCATCATAGGCGCTGCAGGCTCCAGAAGGCAGGAATTACAATGCAGCCGCCGCATCACTGTGAGAAGATCCCCACTCGGCGCTCGGCTCTCCTCTCCTGTTCTGTGTCATGCCTCTGGCTCTGGCTGCCTGGAGTGCCTGCTGTCTACTCTACTGTGATGGGCACGCCGCACACTATGGCTGAGCTGCAGGAGGTCACGTCACCTGAAGTCTGGTCAGGTAGGTCAGTGTGTGTCAGTGTGGGTCAGTGTATGTCAGGTAGGTCAGTGTGTGTCAGGTAGGTCAGTATGTGTCAGGTAGGTCAATGTATGTCAGGTAGGTCAGTGTGTGTCAGGTAGGTCAGTGTGGGTCAGTGTGGGTCAGTGTATGTCAGGTAGGTCAGTGTATGTCAGGTAGGTCAGTGTGGGTCAGTGTATGTTAGGTAGGTCAGTGTGGGTGAGTGTATGTCAGGTAGGTCAGTGTATGTCAGGTAGGTCAGTGTGGGTCAGTGCGTGTCAGGTAGGGGTCAGTGTGCATCAGGTAGGGGTCAGTGTGCGTCAGGTAGATAACAACCCCCCCCGGTGCCGGACTCGGAGTTCGGGCTGAAGCCCCTGGTCTTTTTGCCACCTAACAACGCCCCTGCTCCCAGGGCATTGCTAAGTACTCCCAGGGCACATGGCCGGGACAAGGGGTGGGAGGGAGGGGAGGTTGCCCTGGGCGCGATGGTTTACTGGGTGTAGGATCCTCTAAGCTTGCACATCATGAACAGGGAGGGGGGCGCAGTTTGGCATCTTTGCCCTGGGCGCTGGATGACCTTGTAGCGGCACTGCCAGGGCGTTGCTAAGTAATCCCAGGACATTGCTATGTACTCCCAGGGCGTTGCTAAGTGAGGCCTAGTCATCACTGCTCACCTCCACCATCACAGAAGGGCTCTCTTTCTCTGATTCAAACCCCCTCACATACTCTTTCTCTCCCCTGATGCAGTAGCTATGAGCTCAGCATTTGAGAGCTCAATACCTGTGATGGTGGAGGTGAGCAGTAATGACTAGGCCTCACTTAGCAACATCCCGGGAGTTATCCAGTCAGGCTTCATAAGGTATGTAAATGGCCTACACCTATAGCAAGGGCTTTATTCAACTTTAATCAGAGCAGCACAGTTTGTTTTTTATCTACAGATGTCCCTTATCTGCATAGGCAGTTTTTTTTTTTTTTTTAAAGGTGAACTATCCCTTTAAGGTTAAATAACATAACATAGAGGGCTGCAATTCTAAAAGTCTAGTTCTATGAACTTATGAGACCTCTTGTTTGGATTGCTTGGTACATTATCAGTGGCTTTTTAAAGTGGTTGTAAACCCTATATTTTTTTTTTCCATAACCACCTGGAAGAGAAAGGCATAATGAGCTAATATGACTAGCATAATAGCTCATTATGCATCACTTACCTTAGATCGGGGCCCCCGAAGCCGTCCTCGCCTCCCTCTTCAGCCGCATCCATCGCTGCGGTGATAGCCGGAAGGTTACTTCCGGGTATCGCCGCACCAGCCAATCACAGCGCCGCTCCGGCGCTGTGATTGGCCGGAGCGGTGGAGACGTCACTCTGCGCATGCGCGCGAGAGCCGTCACAATCGGCTACGCCCAGCGATTGCTGGGAAGTAGCCGATTTTGTGAATGGGATTAACCCCATGAATGCGCCATTGTCTACGGCACGCATGCGCCGTAGACAGCGGCGCCTGTCATTTTTAGTAAATATCTCCTAAACCGTGTAGGTTTAGGAGATATTTCTTGCACCTACAGGTAAGCCTTAATCTAGGCTTACCTGTAGGTGCAAGTTGAAAAAGTGGGTTTACAACCACTTTAAAAGTCAGCTTGTGTTCTAAGCATAGTGGCCCTTTAAGTGGAGTGTTGTAGTGCTACTTTCAAGTTGGGTCTGTCTTCCTGCTGATGTAAAAAGGCCATTCTGTGCACCAAGTGGCCCCTTAGCGTTAGGAGAGGTCTGGTGGGAGTGGTCAGAATATTCACAATAGTTCGTCTCACCCTTCCTGAATACCCTGCCAGCTTCGTTCCCAGCTATTGTGATTCATAAGGAACCAGCACTTAAACAGAGACCATTATGAATTAAAGGAATATCGAGCGCAGGCCGTGAAAACAAAGATGTTGTAACCATTCCATATAATGTGCTAATGAACAACAAGCACTAGGGGAAACATCAGGGTCACCGGAATACATATGGTCCATAAAAGGAACAACAATAAAATGGAAAGGGGTTAACTGTTCTACCAAACATAGAATAGCGTCAGCAGAAATATTTTTTATTTTATTTTATTTATTTTTGGTTCTTTTTTAATATCTCACAAGTTGGAATAATGGTTGTAAAACCTCACATATACCCAGTGAAGTGACTGGCCTCAGGTGATACACAGAGATGAAACAAATCCTCCTACATAAGTTGTACCTGTCTATCTGCAGACTTCTCTACATTCATTCAAAGTGCTGAATTTATAAGCTTGTCTGATGCCGTGTACACACGATCGATTTTCTCGACGGTGAAAACACTGGCGAGAAAATAGACGGGAAAAACGAGGAACGGCTTGGTCCCCTACACACGGCCGGTTTTCATGTCATTTTTCCTGTTGGTCGAGAAAACCGACCGTGTGTAGGCTCCCCAACAGTGTTTCCCTATGGGAAAACTGCCGCGGAAAAAAATGCCGTGAATCACGACGAGAAAAATTAGAGCATGTTCTAATTTTTCTCGTCGAAATTCTTGCCGTTTTTCTCGTCGTGAAAAATGATGGAAAGCCCACACACGGGCGTTTTTCTCGTCAAAGAGAAAAAATGACATTTTTCCCGACAAGAAAAATGGTCGTGTGTATGCGGCATGAGCGATAAGAAAAAGGGGGCAGAGAGGTGAAGTTACACTCTGCAGAACTCAGTGAGGAGAGCTCTGAGAGCTAATTGGAGGGAGGAGACACCCCCCCCTTCCCCACTTCACACAGCACACAGGAACAGAGCCGGGGCTGACAATCATCTGCAGCTCCCTTCCTTGTCACCTTTTTTCTCTTGGTATCAGGAAAACTTGTCAGAAGTGACTCATGCTGATAGCATAGGAATGAAGAAGCAGACAGAAATGACACGTAGTGCTCTTAATTGAGACAAGTACACACTATAGAGGGACATGCTTTGTTCATACTTCATGTCTGAGGTTTACAACCAATTTAAATTGTTCTAACTGTGCCATCTCACTTGTTAAAAAAATATATTCTCCTTATTAAAGTTGGACTTAGGGCTCAAAAACCTTTATTGAAAGATACACTATATCACTAAAAGTATTGGGACACCTGCCTTTACACGCTCATGAACTTTAATGCAGGGCTGTTGCAAGAATTTTTGACACCCTAGGCGAAACCTAATTTTGCCGCCCCCTCTTGGCTCCACCCCTGACTCCACCCCCTTTGCCCTGCCCATGTATACCCCAACTTTTTAATGAAGCACCAATCAAATGCAGCCTCACCAGGGCCCATCAAATGCAGCCTACCAGTGCCCATCAATGAATGTTTGCTTCCATTCATTCTGGAGTCGGGACACAGACACAGTCCTCCGCCGCCGCTGCGCCTCTGGCACTATGTGCGAACGGAGCGGCGGCTGCCTGCTGATGCTGAGGCTTAGTTGCTTGTTGTAGAGAGAAAAGAGTAGGAACACCAGTGGCCGAGTGCCCTAGGCGGCTGCCTAGTTTGCCTAATGGTAGCACCGTCCCTGCTTTAATGGCATCCAAGTCTTAGTCTGTAGGGTTCAATATTGAGTTGGCCCACCCTTTGCAGCTATAACAGCTTCAACTCTTCTGGGAAGGCTGTCCATAAGGTTTAGGAGTGTCTATGCAAATGTTTGACCATTCTTCCAGAAGCGCATTTGTGAGGTCAGGCATCGATGTTGGACGAGAAGGCCTGGCTTGTAGTCTCCACTCCAATTCATCCCAAAGGTGTTCTATGGGGTTGAGGTCAGGACTTTTTGCTGGCCACTCAATACTGAACCCTACGGACTAAGGCCAGTTCACACATGCGGACCATATGTCCGCTTTTTCATCCATCCGTTTACGGATGAAAAAGGGACATACATTGGTCCTTATGAGATAGCGGGTGTCAGTGGATGAACATCCGCTGACACCCGATCTCATCCGTGTCCACAATCCTCCGATTCTGCAGATGGAGGAAAATCCTATTTTTCAATCCATCTACAGAGCGGATCAGGTGAACACGGACAGACGGTCCGTGTTCATCCGATCCCCCCACAGGGGAGAGCGGAGGTCTGACAGGGAGGTCCCTGCACAGTGAGCAGGGACCGCCCTGTCATCCGCCGGCTCAGCGGGGATCAACGGAGCGATCCCCGCTGAGCAAGCGGAGGTTCACGGGGTGGATCCTCATGGATCCGTCCCGTGTGAAAGGGGCCTAAGACTGGGATGCCATTAAAGTTCATGTAAAGGTAGGCGTCCCAATACTTTTGGCAATATAGTGTATATCTCAGTAGCCACATTTTACCTGGTAAATGTAGCAGTGACATCATCATTGTGCTGTACATTGCCTGTGCAGAGAGCAGAGCTGTGGGAGGGGCCCAGCAGGCTCATAGTTACATACATAGTTACATAGTTAGTCGGGTTGAAAAAAGACACAAGTCCATCTAGTTCAACTATAAAAAATAAATAAAATAAAAAATTGCAGTTGGCTCAACCCATTACAGTCTGTCTGTAGAAAACTACAGGAGGGGGCGGAGACAAGACCAGTGACCCTGCTCAAGGAGAGAGAGCAGCAGTGACCGGTCTTTATTACAGGAAGATCCTGCACAGAGGTAAAGTTTCACACTGGATCTGGAAGAAATACACAAAGGACACCAAAATTCAAAGAAGAATATGCAAGCCTCCTTTAGACAATATTTTCTTATCCTGGAATTCATCTTCAAAGTTATATTTATAGATTAAAATTGTATTTATAAATGAATGTGAGCCAAAACATTTTCAGTGTGCGGATGGCTGTTGCGTTAGTTAAAACTCTTAGCTTCATTGATCCTCGATAGTACAGTAAGCACCCAACTTCCGGTGCTTAGATTCCGGTGCAGTTCCGGCTCCAATGCAGTGCATACTTTGAAGGATAGTGGGTTGCTTTCACTCAACCTCGTCCATTCACAAAATATCTGGTATTCTTTACACAGAATAGCCCCTAAGTTGGGTGTCTAGTTCAGGCAATAAGCTGATCTACATATAAACAGCCCCCCCAGAACAAAGTGTACGTTATTGTAGCGACACCACCCCCTTTCCTGCTTCTGGCTCCTTAGCAGGGAAAAAAAAGGCACACCGTGATACGTTCCATACCCTCTTGTATAAAGAGGTTGAGCGGTGTAATGTACCTGGGTCTCTGTGATCAGGTTCCCCCAGAGAATGGCTCCCGTCTTCACTGTAACAAAGACAAGTCTCTATTCCCCAATAACTTTAAGGTCCACACCGATTGCAACTCCAACTTAGAGTTTATTTTCTCTGTTATGCACGATAACTGGACAGGAGAAGGTTGGAAGAAGAGCAGGACAGCAAAAGATGTGGAATAGGTCCAGGCACAAACAAATTCTTATTCACTACCCATATCTTTAGGTAGACTCAGCCCATCTGGATAGTCTCCCAATGGAGTGGGCCCCAGCAGCCGGAATGATGCTCGAACTAGATACATACAGTCTCTGCCACAGACCTGGTGAACTTGGGTCTCTGCCACAGACCTGGTGAACTTGGGTCTCTGCCACAGACCTTGTGAACTTGGGTCTCTGCCACAGACCTGGTGAACTTGTGTCTCTGCCACAGACCTGGTGAACTTGGGTCTCTGCCACAGACCTGGTGAACTTGGGTTTCTGCCACAGACTTGGTGAACTTGGGTCTCTGCCACAGACCTGGTGAACTTGGTTGCAACGTTAAGCCTCTTTCAGGAAGATGATATCCCTCCAGAGAGTTACCGGGCCCCTTCCTTCACTGTGAGTTCCTCACCAGTCCCTCGGAACGGTCCTCCCCCGGCCTCCTCATCTAAGATACGGGTCTCCTCGAAAGGCAGCACCCTGGGATTCCTCGATCCTCTGTGGGCCCCAGCCAAAGGTGCTGAGCCCAAGGCCTCCAGTTGCAGCCCCAGGGCTAAAGGTGCCTGGGACTGATCCGCCAGTGTACCGAACCAGGAACTCCACCCCAGAGCTGAAGGTGCCTGGGGTGGCCACGAACAGAATCACCCGCTCCCGGCCGGGGTCGGACCCCCAGGAACTCACCCCTGACAGACAGGGTCTGCCCCTTTTATATCCCCTCCCGGGATGCACAGCGGGCCAACAAGCCCACCATACCACCGCCGACAGGAGACATCCAAGGCACAGCACTGTACCAGTGGTTCAACCCTGGCCTCCGATGGCAGCGCCACCAACAGGCCACGGGGAACTACACACCAGTATCTCGTCTGCAGCTAAAATTGGGTTTTACTGAACCCTATCAAATAATGTGTTTAAGCACAACTACCACTCAAACATCCCCCTAAATTTCAAAGCCCCGCTACAATATGTTTAAAGATCCAAGCATCTCTGCAAATGGAAGAGAGCCTTTATCTGCGCCGGAGTTCTTCTTTAAGCTGTGCCATGACAAGGCACCTGTGTTAACTATTCATAGTGAGAGCTGAAACCCAAACTTTAGTTAGCTGCTTTCCTGGAAAACTAGCCTGTGACATGATTTCCTCCTGAACTTCATCCACCTGTCATGCTGAGGGTCTTGGTGGGCTGCCAGGACTTACAGGAAATAATAGGCAGCAGGATACTGGTGTGTGTCAATAGCCCTGACCCTCCCATTCCTGCACATGAATATGTCTGAAGGCTGCAAGTCGTCACAGCTGATCACTCTGTGAACCCGCCAAAGCTTTAGAACGCCAGCCAGCCAAAAAGAATCCCCAAAACATCTGAGAGGTGGGAGGGAGGTTAATGCCTAATGACTTAAAGCAAACTGTGCTTCGAAATACAAGGTCTGCCTAATGCCTAATCTCCCCCATGAAAAAAAAAAACTATAATAATAAAAATAAAAAATAAAACATTAAAAAAAATACGTATCTTTACACTCAGACTTCCAGCTGACTTGCCTTCACAATGGTGCCGGTACTAATGCCGCGAACACACGACCGTTTTTCATGACGAGAAAAATGCCATTTTTTAAATTGGTCATTAAAATTGATCGTGTGTGGGCTCCAGAGCGTTTTTCACGTCATCGTTTTTCTCGTCATGAAAAACGGCCGTGTGTACGCTTTAATGATGGGAAAAAAACGCCCATGCTCAGAAGCAAGTTATGAGACGGGAGCGCTCGTTCTGGTAAAACTAGCGTTCGTAATGGAGATAGCACATTCGTCATGCTGTAACGGACTGAAAAGCACGGAGACTGAAAAGCGCGAATCGTCTCTCACCAAACTTTTACTAACACGCGGTAATACGAAATCAGCAAAAGCAGCCCAAGGAGTGGCGCCATCCAAATGGAACTTCCCCTTTATAGTGCCGTAGTACATGTTGTATGTCATCACGCTTTACTTTAGCATTTTTTTTTCATGATAGTGTGTATGCAAGGCAGGCTTGAGAAGAATCACGTCGAGAAAAACGTTAAATTAAAAACGGTCGTGTGTACGCGGCATAAGCGTTCCTACGAGAACCTGGGAAGGTTGAGGATCCTAAAAGAACATATTTCTGCAGAGTGCTGGATAATCTTCTTGTGAGACTTGGGCTCCTCGGCTTCCCTCAGAAAGGCATTACACAGGCACCCTGAAATTCTGAGTGTAAAGTAAAATAAGAGTTTTCACCAGCACACCTTGGTATAGTGATAATATTCTCATTTACTCATAAATAGTAACAGGCATTACAGGTCTATTAAAGCGGAGCTCCACCCTAAAGTGGAACTTCCCCTCATCGGAACCCTCCCCCCCTCCGGTGTCATATTTGGCACCTTTCAGGGGGGAGGGGGGTGCAGATACCTGTCTAAGACAGGTATTTGCACCCACTTCCGGGAGTCCTCTCTGCGGGTATTCTGCAGGTAGTATGTCACTTCCCGCAGAATACCTGTTGTGTTCTGGGAAACACTCGGCTCCCAGAACACAACGGGGACCAGTGAGAACGGCGCAGCGTGACTCGCTCATGCGCCGTAGGGAACCGGGCAGTGAAGCCGCAAGGCTTCACTTCCTGGTTTCCTCACCGAGGATGGCGGTGGGGGCAGCAGAGTGATTGCCCGTCTTCTGCTGCCGACATCGCTGGACTCCAGGACAGGAAAGTGTCCTAATATTAAAAGTCAGCAGCTGCAGTATTTGTAGCTGTTGGCTTTTAATATTTCTTTTTTTCGGCGGAGCTCCGCTTTAATAAAGGACAAGATTATCACTATACCAAGGTGTGTTGGTGAAGATCTTTTTTTTTCCTATGATTGTATGGTGGCGCTATGCACCATTTTAATACAGCGCACCACGCAAACTGTGGGCAAGCCTATCAGACGTGCAACAGATACAGTGCCTTGAAAAATTATTTATACCCCTTGACATTTTCCACATTTTGTCACGATACAACCAAAAATGTTATGCCCTGTACACACGGTCAGTTTTTCCGATTAAAAAAGTCCGATGGACTTTATTCATTGGAAAAAACGATCGTGTGTGGGCCCCATCTGACTTTTTTCCATCGGTGTTAAAAAATCGAACATGTTTTAAATTTTTCCGATGGAAAAAAAACGATAGGAAATTCCGATCGTCTGTGTGGAATTCCATCGGAGAAAAATCCACGCATGCTCAGACTAAATTACAAGACGGGAGCGCTCGTTCTGGTAAAACTAGCGTTCGTAATGGAGATAGCACATTCGTCATGCTGTAACGGACTGAAAAGCACGGAGACTGAAAAGCGCGAATCGGCTAACACAAAAACTTTTACTAACACGCGGTAACACAAAATCAGCAAAAGCAACCCAAAGGGTAGAGCCATTGGATTTGAACTTCCCATTTATAGTGCCGTCGTACGTGTTGTACGTCACGGTGTTTTGGACGGTCGGAATTTTGTCTGATGGTGTGTAGGCAAGACTGATGGAAGTCAGCTTCATCGGAATTCCGATGGAAAAATCCATCGGATTTGATTCCATCGGAAATCCGATCGTGTGTACAGGGCTTTAGTGTATTTTATTGGGATTTTATGTGATAGACCAAAGTGGCACATAATTGTGAAGTGGAAGGAAAATGATTAATGATTTTCAATTTTTTTTTACAAATATGTGAAAAGTGTGGGGTACATTTGTATTCAGCCCCCGGAGTCAATACTTTGTAGAACCTCCTTTCACTGCAATTACAGCTGCAAGTCTTTTTGGGGATGTCTCTACCAGCTTTGCACATCTAGAGAGTGACATTTTTGCTCATTCTTCTTTGCAAAATAGCTCAAGCTCTGTCAGATTGGATGGAGAGCGTCTGTGAACAGCAATTTTCAAGTCTTGCCACAGATTCTCAATTGGATTTAGGTCTGAACTTTGACTGGGCCATTCTAACACATAAATATGCTTCCATCTAAACCATTCCATTGTAGCTCTGGCTGTATGTTTCGGGTCGTTGTCCTGCTGGAAGGTGAACCTCCGCCCCAGTCGTAAGTCTTTTGCAGACTCTAACAGGTTTTCTTCTAAGATTGCCCTGTATTTGGCTCCATCCATCTTCCTATCAACCCTGACCAGCTTCCCTGTCCCTGCTGAAGAAAAGCATCCCCACAACATGATGCTGCCACCACCATGTTTCACGGTGGGGATGGTGTGTTCAGGGTGATGTGCGGTGTTAGTTTTCCGCCACACATAGCATTTTGCTTTTAGGCCAAAAAGTTAAATGTTGGTCTCATCTGACCAGAGCACCTTCTTCCACATGTTTGCTGTGTCCCCCACATGGCTTCTTGCAAATTGCAAATGGGACTTCTTATGGCTTTCTTTCAACACTCTTCCATAAGGGCCAGATTTGTGGAGTGTATGACTAATAGTTGTCCTGTAGACAGATTCTCGCATCTGAGCTGTGGAGCTCTGCAGCTCCTCTAGACTTAACATGGGCCTCTTGGCTGCTTCTCTAATTAATGTTCTCCTTGACCAGCCTGTCAGTTTAGGTGGACGGCCATGTCTTGGTAGGTTTGAAGTTGTGCCATACTCTTTCCATTTTCGGATGATGGATTAAACAGAGCTCCGTGAGATGTTTAAAGCTTGGGATATTTTTTTATAACTTAACCCTGCTTTATACTTCTCCACAACTTTATCCCTGACCTCTCTGGTGTGTTCCTTGGCCTTCATGATGCTTTTTGTTCTCTAACAAACCTCTGAGGGCTCCACAGAACAGCTGTATTTATACTGAGATTAAATTACACACAGGTGGACTCTATTTACTAATTAGGTGACTTCTGAAGGCGATTGGTTCCACTAGATTTTTGTTAGGGGTATCAGAGTAAAAGGGGCTAAATACAAATGCACACCACACTTTTCAGATATTTATTTGTAAAAAAAATTGAAAACCATTTATAATTTTCCTTCCACTTCACAATTATGTGCCACTTTGTGTTGGTCTATCACATAAAATCCCAATAAAATATGTAGCGGTCCTGCCCCAGCTTCTCCCCTCTGTTCATGGCTGGCTCCACTCGTCTAGGGGTATCTGGGAGAAGGGGAAAGATGCACACCACCAGCTCTCTGATGTAGGATGCAGAGATATGAGCTAAACCATTTACCTTCGGGTCTGCGTTTTAGGCCGGAGCCTCAGCTTCTCCTGTGGAGAATGATTGTCACTGTCTCTGACAGGGACACTTAGCTTCCAGTAACACGAGTTCCACACCAAGAAAAGTCCAACACTGTTTTATTGACTTGAAACTGGTTGACTTTTAAAAGAACAGACAAGGTGTAGGGAAGAGTAGGTCCAGGCACAACTAATGATTTAAGTTTCTCCCGTTCAGTTTAGTGCAAACAGGCTTGGCGCACAGTCGCTGCCACCGATCGTGAATTTGGTCACTGCCACTGACCTGGGTGAACATTGAGGCCCCTGCCACAGGCCTTGGATGAGGCCTGCCACTGACCTGAGAAAGATGGGTCTCTGCCACAGACCATGAGAACATGAAGTACCTTCTTTAGAACAAACGACCCCTGTCAGAGGAAGACATCCATCCGGACGGTCACCAGAGGCCTCCACCGGCACCAGCAAATGCTGCGCTGGCTCTACGGGGAGGTCACGTCTCCGGTCCCTTATGCCCAGGATACAGGCACCCAATACCGGGGGCACCTTAGGAATGCTTCGCCCTCGCATGACCCAGTCGAAGGTACTGGGCCCCAGGCCTCCTGGTATAGTACCTCACCCCAGGCTGAAGGTGCCTGGGATGGAACTCGACTCCACGCGCCCAGGCCAAGGGCGCCTGGGCACAGACGAACCGCAGCAGCCCCCAGGCCGAAGGTGCCTGGGGAATGGACCTCGTGCGCAAGATGTCTGCCCCCTTTATATCCCCTCCCAGAAGGCACAGCGGGTTCCCCGCCCCACCGTACTACTGCCGCGAGAGGACAAAAAGGGCACGGCTCTAGAATGGTAGTTCAACCCCGGTCCCAGGTGACAGCACCACCCAGGGACCGTAGGGAACATAACACCATTCATACCTCCCACACTCCAAAGTGTCCATAAATCCCTAAAAATGAACTTATCTGAGCCATCTATTGCCCAGATACACCCCACTAAATTTAACACCTGCTACAAATACATTAAGGCTACTTTCACACCGAGGCGTTGGTGGCATCGTCGGCAAAGCGGCGCTATTTTTTGCAGCGCTTTACCGTCATATTTGCGGCACTTTTCAGTCACTAGCGGGGCGCTTTTAACACCCGCTAGCGGCCGAAAAAGGGTTAAAATTGCCCGCAAAGTGCTGCTGAAGTGTCGCTTTGCCGGCGGCACTGCCCATTGATTTCAATGGGCAGGGGCGCTTTAGGAGCAGTGTATACTCTTTTTTTACCGTCTTGCCAGCGCATCACTCCAGTGTGAAAGGCTTTCACATTGGAGTGAAAGGAGAGGCTCTTTACAGGCGCTATGCAGGCTCTATTTTTAGTGCTATAGCGCCTGTAAAGCACCTCAGTGTGAAAGTAGCCTTACATTTATGGTTGTAACAAGCCAAAGTGTGGAAAATGTCAAGGGGTATGAATATTTTTTCAAGGCACTGCATACATTTGCTACGCAAGCCATATTGTAATTTTATGTTATTTAAAATGGTCATTCCTTTTAAAATGCAGCGCTGTCATTTTCCGTAAAATTTCATGAAATATGGCCCCCTGGAGGCATTCCATACACAGTTGGTGTACAGAATTCCCCCAGAAATGTATTTTCCTGCTTCTATGATTGGCTCACTGATTTTCCCAGAAGTCTGCACTAAGATACAAATCAAATTTTAGGCATCCTCTGCAACAAAAATTTCAGTTTTATTGAGATGCTTCTAAAGGGGTAACTACTCCTAAAGGAACACTGATCTGACACTCTCCTGATTAGAACCCTGAAAATGCATCAGCTGATTGATAATGAAAGTTACTCCAATTCAGATTCACTTTGAACATTGACATAACCAAAAAAAACAGCTTTTCCTTCAGAGCAACACAAGGTAGGAATCCTTGCATTGATCACCCAGAAGGGATTGTCTTTTTTTTTTTTTAAGTGGAGTTACTCTTTAAGTTCTAATAAGATTTGTTGGGCTGGTGACCCTGAGGGGAGATACTTCACCATTCAGACTTTGAGCTTAAGTCAGATATTGATCAGAACTGCGATCACATTGCCTGGCCTCAGTCTTCCTTTATGAGATGTCACATGGCCAAATGCCAAGAGCTGCCAGAAAACTGATGCAGAAAGATGTCGATCTGTACCTTTCATGAAGGAGCCACTTGGCCACCTGGTTGCATTTGTTCCCCAGGCCAAAGGTTCCCAAAACCTGTTTGGGCGCATTACAGGGTGTACCAACCTTACCGATGCCCCTACTGCTCTGTCAACAATAAAAAAACACGCTGTCATAATTACTTCACGTTTAAGTCTTCCTAGAGTGATTAGCCTTCATTGAAAAAAAAGCTTTGTTCCCACCATGTCTAACCAATCTGTTTTTATTAGGCCCCTAAAACTCAGAAAAACTCATCCAAGCAATGATCGGAGGTTCCCTTCTTGACTCTCTGCTGTTCAGCCATTCTATTTTGTGCCTTCCCCTTGGTGGTGTCATCATTCTAAAATGTGTCAAGACATCACAAGAAAAGGACGTGGGCACTACAGACTGGACCCTGCCACAGTACAGAGCAGAAGAAAGAAGACCTGAGATCTAGACTGTCATGTGACCAAAGTTTTAGGTAAGTAATTCGGGCGTAAAAGTTGATTTAAATTAAAAATATAGATTAGCCATAGGGGGCGGGGTAGAGCGGGAGAATTGAGAAAAAAATTATGATGATCTGGACAGCCGCACTCCAATCCAACGTGGCTTTGTTCACAAAGTAAAATGAAAACAGGCACTACATGTCACAGCAACAGAAAAATGGGGACAGCTAACGCGTTTCACACTTAAAAGTGCTTACTCATAGCGGGAGAAGGCGTTATTTTTTTCATTCTCTTAAGATGAGCTTTAAATATAGATTGACTAAATTGAAATTTGTCCATTTGGAGTGTAGCACACAGACCCTTTTTCCTGCCTACCTTCACTTGCAGGAGCAAAGGCACACCATGCCACATGCCCGTATCCTCCTGGTATAAGAGGTTGAGCGGTGTTCTTGCAATTTTGGGTCCTCCAGCGAGTTACCTCCCCTCTATTGGTTCTCGTCCCTAGAATGTAGGGAAAAGTCTATTCTTCCCCCGAAAGAAGGCCAATGTCCAGACAGTGTTTAAACTCCAACAAACAAGTTTATTGTCTCTTGCTTGAACAGATTGGGAAAAAGGTTGAAAGACAGCAATGAGATTAGGTAGGGAGATAGGTTCAGGCACGCGGCACCCAGTCACCCCATTCTCCACTCAAGCCTGAGTGGGTATTGCTCACCCGGATAGATCCCTCTCACAGTTCTAGCAGCCAGAGTGAAGCACGAACAGTTATTTTGATTTAGTCCCCTTCACGGACAAGTTAGAAGATCCTCTGCCACAGAATCCCTTGGTTACTGAATTAGAACTTTGAAACCCCTGTAGATTATTAGAGACCATAGGCGCCAATGGGGCACACTACAGGAGCTATCTTGCAACTCACAAATCCTTCCCTCTGATAGGCAACCAGGCCTCGCTGAGACCGTGACTTCCTTTACCGATCCTTCGGACAGTTCCTCCCCCGGTTTCCTCTGCCTCAGAGCGGGCCACCCTCCCTCGGGTTCCCTGGGACTCCAGTGGTTGGTTTGTAGACCCAGTTGAAGGTACTGGGCCTACCTGGAACTCTGTAGCCTCGGGCTAAAGGTGCCCGAGACTCCTCAACCAGTTCACGCACCCCAGGCCTGCAAGGCCAACGTGCGTGATTTCGCCACCAGGGGTCCTCCATGGAATCCCCCCGGCACCCCCCTCAGATTATGGCATGTGCCCTTTATGTACCCTCTCTCCCGGCATGCACAGCAGGCAAAACCCGCCCACCGCACGGCAGCCGAGAGAGGACACCAAATCACACCACAATGCCACCTGTGGTTCTCCTCAAGACCTGGGCAACAGCACCACCTGCAGGTCAAGTGGAACTATACTCCAGGCAACATTACAGCAGAGCAGAGTCCAAGCTAAGCATAATTTGAGAACCTGAGCTAAACTATTGCTCAGGCTGCCCCTGAATTTAGAGCATAGCGACCCCAATTTTGGGGGTCCGCTACAGGAGTCCTTTTAAAAAGTGAATATGTATTAACACTATCCATTTTTTAATTATCGTAAAGACTAAAAAGCTAAAGACTGCTAATGCTTTTCCATCTGAAGTGTAATGCAAACATCTAATAACACTTGTGTTCAAATAAGCATGGACAAACTATGCTGGACACGCTCATGTTGACCTAAGGAAGGGACTATTTTTAGGTAAAGCATGTTATTAACTTTCCGTTGTCAAAGCTCCAGAGGAACAACCAGGAGCGTTTGCTCAGTACTGCCTGGGGCGGTATATGAAAGGCTGCCACCAAGACTGATGGTAACCCTCACCAAGGCAAGACTGCTATTTTTTTCACTATGATGAAAGGGGGAAACAGGGAGCAATTTACTAGCTTATGAAAAACAAAAAGGCATGGTTGTATGTGGTATTGAAGCATCTATGCAGAGGTTTTCCATACATGAAGACAAGCCTTCAGAATTATTCAGTGTATATGGCACTATGTCTATCACATAAGATGTTTCAATACACCTGCCCCAAAGAATAGTGCTAACAACTTGCACCCTAAGCATCAGGGCTGGAGTTTTACTTTCTACTTCCCAAAGCCAAATGTATTATGCTGCCCTTACCCCTACCCCAGTCAACTAGCTAGTCTAAGGATCACACCATCACCATCACACATGAGACATGATAGCCATATACTAAGGCTACAGACAGAAAGTCTGAAAGGGATCTTTAAGGACCAGCTGAACTATGTTCAACTGCTGCTCATATGGAAATCTTCTTTACATCGGCCTTTCGAGTTCTCATTTGAATATTTACCACTACCACCATAACTTGCACCTGTAAGCCATACCCCTATTCTGCTATTGGTTTAGTTCTAGATGTACGAACCCAGAACACTATTCTACCAGCAAAAATGGTCTGTACACCCTCAAATGCAGGTACAAGGGCAGTTTGTATCCTTTATTATACATGGAAATTTGCAACTGATGGTCAGCAACATGATGTGTAGATGTAGAAAACCAATCTTGTGAACCATAACCTTAAACTTGACCTTAGACACTGTCCTCTGTATGTAGCCCAACTGGCAGTCCCTTTAAGCCACACAGAAGAACATTTACACCCTGGCTGCAGTTTGTTACTTCCTCCATCATGCTGGACGTTGACAGTGGCGTCACTAGGGTTGGTGTCACCTGGTGCGGTATAACATGGTGTCACCCCCCCCCCAATAATTTTTTTCACCCTAATAACACTGCATATATTGGCAACAGTAGTGCCGTTAATAACTATCAATCAACTAGCAAATTTGAATAACAAAATCATATGAAAATAATAGAAATCAAAGCTTAAACTGTTAAAGAACTGTATTTATTTTAACTTTAAACTTTACTGAATTAATAAATAAATAACATAAAAACAGGAACAAATATGAAAGCATTTAGTTAACATCTAAATCAAAACTTTGCTTTTCTAGCCTTGACAGCTGCAAAATTGTGAACAACATCATCAAAATCAATACATTTCGCTAGTTCACTTTCAACTGATAATATTGCAAGATCAGAAAGCCTTGCCTGTCCCATTGTTGAACGCAAATAGTTTTTTATCAGCTTCAACTTTGAAAAGCTCCTCTCACATGAAGCCACAGACACACAGATTGTCAGAAATATTTTTAGACATAGTGAAAGGGTTGGAAGAGATTCAATGAAGTCCCATTCTGCTATGAAGGTCAAAACTTGTAAAGCCGACCAATCTTTGACTTCTTCTAGGTTGATCTTGGCTGCTTTGAGATGTCTCCTCAGTCTGGGTATTTCCATTAACAGCTCACTCTCAGATATTTCGTCATAAAAAGTGGTCAGTTTTGGAATGGACACCTTTAATGTTTCTTCAGTTTCATATATGAGACTCTTTGCTTGAACAGCCTCAAACATGGCTGCAACTTCCATGATGGCTCTTAATCTGATCTGGAGTTCAGAATGGAAGCGATCAATGCACTCAAGCATTGCCCTCTTGTTCTCGTCTTGTAGACTTATGCCTCCAGCATCACGTGCCTGTTCCCCTGCCATCCTCTTCTTAAACCTGGCTCTTCTCTCTACGGCAATTCCATATTCTTTAGATTTTAAATGTGCCTGCTTAATTGCATGTTCCACTAGGTGACTGCGCTCTTCAAACAGAAAAAGTCTTAGTGACTCTAGCTTTGTCACCACCTTGTCCAGACTTAAGCCTTTGGTCTGCAGGTACTGTTGTGTAACATCAACTTCTTGAAGTACATCACCCCAGAAGTATAGGTAGCACAAAAACGTAAAATCACAGACAGCAGGCAGTAGACATTCTGCTGCTCCTCTTGTGTCCATATTTTCAGAAGGATCACAAAGCGCTTCGATTGCAGACACAAACATATTCAATTTTTCTTTTACTGGCTTAACTGCAGCATGATGAGCACTCCAGCGTGTTGTTGATAATCTTTTCACTGACACTCCAGTATGGTGAATTAACACATCCCATCGATGGGTGGAAGCAGCAAAAAAAGAAAACATTGACTGAAGTGTTCCAAAAAATGTCACACATGAAGCATTCTCAGCAAAAGAGTGCTGACCGCACAAGTTCAGTGAATGGTTCTCACAGCCATTAAAAATCGCTTTTTTGTTTTTTTCCCTAATAATGGATTGTACACCTCCATGAATTCCAGCCATAGTAGCAGCATTATCCCTGAGCACGACACATCATTATGTCCAGTCCATCACTCTCTAATTTTTTAAAGATATCCACACTGAGATCAGCAGCTTTTTTCCCCTTTAAAGGGAAAAATCCTAGAAACACTTCTTTTACTTCAACTTTCCTATTCTTGATGTTCACATATCTGATCACTTCGGACATCTGGTCAGTATGTGATATGTCGGGTGTGCTATCAAACATGATTCCAAAGTACTTTGCAGACTTTATGTCCATGACAATCTTCTCCTTCATGTGATTTGCCAGGACACTTATAAACTCATTCTGAGTTTGTGGAGAAAGATATGAGACCGATACTTTAAGTTTACAGGTGCTCCGCTTCAATCTAATTAGGTGTTCTTTGAGTACTGAATCATATTTTGATAGCATTTCAACCATCTCAAGAAAGTTCCCTTTATTAAATGAGCACTCATCTTCCTTGTGGCCACGGAATGCTAGGTTCTGCTTGGCAAGAAACAATGTGATGTCAAGCAATCTGTGTAAGATATCCCTCCACTTTTTCTTCTCATTCTCCATCACAGTAATAGCTCCAGCATCAATAGTTTGGTGCAGCGGCGGAGGAGGGCTGGGCACTGTGGGCAGCGACCGTCACACACAGCAGCCGCGCCGCCCGGGCGGAGAAAGTTGTGTGTGTGCTGCAGTGACGTGTCGTCACATCATCACAGTGCAGTGTGATGATGTGACAGGCTGAGTCGCTCGCTGGCTCTGTAGGGTAGGGAGGAGGATTGGAATTTAGGAATAGGAAGAATAAGGAGCCGGAGGACACACACCAGGCGCGGCCACGGCGCTGGAGGTGTTGTTCCAGGCTTCCAGCCCAGCGGGGTGAAATTAATCAATGAATGGGTCAGCTGTTAAAAAAAAAAAAAGGGAGGGTGTCACCCCTCTAGCGGGTGTCACCCAGGGGCGGACCGCACCCCCCGCACCCCCCTAGCAACGCCTCTGGACGTTGACAGTGCAGGCAGAGGGGATCCTTTATTATACAAGGAAATGTATTACTCATGGTTAGCAACATGATGTGCAGGTGTAGAAAACCAATCTTGTGAACCATAACCCTAAACTTAAACTTAGACATTGATATCTGTATGTAGCCCTGGCTGGCAGCTGCTGTAGACCACCCAGAAGAAGATTTACACTCTGGTTGCAGTTTGTTGTTCCCTTCATGCTGGACATTGACAGTACAGGCAGAGGGGGTCCTTTATTATACATGGAAATGTGTTACTGATGGTCAGCAATATGATGTGTAGGTGTAGAAAACCAATGTTGCGAACCATAACCCTAAAGTTGACCTTAGACACTGATATCTATATGTAGCCCTGGCTGGCACCCCCTTTAAGCCACCCAGAAGAACATTTACACCCTGGATGCAGTTTGTTACACCCTCCATAATTGACATCGACAGTGCAGGCAGAGGGGAGCCCACCAGACTGGGGGGAGTATGGAGTAAGCCTGGGGGATAGGCCTCAGAGCTGCAATGGGTCAGGAGGCCCAAAAGAGAAGGATGGGAAGTCTGAGGCACTGTGTGCATGGGGGCGGGCGGGGGGGATGGTTGCAGTGCTCGGGGGAATACTGGGCAGAGAGCTGCTGTGTGTTGCACTGGGAAAAACATGGCAAGAGCAAAATGCAGATCAGGCTGAGTTGCTGCAGAAGAGACCCTGAGACTAAAGCAGGCCATGCACGGTTGAATTTCGAACAAATTTTCTTTTCAAAATCAGAAAGTTTTTGTTTTTTTTGTGATCCGATGATGCCACCATTGATTTTCGAAATTCGGCCGGGAATATTAATTTCTCTCCGGGAATATTCTTTTCTCTCCGGGAATTTTCTTTTCTTGCACATGCGCATTTTTTTTTCCTATTACATTTCTCGCACAATTCTCCCATCATTGATTAGAAAATCGTTTGTTTTTCAAAAAATTTCCAACATGTCGGATTCCTCAAATTCGATTGCCGCACGAAAATCTGCTGTTGCTGCAGCCCACTAACGGTGCGAAATTCGTACAAAAATTCTTTGATACAATTTTCGAAAGAAAATTCTTTCGAAATTCGAACCGTGTATGGCCGGCTTAAAACTGCTCTTTGTGTCAGGACAATCTACGAGAGTGAGAGACTGGCAGAGCAACATAAAGCAGGGCGACAAGAAGAGAGAATCGAACTGCTGTACAGTACCTTGCTTCTCTGGTGCAGAGATCAGACCCAGATTAACTTAGATCATCAAGGAAGTGCAGGCCAGACAGGGAGGCCCAGAGCTTTGCGGGCTGCTTTTCACCAAATATCACCTAGACGTTTGCCCCGGACTGCAGAAGTATACATCCAGTCAGAAGTACTGCAGCCTATCTTCAATCTGCATCCATTCTATCTGTAGAAGAATTCACCAGACAACAGGCTGCTCTCAGAAGGACATCTGTAGTACATCAGGGTCGAGAGAGACCTATAGGTCACAGTTGTGTGTTGCCTACTGTCTAGCTAACACTTTGCTGTCATTAGAGGAGTTTTGGCAAATGGGACTGTATTGTTTGCTTTACTCCACGGATTACCAATACTTTAATTTGAAGGTGAACTCTCCACTGAGAGTTAAAGAGCCCCAATGTCCACAGGCTTGTTATTCCACTGGCCAGTGGTTAAGTCATGGATTTGTAGATAGGTCATAGTCCAGTACAATCTTTTGTCTATTGAGCTGTTGTTGGATGTTGCATGTGCCAATATTTGATATTGTGCTAACGCAGTCTGTGTTGCATTGTCTAAACCAGAGGTCTCCAAACTGGGGTCTGATGTGCCCCTTTGCTTCCATTTATCTGACCCATGGGGCACTAGTCCTCCATCTGACTCCAACAATGGTGCATAATTCCTGCTACTGACATTAATGATGGGGCACTATTCCTACCACTAACATCATCGATGTGGCACTATTCCTCCTACTGACACCAAAGATGGGGCACTATTCCTCCCACTGACACCAATGATGAGGAACTATTACTCCCATTGAAACCAATAATGGGGCACAATTCCTCCTACTAAGATCAATGATGGGGCACTATTCCTCCAGCCGCATGAACAAACCACTTATTTACAGGGCCAGAGAACCTATGTAAATGAGCTCTTGGGGCTCGTTTACATGTGAGGTTGGGGGATGATAAAACCCTGTAGTTGAGCTGCACTTTTACCAATGAGGAAAACGTACCTTCCATCCCGAACATGCGAGACAGACATGGGGAAGAAGTACTGATCCCTTGGAGTCACCAGAGCATCCACAGCATCCACCAGAGGACCACTACACTCGAGACAAAACTGCCTCACCTTTAGTTTGACCTGAGGGCCAGATATCCAACTTCTGAAGTTGCCTACCTGTGACACACCTCCAGAAAGAGCTCCAGGAAATAGGCTGTTGTGTGGGCGACAATTCTTTATAGCTATGCACTGGTCCTGTGGGCAGAAGTAGGGCTACTACCACGTGTATGCTGCCATGTTGGTGCCCAGAAAGTCCTGTGCTGGGCTTCTGGTGTCACTGCATCCTTAAGGAGGAATTGACTACCTCCAGGCATACCTGCCTTCAATGTATACATTTCTTAATTTTTCCCAAGAGTGGAGCTCTGTTAGACTAGAATTAGGGATTATACTTCACAGATGGGCCTTGACGAAGCAGTGTCACTTCCACATATATTTACAAATGTATGCAACTAAAACCTGTTTTATTGTACATTTTTGAAACCATGTAATTTTTTTTTCTTTGCTGACTAGCTGGTAAGTGTAATTGGATTTTTTGTTGTTTTGCGTGTAGAATGGTAATATATTACATTTGTGTTCTTGGGTTAAAATATACCTTAAAAGCTGAAAAAATATAATATATATGTACAATAAAGCCATATACAGTATATATATATTATATATTTTTTCAGCCTTAAATAAATATATATATATTATACACAATGTATTTCTTTTAATGGGTTAACATGCTAAATAGGCCCATCACATCCCCTGAACTGAATGGCATTCCTAGAGGAGTTTGTGCCCTCTTAGAGGAGCATGTGTCCTGGTTTTACTCTTGACAGATGAGAATGCGTAGCTTTTATAAATGAAATTTAAAGTGTGCCGCAGGAAAAGAGATTTTATTTCCGGGGTGTGGAGCCAAGCCAGAATGCCGGAATGTCACATTGGAATGGTAATCCTTTCATGCTCGCTGGCTGTTCCTAAAGGAAACATTTTTTGTTTATAAGCAACTGCCCATGGGCTCCCCCCTCTCATTTTCTCTCTGGCCTAGTCATTAACCGGAGCTGCTTCTCTGAGCTGTGTCACACTTCCAATTTCTTCCCTCATTATGTCAATCCGGTCACATGGAGAGGAGAATCAGCATCATCAGGACGGCAGCGTGTCATTTCAGTCACTGGAGAAGAAAGCTCAGGAGGACAAATAGCAACCGAGAGCGGTTACATGGGAAAACGTAGCGCTTGGAAAGTGTTGGTGGGGAAGGATCTGCTGTCACGTTATGTACACCCCAGCTGTTTTTAAAGTGGAACTAAAGTTGCTTTTGTAAAAAGTGCGGGCAGGTCAGGTTTTTTATGGCAGAGGAGACTGTGCATATCTTTTCTGACATACAGTAGATGTTTCTTCCTGCCTATCCAAATTTTTCTCCTGTTAGTGTATGTTGGGCTGCACATGCACAGCTGAGTCTACAGTCTTGGCTTGCCTGCCTGGGCGAAGTAACTCATGTGTGGATGCATGGGAGTTATCTGACATGGCAAATCAAGAGGCCGAAGACTTTGAACTCTGGAGAAGATGGAAGTGCTGGCAATGGAGAGGAGCACTGATTGTTTAGCTAGTTAAAGTGGCTATAAACCCTAACATATACCCAGTGAAGTGAACAGCCTCAGATGATGCACAGAGATGAAACAAATATCTCTACATACGTTTTACTTGTATATCTTCTGTCTTCAGCTTTCTAGACTCTTTAGAAAGTGCAGATCATGTTAGAAATCTTTCTTCCTCTTCCAGCAGTGGGTGTGGAGTCTGGGCTTATACTGTGTGAGAGCTGATTGGAGGAAAGACACACACCACCCCTCCACATGGGCAGAGGAACGAAGAAACATGCAAAGCTGCAGTCTGAATAAAGAAGCTCTCTGCTAATCTACCTCTAAGCTCCCTCCCCGACACAAATTTCCAGCTGCTGTTATCTCATGTGTCGGAGAACTTGTCAGAAGTTATCATGCTGATAACAGAGGAACGGAGCAGCAGAAAGAAATGGCACTTAGAGCTTTGAAGAGAGATAAGTAAACACTACAGATATATGTGCCTAGGTCAGATTTCATGAATGGGGTTTACAACCACTTTAAATCTGCCATAATGTGTTTACATGCTAGGCATACTAGTACATCATGGGGGAAAAAAAGCTTCTGGGGACCCACATTTTTCATTTTGGCTGGTGCTTTAGGAGCTAGTTTACACTTGCTTCAAAACATGGCTTCGGACAGGCTTTGTTAAAGCTCTCTGAACGCCAGTCAAATCTCCTGCCACTAAATAAAATGGTTAGCTTACAGTCCTGTTTGCATAATTATTTAAACTGAAATGTGGATTGGGAGACAAAAGCTAGCCTACTGTCATATGTCTGAGTCATCAGCTGTGGTTAAGTGGCTCATGTAAATTAGCTCTGGTCAAAGATGCATTGTGAGAGAAATTAAGAAACTCCCCTCTGTGTGTATAAAAAGACCTGTGTTTTCTCAATAAAGAGTCTATCTTGGGAAGATACAGAGCGTGTTGTCTCGTGGAGGAGGCCTCGGGAGGAGGCCTGGAGACTCACCTAAGGAGGGATCCTTTACTACAAGCCCTGCAATACGCCGATCTGGCATAAAGGTTCTATTTATTGCTAGGCTGGGAGGTTCGGGACTTTGATAATCCTGTGGCAGAGGATTCCTGATCGCATCCCTAAATTCTAAGATAAAGTTGATCCGTGCATCATCCCGGCTGCTAGGATAGGGTGACCAGACATCCCCGGTTTCCGGGGACAGTCCCCAGATTGAGGACACTGTCCCCGGACCAAGTCTGTCCCCAGTTTTGTCCCCGGATTGGATTTGAACAGGGGCTGGGGCAATTTCGAAGACAGTCAGTGCAGAATTAATAAAATAAAATCTGAATTACACCCCCCAGCACCTACTAGCTTAAGGGGGTTTGTATTTTTTCCATTATCTGTGCCCCTTTCTGATGATCATGTGGTGGTCGGAGCAGAGGGAAAATTTCTTCCGTTTCGGGTGCCCATCCAGCTCCGCTCGCATGTTCTTCTGTCTTGGCTCAAGTCCCGGCCAGCCTCCTGCCTGCTTATCTCCTTGCCTTCCCTGGTGGAGTGATCTTCCTCCGCTCCCCACCCAGTAGTAGCCTGGGGCCCGGAGAGTTAAGCCCTGTACACACGATCGGTTTTACCGATGAAAACCGTCCGATGGACTTTTTTCATCGGACAAACCGATCGTGTATGGGCCCCATCTGTCTTTTTTCCATCGGTTTTAAAAAATAGAACATGTTTTAAATTTTTCCGATGGATCAAAAACCGATAGCAAATTCCGATCGTCTGTGGGCAAGTCCATCGATAAAAAACCCAGGCATGCTCAGAATCAAGTCGACGCATGCTCAGAAGCATTAAACTTCATTTTTCTCGGCTCATCGGAGTGTTTTACGTCACCGCGTTTGGAACGGTCGGTTTTTTGACTGATGGTGCGTAGGCAAGACTGATGGAAGTCAGCTTCATCGGATTTCGGATGGACAAAACCATCGGATTAGAATCCATAGGATATCTAATCGTGTGTACAGGGCTTGAGACTTACTGTAACAGGCTGTGAGGCAGGCGGCGGCGGCGAAGGGCAGAGAGTCGCTGATTGCCGCCATTACTAGTAAAAAAAATATGTCCCCGGATTTCATTTTAAAAATCTGGTCACCTTATGCTAGGACCAGTGAACGGGACTATCCGGGTGAGCAATACCCACTCAGGCTTGAGTGGCGACGTTGTGCCTTTAGTTTTGTGTGCCTGAACCTTCCCCTCTACTTCTCTCGTTTCCTGCTTTCTCTCCAATTCTCACAGCAAGAAAAGGAAAATAAAGCCTTCCTGTTTAGGTATTACATTGGTGTGGACATTGACTTTTTCTAGAGCCTTTCTATAACCTGAAAACGGAAGCCTTGTAGGTAGTTTGCATGACCCAAAACAAAACCAGCCGGTCCCTTAAATGGGGGTAAGTGCTACATACACTTCAACACAAACCAGTCACTTGATAGGTTATAATTAGGGTTGCACCGATACCGATACTGGTATCGGTATCGGTGCCGATACTAGGCATTTTTGCGAGTATCGGTACTTGCGAAAATGCTCCGATACCCTAACCCGAGACCGGAAGTGACGTGAACTGGACACGCTTGTCTCCCTGTGTGAGGTGATAAGGGAGATTCCGGCATCCCAGCTAGTATGGTCAGGGGTGGGAGGGGGCCTCGGAAGGTATTCTGCACTTTCTCTGACCTGACCCTGGATGCTGACGCCCCTGGATGATCTGGCTGCAGAGAGGAAGCTTGCAGTAGGGGATGTCTGTGCAAGAGCCGGCCAGGTACTTCACATTAGTACAACAACGGTAAGGCATGTGCACGATGTAGATTTTAAGGGAGGGGGAGAAGATGAAGGCAGTAGAGGAGGGGTGAGCAGGAGTCAGAGCTGAGGAGGGGTGGATGCAGGGCCGATCCGAGATGGGGTGCATGGGGTGCAATGCACCGAGGCGCCAGAGGGGAGGGGGCGCCAAATTGTCAGGAGCACCGTTGTGTTGCCAACGAGTCTGGTGCCGGTGTTTCATCCTAGACGAGTCATTAGCGCATGTAAGCGAGGGCGCCGTGACCTTGTTCATTGCCCCCTACCTCCGCCGCCCACTGACCCGCCCACTGGCACGCCCGCAGCAGTGTCCACATCCCCCGCCCGGCGCCCGCTGTATCCGTAGTCCATACTACAAGGAGAGAAGAGGAGGTAAGTTAGGTCCGCCCCACCTCCTCCCCATGTCCCCACTGTGCCTGCCCACAACCCCTTGTGCGGCCAATCTGTGCCTGAAAACTGGTTTGGGCGGGAGATTTCAAAGCAGCCAGACTGATCTGATGTCGCTGGACACCGTCTCCTCCAGCCTCCTCTCTGCTCCAGCATCAGCAGTCAGTGAGGCCTGGAGGACAAGGACGAGTGGGAGGCACAAGCTGGCAGGGAGCTGCTGGAAGAAGCAGCAGTGCACCTCCCGGATCAAGAAGGTACTTGGCATCAGACACAGACCTATCTTCAGATACAGACAGGGCTAGTGATCTCTCTCTCCCTCTCTCTCTCAGGTCCTCTCAGGGTTGGAACTAAATCATGGCGGGAGGTTCTCTTACAGCAGCAGTAACAGTCTCTCTCTCTCTCTCTCTCCCCACCCCCTCATTACACACTGCTGTTTAGTGGAAGTTCCATTTTAAGTGGTATGTGACGTCCTTTACAGGCGCACTGTGAAGGAAGTACCAGCTCGATTTTAGACAGGGAGTAGCAAGAGGACAGTGCGGATGGGTTGAGGGGGCCTCAAAATGGATCTTTGCCTATGTAGTCAAAAATACTTATCACCGGCCCTGAGTGCTCCTCTTCCTCCTTCTCTCCGTGTGTATGTCACACACACCGCATGAGCTTTGGTCTGAAATGCCTGGGCGGCGCTGTAACAAAGTTCCGCCTCCTAGACCGGCTCCTGCACACTAATGCAATGCCGTGAAATTGAATCAGTGTAATGTGTACCATAGGAGCCGCGAGTCAGTCTTTGTTACAGTGGCTGCCCGGGCGAATCAAATCCAAGCTCTGTGACAGCAAAATATTGCTCTTTTGTGTGATCCAGGGGCACTGGTAGTGTCAGGAAAGGTTCCATCCGCTGGTGGCATTTATTATTTATCTTGCAGTACTGTGGTCCACCAGCAGGTGTCTCCTGGCAGTTTGTAACTGTCAGGAGAATCTTTCCCTGCTGGTGTTGTATTATCTTTTGGACGCAGTACTGGTTTCCACCAGCGGATGGATCCTGGCAGTGTGGAGCAGACTGCCCTCCCTCCGATCAGGTGTGACCTGAAGCTAATCAGGCATTCCTATAAATACCCGGCAGGTGTACACACACACTGCCCTGGTATCGTCCTCGTGCCCTGACCTGTAGCCTGTCTGCTTGAACCTTGATCCATGTATCCTGATCCCTGTAACCTGAACCTGTAACCTGATCCTGAACCTGTTGTGTCCGTCCTAATCCCTGATCCCTGCTCTGCAGCCTGGTTGCCCCCTGCTTGATCCTGTCTCCCTGTCCTGATCCATCCTTACCCCATCTGCTGATCCCCCTGTGTATGACCTCGGCCTGGCCCTGTTTATGATTCTGGTTTCCCCATTACTTGTACATATTTGTCTGTTACTGTTATTAATTGTGGGTTCTGTTTGGTATTGGTTGTTGTGCACTGTGTGGTATTGGAGGTGGTTCTATATATATTATTTCACTTATCTTTAATAAATCTGGTTTGGTGTTCCTCTGTTGCTAGCTGCACAGTTCTGGTCACACTTGGTACGTGACAGTATACCAGGGCCATTAATGATCAGAAGTAGCTGCACAGAGGACCCATTTTGGTTCTGTTACTCTGCTAAAATGAACTCTGATATGATTCCTTATTATACTCTGCTGGCGTCAGAGAGTGGTGAATATCTCCGTCAGACACTGAAAGAGTGGACCAGTGATCAGCTGCTAGAGATTATTCGTTTAGCTCACTCCTGGGTTGATCAGGGCTGTATGATGTTTGGGGATGTTCAACCTTTAATTAAAATCTGCACAGAGCTGGCTTTGCCTTGTATCCCAGAGGGCCATGATGATTTTTCTCCCCCCTTTAATGTTAATCAGGTCGTATCTTTGGTTTGGCTTCTGGAGGATGACTCCCCATACTTTTTTGAACATTACACACAGCTTGTTCCCAACAGAAAATAGAGTGTGTTGATTGTGTACAATCCCTTGTCAGACAGGCAGAATGTAAACTGCAGTTTGTGCAGCCACTACTCTCAGCATGGTCTGATATTTTGCAATCGGCCCCAGCCAGCCCACAAAAAACATCTCTGCTGCCAGACACCTGCCTGCCCAAGAGTCTATTTCTCCATCACCCATGGCAACCCCAGTCGCAGTTCAGTACACACTACTTCCCACCAGGTATCAATATCCAGTCTCTGCTCCCTGCACCTATCCTGCATTCAACCCACCTGCCTCTTCTCAGCTGCCTGCAAGCCCACAAGAACCTCCTCCTGCCACTGTCCCCGTATCCCTGCCATATTCTTCCATTTGCTCAATTCCATCTTTTCCATATACTCCCCCCGTTATGTGCAAACCTGCAGTGACCAAATCTAAAAAGAAGCGGAAGTATTTCCCTACCCACACAATCCAACCAGTAATCCCACCTTCCTCCACACCCACCAACCTGCTCCAGCCTGTAATCCTTGAGCCAGCCTTCCAGCCTGCGGTCCTTGAGCCCGCCTTCCAGCCTGCAGTTCCAGAGCCAGCCTTCCAGCTCGCAGTTCCAGAGCCAGCCTTCCAGCTCGCAGTTCCAGAGCCAGCCTTCCAGCTCGCAGTTCCAGAGCCAGCCTTCCAGCCTGCAGTCCCAGAGCCAGCCTTCAAGCCAGCCTTCCAGCCTGCAGTTCTCAAGCCAGCCTTCCAGCCTGCAGTTCTCAAGCCAGCCTTCCAGCCTGCAGTTCTCAAGCCAGCCTTCCAGCCTGCGGTCCTTGAGCCAGCCTTCCAGCCTGCGGTCCTTGAGCCAGCCTTCCAGCCTGCGGTCCTTGAGCCAGCCTTCCAGCCTGCGGTTTTCGAGCCAGCCTTCCAGCCTGCGGTTTTCGAGCCAGCCTTCCAGCCTGCGGTTTTCGAGCCAGCCTTCCAGCCTGCGGTTTTCGAGCCAGCCTTCCAGTCTGCGGTTTTCGAGCCAGCCTTCCAGTCTGCGGTTCTCGAGCTAGCCTGCCAGCCTGAAGACCCTGTGCCAGCCTGCCAGCCTGAAGACCCTGTGCCAGCCTGCCAGCCTGAAGACCCTGTGCCAGCCTGAAGACCCTGTACCAGCCTGCCAGCCTGAAGACCCTGTACCAGCCTGCCAGCCTGAAGACCCTGTACCAGCCTGCCAGCCTGAAGACCCTGTGCCAGCCTGCCAACATGGAGTTCCCGTGCCAGCCTTCCAAACTGAAGCCCTGATGACAGTGTCCCAGTCGGAAGATCCGGTGCCCGTTTCCCGGCTTGTGGTTGTGGTTCCCGTTTCCCGGCCTGTGGTTGTGGTGCCCGTTTCCCGGCCTGTGGTTGTGGTGCCCGTTTCCCGGCCTGTGGTTGTGGTGCCCGTTTCCCAGCCTGAGGTTGTGGTGCCCGCTGCGGTGCCCGTTCCCTGGCTTGAGGTTGTGGTGCCCGTTTCCCGGCTTGAGGTTGTGGTGCCCGTTTCCCGGCTTGAGGTTGTGGTGCCCGTTTCCCGGCTTGAGGTTGTGGTGCCCGTTTCCCGGCTTGAGGTTGTGGTGCCCGTTTCCCGGCCCGAGGTTGTGGAGCCCTTTTCCCGGCTCGGGGGTATGTTGTCTGCTGCCCAGCCTGAGATTGTCCCGTCTGCTGCCCAGCCTGAGATGATCCCGTCTGCTGCCCAGCCTGAGATGATCCCGTCTGCTGCCCAGCCTGAGATGATCCCGTCTGCTGCCCAGCCTGAGATGATCCCGTCTGCTGCCTAGCCTGAGATGATCCCGTCTGCTGCCTAGCCTGAGATGATCCCGTCTGCTGCCCAGCCTGAGATGATCCCGTCTGCTGCCCAGCCTGAGATGATCCCGTCTGCTGCCCAGCCTGAGATGATCCCGTCTGCTGCCTAGCCTGAGATGATCCCGTCTGCTGCCTAGCCTGAGATGATCCCGTCTGCTGCCCAGCCTGAGATGATCCCGTCTGCTGCCCAGCCTGAGATGATCCCGTCTGCTGCCCAGCCTGAGATGATCCCGTCTGCTGCCCAGCCTGAGATGATCCCGTCTGCTGCCCAGCCTGAGATGATCCCGTCTGCTGCCCAGCCTGAGATGATCCCGTCTGCTGCCCAGCCTGAGATGATCCCGTCTGCTGCCCAGCCTGAGATGATCCCGTCTGCTGCCCAGCCTGAGATGATCCCGTCTGCTGCCCAGCTCGATGACCCGGAGCCTGCTGCCCAGCCCGAAGTGTTCCTGTCTGCTGCCCAGCTTGATGATCCGGAGCCTGCTGCCCAGCCCGAAGTGTTCCTGTCTGCTGCCCAGCTTGATGATCCGGAGCCTGCTGCCCAGCCCGAAGTGTTCCTGTCTGCTGCCCAGCTTGATGATCCGGAGCCTGCTGCCCAGCCCGAAGTGTCCCTGCCTGCTGCCCAGCTTGATGACCCGGAGCCTGCTGCCCAGCCCGAAGTGTTCCTGTCTGCTGCCCAGCTCGATGACCCGGAGCCTGCTGCCCAGCTTGATGACCCGGAGCCTGCTGCCCAGCCCGAAGTGTCCCTGCCTGCTGCCCAGCTCGATGACCCGGAGCCTGCTGCCCAGCCCGAGGTGTTCCTGTCTGCTGCCCAGCTCGATGACCCGGAGCCTGCTGCCCAGCCCGAGGTGTTCCTGTCTGCTGCCCAGCTCGATGACCCGGAGCCTGCTGCCCAGCCCGAGGTGTTCCTGCCTGCTGCCCAGCTTGATGTGATTGTCTGCCCGGATGTGACTTTGCCTACTACCCAGCTGGCAGTACTGGTTTCCACCAGCGGATGGATCCTGGCAGTGTGGAGCAGACTGCCCTCCCTCCGATCAGGTGTGACCTGAAGCTAATCAGGCATTCCTATAAATACCCGGCAGGTGTATACACACACTGCCCTGGTATCGTCCTCGTGCCCTGACCTGTAGCCTGTCTGCTTGAACCTTGATCCATGTATCCTGATCCCTGTAACCTGAACCTGTAACCTGATCCTGAACCTGTTGTGTCCGTCCTAATCCCTGATCCCTGCTCTGCAGCCTGGTTGCCCCCTGCTTGATCCTGTCTCCCTGTCCTGATCCATCCTTACCCCATCTGCTGATCCCCCTGTGTATGACCTCGGCCTGGCCCTGTTTATGATTCTGGTTTCCCCATTACTTGTACATATTTGTCTGTTACTGTTATTAATTGTGGGTTCTGTTTGGTATTGGTTGTTGTGCACTGTGTGGTATTGGAGGTGGTTATATATATATATTATTTCACTTATCTTTAATAAATCTGGTTTGGTGTTCCTCTGTTGCTAGCTGCACAGTTCTGGTCACACTTGGTACGTGACAGGTAGGCTGAAATTAGTGAGCACTTATAAGGCTGCAATTGTTGGGTACTGGTAGGCTGCATTTGATGGGCACTGATGAGGCTGCATTTGGTGGGCACTGATGAGGCTGCATTTGGTGGGCACTGATAAGGCTGCATTTGGTGGGCACTAGTAGGCTGCATTTCGTGGGCACTAATAAGGCTGTTAGTGGGTACTGGTAGGCTGCATTTGGTGGCCACCAATGAGGCTGCATTTGGTGGCCACTGGTAGGCTACAGTTGGTGAGCAATGGTAGGCTGCAATTGGTGGGCACTGATAAGCTGCATTTGATGGGCACTGGTGAGGCTGCATTGATCTCTTGTACCATGTCTGCAGTCTCTGACCATCTTCTGTATTATGTCTGCAGTCTCTGACCATCTCCTGTAGTATGTCTGCAGTCTCTGACCATCTCCTGTAGTATGTCTGCAGTCTCTGACCATCTCCTGTAGTATGTCTGCAGTCTCTGACCATCTCCTGTAGTATGTCTGCAGTCTCTGACCATCTTCTGTATTATGTCTGGGGGCTCTTTCTGAACAGACTCTCTAACAGAGGCCCTCTCCTGTGTCCATTAGAGAGACCCCCCCCCCCCTCCAGGTCCAATTAGAGTACTCTGCTTCTCTTCCTGTATTTTGTTTATTGTTAAGAGATCGTGGGAGGATCCCAGGGTAACGATGACTCCTTAGGGGAGCATCTCCGTGTTTCAGTCCTTGCCATAAAAACATTTGTAAAGGGGGAGGAGTTATTAAGGTGACCACGCCCTTGTAGGGGCGCCAGAAATATTTCTGCACCCAGGCGTATGTGACCCTAGGATCAGCCCTGCCTAGGGCAACACTTTGCAGGGGGGTAGCACAGAAAGAGTTTCCACCGGCTTGCGCTACACTGTTAGTGTAGTGCCAGTCTTATGGGGTGGACTGGGCTGTGAGGCGAATTAGTCTAGCGCCCCCATAAAGCGGCCGCGCTGCTTCCGGTATGCGGGCGGCCGGCATTCCGCAACTGGGGGGGGGCGCCGCTTCTAATCTTGACTGTCCCATCATCCTGGACCACAAACCTTCCTCACTGTTCTATATGATTTCTGCTGCACCATTGGCACGGTTATATCTTCTTAGTCCTCTAGAACTATAGGCAACACTTTTTTTTCCATTTAGATAGAGCAAGGGAGGGTTATAGCCCCTGTCAGTTTATTTTTTACCATCCCTGTCCCATTGCAGAGATTTCCCTTCACTTCCAGACCCATAGCCAAACAGGAAGTGAGAGGAAATCTATGCAAGAACTAGTGTCCCCACTCAAAAAATTCAGGGTCGTTCTTAAAGTGGAGTTTCCACCAAAAATACAAAATAGCATTATTGTGCATATAACGGCCTAAAAAAAAACATTTAAAATTTGTAATTTTTTTTTTACTCACCTGGAAGTACCTGTTGCTATGCGGTCCCACGAAATCTGCCTTCTGAATCACCTCGGATTCTGACATCATCTCTCTCAGCTCCCTACTGCTCCTGGGAAATGTGTATCATCATTTCCCAGGATGCAGTGCGCTTCCCCTATGGCTAGAATCACTTGTCAATACAATCCAGGAAGTAAATGCTTGTGGGCTTCACATGCCCACAAGCAAAATGAAAACTTCAGCAAAGATTTTTTTAAAGTCTCTTTATGCAGTAACTCGGCAGATCGGCGGCGGTTTTTAAAATAGTAAGTCATCTTATATGTACCACTGTATTGAATGCTGAAATAACATGCTTTTAAAAAATGAAAAATGTGATTGGAACGAATGCTGCATCTAAACAAATGAAATGGAACAAATTAACCACTTGCCGACCGCCTCCTGTAGATATACGTCGGCAGAATGGCACGGCCAGGCACATCAACGTACCTGTACGTCCCCTTTAAGTGCCTGTCCGTTTGGTCGCTCCCGCGCCGCCGGCGGTGTGCTCGCGACCCTGTCGTCATCCCTGTGAGTCGGACCGCGGGTCCTGCGGACTCGATCGCCGCGGGAATCCCCGCGATCGTCTCACAGAGGTATAGAGCAGGGAGATGCTTGTGTAAGCAAGCATCTCCCTGCTCTGCCTAGTGAAAATTACACGGATCTCGGCTGCATGTACTCGGAGCGGAGATCGGTGTCAAGTGACATAGAGCCCATCCCCCCTACAGTTAGAAACACAATGTAGGGAACACTTAGCCCCTTCAGTGCCACCTAGTGGTTAACCCCTTCACTGCCAGTGTAATTTTCACAGTAATCAGTGCATTTTTATAGCACTGATCACTGTAAAAATGACAATGGTCCCAAAAATGTGTCAAAAGTGTCCAATGTGTCCGCCATAATGTCGCAGTCATGAACAAAATCGCTGATCGCCACCATTACTAGTAAAAAAAAAAATTATAAAAATGACATAAAACTATCCCCTATTTTGTAAACGCTATAACTTTTGCGCAAACCAATCAATAAATGTTGATTGCGATTTTTTTTTTTTGCCAAAAATATGTAGAAGAATATGTATCGGCCTAAACTGAGGGGAAAAAAGTTTTTTTTATATATTTTTGTGGGATATTTATTGTAGCAAAAAGTAAAAAATATAGAATTTTTTTCAAAATTTTCGCTCTATTTTTGTTTATAGCGCAATAAATAAAAACCGCAGAGGTGATCTAATACCACCAAAAGAAAGCTCTATTTGTGGGGAAAAAAAGGACGTCAATTTTGTTTGGGAGCCACGTTGCACGATCGCTCAATCGTCAGTTAAAGCAACGCATTGCCGAATCGCAAAAAGGGTCCTGGTCTTTAACCAGCCAAAATGGTCCGGGGCTTAAGTGGTTAATAATAAATAATAATAATAAAAAGTTTTTATTATTATTTATTATTATTAGATCTTTACATTTCATTCGTTTAGATGCGGCATTCGTTATTTTGGATAATTCAGAACTTCCAATAAATTCGTATTTGAGCCAAATTTGAAAGGAAATTACAATACCTATAATTTAATAGTTAGTAATAGTTAAGTTATTATTAGTTAGTTATTATTTCGAATTTTCGAATTTCGAAAATTTTTGAATTTCCTAATTTAGAATTTTCAAATTTCCAAATTTCGGAAATTGAAATACTCTGAAATTCAAATTTCCGAAATTTTTAATTTCCGAAACTTAGAATTTCCGAAACTTATGCCCCGTACACACGATCATTTTTAATGTCATTTTAACCACTTAACAACCACCTGCCGACAAATAACGGCGGCAGGGTGGTTGCTTAACTCTGGGAGGACGTTATATAACGTCCTCCCAGAATCGCGCTCCCGCGCGCCCCCTGGGGCGCGCACACGGGAAACTCCGTGACCGCCGGGTCCAGAGGACCCGGCGGATCACGAATCGCGGTAAATCGCCGCTGATAGCGGCCGTTTACCACGTGATCGCTCCGTCAAATGACGGAGCAATCACTTGTAAACAGACCGGCGTCATTTGATGACGCCGGTTCCTCCCTCCCCTCTCTGTACCGATCGGTACAGTGTGAGAGGGGAGGGGGAGGGAGCGGATGGCAGCAGCAGCACTGTGGGCTGGATCTGTGACAATTGCAGTCACAGATCCAGCCATCCATCCATCCCTGCTCAGCCATCCCTGTGCTATACCCTGCCAATACTCTGCAATACACCCTGCCAATACTCTGCAAAATACCCTGGTGCAATACTCTGCAATACCCTGGTGCAATACTCTGCAATACCCTGGTGCAATACTCTGCAATACCCTGGTGCAATACTCTGCAATACCCTGCGAAATACTCTGCAATACCCTGCGAAATACTCTGCAATACCCTGCGAAATACTCTGCAATACCCTGCGAAATACTCTGCAATACTCTGCAATACCCTGGTGCAATACTCTGCAATACCCTGGTGCAATACTCTGCAATACCCTGGTGCAATACTCTGCAATACCCTGCACAATACTCTGCAATACCCTGCACAATACTCTGCAATACCCTGCAAAATACTCTGCAATACCCTGCGCAATACCCTGCACAATACTCTGCAATACCCTGCACAATACTCTGCAATACCCTGCACAATACTCTGCAATACCCTGCACAATACTCTGCAATACCCTGCACAATACTCTGCAATACCCTCCACAATACTCTGCAATACCCTCCACAATACTCTGCAATACCCTCCACAATACCCTGTGCAATACCCTCCACAATACCCTGTGCAATACCCTCCACAATACCCTGCCATACACCGCAATACTCCGCAATGCCCGGCAATACTCCGCAATGCCCGGCAATACTCCGCAATGCCCGGCAATACTCTGCAATAACCACTTCCCGCCCTCCGGCCGTCATATGACGTCCTTGACTTTGTGCGGGGATATCTGAATGATGCCTGCAGCTACAGGCATCATTCAGATATCGGCTTTTTCAGCCGGCGATTCCCTACACCATTAGAACAATCATAGCGGCTGTTCCGCCGCTTGATCATTCTTACGGGAGGCAAGAGGGGATGTCCCCCCCCCGCCCCGCCGCCCTCCGGTGCTTCTACCGACTCACCGCTACGATCAAAGCCAGGATTGTTGTTTTTTTTTTTTGTATTTTTTTCAGGCTTCCCAGCCTAGAGGTGAGATGTGGGGTCTTATTGACACCCCCCCCCCCTCATATCTCACTGTAAAGAGGACCTGTCATGCCATATTCCTATTACAAGGGATGTTTACGTTCCTTGTAATAGGTATAAAAGTGATCAAAAAAATGTTTAGGGCGGAAAAACATGTCAAACTAAAATAAATAAAGTAAAATGAAGAATAATTTTTTTTTTTTTTTTTTTTTTTAAAGCGCCCCTGTCCCCGTGAGCTCGCATACAGAAGCGAACGCATACGTAAGTCCCGCCCACATATGAAAACGGTTTTCAAACCACACATGTGAGGTATCTCTGCGAACGTTAGAGCGAGAGCAATCATTTTGGCCCTAGACCTCCTCTGTAACTCAAAACATGTAACCAGTAAAAATATTTAAAGCGTCGCCTATGGGGATTTTTTAAGTAGCGAAGTTTGGCGCCATTCCACGAGTGTGTGCAATTTTTAAGGGTGACATGTTAGGTATCTATTTACTCGGCGTAACTTCATCTTTCACATTATGCAAAAACATTGGGCTAACTTTACTGTTTTTTTTTTTTTTAAGCACAAAACATTTTTTTTCCGTAAAAAACACGTTAAAAAAATTGCTGCGCAAATATCGTGCGAGATAAAAAGTTGCAACAACCACCATTATATTTTCTAAGGTCTTTGCTAAAAAAACATATATAATGTTTTGGGGTTCTATGTAATTTTCTAGCAAATAAATGATGATTTTTACATGTAGGAGAGAAATGTCAGAATTGGCCTGGGTTCTCCAGAACGCCTGAAGGTGCTCCCTGCATGTTGGGCCTCTGTATGTGGCCACGCTGTGTAAAAGTCTCACACATGTGGTATCGCCATACTCGGGAGTAATAGCAGAATGTGTTTTGGGGTGTAATTTGTGGAATGCATATGCTGTGTGTGAGAAATAACCTGCTAATATGACAATTTTGTGAAAAAAAAAAAAGAGAAAAAAAAAATCTTGATTTTGCAAAGAATTGTGGGAAAAAATGACAACTTCAAAAAACTCACAATGCCTCTTTCTGAATACCTTGGAATGTCTTCTTTCCAAAAAGGGGTCATTTGGGGGGTATTTGTACTTTTCTGGCATGTTAGGGTCTCAAGAATTGAGATAGGCCGTCAGTACTTCAGGTGTGATCAATTTTCAGATATTGGCACCATAGCTTGTGGACTCTATAACTTTCACAAAGACCAAATAATATACACCAATTTGTACTTATTTTTACCAAAGATATGTAGCAGTATAAATTTTGGCCAAAATTTATGAAGAAAAAATAGTAATTTGCAAAATTTTATAACAGAAACGAAAAAAAAATCATTTTTTTACAAAATTTTCAGTCTTTTTTCTCTTATAGCGCAAAAAATAAAAAACCCAACAGTGATTAAATACCACCAAAAGAAAGCTCTATTTGTGTGAAAAAAGGACAAAAATTTCATATGGGTACAGTGTTGTATGACTGAGTAATTGTCATTCAAAATGTGAGAGCACCGAAAGCTGAAAATTGGTCTGGTTATTAAGGGGGTTTAAGTGCCCAGTGGTCAAGTGGTTAAAAACTGACGTTTTTCTCGTCATTTTTTTTCTTGTTTCCTCTCAAGCCTGTCTTGCGTACACACCATCATTTTAAAAAATGTTCAAGAAAAGCGCAGTGACGTACACCACGTACGACGGCACTATAAAGGGGAAGTTCCGTTCGAATGGCGCCACCCTTCATGTTAGTAAAGTTTGTTGAGAGACGATTCGCTCTTTTCAGTCTAGTGCTTTTCAGTCCGTTACAGCATGACGAATGTGCTATCTCCATTACGAACGCTAGTTTTACCAGAACGAGCGCTCCCGTCTCATACTTGATTCTGAGCATGCGCATTTTTTTTCACGTCGTTAAAGCATACACACTATCGTTTTTCAGGTCGTTAAAAAAAACGACATGAAAAAAGAGAGCATGTTCGAAATTTTTAATGCCCGTTTTTCACGTCGTTAAAAATGCTCTGGAGCATACACACGATCATTTTTAATGGCCATTTTTTTTAATGGCATTTTTAACGGCATGAAAAATGATCGTGTGTATGGGGCATTAGAATTTCCGAAATTTCGAATTTCCGAAATTTCGAATTCCCGAAATTCGAAAATTAAATATTTCGGAAATCCGAAAATTCGGAAATTGAAAAATTCGGAAATTCTGAATATTTGGAATTAACGAATTTGTCAAAATTTGTTAAAAAATTAATTCGGAACTAAACGAATTGCACATGTTTAATATATATAGAAATATATTAGACACACATTGACGTTGTTATGTAGCTCCTGATGTGTTTCTCCTAATAATGAAGAATTTGATGTAGATGATGTATTTATATATATATGTAGCGACCTCACTCCCTCTCCATGTTTATCGGTTATCCGATAGCTCTCGTCTAGGGGTACCTGGGTTTCGAGAGTGAGATGCGCCACGGCCCATGTCCTCCCCATTGCAGCAGGGAGGGGAAGGCCAATATCTGATGTTTCCTCGGGCCGGTGTGTCTCGGGCATGTACCGAGTCTGTTGTGAAGAAACCACCAATCCACCCTTTGCTCCCATTGAGTAAAGTCCATACACCGATCACAGTCCAACTCTTGCTTTATTGTAAGCTCCACAACAAACAGTGTCTTAGTAACCAACTGGTTGGTACCTTGTAATAACTTGATACGGTGGGGTGGGTCGAGGCACTATCCTGATTTCAATCTAAACCCCTGTGGTTTCACCAGGGGTTATAGCAACCTTGATTAGCATAGAACATAGAACTTGTGAGTCTCTACCAGCAACTCCATAGAACATAGATGGGAGTACCTTCGCTGCGCTGCGGCCCCTATATGGGGAAGATGTCCCTCTAAGGGAGTTACCGGAGGCCCATCCGTCACCGGGTTGATGCTGCCCCGGGTCTCCGGACGGGTGACCTCCCCGGCCTCCTCTCCTCAGATGCGGGTCCCCTCGCAAGGCGGCACCCTTGGATCACTTCGCCCTCGCGGGACCCAGTCGAAGTTACTGGGCCCCAGGCCCTCCGATCTAGTACCTCACCCCAGGCTGAAGGTGCCTGGGATGGACCCCAACTTCGTTCCGGTCAGGCCTAGGGCGCCTGGGCCGGAACTTGGAACCACCCGCACCCAGGCCTAAGGTGCCTGGGTGCGTGAAGAGAAATCCTCCGAAGACCTCGTGGCAAGGGCGTCTCCCCCTTTTATCTCCTCCCTTCGACACCACGGCGGGTTCCCCGCCCCAGCCGTACCATCTCCGGAACGGGACAAAAAGGGTAGCACTGCGGCAGTGATTCTACCCTGAGCCTGTAGGTACCCCGCCACCCACAGGCCAAAGAGAATAATGCACCACCCAATCCTCCACGAATTACAAAAGGGGTCCAGAACCTTTCACAATTACACACCTGGGTCACACTACCCCCAAGTGTACCCCAACTGAATTTAAAGACCCCGCTACATACTCCCCCCTGTGATTTGACGCTGGTCCCCAGCGTCTGGTGCAACCCCATGTCTCCCAAGGAGTGGTGACATGAGGCGAGCCTCAGAGGCTATCCCTAAAAATTTTAAATCCCGTGTGTGCCAAGACCTGCTCAGGGGGAAAGGGAACTATAAGACAATAAAACTTTTGTATAAAACATCTACCATGTACACATATACAATCCCTCCCATTGCTGTCTAAGAACCACCCCATACTCAGTAGTCTTGACAGACGAATCTCCTGCAGAGGGGAAACAAAAAAAACAACATCCTAACATTCTGTGAAGATTTGGAATGAATGGGTCGATCAGCCGAGAGACCCACTCGCTCCAACGAGTAAAACAATGTGAGTGTGAAAAAAAACAAACAGCCGTTGCACAACACTGCCACTTGGTGACAGCGCCGCGGTAATGACACTTGGTGCTTCTTCATTCTTCATGCGTCCCTACACTGATTCTACCCCAAAGTCTTTGTCTCTGGCACACGAAGAAAAGGGAGAACAAAAAAAACAAACAGCTCCCAAGTCTCCAGTGAGTAGAAGAAAAGCCCAAATCAAAACAAAAACTAGGGCACAGTTCTGAGTGTCTGGGAATGTTCCTTCCAGAGAGTTCGATGAGCAAACAAATAGGAGTTCTCTTCTCCTACAAATAGAATTTTGGGTCTGGCAAAAACAGGGGCTTTAGGTGCTTGTCAAAGGACTCCACAGTGTACTCAACACTCTCCTTGTCCTTCCTGCAGATGAGCACCTTGTCCACGTGAATGTGTCGGCCCAGTGCCCACTCTGCTCTGCAGTCCTTAAACTGTTTCGATACTGAAGGTGAACAAGCCAAGTACCGGCGGGCATGAGGCACCTTAAGCTTATCCCACACAAACTCATCGTACCAGCGTGGTCTCCAGACCTCGACTTCAAAGAGCAAGTCCCGGAGCAGGTGATGCAGTGGTGGATGAGTAGACCGGTGGAGGGCTAGGCCTCCTCGTAAACTCAGAGGCTTCCACCCGAGGTGTGCTGTCTCTGGTGGACACAGGCGGGTCCCGTACCGCACGGGAAGCAAGCAGTGGCATCTCATCCCAGACCTTGCGGCTGAACAGTTCATCTATATCGCCATCATCCCCGCAGTCCGACAGCGACTCTAGGTCGGAGGTGTCGTACATCTCCGCGGGCAGGTAATTCCCAATAGATACAGGATCACCCTCCCTGGTGGGCTCCACCTCCAGTGGACCCCCGACACCTCCAACCAACACCACAGTCCCAGCCCCTTGCTCACCTGGCCCTCCTGAAGAACTGGGATGCCCGGGACTCCGTTCTCTACCGGCGCCATCTAGGCCAGGCAAGCGGCGGGGTGAAGCTCGACCACGACCATAGGATGCCTGTACCAGGCCGACTTTCCTCTTCGGGGGTGGGAGCAGGGAACTTGCGGCGACCGAAGCAGCATCCTCAGATTTTTCTCTCAGTCTCTGGTTGGGCAGTCCCTCGCCCTGGTCAGTGCGCACGGGAATCTCGTCAAAGGCCTGAATCTCCCCCTCCGGAGTAGTGGCACCTGTGAGGCAGTTGAGGCGAAGGGCCCGGGGCCTTGCTGTGGATGACTCCACCTCAAAAATAAATTCCTTGCACGCCTCACATTGCCCAAAAGGCTTTAGGTTGACCACCAGTCCCGAACAGCCGGGACATATCACACCGAGGGCCTCCGTGTCTCTGCAGGTGTACAGGGCCAACTGCCCTCGGGGCCTGAGCCTTATCCCCGTGTCTGTAATGGGTGCAGCAAATGCAGTCATCTTCGCGGTGTAAGGAACCGGAATCCACGGGGAACTTGAGGCCATCCCGACGATCTGCTGCTCCATCACGCACTGACCCCGCGCCGGAGTCTCCACGTGTATCCCCACACATGGCCAGACTCCTCCCAACCGCTGCACGTTTTCGCGGGCTTCCTCCAGCCTCCGCCCACGAACTGCGCAGCAATGGGGTGCCTCGTGGCGCAGTGCATTAACAGTCCCCACGTGTAGCACGTCACACGGCTGGACCTCTCCCTTTTTACGCTCCTCCGCATGGGCCTTTCCCGTATTAGGGTCATGTCCACATCTCCGAGCAGGGATGCACTTTGGCCAATAATATGGCCGACCCACTCGGAACTCCTCTGGGCAGCAAAGTTCAAACACAAACGTTCTCAGTTCCATCGTTAAGACACACACCATCCCAAACTTGCGAGCCCCCACGTGTAGCGACCTCACTCCCTCTCCATGTTTATCGGTTATCCGATAGCTCTCGTCTAGGGGTACCTGGGTTTCGAGAGTGAGATGCGCCACGGCCCATGTCCTCCCCATTGCAGCAGGGAGGGAAAGGCCAATATCTGATGTTTCCTCGGGCCGGTGTGTCTCGGGCATGTACCGAGTCTGTTGTGCAGAAACCACCAATCCACCCTTTGCTCCCATTGAGTAAAGTCCATACACCGATCACAGTCCAACTCTTGCTTTATTGTAAGCTCCACAACAAACAGTGTCTTAGTAACCAACTGGTTGGTACCTTGTAATAACTTGATACGGTGGGATGAGCAGGTCGAGGCACTATCCTGATTTCAATCTAAACCCCTGTGGTTTCACCAGGGGTTATAGCAACCTTGATTAGCATAGAACATAGAACTTGTGAGTCTCTACCAGCAACTCCATAGAACATAGATGGGAGTACCTTCGCTGCGCTGCGGCCCCTATCAGGGGAAGATGTCCCTCTAAGGGAGTTACCGGAGGCCCATCCGTCACCGGGTTGATGCTGCCCCGGGTCTCCGGACGGGTGACCTCCCCGGCCTCCTCACCTCAGATGCGGGTCCCAGCGCAAGGCGGCACCCTCGGATCAC